>CM060984.1:260592186-261908885 GCA_030765065.1 Deroplatys truncata
AATATGGCCCACAATAAACATTACCGCTCTCAACAATAGACATATCACACCAAAAGCAAATTCATGTTTCACCCAAACATTACATACATACATACATATTTATTCACCATAAGAAATCATACAGAGTTATTGGTTTCGTCCACAAGTATATACAATAAAACATATCTACAAGTTGTATTAAGAAAAACAATATGCAGGTAGATAAGCTCTTGTCAATCCATGTATGTCATCATTTAAGGTAATCTTGAAGAGAACAGCAATTTACAATGGTTTCGAAGGCAGACATCCTCTTGGCTGAAGTGGCTCCCTCAGATGAAAAAGGACCCATGAAACAAATGAGTTCACAACATATGTAAATATTTAAGTTTTGCTCGTACAGTATTCCACATATTCGTCTAAAGAGTAAAACTGATTTTTTCCAAAGAACTTATGTAATTCTACCTTATATTTATTTGACGAGGTTATATTTTTAAAGTACCTGGGTAAATAGTTATATAATTTTAAGCCGTTATACTTAAAGGATGTTTCAAACAATTTGGTTTTGTGAG
Organism: Deroplatys truncata; assembly: GCA_030765065.1. Lineage (NCBI taxonomy): Eukaryota > Metazoa > Arthropoda > Insecta > Mantodea > Mantidae > Deroplatys > Deroplatys truncata. The sequence goes on from CM060984.1 coordinate 260,592,735, forward strand.
TGATCGAGTGTAATTTGTCCTTATTTCTTGTATCGTGTGAGTGAATTTCACCATTTGTGACATAATTTGAAATATTCTTCTTGGTGTATATTAGCAATTCTTTCATATACAAACTGGGTAAGGTCAAAATGTTCAAGCTGTGGAAATATTCTCTGCAGCTTTCCGTTTTTGGGATCCCCGCTAGTATTCTTAGTGCTCTTTTTTGAAGTTTAAATATTTTGATACTATTTGTAGTATTTCCCCATAAGAGTAGACCATAGAGCAGTCGCGAGTGAAAGTAGGCAAAGTAACAAATTTTGAGAACTTTAGCTGATACACGAGGCTTTAGTTGACGAAGAATAAAACAGGTGCTGCTAAGCTTGCCTAATAGTTTTTCAATGTGAAAGTCCCAACTTAAGTTATTATCCAGCCACAGCCCTAGAAATTTCGTTTCACTTGCAAAGCTGACCAATTTAGAACCAATTTTGATGCTGGGATTCCCTGATTTTCTACAAGCTTTATGTTGAAAATTTAGAGCTACAGTTTTCTCTTCATTTACAAGCAGTTTATTGACTTTAAACCAATCAATTATTTTTTTCACGACCACTGTTTGCATTTGCTGTAGGCTACTATTATCCTTCCCTGTAATGAAAATGCTTGTATCGTCTGCAAATAGAGTTATTTTGGCTTGTGTTGTGTTTTCAAGACATAACGGTAAGTCATTTATGTACAACAAGAACAGCAAAGGACCCAGAATAGAACCCTGTGGAACCCCCGATGTTACAGTTCTTTTTTCAGATAGGTTCTTTCTAATTTCATTGTATCCTGTTTCTATAAAATCAATTTCAACTATTTGATCTCTCATTTCTAAGTATGATTTAAACCATTTGAAGGCCACTCCCCTTACACCATATTTATACAACTTATTTAGCAGAATTTTGTGATCCACCATGTCGAAGGCTTTTGATAAATCCAAGAATAATCCAACCCCTAATTCGGTTCTGTCCATTATGTCATAAATATTATCAACGAAGTTTATTACAGCCAAGCTAGTTGATTTATTGCTTTGGAATCCATATTGGTAGTTATTAATTATATTATTTTTGGTAAGGAATCCCATTAATCTCTTGTACATAATTTTTTCTAATATTTTTGAGAAGACTGAAAGTAACGCTATCGGCCTATAGTTGTTGGGGTCTTGAGGTTCTCCTTTTTTGAATATTGGTTTAATTTTAGCAGTTTTTAGCTCAAGTGGAAAAGTGCCACTTTGAAGTGATTTATTAACGATGTGGCATAATGGTTTTAAAATATGCTTGCTGCATTTTTTAACTAAATAGCTCGAAATTCCATCCATAGCTTCAGATTTTTTATTTTTTAGTTTACATATTATGTGAAGCAGTTCAGTTTCACATACAGGAGTTAGGAATAACGACTTGTCATTGATAAAGCTTGGGGCTGAGTTATCGATATTTTTTGGACAGCTTTTACTTTGCAGGTTTATTGCAATTTCAACAAAGTATTTGTTAAATATACTAGCAATTTCCTTAGGGTTTGTTATAATATTGTCTTTATATTTCAATTTGATGTTTTCTTTCAATGGGGAATTTGAGTTAGTTTCTTTTTTTATAATGTCCCATATAGTTTTTTGACTGTTTCCTGATTTATTTATTTTTCTAGAATTCTCTAATATTTTAGCTGCTTGAATTACCATTTTGTAGATTGATTTATATTTCTTGTAGTAATTTTTGAACTCCTCAGAGCTGCTTCCATTTTTAATTGCATTACTGAGAAGTTTTAATTTCTTGCCAGAAGTTCTTATACCTTTAGTTACCCATGTTGAATGCTGTTCTTTGATTTTTAGATTAATCAGGGGAAAGGCTGTCTCATAGTAGTGTTTGAAAGTGTTTAGGAATTTAGAGTAAGTGATATCAACTGAATTTTCCTCGTAAACATCTTCCCAAGTTTCGTTTTCTAGTAAATAATTAAAGTAATCTATATTTTCAGCCTTCTGTAGTCTGACCTTTTTAAACATAGTGCTTGGCTCCCTTAGTTTCTTCCTGTTTGGCCAGTTTATAACTATAGATTGGGCAAAATGATCTGATAGACAGGTATCAAAAACCTCAATGTTTCTAACACAATTGTTTAAATCACTACTTATAGCTATCTGATCAATTGATGTTTTAGAAGTATTCGTGACCCTTGTTGGCACATTTATTGTGGTTTGAAGGCCATAAAGGTTTAGCAAAGTAAGGAATTTTGATCTTTCACTGCCGTGTTCTAAAAAATTGATGTTAAAGTCCCCCAGCAGAATTACGCTTTTCTTTAGCTTAAGGAAGTGATTAAGAATAATATCCAAACTTTCAATTAGAAGGTTTATGTTACTCGTAGGATTCCTATAGATGCATATTATTATCAGCTTCTTTGCAACTTCTATAGTGCTGGCTTCAAAATGTTCATAACAAATTCAGTATACTTTTCTTGAATTTGGCCCTCAATAAACATTACCACTCTCAAAAATAGACATGTCTCACCAAAAGCATATTCATGTTTTACCCGAACATTCATAACAAATTCAGTATACTGTTTTTTGAATATGGTCTACAATAAACATTACCACTCTCAACAGCAGACAAGTCTCACCAAAAAATATTCATGTTTCACCCAAACATTCATAACGAATTCAATATACTGTTTCTTGAATATGGTCTATAATAAACAATACCACTTTAAACATAAGACGTGTCTCGCCAAAAGGATATTCATGTTTCACCCAAACATTCATAACAAATTCAGTATACTTTTTCTTGAATGTGTCCCACAATAAACATTACCACTCTCAACAATAGACATGTCTCACCATAAGGATATTCATGTTTCACCCAAACATTCATAACAAATTCAGTATGCTGTTTCTTTAATATGGTCTACAATAAACGTTACCACTCTCAACAGCAGATATGTCTCAGCAAAACATATTCATGTTTCACCCAAACATTCATAACAAATTCAGTATACTGTTTCCTGAATGTGGCTCACAATAAACATTACCACTCTCAACAATAGACATGTCTCACGAAAAAGATATTCATGTTTCACCCAAACATTCATAACAAATTCAGTATGCTGTTTCTTGAATATGGCCCACAATAAACATTACCACTCTCAACAATAGACATGTCTCACCAAAAAATATTCATGTTTCAGCCAAACATTCATAACAAATTCAGTACACTGTTTCTTGAATATGGCCCACAATAAACATTACCACTGTGAACAATAGACATGTCTCACCAAAAGCATATTCATGTTTCACCCGAACATTTATAACAAATTCAGTATACTGTTTCTTGAATATGGCCGACAATAAACATTACCACTTTCTACAGCAGACATGTCTCACCAAAAAGATATTCATGTTTCACCCAAACATTCATAACAAATTCTGTATACTGTTTCTTGAATATGGCCCACATGAAACGTTACCACTCTCTACAATAGACATGTCTCACCAAAAAGATATTCATGTTTCACCCAAACATTCATAACAAATTCAGTACACTGTTTCTTGAATATGGCCCACAATAAACATTACCACTCTCAACAGCAGACATGACTCAACAAAAGGATATTCATGTTTCACCCAAACATTCATAACATATTCAGTATACTGTTTCTGAATATTGCCCAAAATAATCATTACTACTCTCAACAGCAGACATGTCTCACTAAAAGCATATTCATGTTTCACCCGAATATTCATAGTAAATTCAGTATACTGTTTCTTGAATATAGCCTACAATAAACATTACTACTCTCAAAAGCAGACATGTCTCACCAAAAGCATATTCTTGTTTCACCCCAACATTCATAGCAAATTCAGTATACTGTTTCTTGAATATGGCTCACAATAAATATTACCACTCTCAACAATAGACACGTCTTACGCAAAAGATATTTATAATTCACCCAACGATTCATAACAAATTCAGTATACTGCTTCTAGAATATGGTCTACAATAAACATCACCACTCTCAACAGCAGACATGTCTCACCAAAAAGAGATACAGTTTCATGTTTCACCCAAATTCATAACAAATTCAGTATACTGGTTTTTGATAATGGTCTACAATAAACATCACCACTCTCAACAGCAGACATGTCTCACCAAAAGCATATTCATGTTCCACCCAAACATTCATAACAAATTCAGTACACTGTTTCTTGAATATGGCCCAGAATAAACATCACCACTCTCAACATCAGACATGTCTCACCAAAAGGATATTCATGTTCCACCCATACATTCATGACAAATTCAGTATACTGTTTCTTAAATATGGCCCACAATAAACATTACCACTCTCAACAGCAGACATGTCTCACCAAAAAATATTCATGTTTCACCGAGCATTCATCACAAATTCAGTATACGGTTTCTTGAATATGGCCCACAATAAACATTACCACTCTCAACAATAGACATGTCTTACCAATAAGATATTCATGTTTCACCCAAGCATTCATAACAAATTCAGTATACTGTTTCTTTAATATGGCCCACAATAAACATTACCACTCTCAACAGCAGACATGTCTCACTAAAAAGATATTCATGATTCTCCCGAAGATTCATAACAAATTCAGTATACTGTTTCTTGAATATGTCCCACAATAAAAATTACCACTCTCAACAATAGACATGTCTCACCAAAATGATATTCATGTTTCAGCCAAACATTCATAACAAATTCAGTATACTGTTTCTTGAATATGGCCCACAATAAACATTACCACTGTGAACAATAGACATGTCTCACCAAAAGTATATTCATGTTTCACCCGAACATTCATAACAAATTCAGCACAGTGTTTCTTGAATATGGCCCACAATAAAGATTACCACTCTCAACAGCAGACATGTCTCAGCAAAAAGATATTCATGTTTCATCCAAACATTCATAACAAATTCAGTATACTGTTTCTCGAATATGGCCCACAATTAACATTACCACTCTCAACAATAGACATGTCTCACCAAAAAGATATTCTTGTTTCACCCGAACATTCATAACAAATTCTGTATACTGCTTCTTGAATATGGCCCACATGAAACATTACCACTCACAACAGCAGACATGTCTCACCAAAAAGTTATTCATGTTTCACCCAAAAATTCATAAAAAATTCAGTATACTGTTTCTTGAATATGGTCTACAATAAACATTACCACTCTCAACAATAGACATGTCTCACCAAAAGCATATTCATGTTTCACCCAAACATTCACAACAAATTCTGTATACTGTTTCTCGAATATGGCCCACAATAAACATTACCACTCTCAACAATAGACATGTCTCACCAAAAGCATATTCATGTTTCACCCGAACATTCATAACAAATTCAGTATACATTTTCTTGAATATGGCCCACAATAAACATTACCACTGTGAACAATAGACATGTCTTACCAAAGGCATATTCATGTTTCAACCGAACATTCATAACAAATTCAGTATACTGTTTCTTGAATATGGCCGACAATAAACATTACCACTCTCAACTGCAGAAATGTCTCACCAAAAAGATATTCATGTTTCACCCAAACATTCATAACAAATTCTGTATACTGTTTCTTGAATATGGCCCACATGAAACATTACCACTCTCAACAATAGACATATCTCACCAAAAAGATATTCATGTTTCACCCAAACATTCATAACAAATTCAGTACACTGTTTCTTGAATATGGCCCACAATAAACATTACCACTCTCAACAGCAGACATGTCTCACCAAAAGGATATTCATGTTTCACCCAAACATTCATAACAAATTCAGTATACTGTGTCTTGAATATGGCCCAAAATAACCATTACTACTCTCAACAGCAGACATGTCTCACCAAAAGCATATTCATGTTTCACCCGAACATTTATAACAAATTCAGTATACTGTTTCTTGAATATGGCCGACAATAAACATTACCACTTTCTACAGCAGACATGTCTCACCAAAAAGATATTCATGTTTCACCCGAATATTCATAACAAATTCAGTATTCTGTTTCTTGAATATAGCCTACAACAAACATTACTACTCTCAACAGCAGACATGTCTCACCAAAAGCATATTCATGTTTCCCCCCAACATTCGTAACAAATTCAGTATACTGTTTCTTGAATATGGCTCACAATAAATATTACCACTATCAACAATAGACCCGTCTCACGAAAAAGATATTTATAATTCACCCAAAGATTCATAACAAATTCAGTATACTGCTTCTAGAATATGGTCCACAAAAAACATCACCACTCTCAACAGCAGACATGTCTCACCAAAAAAAGATACAGGTTCATGTTTCACCCAAATTCATAACACATTCAGTATACTGTTTCTTGATAATGGTCTACAATAAACATCACCACTCTCAACAGCAGACATGTCTCACCAAAAGCATATTTACTTTCCACACAAACATTCATAACAAATTCAGTACACTGTTTCTTTAATATGGCCCAAAGTAAACATCACCACTCTCAACAGCAGACATGTCTAACCAAAAGGATATTCAAGTTCCACCCAAACATTCATGACAAATTCAATATACTCTTTCTTGAATATGGTCTACAATAAACATCACCACTATCAACAGCAGACATATCTCACCAAAAAGATATTCATGTTTCACCAGAACATTCATAACAAATTCAGTATACTGTTTCTTGAATATGGCCCACAATAAATAATACCACTTTCAACATAAGACATGTCTCACCAAAAGCATATAATGTTTCACCCGAACATTCATAACAAATTCGGTGCACTGTTTCTTGAATATGGCCCACAATAAACATTACCACTCTCAACAGCAGACATGTCTCACCAAAAAGATATTCATGTTTCAGTCAAACATTCATATCAAATTCAGTATACTGTTTCTTGAATATGGTCTACAATAAACATTACCACTGTCAACACCAGACATATCTCACCAAAAGGATATTCATGTTTCGTCCAAACATTCATAACAAATTCAGTATACTGTTTCATGAATATGGCCCACAATAAACATTACCACTCTGAACAGCAGACATGTCTCACCAAAAGGATATTCATGTTTCACCCAAACATTCATAACAAATTCAGTATACTGTTTCTTGAATATGGCCCACAATAAACATTACCACTCTCAACAATAGACATGTCTCACTAAAAGCATATTCATGTTTCACCCAAACATTCATAACATATTCCGTATACTGTTTCTTGAATATGGCCCACAATAAACATTACCACTCTCAACAATAGACATGTCTCACCAAAATTATATTCATGTTTCACCCAAACATTCATAACATATTCCGTATACTGTTTCTTGAATATGGCCCACAATAAACATTACCACTTTCAACAATAGACATGTCTCACCAAAAGCATATTCATGTTTCACCCAAACATTCATAACATATTCCGTATACTGTTTCTTGAATATGGCCCACAATAAATAATACCACTTTCAACAAAAGACATGTCTCACCAAAAGCATATTCATGTTTCACCTGAACATTCATAACAAATTCGGTACACTGTTTCTTGAATATGGCCCACAATAAACATTACCACTCTCAACAGCAGACATGTCTCACCAAAAGGATATTCATGTTTCACCCATACATTCATACCAAATTCAGTATACTGTTTCTTGATATGGCCCACAATAAACATGACCACTCTCAACAATAGACATGCCTCACCAAAAAGATATTGATGTTTCACCCAAACATTCATAAAAAATTCAGTATACTGTTTCTTGAATATGGTCTTCAATAAACATTACCACTCTCAACAGCATACATGTCTCACCAAAAGGATATTCATGTTTCACCCAAACATTCATAACAAATTCAGTATACTGTTTCTTAATATGGCCCACAATAAACATTACCACTCTCAACAGCAGACATGTCTCACCAAAGGATATTCATGTTTCTCCCAAACCTTCACAACAAATTTAGCATACTGTTTCTTGAATATGGCCCACAATAAATATTACAACTCTCAACAATTGACATGTCTCACCAAAAGCATATTCATGTTTCACCCAAACATTCACAACAAATTCTGTATACTGTTTCTTGAATATGGCCCACAATAAACATTACCACTCTCAACAATAGACATGTCTCACAAAAAGCAAATTCATGTTTCACCTGAACATTCATAACAAATTCAGTATACTGTTTCTTGAATATGGTCTACAATAACATTACCACTCTCAACAGCAGACATGTCGCACCAAAAAATATTCATGTTTCACCCAAACATTCATAACAAATTCAATATACTGCTTCTAGAATATGGCCTACAATAAACATTACCACTCTCAACAATAGAACATGACTCATCAAAAGGATATTCATGTTCACCCAAACATTCATAACAAATTCAGTATACTGTTTCTTGAATATGGTCTACAATAAACATCACCACTCTCAACAGCAGACATGTCTCACCAAAGGGATATTCATGTTCCACCCAAACATTCATAACAAATTCAGTATACTGCTTCTAGAATATGGTCTACAATAAAGATCAACACTCTCAACAACAGACATGTCTCACCAAAAAGATATACAAAATCATGTTACACCCAAACATTCATAACAAATTCGGTATACTGTTTCTTGAATATGGCCCACAATAAACATTACCACTTTCAACAGCCGACATGTCTCACCAAAAGTAATACAGATTCATGTTCCACCCAAACATTCATACCAAATTCAGTATACTGTTTCTTGAATATGGCCCGGAATAAACATTACCACTCTCAACAGCAGACATGTCTCACCTAAAGTAATACAGATTCATGTTCCACCCAAACATTCATAACAAATTCAGTACACTGTTTCTTGAATATGGCCCACAATAAACATTACCACTCTCAACAGCAGACATGTCTCACCAAAAGGATATTCATGTTTCACCCAAACATTCATAACAAATTCAGTATACTGTTTCTGAATATTGCCCAAAATAACCATTACTACTCTCAACAGCAGACATGTCTCACTAAAAGCATATTCATGTTTAACCCAAACATTCACAACAAATTCTGTATACTGTTTCTCGAATATGGCCCACAATAAACATTACCACTCTCAACAATAGACATGTCTTACCAAAGGCATATTCATGTTTCACCCGAACATTCATAACAAATTCAGCATACATTTTCTTGAATATGGCCCACAATAAACATTACCACTGTGAACAATAGACATGTCTTACCAAAGGCATATTCATGTTTCAACCGAACATTCATAACAAATTCAGTATACTGTTTCTTGAATATGGCCGACAATAAACATTACCACTCTCAACTGCAGAAATTTCTCACCAAAAAGATATTCATGTTTCACCCAAACATTCATAACAAATTCTGTATACTGTTTCTTGAATATGGCCCACATGAAACATTACCACTCTCAACAATAGACATATCTCACCAAAAAGATATTCATGTTTCACCCAAACATTCATAACAAATTCAGTACACTGTTTCTTGAATATGGCCCACAATAAACATTACCACTCTCAACAGCAGACATGTCTCACCAAAAGGATATCCATGTTTCACCCAAACATTCATAACAAATTCAGTATACTGTGTCTTGAATATGGCCCAAAATAACCATTACTACTCTCAACAGCAGACATGTCTCACCAAAAGCATATTCATGTTTCACCCCAATATTCATAACAAATTCAGTATACTGTTTCTTGAATATAGCCTACAATAAACATTACTACTCTCAAAAGCAGACATGTCTCACCAAAAGCATATTCATGTTTCCCCCCAACATTCGTAACAAATTCAGTATACTGTTTCTTGAATATGGCTCACAATAAATATTACCACTATCAACAATAGACCCGTCTCACGAAAAAGATATTTATAATTCACCCAAAGATTCATAACAAATTCAGTATACTGCTTCTAGAATATGGTCTACAATAAACATCACCACTCTCAACAGCAGACATGTCTCACCAAAAAAAGATACAGATTCATGTTTCACCCAAATTCATAACACATTCAGTATACTGTTTCTTGATAATGGTCTACAATAAACATCACCACTCTCAACAGCAGACATGTCTCACCAAAAGCATATTTACTTTCCACACAAACATTCTTAACAAATTCAGTACACTGTTTCTTGAATATGGCCCAAAGTAAACATCACCACTCTCAACAGCAGACATGTCTAACCAAAAGGATATTCAAGTTCCACCCAAACATTCATGACAAATTCAATATACTGTTTCTTGAATATGGTCTACAATAAACATCACCACTATCAACAGCAGACATATCTCACCAAAAAGATATTCATGTTTCACCAGAACATTCATAACAAATTCAGTATACTGTTTCTTGAATACGGCCCACAATAAATAATACCTCTTTCAACATAAGACATGTCTCACCAAAAGCATATAATGTTTCACCCGAACATTCATAACAAATTCGGTGCACTGTTTCTTGAATATGGCCCACAATAAACATTACCACTCTCAACAGCAGACAGGTCTCACCAAAAAGATATTCATGTTTCAGTCAAACATTCATATCAAATTCAGTATACTGTTTCTTGAATATGGTCTACAATAAACATTACCACTGTCAACACCAGACATATCTCACCAAAAGGATATTCATGTTTCGTCCAAACATTCATAACAAATTCAGTATACTGTTTCATGAATATGGCCCACAATAAACATTACCACTCTCAACAATAGACATGTCTTACTAAAAGCATATTCATGTTTCACCCAAACATTTATAACATATTCCGTATACTGTTTCTTGAATATGGCCCACAATAAACATTACCACTCTCAACAATAGACATGTCTCACCAAAAGTATATTCATGTTTCACCCAAACATTCATAACATATTCCGTATACTGTTTCTTGAATATGGCCCACAATAAACATTACCACTTTCAACAATAGACATGTCTCACCAAAAGCATATTCATGTTACACCCAAACATTCATAACATATTCCGTATACTGTTTCTTGAATATGGCCCACAATAAATAATACCACTTTCAACAAAAGACATGTCTCACCAAAAGCATATTCATGTTTCACCCGAACATTCATAACAAATTCGGCATACTGTTTCTTGAATATGGCCCACAATAAACATTACCACTCTCAACAGCAGACATGTCTCACCAAAAGGATATTCATGTTTCACCCATACATTCATACCAAATTCAGTATACTGTTTCTTGATATGGCCCACAATAAACATGACCACTCTCAACAATAGACATGGCTCACCAAAAAGATATTCATGTTTCACCCAAACATTCATAAAAAATTCAGTATACTGTTTCTTGAATATGGTCTTCAATAAACATTACATCTCTCAACAGCATACATGTCTCACCAAAAGGATATTCATGTTTCACCCAAACATTCATAACAAATTCAGTATACTGTTTCTTAATATGGCCCACAATAAACATTACCACTCTCAACAGCAGACATGTCTCACCAAAGGATATTCATGTTTCACCCAAACCTTCACAACAAATTTAGCATACTGTTTCTTTAATATGGCCCACAATAAATATTACAACTCTCAACAATTGACATGTCTCACCAAAAGCATATTCATGTTTCACCCAAACATTCACAACAAATTCTGTATACTGTTTCTTGAATATGGCCCACAATAAACATTACCACTCTCAACAATAGACATGTCTCACAAAAAGCAAATTCATGTTTCACCCAAACATTCATAACAAATTCAATATACTGCTTCTAGAATATGGCCTACAATAAACATTACCACTCTCAACAATAGAACATGACTCATCAAAAGGATATTCATGTTCCACCCAAACATTCATAACAAATTCAGTATACTGTTTCTTGAATATGGTCTACAATAAACATCACCACTCTCAACAGCAGACATGTCTCACCAAAGGGATATTCACATTCCACCCAAACGTTCATAACAAATTCAGTATACTGCTTCTAGAATATGGTCTACAATAAAGATCAACACTCTCAACAACAGACATGTCTCACCAAAAAGATATACAAAATCATGTTCCACCCAAACATTCATAACAAATTCGGTATACTGTTTCTTGAATATGGCCCACAATAAACATTACCACTTTCAACAGCCGACATGTGTCACCAAAAGTAATACAGATTCATGTTCCACCCAAACATTCATAACAAATTCAGTATACTGTTTCTTGAATATGGTCTACAATAGACATCACTCTCAATAGCAGACATGTTTCACTAAAAGGATATTCATGTTTCACCCAAACATTTATAACAAATTCACTATACTGCTATTAGAATATGGTCTACACTAAACATTACCACTCTCAAAAGCAGACATGTCTCACCAATAGGATATTCATGTTTCACCCAAACATTCATAACAAATTCAGTATACTGTTTCTTGAATATGGCCACCAATAAACATTACCACTCTCAACATCAGACATGTCTCACCAAAAAGATTTACAGATTCATGTTCCACCCAAATTCATTAGAAATTTCAGTATATTGGTTCTAGATAATGGTCTACAATAAACATTACCACTCTCAACAGCAGACATGTCTCACCAAAAGGATATTCATGTTCCACCGAAACATTCATAACAAATTCAGTACACTGTTTCCTGAATATGGCCCAGCATTAACATTACCACTCTCAACAGCAGACAGGTCTCACCAAAAGGATATTCATGTTCCACCCAAAAATTCATAAAAAATTCAGTATACTGTTTCTTGAAAATGGCCCACAATAAACATTACCACTCTCAACAGCAGACATGTCTCACCAAAAAGATATTCATGTTTCACCCGAACATTCATAACACATTCAGTACACTGTTTCTTGAATATGGCCCACAATAAACATTACCACTCTCAACAGCAGACATGTCTCACCAAAAGGATATTCATGTTTCATCCAAACATTCATAACAAAATCAGTATACTGTTTCTGAATATTGCCCAAAATAACCATTACTACTCTCAACAGCAGACATGTCTCACTAAAAGCATATTCATGTTTCACCCGAATATTCATAGTAAATTCAGTATACTGTTTCTTGAATATAGCCTACAATAAACATTACTACTCTCAAAAGCAGACATGTCTCACCAAAAGCATATTCTTGTTTCACCCCAACATTCATAGCAAATTCAGTATACTGTTTCTTGAATATGGCTCACAATAAATATTACCACTCTCAACAATAGACACATCTTACGCAAAAGATATTTATAATTCACCCAACGATTCATAACAAATTCAGTATACTGCTTCTAGAATACGGTCTACAATAAACATCACCACTCTCAACAGCAGACATGTCTCACCAAAAAGAGATACAGTTTCATGTTTCACCCAAATTCATAACAAATTCAGTATACTGTTTCTTGATAATGGTCTACAATAAACATCACCACTCTCATCAGCAGACATGTCTCACCAAAAGCATATTCATGTTCCACCCAAACATTCATAACAAATTCAGTACACTGTTTCTTGAATATGGCCCAGAATAAACATCACCACTCTCAACATCAGACATGTCTCACCAAAAGGATATTCATGTTCCACCCATACATTCATGACAAATTCAGTATACTGTTTCTTAAATATGGCCCACAATAAACATTACCACTCTCAACAGCAGATATGTCTCACCAAAAAGATATTCATGTTTCACCGAGCATTCATCTCAAATTCAGTATACTGTTTCTTGAATATGGCCCACAATAAACATTACCACTCTCAACAATAGACATGTCTTACCAATAAGATATTCATGTTTCACCCAAGCATTCATAACAAATTCAGTATACTGTTTCTTTAATATGGCCCACAATAAACATTACCACTCTCAACAGCAGACATGTCTCACCAAAAGGATATTCATGTTCGACCCAAACATTCATAACAAATTCAGTACACTGTTTCTTAAATATGGCCCAGAATATACGTTACCACTCTCAACAGCAGACATGTCTCACCAAAAAGATATACAGATTCATGCTCCACCCAAACTTTCATGACAAATTTAGTATACTGTTTCTTGAATATGGTCTACAATAAACAACACCACTGTCAACAGCAGACATGTCTCACCAAAAAGATATTCATGTTTCACCCAAACATTTATAAAAAATTCAGTATACTGTTTCTTGAATATGGTCTACAATAAACATTACCACTCTCAACAGCAGACATGTCTCACCAAAACGATATTCATGTTTCACCCAAACATTCACAACAAATTCAGTATACTGTTTCTTGAGTATGGCGCACAATAAATATTACCACTCTCAACAATAGACATGTCTCACCAAAAGCATATTCATGTTTCACCCAAACATTCACAACAAATTCTGTATACTGATTCTTGAATATGGCCCACAATAAACATTACCACTCTCAACAATAGACATGTCTCACCAAAAGCATATTCATGTTTCACCCGAACATTCATAACAAATTCAGTATACTGTTTCTTGAATATGGCCCACAATAAACATTACCACTCTCAACAGCAGACATGTATCAGCAAAAAGATATTCATGTTTCACCCAAACATTCCTAACAAATTCAGTATACTGTTTCTTGAATATGGCCCACAATAAACATTACCACTCTCAACAACAGACATGGCTCATCAAAAAGATATACAAATTCATGTTCCACCCAAACATTCATAACAATTTCAGTACACTGTTTCTTGAATATGGCCCACAAAAAACATTACCACTCTCAAAAGCAGACATATCTCACTAAAAGATATTCATGTTTCAACCAAACATTCATAACAAATTCAGTATACTGCTTCTAGAATATGCTCTACAATAAACATCACCACTCTCCAAAATACACATGTCTCACCAAAAACATATTCACGTTTCACCCAAACATTCATAACAAATTCAGTATACTGTTTCTTGAATATGCCCCACAATAAACATTACCACTCCTAACAATAGACATGTCTCACCAAAGAAATATGTATGTTTCACCCAAACATTTATAACAAATTCACTATACTTCTATTAAAATATGGTCTACAATAAACATTACCACTCTCAACAATAGACATGTCTCACCAATAGGATATTCATGTTTCACCCAAACATTCATAACAAATTCAGTATACTGTTTCTTGAATATGGCCCACAATAAACATTACCACTCTCAACATAAGAGATGTCTCACCAAAAGATATACAGATTCATGTTCCACCCAAATTCATTAGAAATTCAGTATACTGGTTCTAGATAATGGTCTTTAATAAACATTACCACTCTCAACAGCAGACATGTCTCACCAAAAGGATATTCATGATCCACCGAAACATTCATAACAAATTCAGTACACTGTTTCTTGAATATGGCCCAGAATTAACATTAACACTCTCAACAGCAGACATGTCTCACCAAAAGGATATTCATGTTCCACCCAAACATTCATAACAAATTCAGTACACTGTTTCTTGAATATGGCCCGGAATAAACATTACCACTCTCAATAGCAGACATGTCTCAACGAAAGCATATTCATGTTCCAGCCAAACATTCATAACAAATTCACTATACTGTTTCTTGAATATGGCCCACAATAAACATTACCAGTCTCAACAGCAGACATGTCTCACCAAAAAGATATTCATGTTTCACCCAAACATTCATAACAAATTCAGTATACTGTTTCTTGAATATGGCCCACAATAAACATTACCACTCTCAACAATAGACATGTCTCACTAAAAGCATATTCATGTTTCAACCAAACATTCATAACAAATGCAGTACACTGTTTCTTGAACATGGCCCACAATAAACATTACCACTCTCAACAATAGACATGTCTCACCAAAAAGATAATCTTATTTCACCCGAACATTCATAACAAATTCAGTACACTGTTTCTTGAATATGGCTCACAATAAACATTACCACTCTCAACAGCAGACATGTCTCACCAAAATGATGTTCATGTTTCACCCAAAAATTCATAAAAAATTCAGTATACTGTTTCTTGAATATGGCCCACAATAAACATTACCACTCTCAACAACAGACATGTCTCACCAAAAAGATATACAAATTCATGTTCCACCCAAACATTCATAACAAATTCAGTATACTGTTTCTTGAATATGGTCTACAATAGACATCACTCTCAATAGCAGACATGTCTCACTAAAAGGATATTCATGTTTCACCCAAACATTCATAACAAATTCAGTATACTGCTTCTAGAATATGGTCTACAATAAACATCATCACTCTTAAAAATAGACATGTCTCACCAAAAAAATATTCATGTTTCACCCAAGCATTCATAACAAATTCAGTATACTGTTTCTTGAATATGGCCCACAATAAACATTACCACTCCTAACAATAGACATGTCTCACCAAAAAAATATTTATGTTTCACCCAAACATTAATAACAAATTCAGTATACTGTTTCTTGAATATGGCCCTCAATAAACATTACCAGTCTCAACAGCAGACATGTCTCATCAAAAAGATATACAGATTCATGTTCCACCCAAACTCATAAGAAATTCAGTATACTGGTTCTTGATAATGGTCTACAATAAACATTACCACTCTCAACAGCAGACATGTCTCACCAAAATATATTCATGTTTCACCCAAACATTCATAACAAATTCAGTATACTGTTTCTTGAATATGGTCTACAATAAACAATACCACTTTAAGCATAAAACATGTCTCCCCAAAAAGCATATTCATGTTTCACCAAGCATTCATAACAAATTCAGTATTCTGTTTCTTGAATATGGTCTATAATAAACATTACCACTCTCAACAGCAGACATGTCTCACCAAAAAGATATTCATGTTTCACCCAAACATTCATATCAAATTCAGTGTACTGTTCCTTAATATGCTCTACAATAAACATTACCACTGTCAACAGCAGACATGTCTCACTAAAAGGATATTCATGTTTCACCCAAGCATTCGTAACAAATTCAGTATACTGTTTCCTGAATATGGCCCACAATAAACATTACCACTCTCAACAATAGACATGTCTCACCAAAAGCATATTCATGTTTCACCGAACATTCATAGCAAATTCAGTATACTGTTTCTTGAACATGGCCCACAATAAACATTACCACTCTCAACAATAGACATGTCTCACCAAAAGCATATTCATGTTTCACCCAAACATTCACAACATATTCCGTATACTGTTTCTTGAATATGGCCCACAATAAACATTATCACCCTCAACAACAGACATGTCTCACCAAAAGCATATTCATGTTTCACCCAAACATTCATAAGCTATTCCGTATACTGTTTCTTGAATATGGTCTACAATAAACATTACCACCCTCAACAATAGACATGTCTCACCAAAAGCATATTCATGTTTCACCCAAACATTCATAACAAATTCAGTATACTGTTTCTTGAATATGGCCCACAATAAGCATTACCACTCTCAACAATAGACATGTCTCACCAAAAGCATATTCTTGTTTCACCCGAACATTCATAACAAATTCAGTATATTGTTTCTTGAATATGTCCCACAATAAACATTACCACTCTCAACAGCAGAAATGTCTGACCAAAAGCATATTCATGTTTCACCCAAACATTCATAACAAAGTCAGTATACTGTTTCTTGAATATGGCCCACAATAAACATTACCACTCTCAACAATAGACATCTCTCACCAAAAGCAAATTCATGTTTCACCCAAACATTCATAACAACTTCAGTATACTGATTCTTGAATATGGCCCACAATAAACATTACCACTCTCAACAGCAGACATGTCTCACCAAAAAGATATTCATGTTTCACCCAAACATTAATAACAAATTCAGTATACTGTTTCTAGAATATGGCCTACAATAAACATTACCACTCTCAACAATAGAACATGTCTCATCAAAAGGATATTTATGTTCCACCCAAACATTAATAACAAATTCAGTATACTGTTTCTTGAATATGGTCTACAATAAACATCACCACTCTCAACAGCAGTAATGTCTCACCAAAGGGATATTCATGTTCCACCCAAACAATCATAACAAATTCAGTATACTGCTTCTAGAATATGGTCTACAATAAACATCACCGCTCTCAACAACAGACATGTCTCACCAAAAAGTAATACAGATTCATTTTCCACCCAAACATTCATAACAAATTCAGTATACTGTTTGTTATACATGGTCTACAATAGACATCACTCTCAATAGCAGACATGTCTCACTAAAAGGATATTCATGTTTCACCCAAACATTCATAACAACTTCAGTATACTGCTTCTAGAATATGGCCTACAATAAACATCACCGCTCTCAAAAATAGACATGCCTCACCAAAAAAATATTCACGTTTCACCCAAACATTCATAACAAATTCAGTATACTGTTTGTTGAACATGGCCCACAATAAACTTTACCACTCCTAACAATAGACATGTCTTCCCAAAAAAATATTTATGTTTCACCCAAACATTCATAACAAATTCAGTATACTGTTTCTTGAATATGGCCCACAATAAACATTACCACTGTGAAAATAGATATGTCTCACCAAAAGCATATTCATGTTTCACCCAAACATTCATAACGAATTCAGTATCCTGTTTCTTGAATATGGCCCACAATAAACATTACCACTCTCAACAATAGACATGTCTCACCAAAAGCATATTCATGTTTCACCCGAACATTCATAACAAATTTAGTATACTGTTTCTTGAATATGGCCCACAATAAACATTACCACTGTGAACAATAGACATGTCTTACCAAAGGCATATTCATGTTTCAACCGAACATTCATAACAAATTCAGTATACTGTTTCTTGAATATGGCCGACAATAAACATTACCACTCTCAACTGCAGAAATGTCTCACCAAAAAGATATTCATGTTTCACCCAAACATTCATAACAAATTCTGTATACTGTTTCTTGAATTAGGCCCACATGAAACATTACCACTCTCAACAATAGACATATCTCACCAAAAAGATATTCATGTTTCACCCAAACATTCATAACAAATTCAGTACAACTGTTTCCTGAATATGGCCGAAAATGACCATTACTACTCTCAACAGCAGACATGTCTCAACAAAAGCATATTCATGTTTCACCCGAATATTCATAACAACTTCAGTATACTGTTTCTTGAATATAGCCTACAATAAACATTACTACTCTCAACAGCAGACATGTCTCACCAAAAGCATATTCATGTTTCACCCAAACATGCATAACAAATTCAGTATACTGTTTCTTGAATATGGTCCACAATAAACATTACCACTCTCAACAGCAGACATGTCTCTCCCAAAAGATATTCATGTTTCACCCAAACATTCATAAAAAATTAAGTATACTGTTTCTTGAATATGGTCTACAATAAACATTACCACTCTCAACAGCAGACATGTCTCACCAAAAAGATATTCATGTTCCACCCAAACATTGATAACAAATTCAGCATACTGCTTCAAGAATATGGTCTACAATAAGCATCACCACTATCAACAGCAAAAATGTCTCAACAAAAAAAGATACAGATTCATGTTCACCCAAATTCATAACAAATTCAGTATACTGTTTCTTGATAATGGTTTACAATAAACATCACCACTCTCAACAGCAGACATGTCTCACCAAAAGGATATTCATTTTCCACCCAAACATTCATAACAAATTCAATACACTGTCTCTTGAATATGGCCCAGAATAAACATTACCACTCTCAACAGCAGACATGTCTCAACAAAAAGATATACAGATTCATGTTCCACCGAAACATTCCTGACAAATTTTGTATACTGTTTCTGAAATATGGTCTACGATAAACATCACCACTGTCAACAGCAGACATGTCTCACCAAAAAATATTTATGTTTCACCGAACATTCATAACAAATTCAGTATACTGTTTCTTGAATATGGTCTATAATAAACATTACCACTCTCAACAGCAGACATGTCTCACCAAAAAGATATTCATGTTTCACCCAAACATTCATAAATAATTCAGTACACTGTTTCATGAATATGCTCTACAATAAACATTACCACTCTCAACAGCAGACATGTCTCACCAAAAAGATATTCATGTTTCACCCATACATTCATAAAAAATTCAGTATATCGTTTCTTGAATATGGTCCACAATAAACATTACCACTGTCAACAGCAGACATGTCTCACCAAAAGGATATTCATGTTTCACCCAAACATTCACAACAAATTCAGTATACTGTTTCTTGAATATGGCCCACAATAAATATTACCACTCTCAACAATAGACATGTCTCACCAAAAGCATATTCATGTTTCACCCAAATATTCACAACAAATTCTGTATACTGTTTCTTGAATATGGCCCACAATAAACATTACCACTCTCAACAATAGACATGTCTCACCAATAGCAAATTCATTTTTCACCCTAGCATTCATAACAAATTCAGTATACTGTTTCTTGAATATGGCCCTCAATAAACATTACCACTCTCAAAAATAGACATGATTCTCCAAAAGCGTATTCATGTTTCACCCGAACATTCATATCAAATTTAGTATACTGTTTCTTGAATATGGCCCACAATAAACATTACCACTCTCAACAGCAGACATGTATCAGCAAAAAGATATTCATGTTTCACCCAAACATTCATAACAAATTCAGTATACTGTTTCTTGAATATGGCCCACAATAAACATTACCACTCTCAACAACAGACATGGCTCATCAAAAAGATATACAAATTCATGTTCCACCCAAACATTCATAACAATTTCAGTACACTGTTTCTTGAATATGGCCCACAAAAAACATTACCACTCTCAAAAGCAGACATATCTCACTAAAAGATATTCATGTTTCAACCAAACATTCATAACAAATTCAGTATACTGCTTCTAGAATATGCTCTACAATAAACATCACCACTCTCCAAAATACACATGTCTCACCAAAAACATATTCACGTTTCACCCAAACATTCATAACAAATTCAGTATACTGTTTCTTGAATATGGCCCACAATAAACATTACCACTCCTAACAATAGACATGTCTCACCAAAGAAATATGTATGTTTCACCCAAAAATTTATAACAAATTCACTATACTTCTATTAAAATATGGTCTACAATAAACATTACCACTCTCAACAATAGACATGTCTCACCAATAGGATATTCATGTTTCACCCAAACATTCATAACAAATTTAGTATACTGTTTCTTGAATATGGCCCACAATAAACATTACCACTCTCAACATCAGACATGTCTCACCAAAAGATATACAGATTCATGTTCCACCCAAATTCATTAGAAATTCAGTATACTGGTTCTAGATAATGGTCTACAATAAACATTACCACTCTCAACAGCAGACATGTCTCACCAAAAGGATATTCATGATCCACCGAAACATTCATAACAAATTCAGTACACTGTTTCTTGAATATGGCCCAGAATTAACATTAACACTCTCAACAGCAGACATGTCTCACCAAAAGGATATTCATGTTCCACCCAAACATTCATAACAAATTCAGTACACTGTTTCTTGAATATGGCCCGGAATAAACATTACCACTCTCAATAGCAGACATGTCTCAACAAAAGGATATTCATGTTCCAGCCAAACATTCATAACAAATTCACTATACTGTTTCTTGAATATGGCCCACAATAAACATTACCAGTCTCAACAGCAGACATGTCTCACCAAAAAGATATTCATGTTTCACCCAAACATTCATAACAAATTCAGTATACTGTTTCTTGAATATGGCCCAGAATTAACATTACCACTCTCAACAGCAGACATGTCTCACCAAAAGGATATTCATGTTCCACCCAAACATTCATAACAAATTCAGTATACTGTTTCTTGCATATGGCCCAGAATTAACATTACCACTCTCAACAGCAGACATGTCTCACCAAAAGGATATTCATGTTTCACCCAAACTTTCATAACAAATGCAGTACACTGTTTCTTGAATATGGCCCACAATAAACATTACCACTCTCAACAATAGACATGTCTCACTAAAAGCATATTCATGTTTCAACCAAACATTCATAACAAATGCAGTACACTGTTTCTTGAACATGGCCCACAATAAACATTACCACTCTCAACAATAGACATGTCTCACCAAAAAGATATTCTTGTTTCACCCGAACATTCATAACAAATTCAGTACACTGTTTCTTGAATATGGCTCACAATAAACATTACCACTCTCAACAGCAGACATGTCTCACCAAAATGATATTCATGTTTCACCCAAAAATTCATAAAGAATTCAGTATACTGTTTCTTGAATATGGCCCACAATAAACATTACCACTCTCAACAACAGACATGTCTCACCAAAAAGATATACAAATTCATGTTCCACCCAAACATTCATAACAAATTCAGTATACTGTTTCTTGAATATGGTCTACAATAGACATCACTCTCAATAGCAGACATGTCTCACTAAAAGGATATTCATGTTTCACCCAAACATTCATAACAAATTCAGTATACTGCTTCTAGAATATGGTCTACAATAAACATCATCACTCTTAAAAATAGACATGTCTCACCAAAAAAATATTCATGTTTCACCCAAGCATTCATAACAAATTCAGTATACTGTTTCTTGAATATGGCCCACAATAAACATTACCACTCCTAACAATAGACATGTCTCACCAAAAAAATATTTATGTTTCACCCAAACATTAATAACAAATTCAGTATACTGTTTCTTGAATATGGCCCTCAATAAACATTACCAGTCTCAACAGCAGACATGTCTCATCAAAAAGATATACAGATTCATGTTCCACCCAAACTCATAAGAAATTCAGTATACTGGTTCTTGATAATGGTCTACAATAAACATTACCACTCTCAACAGCAGACATGTCTCACCAAAATATATTCATGTTTCACCCAAACATTCATAACAAATTCAATATTCTGTTTCTTGAATATGGTCTATAATAAACAATACCACTTTAAGCATAAAACATGTCTCCCCAAAAAGCATATTCATGTTTCACCAAGCATTCATAACAAATTCAGTATTCTGTTTCTTGAATATGGTCTATAATAAACATTACCACTCTCAACAGCAGACATGTCTCACCAAAAAGATATTCATGTTTCACCCAAACATTCATATCAAATTCAGTGTACTGTTTCTTGAATATGGTCTACAATAAACATTACCACTGTCAACAGCAGACATGTCTCACTAAAAGGATATTCATGTTTCACCCAAGCATTCGTAACAAATTCAGTATACTGTTTCCTGAATATGGCCCACAATAAACATTACCACTATCAACAATAGACATGTCTCACCAAAAGCATATTCATGTTTCACCGAACATTCATAGCAAATTCAGTATACTGTTTCTTGAACATGGCCCACAATAAACATTACCACTCTCAACAATAGACATGTCTCACCAAAAGCATATTCATGTTTCACCCAAACATTCACAACATATTCCGTATACTGTTTCTTGAATATGGCCCACAATAAACATTATCACCCTCAACAACAGACATGTCTCACCAAAAGCATATTCATGTTTCACCCAAACATTCATAAGCTATTCCGTATACTGTTTCTTGAATATGGTCTACAATAAACATTACCACCCTCAACAATAGACATGTCTCACCAAAAGCATATTCATGTTTCACCCAAACATTCATAACAAATTCAGTATACTGTTTCTTGAATATGGCCCACAATAAGCATTACCACTCTCAACAATAGACATGTCTCACCAAAAGCATATTCTTGTTTCACCCGAACATTCATAACAAATTCAGTATATTGTTTCTTGAATATGTCCCACAATAAACATTACCACTCTCAACAGCAGAAATGTCTGACCAAAAGCATATTCATGTTTCACCCAAACATTCATAACAAAGTCAGTATACTGTTTCTTGAATATGGCCCACAATAAACATTACCACTCTCAACAATAGACATCTCTCACCAAAAGCAAATTCATGTTTCACCCAAACATTCATAACAACTTCAGTATACTGATTCTTGAATATGGCCCACAATAAACATTACCACTCTCAACAGCAGACATGTCTCACCAAAAAGATATTCATGTTTCACCCAAACATTCATAACAAATTCAGTATACTGTTTCTAGAATATGGCCTACAATAAACATTACCACTCTCAGCAATAGAACATGTCTCATCAAAAGGATATTCATGTTCCACCCAAACATTAATAACAAATTCAGTATACTGTTTCTTGAATATGGTCTACAATAAACATCACCACTCTCAACAGCAGTAATGTCTCACCAAAGGGATATTCATGTTCCACCCAAACAATCATAACAAATTCAGTATACTGCTTCTAGAATATGGTCTACAATAAACATCACCGCTCTCAACAACAGACATGTCTCACCAAAAAGTAATACAGATTCATTTTCCACCCAAACATTCATAACAAATTCAGTATACTGTTTGTTATATATGGTCTACAATAGACATCACTCTCAATAGCAGACATGTCTCACTAAAAGGATATTCATGTTTCACCCAAACATTCATAACAACTTCAGTATACTGCTTCTAGAATATGGCCTACAATAAACATCACCGCTCTCAAAAATAGACATGCCTCACCAAAAAAATATTCACGTTTCACCCAAACATTCATAACAAATTCAGTATACTGTTTGTTGAACATGGCCCACAATAAACATTACCACTCCTAACAATAGACATGTCTTCCCAAAAAAATATTTATGTTTCACCCAAACATTCATAACAAATTCAGTATACTGTTTCTTGAATATGACCTACAATAAACATTACCACTCTCAACAGCAGACATGTCTCACCAATAGGATATTCATGTTTCACCCAAACATTCATAACAAATTCAGTATACTGTTTGTTGAATATGGCCCACAATAAACATTACCACTCCTAACAATAGACATGTCTCACCAAAAAAATATTCATGTTTCACCCAAACATTCATAACAAATTCAGTACACTGTTTCTTGAATATGGCCCAGAATTAACATTACCACTCTCAACAGCAGACATGTATCACCAAAAGGATATTATTGTTCCACCCAAACATTCATAACAAATTCAGTATACTGTTTCTTGAATATGGCCGAGAATAAACATTACCATACATAACAGCAGACATGTCTCAACAAAAGGATATTCATGTTCCACCCAAACGTTCATAACAAATTCAGTATACTGTTTCTTGAATATGGCCCACAATAAACATTACCACTGTGAAAATAGATATGTCTCACCAAAAGCATATTCATGTTTCACCCAAACATTCATAACGAATTCAGTATTCTGTTTCTTGAATATGGCCCACAATAAACATTACCACTGTGAAAATAGACATGTCGCACCAAAAGCATATTCATGTTTCACCCAAACATTCATAACAAATAAAGTACACTGTTTCTTGAATATGGCCCACAATAAACATTACCACTGTGAAAATAGACATGTCTCACCAAAAGCATATTCATGTTTCACCCAAACATTCATAACAAATGAGTACACTGTTTCTTGAATATGGCCCACAATAAGCATTACCACTCTCAACAATAGACATGTCTCACCAAAAAGATATTCTTGTTTCACCCGAACATTCATAACAAATTCAGTACACTGTTTCTTGAATATGGCCCACAATAAACATTACCACTCTCAACAGCAGACATGTTTCACCAAAATGATATTCATGTTTCACCCAAAAATTCATAAAAAATTCAGTATACTGTTTCTTGAAAATGGCCCACAATAAACATTTTTACTCTCAACAGCAGACATGTCTCACCAAAAAGATATTCATGCTTCACCGAGCATTCATAACAAATTCAATATACTGTTTCTTGAATAAGGCCCACAATAAACATTACCACTCTCAACAATAGACATGTCTTACCAAAAAGATATTCATGTTTCACCCAAGCATTCATAACAAATTCAGTATACTGTTTCTTGAATATGGCCCACAATAAACATTACCACTCTCAACAGCAGACATGTCTCACTAAAAAGATATTCATGATTCTCCCGAACATTCATAACAAACTCATTATACTGTTTCTTGAATATGACCCACAATAAAAATTACTCTCAACAATAGACATGTCTCACCAAAAAGATATTCATGTTTCAGCCAAACATTTATAACAAATTCAGTATACTGTTTCTTGAATATGGCCCACAATAAACATTACTGCTGTGAACAATAGACATGTCTCACAAAAAGCATATTCATTTTTCACCCGAGCATTCATAACAAGTGCAGTACACTGTTTGTTGAATATGGCCCACAATAAACATTACCACTCTCAACAGCAGACATGTCTCACCAAAAGGATATTAATGTTTCACCCAAACATTCATAACAAACTCAGTATACTGTTTCTTGAATATGGCCCACCTGAAACATTACCACTCTCAAAAGCAGACATGTTTCACCAAAAGGATATTCATGTTTCACCCAAACATTCATAACAATTTCAGTATACTGCTTCTAGAATATGGCCCACAGTAATCATTACCACTCTCAACAGCAGACATGTTTCACTAAAAGGATATTCATGTTTCACCCAAACATTCATAAAAAACTCAGTATACGGTTTCTTGAATATGGTCTACAATAAACATTACCACTCTCAACAGCAGACATGTCTCACCAAAAATATATTCATGTTTCACCCAAACATTCATATCAAATTCAGTGTACTGTTTCTTGAATATGATCTACAATAAACATTACCACTGTCAACAGCAGACATGTCTCACTAAAAGGATATTCATGTTTCACCCAAACATTCGTAACAAATTCAGTATACTGTTTCCTGAATATGGCCCACAATAAACATTACCACTCTCAACAATAGACATGTCTCACCAAAAGCATATTCATGCTTCACCGAACATTCATAGCAAATTCAGTATATTGTTTCTTGAACATGGCCCACAATAAACATTACCACTCTCAACAATAGACATGTCTCACCAAAAGCATATTCATGTTTCACCCAAACATTCATAAACTATTCCGTATACTGTTTCTTGAATATGGTCTACAATAAACATTACCAACCTCAACAATAGACATGTCTCACCAAAAGCATATTCATGTTTCACCCAAACATTCATAACAAATTCAGTATACTGTTTCTTGAATATGGCCCACAATAAGCATTACCACTCTCAACAATAGACATGTCTCACCAAAAGCATATTCTTGTTTCACCCGAACATTCATAACAAATTCAGTATATTGTTTCTTGAATATGTCCCACAATAAACATTACCACTCTCAACAGCAGACATGTCTGACCAAAAGCAAGTTCATGTTTCACCCAAACATTCATAATAATTCAGTATACTGTTTCTTAAATATGGCCCACAATAAACATTACCACTCTCAACAATAGACATGTCTCAACAAAAGGATATTCATGCTCCAGCCAAACATTCATAACAAATTCACTATACTGTTTCTTGAATATGGCCCACAATAAACATTACCAGTCTCAACAGCAGACATGTCTCACCAAAAAGATATTCATGTTTCACCCAAACATTCATAACAAATTCAGTATACTGTTTCTTGAATATGGCCCAGAATTAACATTACCACTCTCAACAGCAGACATGTCTCACCAAAAGGATATTCATGTTCCACCCAAACATTCATAACAAATTCAGTATACTGTTTCTTGCATATGGCCCAGAATTAACATCACCACTCTCAACAGCAGACATGTCTCACCAAAAGGATATTCATGTTTCACCCAAACTTTCATAACAAATGCAGTACAGTGTTTCTTGAATATGGCCCACAATAAACATTACCACTCTCAACAATAGACATGTCTCACTAAAAGCATATTCATGTTTCAACCAAACATTCATAACAAATGCAGTACACTGTTTCTTGAACATGGCCCACAATAAACATTACCACTCTCAACAACAGACATGTCTCACCAAAAAGATATACAAATTCATGTTCCACCCAAACATTCATAACAAATTCAGTATACTGTTTCTTGAATATGGTCTACAATAGACATCACTCTCAATAGCAGACATGTCTCACTAAAAGGATATTCATGTTTCACCCAAACATTCATAACAAATTCAGTATACTGCTTCTAGAATATGGTCTACAATAAACATCATCACTCTTAAAAATAGACATGTGTCACCAAAAAAATATTCATGTTTCACCCAAACATTCATAACAAATTCAGTATACTGTTTCTTGAATATGGCCCACAATAAACATTACCACTCCAAAAATAGACATGTCTCACCAAAAAAATATTTATGTTTCACCCAAACATTTATAACAAATTCAGTATACTGTTTCTTGAGTATGGCCCTCAATAAACATTACCACTCTCAACAGCAGACATGTCTCATCAAAAAGATATACAGATTCATGTTCCACCCAAACTCATAAGAAATTCAGTATACTGGTTCTTGATAATGGTCTACAATAAACATTACCACTCTCAACAGCAGACATGTCTCACCAAATAATATTCATGTTTCACCCAAACATTCATAACAAATTCAATATACTGTTTCTTGAATATGGTCTATAATAAACAATACCACTTTAAGCATAAAACATGTCTCCCCAAAAGCATATTCATGTTTCACCAAGCATTTATAACAAATTCAGTATACTGTTTCTTGAATATGGTCTATAATAAACATTACCACTCTCAACAGCAGACATGTCTCACCAAAAAGATATTCATGTTTCACCCAAACATTCATATCAAATTAAGTGTACTGTTTCTTGAATATGGTCTACAATAAACATTACCACTGTCAACAGCAGACATGTCTCACTAAAAGGATATTCATGTTTCACCCAAACATTCGTAACAAATTCAGTATACTGTTTCCTGAATATGGCCCACAATAAACATTACCACTCTCAACAATAGACATGTCTCACCAAAAGCATATTCATGTTTCACCGAACATTCATAGCAAATTCAGTATACTGTTTCTTGAACATGGCCCACAATAAACATTACCACTCTCAACAATAGACATGTCTCACCAAAAGCATATTCATGTTTCACCCAAACATTCACAACATATTCCGTATACTGTTTCTTGAATATGGCCCACAATAAACATTATCACCCTCAACAACAGACATGTCTCACCAAAAGCATATTCATGTTTCACCCAAACATTCATAAGCTATTCCGTATACTGTTTTTTGAATATGGTCTACAATAAACATTACCACCCTCAACAATAGACATGTCTCACCAAAAGCATATTCATGTTTCACCCAAACATTCATAACAAATTCAGTATACTGTTTCTTGAATATGGCCCACAATATACATTACCACTCTCAACAATAGACATGTCTCACCAAAAGCAAATTCATGTTTCACCCAAACATTCATAACAAATTCAGTATACTGTTTCTTGAATATGGCCCACAATAAACATTACCACTCTCAACAGCAGACATGTCTCACCAAAAAGATATTCATGTTTCACCCAAACATTCATAACAAATTCAGTATACTGTTTCTAGAATATGGCCTACAATAAACATTACCACTCTCAACAATAGAACATGTCTCATCAAAAGGATATTCATGTTCCACCCAAACATTAATACCAAATTCAGTATACTGTTTCTTGAATATGGTCTACAATAAAACATCACCACTCTCAACAGCAGTAATGTCTCACCAAAGGGATATTCATGTTCCACCCAAACAATCATAACAAATTCAGTATACTGCTTCTAGAATATGGTCTACAATAAACATCACCGCTCTCAACAACAGACATGTCTCACCAAAAAGTAATACAGATTCATTTTCCACCCAAACATTCATAACAAATTCAGTATACTGTTTGTTAAATATGGTCTACAATAGACATCACTCTCAATAGCAGACATGTCTCCCTAAAAGGATATTCATGTTTCACCCAAACATTCATTACAAATTCAGTATACTGCTTCTAGAATATGGTCTACAATAAACATCACCGCTCTCAACAACAGACATGTCTCACCAAAAAGTAATACAGATTCATTTTCCACCCAAACATTCATAACAAATTCAGTATACTGTTTGTTAAATATGGTCTACAATAGACATCACTCTCAATAGCAGACATGTCTCACCAAAAAAATATTCACGTTTCACCCAAACATTCATAACAAATTCAGTATACTGTTTGTTGAACATGGCCCACAATAAACATTACCACTCCTAACAATAGACATGTCTCACGAAAAAAATATTTATGTTTCACCCAAACATTCATAACAAATTCACTATACTGCTTCTAGAATATGGTCTACAATAAACATTACCACTCTCAGAAGCAGACATGTCTCACCAATAGGATATTCATGTTTCTCCCAAACATTCATAACAAATTCAGTATACCGTTTCTTGAATATGACCCACAATAAACATTACCACTCTCAACAGCAGACATGTCTCACCAATAGGATATTCATGTTTCACCCAAACATTCATAACAAATTCAGTATACTGTTTGTTGAATATGGCCCACAATAAACATTACCACTCCTAACAATAGACATGTCTCACCAAAAAAATATTCATGTTTCACCCAAACATTCATAACAAATTCAGTACACTGTTTCTTGAATATGGCCCAGAATTAACATTACCACTCTCAACAGCAGACATGTATCACCAAAAGGATATTCATGTTCCACCCAAACATTCACAACAAATTCAGTATACTGTTCGTTGAATATGGCCGAGAATAAACATTACCATACATAACAGCAGACATGTCTCAACAAAAGGATATTCATGTTCCACCCAAACGTTCATAACAAATTCAGTATACTGTTTCTTGAATATGGCCCACAATAAACATTACCACTGTGAAAATAGATATGTCTCACCAAAAGCATATTCATGTTTCACCCAAACATTCACAACATATTCAGTATACTGTTTCTTGAATATGGCCCACAATAAACATTATCACCCTCAACAACAGACATGTCTCACCAAAAGCATATTCATGTTTCACCCAAACATTCATAAGCTATTCCGTATACTGTTTCTTGAATATGGTCGACAATAAACATTACCACCCTCAACAATAGACATGTCTCACCAAAAGCATATTCATGTTTCACCCAAACATTCATAACAAATTCAGTATACTGTTTCTTGAATATGGCCCACAATAAGCATTACCACTCTCAACAATAGACATGTCTCACCAAAAGCATATTCTTGTTTCACCCGAACATTCATAACAAATTCAGTATATTGTTTCTTAAATATGTCCCACAATAAACATTACCACTCTCAACAGCAGACATGTCTGACCAAAAGCAAATTCATGTTTCACCCAAACATTCATAACAAAGTCAGTATACTGTTTCTTGAATATGGCCGACAATTAACATTACCACTCTCAACAATAGACATGTCTCACCAAAAGCAAGTTCATGTTTCACCCAAACATTCATAACAAATTCAGTATACTGTTTCTTGAATATGGCCCACAATAAGCATTACCACTCTCAACAATAGACATGTCTCACCAAAAGCATATTCATGTTTCACCCAAACATTCATAAGCTATTCCGTATACTGTTTCTTGAATATGGTCTACAATAAACATTACCACCCTCAACAATAGACATGTCTCACCAAAAGCATATTCATGTTTCACCCAAACATTCATAACAAATTCAGTATACTGTTTCTTGAATATGGCCCACAATAAGCATTACCACTCTCAACAATAGACATGTCTCACCAAAAGCATATTCTTGTTTCACCCGAACATTCATAACAAATTCAGTATATTGTTTCTTAAATATGTCCCACAATAAACATTACCACTCTCAACAGCAGACATGTCTCACCAAAAAGATATTCACGTTTCACCCAAACATTCATAACAAATTCAGTATACTGTTTCTAGAATATGGTCTACAATAAACATTACCACTCTCAACAATAGAACATGTCTCATCAAAAGGATATTCATGTTCCACCCAAACATTAATAACAAATTCAGTATACTGTTTCTTGAATATGGTCTACAATAAACATTACCACTCTCAACAGCAGATATGCCTCACCGAAAAGATATTCATGTTGCACCCAAACATTCATAACAAATTCAGTATACTCTTTCTTGAATATGGCCCACAATAAACATTACCACTCTCAAGAGCAGACATGTCTCACCAAAAGGATATTCATGTTCCACCCAAACATTGATAACAAATTCAGCATACTGCTTCTAGAATATGGTCTACAATAAGCATTACCACTCTCAACAGCAGACATGTCTCAACAAAAAGAGATACAGATTCATGTTCACCCAAATTCATAACAAATTCAGTATACTGTTTCTTGATAATGGTCCACAATAAACATCACCACTCTCAACAGCAGACATGTCTCACCAAAAGGATATTCATGTTCCACCCAAACATTCATAACAAATTCAGTATACTGTTTCTTGAATATGGCCCAGAATAAACATTACCACTCTCAACAGCAGACATGTCTCACCAAAATATATACAGATTCATGTTCCACCCAAACTTTCATGACAAATTTAGTATACTGTTTCTTGAATATGGTCCACAATAAACATTACCACTCTCAACAGCAGATATGTCTCACCAAAAGCATATTCATTTTTCACCCAAACATTCACAACAAATTCTGTATACTGTTTCTTGAATATGGCCCACAATAAACATTACCACTCTCAACAATAGACATGTCTCACCAAAAGCAAATTCATGTTTCACCCAAACATTCATAACAAATTCAGTATACTGTTTCTTGAATATGGCCCTCAATAAACATTACCACTCTTAAAAATAGACATGTCTCTCCAAAGGCATATTCATGTTTCACCCGAACATTCATAACAAATTCAGTGTACTGTTTCTTGAGTATTGTCTACAATAAACATTACCACTCTCAACAGCAGACATGTCTCACCAAAAAATATTCATGTTTCACCCAAACATTCATAACAAATTCAATATACTGTTTCTTGAATATGGTCTATAATAAACAATACCACTTTAAACATAAGACATGTCTCGCCAAAAGCATATACATGTTTCACCGAGCATTCATAACAAATTCAGTATACTGTTTCTTGAATATGGTCTATAATAAACATTACCACTGTCAACAGCAGACATGTCTCACCAAACTGATATTCATGTTTCACCCAAACATTCATAACAAATTCAGTATACTGTTTCTTGAATATGGCCCACAATAAACATTACCTCTCTCAACAATAGACATGTCTCACCAAAAGCATATTCATGTTTCACCGAACATTCATAAGAAATTCAGTATACTGTTTCTTGAATATGGCCCACAATAAACATTACCACCTTCAACAATAGACATGTCTCACCAAAAGCATATTCATGTTTCACCCGAACATTCATAACAAATTCAGTATATTGTTTCTTGAATATGTCCCACAATAAACATTACCACTCTCAACAGCAGACATGTCTCACCAAAAAGATATTCATGTTTCACCCGAACATTCATAACAAATTCAGTATACTGTTTCTTGAATATGGCCCACAATAAACATTACCACTGTCCACAATAGACATGTCTCATCAAAAAGATGTTCATGTTTCACCCAAACATTCATAGCAAATTCAGTACACTGTTTCTTGAATATGGCCCACAATAAACATTACCACTCTCAACAGCAGACATGTCTCACCAAAAAGATATTCATGTTTCACCCAAACATTCATAACAATTTCAGTATACTGTTTCTTGGATATGGCCCACAATATGCATTGCCACTCTCAACAATAGACATGTCTCACCAAAAGCATATTTATGTTTCACCCGAACATTCATAACAAATTCAGTATACTGTTTCTTGAATATGTCCCACAATAAACATTACCACTCTCAACAGCAGACATGTCTCACCAAAAGCAAATTCATGTTTCACCCAAACACTCATAACAAATTCAGTATACAGTTTCTTGAATATGGCCCACAATAAACATTACCACTCTCAACAATAGACATGTCTCACCAAAAGCAAATTCATGTTTCACCCAAACATTCATAACAAATTCAGTATACTGTTTCTTGAATATGGCCCACAATAAGCATTACCACTCTCAACAATAGACATGTCTCACCAAAAGCATATTCATATTTAACACGAACATTCATAACAAATTCAGTATACTGTTTCTTGAATATGTCCCACAATAAGCATTACCACTCTCAACAATAGACATGTCTCACCAAAAGCATATTCATGTTTCACCCGAACATTCATAACAAATTCAGTATACTGTTTCTTGAATATGGCCCTCAATAAATATTACCTCTCTCAACAGCAGACATGTCTCACCAAAAGCAAATTCATGTTTCACCCAAACATTCATAATAAATTCAGTATACTGTTTCTTGAATAAGGTCTACAATAATCATTACCACTCTCATAAGCAGACATGTCTCACCAAAAAGATATTCATGTTTCACCCAAACATTCATAACAAATTCAGTATACTGTTTCTTGAATATGGTCTACAATAATCATTACCACTCTCAACAGCAGACATGTCTCACCAAAAAGATATTCATGTTTCACCCAAACATTCATAACAAATTCAGTATACTGTTTCTTGAATATGGTCTACAATAAACATTACCACTGTCCACAATAGACATGTCTCATGAAAAAGATATTCATGTTTCACCCAAACATTCATAGCAAATTCAGTACATTGTTTCTTGAATATGGCCCACAATAAACATTACCACTCTCAACAATAGACATGTCTCACCAATAAGATATTCATGTTTCACCCAAACATTCATAACAAATTCAGTATACTGTTTCTTGAATATGGCCCACAATAAACATTACCACTCTCAACAGCAGACATGTCTCACCAAAAAGATATTCATGTTTCACCCGAACATTCATAACAAATTCAGTATACTGTTTCTTGAATATGGCCCACAATAAACATTACCACTGTCCACAATAGACATGTCTCATCAAAAAGATGTTCATGTTTCACCCAAACATTCATAGCAAATTCAGTACACTGTTTCTTGAATATGGCCCACAATAAACATTACCACTCTCAACAATAGACATGTCTCACCAATAAGATATTCATGTTTCACCCAAACATTCATAACAAATTCAGTATACTGTTTCTTGAATATGGCCCACAATAAACATTACCACTTTCAACAGCAGACATGTCTCAGCAAAAAGATATTCATGTTTCACCCGAACATTCATATTAAATTCAGTATACTGTTTCTTGAATATGGCCCACAATAAGCGAAACGCAACCCCAGAAATGCACTTCATTGTGCACTAAAGGACATTATACCAAACAGTAAGAAATCAGCCAGTTATTACATTGATTTTGAAGACTACCATGAAATGCATGTAAAAAACAGGAAGAGAAATCTATAAACCGACTAAAGGAACATCTAAAGAGAATTATCACTTACAAAGAGACAAATCTGCAGAATACATTAATCGGGACAAAAGGTTTTAAAACACTAGCAGAACTCATGGTATGGCAAGAAATCCATATCACCAAAGCGAAAGGAGTATTGATGACATAGGAGTTTTTCCACCGTATAACTTTTACTGTCACCAGTAGACATACAATTATTTTAAGGCGAATATCTTCGAAACATGATCTGAGTAAAAATTCTGTCACCAAAGTTATACTGTTAGTAATAATTTCTAATGACTTAGAGTATGAGCAGAGAGAAACACTTGTCTGATGTTTACTTCTTTAAACTTGAATATCATTTACGTGCAATTCTTATGAAATTATTGTACAGGTGAAGTTTATGGTGAATCCTCCTCTTATAATTGTACATGCTTGGCTAATAATGTTGAAAAATCCCATGATATGCATATAAACAGCTGTGAAACATCAGCAAAATATCCGACTTCCTTAACCTCTCCCAAGTTCCAATAATACTGCACCGTCTCCAAGTATGCTTTGGTGGTGGAAGTATAAATAATCAGAATGGTCGACTAATGTGTTACATAATCATACTAGGTTAAATTTTAAACCTTTGTACCATTTCTTTGCTCCCATAATTATTTAATAACATAAAAACTACTAAGTTTTCACATAATACAGAGACACTTAACATATACAACGAAATAGAGGTGAAGCTGTTGAATGTATATTTTCCACACTCTCAGACCAACAAGTTAACCTCTTCTGAAAAGAGACATGTCTGTAATCGAAAAAAATGATCTTCTTGGTTGTCTATTTAAAAATATTAGTTAACTGACTTTTGTAATGTTAACAATTGTCTTTAAGCAATTATTTAGCATGCCCTCTTAAATTTGATTACAACATAAGCACAAAGGAAATAAAGTGAAACTTTCTTACGTGAAGGTTATTAGGAGGTTTAGACATCCAGAAGCTTCACTACTTACATCTTTAGAATTAGGTTAAAGGTTATTCAGAGTTTTTGATACTGTTTCATTACATCTGCAGTATTTAATAACTGGAAATAAGTAAACATAGCATATGATTAGTACTGTTATAAACAGGATGAGTGTAGCTTTTTAAGCTCTGTCTTATGTTTAAGTATCACATCATGGATATCTATGTATTAAAATGTAACTGGCTTTTGTTTTTGCCTGTATTTTCTGTGGAGCACAGCAACTATCTTCTATTCCATGGCCTTCTCAATGAAGGCTTTTTCACTCTTTTAGTAATTTATGAATTGAAATTAGAAGGTATTTTATGGCCCATGTCCATTAAAAAGTATAAGGCTTTTCAGTAGTGAACAGTAGCATAGCCAGAAAAATATTAACTGCAGGGGAGGGGGGTGCAGCAACTGGAATCGAAATTAGGGTAGGATGTTTTGCATCAAATGTGTTGTGACATGAGAATGAATGACTACTGTGAAGTACTTTATTTTACTGCTGCAGGGGTTTCTAGTCACGTAAACTGGGAGATATTGCTCTTATTTGCAAACCACTCAAATTTAGCACTGGAACAAAAACATGCCCCCAACATGGTTGTATCAACTAGTACAATTTCTGTTGCTGTCACCTTTGGCAATATTGTTTAAGACATGCGGCGGACACAAGACTTAAAGATGATTATGCAATTCCTAGTCACAGATTACACTTGTATGAAAAGATGCCTACTTTTATTGGAATAAAACTCTATAATACTCTACCGGAAGAAGTAAAGAAATGTCATAATAATTGTAATAAATTTAAAAAACTTTTGAAACCATTTTTGATGAGTAAATGTTTCTAAGTATTGATGAATACCTCTATAAATAATTCTGTAAATAATAAATTAGCTGCCATTTTTAGTTCCTTTTGCTAAACTACTTAGTGATTTTGTATTCTGTAAATTGTGTATAAATAAAAGTATAAATTATGGTATTTATTGTAAACAATTCTTTGTATACATTACTTTTATTGCTTACTCTGACTGGATTCAGTCATGTATAACACCATATTGAATTGCAATAAAATTTGAATATAGCACTACCAGCAATACGATTAGGAAGTATATCTTTCCTGGCAACCTAGAAAGAGTATTTTTGCTATTCAGTTACATTTGTTTTACCAAAGGGGTGGTTCCAACCCCTAACCCCCCCCCCACCTCCCCCTAGCTATGTCTGTGCTGATGAAAAAATTATCAAAGTTGGTTGTGAGGTTTCCCTACACACCAATTACCCTCCTTATAATATTAGTTAGGCATTTACTTTCAAGAATGAGCCATGAAAACTGTTAAATGCCACCTTTGAAAGATGACCTATGCTTGTTTCAGTGATCTATGAGGCAGTTTCAGGTCTGAGATCTATGTTTGTTTCAGCACTCTATGAAACAGTTCCAGGTTTGGGATCTGTGTTTTGTTTCAGCACTCTATGAAGCAGTTCCAGGTTTGGGATCTGTGTTTGTTTCAGCACTCTATGAGGCAGTATTGGGTCTGGGATATGAGTTTTTGTTTCAGCACTCTGAGGCAGTTTCAGGTCTGAGATCTGTGTTTTGTTTCAGCACTCTATGAAGCAGTTCCAGGTTTGGGATCTGTGTTTGTTTCAGCACTCTATGAGGCAGTATTGGGTCTGAGATCTGTGTTTTGTTTCAGCACTCTGAGGCAGTTTCAGGTCTGAGATCTGTGTTTGTTTCAGCACTCTATGAGGCAGTATTGGCTCTGGGATTTGTGTTTTGTTTTAGCACTCTATGAGGCAGTATTGGGTCTGGGATCTGTGTTTTGTTTTAGCACTCTATGAGGCAGTATTGGCTCTGGGATCTGTGTTTTGTTTTAGCACTCTATGAGGCAGTATTGGGTCTGGGATCTGTGTTTTGTTTTAGCACTCTATGAGGCAGTATTGGCTCTGGGATCTGTGTTTTGTTTTAGCACTCTATGAGGCAATATTGGGTCTGGGATCTGTGTTTTGTTTCAGCACTCTATGAGGCAGTATTGGGTCTGGGATCTGCGTTTTGTTTTAGCACTCTATGAGGCAGTTTCAGGTCTGAAATCTGTGTTTGTTTCAGCACTCTATGAAGCAGTTTCAGAGCTAGAATTTGCGTTTTGTTTCAGCACTCTATCAGGCAGTATTGGGTCTGGGATGTGTGTTTATTTCAGCACTCTATGAGGCGGTATCATGTTTGAGATATGTTTTGTTTTAGCACTCTATGAGGCAGTATTGGGTCTGGGATCTGTGTTTTGTTTTAGCACTCTATGAGGCAGTATTGGCTCTGAGATCTGTGTTTTGTTTTAGCACTCTATGAGGCAATATTGGGTCTGGGATCTGTGTTTTGTTTCAGCACTCTATGAGGCAGTATTGGGTCTGGGATCTGCGTTTTGTTTTAGCACTCTATGAGGCAGTTTCAGGTCTGAAATCTGTGTTTGTTTCAGCACTCTATGAAGCAGTTTCAGAGCTAGGATTTGCGTTTTGTTTCAGCACTCTATCAGGCAGTATTGGGTCTGGGATGTGTGTTTATTTCAGCACTCTATGAGGCGGTATCATGTTTGAGATATGTTTTTTTTCAGTACTCTATGAGGCAGTATTGGGTCTGGAATCCTGTTTTGTTTCAGCACTCTATGAAGCAGTTTCAGGGCTAGAATCTGTGTTTTGTTTCAGCACTGTATGAAGCCGCATCAGGTCTGGGATCTGTGTTTATTTCAGCACTGTATGAGGCGGTATTAGGTCTGAGATCTGTGTTTTGTTTCAGGACTCTATGAAGCAGTTTCAGGGCTAGGATCTGTGTTTTGTTTCAGCGCTGTATGAAGCTGTATCAGATCTGGGATCTGTGTTTATTTCAGCACTGTATGAGGCGGTATTAGGTCTGAGATCTGTGTTTTGTTTCAGCACTATACGAGGCAGTTTCAGGTCTGGGTTCTGTGTTAGCTGCCACTCCTAAACAACTTGAACTTCAAGGAATATTACCACCAATTGAAGAAGAACATGAAGATGATGTAAAGTATACATTCCTAATACTCGTGGCACTCCGGACTTTGCCCCGGCTGTCTTATTACCTTGCAGCAGATATGTGGAGACTGGATGCAATCAAAAACAATGTGACAGATCCTACCGAACTTAAGAGCTCTTGGATAAAACTAAGGTAGAATTATGTGCATTTAATATAGAGATCCACATAAACTTGTTTATGCAATTTAAATTAGGTACTCAATGTTACATTGACCAACACAGCAAGGTTACCAAAAAACAAAGATGACCGATGTCTCATGTCAGGGCAGCCAACATTTTAATTACTCACTAGATATATAACTAAAGAAGCTACCAGACATTATGTTTATAAAAGACTTTCTATTTTGCTGGTATTATGTCATTATTAAGTTAATCCAGTTCCATATTTATTTGAGAGAAATCATAAAAGCATCCCATGTAGATGTGAGACTCCCAAATATGAGCTATAGATGCTACCAACCTGAAACTAGCACAGGGCCTTCAATGAATTGCTCTATTCACAAATATAAAAGTAAATAAAATGTTTGAGTTATTAAGTATTTCTGAGATATTCTTTGTTATGGTTTGAATTTTCAAATTCTTGTATTTTTTTGAAGTCCCTCTTCTTTTTTCTTTGTGATCATACAAAGAGTATATAATTTCAGAGTGATCACATTATTCCTTTTATACTAACAACAAAATGTGAAATGCAAGTTTATCATGATTAAAAAGTAGTCCGAAGAAAAAAGCTTTGTAAGGACAGTTTTAGAAGATTGAGTGGAGAAGGTCATGTGAGTGCAACACATCAGATTTTGTAACAAGATTCATTACTATTTTATGCTATAGTAAAATAATGTAATACTTTCAATAACTTTTTCTGTTATTGATTAATTTGTTACTTTGTAGGGAAGAGATGCAGATGGTGTCTGTTCCTGAGAATTCAAATGACTGGCTTCAGATTCTCATTGATCCTTACATCGCAACCAACAAACCATATCTTGGGTAAGCACAATATTTATTTTGAGCAATGTAGCAGTCATTTGAGCATTTTAAAGTCATAAAATAAAAGCTTACAAATTTGGTAAGCACAGAACACAGAAGAGGCTGAAAGAAATTGCTTTTTAGAGAAATCTAAGTTTAAACAAAGTAAATTCTCCTTTTATACAAATTTTTTTGAACAATTTTTAAGTAATTCAATAGGAATAAAATTAGCACCACAAAATAAATCTGGCACCATACCATTAAACCACCCACTCAAAAAATGCATGCCAAAACCAAATTATTGAGTATCTATCAACGAATTGCCAAGATTATGATAAAAAATACAATGGAAAAACCAAAATAAGTTAGGAGGTCACATTTGAGAGAAACATCAAATTCAAGTGTATGAACAAGTCTACATATCAGCAAACAACATTGGTGAAACAAATAAAGATGTTTGGATGTTATATTTGAGGAACATCAACTTCAAATATATAAACAAGTCTACATATCAGCAAACAACATTGGTGAAACAAATAAAGAAGTTTGGATGTTATATTTGAAGAACATCAACTTCAAGTATGTGAACACACCTACATATCAGCAAACAACACTGGTAAACAAATAAAGAAGTTTGGATGTTATATTTGAGAAACATCAAATTCAAGTATATGAACAAGTCTACATATCAGAAAACAACATTGGTGGAAATAATAAAGAAGTTTGGATGTTATATTTGAAGAACACCAAATTCAAGTATATGAACAAGTCTACATATCAGAAAACAACATTGGTGAAACAAATAAAGAAGTTTGGATGTTATATTTGAAGAACATCAACTTCAAGTATGTGAACACACCTACATATCAGCAAACAACACTGGTAAACAAATAAAGAAGTTTGGATGTTATATTTGAGGAACATCAAATTCAAGTATATGAACAAGTCAACAGGTCTACAAATCAGCAAACAACATTGGTGAAACAAATAAAGCAGTTTGGATGTTATATTTGAGGAACATCAACTTCAAGT
Source organism: Deroplatys truncata (assembly GCA_030765065.1). Taxonomy (NCBI): domain Eukaryota; kingdom Metazoa; phylum Arthropoda; class Insecta; order Mantodea; family Mantidae; genus Deroplatys; species Deroplatys truncata. The sequence goes on from CM060984.1 coordinate 260,634,467, forward strand.
GTATGAACAAGTCTACATATCAGCAAACAACATTGGTGAAACAAATAAAGCAGTTTGGATGTTATATTTGAGGAACATCAAATTCAAATATATGAACACATCTACATATCAGCAAACAACATTGGTGAAACAAATAAAGAAGTTTGGATGTTATATTTGAAGAATATCAACACCAAGTGCATGAAGACATCTACATATCAGCAAACAACATTGGTGAAACAATTAAACATGTTTGAATGTTATATTTGAAGAGCATCAACTTCAAGTATATGAACAAGTCAACATATCAGCAAACAACATTGGTGAAACAAATAAAGAAGTTTGGATGTTATATTTGAGAACATCAACTTCAAGTATGTGAACACATCTACATATCAGCCAACGATATTGGTGAAACAAATAAAGAAGTTTGGATGTTATATTTGAAGAACATCAACTTCAAGTATATGAAGACATCTACATATCAGCAAACAACATTGGTGAAACAAATAAAGAAGTTTGGATGCTATATTTGAAGGACATCAAATTCAAGTACATGAACAAGTCAACAAGTTTACAAATCAGCACACAACATTGGTGAAACAAATAAAGAAGTTTGGATGTTATATTTGAGGAACATCAAATTCAAGTATATAAACACATCTACATATCAGCAAACAACATTGGTGAAACAAATAAAGAAGTTTGGATGTTATATTTGAAGAACATCAAATTCAAATATATGAACACATCTACATATCAGCAAACAACATTGGTGAAACAAATAAAGAAGTTTGGATGTTATAACTGAAGAACATCAAATTCAGATTGAGACGGTAATTTGTATCACAAATTACTTTAATGTAAATAATTATTTTAATATGAATATGTATTTTTATGTAACATTGATTTCAGAGGTTTGATAATAGTAATTATTATTGGTAAATAATAATATACGGCTCTATTGAAACTGTTAACAATAACACAATACTGCAGCAAGGGGGTGAGTTGTTTATCGTTACCGGGAACCAGGAAGTTACGTAATGTTTCGCGCCTTTTCAGTAAAAAAAGCTTCCAGAATGTTCTATAAAAGTAATATGTATTAGTGGTTTTCATTGGATAGTAAAATAGATGCTAATGTTGGCGCGTTTTATTAGCCAATAGCAGTTCATTTATAATCTTTAGGTGTATCTTAAGGCAAGCCTATAAATAGCCATGCTCGAAGTCGGTCGCCCCGCAGTTATACAAAATCCTCCGTACACTCCACGTCGATTCCGCAGTTCAACAAGATGTCGCCAATCAGTCCTTCATTTTCGTCATAAGTTACACGCAGCAGAAGTACAAGAAATCTTATAAAATATTCTAAAGTTAAATATACAAAGTTGAAGTACGTGAGTTAAAAGTGATAAGAAGTTATTATAAACAGTTTCAATATAGCGATTATCTAGATAAATCTGTGAAAGTGTTAGTGCATGTGTTCGACAATAAAACATTATAAAACAAATTTCTTCACTAGTAATTTTTGGATAAAAGATTCCTTTTTCCGCTTCACAACCTGTAAGAAAAACATGCCTACCTAGATCAGATAATAGCTAGCCGGTGGACATTTAAAACTGATACAAAATTGCTACGCCAGAGGAATCTACAAACCGAACAAATGAACCAACCAACGTATGACGTCACACAAGATGGTTTCGCGTGAAGAAAAAAACATATTTGCTCTCGTAAATTGGCTTCCACAACGTGGTGCTATAAACACGTAAATTTGTGCTATCACAAATTGGCTCCCATACGTGGGGTAGTTAAAGTTATGTAAACAAACATTTATTTGCATACAATTTGTTATACTCGCAAATTGGCACCACAACGTGGAGCTAACTATAAGATCTTCAGGATATAATAATTTACGTAAAACAGAATACGTAAGCTATACCGCTTCAAATTGGCGCCACCAACGTGGGGCGAAGTGACCAGGAAAGGAACTCAAGTAACTAGGAAAGGAAAGATGACCAGGAAAGGATCAGCATAATCAGGACGTGGAACGAAAGCAGCAGTAAAATGATCTACAAGACTCAGATTCAAGAAACAAGAGAAGCGACAAACGACGCGGATAAGCGGACGCAAAAACATCGAGACAACGTAGATTCATCATAAAACAACGCAGAAGCGACATACAAATCTAGGAGAAAGGGGCAGAACGCTGGACATCAAAGATACATCAGCGGACAGCATTAGTAAGGTTAGAGTATCCTAATTTTTTAAGTGTAAATAACTTTCAATGTTAATGAGGAGCGGTAGGATAATAAAAACAATGGCTACCAATAATACAGAAGAAATAATTATGGAGGGAGATAGTGTAACAGTTAGCTGTGATCCAATACAAAGTACAGGAAATAGCCCAGATTTTTTGGGGTTTGAAGATGAAAATGTTAGTGCAGAAAGTGAGAGTAGGATAGCAGGAAATGTTAATCTTGATACTATTGTGATGATGGAAATGCTGAGAAATATGAAGAGGGAATTGAGGGAAGAATTAAGGGAAGATAGTAGTAAGACTAGTGAGAAATTAGAACAAAAATTAACTCAGAGTATAAGGGAAGAAATTTGTAAGAATAATGGAAATTAGAAAAGAAAATAGATCAAAATAGGGAAGATATTGATAGGAGTTTAGAACAAAAACTAACTCAGAATAATGAGAAATTGAGGGAAGATATTGGTAAAAGCTTAGAACAAAACAGGGAAGAGATTGAAAAGAAATTCATGGAGCTAGATAGTAGTATGATTAAAATGAAAAATGAAAATCAGGAGATGATAGCAAATGAAATAGGTGAAGTTTCAAAGAAAATGTTAGACATGAGCAGGGAAATATCTAACCAAAAAAGTGAGGTTAACAATAAAATAGAGCATGTTAATGTAAAATGTACAGAGCTAGGTAGCCGAATGAGTAGCATTTCAAGTGAGTTAAAAGAGATGATGGAGGCTACAAATGCAGATCTAATACAGGTGCAAGTTAATTTCAGAGGGGAAATATCTGAAGTTCAGAAGGAGTCAGAAAAACAGAGAAATAAATTGTCTGATGAAGTTAAAGATTTGTCTAAAGATTTGAATCAAAAGCTAACTTCTGAAATTAACAAACACCAAACTGTTCAAAATGAGAATAATAAAAAATTGGAACAGACAATAGAAAATCTGCAGGGTACTGTAAATAGGTTAGAATTGAATTCAAGGGCAAATATATGTGATGTGCATGTGTCAGATGTACAAAATAATGATAGAGGTAGTTCCTCAGGTATGACAAATAATGTGAGTGATGCGGCAGCTTCATCTATAGCTAATGCTGAAACTCAGAGTGCACAAGTTACACTAGAGAATTTAAATATGGGAATAGGGAATTTGCAAAATTACAATCATATCTTAAGTGATTTTCCACTTCCAAAATTTAATGAAAACTCCAGTCCAGTACAATTCATTGCAGAATTATCAGAGTATTTTCAAATTAAAAAGATACCTGAAGCATTGAAAATGATAGTTGTCAAAAGATGTTTGGACCAGAAAACCTTAGATTGGTTACAAATGGTATCAGGGGGCGAAATTTCATATGAATCCTTTAAGAGATTATTCATGAACAGATTTTGGAATGTTACGGTACAGCAAAGAATACGAGCAATGCTTAGTCACGGTCAATTTAATCCACGAGGGGGAATATCGATGACTGATTACTTACTAAAACATGCAAGTCAGGTTAGAAACTTGTCACCTCCAATCAGTGAGGAAGATTTTGTGAGTTTGCTCGCAAGGCATTATCCTATAAGGATACAAAATTACTTATTAATTGCAAAACCACGGAACATCTATGAGATGACAGAATTAATAACAGCTTTGGAACAACAGGAAGAAGATATGTCTCGGGAGTGGGAACATAGATTTTTAGATGTACAAGATAGAAGAAATTACCAAGGTAGTTATCAACAAATAAGAGGACAAGACAGACATCATGAAATTAATACCAGACAACGGTATCAATCATACGTTCCACAATTTGAAAGATCAAGGATAGATAGGAGACCAGGCCGGCAGGAACAAATAAATTATGTCAGGACAGAAAGATTGCCTGAAAGAGGGCAAAATTATGGAAGGAGGTACACTAGACAGAGGGGAAATTTCACTCACTGGAGGGAAAATAATAACCGAGAAAGATCTGAGGAACGGCAAGAAAATTACGTGCCAAGGGGACAAAATGTCAGAAATCGAGGATTTCGAACTCGAGGAAGGGGAACTCAAAACAATGGTAGCGACACGGAGATAGATTTAGCACCTGTTAGGAATGGCAGTCCCGTACGTGAACATGGAAATAACCAGGAAAACTGTTAACAGACTCCTGTGTAGTAGGTTCTCAGGACGTCTTTAATAATTCAGTATCCATTACCAATACAAATCATACGCCTACACATACACCCTGTAATAAGATTACAGCAACAAAAGATAAGGGAGAAAATTTTGAGTCACCTCATGTTAGAATGGAAATTGCGAAGAAAGAAATCATTGCAACTATAGATTCTGGTTCATCAGCTTCAATTTGCTCACAGAAATTTTACATAAATTTAATTAATGAAGGTAACAAGATTATGGCTCTTCCCACTAGTAACTTAGTTTGTCGTGTTGCAATTGGAAGAACCGCACAGGTCATAAAAACACAAGCTCTACTTAGCATACTTATTGGCGGAGAGAATTTTGAGGTTATGTTTCTAATTGTAAACCATCTGATTTGTGACATAATTATAGGATGTGACTTCCTACATGAATATGAAGCATGTATAGATTTTAAACATGAAGAGTTAAAAATAACAAAAGAAGATAGAGAAATAAGGGTACCATTTATAAAAGAAAAAGTTTCTGTAATCGAGATGACAAAGGATGAGAAAAATATTTGTGACCAAGAGTTTTTTGTGCAAATAACAGAAACTGATAGAAATAGTCATATAAAGCAGGTAGTCACAGAATATGAAGGGAATACCACGCCATATTTTCAACAGTTAGCAGAAATGCCAGAAGAAGTAGAGGAATTTACAATCCAAACAAAAGACGACCATGTGAGCGAGACAAACAACAGCAGGAAAGAAAAGAGAAATGAGGAAATAATACACAAGTGTGAAGAAGCTTATAATCTTACGATAATGCAAAAACAAATCCTTCATGATGTTTTGATGAACAATAGTTCAGTATTTAGTAATATCCCAGGCAGATGTAATGTATATCAGCATACATTTCAAGTAGAAGACGTACCACCATATAGGCACAAGTATGACAATTTACCTATAAGTCTTCGAGACAAAGCTAGACAATTAATAAATAGCATGTTAGAAAATGGGATTATTGAGCAAAGTAATTCTCAATACATAAATTCAATCTGCTGGAGTATTAAACGAGATGGTAGTTTGAGATTAACTTTAGACGGTAGATATGTCAACAAATATATGAAACCAGATCATTTTCAAAGTGAGGGAATTGAACAACTAATTACAAAACTTTCAAGAGGAAGATTTTTGACATCCATTGACCTCACTGCATCATATTGGCAAGTGGAATTAGATCCGCAAGTGCGTGATTACACTTCATTTCAGTACTCAGGGATCCAGTATCGCTTTTGTGTAAATCCTTTTGGTTTAAAAAACTCGGGAAGTGGATTTTTGAGAGCCATTCACAGTATCTTTGGAAATTCTGCAGATGACTTTTTAATAAAGTATATTGACGACTTCTTAATCATTAGTCAAACATTTGAAGAACACATGAATAATGTCCATTATGTGTTAAATAAACTACAACAACATGGTATGACTGTGAACATACTAAAATCAAAATTTTGTGTCAAGGAAATAAATTTTCTGGGTTATGTAGTGGATGAACGAGGTATAAGACCTGATCAGAAAAGAATAGAAGCAATAATGAAAATTCCGCCACCCAGGAACGTAAAACAAATTAGACGTCTCTTAGGGGTATTGAACTTTCAGAGTAAGTTCGTACCAAGATATTCGGCTGAAATAGAACCACTACGGCAGCTACTCCGAAAGAACAATAAGTGGAAATGGACAGAGGATCATCAAAAATGTTTTGAGAGAGTAAAGGAACTCTTTGCTAAGTCCATATTACTTGAGAGGCCCAGAGAAGATTTGGAATATGAAATTTATGTCGACGCATCAATGCAAGGATACGCCGGAATTTTAGGGCAGCGAGACATCAATAATGACTTTCACGTCATTAGTACAGCTTCAAGAGGACTTACAAATATTGAGAGGAATTCTTCAGTGACTCAGTTAGAAATTGGAGCACTATATTTCTCATTAATTCGTTTTAAAACCTATATTTATCAGAAAAAGGTGAAAGTATATTCAGACCACATAAGCTTAACTTTCATACAACGGTGTAGATTATGTAGTGGAAAACTTGCTAGATATATTCATGCAATATCTGCATTCGATATTGAGATTATCCACATTCCTGGCAAAAATAATACCTTCAGTGATTTGCTGTCAAGATTGAACTACAACCCACAAATTCCCGAAAATATTGAAAGGCCTAGAAATGAAGTCAAAATATTGACAATTGAAATTCCTTTAAGTAAAGAAATGATTAGAAAATTGAAAAATATGGGGGAAATTCAAAATGAGGATGCAAAATTGTTTGAATTTAAAGAAAATGCACCATTGATTGAGGAGGCAAAGAAAGAAATTATAGCAATTCGAGATGGGACATTATACAAAAAGCATGGAAAAGAAATGCCTAGTTGGAAGGTAATGGTTCCGAAAAGCATGGAAAAGGAACTAATTAAGAATTTTCATGAAGGGTTAGCACACTCAGGGACGGACCGAACAACTTCTATGATTTTAGAGAATTTATACATATCCAAATTGCGTCAAAAAGTTCGCAAATTTATATCGTGCTGCAACCTGTGTCAGAAGGCAAAGCAAATAAATGCAGCATATGCATTTGAAACTAATTCGGTTATAAGGGATAAGCCGAGATGTGTAATTAGTATTGATATTCATGGTCCGATGCCTCCAAGTCAATTTGGAAATAAATATATATTTGTCTGTTATGATATATTCAGCAAATATGTAAGAATTTACCCTTTGAGAAAACCTACAGGTTTAGCATGTTTGAATAGACTACTCAAGTCATATGTGATAGAAGAAGGACCTATTCAATCTGTATTGAGCGATAATGCTTCGTACTTCACAGGAAAAAAATTTATGGATGGGCTTAAAGAAAATGGCATTAAACAATATTTTTCGTCAAGATACAGACCGAACTCCAACCCAGTGGAGAGGGAAATTAAGGAAATTTCAAATTATTTAAGGGTGTTATGTCATCGAAAACACACCCAATGGTATGGATACGTGAACTTCGTTCAGAATCTACTAAATGAAACCATAAACAATGTGACAGGATATAAACCATGTGAACTTAAGTTGGGAAAGAAGATCAATACAATGTGTAAAACAATCCCAGGAGCCATTCCAGATGCGCATTCGATACCACCAACAGAAGAAGAGATGTTCCGAAAAGCATTTGAGAGGATGAAGAAAAAAGCCATAAAAAGAAAAATGAAACATGAAGAAAAGAAGAGAAAGGAATGGAGGATCAAAATAGGAGATTTAGTTTTGGTTAAAACCAAGAAATTGTCCGACAAAGAAAATAAACTTTATTGGCGAATGTTTCTCAAATACCATGGACCATATGAAGTTGTTAAAGTATATGGAACTAATACATATGAGTTATGTAATCCAACAAATCAAAAAAGCATAGGAAAGTTCCATATTGAGATGCTGAAACCATACAACCATGAAGATCATGGTGAAACAAAAGACAAAGATGATAAATAATAAATGCTGAATAGTTAAAGACGAAATGCAGAGCAATGTATTGGAACGTAAGAGGGTTAAATAAATATGTACGTCATAGGAAAGGAGAAATAAATTTTGGACATGATTAAATGTTTGAGAGGAAAATAACATTTTACTAGTAACAGAACATGTGAAATAAAGCATGATGTTATATTAAAGTAAAGTACATAAATACTATTCCAAGAGTATTGTTAAGATAAAGTAAAAAAAAAAAAAAAAAAAAAAAAATGGTAAACATAATTAAAACCAATATTTATGTAGTAAATAGAACATGTGAAACAGTGCCTAGATTTAAGAGATGTAAATATTTGTGTTGAGGGTGAATATTTTGGTACATATGTATAATAATTACAAAAATCTTAAATGTATAAATTTTTGTCAACAGCTTAAAGTAAACAATTTGGTAGCAGTGATTAAATAGTTTAGGGTATAGTATTTGCTATAAAAAAAATTTGTGATATCAGATTAATATCTAAATTAATTAAACCAGAGCCAGTAAGTAGTGGCGAGATAAAACATAAGTCGTGTGTTAAATACGTGTGAAGTGTAAAGTGAAAGTGATAGCGTGTGTTCCAAGATTTAGGAGACTAAAAACACAAATTATAAAATTCTAAACAAGTTATAAATATTTATAATTATGTTTCTAGTGGGGCATATGAGACGGTAATTTGTATCACAAATTACTTTAATGTAAATAATTATTTTAATATGAATATGTATTTTTATGTAACATTGATTTCAGAGGTTTGATAATAGTAATTATTATTGGTAAATAATAATATACGGCTCTATTGAAACTGTTAACAATAACACAATACTGCAGCAAGGGGGTGAGTTGTTTATCGTTACCGGGAACCAGGAAGTTACGTAATGTTTCGCGCCTTTTCAGTAAAAAAAGCTTCCAGAATGTTCTATAAAAGTAATATGTATTAGTGGTTTTCATTGGATAGTAAAATAGACGCTAATGTTGGCGCGTTTTATTAGCCAATAGCAGTTCATTTATAATCTTTAGGTGTATCTTAAGGCAAGCCTATAAATAGCCATGCTCGAAGTCGGTCGCCCCGCAGTTATACAAAATCCTCCGTACACTCCACGTCGATTCCGCAGTTCAACAAGATGTCGCCAATCAGTCCTTCATTTTCGTCATAAGTTACACGCAGCAGAAGTACGAGAAATCTTATAAAATATTCTAAAGTTAAATATACAAAGTTGAAGTACGTGAGTTAAAAGTGATAAGAAGTTATTATAAACAGTTTCAATATAGCGATTATCTAGATAAATCTGTGAAAGTGTTAGTGCACGTGTTCGACAATAAAACATTATAAAACAAATTTCTTCACTAGTAATTTTTGGATAAAAGATTCCTTTTTCCGCTTCACAACCTGTAAGAAAAACATGCCTACCTAGATCAGATAATAGCTAGCCGGTGGACATTTAAAACTGATACAAAATTGCTACGCCAGAGGAATCTACAAACCGAACAAATGAACCAACCAACGTATGACGTCACACAAGATGGTTTCGCGTGAAGAAAAAAACATATTTGCTCTCGTAAATTGGCTTCCACAACGTGGTGCTATAAACACGTAAATTTGTGCTATCACAAATTGGCTCCCATACGTGGGGTAGTTAAAGTTAGTAAACAAACATTTATTTGCATACAATTTGTTATACTCGCAAATTGGCACCACAACGTGGAGCTAACTATAAGATCTTCAGGATATAATAATTTACGTAAAACAGAATACGTAAGCTATACCGCTTCAAGATATATGAGCAAGTCTACATATCAGCATACAACATTGGTGAGACAAATAAAAAAGTTTGGATGTTATATTTGAAGAACATCAACTTCAAGTATGTGAATGCATCTACATAGCAGTAAACAACATTGTTAAACAAATAATGAAGTTTGGATGATATATTTGAGGAACATCAAATTCAAGTATATGAACAAGTCTACATATTAGCAAACAACATTGGTGAAACAAATAAAGAAGTTTGGATGTTATATTTGTGGCACATCAAATTCAAGTATATGAACAAGTCTACATATTAGCAAACAACATTGGTGAAAGAAATAAAGAAGTTTGGATGATATATTTGAGTAACATCAAATTCAAGTATATGAACAAGTCTACATATTAGCAAACAACATTGGTGAAACAAATATTGAAGTTTGGATGTTATATTTGTGGAACATCAAATTCAAGTTTATGAACAAGTCTACATATCAGCAAACAACATTATTTGAAACAAATAAACAAGTTTGGATGTTATATTTGTGGCACATCAAATTCAAGTATATGAACAAGTCTACATATCAGCAAGCAATATTGGTGAAACAAATAAAGAAGTTTGGATGTTATATTTGAGGAACATCAAATTCAAGTATATGAACAAGTCAACAGGTCTACAAATCAGCAAACAACATTGGTGAAACAAATAAAGAAGTTTGGATGTTATATTTGAAGAACATCAAATTCAAGTATATGAACAAGTCTACATATCAGCAAACAACATTGGTGAAACAATTAAAGATGTTTGGATGTTATATTTGTAGAACATCAAATTCAAGTATATGAACACATCTACATATCAGCAAACAACATTGGTGAAACAATTAAAAACGTTTGGATGTTACATTTGAAGAACATCAAATTCAAATATATGAACACATCTACATATCAGCAAACAACATTGGTGAAACAATTAAAAAAGTTTGGATGTTATATTTGAAGAACATCAAATTCAAATATATGAAAACATCTACATATCAGCAAGCAACATTGGTGAAACAAATAAAGAAGTTTGGATGTTATATTTGAGGAACATCAAGTTCAAATATATGAACAAGTCTGCTGTAGCGCAACAGCAAATAGCATTGGTGAGACACATAAAGAAGCTGTTAGTACTAAATACTTGTGAGAACATCTTTATAATCAAGAATCAAGAAATTGTAATGTATTTTGAAATCCTTGTTATTGATGATGTCATAACCAGTAGAACAGAGGACAGCACAACACCAAGTAAGACCAAACCGTGCACAGGAATGCTAGTCAGCCACAAAACTGATGATGTGAAGATATTCTCAGAAATTAGTCTTAGTAAATAGATGTAAGTGGAGAAAAAAGCATTTAAGAAAGTTGTCTCACTCCACATTAGTTGGAAGTTTACAAGCTTATTAATGAAAGATTGTTTGCAGTTTCTGGGCAACAAATATAACAATGATTCTTCATACAATTACACAAGCTTGAGATAATCATTCCAAGTGAAATGGAGTGAAAGAATACAAAACACTCATAGAATTGCAGAAATAAATGAGTATAAATATTGTTTCATTGATAAAAAAATAAGCAGAGTAGAAAGAATGAACACCTGAAACAAACTGCATACCAAACTCCCTCTAATAGAAAAGAGAGTAACTTTCAACAAATTCACATTTCACCCAAGCACCTTTGACTACTTCAACAAAATCGTTAAAGGATACAACATTCAGTTGTAACCAATCAATAGATTTTCCGTGAAAAATGCTTAGAATTCAAGAACAAAGGACACCATTCCCCCAAACGAAACATTTGGCATGCATAAAATGTTCTAACAAGTTTGAAGAGTTCTACATTAGAAAAACAAAAAGGAATGTGGAAATTACAGCTAAGGAACCCTTTAGACAATTAAAATATAAACAGAAAAATCAGCAATGATCTCTCATTTCTAGAATAAAAATCATGATATGAATCCCATTCCCATACTGTTAAAACAATTAGCAAAATAACGAAAATTGACCATTTGGGAGCAAATCTCATTTGGAAACGTAAAGACAGAGTTTTCAATTTTGAAATTCCACATAAAAGTTTTTTCAGTGAATCTCTGGAAGCAGCACAAGAGGGCCACAACTTGCCTATGCTATGTTCAGCAGCTGAACACAGGTTGATCTTCAAATGTTTCTAGTTTATTAGTGCAAGTGTCTGTCAAAAGCAGTGCTCTGTGTTTGTTAAATGCACATTAATGGACATGTTCACAAAGAAACAGAATTGTTTAGGACTAGTAAGAAAAATAAAATGGTTACAAGCACAAATTGTCACCACTTTAGGAACTGTTCAGCTTCATATATGTGCATGATGTAGCAATTGATGTACACATTCTGATGAAAATAATGTTTTGGATTAATTCTGAAACAGAGCTTCTGTTTGATCTTCACTTGCTTTTCTTTCTTGATACATGCACATTATAGAGTGCAAAATTGAATCAAACTTGCTTAAGGTTTTGAGACACAATGAATTTCTTTTGGTGTTTCTCTAGTATTATTCAGTATCTTTGTAGTTAAGTATTATCATTTTTAAAACAATTTCATATCTATTTTGCTGCAACATTGTGTTTTCTTAAGTGGCTTGTGATATTCAGTAATAAAACTTCATTGTACAAAAGACAGTAGTAGAGACAGGAAACATAAATGGTCTCAAATTGTTGATAAATTATTTAACATTGTATAGCCAGTAGCACTTATAACTAGGACAGATGTTTACACAGCTATAACAACCCAAAATATACAGACAAAAAGGCAATAAAAAAGTAAAAACAGATGCAATAAAGTTAAAAGATCATTATAAGTAATCATAATATATTGAATAACCAATATTTGTTCTAAGAATCATAGGAATTATCACTTTTATTGTTGCACAAATTTAAATGTTCTTGTGTTAGACTTTGCTAATGATTTACACATATGTAATGAAAACTGTGGCTGTTTGCTGGATGTTGGAAGTAGTCTTATTTTCTTATCAGCACTCTTTGAAGTTGTTAATACATTGTAATTGATAAAATACTTACACAATAAAACTATTGAAAGCACATGGCTAAAATAACTGTGAACTTTACTTTTTAACCAAATGATGATACATCATATGACAGTAACTGCTGCTGGGGAACCACTTTCAAAGAGAAATGTTTAGCAGATAGCATACATTACAAGATGGTCATCAACTAGCGCTCACTGAATGTAATACAAACATTAATAATAAATTTAAAATGCTTAATTTTTATTTTGCAATTCACAATGTAATTGTCAAAAATTGACATTTATAATTCAAATAGGCAGTTAAACCTTAAATAATGAAAATAAAAATTGGTGCTATCCCTCAAAACACAATTATATGTACATAACTTTTGATTTATTAGCATCCAGTAAGCAAGCTGTTTTGGCTAATATCCAGGCTCTGAGCTGCCCTATTTACTCTGATCCTCAACCCACCATAAATGCTAATCATTGCAGATTCCGACACATTTATGAAAAGTCGACCCATACATTATTCTTTTGTAATAATTCAAGGTTTTGATTAACACTATCAAGTGGTTTAATGTTGAAAAAATAATGCTCAAGAATTATTGTTTTACAGGAAATTTATTGCAGTAATCTTGCAGTACCAGTTACTTGAACATTTTCTGGACAACAAGGACATCACTCTTGTTGATGCAGTAAACATAGTTGGCTCTGAGGATAAGTTTAGGTAAGGATTTTACTTTATTACCCAGAAACAGTTGAAATATACAAAGCTAACTGGACCTCTGTGACAGTTATAACTTAAGTCAAGTTTTTAAAAACGTTTTTGGACCAAATTGTCATGAATTTGATGAAGTACAATACGTTCCACATAAAACACTATGCCTCACTGCGTTAATAAGTAACTTTTGGCCTCACTGTCTACCATTTACATAACTGTTAACAGTTTTAGAGTTGTCATGAATATTGTCAGCTTGCTCAGAGAGAAATGGTGCAGTCTTTAGTCAACACCGAATTGTTTTTGTGGAATTTTATGCAAAGAAATGTTTGAAAAGAAATATCGTGCATCAAGCTTGTCATTCAGGACCTCTATAACAAATGTTTGAGATGCAATATACTGTAATAGCTTGTGATTCAGGAGCTCTATAAGAAATGTTTCAAATGAAATATCATGTAACAAGCTTGTGATTCAGGAACTATATAAGAAATGTTTGAGATGAAATATCATGTAACAAGCTTATGATTCAGGAGCTGCATAAGAAATGTTTCAGATGAAATATCATGTAACAAGCTTGTGATTCAGGAGCTCTATAAGAAATGTTTCAGATGAAATATCATGTAACAAGCTTGTGATTCAGGAGGTCTATAAGAAATGTTTGAAATGAAATATCATGTAACAAGCTTGTGATTCAGGAGCTGTATAAGAAATGTTTGAAATGAAATATCATGTAACAAGCATGTGATTCAGGAGCTGTATAAGAAATGTTTGAAATGAAATATCATGTAACAAGCTTGTGATTCAGGAGCTGTATAAGAAATGTTTGAGATGAAATATCATGTAACAAGCTTGTGATTCAGGAGCTCTATAAGAAATGTTTGAGATGAAATATCATGTAACAAGCATGTGATTCAGGAGCTGTATAAGAAATGTTTGAAATGAAATATCATGTAACAAGCTTGTGATTCAGGAGCTCTATAAGAAATGTTTGAAACGAAATATCATGTAACAAGCTTGTGATTCAGGAGCTGTATACAAAATGTTTCAGATGAAATATCATGTAACAAGCTTGTGATTCAGGAGCTGTATAAGAAATGTTTGAGATGAAATATCATGTAACAAGCTTGTGATTCAGGAGCTGCATAAGAAATGTTTGAAGTGAAATATCATGTAACAAGCTTGTGATTCAGGAGCTGTATAAGAAATGTTTCAGATGAAATATCATATAAAAAGCTTGTGATTCAGGAGCTGTATAAGAAATGCTTGAGATGAAATATCATGTAACAAGCATGTGATTCAGGAGCTGTATAAGAAATGTTTCAGATGAAATATCATGTAACAAGCTTGTGATTCAGGAGCTGTATAAGAAATGTTTGAAATGAAATATCATGTAACAAGCTTGTGATTCAGGAGCTGTATAAGAAATGTTTGAGATGAAATATCATGTAACAAGCTTGTGATTCAGGAGCTGTATAAGAAATGTTTGAGATGAAATATCATGTAACAAGCTTGTGATTCAGGAGCTATATAACAACTGTTTCAGATGAAATATCATGTAACAAGCTTGTGATTCAGGAGCTCTATAAGAAATGTGTGAGATGAAATATCATGTAACAAGCTTGTGATTCAGGAGCTCTATAAGAAACGTTTGAGATGAAATATCATGTAACAAGCTTGTGATTCAGGAGCTCTATAAGAAATGTTTGAGATGAAATATCATGTAACAAGCTTGTGATTCAGGAGCTCTATAAGAAACGTTTGAGATGAAATATCATGTAACAAGCTTGTGATTCAGGAGCTCTATAAGAAATGTTTGAGATGAAATATCATGTAACAAGCTTGTGATTCAGGAGCTGTATAAGAAATGTTTGAAATGAAATATCATGTAACAAGCTTGTGATTCAGGAGCTCTATAAGAAATGTTTGAACTGAAATATCATGTAACAAGCTTGTGATTCAGGAGCTATATAAGAAATGTTTGAGATGAAATATCATGTAACAAGCTCGTGATTTAGGAGCTGTATAACGAATGTTTGAAATGAAATATCATGTAACAAGCTTGTGATTCAGGAGCTCTATAAGAAATGTTTCAGATGAAATATCATGTAACAAGCTTGTGATTCAGGAGCTATATAAGAAATGTTTGAGATGAAATATCATGTAACAGGCTTATGATTCAGGAGCTGTATAAGAAATGTTTCAGATGAAATATCATGTAACAAGCTTGTGATTCAGGAGCTGTATAAGAAATGTTTGAGATGAAATATCATGTAACAAGCTTGCAATTCAGGAGCTTTATAAGAAATGTTTGAAATGAAATATCATGTAACAAGCTTGTGATTCAGGAGCTGTATAAGAAATGTTTGAGATGAAATATCATGTAACAAGCTTGTGATTCAGGAGCTGTATAAGAAATGTTTGAAATGAAATATCATGTAACAAGCTTGTGATTCAGGAGCTGTATAAGAAATGTTTGAGATGAAATATCATGTAACAAGCTTGTGATTCAGGAGCTGTATAAGAAATGTTTCAGATGAAATATCATGTAACAAGCTTGTGATTCAGGAGCTCTATAAGAAATGTTTGAAATGAAATATCATGTAACAAGCTTGTGATTCAGGAGCTCTATAAGAAATGTTTGAACTTAAATATCATATAACAAGCTTGTGATTCAGGAGCTATATAAGAAAATGTTTGAGATGAAATATCATGTAACAAGCTTGTGATTCAGGAGCTGTATAACAAATGTTTAAGATGAAATATCATGTAACAAGCTTGTGATTCAGGAGGTGTATAACAAATGTTTCAGATGAAATATCATGTAACAAGCTTGTGATTCAGGAGCTGTATAAGAAATGTTGCATATGAAATATCATGTAACAAGCTTGTGATTCAGGAGGTCTATAAGAAATGTTTGAGGTGAAATATCATGTAACAAGCTTGTGATTCAGGAGCTCTATAAGAAATGTTTGAGATGAAATATCATATAACATGCTTGTGATTCAGGAGCTCTATAAGAAATGTTTGAACTGAAATATCATGTAACAAGCTTGTGATTCAGGAGCTGTATAAGAAATGTTTGAGATGAAATATCATGTAACAAGCTTGTGATTCAGGAGCTCTATAAGAAATGTTTGAGATGAAATATCATGTAACAAGCTTGTGATTCAGGAGCTCTATAAGAAATGTTTCAGATGAAATATCATGTAACAAGCTTGTGATTCAGGAGCTGTATAAGAAATGTTTGAAATGAAATATCATGTAACAAGCTTGTGATTCAGGAGCTGTATAAGAAATGTTTGAAATGAAATATCATGTAACAAGCTTGTGATTCAGGAGCTGTATAAGAAATGTTTGAAATGAAATATCATGTAACAAGCTTGTGATTCAGGAGCTGTATAAGAAATGTTTGAAATGAAATATCATGTAACAAGCTTGTGATTCAGCAGCTGTATAAGAAATGTTTGAGATGAAATATCATGTAACAAGCTTATAATTCAGGAGCTCTATAAGAAATGTTTCAGATGAAATATCATGTAACAAGCTTGTGATTCAGGAGCTGTAAAACAAATATTTGAAATGAAATATCATGTAACAAGCTTGTGATTCAGGAGCTGTATAACAAATGTTTGAAATGAAATATCATGTAACAAGCTTGTGATTCAGGAGCTCTATAAGAAATGTTTGAAATGAAATATCATGTAACAAGCTTGTGATTCAGGAGCTGTATAAGAAATGTTTGAAATGAAATATCATGTAACAAGCTTGTGATTCATGAGCTCTATAAGAAATGTTTGAAATGAAATATCATGTAACAAGCTTGTGATTCAGGAGCTGTATAACAAATGTTTGAAATGAAATATCATGTAACAAGCTTGTGATTCAGGAGCTCTATAAGAAATGTTTGAAATGAAATATCATGTAACAAGCTTGTGATTCAGGAGCTGTATAACAAATGTTTGAGATGAAATATCATGTAACAAGCTTGTGATTCAGGAGCTGTATAACAAATGTTTGAAATGAAATATCTTGTAACAAGCTTGTGATTCAGGAGCTCTATAAGAAATGTTTGAAATGAAATATCATGTAACAAGCTTGTGATTCAGGAGCTGTATAACAAATGTTTGAGATGAAATATCATGTAACAAGCTTGTGATTCAGGAGCTGTATAAGAAATGTTGCATATGAAATATCATGTAACAAGCTTGTGATTCAGGAGCTGTATAACAAATGTTTGAGATGAAATATCATGTAACAAGCTTGTGATTCAGGAGCTGTATAAGAAATGTTGCATATGAAATATCATGTAGCAAGCTTGTGATTCAGGAGCTGTATAACAAATCTTTGAGATGAAAATTCATGTAACAAGCTTGTGATTCAGGAGCTCTATAAGAAATTTTTGAGATGAAATATCATGTAACAAGCTTGTGATTCAGGAGCTGTATAACAAATGTTTGAAATGAAATATCATGTAACAAGCTTGTGATTCAGGAGCTGTATAACAAATGTTTGAAATGAAATATCATGTAACAAGCTTGTGATTCAGGAGCTCTATAAGAAATGTTTGAGATGAAATATCATGTAACAAGCTGGTGATTCAGGAGGTATATAAGAAATGTTTGAGATGAAATATCATGTAACAAGCTTGTGATTCAGGAGCTCTATAAGAAATGTTTCAGATGAAATATCATGTAACAAGCTTGTGATTCAGGAGCTGTATAACAAATGTTTGAAATGAAATATCATGTAACAAGCTTGTGATTCAGGAGCTGTATAAGAAATGTTTAGATGAAATATCATGTAACAAGCTTGTGATTCAGGAGCTCTATAAGAAATGTTTGAAATGAAATATCATGTAACAAGCTTGTGATTCAGGAGCTGTATAAGAAATGTTTGAACTGAAATATCATGTGACAAGCTTGTGATTCAGGAGCTGTATAAGAAATGTTTCAGATGAAATATCATGCAACAAGCTTGTGATTCAGGAGCTGTATAAGAAATGTTTCAGATTAAATATCACGTAACAAGCTTGTGATTCAGGAGCTGTATAACAAATGTTTGAAATGAAATATCATGTAACAAGCTTGTGATTCAGGAGCTGTATAAGAAATGTTTGAAATGAAATATCATGTAAAAAGCTTGTGATTCAGGAGCTCTATAAGAAATTTTTGAAATGAAATATTATGTAACAAGCTTGTGATTCAGGAGCTGTATAAGAAATGTTTGAAATGAAATATCATGTAACAAGCTTGTGATTCAGGAGCTGCATAAGAAATGTTTGAAATGAAATATCATGTAACAAGCTTGTGATTCAGGAGCTGCATAAGAAATGTTTGAAATGAAATATCATGTAACAAGCTTGTGATTCAGGAGCTCTATAAGAAATGTTTGAGATGATATATTATGTAACAAGCTTGTGATTCAGGAGCTGTATAAGAGATGTTTCAGATGAAATATCATGTAACAAGCTTGTGATTCAGGAGCTGTATAACAAATGTTTGAAATGAAATATTATGTAACAAGCTTGTGAATCAGGAGCTCTATAAGAAATGTTTGAGATGAAATATCATGTAACAGGCTTGTGATTCAGGAGCTGTATAAGAAATGTTTGAAATGAAATATCATGTAACAAGCTTGTGATTCAGGAGCTGTATAACAAATCTTTGAGATGAAAATTCATGTAACAAGCTTGTGATTCAGGAGCTCTATAAGAAATTTTTGAGATGAAATATCATGTAACAAGCTTGTGATTCAGGAGCTGTATAACAAATGTTTGAAATGAAATATCATGTAACAAGCTTGTGATTCAGGAGCTGTATAACAAATGTTTGAAATGAAATATCATGTAACAAGCTTGTGATTCAGGAGCTCTATAAGAAATGTTTGAGATGAAATATCATGTAACAAGCTGGTGATTCAGGAGGTATATAAGAAATGTTTGAGATGAAATATCATGTAACAAGCTTGTTATTCAGGAGCTCTATAAGAAATGTTTCAGATGAAATATCATGTAACAAGCTTGTGATTCAGGAGCTGTATAACAAATGTTTGAAATGAAATATCATGTAACAAGCTTGTGATTCAGGAGCTGTATAAGAAATGTTTAGATGAAATATCATGTAACAAGCTTGTGATTCAGGAGCTCTATAAGAAATGTTTGAAATGAAATATCATGTAACAAGCTTGTGATTCAGGAGCTGTATAAGAAATGTTTGAACTGAAATATCATGTGACAAGCTTGTGATTCAGGAGCTGTATAAGAAATGTTTCAGATGAAATATCATGCAACAAGCTTGTGATTCAGGAGCTGTATAAGAAATGTTTCAGATTAAATATCACGTAACAAGCTTGTGATTCAGGAGCTGTATAACAAATGTTTGAAATGAAATATCATGTAACAAGCTTGTGATTCAGTAGCTGTATAACAAATGTTTGAAATGAAATATCATGTAACAAGCTTGTGATTCAGGAGCTGTATAAGAAATGTTTGAAATGAAATATCATGTAACAAGCTTGTGATTCAGTAGCTGTATAAGAAATGTTTCAGATGAAATATCATGTAACAAGCTTGTGATTCAGGAACTGTATAACAAATGTTTCAGATGAAATATCATGTAACAAGCTTGAGATTCAGGAGGTCTATAAGAAATGTTGAGATGAAAATCGTGTAACAAGCTTGTGATTCAGGAGCTCTATAAGAAATGTTTGAAATGAAATATCATGTAACAAGCTTGTGATTCAGGAGCTGTATAAGAAATGTTTGAGATGAAATATCATGTATAAGCTTGTGATTCAGGAGCTGTATAAGAAATTTTTGAAATGAAATATCATGTAACAAGCTTGTGATTCAGGAACTGTATAAGAAATGTTTGAAATGAAATATCATGTAACAAGCTTGTGATTCAGGAGCTCTATAAGAAATTTTTCACATGAAATATCATGTAACAAGCTTCTGATTCAGGAGCTGTATAAGAAATGTTTGAAATGAAATATCATGTAACAAGCTTGTGATTCAGGAGCTCTATAAGAAATTTTTCAGATGAAATATCATGTAACAAGCTTCTGATTCAGGAGCTGTATAAGAAATGTTTGAAATGAAATATCATGTAACAAGCTTGTGATTCAGGAGCTGTATAAGAAATGTTTGAGATGAAATATCATGTAACAAGCTTGTGATTCAGGAGCTGTATAACAAATGTTTGAGATGAAATATCATGTAACAAGCTTGTGATTCAGGAGCTGTATAAGAAATGTTTGAGATGAAATATCATGTAACAAGCATGTGATTCAGGAGCTGTATAAGAAATGTTTCAGATGAAATATCATGTAACAAGCTTGTGATTCAGGAGCTGTATAAGAAATGTTTCAGATGAAATATCATGTAACAAGCTTGTGATTCAGGAGCTGTATAAGAAATGTTTGAAATGAAATATCATGTAACAAGCTTGTGATTCAGGAGCTGTATAAGAAATGTTGCATATGAAATATCATGTAACAAGCTTGTGATTCAGGAGCTGTATAACAAATGTTTGAGATGAAATATCATGTAACAAGCTTGTGATTCAGGAGCTGTATAAGTAATGTTTGAGATGAAATATCATGTAACAAGCTTGTGATTCAGGAGCTGCATAAGAAATGTTTGAGATGAAATATCATGTAACAAGCTTGTGATTCAGGAGCTCTATAAGAAATGTTTGAGATGAAATATCATGTAACAAGCTTGTGATTCAGGAGCTGTATAAGTAATGTTTGAAATGAAATATCATGTAACAAGCTTGTGATTCAGGAGCTCTATAAGAAATGTTTGAAATGAAATATCATGTAACAAGCTTGTGATTCAGGAGCTGTATAAGAAATGTTTGAAATGAAATATCATGTAACAAGCTTGTGATTCAGGAGCTCTATAAGAAATGTTTGAAATGAAATTTCATGTAACAAGCTTGTGTTTCAGGAGCTCTATAAGAAATGTTTGAAATGAAATATCATATAACAAGCTTGTGATTCAGGAGCTGTATAACAAATGTTTGAGATGAAATATCATGTAACAAGCTTGTGATTCAGGAGCTCTATAAGAAATGTTTGAAATGAAATATCATGTAACAAGCTTGTGATTCAGGAGCTCTATAAGAAATGTTTGAAATGAAATATCATGTAACAAGCTTGTGATTCAGGAGCTCTATAAGAAATGTTTGAGATGAAATATCATGTAACAAGCTTGTGATTCAGGAGCTGCATAAGAAATGTTTGAAATGAAATATCATGTAACAAGCTTGTGATTCAGGAGCTGTATAACAAATGTTTGAAATCAAATATCGTGTAACAAGGTTGTTACTCAGTAGCTTTATAAGAGAAAATTGATAACAGAATTACATTACGAAATTGGTGGAACCTGCCCAATATCCATTATGTGCTTAAATTTGAGGCAGTATTTTAACACTTGAATAATTTGAATTAAATTATATAATATGTAAATTCAATAACAGCCCTCCTTGAAGCTTTATGTATGTAAAAAAGTTTAAAATGTATGTAACAGTCATTGCATATGCTTATATTATTGTAAATATGTTCAATAATATAACGTGAATGCATTACGTATTTTAATAGTGTAAGAGCTGTGAGAATAATAAGTTTAAGGTTGCTAACAATGAGATTACCTTGAGGCAATTATGCGGTTGAGAGTTTAAAGGTTACTAGTCATGATTAGAGCAACGATAAGGTAAATTTTGTGACAGTTTAAAAATAGCCAATCAACAGCTAGAAAAAGCTTTAGTAAAATGCAGGTATTTTATTTGACTAGAATTAGCCAATCAGAGACTTGAAATACAAAAGTTTACGTGTTTGGACAGTTGAGATATGTTCAGTTGCTGGCAGACCTTGGTATTGACCGGATGGAAGATGTGTTCTGTAAAGAAATATTACGTATTCTTGTGAAACGAAAATTATATATATGCGATAACAAAGTGCACGTATTAAAATAAAGAATCTCACAGCTCTTGATATCAGTGTCATGCTATTTAATTTGTGTCAAGAATTAATAAAAAGAAGTGAATTTAAACTTAAAATCTGTGTAAGCACACATTCTTGTTGTACCTCACCCTGATTAAGAGAAACATGTCTCTAAAGTAATACTGATGCAGCCGAGGCAAAAACAAACATAAATACTATCTATAGAAGCAGTTTATTAACAATGTTAAAAATATTTTTTAAACTTGGAACATGACAACAAAAATACATCTTCAAATTGGCTTCTCATGCGTAACAGCATATTACGTAACAAAACAAACAATTTCA
Source organism: Deroplatys truncata (assembly GCA_030765065.1). Classification (NCBI taxonomy): domain Eukaryota; kingdom Metazoa; phylum Arthropoda; class Insecta; order Mantodea; family Mantidae; genus Deroplatys; species Deroplatys truncata. The sequence continues at coordinate 260,657,133 of CM060984.1, forward strand.
AATTAATTACCAAAGCGTGGTGCAAACTCCTACGTAATTATCAACAAACTCCTAAAGATAATATCTACTACTTCAAGTTGGCTTCCCAAGTGTGAGGCTAATAAATAATTTACGTAAACAATACCACTTCTTCAAGTTGGCGCCCAACTGCGTGGAGCAAGAAGAGACTAGAATTAAAAGGCAATGACATCTGAAAAGAGGAAATCAACGAACAACATAGAACTACCAGAATCGACGAAACTACAAGACATCTCAGAACTTCAAAAATCATCATCAACAGCATCCAAGGTCAGCAACAATTCTTTCAGGAGTAAGGGGCACATGGTCAACAATTAAACAACAATCTATGTGTGAACACTGAGTATAAATGTTGAATAACAGCCAAAACAAAAGGTTAGAAAATTCCATTACACATTTAAATAATTGTCAGTTAATTAAGAAAATATTGTTATTGAGAAAATTTCATGTTATTAAGAAGTGGAAAATTAAAATTGAGCAATTCAAAAACAAATATACAAAATAAAATGCAAACAGAAAACAATGAAAATATGGAAGTAGGAGAGGTTAGGTCAGCCATTACAGATTGCAATGTAAATTTACAATCAGAGCTAGAGGAAACAAATAGGTTAGATGTTGAACAGATATCTGTAAATTCACAGATAGGCATAGAAAGAAATAGCAGTAGTATGCAAAGTCAATCATTTTTATACATGTTAGTGCAAGGAACAATACAAAGAGATTCTATCCCTCACACATCTAGCCAACAAGAGCAAGAAAACTTATCACAACAAATATTATGTGGCTTGTAAAAGCAATACCTGGAAAGATAACTGAAACTAATACTGAGTTGAGAGTAGAATTAAGTAAAGAGTGAAGTAATAAGATAACTGAAACAAGTACAGAGCTGAGAGTAGAGTTAAGTAATAAGTTAACTGAAACAAATACAGAGCTATGCAATATAAGAAAAGATCTAGCTAAACAAATACAAAATTGTATGAAAGAAAGCAAAGCTGAATGCAAAATGTTAGAAATCAAAATAGAAAAAGATATAGATTTAAAAGTAAACAATGTTTGTAAGCAGCTAGAACAAAAATTATCCAGTCATATTGATAAAAATATAACTGAAATGGAGTTAAAACTCACTAATACTAAACAGGGTATTTGTTACAAGTTAGGTAAACAGGATTAAGAATTGAAAACAATGATAGAAAATACAAATGCAGATCTTGTACAGGTACAAATAGATTTAACTGGGGAAATAAATAAAATGCATGAAATGGCAAAAACAGATGCAGATGCAATAAAAGAAGCAAATACAGGGTAAGGACAAGTATAAACTCAATAATAGAAGAAATTAAAGATAAAGTACAGGAAAGTAGCAAAGAAATTGATAAACTTAAAATAGTTTTGAAAATTTAAGTTCAAGTGTACCAAGGGTAAATACAAATGTAAATAGTTCTGCAAATGCTAATCAAATGCATGACAATAATGCAAGTACAGAAAGAAGTGTATCACCTTTGTTAATTAACAACACAAGAGACGCTACTGTTTTTTCCATAGCATCAGCCTCTCAAACACAAAACAATAATGATGACAAACAAGTGCAGGTACCAAATCAGCTGTCAAACTATTATTCTGTGCTTAATGAATTACCATTATCTAATTTTAATTCTTCCTCAAGTCCAGTGCAATTTATACATGATCTTGTAGAATATTTTAAATTGAAAAATGTGCTGAAGCATTAAAAATGATCTTGTTAAAAAATGTTTGGACAACAAAACCTTATAATGGTTACATATGGTAGCAGATAGTGAAATGAATTTTATTCATGAATAAGTTTTGGAATATCACTGTGCAACATAAAATTAGGGCAAGCCTAAGTTATTCACAGTATAGTAGAGATGATAACTTATCAATGACAGATTATCTTATAAAATATGCAGGATATTTAACTCCAGCCATGCATGAGGAAGATTTTATTAGTTTAATTACCCTCTACACATACAAAACTACATCTTATAATTGCAAGACCCAAAACTATATATGAGATGACAGATTATCTTATAAAATATGCAGGATATGTCAGATATTTAACTCCAGCCATGCATGAGGAAGATTTTATTAGTTTAATTACCAGACACTACCCTCTACACATACAAAACTACATCTTATAATTGCAAGACCCAAAACTATATATGAGATGACAGATTATCTTATAAAATATGCAGGATATGTCAGATATTTAACTCCAGCCATGCATGAGGAAGATTTTATTAGTTTATACCCTCTACACATACAAAACTACATCTTATAATTGCAAGACCCAAAACTATATATGAGATGACAGATTATCTTATAAAATATGCAGGATATGTCAGATATTTAACTCCAGCCATGCATGAGGAAGATTTTATTAGTTTAATTACCAGACACTACCCTCTACACATACAAAACTACATCTTATAATTGCAAGACCCAAAACTATATATGAGATGACAGATTATCTTATAAAATATGCAGGATATGTCAGATATTTAACTCCAGCCATGCATGAGGAAGATTTTATTAGTTTAATTACCCTCTACACATACAAAACTACATCTTATAATTGCAAGACCCAAAACTATATATGAGATGACAGATTATCTTATAAAATATGCAGGATATGTCAGATATTTAACTCCAGCCATGCATGAGGAAGATTTTATTAGTTTAATTACCAGACACTACCCTCTACACATACAAAACTACATCTTATAATTGCAAGACCCAAAACTATATATGAGATGACAGAGCTAATATCATCATTAGAACAGCAAGGAAATAGTAATGGTAATGAAATTTGGAGTCCACACAGACGAGACAGACAAATCTGTGCGAAAGGCGTAATAATATGCCTTATAATACACGTTATTACCATCAAAACAGGAGAAATAATTAATTTCAGGATCAAAACAGATTTAATTACAAGACGCAAAATATCAGAGATTCATGACAACAAGGGAGACAGGAATACATAAATTATATAAGAATGGAAAGGATGAATCTGCAGAATTCTACTTCACCTAGAGGTAATAATCGATTTCAGCATAGAGTAAGTATGCAAAACAGGGGAAACTTCCACAACTATAATCAAACAAGCAACAATCATCCAGAAGAATATACACGTGGTGGACATAGCAATTATAGAGGGAGAACAAGAGCTAGGGGGCGTGGCTCATACTCATATGTTAATGATAATGAAATAATAGTAACTGTGGTACAAAATGGCAATCCTGTAAATACTGAGAATACTTAACAGGAAAACTATATTATGTATTGCCTGATGTAGATTCTGATAACACAGTACCTTCTGCTCTAAGCGGCAAGAATAAAATATCTACATACTTTGATTGTTACTGTCTAAGTACAAACACAGGGAATTGTGAAAACAAATATGAATCACCATATATACAAACTATTATAGCGGGAAGGGAAGTAAATGTTGCAATAGATTCAGGATCATTAAGCTCTATCTGCTCGAAGAAATTTTATGAACAACTATTAAATGAACGGATACAACTCATGATAGCCCCAATAAGTAATGTAATATGTAGGGTAGCCATAAGTACAATAACCCAAACTATCAAATCTCAAGTATTGATACCTATACAAATAGCAGATATTACATTAGAGGTCATGTTTTTAATAGTTCCAAACTTAATATGCGAAGTTATAATTGGGTGTGATGTATTAATAGAGTTCTCTGCAATAGTTGATTTTAAGAAGGACAGACTTGTATTAAATAAAGAAGAAAAGAATATATATGTGTGTTTTATAAAAGATAAAGTATGTAAAGTACAAAGAATGGAAGAAGAAAATGCAGTATATGAAGAAGAATGCTTCATACAAATAGTAAATGTCCAGGCAAGCAGGGAAAACAATGAAAGGTTATTGACCATTAACTTCGAAGAATAGAACACTGACCTTACCAAATGGAACCCTTATACAAAGAAATCTATGGCAGAAGAAAATATACTAGAGCAGGTAGAAAATAGTTAAGCAACAGAGATAGATGACAGGAAAATACACACAGATACACTGATGACAAATACAATACTGACTGACAATGAAAAGATATTAGAAGACAATAAACATTTATTCAATGAAATTCCAGGATGGTGTACATCATATATTCACACATTCACAGTAGAAAATGTACCAGCATTTAGAAGAAAATATAATAACCTATCAGTAAACTTAAGAAACGAAGCTAAAATGTTAATAGCTAGTATGCTAGAAAATAACATCATTGAGCTTAGCAATTCACAATATATAAATAGTGTTTGTTGGACAGTAAAGAAAGATAATAATTTAAGAATCACTATAGATGGAAGATATTTAAATAAATTCATGCTACCAGATTACTTTCAAAATGAAAGTATAGAACAAACAGTTGCAAAGTTATCACATGGCAAATATATCTCTTCTATAGATCTTACAGCTTTATTTTGGCAAGTCAAGCTAGATCCTAAAGTACGTGATTACAAAGCCTTTCAAGTTTTTGGATTACAATATAGCTATTGTGTAAATCCATATGGATTGAAGAATAGTGCTAGTGGATTCTTGAGAGCAATACATAGTATCTTTGGTAACACAGCAGATGATTTCTTAATCAGATACACTGATGACTTTGTAATAATGAGTCGAACCTTTGAGGAACATTTAGAAAATGTAAATTATGTATTAAATAAATTACATGAACATGGCATGACCGTAAATATTAAAAAGTCAAAATTCTGTGTACCTGAAATCAAATTCTTGTGATATGTAACAAATGAAGTAGGCATTCGACCAGATGAAGAAAGAATAGAAGCCATATTAAGAATACCACCATCTAAAAATATTAGACAGCTACGATGTTTATTTAGAATTTGGAATTATGAAAGTAAATTTTTACCAAGATATGCTATAGAAGTAGAACCTTTAAGACAACTTCTGAAGAAAACAAATAAATGGAAGTGGACAGCAGAGCTACAAAAATGTTTTGAAAATGTCAGAAAGCTGTTTGCAAATGCAATACTGCTGGAACGTCCAAGAGATGAATTAGATTATGAGTTGTATGTGGATGCATCTTGTCAGGGATATGCAGGAATACTTGGACAAAGAGAACTTGATAACACATTTCATGTAATTAGTACTGCATCACGTGGCTTAACCTATATAGAAAGAAATGCATCAGTAACAATGTTAGAAATTGGAGCACTATATTTTTCATTACTGAAATTTAAGACATATATATTTCAGAAGAAAGTGAAAATATATACAGATCATATTAGCTTGACTTTCATTCAGAAATGCAAGTTATATAGTGGCAAGTTAGCTAGAATGATTCTCGCTATAATGGAATTTGATGTAGAAATTATACATATTCCAGGCAAACAAAATACATTCAGTGATTTAATATCAAGAATCAGTCACAACAAACAATTTCCTGAAAGCTGTTCTGGACAACAATATGAAATTAAAGTGCTTACGATAGACATTTCAATGAAGAAAGAATTGAAGAACCAATTTAAAAATATTAAAGAAGAGCAAGACAAAGACATTAAATAGCAAGTTTGAAAGAAAAAGCTCCAAAGATAGAAGAGGCAAAGAATAGTACAATCACTGTTAAAAATGATGTATTATATAAGAAACATGGAAAGGAAATAAGGAGGTGGAAAACATATATTCCACCAAGCATGGAGTTAGAAATAATAGATCAATTTCATTTAGGATTAATACATGCAGGTACAGAGAAGACAACCCTAACCATTTTGGAAAATTTATATATCCCTAAACTAGGACATAAAGTAAGAAAATACATATGTTGTGATCTTTGTCAGAAAGCAATACAAATTAATGTAGCTTATGAATATACAACGAACTCAGTACTTAGAGGAGATAAACCAAGATGTTTATTAAGTTTAGATTTACATGGTCCAATGCCTGTAAGTACATTTGGGTACAAATTTTTATTTGTATGCTATGACGTACTTAGCAAATATGTTAGAATATGTGCACTCAAGAATTCAACCAGCACAGCATGCTTAAATAAATTAGCAAAATGATATTTCCCAGAGGAAGGAATAGTTGAGGCCATACTCTGTGATAATGCATCAGTGTTTACCAGTTCTAAATTTATGAATGGAATCAAAGATTTGGGAGTCAAACAGTATTTCCCAACAAGATACAGACCTAATGCCAATCCAGTAGAAAGAGAGATAAAAGAAATTTCAAATTATTTACGTTTAGTGTGTCATAACAAGCAGAGCATTTGGTAATTATACATCAATATTATTCAAAATCTACTAAATCAATCCATAAATGCAGTTACAGGATTTAAACCAATAGAACTTCATCGTGGAAAATTATACAATACTTTGAGCCGTAATATACCAAAAGTTATTGAAGACCAATCAGTTAAATTGCCAGAAAAAGAGGAAATTTTCAAATTAGCATTTTTAAAAATACAAGCAAAAGCCCTGAATAGAAAACAAAAACATGAAGAAAGAAAAAGAAGAGTTTGGAAAATAAAGAAAGGAGATCAAGTGTTAGTGAAGAACAAGAGATTGTCAAATAAGCTTCGTAAAGAATATTGGAGATTATTTCTGAGCTACCATGGTCATTATGAAATAATAAATATATTTGGAACAGATACATATGAACTTAGAAACATTAAAACAAATAAAATAATTGCAAGATTCCACAAACAAATGTTAAAGCCATATACATTTAAACAATCTGAGGCACAAGAAGAAAAAGAAAAAAAAGTATCTGGAACATAAAAGGGGAAAGCAATGTAATTTAAAAATGTAAAGTACTATTTAAAATAATATTTTTTACTAAATGTAGCAAATTGTCAATAACAAAGGAGAGTTCAGATAAAAAGTAGTAATAAAAAAAATCCATTGTTAGTAAGAAAATCTGAATACTAACTACATTTATATTGTATAAGTTAGAAGTTTTAAGAAATATAAAAAAGTTTAAGAAATAAATTGTAAAGAAAGGGTAACAAGTCTAAATATGTCTAATTAAATAATATGTAAAATGTATAGCATATAAAATGCTTAATAGTGGTTGTGATAGTGAATAAACAAACTTCACTCAGATCATTGATCTTACACCAGATCATTGACCTTAAAAAGTGTCAAACAAGTGTAGCAGGAAAAACAAAATATAAAGTATTCTGCTATACATGAGTGTAGTGAAAAACCAGTGAGTATTTAAAACAAAACAACAACAAAAAAAAAAAAATAAAGAAAAAAAAAGTGACAATGAAAAATAGGAAGTGCAATAATAATAATAAAAAAAATTGTTTCTTTCTTTCAGGAGACTTTCAGAAAATATTTAAAAATTTAAAAGAACAAAACAAAAAAAAATAATTTTTAAATACTTCTAAAAGGGGGCAATTTGAGGCAGTATTTTTCACACTTGAATAATTTAAATTAAATTATATAATATGTAAATTCAATAACAGCCCTCCTTGAAGCTATATGTATGTAAAAATTTTTAAAATGTATCTAACAGTCATTGCATATGCTTATATTATTGTAAGCATGTTCAATAATATTATGTGAATGCATTACATAGTTTAATAGTGTAAGAGCTGTGAGAATAATAAGTTTAAGGTTGCTAACAATGAGGTAACAATGAGGTAACCTTGAGGCAATAATGAGTTTGAGAGTTTAAAGGTTACTAGTCATGATTAGAGCAACGATAATGTAAATTTTGTGACAGTTTAAAAATAGCCAATCAACAGCTAGAAAAAGCTTTAGTAAAATGCAGGTATTTTATTTGACTAGAATTAGCCAATCAGAGACTTGAAATACAAAAGTTTACGTGTTTGGACAGTTGAGATATGTTCAGTTGCTGGCAGACCTTGGTAGTGACCGGATGGAAGATGTGTTCTGTAAAGAAATATTACATATTCTTGTGAAACGAAAATTATATATATGCGATAACAAAGTGCACGTATTAAAATAAAGAATCTCACAGCTCTTGATATCAGTGTCATGCTATTTAATTTGTGTCAAGAATTAATAAAAAGAAGTGAATTTAAACTTAAAATCTGTGTAAGCACACATTCTTGTTGTACCGCACCCTGATTAAGAGAAACATGTCTCTAAAGTAATACTGATGCAGCCGAGGCAAAAACAAACATAAATACTATCTATAGAAGCAGTTTATTAACAAAGTTAAAAATATTTTTTAAACTTGGAACATGACAACAAAAATACATCTTCAAATCGGCTTCTCATGCATAACAGCATATTACGTAACAAAACAAACAATTTCAAATTTAACGACCAAAGTGTGGTACAAACTCCTACGTAATTATCAACAAACAACTAAAGATAATATCTACTACTTCAAGTTGGCTTCCCAAGCGTGAGGCTAATAAATAATTTACATAAAATATACCACTTCTTCAAGATGTGAGCATTTCATGTGAGCATAGTGTGATGCAGCAGCTATCACTCAGGGTTATTGGGAAGAAGTCGGAGGTAAACAGAGATAAGCTACACTCTAGCTGGTGTAAGCATGAGAAGTGCTATTGGCAGATAACCAGAAGTTTCTGGAGGTTTCTTCTCCCCCTCCTCTAGAAGATATTTTGAGCTTCCACTGAACATATAAGTGACCATTCTTGCACATGCATGTCAATCAGTGAGTGCAATTCTGATTTAATGGAAATTGCTGTTCTCCTAGCAAGTTTGTGACAATTCCAAAAGGAGAAACTGTAGACATCTTGTGTTTGACTCCACAGCGAGTGAAATGAACCTTCTGAAGAAGAGGCTGTGTATTTCATGACAGTGCTACATCAAGAAGGAAATGAAGGGAGTGTGAACTAGTAAAGTTTCAGTGAAAGTTGAACATGACAGTGCTATATCAAGAAGGAAGTGAAATGAGTGTAAACTAGTAAAGTCTCAGTGAAAGTTGAACATGACAGTGCTATATCAAGAAGGAAGTGAAATGAGTGTAAACTAGTAAAGTTTCAGTGAAAGTTGAACATGACAGTGCTACGTCAAGAAGGAAGTGAAGTGTGACAGTGTAAACTAGTAAAGTCTCAGTGAAAGTTGAACATGACAGTGCTACATCAAGAAGGAAGTGAAGTGACAGTGTGAACTAGTAAAGTCTCAGTGAAAGTTGAACATGACAGTGCTATGTCAAGAAGGAAGTGAAGTGACAGTGTGAACTAGTAAAGACTCAGTGAAAGTTGAACATGACAGTGCTATGTCAAGAAGGAAGTGAAGTGACAGTGTGAACTAGTAAAGTCTCAGTGAAAGTTGAACATGACAGTGCTACGTCAAGAAGGAAGTGAAGTGACAGTGTAAACTAGTAAAGTTTCAGTGAAAGTTCAACATGACAGTGCTATGTCAAGAAGGAAGTGAAGTGACAGTGTGAACTAGTAAAGTCTCAGTGAAAGTTGAACATGACAGTGCTACGCCAAGAAGGAAGTGAAGTGACAGTGTGAACTAGTAAAGTCTCAGTGAAAGTTGAACATGACAGTGCTACGTCAAGAAGGAAGTGAAGTGACAGTGTAAACTAGTAAAGTTTCAGTGAAAGTTGAACATGACAGTGCTACGTCAAGAAGGAAGTGAAGTGTGACAGTGTAAACTAGTAAAGTCTCAGTGAAAGTTGAACATGACAGTGCTATATCCAGAAGGATGTGAAATGAGTGTAAACTAGTAAAGTCTCAGTGAAAGTTGAACATGACAGTGCTACGTCAAGAAGGAAGTGAAGTGTGACAGTGTAAACTAGTAAAGTCTCAGTGAAAGTTGAACATGACAGTGCTATGTCAAGAAGGAAGTGAAGTGTGACAGTGTAAACTAGTAAAGTCTCAGTGATAGTTGAACATGACAGTGCTACATCAAGAAGGAAGTGAAGTGACAGTGTAAACTAGTAAAGACTCAGTGAAAGTTGAACATGACAGTGCTACGTCAAGAAGGAAGTGAAGTGTGACAGTGTGAACTAGTAAAGTCTCAGTGAAAGTTGAACATGACAGTGCTATGTCAAGAAGGAAGTGAAGTGACAGTGTAAACTAGTAAAGTCTCAGTGAAAGTTGAACATGACAGTGCTACGTCAAGCAGGAAGTGAAGTGTGACAGTGTAAACTAGTAAAGTCTCAGTGAAAGTTGAACATGACAGTGCTACGTCAAGAAGGAAGTTAAGTGTGACAGTGTGAACTAGTAAAGTCTCAGTGAAAGTTGAACATGACAGTGCTACGTCAAGAAGGAAGTGAAGTGTGACAGTGTGAACTAGTAAAGTTTCAGTGAAAGTTGAACATGACAGTGCTACGTCAAGAAGGAAGTGAGGTTTGACAGTGTAAACTAGTAAAGTCTCAGTGAAAGTTGAACATGACAGTGCACCGTCAAGAAGGAAGTGAAGTGTGACAGTGTAAACTGGTAAAGTCTCAGTGAAAGTTGAACATGACAGTGCTACGTCAAGAAGGAAGTGAAGTGTGACAGTGTAAACTAGTAAAGTCTCAGTGAAAGTTGAACATGACAGTGCTACATGAAGAAGGAAGTGAAGTGTGACAGTGTGAACTAGTAAAGTTTCAGTGAAAGTTGAACATGACAGTGGTATATCCAGAAGGATGTGAAATGAGTGTAAACTAGTAACGTTTCAGTGAAAGTTGAACATGACAGTGTTACATCAAGAAGGAAGTGAAGTGACAGTGTGAACTAGTAAAGTTTCAGTGAAAGTTGAATATGACAGTGCTACATCAAGAAGGAAGTGAAGTGACAGTGTAAACTAGTAAAGTCTCAGTGAAAGTTGAACATGACAGTGCTATGTCAAGAAGGAAGTGAAGTGTGACAGTGTAAACTAGTAAAGTCTCAGTGATAGTTGAACATGACAGTGCTACATCAAGAAGGAAGTGAAGTGACAGTGTAAACTAGTAAAGTCTCAGTGAAAGTTGAACATGACAGTGCTACGTCAAGAAGGAAGTGAAGTGTGACAGTGTGAACTAGTAAAGTCTCAGTGAAAGTTGAACATGACAGTGCTATGTCAAGAAGGAAGTGAAGTGACAGTGTAAACTAGTAAAGTCTCAGTGAAAGTTGAACATGACAGTGCTACGTCAAGAAGGAAGTGAAGTGTGACAGTGTAAACTAGTAAAGTCTCAGTGAAAGTTGAACATGACAGTGCTACGTCAAGAAGGAAGTTAAGTGTGACAGTGTGAACTAGTAAAGTCTCAGTGAAAGTTGAACATGACAGTGCTACGTCAAGAAGGAAGTGAAGTGTGACAGTGTGAACTAGTAAAGTTTCTGTGAAAGATGAACATGACAGTGCTACGTCAAGAAGGAAGTGAAGTGTGACAGTGTGAACTAGTAAAGTTTCAGTGAAAGTTGAATATGACAGTGCTACATCAAGAAGGAAGTGAAGTGACAGTGTAAACTAGTAAAGTCTCAGTGAAAGTTCAACATGACAGTGCTACGTCAAGAAGGAAGTGAAGTGACAGTGTGAACTAGTAAAGTCTCAGTGATAGTTGAACATGACAGTGGTATGTCAAGAAGGAAGTGAAGTGACAGTGTGAACTAGTAAAGTCTTAGTGATAGTTGAACATGACAGTGCTATGTCAAGAAGGAAGTGAAGTGACAGTGTAAACTAGTAAAGTCTCAGTGAAAGTTGAACATGACAGTACTACGCCAAGAAGGAAGTGAAGTGACAGTGTGAACTAGTAAAGTCTCAGTGAAAGTTGAACATGACAGTGCTACGTCAAGAAGGAAGTGAAGTGACAGTGTGAACTAGTAAAGTCTCAGTGAAAGTTGAACATGACAGTGCTACGTCAAGAAGGAAGTGAAGTGTGACAGTGTAAACTAGTAAAGTCTCAGTGAAAGTTGAACATGACAGTGCTATATCCAGAAGGATGTGAAATGAGTGTAAACTAGTAAAGTCTCAGTGAAAGTTGAACATGACAGTGCTACGTCAAGAAGGAAGTGAAGTGTGACAGTGTGAACTAGTAAAGTTTCTGTGAAAGATGAACATGACAGTGCTACGTCAAGAAGGAAGTGAAGTGTGACAGTGTGAACTAGTAAAGTTTCAGTGAAAGTTGAATATGACAGTGCTACATCAAGAAGGAAGTGAAGTGACAGTGTAAACTAGTAAAGTCTCAGTGAAAGTTGAACATGACAGTGCTACGTCAAGAAGGAAGTGAAGTGTGACAGTGTGAACTAGTAAAGTTTCTGTGAAAGATGAACATGACAGTGCTACGTCAAGAAGGAAGTGAAGTGTAACAGTGTGAACTAGTAAAGTTTCAGTGAAAGTTGAATATGACAGTGCTACATCAAGAAGGAAGTGAAGTGACAGTGTAAACTAGTAAAGTCTCAGTGAAAGTTGAACATGACAGTGCTATGTCAAGAAGGAAGTGAAGTGTGACAGTGTAAACTAGTAAAGTCTCAGTGATAGTTGAACATGACAGTGCTACATCAAGAAGGAAGTGAAGTGACAGTGTAAACTAGTAAAGTCTCAGTGAAAGTTGAACATGACAGTGCTACGTCAAGAAGGAAGTGAAGTGTGACAGTGTGAACTAGTAAAGTCTCAGTGAAAGTTGAACATGACAGTGCTATGTCAAGAAGGAAGTGAAGTGACAGTGTAAACTAGTAAAGTCTCAGTGAAAGTTGAACATGACAGTGCTACGTCAAGAAGGAAGTGAAGTGTGACAGTGTAAACTAGTAAAGTCTCAGTGAAAGTTGAACATGACAGTGCTACGTCAAGAAGGAAGTTAAGTGTGACAGTGTGAACTAGTAAAGTCTCAGTGAAAGTTGAACATGACAGTGCTACGTCAAGAAGGAAGTGAAGTGTGACAGTGTGAACTAGTAAAGTTTCAGTGAAAGTTGAACATGACAGTGCTACGTCAAGAAGGAAGTGAGGTTTGACAGTGTAAACTAGTAAAGTCTCAGTGAAAGTTGAACATGACAGTGCTACGTCAAGAAGGAAGTGAAGTGTGACAGTGTAAGCTAGTAAAGTCTCAGTGAAAGTTGAACATGACAGTGCTACGTCAAGAAGGAAGTGAAGTGTGACAGTGTAAACTAGTAAAGTCTCAGTGAAAGTTGAACATGACAGTGCTACATGAAGAAGGAAGTGAAGTGTGACAGTGTGAACTAGTAAAGTTTCAGTGAAAGTGGAACATGACAGTGGTATATCCAGAAGGATGTGAAATGAGTGTAAACTAGTAAAGTTTCAGTGAAAGTTGAACATGACAGTGTTACATCAAGAAGGAAGTGAAGTGACAGTGTGAACTAGTAAAGTTTCAGTGAAAGTTCAACATGACAGTGCTACGCCAAGAAGGAAGTGAAGTGACAGTGTGAACTAGTAAAGTCTCAGTGAAAGTTGAGCATGACAGTGCTATGTCAAGAAGGAAGTGAAGTGACAGTGTGAACTAGTAAAGTCTTAGTGATAGTTGAACATGACAGTGCTACGTCAAGAAGGAAGTGAAGTGACAGTGTAAACTAGTAAAGTCTCAGTGAAAGTTGAATATGACAGTGCTACGCCAAGAAGGAGGTGAAGTGACTGTGTAAACTGGTAAAGTCTCGGTGAAAGTTGAGCATGACGGTGAAAACTACTGAAGTGATGGTTGGACACAGTCACACTGGTCAGTGAATTGAAACAGGCTAAAATAAATGAGAAGTAAAGTGAGGCTGAAAGGTTCAATGCCATAGCTGGAATTGTGATGCAGTAATTTGTATCACAAATTACTTAAATGTAAATAATGATTGTAATATGAATATGCATTTTTATGTGACATTGATTTCAGATGTTTATTGATTGTAAATATTGTTGGGAAGTAAATTTTTAATGCCTTACTGAAACTGTCAATAATAGCGCGCAATAATGCAGAGAGGGGGGTGAGCTGTTTATCATTATTGGAAACGAGGAAGTTACGTAATGTTGGCGTGTTTTTTCCGTTGAGAACCTTCTGGAATGTTTTCTCCCTAAAGCATATGTATTCATAATTTTCATTGGATATTAAGATAGACGCTAATGTTGGCGCGTTTTATTAGCCAATTGCAGTTCAGTTATAATCTTTAGGCGTATCTGGATGTGGGAGTATAAATAGAAGCTCGGTTAGAGGTAAAGTCAGTCAGTCGCTCAGTTCATCGAAAATCTCAATACATTACACGTCGCCTTCAGTTGCTCAGTTCATCAAAAATCTGTGTACACTACACGTCGTCTTCAGTCAGTCATTTCGTCATACATCGGATATAGATTCACAAGTTACGCGCAGCAGAATTATGAAAGATCTAAAGTATGGTAAAGTTAATTATACAAAAGATTGAAGTACGTGGATTAAAAGAATTATCAGTAAGAAGTTGTTATAACAGTTTCAGTTTGGTGAGTGTTAAGATCAATGTATAAATGTGATAGTTAACGTGTTCGACAATAAAAGTATAAAACAAATTTCTTCATCAGTGTTCTTTTTGGATAAAAGATTCCTTTCCGTTTACACAACCCTGATCAAGAGACATGTTCGACCGAGAGATAATAGCTAGCCGGAGGACAGTAAACAAAACTTAAAATTCTTTCGAACACTAACACTGATGCAAATTGCTAACACAAGATGGAGCTACAAACCGAACAAATAAATGACGTCACAAGATGGCTTCAACACTGATGTAAACAAACATTATAAGTAATACCGTTACAAATTGGCTACCACAACGTGGGGCTACAATAATGTTAAATAAAAAGAACATTAATACTGTCGCAATTGAAGCATGAATCTAACAAACTGAGCTACCAGTGATACAACATTAAATTTGTCAACTGACTCACATTTTTCCCTGTAAACCATGAGGCATTCTCAAACTCATTTTGAGATAGCATACCCCAGTGGCATTAACAACTATTAGGGCAACCTGTGTGTGTGTGCTAAAATTGGATACACTGAATCAGTCTGAAAAATTCAATGTCACAACCAGGATTTGAAGCATGGAACTTAGCTTTCTGTGCAGTTCTAACCAATTGGCAACATGCTGGGGCTCAAATCCCAGTTGTGGCATTGAATGTTTCAGTCTGATTCTCTCCCTCTAATGTTAGCCTATACCTGATTTGTGTGAAAAATGTTTATCAAAGATAAACAAGCTACTTAATGGAGTTGGCCCTCATCTTCGATCGTTGATGGTTACTTAAACCTTTATGACAGATTATCTGGGTGCCCGGCGTTGCAGGGTTAGCTTTTTTAACTCAAATGATAAATTAATTTGATTTAACTCCCATTCTTTATGAAATTATTATACAGTGACCTAGAAGATTTTTATTGTGAATTTCCCCTTTATCCTTTATAATAATTTTCAATCTTGTGGTATAGTAGTTACCATGCTACGCTCTAGTTCCCAAGGTCACAGGTTCAAATCTGACAGAGGACGATCGATTTTTTTTGGGCGTAAAAAGGCTTAGCATTGCTTCCTTTGGGAGGGAAGTAAAGCCGGTGGTCCCGTGTCATAGATTTATGGCATGCAATAGAACCTCAAGCCTGATAAAGAGGCCTCTGAGAAAAATTACAGGTCTTTCATGCCCAATATAGAATGGCACATTAAGGACGACAGCAGTTAAAGAGCGTCCATAAGTGAAACTCAATTTAATTTCTTAATTTTGTACAACCGGAGCTATTATTAACAACGGATGAAGAATCCCCTGATGTTCACACAAAAGTACGTGATACATCGCAGAACATCTGATTTCCATAACCTACCCTGACAGTTTTCCCATTCTCGAAATGCTGTATACCCTATAAGTGCACTTTGGTGGTGGAACAATCATCGGTCAGAACATCTGACTTAGGTACCTAACCTCCTGCAAGAGTCTTCCCAGTTCTGGAAATGCTGTACACCCTATAAGTGCACTTTGGTGGTGGAACAATCATCGGTCAGAACATCTGACCTACCTAACCTCCTGCAAGAGTCTTCCCAGTTCTAGAAATGCTGTATCCCTATAAGTGCACTTTGGTGGTGGAACAATCATCGGTCAGAACATCTGACTTAGGTACCTAACCTCCTGCAAGAGTCTTCCCAGTTCTGGAAATGCTGTATAGCCTATAAGTGCACTTTGGTGGTGGAACAATCATCAGTCAGAACATCTGACTTAGGTACCTAACCTCCTGCAAGAGTCTTTCCAGTTCTGGAAATGCTGTATAGCCTATAAGTGCACTTTGGTGGTGGAACAATCATCAGTCAGAACATCTGACTTAGGTACCTAACCTCCTGCAAGAGTCTTTCCAGTTCTGGAAATGCTGTATAGCCTATAAGTGCACTTTGGTGGTGGAACAATCATCAGTCAGAACATCTGACTTAGGTACCTAACCTCCTGCAAGAGTCTTCCCGTTCTGGAAATGCTGTATACCCTATAAGTGCACTTTGGAGGTGGAACAATCATCGGTCAGAACGTCTGACCTACCTAACCTCCTGCAAGAGTCTTCCCAGTTCTGGAAATGCTGTATACCCTATAAGTGCACTTTGGTGATGGAACAATCATCAGTCAGAACGTCTGACTTAGGTACCTAACCTCCTGCAAGAGTCTTCCCAGTTCTGGAAATGCTGTATCCCTATAAGTGCACTTTGGTGGTGGAACAATCATCGGTCAGAACATCTGACTTAGGTACCTAACCTCCTGCAAATGTCTTCCCAGTTCTGGAAATGCTGTATACCCTATAAGTGCACTTAGGTGGTGGAACAATCATCGGTCAGAACATCTGACCTACCTAACCTCCTGCAAGAGTATTCCCAGTTCTGGAAATGCTGTATCCCTATAAGTGCACTTTGGTGATGGAACAATCATCGGTCAGAACATCTGACCTACCTAACCTCCTGCAAGAGTCTTCCCAGTTCTAGAAATGCTGTATCCCTATAAGTGCACTTTGGTGGTGGTACAATCATCGGTCAGAACATCTGACTTAGGTACCTAACCTCCTTCAAAAGTCTTCCCAGTTCTGGAAATGCTGTATCCCTATAAGTGCACTTTGGTGGTGGAACAATCATCGGTCAGAACATCTGACTTCCTTAACCTCCTGCAAAAGTTTTCCCAGTTCTGGAAATGCTGTATCCCTATAAGTGCACTTTGGTGGTGGAACAATCATCGGTCAGAACAACTGACTTAGGTACCTAACCTCCTGCAAAAGTCTTCCCAGTTCTGGAAATGCTGTATAGCTTATTAGTACACTTTGGTGGTGGAACAATCATCGGTCAGAACATCTGACTTAGGTACCTAACCTCCTGCAAAAGTCTTCCCAGTTCTGGAAATGCTGTATAGCTTTTTAGTACACTTTGGTGGTGGAACAATCATCGGTCAGAACATCTGACTTAGGTACCTAACCTCCTGCAAAAGTCTTCCCAGTTCTGGAAATGCTGTATAGCTTATTAGTACACTTTGGTGGTGGAACAATCATCGGTCAGAACATCTGACTTAGGTACCTAACCTCCTGCAAAAGTCTTCCCAGTTCTGGAAATGCTGTATAGCGTATTAGTACACTTTGGTGGTGGAACAATCATCGGTCAGAACATCTGACTTAGGTACCTAACCTCCTGCAAAAGTCTTCCCAGTTCTGGAAATGCTGTATAGCTTATTAGTACACTTTGGTGGTGGAACAATCATCGGTCAGAACGTCTGACTTAGGTACCTAACCTCCTGCAAGAGTCTTCCCAGTTCTGGAAATGCTGTATCCCTATAAGTGCACTTTGGTGGTGGAACAATCATCGGTCAGAACATCTGACCTACCTAACCTCCTGCAAGAGTCTTCCCAGTTCTGGAAATGCTGTATCCCTATAAGTGCACTTTGGTGGTGGAACAATCATCGGTCAGAACATCTGACTTAGGTACCTAACCTCCTGCAAATGTCTTCCCAGTTCTGGAAATGCTGTATACCCTATAAGTGCACTTAGGTGGTGGAACAATCATCGGTCAGAACATCTGACCTACCTAACCTCCTGCAAGAGTATTCCCAGTTCTGGAAATGCTGTATCCCTATAAGTGCACTTTGGTGATGGAACAATCATCGGTCAGAACATCTGACCTACCTAACCTCCTGCAAGAGTCTTCCCAGTTCTAGAAATGCTGTATCCCTATAAGTGCACTTTGGTGGTGGAACAATCATCGGTCAGAACATCTGACTTAGGTACCTAACCTCCTTCAAAAGTCTTCCCAGTTCTGGAAATGCTGTATCCCTATAAGTGCACTTTGGTGGTGGAACAATCATCGGTCAGAACATCTGACTTCCTTAACCTCCTGCAAAAGTTTTCCCAGTTCTGGAAATGCTGTATCCCTATAAGTGCACTTTGGTGGTGGAACAATCATCGGTCAGAACATCTGACTTAGGTACCTAACCTCCTGCAAAAGTCTTCCCAGTTCTGGAAATGCTGTATAGCTTATTAGTACACTTTGGTGGTGGAACAATCATCGGTCAGAACATCTGACTTAGGTACCTAACCTCCTGCAAAAGTCTTCTCAGTTCTGGAAATGCTGTATAGCTTTTTAGTACACTTTGGTGGTGGAACAATCATCGGTCAGAACATCTGACTTAGGTACCTAACCTCCTGCAAAAGTCTTCCCAGTTCTGCAAATGCTGTATAGCTTATTAGTACACTTTGGTGGTGGAACAATCATCGGTCAGAACATCTGACTTAGGTACCTAACCTCCTGCAAAAGTCTTCCCAGTTCTGGAAATGCTGTATAGCGTATTAGTACACTTTGGTGGTGGAACAATCATCGGTCAGAACATCTGACTTAGGTACCTAACCTCCTGCAAAAGTCTTCCCAGTTCTGGAAATGCTGTATAGCTTATTAGTACACTTTGGTGGTGGAACAATCATCGGTCAGAACGTCTGACTTAGGTACCTAACCTCCTGCAAGAGTCTTCCCAGTTCTGGAAATGCTGTATCCCTATAAGTGCACTTTGGTGGTGGAACAATCATCGGTCAGAACATCTGACTTCCTTAACCTCCTGCAAAAGTTTTCCCAGTTCTGGAAATGCTGTATCCCTATAAGTGCACTTTGGTGGTGGAACAATCATCGGTCAGAACATCTGACTTAGGTACCTAACCTCCTGCAAAAGTCTTCCCAGTTCTGGAAATGCTGTATAGCTTATTAGTACACTTTGGTGGTGGAACAATCATCGGTCAGAACATCTGACTTAGGTACCTAACCTCCTGCAAAAGTCTTCCCAGTTCTGGAAATGCTGTATAGCTTATTAGTACACTTTGGTGGTGGAACAATCATCGGTCAGAACATCTGACTTAGGTACCTAACCTCCTGCAAGAGTCTTCCCAGTTCTGGAAATGCTGTATAGCCTATAAGTACACTTTGGTGGTGGAACAATCATCAGTCAGAACATCTGACTTAGGTACCTAACCTCCTGCAAAAGTCTTCCCAGTTCTGGAAATGCTGTATCCTATAAGTACACTTTGGAGGTGGAACAATCATCGGGTAGAACATCTGACTTAGGTACCTAACCTCCTGCAAATGTCTTCCCAGTTCTGCAAATGCTGTATAGCCTATAGGAGAACAGACAAAATCTTATTACACAGGAATGTAGGTCCCTTTGAAGTAGAAAATAAAGTTTTTTGTTTTAATTTTCAATTATTAATTTGATATTTGTTTTCTCTCATAGTCTTGCAAGGGGCAACTCTAAGTATCACTTTGGCCTACTGTACACTTCTCATACCAACAACAAAATGCATAATGAAAGTTGGTAGAAAAATGTGTAGAGAAAGTCCTGTGAATGTAACATATCAGATTTTTCTTATATAATGTCTTTCCTGTTTTCAGAGTCCGTTTGTAATACGGAATTTAAATTTCTTTTGGTGCAACATAGAACATTCATCTTGGAATTATAAACTGCATATGTGTCAATAAATGTACCTTAAATTGTTATTCACCCACAGTCCAATCTGAAGATTTAGATGAACTATGTGTATTTTACAGTTTTCAAGTGCATCTACCCATGTGGGAATTAGAATGTTTTGGAAATCTATGAGAGTCTCTAAATTTTTACTTACTTTTAAAGATAGCATTGCATTATATTTTAGGCGGTGCCCAGCCACTCCTGACATACTTTCAATTCATTGAAGTAAATGTAAATTTGAAAGAGTAGTAATTGTAGTCATTGACAGAGTAGCAGATGAATGATTGAACATGGAAGAAGAAGAAATATGCAATGTGTAGTGAGGCATCCAACCCCAGGCAACATTATGCCATAGAAGTCCTGTATGATGATGTCCTATGTAGACGGTTACTTCAATGTAGCACAAACATTACACCTGAGTCACTACACACACATACTCTGAATACAACATAACTGATCTGTTGAATCAAATCACAACTGCACTAGCACTGTCCACTTTTTACTTTGTCACTTCTTAAATAACAGAATCCTGGGCAACAGAGCCGGTTATATAGGCCCTGCATACAAAGCAAAGCTTTCTGGAGGGTAACCTAAGAAAATGCCAAAATGAATGTTCCAGAACAGGTAAGCAGCACATAATGGGCTATTATGACACACTGCCTATTGTTCCTCAAGCCCACTGTCCATTAGCTTAACCTGCAGCCAGGAGGCACTTGCTGCCACTGCATCGATGACGTAGCATGCGCAATCACAATATGAGTGCACTTACAATTATTGTGTTTGTATTCCACTTCTAAAGACAATAAAACAGCTGATATCCAACCCCCTCCCCCCCCATTGAATTACTATTCATTACATATATATTTGACCTCACTGTATTTTACTTTTAGCTAACAAATGTTCCAAGCATTTCAGAAACATTTGGCTGTGGATAAGTTATGTAGTTTAATTTCTATTTTAATACCTTTAATGCCAATAATTTACAGTTTTTGGCTTTTTTGTAAAATCTAGAATACAAACACTTTCAGAATGCTTGTTATAGGTTTCAATAGTAAATCGCAGTAATGGTCTCAAGAAATACACATGGCCTGATTAAGTGTTTTCAATATAAGATGACTGGAAAAAATGGCATTAGGGATTAAAGGAATGAACATATACTTAACTGAATCACTCACAGAGGTCTAGTTAATAAAACTGTTAAATCTTCTGTAGAACTGAAAGGATATATCATTCTTTATGCTGATAAACAAGAAGTATTGTATACAGTGAGGCAGTATTTTAATACCTGAATAATTTCAATTGTATTTTATAATATGTAAATTCAATAACAGCCCGCCTTAAAACAATATGTATGTAATAATTATTTAAATTGTATGTAACAGTCATTGCAAATACCTATTTTTATTGTAAAACATGATTAATAATGTTATGTGAATACTTTACATACTTTAATAATGCAAGAGCTGTGAGAATAATAAGTTTTAAGTTGCTAACAATGAAGCAATAATGAGTTTGAGTGTTTGAAAATTACTAGTCATGATTAGAGCAACGATGATGTAAATTCAATAACAGTTTGAAATTAGCCAATCAACAGCAAAGAAAAGCTATAAGTAAAATGCAGATATTCTATTGGATTAGAATTAGCCAATCAGAGACTTGAAATACCGAAGCTTACGGTTTTAACGGTTGAGATTATATTCAGTTGCTGGCAGACCTTGGTAGTGACCGGGTGGAAGATGTATTTGCTAAAGAAATATTTACGTATTCGTGTGAATCATAAATTATGTAAACGCAATAAGAAAGTGCAAATATTAAAGAATCTCACAGCTCTTAACATCAGTGTAGTGCTATTTAATTTGGTTTTTCAAGAATTAATAAATAGAAGTGAATTTAAAACTTAAAATCTGTGTTATCCTACATTCTTGTCGCACCACACCCCTGATTAAGAGATACGTGTCTCTAAAGTAAGACTAACGCAGCCGAGGCAAATACAATTATAAATACTATCTATAGAAGCAGTTTAATAACAGAGTTAAAAAAATATATTTTTTTAAACTTGGAGCGTAACATCAAAAATACATCTTCAAATCGGTTTCTCGTACGTAGCAGCATATTGCATAACAACAGTAACTATTACTAATCAACAACTTCAAACCGACGCCCAAAGCGTGTTGCAAACTTCTTAAACAAAGTAACTCCAAGAACAATACTTCTTCAAGTAAGCTTCCAATGCATGAAGCTTAATTAATCATTTACGTAAAAATATGTTACATAAGAAATCAACTACTTCAAGATGGCTCCCATATGTGAGGCAGTTAAACTTAAAGCAAATAACTACTTCAACAGTGGAAAGTCGTAATACCTTGTGTGGGAATGAGTCAACAACATTTAACTTTCTGTACCACATACATATTAGGTATTGCATACCACCCAAAAATTCAATACTGACATTTCACCAGAAATAAAAGTTTTGAGGTCTGTGAATAAAAGAAAAGCATCTTTAGCAAAAGGTCTGTGTGCCCATGTGAGAGAGAGAGAGAGGGAGCTCTAAAATTTTGATAAAAATACCACATATTAAAGATATTTACATGACAAATAAAATGTATATCTTGAATTTTCTGGGAATAGCCTGTTAAGCCCTCTTCATTCAGAAGGGATTTTGTATAATCTTGTATTACTGGTAAACGTTAAGTGATAGACGAAAACCTACTACACAAAATATGTAGATCTCTTTAAAACACAGAATTTATTTCAAAACATTTTTCATGGCATCAGTCATTTCTGAGATATCTGTTATTAATGGTTCAATTTGCAAGTCCCATAGATTTGCAGTTGTTTCTCATAAGTGCATGGAATTTTAAGGCCAGCATATAGTGTTCAGTTCTTAAGCATTTGACAATTACGAAATGTGTAATATAGCTATCCCTGCAAAGGTTTATCTGGTTTAAAATGAACTAGATAGTAAAGTAAACTTTCATAAGAATAATTTGTATAATAAATACAAATCTACTAATTTATTAAAAAATGATAGTGCATAGATAAAGTTATGTGAATGTAACACATCAGGTTTTTTAAATACTTTTTTCTCCTCTTACATCTATTTATTAATAGTCTCTGGAAATATCAGTTTTGCAGTCGACTGGCATTCCCATGAATGGTTTGGTCCTACTTGGTGTTGTAAAAACTGAGTTTTATTTACGGACGCTCTTTAACTACTGTGGTCCTTAGTGTCCCATTCTATACTGGGCGTGAAAGACCAGTAATTTCGCTCAGAGGCCTCTTTGTCAGGCTTGAGGTTCTTTTACGTGCCACCAGCTTTACTTCCCTTCCGAAGGAAACTTGGTATTGTGCTGTCCTCTGTACTTCTGGTTAATTGACAGGGATTTCAAAACTCAAGATGTTGTCCCAAGTACTTAGCTTCTCCAGTCTTAAGTGGAGATGTTACGTTCACATAACTTTCTCTACCCTCTGCCGTTTATTATGTAAGTTTATTTTCCAATCTACTTCATTTTAATCAAGAGCAACCTTTCTAGAAAAAGCTGCATTACATATTTCATTATAGATAAAAAGGGTATAGTCATATAGTATTTCGAGGTTCTATGTAATTTGAGCTGGTCTTTAGAGTAAAATCTTGTTTTTATATGTATGTTTTACACACTTCTGAATGTGTTACATTTTCAAACTTTCTTTCAATTTTCCATGTACAATACAGGTAAAACTGTACCACTTAGGGTTTTTGTTCATAATGCACAGAAATAAGCTCAGCCTCAGACTGCTATTGCATTTATATTACAGATGGACAGGTACCATTAGGTTTCGAGAAGTGCACTTGCTCTTTCTATGTCCACCCTTCAGTAATTGGGACCGCCTGACAATCAGTTGTACAATGCATACCATCCTTATTGTTACCCCTACTCAGCGACAGTGGTCACGTGCTTAAGTAAAAATACACATTTTACAATATAGGTTGACGTCTGTACTGCCCACCTGTGTTATGCCAATTTTAAAGTGTTGTACATATGTAACTGTGTGTTTCTTAATGTTTTAATTCATACATTATAATGAGTGGTAGGAGTAAGAGAAAATTTTTGCTGTTAAATGTGAAACTGGAGGCTTTGAAAACACAGGACAAACATTAAAAAAACTTGCTGTTTAATATGGAGTTGGTGAAGTGACAATTGGAGATTGGCGTACAAACAGAGACAAAATTAAGAAGTTTTCATCTAACTAGTGTTCTATTTCATCATTTGAACCGAAGTCAATGAGGAAATCTGGGTATTAAAAAACAAGTAAAGCTTTGTTCATTTGGTTTACTTAACAAAGATGAAAAGGAAATCCAATTTTAGGACCTATTCTGCAACAAAAAGTTGTATGTTTTAGAAATGAGTTAAAGGAAGGTGAGGAAGATTTTACTACAAGTTCAGGATGGTTAGATAGGTGGAAGAAGCAATACACATAAGGCAGCTTGATATTTGCAGTGGAAAGCTTTCTGGATTCTCAAATTGTTACATAATTTTATGAGAAATTAAGAACAATTATACAAGAAGAAAATCTTATGATCAACTGTATAATTGTGATGAAACAGGACTAACTTATAAAATGCTTCCATCTAAAAACTCTAGCCTCAAAAGAAGAAAACATTGCCCTGGGCTACAAAAAACATACAGAGGTTAACAGTTCTTGCTGCATACAATGCAAGTGGTAAGAGGGAAGTCTGCAGCATCACTGCCTGTTACATATGTCCACCCAACATCTGCCTGGATGGAATGCAAGTGGAGACCATAAACTGGTAAGAGGGAACTCAGCATCATCACTGCCTGTTACATATGTCCACCCAACATCTGCCTGGATGGAATGCAAGTGGAGACCATAAACTGGTAAGAGGGAAGTCTGCAGCATCACTGCCTGTTACATATGTCCACCCAACATCTGCCTGGATGGAATGCAAGTGGAGACCATAAACTGGTAAGAGGGAAGTCTGCAGCATCACTGCCTGTTACATATGTCCACCCAACATCTGCCTGGATGGAATGCAAGTGGAGACCATAAACTGGTAAGAGGGAAGTCTGCAGCATCACTGCCTGTTACATATGTCCACCCA
The DNA here is from genome assembly GCA_030765065.1 of Deroplatys truncata. NCBI lineage: Eukaryota > Metazoa > Arthropoda > Insecta > Mantodea > Mantidae > Deroplatys > Deroplatys truncata. The sequence continues at coordinate 260,682,088 of CM060984.1, forward strand.
ACATCTGCCTGGATGGAATGCAAGTGGAGAGCATAAACTGAAGCTACTGGTAAGAGGGAAGTCTGCAGCATCACTGCCTGTTACATATGTCCACCCAACATCTGCCTGGATGGAATGCAAGTGGAGATCATAAACTGAAGCTACTGGTGAGAGGGAAGTCAGCATCACTGCCTGTTACATATGTCCACCCAACATCTGCCTGGATGGAATGCAAGTGGAGACCATAAACTGGTAAGAGGGAAGTCAGCATTACTGCCTGTTACATATGTCCACCCAACATCTGCCTGGATGGAATGCAAGTGGAGACCATAAACTGGTAAGAGGGAAGTCTGCATCATCACTGCCTGTTACGTATGTCCACCCAACATCTGCCTGGATGGAATGCAAGTGGAGACCATAAACTGAAGCTACTGGTAAGAGGGAAGTCAGCATCACTGCCTGTTACATATGTCCACCCAACATCTGCCTGGATGGAATGCAAGTGGAGACCATAAACTGAAGCTACTGGTAAGAGGGAAGTCTGCAGCATCACTGCCTGTTACATATGTCCACCCAACATCTGCCTGGATGAAATGCAAGTGGAGACCATAAACTGAAGCTACTGGTAAGAGGGAAGTCAGCATCACTGCCTGTTACATATGTCCACCCAACATCTGCCTGGATGGAATGCAAGTGGAGACCATAAACTGGTAAGAGGGAAGTCAGCATCACTGCCTGTTACATATGTCCACCCAACATCTGCCTGGATGGAATGCAAGTGGAGACCATAAACTGGTAAGAGGGAAGTCAGCATCACTGCCTGTTACATATGTCCACCCAACATCTGCCTGGATGGAATGCAAGTGGAGACCATAAACTGGTAAGAGGGAAGTCAGCATCACTGCCTGTTACATATGTCCACCCAACATCTGCCTGGATGGAATGCAAGTGGAGACCATAAACTGAAGCTACTGGTAAGAAGGAAGTCTGCAGCATCACTGCCTGTTACATATGTCCACCCAACATCTGCCTGGATGGAATGCAAGTGGAGACCATAAACTGGTAAGAGGGAAGTCAGCATCACTGCCTGTTACATATGTCCACCCAACATCTACCTGGATGGAATGCAAGTGGAGACCATAAACTGGTAAGAGGGAAGTCAGCATCACTGCCTGTTACATATGTCCACCCAACATCTGCCTGGATGGAATGCAAGTGGAGACCATAAACTGGTAAGAGGGAAGTCAGCATCACTGCCTGTTACATATGTCCACCCAACATCTGCCTGGATGAAATGCAAGTGGAGACCATAAACTGGTAAGAGGGAAGTCTGCATCATCACTGCCTGTTACGTATGTCCACCCAACATCTGCCTGGATGGACAAAAATATTTTTAAGAAGTGGTTTTTTGAAGGTTTGTTCCAGAGACCAAAAGATAACTAAAGAAAAAGTGCTTGTCTTCCAAAGCAATCTTAACGCTTGACAACGCTGGTTCATGCCCTGATGAGGAAGAATTACAATGTGACAGTATTTGCGCATTGTTCTTATCCCCTAATGTAACGAGTTTAATAAAACCTATGCACCAAGGCGTTTTACAGTGTTGAAAAAAAAGTGACGTTGTTTACTTCACCTGCTTCTACAAACAACAGAAGGTGAACGAACCATCAAAAGAATTTCTAAAAAAACAAATACGATAAAAGGTGCAGTTTACTGGATAGTTGATTCATGGTCTGAAATAAAGGCGGAGCCACTAAAAAGGTTTTGGAACCAGATTTTATGGAATGAAATGAATACCAACAGTACAGACGAAGATGATCTACCATTGGCAGAACTGATGAAAAAGTTTGCTGGATGTGAAAATGCAAATGCAAATGAGGTTTTAGAATGGATGAACAGTTTGAGGTGACCGATCTTGCAATTGTTGAAATGGTTAATGAACCAGTGGCAATGAGGAATTGCTTGAAGCAATCACTCACGCAGTGGCATTGCAGAAGCTACTCCAACTGACACCATATGGCGTGACATTGCTGCTAAAAATGAGGTTCTATTTTAAAACAAAGGACTTTGGACAATTTCTTTAAAATGTAACATTTTTTGCAACTTGGAAATGTATGCCCTTATATGTACATATAACACAGGTGTGTACTAAATTGTTTGTTTTATTAATTTTTTTTAACCATTATTGTGCTCATTAAACATTTATTCATGATTTACCCATTAATTTAGTGATATTTCCATATAATTCTGAATTTTTTGTATTTCGAGGTAGCCTCAGCTGCAATTACCGGGGCTCCACTGTAGTCAAATTTTTAAGAACTGGATGCTCTACACTGGCCTTAAAATTCCATGATATTGTGAGAAACAACTACAGGATTTGAACTAAATATTGAACAATTTGAAGAGGTCCTTACAAAGTATTCCCAGAAAACTCAATATATGCATTTTATTTGTCATGTAAATATTTTTAATATATGGTATTTTAATCAAAATCGTTAAAACCATTTTTCAAATAATCAAAAAATTTTAAAAATGTTCCATGTAAAGAATAGTTTTGGGTGGAAGATTTTCTTGAAAGTCCTTGTGTCACATCTTTCGAAGGTACTGAACTTAAATACCAAGTTTGGTATTTATCCAACATTTTGCTTTTGAGTTGCACTGTTCTCACACACACACGCACATACCTGGACATTTTTCTAAAAAATATACATATATATATTTTTTTTTATTCATAGGGGCTCAACATGTATTTCAGTGAAATCTAGATATTGATTTTTTGTGTGGAATACAATAACTTCTCTACCTTTAGGTACAGGTGAAGTTGACTCACTCCAACACTCTTGTCAAGATGAAGAAGAAAGTAAACGTTGCTTGCTTGTTATTTAATGAAACCTGTTTTTCAGGTTGTTGCTGAGAACCGGTTTCTCAAAACCCTGGCCAGATGCAGTAGAAGACATTGTCAAGATCAGTTATATAGATGCAAAGCCACTACTGAACTTCTTTAGCGAACTAGAAGATGCCCTGGACCAGGAAGTGGACGATGCTCTCCCAGCAGATAGTCGCAGCAATCTAATGACTGTAGATGATTTAGATACATCAGCTAAGATAAAGGAGGAATCCATTGAGGATGAACCTAGTTCAACAGAAACAGAGGACAAAGTTCCATCAGCAGAGACTGAAACGGAGACAGTCACAGGAATAAGACTCTCTGATGTTCAGAATCAGAATGTGTCTGCAGAGATACCCTCAAACACAGAGACTGAAAACAAAGCAGCTGAAACTTCAGGGACTGGAACAATATTGCTCTTCAGTATTACTGCAGCTGTTGCAGTAATAGCTGTTGTAGTCTTCTTTCTGGTTGGAAGAAAGCGCTTTATAAGGTCACATTTATACAGACAACCACCAGATCAGAATGCGCCTGCCTAGTCGTCAACAACATTTTGTATAATTTATTGACCATGTAGATAAATCCCCTTTATTGTTTTTATAAGTTATTTTTGTAATGTTTTGTTGATTTTTAAAACTGTTTCATAATAAAATTTTTGACAAAATACAAACTGTACTCCTTCCATGTGCAGATTGCCTAATTTGATTCAAATGTGTGCTGTCTTAAGAAATATTTTTCCTTTCCTATCTATATATAGTAAGAAAACGAAGTATTGCAATCCACCCAAAACCTTTATACCATGATTTCACTAGAAATACATGTTTTGAGGTGCTCTGAATCCAGAAAAAGCATTTTAAGAAATGTGTATACGAGAGAGAGAGAGAGAGAGAGAGAGAGAGAGAGAGAGAGAACAGCATAACTAAAAAACAAAACACCAGACAAATACCAAACTTGGCATTTAGGTTCAATACTGTCCAAAGATATACCACAAAGATATTTAGAAACCCCACCCCACACTACACTTCACATAGGCTGTTCCAAATCCAAAAACTTGAGATGCGTACATGCAAGTATGCAGCAACATAGATAGGAGCCTGGCTGGAAAGGGAATGGAGACAGGGGGGGATAGCTAATACATTACTGAGTGAAGGTCATAGCATAATTCCCTGCACTTCCTGCGAGTCTTAAAGTTGTGTTGCACAGACCACAACTGGAGGGGGATTCGAGGCAGAGGGAGATAGCCAATGTATTTCAGAGTGAAGGTCACAGGACAAGTCCATGCACTTCCTCCCAATCTTGAATTTGTGTTGTTCAGACCACAACTGGAGGGGGATTCGAGGCAGAGGGAGATAGCCAATATATTTCTGAGTGAAGGTCACAGAACAAGTCCATGCACTTCCTCCCAGTCTTCAATTCGTGTTGTTCAGACCACAACTGGAGGGGGATTCGAGGCAGAGGGAGATAGCCAATATATTTCTGAGTGAAGGTCACAGGACAAGTCCATGCACTTCCTCCCAGTCTTCAATTCGTGTTGTTCAGAACACAACTGGACGGGGATTCGAGGCAGAGGGAGATAGCCAATATATTTCTGAGTGAAGGTCACAGGACAAGTCCATGCACTTCCTCCCAATCTTGAATTTGTGTTGCACAGACCACAACTGGAGGGGGATTCGAGGCAGAGGGAGATAGCTAATATATTTCTGAGTGAAGGTCACAGGACAAGTGCATGCACTTCCTCCCAATCTTGAATTTGTGTTGCACAGACCACAACTGGAGGGGGATTCGAGGCAGAGGGAGATAGGCAATATATTTCTGAGTGAAGGTCACAGGACAAGTCCATGCACTTCCTCCCAATCTTGAATTTGTGTTGCACAGACCACAACTGGAGGAGGAATCGAGGCAGAGGGAGATAGCTAATATATTTCTGAGTGAAGGTCACAGAACAAGTCCATGCACTTCCTCCCAGTCTTCAATTCGTGTTGTTCAGACCACAACTGGAGGGGGATTCGAGGCAGAGGGAGATAGCCAACATATTTCTGAGTGAAGGTCACAGGACAAGTCCATGCACTTCCTCCCAGTCTTCAATTCGTGTTGTTCAGAACACAACTGGAGGGGGATTCGAGGCAGAGGGAGATAGCCAATATATTTCTGAGTGAAGGTCACAGGACAAGTCCATGCACTTCCTCCCAATCTTGAATTTGTGTTGCACAGACCACAACTGGAGGGGGATTCGAGGCAGAGGGAGATAGGCAATATATTTCTGAGTGAAGGTCACAGGACAAGTCCATGCACTTCCTCCCAATCTTGAATTTGTGTTGCACAGACCACAACTGGAGGAGGATTCGAGGCAGAGGGAGATAGCTAATATATTTCTGAGTGAAGGTCACAGAACAAGTCCATGCACTTACTCCCAGTCTTCAATTCGTGTTGTTCAGAACACAACTGGAGGGGAATTCGAGGCAGAGGGAGATAGCCAATATATTTCTGAGTGAAGGTCACAGAACAAGTCCATGCACTTCCTCCCAGTCTTCAATTCATGTTGTTCAGACCACAACTGGAGGGGGATTCGAAGCAGAGGGAGATAGCCAATATATTTCTGAGTGAAGGTCACAGGACAAGTCCATGCACTTCCTCCCAATCTTGAATTTGTGTTGCACAGACCACAACTGGAGGGGGATTCGAGGCAGAGGGAGATAGGCAATATATTTCTGAGTGAAGGTCACAGGACAAGTCCATGCACTTCCTCCCAATCTTGAATTTGTGTTGCACAGACCACAACTGGAGGGGGATTCGAGGCAGAGGGAGATAGCCAATATATTTCTGAGTGAAGGTCACAGAACAAGTCCATGCACTTCCTCCCAGTCTTCAATTCGTGTTGTTCAGAACACAACTGGAGGGGGATTCGAGGCAGAGGGAGATAGCCAATATATTTCTGAGTGAAGGTCACAGGACAAGTCCATGCAGTTCCTGCCAGTCTTGAATTTGTGTTGTTCAGAGCACAGCTGCAGGGGGAGTGGAGACAGGTGGTGATAGCCAATACATTATTGAGTGAAAGTCATAGCACAAATCCATGCACTTCCTGTCAGCCTTAAAGTTGTGTTGCTCAGACCACAGCTGGAGGGAAAATGATGGTAGAGGGAGATAGATAATACGTTACTGAGTGAAGGTCATAGCATAAGTACCTGCAATTCCTGCCAGTCTTAACATTGTGTTTCTCAGAACACAGCTGGAAAGGCAATGGAGACAAACAGGTAGTGGGTAGTACATTGAAGAGTGAACGTCATAACATAAGTCCCCTCACTTCCTGCCTGTTTTAACGTGGTGTTCTCAGAATAAAACTGGAGGGGGAAGGGAGACAGTGTGACAGGTAGTACATTACTGTGCGAAGGTCATAGCATAAGTCCCTGCACTTCCTGACAGTCTTAAAGTTGTGTTGCTCAGACCACAACTGGAGGGGGAATAGAGACAGAGGGTGATAGCTAGTACATTACAGAGTGAAGGTCACAGGACAAATCCATAGACTTCCTGCCAGTCTTGAATTTGTGTTATTTGGAGCACAGCTGCAGGGGAATGGAGACAGGTGGTGATAGCCAATGCATTACTGAGTGGTCATAGCACAAGCCTTGCACTTCCTGCCAGTCTTGTAGTTGTGTTGTTCAGAGCACAGCTGCAGGGGGAATGGAGACAGGTGGTGATAGCCAATGCATTACTGAGTGGTCATAGCACAAGCCTTGCACTTCCTGCCAGTCTTGTAGTTGTGTTGTTCAGAGCACAGGTGCAGGGGGAATGGAGGCGGAGGGTGATAGCCAATACATTACTGATTGAAGGTCATAGCACAAATTCATGTGCTTCTTTCAGTCTTGAGTTGTGTTGTTCAGACCACTGCTGGAGGTCAAATGTGGGCAGAGGGAGATAGCCACTACATTACTCAGTGAAGGTCATAGCACAAATCCATGCACATCCTGCCAGTCTTGAATTTGTGTTTCTCAGACCAAAACTGTAGGGGTAATGGAGACAGGGAGTAATAGCTAGTACATTGAAGAGTGAACGTCATAACATAAGTCTCTGCACTTCCTGCCAGTTTTAACGTGGTGTTGCTCAGACCACAACTGGAGGGGGAATGGAGACAGGGCATGATAGCCAATATATTACTAAGTGAAGGTCTCACACACAGGTCCATGCACTTCCTGCCAGTCATTAAGTTGTGTTGTTCAGAGCACAGCTGGAGCGGGATTCGAGGCAGAGGGAGATACCCAATACATTACTGAGTGGTCATATCACAAGCCCTGCACTTCCTGCCAGTCTTGTAGTTGTGTTGTTCAGAGCTCAGCTGCAGGAAGAATGGAGACAGGTGGTGCTAGACAATTCATTACTGATTGGTCATAGCACAAGCCCTCCACTTCCTGCCAGTCTTGTAGTTGTGTTGTTCAGAGCACAGCTGGAGTGGGATTCGAGGCAGAGGGAGATACCCAATACATTACTGAGTGGTCATATCACAAGCCCTGCACTTCCTGCCAGTCTTGTAGTTGTGTTGTTCAGAGCTCAGCTGCAGGGGGAATGGAGACAGGTGGTGATAGACAATTCATTACTGAGTGGTCATAGCACAAGCCCTCCAGTTCCTGTCAGTCTTGTAGTTGTGTTGTTCAGAGCACAGCTGTAGCGGGATTCGAGGCAGAGGGAGATACCCAATACATTACTGAGTGGTCATATCACAAGCCCTGCACTTCCTGCCAGTCTTGTAGTTGTGTTGTTCAGAGCTCAGCTGCAGGGGGAATGGAGACAGGTGGTGATAGACAATTCATTACTGAGTGGTCATATCACAAGCCCTGCACTTCCTGCTAGTCTTGTAGTTGTGTTGTTCAGAGCTCAGCTGCAGGTGGAATGGAGACAGGTGGTGATAGACAATTCATTATTGAGTGGTCATAGCACATGCCCTCCACTTCCTGCCAGTCTTGTAGTTGTGTTGTTTAGAGCACAGCTGGAGCGGAATTCGAGGCAGAGGGAGATACCCAATACATTACTGAGTGGTCATATCACAAGCCCTGCACTTCCTGCCAGTCCTGTAGTTGTGTTGTTCAGAGCACAGCTGCAGGGGAAGTGGAGGCAGAGAGAGATAGCCAATACATTACTGATTGAAGGTCATAGCACAAATCCATGTGCTTCTTTCAGTCTTGAGTTTTGTTGTTCAGAGCACAGCTGGAGGTCAAATGTAGGCAGATGTAGATAGCCACTACATTACTGAGTGAAGGTCATAGCACAACTCCATGCATATCCTGCCAGTCGTGAATTTGTGTTTCTCAGACCAAAAATGTAGGGGTAGTGGAGACCAGGGGTGATAGCTAGTACATTTCTGAGGGAACGTCTTAGCATAAGTCCCTGCAGATCCTGCCAGTCTTAACGTGGTGTTGCTCAGACCACAACTGTAGCTGGAATGGCGACAGTGGGTGATAGCCAATATATTACTGAGTGAAGGTCACAGGACAGGTCCATGCACTTCATGCCAGTCATTACATTGTGTTGCTCAGAGCACAGCTGGAGGGGGATTCGAGGCAGAGGGAGATACCCAATACATTACTGAGTGGTCATAGCAAAAGCCCTGCACTACTTGCCAGTCTTGAATTAGTGTTGTTCAGAGCACAGCTGCAGGGGGATTCAAGGCAGAGGGAGATAGCCATTACGTTACTGAATAAAGGTCGTTGCAAAAGTCCATGTGATTCTTTCAGTCTTGAAGTTGTGTTCAGAGCAAAGCTGGAGCTGAAATGGAGGCAGAGCGAGATAGCCAATACATGACTCATTCAAGGTCATAGCACAAATCCATGCAGTACCTGCCAGTCATAAAGCTGTGTTGCTCAGAGGGAAATGGAGGGAGAGGGAGATACCTAATACGTTACTGAGTAAAGGTCATTCCATAGGTCCCTGCACTTCCTGCCAGTCTTAACGTTGTATTGTTCAAAACACAGCTGGTGGGGTAAAGCAGACAAGGTGTGATAGCATATACGTCACTGTGTGAACGTCATAACTTAAGTCCATGCACTTCCTGCCAGTTTTAACGTTGTGTTGCTCAGACCACAGCTGGTGGGGTAATGGAGACAGGGGGGTAGCATATACGTTACTGAGTGAACGTCATAACATAAGTCCCGCACTTCCTGCCAGTCTTAAAGTCTTATTGTTCAAAACACAGATGGAGGGGGAATGGAGAGAGGGGGTGGTAGCTAATACATTACTGAGTGAACTTCATAGTATAAGTCCCTGCACTTCCTGCCAGTCATGAACCTGTGTTGTTCAGACCACAACCGGAGGGGGATTCAAGTCAGAGACGATAGCCAATATATTAGTGATTCAAGGTCACAGGAAAAGTCCATGCACCTCCTGCCAGTCTTGAAGTTGTGTTGTTCAGCCCACAGCAACAGGGTGCTCGAGGCAGAGGGAGACAACCAATATATTACTGAATGTAGGCCACAGGACAAGTCCATGCACTTCCTGGCAGTCTGGAAGTTGTGTTGTTCAGACCACAAATGAAGGGGATACTAGGCAGAGGGAGAATGCCAGTATATTACTGAGTGAAAGTCACATGACAGGTCCATGCACTTCCTGCCAGTCTTAAAGTTGTATTGTTCAAACCACAGCTGAAGGGGATTTTAGGCAGAGGGAGATAGCCAATATATTACTGAGCGAAAGGCACAGGACAACTCCATATACTTTCTGGCAGTCCTGAATTTGTGTTGCTCACACCATAGCTTGTGGGCGAACGGAGGAAGAGGGAGATAACTAGCACGTTAATGACTGAAGGTCATATCATAGGTCCCCGCACTTCCTGCCAGTCTTATCGTTGTGTTGCTCAGACCACAGCTGGAAGGGGGAGCAGACAGGGGGTGATAGCTATTACATTTCTGAGTGAACGTCATACCATAGGTTCCCGCACTTCCTGCCAGTCTTAACGTTGTGTTCCTCAGACCACAGCAGGAGGGCTAATGGAGACAGGGGGTGATAGCTAATACATTTCTGAGTGAACGTCATAGCATAGGTCCCCGCACTTCCTGCCAGTCTTAACGTTGTGTTGCTCAGACGACAACTAGAGGGCTAATGGAGACAGGGGGTGATAGCTAATACATTTCTGAGTGAACGTCATAGCATAGGTCCCCGCACTTCCTGCCAGTCTTAACGTTGTGTTGCTCAGACCACCACTAGAGGGCTAATGGAGACAGGGGGTGATAGCTAATACATTTCTGAGTGAATGTCATAGCATAGGTCCCCGCACTTCCTGCCAGTCTTAACGTGTTGCTCAGATCACAGCTGGAGGGGGATGGTGACAGGAGGTGATAGCTAATACATTGCTGAGTGAACGTCATAGTATAGGTTCCCGCACTTCCTGCCAGTCTTAACGTTGTGTTGCTCAGCCCACAGCTGGAGGGGGATGGAGACAGGGGGTGATAGCTAATACATTGCTGAGTGAACGTCATAGCATAGGTTCCCGCACTTCCTGCCAGTCTTAACGTTGTGTTGCTCAGACCACGGCTGGAGGGGGATGGAGACAGGGGGTGATAGCTAATACATTGCTGAGTGAACGTCATAGCATAGGTCCCCGCACTTCCTGCCAGTCTTAACGTTGTGTTGCTCAGACCATGGCTGTAGGGGAATGGAGACAGGGGGTGATAGCTAATACATTGCTGAGTGAACGTCATAGCATAGGTGCCCGCACTTCCTGCCAGTCTTAACGTTGTGTTGCTCAGACCACGGCTGGAGGGGGATGGAGACAGTAGGTGATAGCTAATACATTTCTGAGAGAACGTCATAGCATAGGTGCCCGCACTCCCTGCCGGTCTTAACGTTGTGTTACTCAGATCACAGCTGGAGGGGGATGGAGACAGGGGGTGATAGCTAATACATTTCTGAGAGAACGTCATAGCATAGGTCCCCGCTCTTCCTGCCAGTCTTAACGTGTTGCTCAGACCACAGCTGGAGGGTGATGGAGACAGGGGGTGATAGCTAATACATTTCTGAGAGAACGTCATAGCATAGGTCCCCGCAGTTCCTGCCAGTCTTAACGTTGTGTTTCTCAGACCACAGCTGGAGGGTGATGGAGACAGGGGGTGATAGCTAATACATTTCTGAGAGAACGTTATAGCATAGGTCCCCGCACTTTCTGCCAGTCTTAACGTTGTGTTGCTCAGACCACAGCTGGAGGGTAATGGAGACAGGGGGGTAGCATATACGTTACTGAGTGAATGTCATAAAATAAGTCCCTGCACTTCCTGCCAGTCTTAAAGTCTTATTGTTCAAAACACAGCTGGAGGGGGAATGGAGAGAGGGGGTGGTAGCTAAAACATTACTGAGTGAACTTCATAGTATAAGTCCCTGCACTTCCTGCCAGTCATGAACTTGTGTTGTTCAGTCCACAACTGGAGGGGATTCAAGTCAGAGGCGATAGCCAATATATTAGTGATTCAAGGTCACAGGAGAAGTCCATGCACCTCCTGCCAGTCTTGAAGTTGTGTTGTTCAGACCACAAATGAAGGGGATACTAGGCAGAGGGAGAATGCCAGTATATTACTGAGTGAAAGTCACATGACAGTTCCATGCACTTCCTGCCAGTCTTGAAGTTGTGTTGTTCAAACCACAGCTGAAGGGGATTCTAGGCAGAGGGAGATAGCCAATATATTACTGAGCGAAAGTCATAGGACAACTCCATACACTTTCTGGCAGTCCTGAATTGGTGTTGCTCACACCAGAGCTGGTGGGCGAACGGAGGAAGAGGGAGATACCTAGCACGTTAATGACTGAAGGTCATATCATAGGTCCCTGCACTTCCTGCCAGGCTTAACGTTGTGTTGCTCAGACCACAGCTGGAGGGTAAGGGAGACGGGGTGATAGCTAATACATTGCTGAGTGAACGTCGTAGTTTAGGTCCCCGCACTTCCTGCCAGTCTTAACGTTGTGTTGCTCAGACCACAGCTGGAAGGGGGAGGAGACTGGGGGTGATAGCTATTACATTTCTGAGTGAACGTCATAGCATAGGTGCCCGCACTTCCTGCCATTCTTAACGTTGTGTTCCTCAGACCACAGCTGGAGGGCTAATGGAGACAGGGGGTGATAGGTAATACATTGCTGAGTGAACGTCGTAGCTTAGGTCCCCGCACTTCCTGCCAGTCTTAACCTTGTGTTACTCAGACCACAGCTGGAGGGGGATGGAGACAGGGGGTGATAGCTAATACATTTCTGAGTGAACGTCATTGCATAGGTCCCCGCACTTCCTGCCAGTCTTAAGGTTGTGTTGCTCAGACCACAGTTGGAGAAGGATGGAGACAGGGGGTGATAGCTAATACATTTCTGAGTGAACGTCATAGCATAGGTCCCCGCACTTCCTGCCAGTCTTAACGTGTTGCTCAGATCACAGCTGGAGGGAGATGGAGACAGGGGGTGATGGCTAATACATTGCTCAGTGTACGTCATAGCATAGGTTCCCGCACTTCCTGCCAGTCTTAACGTTGTGTTGCTCAGACCACAGCTGGAAGGGGATGGAGACAGGGGGTGATAGCTAATACATTGCTGAGTGAACGTCATAGCATAGGTTCCCGACTTCCTGCCAGTCTTAACGTTGTGTTGCTCAGAGCAAGGCTGGAGGGGGATGGAGACAGGGGGTGATAGCTAATACATTGCTGAGTGAACGTCATAGCATAGGTCCCCGCACTTCCTGCCAGTCTTAACGTTGTGTTGCTCAGACAAAAGCTGGTGGGGGATGGGGACAGGGGGTGATAGCTAATACATTGCTGAGTGATCGTCATAGCATAGGTTCCCGCACTTCCTGCCAGTCTTAACGTTGTGTTGCTCAGACCACGGCTGGAGGGGGATGGAGACAGGGGGTGATAGCTAATACATTTCTGAGAGAACGTCATAGCATAGGTCCCCGCACTTCCTGCCAGTCTTAACGTGTTGCTCAGACCACAGCTGGAGGGTGATGGAGACAGGGGGTGATAGCTAATACATTTCTGACAGAACGTCATAGCATAGGTCCCCGCACTTCCTGCCAGTCTTAACGTTGTGTTTCTCAGACCACAGCTGGAGGGTGATGGAGACAGTGGGTGATAGCTAATACATTTCTGAGAGAACGTTATAGCATAGGTCCCCGCACTTTCTGCCAGTCTTAACGTTGTGTTGCTCAGACCACAGCTGAAGGGTAATGGAGACAGGGGGGTAGCATATACGTTACTGAGTGAATGTCATAAAATAAGTCCCTGCACTTCCTGCCAGTCTTAAAGTCTTATTTATCAAAACACAGCTGGAGGGGGAATGGAGAGAGGGGGTGGTAGCTAATACATTACTGAGTGAACTTCATAGTATAAGGCCCTGCACTTCCTGCCAGTCATGAACTTGTGTTGTTCAGACCACAACTGGAGGGGATTCAAGTCAGAGGCGATAGCCAATATATTAGTGATTCAAGGTCACAGGAGAAGTCCATGCACCTCCTGCCAGTCTCAAAGTTGTGTTGTTCAGACCACAAATGAAGGGGATACTAGGCAGAGGGAGAATGCCAGTATATTACTGAGTGAAAGTCACATGACAGGTCCATGCACTTCCTGCCAGTCTTGAAGTTGTGTTGTTCAAACCACAGCTGAAGGGGATTCTAGGCAGAGGGAGATAGCCAATATATTACTGAGCGAAAGTCATAGGACACCTCCATACACTTTCTGGCAGTCCTGAATTGGTGTTGCTCACACCAGAGCTGGTGGGCGAACGGAGGAAGAGGGAGATACCTAGCACGTTAATGACTGAAGGTCATATCATAGGTCCCTGCACTTCCTGCCAGTCTTAATGTTGTGTTGCTCAGACCACGGCTGGAGGGTAAGGGAGACGGGGTGATAGCTAATACATTGCTGAGTGAACGTCGTAGTTTAGGTCCCCGCACTTCCTGCCAGTCTTAACGTTGTGTTGCTCAGGCCACAGCTGGAAGGGGGAGGAGACAGGGGGTGATAGCTATTACATTTCTGAGTGAACGTCATAGCATAGGTGCCCGCACTTCCTGCCAGTCTTAACGTTGTGTTCCTCAGACCACAGCTGGAGGGCTAATGGAGACAGGGGGTGATAGGTAATACATTGCTGAGTGAACGTCGTAGCTTAGGTCCCCGCACTTCCTGCCAGTCTTAAACTTGTGTTGCTCAGACCACAGCTGGAGGGGGATGGAGACAGGGGGTGATCGCTAATACATTTCTGAGTGAACGTCATTGCATAGGTCCCCGCACATCCTGCCAGTCTTAACGTTGTGTTGCTCAGACCACAGCTGGAGGGGGATGGAGACAGGGGGTGATAGCTAATACATTTCTGAGTGAACGTCATAGCATAGGTCCCCGCACTTCCTGCCGGTCTTAACGTTGTGTTCCTCAGATCACAGCTGGAGGGGGATGGAGACAGGGGGTGATAGCTAATACATTTCTGAGAGAACGTCATAGCATAGGTCCTCGCACTTCCTGCCAGTCTTAACGTGTTGCTCAGACCACAGCTAGAGGGCTAATGGAGACAGGGGGTGATAGCTAATACATTTCTGAGTGAACGTCATAGCATAGGTCCCCGCACTTCCTGCCAGTCTTAACGTTGTGTTGCTCAGACCACAGCTGGAGGGGGATGGAGACAGGGGGTGATAGCTGATACATTTCTGAGTGAACGTCATAGCATAGGTCCTCGCACTTCCTGCCAGTCTTAACGTGTTGCTCAGACCACAGCTAGAGGGCTAATGGAGACAGGGGGTGATAGCTAATACATTTCTGAGTGAACGTCATAGCATAGGTCCCCGCACTTCCTGCCGGTCTTAACGTTGTGTTCCTCAGATCACAGCTGGAGGGGGATGGAGACAGGGGGTGATAGCTAATACATTTCTGAGAGAACGTCATAGCATAGGTCCTCGCACTTCCTGCCAGTCTTAACGTGTTGCTCAGACCACAGCTAGAGGGCTAATGGAGACAGGGGGTGATAGCTAATACATTTCCGAGAGAACGTCAAAGCATAGGTCCCCGCACTTCCTGCCAGTCTTAACGTGTTGCTCAGACCACAGCTAGAGGGCTAATGGAGACAGGGGGTGATAGCTAATACATTTCTGAGTGAACGTCATAGCATAGGTCCCCGCACTTCCTGCCAGTCTTAACGTTGTGTTGCTCAGACCACAACTAGAGGGCTAATGGAGACAGGGGGTGATAGCTAATACATTTCCGAGAGAACGTCAAAGCATAGGTCCCCGCACTTCCTGCCAGTCTTAACGTGTTGCTCAGATCACAGCTGGAGGGGGATGGAGACAGGAGGTGATAGCTAATACATTGCTGAGTGAACGTCATAGTATAGGTTCCCGCACTTCCTGCCAGTCTTAACGTTGTGTTGCTCAGACCAAAGCTGGAGGGGGATGGAGACAGGGGGTGATAGCTAATACATTGCTGAGTGAACGTCATAGCATAGGTTCCCGCACTTCCTGCCAGTCTTAACGTTGTGTTGCTCAGACCACGGCTGGAGGGGGATGGAGACAGGGGGTGATAGCTAATACATTGCTGAGTGAACGTCATAGCATAGGTCCCCGCACTTCCTGCCAGTCTTAACGTTGTGTTGCTCAGACCATGGCTGGAGGGGGATGGAGACAGGGGTGATAGCTAATACATTGCTGAGTGAACGTCATAGCATAGGTGCCCGCACTTCCTGCCAGTCTTAACGTTGTGTTGCTCAGACCACGGCTGGAGGGGGATGGAGACAGTAGGTGATAGCTAATACATTTCTGAGAGAACGTCATAGCATAGGTGCCCGCACTTCCTGCCGGTCTTAACGTTGTGTTACTCAGATCACAGCTGGAGGGGGATGGAGACAGGGGGTGATAGCTAATACATTTCTGAGAGAACGTCATAGCATAGGTCCCCGCACTTCCTGCCAGTCTTAACGTGTTGCTCAGACAACAGCTGGAGGGTGATGGAGACAGGGGGTGATAGCTAATACATTTCTGAGAGAACGTCATAGCATAGGTCCCCGCACTTCCTGCCAGTCTTAACGTTGTGTTTCTCAGACCACAGCTGGAGGGTGATGGAGACAGGGGGTGATAGCTAATACATTTCTGAGAGAACGTTATAGCATAGGTCCCCGCACTTTCTGCCAGTCTTAACGTTGTGTTGCTCAGACCACAGCTGAAGGGCAATGGAGACAGGGGGGTAGCATATACGTTACTGAGTGAATGTCATAAAATAAGTCCCTGCACTTCCTGCCAGTCTTAAAGTCTTATTGTTCAAAACACAGCTGGAGGGGGAATGGAGAGAGGGGGTGGTAGCTAATACATTACTGAGTGAACTTCATAGTATAAGGCCCTGCACTTCCTGCCAGTCATGAACTTGTGTTGTTCAGACCACAACTGGAGGGGATTCAAGTCAGAGGCGATAGCCAATATATTAGTGATTCAAGGTCACAGGAGAAGTCCATGCACCTCCTGCCAGTCTTGAAGTTGTGTTGTTCAGACCACAAATGAAGGGGATACTAGGCAGAGGGAGAATGCCAGTATATTACTGAGTGAAAGTCACATGACAGGTCCATGCACTTCCTGCCAGTCTTGAAGTTGTGTTGTTCAAACCACAGCTGAAGGGGATTCTAGGCAGAGGGAGATAGCCAATATATTACTGAGCGAAAGTCATAGGACAACTCCATACACTTTCTGGCAGTCCTGAATTAGTGTTGCTCACACCAGAGCTGGTGGGCGAACGGAGGAAGAGGGAGATACCTAGCACGTTAATGACTGAAGGTCATATCATAGGTCCCTGCACTTCCTGCCAGTCTTAACGTTGTGTTGCTCAGACCACAGCTGGAGGGTAAGGGAGACGGGGTGATAGCTAATACATTGCTGAGTGAACGTCGTAGTTTAGGTCCCCGCACTTCCTGCCAGTCTTAACGTTGTGTTGCTCAGGCCACAGCTGGAAGGGGGAGGAGACAGGGGGTGATAGCTATTACATTTCTGAGTGAACGTCATAGCATAGGTGCCCGCACTTCCTGCCAGTCTTAACGTTGTGTTCCTCAGACCACAGCTGGAGGGCTAATGGAGACAGGGGGTGATAGGTAATACATTGCTGAGTGAACGTCGTAGCTTAGGTCCCCGCACTTCCTGCCCGTCTTAACCTTGTGTTGCTCAGACCACAGCTGGAGGGGGATGGAGACAGGGGGTGATAGCTAATACATTTCTGAGTGAACGTCATTGCATAGGTCCCCGCACTTCCTGCCAGTCTTAACGTTGTGTTGCTCAGACCACAGCTGGAGGGGGATGGAGACTGGGGGTGATAGCTAATACATTTCTGAGTGAACGTCATTGCATAGGTCCCCGCACTTCCTGCCAGTCTTAACGTTGTGTTGCTCAGACCACAGCTGGAGGGGGATGGAGACAGGGGGTGATAGCTAATACATTTCTGAGTGAACGTCATAGCATAGGTCCCCGCACTTCCTGCCGGTCTTAACGTTGTGTTCCTCAGATCACAGCTGGACGGGGATGGAGACAGGGGGTGATAGCTAATACATTTCTGAGAGAACGTCATAGCATAGGTCCTCGCACTTCCTGCCAGTCTTAACGTGTTGCTCAGACCACAGCTAGAGGGCTAATGGAGACAGGGGGTGATAGCTAATACATTTCTGAGTGAACGTCATAGCATAGGTCCCCGCACTTCCTGCCAGTCTTAACGTTGTGTTGCTCAGACCACAGCTGGAGGGGGATGGAGACAGGGGGTGATAGCTAATACATTTCTGAGAGAACGTCATAGCATAGGTCCTCGCACTTCCTGCCAGTCTTAACGTGTTGCTCAGACCACAGCTAGAGGGCTAATGGAGACAGGGGGTGATAGCTAATACATTTCTGAGTGAACGTCATAGCATAGGTCCCCGCACTTCCTGCCAGTCTTAACGTTGTGTTGCTCAGACCACAACTAGAGGGCTAATGGAGACAGGGGGTGATAGCTAATACATTTCTGAGTGAACGTCATAGCATAGGTCCCCGCACTTCCTGCCAGTCTTAACGTGTTGCTCAGATCACAGCTGGAGGGAGATGGAGACAGGGGGTGATGGCTAATACATTGCTGAGTGAACGTCATAGCATAGGTTCCCGACTTCCTGCCAGTCTTAACGTTGTGTTGCTCAGACCAAGGCTGGAGGGGGATGGAGACAGGGGGTGATAGTTAATACATTGCTGAGTGAACGTCATAGCATAGGTCCCCGCACTTCCTGCCAGTCTTAACGTTGTGTTGCTCAGACAAAAGCTGGTGGGGGATGGGGACAGGGGGTGATAGCTAATACATTGCTGAGTGATCGTCATAGCATAGGTTCCCGCACTTCCTGCCAGTCTAAACGTTGTGTTTGTCAGACCACGGCTGGAGGGGGATGGAGTCAGGGGGTGATAGCTAATACATTGCTGAGTGAACGTCATTGCATAGGTCCCCGCACTTCCTGCCAGTCTTAACGTTGTGTTGCTCAGATCACAGCTGGAGGGGGATGGAGACAGGGAGTGATAGCTAATACATTTCTGAGTGAACGTCATAGCATAGGTCCCCGCACTTCCTGCCGGTCTTAACGTTGTGTTCCTCAGATCACAGCTGGAGGGGGATGGAGACAGGGGGTGATAGCTAATACATTTCTGAGAGAACGTCATAGCATAGGTCCTCGCACTTCCTGCCAGTCTTAACGTGTTGCTCAGACCACAGCTAGAGGGCTAATGGAGACAGGGGGTGATAGCTAATACATTTCTGAGTGAACGTCATAGCATAGGTCCCCGCACTTCCTGCCAGTCTTAACGTTGTGTTGCTCAGAACACAACTAGAGGGCTAATGGAGACAGGGGGTGATAGCTAATACATTTCTGAGTGAACGTCATAGCATAGGTCCCCGCACTTCCTGCCAGTCTTAACGTGTTGCTCAGATCACAGCTGGAGGGAGATGGAGACAGGGGGTGATAGCTAATACATTGCTGAGTGAACGTCATAGCATAGGTTCCCGCACTTCCTGCCAGTCTTAACGTTGTGTTGCTCAGACCACGGCTGGAGGGGGATGGAGACAGGGGGTGATAGCTAATACATTGCTGAGTGAACGTCATTGCATAGGTCCCCGCACTTCCTGCCAGTCTTAACGTTGTGTTGCTCAGACCACGGCTGGAGGGGGATGGAGACAGGGGGTGATAGCTAATACATTGCTGAGTGAACGTCATAGCATAGGTCCCCGCACTTCCTGCCAGTCTTAACGTTGTGTTGCACAGACCACAGCTGGAGGGTAATGGAGACAGGGGGGTAGCATATACGTTACTGAGTGAATGTCATAAAATAAGTCCCTGCACTTCCTGCCAGTCTTAAAGTCTTATTGTTCAAAACACAGATGGAGGGGGAATGGAGAGAGGGGGTGGTAACTAATACATTACTAAGTGAACTTCATAGTATAAGTCCCTGCACTTCCTGCCAGTCATGAACTTGTGTTGTTCAGACCACAACTGGAGGGGATTCAAGTCAGAGGGATAGCCAATATATTAGTGATTCAAGGTCACAGGAGAAGTCTATGCACCTCCTGCCAGTCTTGAATTTGTGTTGTTCTAACCACAGCTGAAGGGGATTCTAGGCAGAGGGAGATAGCCAATATATTACTGAGCGAAAGTCATAGGACAACTCCATACACTTTCTGGCAGTCGTGAATTTGTGTTGCTCACACCAGAGCTGGTGGGCAAACGGAGGAAGAGGGAGATACCTAGCACGTTAATGACTGAAGGTCATATCATAGGTCCCTGCACTTCCTGCCAGTCTTAACGTTGTGTTGCTCAGACCACAGCTGGAGGGTAAGGGAGACGGGGTGATAGCTAATACATTGCTGAGTGAACGTCGTAGTTTACGTCCCCGCACTTCCTGCCAGTCTTAACGTTGTGTTGCTCAGGCCACAGCTGGAAGGGGAGGAGACAGGGGGTGATAGCTATTACATTTCTGAGTGAACGTCATATCATAGGTGCCCTCACTTCCTGCCAGTCTTAACGTTGTGTTGCTCAGACCACAGCTAGAGGGCTAATGGAGACAGGGGGTGATAGCTATTACATTTCTGAGTGAACGTCATAGCATAGGTCCCCGCACTTCCTGCCAGTCTTAACGTTGTGTTGCTCAGACCACAGCTGGAGGGGGATGGAGACAGGGGGTGATAGCTATTACATTTCTGAGAGAACGTCATAGCATAGGTCCTCGCACTTCCTGCCAGTCTTAACGTGTTGCTCAGACCACAGGTAGACGGCTAATGGAGACAGGGGCGATAGCTAATACATTTCTGAGTGAACGTCATAGCATAGGTCCCCGCACTTCCTGCCAGTCTTAACGTTGTGTTGCTCAGACCAAGGCTGGAGGGGGATGGAGACAGGGGGTGATAGTTAATACATTGCTGAGTGAACGTCATAGCATAGGTCCCCGCACTTCCTGCCAGTCTTAACGTTGTGTTGCTCAGACAAAAGCTGGTGGGGGATGGGGACAGGGGGTGATAGCTAATACATTGCTGAGTGATCGTCATAGCATAGGTTCCCGCACTTCCTGCCAGTCTTAACGTTGTGTTTGTCAGACCACGGCTGGAGGGGGATGGAGACAGGGGGTGATAGCTAATACATTGCTGAGTGAACGTCATAGCATAGGTGCACGCACTTCCTGCCAGTCTTAACGTTGTGTTGCTCAGACCCCGTCTGGAGGGGGATGGAGACAGTAGGTGCTAGCTTATACATTTCTGAGAGAACGTCATAGCATAGGTCCCCGCACTTCCTGCCAGTCTTTAACGTGTTGCTCAGACCACAGCTAGAGGGGTAATGGAGACAGGGGGTGATAGCTAATACATTTCTGAGTGAACGTCATAACATAGGTCCCCGCACTTCCTGCCAGTCTTAACGTTGTGTTGCTCAGACCACAACTAGAGGGCTAATGGAGACAGGGGGTGATAGCTAATACATTTCTGAGTGAACGTCATAGCATAGGTCCCCGCACTTCCTGCCAGTCTTAACGTGTTGCTCAGATCACAGCTGGAGGGAGATGGAGACAGGGGGTGATAGCTAATACATTGCTGAGTGAACGTCATAGCATAGGTTCCCGCACTTCCTGCCAGTCTTAACGTTGTGTTGCTCAGACCACGGCTGGAGGGGGATGGAGACAGGGGGTGATAGCTAATACATTGCTGAGTGAACGTCATTGCATAGGTCCCCGCACTTCCTGCCAGTCTTAACGTTGTGTTGCTCAGACCACGGCTGGAGGGGGATGGAGACAGGGGGTGATAGCTAATACATTGCTGAGTGAACGTCATAGCATAGGTCCCCGCACTTCCTGCCAGTCTTAACGTTGTGTTGCACAGACCACAGCTGGAGGGTAATGGAGACAGGGGGGTAGCATATACGTTACTGAGTGAATGTCATAAAATAAGTCCCTGCACTTCCTGCCAGTCTTAAAGTCTTATTGTTCAAAACACAGATGGAGGGGGAATGGAGAGAGGGGGTGGTAACTAATACATTACTAAGTGAACTTCATAGTATAAGTCCCTGCACTTCCTGCCAGTCATGAACTTGTGTTGTTCAGACCACAACTGGAGGGGATTCAAGTCAGAGGGATAGCCAATATATTAGTGATTCAAGGTCACAGGAGAAGTCTATGCACCTCCTGCCAGTCTTGAAGTTGTGTTGTTCTAACCACAGCTGAAGGGGATTCTAGGCAGAGGGAGATAGCCAATATATTACTGAGCGAAAGTCATAGGACAACTCCATACACTTTCTGGCAGTCGTGAATTTGTGTTGCTCACACCAGAGCTGGTGGGCAAACGGAGGAAGAGGGAGATACCTAGCACGTTAATGACTGAAGGTCATATCATAGGTCCCTGCACTTCCTGCCAGTCTTAACGTTGTGTTGCTCAGACCACAGCTGGAGGGTAAGGGAGACGGGGTGATAGCTAATACATTGCTGAGTGAACGTCGTAGTTTACGTCCCCGCACTTCCTGCCAGTCTTAACGTTGTGTTGCTCAGGCCACAGCTGGAAGGGGAGGAGACAGGGGGTGATAGCTATTACATTTCTGAGTGAACGTCATATCATAGGTGCCCTCACTTCCTGCCAGTCTTAACGTTGTGTTGCTCAGACCACAGCTAGAGGGCTAATGGAGACAGGGGGTGATAGCTATTACATTTCTGAGTGAACGTCATAGCATAGGTCCCCGCACTTCCTGCCAGTCTTAACGTTGTGTTGCTCAGACCACAGCTGGAGGGGGATGGAGACAGGGGGTGATAGCTATTACATTTCTGAGAGAACGTCATAGCATAGGTCCTCGCACTTCCTGCCAGTCTTAACGTGTTGCTCAGACCACAGGTAGAGGGCTAATGGAGACAGGGGCGATAGCTAATACATTTCTGAGTGAACGTCATAGCATAGGTCCCCGCACTTCCTGCCAGTCTTAACGTTGTGTTGCTCAGACCAAGGCTGGAGGGGGATGGAGACAGGGGGTGATAGTTAATACATTGCTGAGTGAACGTCATAGCATAGGTCCCCGCACTTCCTGCCAGTCTTAACGTTGTGTTGCTCAGACAAAAGCTGGTGGGGGATGGGGACAGGGGGTGATAGCTAATACATTGCTGAGTGATCGTCATAGCATAGGTTCCCGCACTTCCTGCCAGTCTTAACGTTGTGTTTGTCAGACCACGGCTGGAGGGGGATGGAGACAGGGGGTGATAGCTAATACATTGCTGAGTGAACGTCATAGCATAGGTGCACGCACTTCCTGCCAGTCTTAACGTTGTGTTGCTCAGACCCCGTCTGGAGGGGGATGGAGACAGTAGGTGCTAGCTTATACATTTCTGAGAGAACGTCATAGCATAGGTCCCCGCACTTCCTGCCAGTCTTTAACGTGTTGCTCAGACCACAGCTAGAGGGGTAATGGAGACAGGGGGTGATAGCTAATACATTTCTGAGGGAACGTCATAACATAGGTCCCCGCACTTCCTGCCAGTCTTAACGTTGTGTTGCTCAGACCACAACTAGAGGGCTAATGGAGACAGGGGGTGATAGCTAATACATTTCTGAGTGAACGTCATAGCATTGGTCCCCGCACTTCCTGCCAGTCTTAACGTTGTGTTGCTCAGACCAGCACTAGAGGGCTAATGGAGACAGGGGGTGATAGCTAATACATTTCTGAGTGAATGTCATAGCATAGGTCCCCGCACATCCTGCCAGTCTTAACGTGTTGCTCAGATCACAGCTGGAGGGGGATGGAGACAGGAGGTGATAGCTAATACATTGCTGAGTGAACGTCATAGTATAGGTTCCCGCACTTCCTGCCAGTCTTAACGTTGTGTTGCTCAGACCACAGCTGGAGGGGGATGGAGACAGGGGGTGATAGCTAATACATTGCTGAGTGAACGTCATAGCATAGGTTCCCGCACTTCCTGCCAGTCTTAACGTTGTGTTGCTCAGACCACGGCTGGAGGGGGATGGAGACAGGGGGTGATAGCTAATACATTTCTGAGTGAACGTCATAGCATAGGTCCCCGCACTTCCTGCCAGTCTTAACGTTGTGTTGCTCAGACCATGGCTGGAGGGGGATGGAGACAGGGGGTGATAGCTAATTCATTGCTGAGTGAACGTCATAGCATAGGTGCCCGCACTTCCTGCCAGTCTTAACGTTGTGTTGCTCAGACCACGGCTGGAGGGGGATGGAGACAGTAGGTGATAGCTAATACATTTCTGAGAGAACGTCATAGCATAGGTGCCCGCACTTCCTGCCGGTCTTAACGTTGTGTTACTCAGATCACAGCTGGAGGGGGATGGAGACAGGGGGTGATAGCTAATACATTTCTGAGAGAACGTCATAGCATAGGTCCCCGCACTTCCTGCCAGTCTTAACGTGTTGCTCAGACCACAGCTGGAGGGTGATGGAGACAGGGGGTGATAGCTAATACATTTCTGAGAGAACGTCATAGCATAGGTCCCCGCACTTCCTGCCACTCTTAACGTTGTGTTTCTCAGACCACAGCTGGAGGGTGATGGAGACAGGGGGTGATAGCTAATACATTTCTGAGAGAACGTTATAGCATAGGTCCCCGCACTTTCTGCCATTCTTAACGTTGTGTTGCTCAGACCACAGCTGAAGGGCAATGGAGACAGGGGGTAGCATATACGTTACTGAGTGAATGTCATAAAATAAGTCCCTGCACTTCCTGCCAGTCTTAAAGTCTTATTGTTCAAAACACAGCTGGAGGGGAAATGGAGAGAGGGGGTGGTAGCTAATACATTACTGAGTGAACTTCATAGTATAAGGCCCTGCACTTCCTGCCAGTCATGAACTTGTGTTGTTCAGACCACAACTGGAGGGGATTCAAGTCAGAGGCGATAGCCAATAAATTAGTGATTCAAGGTCACAGGAGAAGTCCATGCACCTCCTGCCAGTCTTGAAGTTGTGTTGTTCAGACCACAAATGAAGGGGATACTAGGCAGAGGGAGAATGCCAGTATATTACTGAGTGAAAGTCACATGACAGGTCCATGCACTTCCTGCCAGTCTTGAAGTTGTGTTGCTCAGACCACAGCTGGAGGGGGATGGAGACAGGGGGTGATAACTAATACATTTCTGAGTGAACGTCATTGCATAGGTCCCCGCACTTCCTGCCAGTCTTAACGTTGTGTTGCTCAGACCACGTCTGGAGGGGGATGGAGACAGTTGGTGATAGCTAATACATTTCTGAGAGAACGTCATAGCATAGGTCCCCGCACTTCCTTCCAGTCTTAACGTTGTGTTGCTCAGACCATGGCTGGAGGGGGATGGAGACAGGGGGTGATAGCTAATACATTGCTGAGTGAACGTCATAGCATAGGTGCCCGCACTTCCTGCCAGTCTTAACGTTGTGTTGCTCAGACCACGGCTGGAGGGGGATGGAGACAGTAGGTGATAGCTAATACATTTCTGAGAGAACGTCATAGCATAGGTGCCCGCACTTCCTGCCGGTCTTAACGTTGTGTTACTCAGATCACAGCTGGAGGGGGATGGAGACAGGGGGTGATAGCTAATACATTTCTGAGAGAACGTCATAGCATAGGTCCCCGCACTTCCTGCCAGTCTTGAAGTTGTGTTGCTCAGACCACAGCTGGAGGGTGATGGAGACAGGGGTGATAGCTAATACATTTCTGAGAGAACGGCATAGCATAGGTCCCCGCACTTCCTGCCAGTCTTAACGTTGTGTTTCTCAAACCACAGCTGGAGGGTGATGGAGACAGGGGGTGATAGCTAATACATTTCTGAGAGAACGTTATAGCATAGGTCCCCGCACTTCCTGCCAGTCTTAACGTTGTGTTGCTCAGACCACAGCTGGAGTGTAATTGAGACAGGGGGGTAGAATATACGTTACTGAGTGAATGTCATAAAATAAGTCCCTGCACTTCCTGCCAGTCTTAAAGTCTTATTGTTCAAAATACAGCTGGAGGGGGAATGGAGAGAGGGGGTGGTAGCTAATACATTACTGAGTGAACTTCATAGTATAAGTCCCTGCACTTCCTGCCAGTCATGAACTTGTGTTGTTCAGACCACAACTGGAGGGGATTCAAGTCAGAGGCGATAGCCAATATATTAGTGATTCAAGGTCACAGGAGAAGTCCATGCACCTCCTGCCAGTCTTGAAGTTGTGTTGTTCAGACCACAAATGAAGGGGATACTAGGCAGAGGGAGAATGCCAGTATATTACTGAGTGAAAGTCACATGACAGGTCCATGCACTTCCTGCCAGTCTTGAAGTTGTGTTGTTCAAACCACAGCTGAAGGGGATTCTAGCCAGACGGAGATAGCCAATATATTACTGAGCGAAAGTCATAGGACAACTCCATACACTTTCTGGCAGTCCTGAATTGGTGTTGCTCACACCAGAGCTGGTGGGCGAACGGAGGAAGAGGGAGATACCTAGCACGTTAATGACTGAAGGTCATATCATAGGTCCCTGCACTTTCTGCCAGTCTTAACGTTGTGTTGCTCAGACCACAGCTGGAGGGTAAGGGAGACGGGGTGATAGCTAATACATTGCTGAGTGAACGTCGTAGTTTAGGTCCCCGCACTTCCTGCCAGTCTTAACGTTGTGTTGCTCAGAACACAGCTGGAAGGGGGAGGAGACTGGGGGTGATAGCTATTACATTTCTGAGTGAACGTCATTGCATAGGTGCCCGCACTTCCTGCCAGTCTTAACGTTGTGTTCCTCAGACCACAGCTGGAGGGCTAATGGAGACAGGGGGTGATAGGTAATACATTGCTGAGTGAACGTCGTAGCTTAGGTCCCCGCACTTCCTGCCAGTCTTAACCTAGTGTTGCTCAGATCACAGCTGGAGGGGGATGGAGACAGGGGGTGATAGCTAATACATTTCTGAGTGAACGTCATTGCATAGGTCCACGCACTTCCTGCCAGTCTTAACGTTGTGTTGCTCAGACCACAGCTGGAGGGGGATGGAGACAGGGGGTGATAGCTAATACATTTCTGAGTGAACGTCATAGCATAGGTCCCCGCACTTCCTGCCGGTCTTAACGTTGTGTTCCTCAGATCACAGCTGGAGGGGGATGGAGACAGGGGGTGGTAGCTAATACATTTCTAAGAGAACGTCATAGCATACGTCCTCGCACTTCCTGCCAGTCTTAACGTGTTGCTCAGACCACAGCTAGAGGGCTAATGGAGACAGGGGGTGATAGGTAATACATTTCTGAGTGAACGTCATAGCATAGGTCCCCGCACTTCCTGCCAGTCTTAACGTTGTGTTGCTCAGACCACAACTAGAGGGCTAATGGAGACAGGGGGTGATAGCTATTACATTTCTGAGTGAACGTCACAGCATAGGTCCCCGCACTTCCTGCCAGTCTTAACGTTGTGTTGCTCAGACCACAACTAGAGGGCTAATGGAGACAGGGGTTGATAGCTAATACATTTCTGAGTGAACGTCATAGCATAGGTCCCCGCACTTCCTGCCAGTCTTAACGTGTTGCTCAGATCACAGCTGGAGGGAGATGGAGACAGGGGGTGATAGCTAATACATTGCTGAGTGAACGTCATAGCATAGGTTCCCGCACTTCCTGCCAGTCTTAACGTTGTGTTGCTCAGACCACAGCTGGAGGGGGATGGAGACAGGGGGTGATAGCTAATACATTGCTGAGTGAACGTCATAGCATAGGTTCCCGACTTCCTGCCAGTCTTAACGTTGTGTTGCTCAGACCACGGCTGGAGGGTGATGGAGACAGGGGGTGATAGCTAATACATTGCTGAGTGAACGTCATAGCATAGGTGCACGCACTTCTTGCCAGTCTTAACGTTGTGTTGCTCAGACCACGGCTGGAGGGGGATGGAGACAGGGGGTGATAGCTAATACATTGCTGAGTGAACGTCATAGCATATGTCCCCGCACTTCCTGCCAGTCTTAACGTTGTGTTGCTCAGACCACAGCTGGAGGGTAATGGAGACAGGGGGGTAGCATATACGTTACTGAGTGAATGTCATAAAATAAGTCCCTGCACTTCCTGCCAGTCTTAAAGTCTTATTGTTCAAAACACAGATGGAGGGGGAATGGAGAGAGGGGGTGGTAACTAATACATTACTAAGTGAACTTCATAGTATAAGTCCCTGCACTTCCTGCCAGTCATGAACTTGTGTTGTTCAGACCACAACTGGAGGGGATTCAAGTCAGAGGGATAGCCAATATATTAGTGATTCAAGGTCACAGGAGAAGTCTATGCACCTCCTGCCAGTCTTGAAGTTGTGTTGTTCTAACCACAGCTGAAGGGGATTCTTGGCAGAGGGAGATAGCCAATATATTACTGAGCGAAAGTCATAGGACAACTCCATACACTTTCTGGCAGTCGTGAATTTGTGTTGCTCACACCAGAGCTGGTGGGCAAACGGAGGAAGAGGGAGATACCTAGCACGTTAATGACTTAAGGTCATATCATAGGTCCCTGCACTTCCTGCCAGTCTTAACGTTGTGTTGCTCAGACCACAGCTGGAGGGTAAGGGAGACGGGGTGATAGCTAATACATTGCTGAGTGAACGTCGTAGTTTACGTCCCCGCACTTCCTGCCAGTCTTAACGTTGTGTTGCTCAGGCCACAGCTGGAAGGGGAGGAGACAGGGGGTGATAGCTATTACATTTCTGAGTGAACGTCATATCATAGGTGCCCTCACTTCCTGCCAGTCTTAACGTTGTGTTGCTCAGACCACAGCTAGAGAGCTAATGGAGACAGGGGGTGATAGCTATTACATTTCTGAGTGAACGTCATAGCATAGGTCCCCGCACTTCCTGCCAGTCTTAACGTTGTGTTGCTCAGACCACAGCTGGAGGGGGATGGAGACAGGGGGTGATAGCTAATACATTTCTGAGAGAACGTCATAGCATAGGTCCTCGCACTTCCTGCCAGTCTTAACGTGTTGCTCAGACCACAGGTAGAGGGCTAATGGAGTCAGGGGCGATAGCTAATACATTTCTGAGTGAACGTCATAGCATAGGTTCCCGGCTTCCTGCCAGTCTTAACGTTGTGTTGCTCAGACCAAGGCTGGAGGGGGATGGAGACAGGGGGTGATAGTTAATACATTGCTGAGTGAACGTCATAGCATAGGTCCCCGCACTTCCTGCCAGTCTTAACGTTGTGTTGCTCAGACAAAAGCTGGTGGGGGATGGGGACAGGGGGTGATAGCTAATACATTGCTGAGTGATCGTCATAGCATAGGTTCCCGCACTTCCTGCCAGTCTTAACGTTGTGTTTGTCAGACCACGGCTGGAAGGGGATGGAGACAGGGGGTGATAGCTAATACATTGCTGAGTGAACGTCATAGCATAGGTGCACGCACTTCCTGCCAGTCTTAACGTTGTGTTGCTCAGACCCCGTCTGGAGGGGGATGGAGACAGTAGGTGCTAGCTTATACATTTCTGAGAGAACGTCATAGCATAGGTCCCCGCACTTCCTGCCAGTCTTTAACGTGTTGCTCAGACCACAGCTAGAGGGGTAATGGAGACAGGGGGTGATAGCTAATACATTTCTGAGTGAACGTCATAACATAGGTCCCCGCACTTCCTGCCAGTCTTAACGTTGTGTTGCTCAGACCACAACTAGAGGGCTAATGGAGACAGGGGGTGATAGCTAATACATTTCTGAGTGAACGTCATAGCATAGGTCCCCGCACTTCCTGCCAGTCTTAACGTTGTGTTGCTCAGACCACCACTAGAGGGCTAATGGAGACAGGGGGTGATAGCTAATACATTTCTGAGTGAATGTCATAGCATAGGTCCCCGCACATCCTGCCAGTCTTAACGTGTTGCTCAGATCACAGCTGGAGGGGGATGGAGACAGGGGGTGATAGCTAATACATTGCTGAGTGAACGTCATAGCATAGGTGCCCGCACTTCCTGCCAGTCTTAACGTTGTGTTGCTCAGACCACGGCTGGAGGGGGATGGAGACAGTAGGTGATAGCTAATACATTTCTGAGAGAACGTCATAGCATAGGTGCCCGCACTTCCTGCCGGTCTTAACGTTGTGTTACTCAGATCACAGCTGGAGGGGGATGGAGACAGGGGGTGATAGCTAATACATTTCTGAGAGAACGTCATAGCATAGGTCCCCGCACTTCCTGCCAGTCTTAACGTGTTGCTCAGACCACAGCTGGAGGGTGATGGAGACAGGGGGTGATAGCTAATACACTTCTGAGAAAACGTCATAGCATAGGTCCCCGCACTTCCTGCCAGTCTTAACGTTGTGTTTCTCAGACCACAGCTGGAGGGTGATGGAGACAGGGGGTGATAGCTAATACATTTCTGAGAGAACGTTATAGCATAGGTCCCCGCACTTTCTGCCATTCTTAACGTTGTGTTGCTCAGACCACAGCTGAAGGGCAATGGAGACAGGGGGGTAGCATATACGTTACTGAGTGAATGTCATAAAATAAGTCCCTGCACTTCCTGCCAGTCTTAAAGTCTTATTGTTCAAAACACAGCTGGAGGGGGAATGGAGAGAGGGGGTGGTAGCTAATACATTACTGAGTGAACTTCATAGTATAAGGCCCTGCACTTCCTGCCAGTCATGAACTTGTGTTGTTCAGACCACAACTGGAGGGGATTCAAGTCAGAGGCGATAGCCAATATATTAGTGATTCAAGGTCACAGGAGAAGTCCATGCACCTCCTGCCAGTCTTGAAGTTGTGTTGTTCAGACCACAAATGAAGGGGATACTAGGCAGAGGGAGAATGCCAGTATATTACTGAGTGAAAGTCACATGACAGGTCCATGCACTTCCTGCCAGTCTTGAAGTTGTGTTGCTCAGACCACAGCTGGAGGGGGATGGAGACAGGGGGTGATAACTAATACATTTCTGAGTGAACGTCATTGCATAGGTCCCCGCACTTCCTGCCAGTCTTAACGTTGTGTTGCTCAGACCACAGCTGAAGGGCAATGGAGACAGGGGGGTAGCATATACGTTACTGAGTGAATGTCATAAAATAAGTCCCTGCACTTCCTGCCAGTCTTAAAGTCTTATTGTTCAAAACACAGCTGGAGGGGGAATGGAGAGAGGGGGTGGTAGCTAATACATTACTGAGTGAACTTCATAGTATAAGGCCCTGCACTTCCTGCCAGTCATGAACTTGTGTTGTTCAGACCACAACTGGAGGGGATTCAAGTCAGAGGCGATAGCCAATATATTAGTGATTCAAGGTCACAGGAGAAGTCCATGCACCTCCTGCCAGTCTTGAAGTTGTGTTGTTCAGACCACAAATGAAGGGGATACTAGGCAGAGGGAGAATGCCAGTATATTACTGAGTGAAAGTCACATGACAGGTCCATGCACTTCCTGCCAGTCTTGAAGTTGTGTTCCTCAGACCACAGCTGGAGGGGGATGGAGACAGGGGGTGATAACTAATACATTTCTGAGTGAACGTCATAGCATAGGTCCCCGCACTTCCTTCCAGTCTTAACGTTGTGTTGCTCAGACCATGGCTGGAGGGGGATGGAGACAGGGGGTGATAGCTAATACATTGCTGAGTGAACGTCATAGCATAGGTGCCCGCACTTCCTGCCAGTCTTAACGTTGTGTTGCTCAGACCACGTCTGGAGGGGGATGGAGACAGTTGGTGATAGCTAATACATTTCTGAGAGAACGTCATAGCATAGGTGCCCGCACTTCCTGCCGGTCTTAACGTTGTGTTACTCAGATCACAGCTGGAGGGGGATGGAGACAGGGGGTGATAGCTAATACATTTCTGAGAGAACGTCATAGCATAGGTCCCCGCACTTCCTGCCAGTCTTGAAGTTGTGTTGCTCAGACCACAGCTGGAGGGTGATGGAGACAGGGGTGATAGCTAATACATTTCTGAGAGAACGGCATAGCATAGGTCCCCGCACTTCCTGCCAGTCTTAACGTTGTGTTTCTCAAACCACAGCTGGAGGGTGATGGAGACAGGGGGTGATAGCTAATACATTTCTGAGAGAACGTTATAGCATAGGTCCCCGCACTTCCTGCCAGTCTTAACGTTGTGTTGCTCAGACCACAGCTGGAGTGTAATTGAGACAGGGGGGTAGAATATACGTTACTGAGTGAATGTCATAAAATAAGTCCCTGCACTTCCTGCCAGTCTTAAAGTCTTATTGTTCAAAATACAGCTGGAGGGGGAATGGAGAGAGGGGGTGGTAGCTAATACATTACTGAGTGAACTTCATAGTATAAGTCCCTGCACTTCCTGCCAGTCATGAACTTGTGTTGTTCAGACCACAACTGGAGGGGATTCAAGTCAGAGGCGATAGCCAATATATTAGTGATTCAAGGTCACAGGAGAAGTCCATGCACCTCCTGCCAGTCTTGAAGTTGTGTTGTTCAGACCACAAATGAAGGGGATACTAGGCAGAGGGAGAATGCCAGTATATTACTGAGTGAAAGTCACATGACAGGTCCATGCACTTCCTGCCAGTCTTGAAGTTGTGTTGTTCAAACCACAGCTGAAGGGGATTCTAGCCAGACGGAGATAGCCAATATATTACTGAGCGAAAGTCATAGGACAACTCCATACACTTTCTGGCAGTCCTGAATTGGTGTTGCTCACACCAGAGCTGGTGGGCGAACGGAGGAAGAGGGAGATACCTAGCACGTTAATGACTGAAGGTCATATCATAGGTCCCTGCACTTTCTGCCAGTCTTAACGTTGTGTTGCTCAGACCACAGCTGGAGGGTAAGGGAGACGGGGTGATAGCTAATACATTGCTGAGTGAACGTCGTAGTTTAGGTCCCCGCACTTCCTGCCAGTCTTAACGTTGTGTTGCTCAGAACACAGCTGGAAGGGGGAGGAGACTGGGGGTGATAGCTATTACATTTCTGAGTGAACGTCATTGCATAGGTGCCCGCACTTCCTGCCAGTCTTAACGTTGTGTTCCTCAGACCACAGCTGGAGGGCTAATGGAGACAGGGGGTGATAGGTAATACATTGCTGAGTGAACGTCGTAGCTTAGGTCCCCGCACTTCCTGCCAGTCTTAACCTAGTGTTGCTCAGATCACAGCTGGAGGGGGATGGAGACAGTAAATGATAGCTAATACATTTCTGAGAGAACGTCATAGCATAGGTGCCCGCACTTCCTGCCAGTCTTAACGTTGTGTTGCTCAGACCACAGCTGGAGGGGGATGGAGACAGGGGGTGATAGCTAATACATTTCTGAGTGAACGTCATAGCATAGGTCCCCGCACTTCCTGCCGGTCTTAACGTTGTGTTCCTCAGATCACAGCTGGAGGGGGATGGAGACAGGGGGTGGTAGCTAATACATTTCTAAGAGAACGTCATAGCATACGTCCTCGCACTTCCTGCCAGTCTTAACGTGTTGCTCAGACCACAGCTAGAGGGCTAATGGAGACAGGGGGTGATAGGTAATACATTTCTGAGTGAACGTCATAGCATAGGTCCCCGCACTTCCTGCCAGTCTTAACGTTGTGTTGCTCAGACCACAACTAGAGGGCTAATGGAGACAGGGGGTGATAGCTATTACATTTCTGAGTGAACGTCACAGCATAGGTCCCCGCACTTCCTGCCAGTCTTAACGTTGTGTTGCTCAGACCACAACTAGAGGGCTAATGGAGACAGGGGTTGATAGCTAATACATTTCTGAGTGAACGTCATAGCATAGGTCCCCGCACTTCCTGCCAGTCTTAACGTGTTGCTCAGATCACAGCTGGAGGGAGATGGAGACAGGGGGTGATAGCTAATACATTGCTGAGTGAACGTCATAGCATAGGTTCCCGCACTTCCTGCCAGTCTTAACGTTGTGTTGCTCAGACCACAGCTGGAGGGGGATGGAGACAGGGGGTGATAGCTAATACATTGCTGAGTGAACGTCATAGCATAGGTTCCCGACTTCCTGCCAGTCTTAACGTTGTGTTGCTCAGACCACGGCTGGAGGGTGATGGAGACAGGGGGTGATAGCTAATACATTGCTGAGTGAACGTCATAGCATAGGTGCACGCACTTCTTGCCAGTCTTAACGTTGTGTTTCTCAGACCACAGCTGGAGGGTGATGGAGACAGGGGGTGATAGCTAATACATTTCTGAGAGAACGTTATAGCATAGGTCCCCGCACTTTCTGCCATTCTTAACGTTGTGTTGCTCAGACCACAGCTGAAGGGCAATGGAGACAGGGGGGTAGCATATACGTTACTGAGTGAATGTCATAAAATAAGTCCCTGCACTTCCTGCCAGTCTTAAAGTCTTATTGTTCAAAACACAGCTGGAGGGGGAATGGAGAGAGGGGGTGGTAGCTAATACATTACTGAGTGAACTTCATAGTATAAGGCCCTGCACTTCCTGCCAGTCAAGAACTTGTGTTGTTCAGACCACAACTGGAGGGGATTCAAGTCAGAGGCGATAGCCAATATATTAGTGATTCAAGGTCACAGGAGAAGTCCATGCACCTCCTGCCAGTCTTGAAGTTGTGTTGTTCAGACCACAAATGAAGGGGATACTAGGCAGAGGGAGAATGCCAGTATATTACTGAGTGAAAGTCACATGACAGGTCCATGCACTTCCTGCCAGTCTTGAAGTTGTGTTGCTCAGACCACAGCTGGAGGGGGATGGAGACAGGGGGTGATAACTAATACATTTCTGAGTGAACGTCATTGCATAGGTCCCCGCACTTCCTGCCAGTCTTAACGTTGTGTTGCTCAGACCACAGCTGAAGGGCAATGGAGACAGGGGGGTAGCATATACGTTACTGAGTGAATGTCATAAAATAAGTCCCTGCACTTCCTGCCAGTCTTAAAGTCTTATTGTTCAAAACACAGCTGGAGGGGGAATGGAGAGAGGGGGTGGTAGCTAATACATTACTGAGTGAACTTCATAGTATAAGGCCCTGCACTTGCTGCCAGTCATGAACTTGTGTTGTTCAGACCACAACTGGAGGGGATTCAAGTCAGAGGCGATAGCCAATATATTAGTGATTCAAGGTCACAGGAGAAGTCCATGCACCTCCTGCCAGTCTTGAAGTTGTGTTGTTCAGACCACAAATGAAGGGGATACTAGGCAGAGGGAGAATGCCAGTATATTACTGAGTGAAAGTCACATGACAGGTCCATGCACTTCCTGCCAGTCTTGAAGTTGTGTTGCTCAGACCACAGCTGGAGGGGGATGGAGACAGGGGGTGATAACTAATACATTTCTGAGTGAACGTCATTGCATAGGTCCCCGCACTTCCTGCCAGTCTTAACGTTGTGTTGCTCAGACCACGTCTGGAGGGGGATGGAGACAGTTGGTGATAGCTAATACATTTCTGAGAGAACGTCATAGCATAGGTCCCCGCACTTCCTTCCAGTCTTAACGTTGTGTTGCTCAGACCATGGCTGGAGGGGGATGGAGACAGGGGGTGATAGCTAATACATTGCTGAGTGAACGTCATAGCATAGGTGCTCGCACTTCCTGCCAGTCTTAACGTTGTGTTGCTCAGACCACGGCTGGAGGGGGATGGAGACAGTAGGTGATAGCTAATACATTTCTGAGAGAACGTCATAGCATAGGTGCCCGCACTTCCTGCCGGTCTTAACGTTGTGTTACTCAGATCACAGCTGGAGGGGGATGGAGACAGGGGGTGATAGCTAATACATTTCTGAGAGAACGTCATAGCATAGGTCCCCGCACTTCCTGCCAGTCTTAACGTGTTGCTCAGACCACAGCTGGAGGGTGATGGAGACAGGGGTGATAGCTAATACATTTCTGAGAGAACGGCATAGCATAGGTCCCCGCACTTCCTGCCAGTCTTAACGTTGTGTTTCTCAAACCACAGCTGGAGGGTGATGGAGACAGGGGGTGATAGCTAATACATTTCTGAGAGAACGTCATAGCATAGGTCCCCGCACTTCCTGCCAGTCATGAACTTGTGTTGTTCAGACCACAACTGGAGGGGGATGGAGACAGGGGGTGATAGCTAATACATTGCTGAGTGAACGTCATAGCATAGGTCCCCGCACTTTCTGCCAGTCTTAACGTTGTGTTGCTCAGACCACAGCTGAAGGGTAATGGAGACAGGGGGGTAGCATATACGTTACTGAGTGAATGTCATAAAATAAGTCCCTGCACTTCCTGCCAGTCTTAAAGTCTTATTTATCAAAACACAGCTGGAGGGGGAATGGAGAGAGGGGGTGGTAGCTAATACATTACTGAGTGAACTTCATAGTATAAGGCCCTGCACTTCCTGCCAGTCATGAACTTGTGTTGTTCAGACCACAACTGGAGGGGATTCAAGTCAGAGGCGATAGCCAATATATTAGTGATTTAAGGTCACAGGAGAAGTCCATGCACCTCCTGCCAGTCCTGTAGTTGTGTTGTTCAGACCACAAATGAAAGGGATACTAGGCAGAGGGAGAATGCCAGTATATTACTGAGTGAAAGTCACATGACAGGTCCATGCACTTCCTGCCAGTCTTGAAGTTGTGTTGTTCAAACCACAGCTGAAAGGGATTCTAGGCAGAGGGAGATAGCCAATATATTACTGAGCGAAAGTCATAGGACAACTCCATACACTTTCTGGCAGTCCTGAATTTGTGTTGCTCACACCAGAGCTGGTGGGCGAACGGAGGAAGAGGGAGATACCTAGCACGTTAATGACTGAAGGTCTAATCATAGGTCCCTGCACCTCCTGCCAGTCTTAACGTTGTGTTGCTCAGACCACAGCTGGAGGGTAAGGGAGACGGGGTGATAGCTAATACATTGCTGAGTGAACGTCGTAGTTTAGGTCCCCGCACTTCCTGCCAGTCTTAACGTTGTGTTGCTCAGGCCACAGCTGGAAGGGGGAGGAGACAGGGGGTGATAGCTATTACACTTCTGAGTGAACGTCATAGCATAGGTGCCCGCACTTCCTGCCAGTCTTAACGTTGTGTTCCTCAGACCACAGCTGGAGGGCTAATGGAGACAGGGGGTGATAGGTAATACATTGCTGAGTGAACGTCGTAGCTTAGGTCCCCGCACTTCCTGCCAGTCTTAACCTTGTGTTGCTCAGACCACAGCTGGAGGGGGATGGAGACAGGGGGTGATAGCTAATACATTTCTGAGTGAACGTCATAGCATAGGTCCCCGCACTTCCTGCCGGTCTTAACGTTGTGTTCCTCAGATCACAGCTGGAGGGGGATCGAGACAGGGGGTGATAGCTAATACATTTCTGAGAGAACGTCATAGCATAGGTCCTCGCACTTCCTGCCAGTCTTAACGTGTTGCTCAGACCACAGCTAGAGGGCTAATGGAGACAGAAGGTGATAGCTAATACATTTCTGAGTGAACGTCATAGCATAGGTCCCCGCACTTCCTGCCAGTCTTAACGTGGTGTTGCTCAGACCACAACTAGAGGGCTAATGGAGACAGGGGGTGATAGCTAATACATTTCTGAGTGAACGTCATAGCATAGGTCCCCGCACTTCCTGCCAGTCTTAACGTTGTGTTGCTCAGACCACAACTAGAAAGCTAATGGAGACAGGGGGTGATAGCTAATACATTTCTGAGTGAACGTCATAGCATAGGTCCCCGCACTTCCTGCCAGTCTTAACGTGTTGCTCAGATCACAGCTGGAGGGAGATGGAGACAGGGGGTGATAGCCAATACATTGCTGAGTGAACGTCATAGCATAGGTTCCCGCACTTCCTGCCAGTCTTAACGTTGTGTTGCTCAGACCACAGCTGGAGGGTAAGGGAGACGGGGTGATAGCTAATGCATTGCTGAGTGAACGTCGTAGCTTAGGTCCCCGCACTTCCTGCCAGTCTTAACGTTGTGTTGCTCAGACCACAGCTGGAAGGGGGAGGAGACAGGGGGTGATAGCCATTACATTTCTGAGTGAACGTCATAGCATAGGTGCCCGCACTTCCTGCCAGTCTTAACGTTGTGTTCCTCAGACCACAGCTGGAGGGGGATGGAGACAGGGGGTGATAGCTAATACATTGCTGAGTGAACGTCGTAGCATAGGTGCCCGCACTTCCTGCCAGTCTTAACGTTGTGTTCCTCAGACCACAGCTAGAGGGCTAATGGAGACAGGGGGTGATAGGTAATACATTGCTGAGTGAACGTCGTAGCTTAGGTCTCCGCACTTCCTGCCAGTCTTAACGTTGTGTTGCTCAGACCACAGCTGGAGGGGGATGGAGACAGGGGGTGACAGCTAATACATTTCTGAGTGAACGTCATTGCATAGGTCCCCGCACTTCCTGCCAGTCTTAACGTTGTGTTGTTTAGACCACAGCTGGAGGGGGATGGAGACAGGGGGAGATAGCCAATACATTTCTCAGTGAACGTCATAGCATAGGTCCCCGCACTTCCTGCCGGTCTTATCGTTGTGTTCCTCAGATCACAGCTGGAGGCGGATGGAGACAGGGGGTGATAGCTAATACATTTCTGAGAGAACGTCATAGCATAGGTCCTCGCACTTCCTGCCAGTCTTAACGTTGTGTTTCCTCAGACCACAACTAGAGGGCTAATGGAGACAGGGGGTGATAGCTAATACATTTCTGAGAGAACGTCACAGCATAGGTCCCCGCACTTCCTGCCAGTCTTAACGTTGTGTTGCTCAGACCACAACTAGAGGGCTAATGGAGACAGGGGGTGATAGCTAATACATTTGTGAGTGCGCGTCATAGCATAGGTCCCCGCACTTCCTGCCAGTCTTAACGTGTTGCTCAGACCACACCTAGAGGGCTAATGGAGACAGGGGGTGATAGCTAATACATTTCTGAGTGAACGTCATAGCATAGGTCCCCGCACTTCCTGCCAGTCTTAACGTGGTGTTGCTCAGACCACAACTAGAGGGCTAATGGAGACAGGGGGTGATAGCTAATACATTTCTGAGTGAACGTCATAGCATAGGTCCCCGCACTTCCTGCCAGTCTTAACGTTGTGTTGCTCAGACCACAACTAGAGGGCTAATGGAGACAAGGGGGGATAGCTAATACATTTCTGAGTGAACGTCATAGCATAGGTCTCCGCACTTCCTGCCAGTCTTAACGTGTTGCTCAGATCACAGCTGGAGGGAGATGGAGACAGGTGGTGATAGCTAATACATTGCAGAGTGAACGTCATAGCATAGGTTCCCGCACTTCCTGCCAGTCTTAACGTTGTGTTGCTCAGACCACAGCTGGAGGGGGATGGAGACAGGGGGTGATGGCTAATACATTGCTGAGTGAACGTCATAGCATAGGTTCCCGCACTTCCTGCCAGTCTTAACTTTGTGTTGCTCAGACCACGGCTGGAGGGGGATGGGGACAGGGGGTGGTAGCTAATACATTGCTGAGTGATCGTCATAGCATAGGTTCCCGCACTTCTTGCCAGTCTTAACGTTGTGTTGCTCAGACCACGGCTGGAGGGGGATGGAGACAGGGGGTGATGGCTAATACATTGCTGAGTGAACGTCATAGCATAGGTGCACGCACTTCCTGCCAGTCTTAACGTTGTGTTGCTCAGACCACGTCTGGAGGGGGATGGAGACAGTAAATGATAGCTAATACATTTCTGAGAGAACGTCATAGCATAGGTGCCCGCACTTCCTGCCAGTCTTAACGTGTTGCTCAGACCACAGCTGGAGGGTGATGGAGAATGGGGGGATAGCTAATACATTTCTGAGAGAACGTCATAGCATAGGTGCCCGCACTTCCTGCCAGTCTTAACGTGTTTGTCAGACCACAGCTGGAGGGTGATGGAGAATGGGGGGATAGCTAATACATTTCTGAGAGAACGTCATAGCATAGGTGCCCGCACTTCCTGCCAGTCTTAACGTTGTGTTGCTCAGACGACAGCTGGAGGGGGATGGAGACAGGGGGTGATAGCTAATACATATCTGAGTGAACGTCATAGCATAGGTCCCCGCACTTCCTGCCAGTCTTAACGTTGTGTTGCTCAGATCACAGCTGGAGGGTGATGGAGACAAGGGGTGATAGCTAATACATTTCTGAGAGAACGTCATAGCATAGGTCCCCGCACTTCCTGCCAGTCTTAACCTTGTGTTGCTCAGACCACAGCTGGAGGGTGATGGAGACAGTAGGTGATAGCTAATACATTTCTGAGAGAACGTCATAGCATAGGTCCCCGAACTTCCTGCCAGTCTTAACGTTGTGCTGCTCAGATCACAGCTGGAGGGGGATGGAGACAGGGGGTGATAGCTAATACATTTCTGAGAGAACGTCATAGCATAGGTCCCCGCACTTCCTGCCAGTCTTAACGTTGTGCTGCTCAGATCACAGCTGGAGGGGGATGGAGACAGGGGATGATAGCTAATATATTTCTGAGAGAACGTCATAGCATAGGTCCCCGCACTTCATGCCAGTCTTAACGTTGTGTTCCTCAGATCACAGCTGGAGGCGGATGGAGACAGGGGGTGATAGCTAATACATTTCTGAGAGAACGTCATAGCATAGGTCCTCGCACTTCCTGCCAGTCTTAACGTTGTGTTTCCTCAGACCACAACTAGAGGGCTAATGGAGACAGGGGGTGATAGCTAATACATTTCTGAGTGAACGTCATAGCATAGGTCCGCGCACTTCCTGCCAGTCTTAACGTCGTGTTGCTCAGACCATGCCTGGAGGGGGATGGAGACAGGGGGTGATAGCTAATACAGTTCTGAGTGAACGTCATAGCATAGGTGCCCGCACTTCCAGCTGTTTTAACGTTGTGTTGCTCAGACCACAGCTAGAGGGCTAATGGAGACAGGGGGTGATAGCTAATACAGTTCTGAGTGAACGTCATAGCATAGGTGCCCGCACTTCCTGCCGGTCTTAACGTTGTGTTGCTCAGACCACAGCTAGAGGGCTAATGGAGACAGGGGGTGATAGCTAATACATTTCTGAGTGAACGTCATAGCATAGGTCCCCGCGCTTCCTGCCAGACTTAACGTTGTGTTGCTCAGACCACAGCTGGAGGGGGATGGAGACAGTTGGTGATATCTAATGCATTTCTGAGTGAACGTCATACCATAGGTGCCCGCACTTCCTGCCAGTCTTAGCGTTGTGTTGCTCAGACCACAGCTGGGGGGATGGAGACAGGTGGTGATAGCTACTGCATTACTTAGCGTACGTAATGGCATACGTCCCTGCAGTTCCTTCCAGTCTTCAATTCGTGTTGTTCAGAACACAACTGGAGGGGGATTCGAGGCAGAGCGAGATAGCCAATATATTTCTGAGTGAAGGTCACAGGACAAGTCCATGCACTGCCTCCCAATCTTGAATTTGTGTTGCACAGACCACAACTGGAGGGGGATTCGGGGCAGAGGGGGATAGCCAATATATTTCTGAGTGAAGGTCACAGGACAATTCCATGCACTTCCTCCCAATCTTGAATTTGTGTTGCACAGACCACAACTGGAGGGGGATTCGGGGCAGAGGGGGATAACCAATATATTTCTGAGTGAAGGTCACAGGACAAGTCCATGCACTTCCTCCCAATCTTGAATTTGTGTTGCACAGACCACAACTGGAGGGGGATTCGAGGCAGAGGGAGATAGCCAATATATTTCTGAGTGAAGCTCACAGAACAAGTCCATGCACTTCCTCCCAGTCTTCAATTCGTGTTGTTCAGAACACAACTGGAGGGGGATTCGACGCAGAGGGAGATAGCCAATATATTTCTGAGTGAAGGTCACAGGACCAGTCCATGCACTTCCTGCCAGTCTTGAATTTGTGTTGTTCAGAGCACAGCTGCAGGGGGAGTGGAGACAGGTGGTGATAGCCAATACATTATTGAGTGAAAGTCATAGCACAAATCCATGCACTTCCTGTCAGCCTTAAAGTTGTGTTTCTCAGACCACAGCTGGAGGGAAAATGATGGTAGAGGGAGATAGATAATACGTTACTGAGTGAAGGTCATAGCATAAGTACCTGCAATTCCTGCCAGTCTTAACATTGTGTTTCTCAGAACACAGCTGGAAGGGCAATGGAGACAAACAGGTAATGGGTAGTACATTGAAGAGTGAACGTCATAACATAAGTCCCCTCACTTCCTGCCTGTTTTAACGTGGTGTTCTCAGAATAAAACCGGAGGGGGAAGGGAGACAGTGTGACAGGTAGTACATTACTGTGCGAAGGTCATAGCATAAGTCCTTGCACTTCCTGACAGTCTTAAAGTTGTGTTGCTCAGACCACAACTGGAGGAGGAATAGAGACAGAGGGTGATAGCTAGTACATTACAGAGTGAAGGTCACAGGACAAATCCATAGACTTCCTGCCAGTCTTGAATTTGTGTTATTTGGAGCACAGCTGCAGGGGGAATGGAGACAGGTGGTGATAGCCAATGCATTACTGAGTGGTCATAGCACAAGCCTTGTACTTCCTGCCAGTCTTGTAGTTGTGTTGTTCAGAGCACAGGTGCAGTGGGAATTGAGGCGGAGGGTGATAGCCAATATATTACTGATTGAAGGTCATAGCACAAATTCATGTGCTTCTTTCAGTCTTGAGTTGTGTTGTTCAGACCACTGCTGGAGGTCAAATGTAGGCAGAGGGAGATAGCCACTACATTACTCAGTGAAGGTCATAGCACAAATCCATGCACATCCTGCCAGGCCTGAATTTGTGTTTCTCAGACCAAAACTGTAGGGGTAATGGAGACAGCGAGTAATAGCTAGTACATTTCTGAGTGAACGTCATAGCATAAGTCTCTGCACTTCCTGCCGGTTTTAACGTGGTGTTGCTCAGACCACAACTGGAGGGGGAATGGAGACAGGGCATGATAGCCAATATATTACCAAGTAAAGGTCTCACACACAGGTCCATGCACTTCCTGCCAGTCATTAAGTTGTGTTGTTCAGAGCACAGCTGGAGCGGGATTCGAGGCAGAGGGAGATACCCAATACATTACTGAGTGATCATATCACAAGCCCTGCACTTCCTGCCAGTCTTGTAGTTGTGTTGTTCAGAGCTCAGCTGAGGGGGAATGGAGACAGTTGGTGATAGACAATTCATTACTGATTGGTCATAGCACAAGCCCTCCAATTCCTGCCAGTCTTGTAGTTGTGTTGTTCAGAGCACAGCTGGATTGGGATTCGAGCCAGAGGGAGATACCCAATACATTACTGAGTGGTCATATCACAAGCCCTGCACTTCCTGCCAGTCTTGTAGTTGTGTTGTTCAGAGCTCAGCTGCAGGGGGAATGGAGATAGGTGGTGATAGACAATTCATTACTGAGTGGTCATAGCACGAGCCCTCCACTTCCTGTCAGTCTTGTAGTTGTGTTGTTCAGAGCACAGCTGGAGCGGAATTCGAGGAAGAGGGAGATAGCCCAATACATTACTGAGTGGACATATCACAAGCCCTGCACTTCCTGCCAGTCCTGTAGTTGTGTTGTTCAGAGCACAGCTGGAGGTCAAATGTAGGCAGATGTAGATAGCCACTACATTACTGAGTGAAGGTTACAGCACAACTCAATGCATATCCTGCCAGTCGTGAATTTGTGTTTCTCAGACCAAAAATGTAGGGGTAGTGGATACCAGGGTTGATAGTTAGTACATTTCTGAGTGAACGTCATAGCATAGGTTCCCGCACATCCTGCCAGTCTTAACGTTGTGTTGCTCAGACCACAGCTGGAGGGGGATGGAGACAGGGGGTGATAGCTAATACATTGCTGAGTGAACGACATAGCATAGGTTCCCGCACTTCCTGCCAGTCTTAACGTTGTGTTGCTCAGACCACGGCTGGAGGGGGATGGAGACAGGAAGTGATAGCTAATACATTGCTGAGTGAACGTCATAGCATAGGTCCCCGCACTTCCTGCCAGTCTTAACTTTGTGTTGTTCAGACCACAGCTGGAGGGGGATGGAGACAGGTGGTGATAGCTAATACATTGCTGAGTGAACGTCATAGCATTTGTTCCCGCACTTCCTGCCAGTCTTAACGTTGTGTTGCTCAGACCATGGCTGGAGGGGGATGGAGACAGGGGGTGATAGCTAATACATTGCTGAGTGAACGTCATAGCATAGGTGCCCGCACTTCCTGACAGTCTTAACGTTGTGTTGCTCAGACCACGGCTGGAGGGGGATGGAGACAGGGGGTGATAGCTAATACATTTCTGAGAGAACGTCATAGCATAGGTCCCCGCACTTCCTGCCAGTCATGAACTTGTGTTGTTCAGACCACAACTGGAGGGGGATGGAGACAGGGGGTGATAGCTAATACATTGCTGAGTGAACGTCATAGCATAGGTCCCCGCACTTTCTGCCAGTCTTAACGTTGTGTTGCTCAGACCACAGCTGAAGGGTAATGGAGACAGGGGGTAGCATATACGTTACTGAGTGAATGTCATAAAATAAGTCCCTGCACTTCCTGCCAGTCTTAAAGTCTTATTTATCAAAACACAGCTGGAGGGGGAATGGAGAGAGGGGGTGGTAGCTAATACATTACTGAGTGAACTTCATAGTATAAGGCCCTGCACTTCCTGCCAGTCATGAACTTGTGTTGTTCAG
The DNA here is from genome assembly GCA_030765065.1 of Deroplatys truncata. NCBI lineage: Eukaryota > Metazoa > Arthropoda > Insecta > Mantodea > Mantidae > Deroplatys > Deroplatys truncata. The sequence continues at coordinate 260,725,856 of CM060984.1, forward strand.
ACCACAACTGGAGGGGATTCAAGTCAGAGGCGATAGCCAATATATTAGTGATTCAAGGTCACAGGAGAAGTCCATGCACCTCCTGCCAGTCCTGTAGTTGTGTTGTTCAGACCACAAATGAAAGGGATACTAGGCAGAGGGAGAATGCCAGTATATTACTGAGTGAAAGTCACATGACAGGTCCATGCACTTCCTGCCAGTCTTGAAGTTGTGTTGTTCAAACCACAGCTGAAAGGGATTCTAGGCAGAGGGAGATAGCCAATATATTACTGAGCGAAAGTCATAGGACAACTCCATACACTTTCTGGCAGTCCTGAATTTGTGTTGCTCACACCAGAGCTGGTGGGCGAACGGAGGAAGAGGGAGATACCTAGCACGTTAATGACTGAAGGTCTAATCATAGGTCCCTGCACTTCCTGCCAGTCTTAACGTTGTGTTGCTCAGACCACAGCTGGAGGGTAAGGGAGACGGGGTGATAGCTAATACATTGCTGAGTGAACGTCGTAGTTTAGGTCCCCGCACTTCCTGCCAGTCTTAACGTTGTGTTGCTCAGGCCACAGCTGGAAGGGGGAGGAGACAGGGGGTGATAGCTATTACACTTCTGAGTGAACGTCATAGCATAGGTGCCCGCACTTCCTGCCAGTCTTAACGTTGTGTTCCTCAGACCACAGCTGGAGGGCTAATGGAGACAGGGGGTGATAGGTAATACATTGCTGAGTGAACGTCGTAGCTTAGGTCCCCGCACTTCCTGCCAGTCTTAACCTTGTGTTGCTCAGACCACAGCTGGAGGGGGATGGAGACAGGGGGTGATAGCTAATACATTTCTGAGTGAACGTCATAGCATAGGTCCCCGCACTTCCTGCCGGTCTTAACGTTGTGTTCCTCAGATCACAGCTGGAGGGGGATCGAGACAGGGGGTGATAGCTAATACATTTCTGAGAGAACGTCATAGCATAGGTCCTCGCACTTCCTGCCAGTCTTAACGTGTTGCTCAGACCACAGCTAGAGGGCTAATGGAGACAGAAGGTGATACCTAATACATTTCTGAGTGAACGTCATAGCATAGGTCCCCGCACTTCCTGCCAGTCTTAACGTGGTGTTGCTCAGACCACAACTAGAGGGCTAATGGCGACAGGGGGTGATAGCTAATACATTTCTGAGTGAACGTCATAGCATAGGTCCCCGCACTTCCTGCCAGTCTTAACGTTGTGTTGTTCAGACCACAACTAGAAAGCTAATGGAGACAGGGGGTGATAGCTAATACATTTCTGAGTGAACGTCATAGCATAGGTCCCCGCACTTCCTGCCAGTCTTAACGTGTTGCTCAGATCACAGCTGGAGGGAGATGGAGACAGGGGGTGATAGCCAATACATTGCTGAGTGAACGTCATAGCATAGGTTCCCGCACTTCCTGCCAGTCTTAACGTTGTGTTGCTCAGACCACAGCTGGAGGGTAAGGGAGACGGGGTGATAGCTAATGCATTGCTGAGTGAACGTCGTAGCTTAGGTCCCCGCACTTCCTGCCAGTCTTAACGTTGTGTTGCTCAGACCACAGCTGGAAGGGGGAGGAGACAGGGGGTGATAGCCATTACATTTCTGAGTGAACGTCATAGCATAGGTGCCCGCACTTCCTGCCAGTCTTAACGTTGTGTTCCTCAGACCACAGCTGGAGGGGGATGGAGACAGGGGGTGATAGCTAATACATTGCTGAGTGAACGTCGTAGCATAGGTGCCCGCACTTCCTGCCAGTCTTAACGTTGTGTTCCTCAGACCACAGCTAGAGGGCTAATGGAGACAGGGGGTGATAGGTAATACATTGCTGAGTGAACGTCGTAGCTTAGGTCTCCGCACTTCCTGCCAGTCTTAACGTTGTGTTGCTCAGACCACAGCTGGAGGGGGATGGAGACAGGGGGTGACAGCTAATACATTTCTGAGTGAACGTCATTGCATAGGTCCCCGCACTTCCTGCCAGTCTTAACGTTGTGTTGTTTAGACCACAGCTGGAGGGGGATGGAGACAGGGGGAGATAGCCAATACATTTCTCAGTGAACGTCATAGCATAGGTCCCCGCACTTCCTGCCGGTCTTATCGTTGTGTTCCTCAGATCACAGCTGGAGGGGGATGGAGACAGGGGGTGATAGCTAATACATTTCTGAGAGAACGTCATAGCATAGGTCCTCGCACTTCCTGCCAGTCTTAACGTTGTGTTTCCTCAGACCACAACTAGAGGGCTAATGGAGACAGGGGGTGATAGCTAATACATTTCTGAGAGAACGTCACAGCATAGGTCCCCGCACTTCCTGCCAGTCTTAACGTTGTGTTGCTCAGACCACAACTAGAGGGCTAATGGAGACAGGGGGTGATAGCTAATACATTTGTGAGTGCGCGTCATAGCATAGGTCCCCGCACTTCCTGCCAGTCTTAACGTGTTGCTCAGACCACACCTAGAGGGCTAATGGAGACAGGGGGTGATAGCTAATACATTTCTGAGTGAACGTCATAGCATAGGTCCCCGCACTTCCTGCCAGTCTTAACGTGGTGTTGCTCAGACCACAACTAGAGGGCTAATGGAGACAGGGGGTGATAGCTAATACATTTCTGAGTGAACGTCATAGCATAGGTCCCCGCACTTCCTGCCAGTCTTAACGTTGTGTTGCTCAGACCACAACTAGAGGGCTAATGGAGACAAGGGGGGATAGCTAATACATTTCTGAGTGAACGTCATAGCATAGGTCTCCGCACTTCCTGCCAGTCTTAACGTGTTGCTCAGATCACAGCTGGAGGGAGATGGAGACAGGGGGTGATAGCTAATACATTCCAGAGTGAACGTCATAGCATAGGTTCCCGCACTTCCTGCCAGTCTTAACGTTGTGTTGCTCAGACCACAGCTGGAGGGGGATGGAGACAGGGGGTGATAGCTAATACATTGCTGAGTGAACGTCATAGCATAGGTTCCCGCACTTCCTGCCAGTCTTAACTTTGTGTTGCTCAGACCACGGCTGGAGGGGGATGGGGACAGGGGGTGGTAGCTAATACATTGCTGAGTGATCGTCATAGCATAGGTTCCCGCACTTCTTGCCAGTTTTAACGTTGTGTTGCTCAGACCACGGCTGGAGGGGGATGGAGACAGGGGGTGATGGCTAATACATTGCTGAGTGAACGTCATAGCATAGGTGCACGCACTTCCTGCCAGTCTTAACGTTGTGTTGCTATGACCACGTCTGGAGGGGGATGGAGACAGTAAATGATAGCTAATACATTTCTGAGAGAACGTCATAGCATAGGTGCCCGCACTTCCTGCCAGTCTTAACGTGTTGCTCAGACCACAGCTGGAGGGTGATGGAGAATGGGGGGATAGCTAATACATTTCTGAGAGAACGTCATAGCATAGGTGCCCGCACTTCCTGCCAGTCTTAACGTGTTGCTCAGACCACAGCTGGAGGGTGATGGAGAATGGGGTGATAGCTAATACATATCTGAGTGAACGTCATAGCATAGGTCCCCGCACTTCCTGCCAGTCTTAACGTTGTGTTGCTCAGATCACAGCTGGAGGGTGATGGAGACAAGGGGTGATAGCTAATACATTTCTGAGAGAACGTCATAGCATAGGTCCCCGCACTTCCTGCCAGTCTTAACCTTGTGTTGCTCAGACCACAGCTGGAGGGTGATGGAGACAGTAGGTGATAGCTAATACATTTCTGAGAGAACGTCATAGCATAGGTCCCCGAACTTCCTGCCAGTCTTAACGTTGTGCTGCTCAGATCACAGCTGGAGGGGGATGGAGACAGGGGGTGATAGCTAATACATTTCTGAGAGAACGTCATAGCATAGGTCCCCGCACTTCCTGCCAGTCTTAACGTTGTGCTGCTCAGATCACAGCTGGAGGGGGATGGAGACAGGGGATGATAGCTAATACATTTCTGAGAGAACGTCATAGCATAGGTCCCCGCACTTCATGCCAGTCTTAACGTTGTGCTGCTCAGACCACAGCTGGAGGGTGATGGAGACAGTAGGTGATAGCTAATACATTTCTGAGAGAACGTCATAACATACGTCCCCGCACTTCCTGCCAGTCTTAACGTTGTGTTGCTCAGACCACGGTTGGAGGGGGATGGAGACAGGGGGTGATAGCTAATACATTTCTGAGTGAACGTCATAGCATAGGTCCGCGCACTTCCTGCCAGTCTTAACGTCGTGTTGCTTTGACCATGCCTGGAGGGGGATGGAGACAGGGGGTGATAGCTAATACAGTTCTGAGTGAACGTCATAGCATAGGTGCCCGCACTTCCAGCTGTTTTAACGTTGTGTTGCTCAGACCACAGCTAGAGGGCTAATGGAGACAGGGGGTGATAGCTAATACAGTTCTGAGTGAACGTCATAGCATAGGTGCCCGCACTTCCTTCCGGTCTTAACGTTGTGTTGCTCAGACCACAGCTAGAGGGCTAATGGAGACAGGGGGTGATAGCTAATACATTTCTGAGTGAACGTCATAGCATAGGTCCCCGCGCTTCCTGCCAGACTTAACGTTGTGTTGCTCAGACCACAGCTGGAGGGGGATGGAGACAGTTGGTGATATCTAATGCATTTCTGAGTGAACGTCATACCATAGGTGCCCGCACTTCCTGCCAGTCTTAGCGTTGTGTTGCTCAGACCACAGCTGGGGGATGGAGACATGTGGTGATAGCTAATGCATTACTTAGCGTACGTAATGGCATACGTCCCTGCAGTTCCTTCCAGTCTTCAATTCGTGTTGTTCAGAACACAACTGGAGGGGGATTCGAGGCAGAGCGAGATAGCCAATATATTTCTGAGTGAAGGTCACAGGACAAGTCCATGCACTTCCTCCCAATCTTGAATTTGTGTTGCACAGACCACAACTGGAGGGGGATTCGGGGCAGAGGGGGATAGCCAATATATTTCTGAGTGAAGGTCACAGGACAAGTCCATGCACTTCCTCCCAATCTTGAATTTGTGTTGCACAGACCACAACTGGAGGGGGATTCGGGGCAGAGGGGGATAACCAATATATTTCTGAGTGAAGGTCACAGGACAAGTCCATGCACTTCCTCCCAATCTTGAATTTGTGTTGCACAGGTCACAACTGGAGGGGGATTCGAGGCAGAGGGAGATAGCCAATATATTTCTGAGTGAAGCTCACAGAACAAGTCCATGCACTTCCTCCCAGTCTTCAATTCGTGTTGTTCAGAACACAACTGGAGGGGGATTCGACGCAGAGGGAGATAGCCAATATATTTCTGAGTGAAGGTCACAGGACCAGTCCATGCACTTCCTGCCAATCTTGAATTTGTGTTGTTCAGAGCACAGCTGCAGGGGGAGTGGAGACAGGTGGTGATAGCCAATACATTATTGAGTGAAAGTCATAGCACAAATCCATGCACTTCCTGTCAGCCTTAAAGTTGTGTTTCTCAGACCACAGCTGGAGGGAAAATGATGGTAGAGGGAGATAGATAATACGTTACTGAGTGAAGGTCATAGCATAAGTACCTGCAATTCCTGCCAGTCTTAACATTGTGTTTCTCAGAACACAGCTGGAAGGGCAATGGAGACAAACAGGTAATGGGTAGTACATTGAAGAGTGAACGTCATAACATAAGTCCCCTCACTTCCTGCCTGTTTTAACGTGGTGTTCTCAGAATAAAACCGGAGGGGGAAGGGAGACAGTGTGACAGGTAGTACATTACTGTGCGAAGGTCATAGCATAAGTCCTTGCACTTCCTGACAGTCTTAAAGTTGTGTTGCTCAGACCACAACTGGAGGAGGAATAGAGACAGAGGGTGATAGCTAGTACATTACAGAGTGAAGGTCACAGGACAAATCCATAGACTTCCTGCCAGTCTTGAATTTGTGTTATTTGGAGCACAGCTGCAGGGGGAATGGAGACAGGTGGTGATAGCCAATGCATTACTGAGTGGTCATAGCACAAGCCTTGTACTTCCTGCCAGTCTTGTAGTTGTGTTGTTCAGAGCACAGGTGCAGTGGGAATTGAGGCGGAGGGTGATAGCCAATATATTACTGATTGAAGGTCATAGCACAAATTCATGTGCTTCTTTCAGTCTTGAGTTGTGTTGTTCAGACCACTGCTGGAGGTCAAATGTAGGCAGAGGGAGATAGCCACTACATTACTCAGTGAAGGTCATAGCACAAATCCATGCACATCCTGCCAGGCTTGAATTTGTGTTTCTCAGACCAAAACTGTAGGGGTAATGGAGACAGGGAGTAATAGCTAGTACATTTCTGAGTGAACGTCATAGCATAAGTCTCTGCACTTCCTGCCGGTTTTAACGTGGTGTTGCTCAGACCACAACTGGAGGGGGAATGGAGACAGGGCATGATAGCCAATATATTACCAAGTAAAGGTCTCACACACAGGTCCATGCACTTCCTGCCAGTCATTAAGTTGTGTTGTTCAGAGCACAGCTGGAGCGGGATTCGAGGCAGAGGGAGATACCCAATACATTACTGAGTGATCATATCACAAGCCCTGCACTTCCTGCCAGTCTTGTAGTTGTGTTGTTCAGAGCTCAGCTGAGGGGGAATGGAGACAGTTGGTGATAGACAATTCATTACTGATTGGTCATAGCACAAGCCCTCCACTTCCTGCCAGTCTTGTAGTTGTGTTGTTCAGAGCACAGCTGGATTGGGATTCGAGCCAGAGGGAGATACCCAATACATTACTGAGTGGTCATATCACAAGCCCTGCACTTCCTGCCAGTCTTGTAGTTGTGTTGTTCAGAGCTCAGCTGCAGGGGGAATGGAGATAGGTGGTGATAGACAATTCATTACTGAGTGGTCATAGCACGAGCCCTCCACTTCCTGTCAGTCTTGTAGTTGTGTTGTTCAGATCTCAGCTGCAGGGGGAATGGAGACAGGTGGTGATAGACAATTCATTACTGAGTGGTCATATCACAAGCCCTGCACTTCCTGCCAGTCTTGTAGTTGTGTTGTTCAGAGCTCAGCTGCAGGGGGAATGGAGACAGGTGGTGATAGACAATTCATTACTGAGTGGTCATAGCACAAGCCCTCCACTTCCTGCCAGTCTTGTAGTTGTGTTGTTCAGAGCACAGCTGGAGCGGAATTCGAGGAAGAGGGAGATAGCCCAATACATTACTGAGTGGACATATCACAAGCCCTGCACTTCCTGCCAGTCCTGTAGTTGTGTTGTTCAGAGCACAGCTGGAGGTCAAATGTAGGCAGATGTAGATAGCCACTACATTACTGAGTGAAGGTTACAGCACAACTCCATGCATATCCTGCCAGTCGTGAATTTGTGTTTCTCAGACCAAAAATCTAGGGGTAGTGGATACCAGGGGTGATAGTTAGTACATTTCTGACTGAACGTCATAGCATAGGTTCCCGCACATCCTGCCAGTCTTAACGTTGTGTTGCTCAGACCACAGCTGGAGGGGGATGGAGACAGGGAGTGATAGCTAATACATTGCTGAGTGAACGTCATAGCATAGGTTCCCGCACTTCCTGCCAGTCTTAACGTTGTGTTGCTCAGACCACGGCTGGAGGGGGATGGAGACAGGAAGTGATAGCTAATACATTGCTGAGTGAACGTCATAGCATAGGTCCCCGCACTTCCTGCCAGTCTTAACGTTGTGCTGTTCAGACCACAGCTGGAGGGGGATGGAGACAGGTGGTGATAGCTAATACATTGCTGAGTGAACGTCATAGCATTGGTTCCCGCACTTCCTGCCAGTCTTAACGTTGTGTTGCTCAGACCATGGCTGGAGGGGGATGGAGACAGGGGGTGATAGCTAATACATTGCTGAGTGAACGTCATAGCATAGGTGCCCGCACTTCCTGCCAGTCTTAACGTTGTGTTGCTCAGACCACGGCTGGAGGGGGATGGAGACAGGGGGTGATAGCTAATACATTTCTGAGAGAACGTCATAGCATAGGTGCCCGCACTTCCTGCCGGTCTTAACGTTGTGTTACTCAGATCACAGCTAGAGGGGGATGTAGACAGGGGGTGATAGCTAATACATTTCTGAGAGAACGTCATAGCATAGGTCCCCGCACTTCCTGCCAGTCTTAACGTGTTGCTCAGACCACAGCTGGAGGGTGATGGAGACAGGGGGTGATAGCTAATACGTTTCTGAGAGAACGTCATAGCATAGGTCCCCGCACTTCCTGCCAGTCTTAACGTTGTGTTGCTCAGACCACAGCTGGAGGGTGATGGAGACAGGGGGTGATAGCTAATACATTTCTGAGAAAACGTCATAGCATAGGTCCCCGCACTTCCTGCCAGACTTAACGTTGTGTTGCTCAGACCACAGCTGGAGGGTAATGGAGACAGGGGGGTAGCATATACGTTACTGAGTGAATGTCATAAAATAAGTCCCTGCACTTCCTGCCAGTCTTAAAGTCTTATTGTTCAAAACACAGCTGGAGGGGGAATGGAGAGAGGGGGTGATAGCTAATACATTACTGAGTGAACTTCATAGTATAAGTCCCTGCACTTCCTGCCAGTCATGAACTTGTGTTGTTCAGACCACAACTGGAGGGCATTCAAGTCAGAGGCGATAGCCAATATATTAGTGATTCAAGGTCACAGGAGAAGTCCATGCAGCTCCTGCCAGTCTTGAATTTGTGTTGTTCAAACCACAAATGAAGGGGATACTAGGCAGAGGGAGAATGCCAGTATATTACTGAGTGAAAGTCACATGACAGGTCCATGCACTTCCTGCCAGTCTTGAAGTTGTGTTGTTCAAACCACAGCTGAAGGGGATTCTAGGCAGAGGGATATAGCCAATATATTACTGAGCAAAAGTCATAGGACAACTCCATACACTTTCTGGCAGTCCTGAATATGTGTTGCTCACACCAGAGCTGGTGGGCGAACGGAGGAAGAGGGAGATACCTAGCACGTTAATGACTGAAGGTCATATCATAGGTCCCTGCACTTCCTGCCAGTCTTAACGTTGTGTTGCTCAGACCACAGCTGGAGGGTAAGGGAGACGGGGTGATAGCTAATGCATTGCTGAGTGAACGTCGTAGCTTAGGTCCCCGCACTTCTTGCCAGTCTTAACGTTGTGTTGCTCAGACCACAGCTGGAAGGGGGAGGAGACAGGAGGTGATAGCTATTACATTTCTGAGTGAACGTCATAGCATAGGTGCCCGCACTTCCTGCCAGTCTTAACGTTGTGTTGCTCAGACCACAGCTGGAGGGCTAATGGAGACAGGGGGTGATAGGTAATACATTGCTGAGTGAACGTCGTAGCTTAGGTCCCCGCACTTCCTGCCAGTCTTAACGTTGTGTTGCTCAGACCACAGCTGAAGGGGGATGGAGACAGGGGGTGATAGCTAATACATTTCTGAGTGAACGTCATTGCATAGGTCCCCGCACTTCCTGCCAGTCTTACCGTTGTGTTGCTCAGACCACAGCTGGAGGGGGATGGAGACAGAGGGTGATAGCCAATACATTTCTGAGTGAACGTCATAGCATAGGTCCCCGCACTTCCTGCCGGTCTTAACGTTGTGTTCCTCAGATCACAGCTGGAGCGGGATGGAGACAGGGGGTGATAGCTAATACATTTCTGAGAGAACGTCATAGCATAGGTCCTCGCACTTCCTGCCAGTCTTAACGTTGTGTTGCTCACACCACAACTAGAGGGCTAATGGAGACAGGGGGTGATAGCTAATACATTTCTGAGTGATAGTCATAGCATAGGTCCCCGCACTTTCTGCCAGTCTTAACGTGTTGCTCAGACCACAGCTAGAGGGCTAATGGAGACAGGGGGTGATAGCTAATACATTTCTGAGTGAACGTCATAGCATAGGTCCCCGCACTTCCTCCCAGTCTTAACGTTGTGTTGCTCAGACCACAACTAGAGGGCTAATGGAGACAGGGGGTGATAGCTAATACATTTCTGAGTGAACGTCATAGCATAGGTTCCCGCACTTCCTGCCAGTCTTAACGTGTTGCTCAGACCACAGCTAGAGGGCTAATGGAGACAGGGGGTGATAGCTAATACATTTCTGAGTGAACGTCACAGCATAGGTCCCCGCACTTCCTGCCAGTCTTAACGTGGTGTTGCTCAGACCACAACTAGAGGGCTAATGGAGACAGGGGGTGATAGCTAATACATTTCTGAGTGAACGTCATAGCATAGGTCCCCGCACTTCCTGCCGGTCTTAACGTTGTGTTGCTCAGACCACAACTAGAGGGCTAATGGAGACAAGGGGGGATAGCTAAAACATTTCTGAGTGAACGTCATAGCATAGGTCCCCGCACTTCCTGCCAGTCTTAACGTGTTGCTCAGATCACAGCTGGAGGGAGATGGAGACAGGGGGTGATAGCTAATACATTGCTGAGTGAACGTCATAGCATAGGTTCCCGCACTTCCTGCCAGTCTTAACGTTGTGTTGCTCAGACCACAGCTGGAGGGGGATGGAGACAGGGGGTGATAGCTAATACATTGCTGAGTGAACGTGATAGCATAGGTTCCCGCACTTCCTGCCAGTCTTAACGTTGTGTTGCTCAGACCACGGCTGGAGGGGGATGGAGACAGGGGGTGATAGCTAATACATTGCTGAGTGAACGTCATAGCATAGGTCCCGCACTTCCTGCCAGTCTTAACGTTGTGTTGCTCAGACCACAGCTGGAGGGTGATGGAGACACTAGGTGATAGCTAATACATTTCTGAGAGAACGTCATAGCATAGGTCCCCGAACTTCCTGCCAGTCTTAACGTTGTGCTGCTCAGATCACAGCTGGAGGGGGATGGAGACAGGGGGTGATAGCTAATACATTTCTGAGAGAACGTCATAGCATAGGTCCCCGCACTTCCTGCCAGTCTTAACGTTGTGCTGCTCAGATCACAGCTGGAGGGGGATGGAGACAGGGGATGATAGCTAATACATTTCTGAGAGAACGTCATAGCATAGGTCCCCGCACTTCATGCCAGTCTTAACGTTGTGCTGCTCAGACCACAGCTGGAGGGTGATGGAGACAGTAGGTGATAGCTAATACATTTCTGAGAGAACGTCATAGCATACGTCCCCGCACTTCCTGCCAGTCTTAACGTTGTGTTGCTCAGACCACGGTTGGAGGGGGATGGAGACAGGGGGTGATAGCTAATACATTTCTGAGTGAACGTCATAGCATAGGTCCCCGCACTTCATGCCAGTCTTAACGTTGTGCTGCTCAGACCACAGCTGGAGGGTGATGGAGACAGTAGGTGATAGCTAATACATTTCTGAGAGAACGTCATAGCATACGTCCCCGCACTTCCTGCCAGTCTTAACGTTGTGTTGCTCAGACCACGGTTGGAGGGGGATGGAGACAGGGGGTGATAGCTAATACATTTCTGAGTGAACGTCATAGCATAGGTCCGCGCACTTCCTGCCAGTCTTAACGTCGTGTTGCTCAGACCATGCCTGGAGGGGGATGGAGACAGGGGGTGATAGCTAATACAGTTCTGAGTGAACGTCATAGCATAGGTGCCCGCACTTCCTGCCGGTCTTAACGTTGTGTTGCTCAGACCACAGCTAGAGGGCTAATGGAGACAGGGGGTGATAGCTAATACATTTCTGAGTGAACGTCATAGCATAGGTCCCCGCGCTTCCTGCCAGACTTAACGTTGTGTTGCTCAGACCACAGCTGGAGGGGGATGGAGACAGTTGGTGATATCTAATGCATTTCTGAGTGAACGTCATACCATAGGTTCCCGCACTTCCTGCCAGTCTTAGCGTTGTGTTGCTCAGACCACAGCTGGGGGGATGGAGACAGGTGGTGATAGCTAATGCATTACTTAGCGTACGTAATGGCATACGTCCCTGCAGTTCCTTCCAGTCTTCAATTCGTGTTGTTCAGAACACAACTGGAGGGGGATTCGAGGCAGAGCGAGATAGCCAATATATTTCTGAGTGAAGGTCACAGGACAAGTCCATGCACTTCCTCCCAATCTTGAATTTGTGTTGCACAGACCACAACTGGAGGGGGATTCGGGGCAGAGGGGGATAGCCAATATATTTCTGAGTGAAGGTCACAGGACAAGTCCATGCACTTCCTCGCAATCTTGAATTTGTGTTGCACAGACCACAACTGGAGGGGGATTCGGGGCAGAGGGGGATAGCCAATTAATTTCTGAGTGAAGGTCACAGGACAAGTCCATGCACTTCCTCCCAATCTTGAATTTGTGTTGCACAGACCACAACTGGAGGGGGATTCGAGGCAGAGGGAGATAGCCAATATATTTCTGAGTGAAGCTCACAGAACAAGTCCATGCACTTCCTCCCAGTCTTCAATTCGTGTTGTTCAGAACACAACTGGAGGGGGATTCGACGCAGAGGGAGATAGCCAATATATTTCTGAGTGAAGGTCACAGGACCAGTCCATGCACTTCCTGCCAGTCTTGAATTTGTGTTGTTCAGAGCACAGCTGCAGGGGGAGTGGAGACAGGTGGTGATAGCCAATACATTATTGAGTGAAAGTCATAGCACAAATCCATGCACTTCCTGTCAGCCTTAAAGTTGTGTTTCTCAGACCACAGCTGGAGGGAAAATGATGGTAGAGGGAGATAGATAATACGTTACTGAGTGAAGGTCATAGCATAAGTACCTGCAATTCCTGCCAGTCTTAACATTGTGTTTCTCAGAACACAGCTGGAAGGGCAATGGAGACAAACAGGTAATGGGTAGTACATTGAAGAGTGAACGTCATAACATAAGTCCCCTCACTTCCTGCCTGTTTTAACGTGGTGTTCTCAGAATAAAACCGGAGGGGGAAGGGAGACAGTGTGACAGGTAGTACATTACTGTGCGAAGGTCATAGCATAAGTCCTTGCACTTCCTGACAGTCTTAAAGTTGTGTTGCTCAGACCACAACTGGAGGAGGAATAGAGACAGAGGGTGATAGCTAGTACATAACAGAGTGAAGGTCACAGGACAAATCCATAGACTTCCTGCCGGTCTTGAATTTGTGTTATTTGGAGCACAGCTGCAGGGGGAATGGAGACTGGTGGTGATAGCCAATGCATTACTGAGTGGTCATAGCACAAGCCTTGTACTTCCTGCCAGTCTTGTAGTTGTGTTGTTCAGAGCACAGGTGCAGTGGGAATTGAGGCGGAGGGTGATAGCCAACATATTACTGATTGAAGGTCATAGCACAAATTCATGTGCTTCTTTCAGTCTTGAGTTGTGTTGTTCAGACCACTGCTGGAGGTCAAATGTAGGCAGAGGGAGATAGCCACTACATTACTCAGTGAAGGTCATAGCACAAATCCATGCACATCCTGCCAATCTTGAGTTTGTGTTTCTCAGACCAAAACTGTAGGGGTAATGGAGACAGGGAGTAATAGCTAGTACATTTCTGAGTGAACGTCATAGCATAAGTCTCTGCACTTCCTGCCGGTTTTAACGTGGTGTTGCTCAGACCACAACTGGAGGGGGAATGGAGACAGGGCATGATAGCCAATATATTACCAAGTAAAGGTCTCACACACAGGTCCATGCACTTCCTGCCAGTCATTAAGTTGTGTTGTTCAGAGCACAGCTGGAGCGGGATTCGAGGCAGAGGGAGATACCCAATACATTACTGAGTGATCATATCACAAGCCCTGCACTTCCTGCCAGTCTTGTAGTTGTGTTGTTCAGAGCTCAGCTGAGGGGGAATGGAGACAGTTGGTGATAGACAATTCATTACTGATTGGTCATAGCACAAGCCCTCCACTTCCTGCCAGTCTTGTAGTTGTGTTGTTCAGAGCACAGCTGGATTGGGATTCGAGGCAGAGGGAGATACCCAATACATTACTGAGTGGTCATATCACAAGCCCTGCACTTCCTGCCAGTCTTGTAGTTGTGATGTTCAGAGCTCAGCTGCAGGGGGAATGGAGATAGGTGGTGATAGACAATTCATTACTGAGTGGTCATAGCACGAGCCCTCCACTTCCTGTCAGTCTTGTAGTTGTGTTGTTCAGATCTCAGCTGCAGGGGGAATGGAGACAGGTGGTGATAGACAATTCATTACTGAGTGGTCATATCACAAGCCCTGCACTTCCTGCCAGTCTTGTAGTTGTGTTGTTCAGAGCTCAGCTGCAGCGGGAATGGAGACAGGTGGTGATAGACAATTCATTACTGAGTGGTCATAGCACAAGCCCTCCACTTCCTGCCAGTCTTGTAGTTGTGTTGTTCAGAGCACAGCTGGAGCGGAATTCGAGGAAGAGGGAGATAGCCCAATACATTACTGAGTGGACATATCACAAGACCTGCACTTCCTGCCAGTCCTGTAGTTGTGTTGTTCAGAGCACAGCTGGAGGTCAAATGTAGGCAGATGTAGATAGCCACTACATTACTGAGTGAAGGTTACAGCACAACTCCATGCATATCCTGCCAGTCGTGAATTTGTGTTTCTCAGACCAAAAATGTAGGGGTAGTGGATACCAGGGGTGATAGTTAGTACATTTCTGAGTGAACGTCATAGCATAGGTTCCCGCACATCCTGCCAGTCTTAACGTTGTGTTGCTCAGACCACAGCTGGAGGGGGATGGAGACAGGGGGTGATAGCTAATACATTGCTGAGTGAACGTCATAGCATAGGTTCCCGCACTTCCTGCCAGTCTTAACGTTGTGTTGCTCAGACCACGGCTGGAGGGGGATGGAGACAGGAAGTGATAGCTAATACATTGCTGAGTGAACGTCATAGCATAGGTCCCCGCACTTCCTGCCAGTCTTAACGTTGTGCTGTTCAGACCACAGCTGGAGGGGGATGGAGACAGGTGGTGATAGCTAATACATTGCTGAGTGAACGTCATAGCATTGGTTCCCGCACTTCCTGCCAGTCTTAACGTTGTGTTGCTCAGACCATGGCTGGAGGGGGATGGAGACAGGGGGTGATAGCTAATACATTGCTGAGTGAACGTCATAGCATAGGTGCCCGCACTTCCTGCCAGTCTTAACGTTGTGTTGCTCAGACCACGGCTGGAGGGGCATGGAGACAGGGGGTGATAGCTAATACATTTCTGAGAGAACGTCATAGCATAGGTGCCCGCACTTCCTGCCGGTCTTAACGTTGTGTTACTCAGATCACAGCTAGAGGGGGATGTAGACAGGGGGTGATAGCTAATACATTTCTGAGAGAACGTCATAGCATAGGTCCCCGCACCTCCTGCCAGTCTTAACGTTGTGTTGCTCAGACCACAGCTGGAGGGTGATGGAGACAGGGGGTGATAGCTAATACGTTTCTGAGAGAACGTCATAGCATAGGTCCCCGCACTTCCTGCCAGTCTTAACGTTGTGTTGCTCAGACCACAGCTGGAGGGTGATGGAGACAGGGGGTGATAGCTAATACATTTCTGAGAAAACGTCATAGCATAGGTCCCCTGCACTTCCTGCCAGACTTAACGTTGTGTTGCTCAGACCACAGCTGGAGGGTAATGGAGACAGGGGGGTAGCATATACGTTACTGAGTGAATGTCATAAAATAAGTCCCTGCACTTCCTGCCAGTCTTAAAGTCTTATTGTTCAAAACACAGCTGGAGGGGGAATGGAGAGAGGGGGTGGTAGCTAATACATTACTGAGTGAACTTCATAGTATAAGTCCCTGCACTTCCTGCCAGTCATGAACTTGTGTTGTTCAGACCACAACTGGAGGGCATTCAAGTCAGAGGCGATAGCCAATATATTAGTGATTCAAGGTCACAGGAGAAGTCCATGCAGCTCCTGCCAGTCTTGAAGTTGTGTTGTTCAAACCACAAATGAAGGGGATACTAGGCAGAGGGAGAATGCCAGTATATTACTGAGTGAAAGTCACATGACAGGTCCATGCACTTCCTGCCAGTCTTGAAGTTGTGTTGTTCAAACCACAGCTGAAGGGGATTCTAGGCAGAGGGATATAGCCAATATATTACTGGGCGAAAGTCATAGGACAACTCCATACACTTTCTGGCAGTCCTGAATATGTGTTGCTCACACCAGAGCTGGTGGGCGAACGGAGGAAGAGGGAGATACCTAGCACGTTAATGACTGAAGGTCATATCATAGGTCCCTGCACTTCCTGCCAGTCTTAACGTTGTGTTGCTCAGACCACAGCTGGAGGGTAAGGGAGACGGGGTGATAGCTAATGCATTGCTGAGTGAACGTCGTAGCTTAGGTCCCCGCACTTCCTGCCAGTCTTAACGTTGTGTTGCTCAGACCACAGCTGGAAGGGGGAGGAGACAGGAGGTGATAGCTATTACATTTCTGAGTGAACGTCATAGCATAGGTGCCCGCACTTCCTGCCAGTCTTAACGTAGTGTTGATCAGACCACAGCTGGAGGGCTAATGGAGACAGGGGGTGATAGGTAATACATTGCTGAGTGAACGTCGTAGCTTAGGTCCCCGCACTTCCTGCCAGGCTTAACGTTGTGTTGCTCAGACCACAGCTGAAGGGGGATGGAGATAGGGGGTGATAGCTAATACATTTCTGAGTGAACGTCATTGCATAGGTCCCCGCACTTCCTGCCAGTCTTACCGTTGTGTTGCTCAGACCACAGCTGGAGGGGGATGGAGACAGGGGGTGATAGCCAATACATTTCTGAGTGAACGTCATAGCATAGGTCCCCGCACTTCCTGCCGGTCTTAACGTTGTGTTCCTCAGATCACAGCTGGAGCGGGATGGAGACAGGGGGTGATAGCTAATACATTTCTGAGAGAACGTCATAGCATAGGTCCTCGCACTTCCTGCCAGTCTTAACGTTGTGTTGCTCACACCACAACTAGAGGGCTAATGGAGACAGGGGGTGATAGCTAATACATTTCTGAGTGATAGTCATAGCATAGGTCCCCGCACTTCCTGCCAGTCTTAACGTGTTGCTCAGACCACAGCTAGAGGGCTAATGGAGACAGGGGTGATAGCTAATACATTTCTGAGTGAACGTCATAGCATAGGTCCCCGCACTTCCTCCCAGTCTTAACGTTGTGTTGCTCAGACCACAACTAGAGGGCTAATGGAGACAGGGGGTGATAGCTAATACATTTCTGAGTGAACGTCATAGCATAGGTTCCCGCACTTCCTGCCAGTCTTAACGTGTTGCTCAGACCACAGCTAGAGGGCTAATGGAGACAGGGGGTGATAGCTAATACATTTCTGAGTGAACGTCACAGCATAGGTCCCCGCACTTCCTGCCAGTCTTAACGTGGTGTTGCTCAGACCACAACTAGAGGGCTAATGGAGACAGTGGGTGATAGCTAATACATTTCTGAGTGAACGTCATAGCATAGGTCCCCGCACTTCCTGCCAGTCTTAACGTTGTGTTGCTCAGACCACAACTAGAGGGCTAATGGAGACAAGGGGGATAGCTAAAACATTTCTGAGTGAACGTCATAGCATAGGTCCCCGCACTTCCTGCCAGTCTTAACGTGTTGCTCAGATCACAGCTGGAGGGAGATGGAGACAGGGGGTGATAGCTAATACATTGCTGAGTGAACGTCATAGCATAGGTTCCCGCACTTCCTGCCAGTCTTAACGTTGTGTTGCTCAGACCACAGCTGGAGGGGGATGGAGACAGGGGGTGATAGCTAATACATTGCTGAGTGAACGTCATAGCATAGGTTCCCGCACTTCCTGCCAGTCTTAACGTTGTGTTGCTCAGACCACGGCTGGAGGGGGATGGAGACAGGGGGTGATAGCTAATACATTGCTGAGTGAACGTCATAGCATAGGTCCCGCACTTCCTGCCAGTCTTAACGTTGTGTTGCTCAGACCAAAGCTGGTGGGGGATGGGGACAGGGGGTGATAGCTAATACATTGCTGAGAGAACGTCATAGCATAGGTGCCCGCACTTCCTGCCAGTCTTAACGTTGTGTTGCTCAGACCACAGCTGGAGGGGGATGGAGACAGTAGGTGATAGCTAATACATTTCTGAGAGAACGTCATAGCATAGGTGCCCGCACTTCCTGCCAGTCTTAACGTGTTACTCAGACCACAGCTGGAGGATGATGGAGAATGGGGGGATAGCTATTACATTTCTGAGAGAACGTCATAGCATAGGTGCCCGCACTTCCTGCCAGTCTTAACGTGTTACTCAGACCACAGCTGGAGGGTGATGGAGAATGGGGGGATAGCTAATACATTTCTGAAAGAACGTCATAGCATAGGTGCCCGCACTTCCTGCCAGTCTTAACGTGTTACTCAGACCACAGCTGGAGGGTGATGGAGAATGGGGGGATAGCTATTACATTTCTGAGAGAACGTCATAGCATAGGTGCCCGCACTTCCTGCCAGTCTTAACGTTGTGTTGCTCAGACGACAGCTGGAGGGTGATGGAGACAGGGGGTGATAGCTAATACATTTCTGAGAGAACGTCATAGCATAGGTCCCCGCACTTCCTGCCAGTCTTAACGTTGTGTTGCTCAGACCACAGCTGGAGTGTGATGGAGACAGTAGGTGATAGCTAATACATTTCTGAGAGAACGTCATAGCATAGGTCCCCGCACTTCCTGCCAGTTTTAACGTTGTGTTGCTCAGATCACAGCTGGAGGGGGATGGAGACAGGGGGTGATAGCTAGTACATTTCTGAGAGAACGTCATAGCATAGGTGCCCGCGCTTCCTGCCAGTCTTAACGTTGTGTTGCTCAGACCACGGCTGGAGGGGGATGGAGACAGGGGGTGATAGCTAATACATTTCTGAGTGAACGTCATAGCATAGGTCCGCGCACTTCCTGCCAGTCTTAACGTCGTGTTGCTCAGACTATGCCTGGAGGGGGATGGAGACAGGGGGTGATAGCTAATACAGTTCTGAGTGAACGTCATAGCATAGGTGCCCGCACTTCCAGCCAGTTTTAACGTTGTGTTGCTCAGACCACAGCTAGAGGGCTAATGGAGACAGGGGGTGATAGCTAATACAGTTCTGAGTGTACGTCATAGCATAGGTGCCCGCACTTCCTGCCGGTCTTAACGTTTGTGTTGCTCAGACCAAAGCTAGAGGGCTAATGGAGACAGGGGGTGATAGCTAATACATTTCTGAGTGAACGTCATAGCATAGGTCCCCGTGCTTCCTGCCAGACTTAACGTTGTGTTGCTCAGACCACAGCTGGAGGGGGATGGAGACAGTTGGTGATATCTAATGCATTTCTGAGTGAACGTCATAGCATATGTGCCCGCACTTCCTGCCAGTCTTAGCGTTGTGTTGCTCAGACCACAGCTGGGGGGGATGGAGACAGGTGGTGATAGCTAATGCATTACTTAGCGTACGTAATGGCATACGTCCCTGCAGTTCCTTCCAGTCTTCAATTCGTGTTGTTCAGAACACAACTGGAGGGGGATTCGAGGTAGAGGGAGATAGCCAATATATTTCTGAGTGAAGGTCACAGGACAAGTCCATACACTTCCTCTCAATCTTGAATTTGTGTTGCACTGACCACAACTGGAGGGGGATTCGAGGCAGAGGGAGATAGCCAATATATTTCTGAGTGAAGGTCACAGAACAAGTCCATGCACTTCCTCCCAGTCTTCAATTCGTGTTGATCAGAACACAACTGGAGGTGGATTCGACGCAGAGTGAGATAGTCAATATATTTCTGAGTGAAGGTCACAGGACCAGTCCATGCACTTCCTGCCAGTTTTGAATTTGTGTTGTTCAGAGCACAGCTGCAGGGGGAGTGGAGACAGGTGGTGATAGCCAATACATTATTGAGTGAAAGTCATAGCACAAATCCATGCACTTCCTGTCAGCCTTAAAGTTGTGTTTCTCAGACCACAGCTGGAGGGAAAATGATGGTAGAGGGAGATAGATAATACGTTACTGAGTGAAGGTCATAGCATAAGTACCTGCAATTCCTGCCAGTCTTAACATTGTGTTTCTCAGAACACAGCTGGAAGGGCAATGGAGACAAACAGGTAATGGGTAGTACATTGAAGAGTGAACGTCATAACATAAGTCCCCTCACTTCCTGCCTGTTTTAACGTGGTGTTCTCAGAATAAAACCGGAGGGGGAAGGAAGACAGTGTGACAGGTAGTACATTACTGTGCGAAGGTCATAGCATAGGTCCTTGCACTTCCTGACAGTCTTAAAGTTGTGTTGCTCACCCCACAACTGTAGGGGGAATAGAGACAGAGGGTGATAGCTAGTACATTACAGAGTGAAGGTCACAGCACAAATCTATAGACTTCCTGCCAGTCTTGAATTTGTGTTATTTGGAGCACAGCTGCAGGGGGAATGGAGACAGGTGGTGATAGCCAATGCATTACTGAGTTGCATAGCACAAGCCTTGCACTTCCTGCCAGTCTTGTAGTTGTGTTGTTCAGAGCACAGGTGCAGGGGGAATGGAGGCGGAGGGTGATAACCAATACATTACTGATTGAAGGTCATAGCACAAATTCATGTGCTTCTTTCAGTCTTGAGTAGTGTTGTTCAGACCACTGCTGGAGGTCAAATGTAGGCAGAGGGAGATAGCCACTACATTACTCAGTGAAGGTAATAGCACAAATCCATGCACATCCTGCCAGTCTTAACGTTGTGTTGCTCAGACCACAACTAGAGGGCTAATAGAGACAATGGGGGATAGCTAATACATTTCTGAGTGAACGTCATAGCATAGGTCCGCGCACTTCCTGCCAGTCTTAACGTGTTGCTCAGATCACAGCTGGAGGGAGATGGAGACAGGGGGTGATAGCTAATACATTGCTGAGGGAACGTCATAGTATAGGTTCCCGCACTTCCTGCCAGTCTTAACGTTGTGTTGCTCAGACCACAGCTGGAGGGGGATGGAGACAGGGGGTGATAGCTAATACATTGCTGAGTGAACGTCATAGCATAGGTTCCCGCACTTCCTGCCAGTCTTAACCTTGTGTTGCTCAGACCACGGCTGGAGGGGGATGGAAACAGGGGGTGATAGCTAATCCATTTCTGAGTGAACGTCATAGCATAGGTCCGCGCACTTCCTGCCAGTCTTAACGTCGTGTTGCTCAGACCAAGGCTGGAGGGGGATGGAGACAGGGGGTGATAGCTAATACAGTTCTGAGTGAACGTCATAGCATAGGTGCCCGCACTTCCAGCCAGTTTTAACGTTGTGTTGCTCAGACCACAGCTAGAGGGCTAATGGAGACAGGGGGTGATAACTAATACATTTCTGAGTGAACGTCATAGCATAGGTGCCCGCACTTCCAGCCGGTCTTAACGTTGTGTTGCTCAGACCACAGCTAGACGGCTAATGGAGACAGGGGGTGATAGCTAATACATTTCTGAGAGAACGTCATGGCATAGGTGCCCGCACTTACCGCCAGTCTTAACGTTGTGTTGCTCAGACCACAGCTAGAGGGAGATGGAGACAGGGGGTGATAGCTAATACATTTCTGAGTGAACGTCATAGCATAGGTGCCCGCACTTCCAGCCAGTTTTAACGTTGTGTTGCTCAGACCACAGCTAGAGGGAGATGGAGACAGGGGGTGATAGCTAATACATTTCTGAGTGAACGTCATAGCATAGGTGCCCGCACTTCCAGCCAGTTTTAACGTTGTGTTGCTCAGACCACAGCTGGAGGGAGATGGAGACAGGGGGTGATAGCTAATACATTTCTGAGAGAACGTCATAGCATAGGTGCCCGCACTTACCGTCAGTCTTAACGTTGTGTTGCTCAGACCACAGCTAGAGGGAGATGGAGACAGGGGGTGATAGCTAATACATTTCTGAGTGAACGTCATAGCATAGGTGCCCGCACTTCCAGCCAGTTTTAACGTTGTGTTGCTCAGACCACAGCTGGAGGGAGATGGAGACAGGGGGTGATAGCTAATACATTTCTGAGAGAACGTCATGGCATAGGTGCCCGCACTTACCGCCAGTCTTAACGTTGTGTTGCTCAGACCACAGCTAGAGGGAGATGGAGACAGGGGGTGATAGCTAATACATTTCTGAGTGAACGTCATAGCATAGGTGCCCGCACTTCCAGCCAGTTTTAACGTTGTGTTGCTCAGACCACAGCTAGAGGGAGATGGAGACAGGGGGTGATAGCTAATACATTTCTGAGTGAACGTCATAGTATATGTGCCCGCACTTCCAGCCAGTTTTAACGTTGTGTTGCTCAGACCACAGCTGGAGGTACATGGAGACAGGGGGTGATAGCTAATGCATTTCTGAGTGAACGTCATAGCATAGGTGCCCGTACTTCCTGCCAGTTTTAACGTTGTGTTGCTCAGATCACAGCTGGAGGGAGATGGAGACAGGGGGTGATAGCTAATGCATTTCTGAGTGAACGTCATAGCATAGGTGCCCGTACTTCCTGCCAGTTTTAACGTTGTGTTGCTCAGATCACAGCTAGAGGGAGATGGAGACAGGGGGTGATAGCTAATGCATTTCTGAGTGAACGTCATAGCATAGGTGCCCGCACTTCCTGCCAGTTTTAACGTTGTGTTGCTCAGATCACAGCTAGAGGGAGATGGAGACAGGGGGTGATAGCTAATGCATTACTTAGCGTACGTCCCTGCCGTTCCTTCCAGTCTCAACGCTGTGTAGCTCAAACCACAGCTGGAGGGATAAAGGAGACGGGGGTGATAGATAGTATATTACTGTGTGAAGGTCATACCATAAATCGCTACTCTTCCTGAAGGTCTTAAAGTTGAGTTGCTCAGAGCACAACTGGAGGAAAAATGGATACAGTGTGTGTTAGTCAATAAATTACTGTAATACGCTCATAGCATAAGTCCCTGTACTTGCTGCCAGTCTTAACTTTGTGTTGCTCAGACCACAGCTGGGGGGGATTCGAGGCAGAGGGTGATAGCAATATATTCCTGAGTGAAGACCCTAGGACAACTCTATAGATTTCCTGCCAGTCATGGAGTTGTGTTGTTCAAAACACATCCGCAGTGGTATTCAAGGCAGAGGGCGATAGCCAACATATTACTGAATGAAGAACCTAGGACAACTCTATAGATTTCCTGCCAGTCATCAAGTTGTGTTTTTCAAAACACAGCCGCAGGGGTATTCAAGGCAGAGGGCGACAGCCAACATATTACTGAGTGAAGTCACGGGAGAAGTCCATGCATTTCCTGCCAGTCTTGAATTTGTGTTGTTCAAACCACAGCTGCAGGGGTATTCAAGGCAGAGTGCGATAGCCAACATATTACTGAGTGAAGTCACAGGAGAAGTCCATGCACTTCCTGCCAGTCTTGAATTTGTGTTGTTCAAACCACAGCCGCAGGGGTATTCAAGGCAGTGGGCCATAGCCAACATATTACTGAGTGAAGATCACAGGATAAGTCTATGCACTTCCTGCCAGTCTTGAATTTGTGTTGTTCAAACCACAGCTGCACGGGTATTCAAGGCAGAGTGCGATAGCCAACATATTACTGAGTGAAGTCACAGGAGAAGTCCATGCACTTCCTGCCAGCGTTGAATTTGTGTTGTTCAGACCACAACTGGAGGGGTATTCAAGGCAAAGGGCGATAGCCAACATATTACTGAGTGAAGGTCACAGGAGAAGTCCATGCACTTCCTGCCAGTCTTGAATATGTGTTGTTCAAACCACAGCTGCAGGTGTATTCAAGGCAGAGTGCGATAGCCAACATATTACTGAGTGAAGGTCACAGGAGAAGTATATGCACTTCCTGCCAGTGTAGAATTTGTGTTGTTCAGACCGCAACTGGAGGGGTATTCAAGGCAGAGGGCGATAGCCAACATATTACTGAGTGAAGGTCACAGGAGAAGTCCATGCACTTCCTGCCAGTCTTGAATTTGTGTTGTTCAGACCACAACTGCAGGGGTATTCAAGGTATAGGGCGATAGCCAACATGTTACTGAGTGAAGTCACAGGAGACGTCCATGCACTTCCTGCCAGTGTTGAATTTGTGTTGTTCAGACCACAACTGGAGGGGTATTCAAAGCAGAGGGCGATAGCCAACATATTACTGAATGAAGAACTTAGGACAATCTATAGACATCTTGCCAGTCATGAAGTTGTGTTGTTCAAACCACAGCTGCAGGCGTATTCAAGGCATAGGGCGATAGCGAACATATTACTGAGTAAAGGTCACAGGAGAGGTCCATGAACTTCCTGCCAGTCTTGAATTTGTGTTGTTTAGACCACAACTGGAGGGGTATTCAAGGCAGAGGGCGATAGCCAACATATTACTGAATGAAGAACTTAGGACAAGTCTATAGACTTCCTGCCAGTCTGAAGTTGTGTTGTTCAAACCACAGCTGCAGGGGTATACAAGGCAGACGGCGATAGCCAACATATTACTGAGTGAAGATCACAGGAGAAGTCCATGCACTTCCTGCCAGTCTTCAAGTTGTGTTGTTCAAACCGCAGCTGCAGGGGTATTCAAGGCAGAGTGCGATAGCCAACATATAACTGAGTGAGGTCACAGGAGAAGTCCATGCACTTCCTGCCAGTGTTGAATTTGTGTTGTTCAGACCACAACTGGAGGGTTATTCAAGGTAGAGGGCGATAGCCAACATATTACTGAGTGAAGGTCACAGGAGAATTCCATGCACTTCCTGCCAGTCTTGAATATGTGTTGTTCAAACCACAGCTGCAGCGGTATTCAAGGCAGAGTGCGATAGCCAACATATTACTGAGTGAAGGTCACAGGAGAAGTCCATGCACTTTTTGCCGGTCTTGAATTTGTGTTGCTCGGACCACAACTGGAGGGGTATTCAAGGAAGAGGGCCATAGCCAACATATTACTCAGTGAAGGTCACAGGAGAAGTCCATGCACTTCCTGCCAATCTTGAATTTGTGTTGTTCAGACCACAACTAGAGGGTTATTCAAGGTAGATGGAGATAGCCAACATATTACTCAGTGAAGGTCACAGGACTAGTCCATGCACTTCCTGCCAGTCTTGAATTTGTGTTGTTCAGACCACAACTGGAGGGGTATTCAAGGTAGAGGTCGATAGCCAACATGTTACTGTGTGAAGGTCACAGGAGAAGTCCATGCACTTCCTGCCAGTCTTGAATATGTGTTGTTCAAACCACAGCTGCAGGGGTATTCAAGGTAGAGGGCGATAGCCAACATGTTACTGTGTGAAGGTCACAGGAGAAGTCCATGCACTTCCTGCCAGTCTTGAATTTGTGTTGTTCAGACCACAGCTGGAGGAGGATTTGAGGCAGTGGTAGACAGCCAATTTGTTACTGGGTGAACGTCACAGACAAGTCCATGCTCTTGTTTCCAGTCTTGAATTTGTGTGTTTCAGACCACAGCTGGAGGAGGACTCGAGGCAGTGGGAAATAGTCAATTTATTATTGAGTGAATGTCAACAGGACAAGTCCATGCACTTCCTTCCAATCTTGAATTTGTGTTGTTCAGACCACAGGTGAAGGAGGATTCGAGGCAGTGGGAGTCAGCCAATTTATTACTGAGTGAAGGTCACAGACAAGTCCATGCACTTCCTGCCAGTCTTGATGTGTGTTTATGACCACAGCTGCTGGAGGATTCGAGGCAGTGGTAGATATGCAATATATTACTGAGAGAAGGTCACGGGACAAGTCCATGCACTTCCTTCTAGTCTTTAATTTGTGTGTTTCAGACAACAGCTGTTGGAGGATTCGAGGCAGTGGGAGATAGGCAATATACTACTGAGTGAAGGTCACAGGACAAGTCCATGCACCTCCTTCTAGTCTTGAATTTGTGTGTTTCAGACAACAGCTGTTGGAGGATTCGAGGCAGTGGGAGACAGCCAATTTATTACTGAGTGAAGGTCACAGACAAGTCCATGCACTTCCTGTCAGTCTTGAATTTGTGTTGCTCAGACCACAGCTAGAGGGCTAATGGAAACAGGGGGTGATAGCTAATACATTTCTGAGTGAACGTCATAGCATAGGTCTCCGTGTTTCCTGCCAGCCTTAACATTGTGTTGCTCAGACCACAGCTGGAGGGGGATGGAGACAGTTGGTGATATCTAATGTATTTCTGAGTGAACGTCATAGCATATGTGACCGCACATCCTGCCAGTCTTAACGTTGTGTTGCTCAGACCACAGCTGGGGGGGATGGAGACGGGTGGTGATAGCTAATGCATTACTTAGCGTACGTAATGGCATACGTCCCTGCAGTTCCTTCCAGTCTCAACGCTGTGATGCTCAGACCACAGCTGGAGGGATAAAGGAGACGGGGGTGATAGATAGTACATTACTGTGCGAAGGTCATACCATAAATCGCTACTCTTCCTGAAGGTCTTAAAGTTGAGTTGCACAGAGCACAACTGGAGGGGGAATGGATACAGTGTGTGTTAGCCAATAAATTACTGTAATGTGCTCATAGCGTAAGCCCCTGTACTTGCTGCCAGTCATGAATTTGTGTTCCTCAGACCACAGCTGGGAGGGGATTCGAGGCAGAGGGTGATAGCAATATATTCCTGAGTGAAGAACTTAGGACAACTCTATAGATTTCCTGCCAGTCATGACGATGTGTTGTTCAAACCACAGCTGTAGGGGTATTCAAGGCAGAGTGCGATAGCCAACATATTACTGAGTGAAGTCACAGCAGAAGTCCATGCACTTCCTGCCAGTGATGAATTTGTGTTGTTCAGACCACAACTGGAGGGGTATTCAAGGTAGAGGGCGATAGCCAACATAAGAGTGAATGAAGAACTTAGGGCAAGTCTATAGACTTCCTGCCAGTCATGAAGTTGTGTTGTTCAAACCACAGCAGCAGGGTTATTCAAGGCAGAGGGCGATAGCCAACATAGTACTCAGTGAAAGTCACAGGAGAAGTCCATGCACTTCCTGCCAGTCTTGAATTTGTGTTGTTCAAACCACAGCTGCAGGGGTATTCAAGGCAGAGTGCGATAGCCAACATATTACTGAGTGAAGTCACAGGAGACGTCCATGCACTTCCTGCCAGTGTTGAATTTGTGTTGTTCAGACCACAACTGGAGGGGTATTCAAAGCAGAGGGCGATAGCCAACATATTACTGAATGAAGAACTTAGGACAAGTCTATAGACATCCTGCCAGTCATGAAGTTGTGTTGTTCAAACCACAGCTGCAGGGATATTCAAGGCAGAGGGCGATAGCGAACATATTACTGAGTGAAGGTCACAGGAGAAGTCCATGCACTTCCCGCCAGTCTTGAATTTGTGTTGTTCAGACCACAACTGGAGGGGTATTCAAGGCAGAGGGCGATAGCCAACATATTACTGAATGAAGAACTTAGGACAAGTCTATAGACTTCTTGCCAGTCATGAAGTTGTGTTGTTCAAACCACAGCTGCAGGGATATTCAAGGCAGAGGGCGACAGCCAACGTATTACTGAGTGAAGATCACAGGAGAAGTCCATGCACTTCCTGACAGTCTTGAATTTGTGTTGTTCAAACCTCAGCAGCAGGGGTATTCAAGGCAGAAGGGCGATAGCCAACATATTACTGAGTGAAGTCACAGGAGAAGTCCATGCACTTCCTGCCAGTGTTGAATTTGTGTTGTTCAGACCACAACTGCAGGGATATTCAAGGTAGAGGGCGATAGTCAACATGTTACTGTGTGAAGGTCACAGGAGAAGTCCATGCACTTCCTGCCAGTGTTGAATTTGTGTTGTTCAGACCACAACTGGAGGGGTATTCAAGGCAGAGTGCGATAGCCAACATATTACTGAGTGAAGGTCACAGGAGAAGACCATGCACTTCCTGCCTGTCTTGAATTTGTGTTGTTCAGACCACAACTGCAGGGATATTCAAGGTAGAGGGCGATAGCCAACATGTTACTGTGTGAAGGTCACAGGAGAAGTCCATGCACTTCCTGCCAGTGCTGAATTTGTGTTGTTCAGACCACAACTGGAGGGGTATTCAAAGCAGAGGGCGATAGCCAACATATTACTGAATGAAGAACTTAGGACAAGTCTATAGACATCCTGTCAGTCATGAAGTTGTGTTGTTCAAACCACAGCTGCAGGGGTATTCAAGGCAGAGTACGATAGCCAACATATTACTCAGTGAAGTTCACAGGAGAAGTCCATGCACTTTTTGCCAGTGTTGAATTTGTGTTGTTCAGACCACAACTGGAGGGGTATTCAAGGCAGAGGGCCATAGCCAACATGTTACTTAGTGAAGGTCACAGGAGAAGTCCATGCACTTCCTGCCAGTCTTGAATTTGTTTTGTTCAGACCACAACTAGAGGGTTATTCAAGGTAGATGGAGATAGCCAACATAGTACTCAGTGAAGGTCACAGGACAAGCCCATGCACTTCCTGCCAATCTTGAATTTGTGTTGTTCAGACCACAACTGGAGGGGTATTCAAGGTAGAGGGCGATAGCCAACATGTTACTGTGTGAAGGTCACAGGAGAAGTCCATGCACTTTTTGGCAATCTTGAATTTGTGTTGTTCAGACCACAACTGGAGGGGTATTCAAGGCAGAGTGCGATAGCCAACATATTACTGAGTGAAGGTCACAGGAGAAGTCCATGCACTTTTTGCCAATCTTGAATTTGTGTTGTTCAGACCACAACTGGAGGGGTATTCAAGGCAGAGGGCCATAGCCAACTAATTACTTAGTGAAGGTCACAGGAGAAGTCCATGCACTTCCTGCCAGTCTTGAATTTGTGTTGTTCAGACCACAACTAGAGGGTTATTCAAGGTAGAGGGAGATAGCCAACATATTACTGAGTGAAGGTCACAGGAGAAGTCCATGCACTTCCTGCCAGTCTTGAATTTGTGTTGTTCAGACCACAACTGCAGGGGTATTCAAGGTAGAAGGCGATAGCCAACATGTTACTGTGTGAGGGTCACAGGAGAAGTCCATGCACTTCCTGCCAGTCTTGAATTTGTGTTGTTCGGACCACAGCTGGAGGAGGATTTGAGGCAGTGGGAGACAGCCAATTTATTACTGAGTGAAGGTCACAGACAAGTCCATGCTCTTCTTTCCAATCTTGAATTTCTTTGTTTCAGACCACAGCTGGAGGAGGATTCGAGGCAGTGGGAAATAGTCAATTTATTATTGAGTGAATGTCAACGGGACAAGTGCATGCACTTCCTTCCAATTTTGAATTTGTGTTGTTCAGACCACAGCTGGAGGAGGATTCGAGGCAGTGGTTGATATGCAATATATTGCTGAGTGAAGGTCACAGGACAAGTCCATGCACTTTCGTCCACTCATAAAGTTGTGTTGTTTAGATAACAGGGGGTTGAGACAGGGGGTGATAGCATATACATTACAAAGTGAAAATCATAGTATAAGTCCCTGCACATCCTGACAGTCTTAAAGATTATTTGCTCAGACCACAACTGGAGGTGGAATGGAGGCAGGGGTTGGTAGGAATTATATTACTGAGTGAAGGTCACAGAACAAGTCCATGTACTTCCTGCCAGTCATGAAGTTGTGTTGTTTAGACCACAGCTGCGAGGTGTCAAGGCAGAGGGTGACAGCTAATACATTCCTGAGTGAAGAACACAGGACAAGTCTATGCAAAAACTGCCAGTCATGAAGTTGTGTTGTTCAGAGCACAGCTGCAGGGGGAAGGGAGACAGATGGTTATAGCCATTGCTTTACTGAGCGGTCATAGCACAAGCCCTGCTCTTCCAACCAGTCTTGAATTTGTGTTGTTCAGAGCACAGCTGCAAGGAAATGGAAGCGGAGGGAGATAGCCTATACATTACTGAGTGTAGGTCATACCCCAAATCCATGCACCTCCTGGAAATCTGGAATTTGTGTTGCTCACACCAAAGCTAGTGTGCGAATAGAGGAAGAGGGAGATACCTAGCACGTTAATGAGTGAAGGTCATAGCATAGGTCCCTGCACTTCCTGCTAGTCTTAACGTTGTGTTGCTCAGACCACAACTAGAGGGCTAATGGAGACAGGGGGTGATAGCTAATACATTTCTGAGTGAACGTCATAGCATAGGTCCCCGCACTTCCTGCCAGTCTTAACGTGGTGCTCAGATCACAGCTGGAGGGGGATGGAGACAGGGGGTGATAGCTAATACATTGCTGAGTGAACGTCATAGCATAGGTTCCCGCACTTACTGCCAGTCTTAACGTTGTGTTGCGCAGACCACAGCCGAAGGGGGATGGAGCCAGGGGGTGATATCTAATACATTGCTGAGTGAACGTCATAGCATAGGTTCCCGCACTTCCTGCCAGTCTTAACGTTGTGTTGCTCAGACCACGGCTGGAGGGGGATGGAGACAGGGGGTGATAGCTAATACATTGCTGAGTGAACGTCATAGCATAGGTCCCCGCACTTCCTGCCAGTCTTAACGTTGTGTTGCTCAGACCACAGCTGGAGGGGGATGGAGATAGGTGGTGATAGCTAATACATTTCAGAGTGAACGTCATAGCATAGGTGCCCGCACTTCCTGCCAGAATTAACGTTGTGTTGCTCAGACCACGGCTGGAGGGGGATGGAGACAGTAGGTGATAGCTAATACATTTCTGAGTGAACGTCATGGCATAGGTCGCCGCACTTCCTGCCAGTCTTAACGTGTTGCTCAGTCCACAGCTGGAGGGTGATGGAGACAGGGGGTGGTAGCTAATACATTTCTGAGAGAACGTCATAGCATAGGTCCCCGCACTTCCTGCCAGTCTTAACGTTGTGTTGCTCAGACCACAGCTGGAGGGTGATGGAGACAGGGGGTGATAGCTAATACATTTCTGAGAGAACGTCATAGCATAGGTCCCCGCACTTCCTGCCAGTCTTAACATTGTGTTGCTCAGACCACAGCTGGAGGGTAATGGAGTCAGGGGGGGTAGCATATACATTACTGAGTGAACGTCATAAAATAAGTCCCTGCACTTCCTGCCAGTCATGAACTTGTGTTGTTCAGACCACAACTGGAGGGGGATTCAAGTCAGAGGCGATAGCCAATATATTAGTGATTCAAGGTCACAGGAGAAGTCCATGCACCTCCTGCCAGTCTTGAAGTTGTGTTGTTCAAACCACAGCTGAAGGTGATTCCAGGCAGAGGGAGATAGCCAATATATTACTGAGCGAAAGTCACAGGACAACTCCATACACTTTCTGGCAGTCCTGAATTTGTGTTGCTCACACCATAGCTGGTGGGCGAACGGAGGAAGAGGGAGATACCTAGCACGTTAATGACTGAAGGTCATATCATAGGTCCCTGCACTTCCTGCCAGTCTTAACGTTGTGTTGCTCAGACCACGCCTGGAAGGGGAGGAGTCAGGGGGTGATAGCTATTACATTTCTGAGTGAACGTCATAGCATAGGTCCCCGCACTTCCTGCCAGTCTTAACGTTGTGTTGCGCAGACCACAACTAGAGGGCTAATGGTGACAGGGGGTGATAGCTAATACATTTCTGAGAGAACGTCATAGCATAGGTCCCCGCACTTCCTGCCAGTCTTAACGTTGTGTTGCTCAGACCACAACTAGAGGGCTAATGGTGACAGGGGGTTATAGCTAATACATTTCTGAGAGAACGTCATAGCATAGGTCCCCGCACGTCCTGCCAGTCTTAACGTTGTGTTGCTCAGACCACAACTAGAGGGCTAATGGAGACAGGGGGTGATAACTAATACATTTCTGAGTGAACGTCATAGCATAAGTCCCCGCACTTCCTGCCAGTCTTAACGTTGTGTTGCTCAGACCACAACTAGAGGGCCAATGGAGACAGGGGGTGATAGCTAATACATTTCTGAGTGAACGTCATAGCATAGGTCCCCGCACGTCCTGCCAGTCTTAACGTTGTGTTGCTCAGACCACAGCTAGAGGGCTAATGGAGAGAGGGGGTGATAGCTAATACATTTCTGAGTGAAGGTCATAGCATAGGTCCCCGCACTTCCTGCCAGTCTTAACGTTGTGTTGCTCAGACCACAAGTAGAGAGCTAATGGAGACAGGGGTTGATAGCTAATACATTTTTGAGTGAACGTCATAGCATAGGTCCCCGCACTTCCTGCCAGTCTTAACGTGTTGCTCAGACCACAGCTAGAGGGCTAATGGAGACAGGAGGTGATAGCTAATACATTTCTCAGTTAACGTCATAGCATAGGTCCCCGCACTTCCTGCCAGTCATAACGTGGTGTTGCTCAGACCACAACTAGAGGGCTAATGGAGACAGGGGGTGATAGATAATACATTTCTGAGTGAACGTCGTAGCATAGGTCCCCGCACTTCCTGCCAGTCTTAACGTTGTGTTGCTCAGACAACAACTAGAGGGCAAACGGAGACAGGGGGTGATAGCTAATACATTTCTGAGTGAACGTCATAGCATAGGTCCCCGCACTTCCTGCCAGTCTTAACGGGTTGCTCACATCACAGCTGGAGGGAGATAGAGACAGGGGGTGATAGCTAATACATTGCTGAGTGAACGTCATAGCATAGGTTCCCCCACTTCCTGCCAGTCTTAACGTTGTGTTGCTCAGACCACAGCTGGAGGGGGATGGAAACAGGTGGTGATAGCTAATACATTGCTGAGTGAACGTCATAGCATAGGTTCCCGCACTTCCTGCCAGTCTTAACGTTGTGTTGCTCAGACCACAGCTGGAAGGGGATGTAGACAGGTGGTGATAGCTAATACATTGCTGAGTGAACGTCATAGCATAGGTTACCGCACTTCCTGCCAGTCTTAACGTTGTGTTGCTCAGACCACAGCTGGTGGGGGATGGAGACAGGGGGTGATAGCTAATACATTGCTGAGTGATCGTCATAAGCACAGGTTCCCGCACTTCCTGCCAGTCTTAACGTTGTGTAGCTCAGACCACGGCTGGAGGGGGATGGAGACAGGGGGTGATAGCTGATACATTGCTGAGTGAACGTCATAGCATAGGTGCACGCACTTCCTGCAATTCTTAACGTTGTGTTGCTCAGATCACGTCTGGAGGGGGATGGAGACAGTAGGTGATAGCTAATATATTTCTGAGAGAACCTCATAGCATAGGTCCCCGCACTTCCTACCAGTCTTAACGTTGTGTTGCTCAGACCACAGCTGGAGGGTGATGGAGACAGGGGGTGATAGCTAATAGATTTCTGAGAGAACGTCATAGCATAGGTCCCCGCACTTCCTGCCAGTCTTAACGTTATGTTGCTCAGACCACAGCTGGAGGGTGATGGAGACAGTAGGTGATAGCTAATACATTTCTGAGAGAACGCCATAGCATAGGTGCCCGCACTACCTGCCGGTCTTAACGTTGTGTTGCTCAGATCACAGCTGGAGACAGGGGGTGATAGCTAATACATTTCTGAGAGAACGTCGTAGCATAGGTGCCCGCACTTCCTGCCAATCTTAACGTTGTGTTGCTCAGACCACGGCTGGAGGGGGATGGCGACAGGGGGTGATAGCTAATACATTTCTGACTGAACGTCATAGCATAGGTCCCCGCACTAACTGCCAGTCTTAACGTCGTGTTGCTCAGACCAAGGCTGGAGGTGGATGGAGACAGGGGGTGATAGCTAATACATTTCTGAGTGAACGTCATAGCATAGGTGCCCGCACTTCCTGCCAGTCTTAACGTTGTGTTGCTCAGACCACAGCTAGATGGCTAATGGAGACAGGGGATGATAGCTAATACATTTCTGAGTGAACGTCATAGCATAGGTCCCCGCACTTCCTTCCAGTCTTAACGTGTTGCTCAGACCACAGTTAGAGCACTAATGGAGACAGAGGGTGATAGCTGATACATTTCTGAGTGAACGTCATAGCATAGGTCCCCGCACTTCCTGCCAGTCTTAACGTTGTGTTGCTCAGACCACAACTAGAGGGCTAATGGAGACAGGGGGTGATAGCTAATACATTTCTGAGTGAACGTCATAGCATAGGTCCTCGCACTTCCTGCCAGTCTTAACGTGTTGCTCAGATCACAGCTGGAGGAGGATGGAGACAGGGGGTGATAGCTAATACATTGCTGAGTGAACCTCATAGCATAGGTTCCCGCACTTCCTGCCAGTCTTAACGTTGTGTTGCTCAGACCACAGCTGGAGGGGGATGGAGACAGGGGGTGATAGCTAATACATTGCTGAGTGAACGTCATAGCATAGGTTCCCGCACTTCCTGCCAGCCTTAACGTTGTGTTGCTCAGACCACGCCTGGAGGGGGATGGAGACAGGGGGTGATAGCTAATACATTGCTGAGTGAACGTCATAGCATAGGTCCCCGCACTTCCTGGCAGTTTTAACGTTGTGTTGCTCAGACCACAGCTGGAGGGGGATGGAGACAGGTGGTGATAGCTAATACATTGCTGAGTGAACGTCATAGTATAGGTTCCCGCACTTCCTGCCAGTCTTAACGTTGTGTTGCTCAGATCACGGCTGGAGGGGGATGGAGACAGGTGGTGATAGCTAATACATTGCTGAGTGAACGTCATAGCATAGGTTCCCACACTTCCTGCCAGTCTTAATGTTGTGTTGCTCAGATCACGGCTGGAGGGGGATGGAGACAGGGGGTGATAGCTAATACATTGCTGAGTGAACGTCATAGCATATGTTCCCGCACTTCCTGCCAGTCTTAACGTTGTGCTGCTCAGATCACGGCTGGAGGGGGATGGAGACAGGGGGTGATAGCTAACACATTGCTGAGTGAACGTCATAGCATAGGTGCACGCACTTCCTGCCAGTCTTAACGTTGTGTTGCTCAGACCACGGCTGGAGGGGGTGAAGACAGTAGGTGATAGCTAATACATTTCTGAGAGAACGTCATAGCATAGGTTCCCGCACTTCCTGCCAGTCTTAACGTTGTGTTGCTCAGACCACGGCTGGAGGGGGATGGAGACAGGGGTTGATAGCTAATACATTTCTGAGTGAACGTCATAGCATAGGTCCGCGCACATCCTGCCAGTCTTAACGTCGTGTTGCTCAGACCACGGCTGGAGGGGGATGGAGACAGGGGGTAATAGCTAATACATTTGTGAGTGAACGTCATAGCATAGGTGCCCGCACTTCCTGCCAGTCTTAACGTTGTGTTGCTCAGACCACAGCTGGGGGGGATTGAGACAGGTGGTGATAGCTAATGCATTACTTAGCGTACGTAATGGCATACGTCCCTGCAGTTCCTTCCAGTCTCAACGCTGTGTAGCTCAGACCACAGCTGGAGGGATAAAGGAGACGGGGGTGATAGATAGTACATTACTGTGCGAAGGTCATACCATAAATCGCTACTCTTCCTGAAGGTCTTAACGTTGAGTTGCTCAGAGCACAACTGGAGGGGCAATGGATACAGTGTGTGTTAGCTAATAAATTACTGTAATATGCTCATAGCGTAAGCCCCTGTACTTGCTGCCAGTCATGAATTTGTGTTGCTCAGACCACTGCTCGGGGGGGATTCGAGGCAGAGGGTGATAGCAATATATTCCTTAGTGAAGAACTTAGGACAACTCTATAGATTTCCTGCCAGTCATGAAGATATGTTGTTCAAACCACAGCTGCAGTGGTATTCAAGGCAGAGTGCGATAGCCAACATATTACTGAGTGAAGTCACAGGAGAAGTCCATGCACTTCCTGCCAGTGTTGAATTTGTGTTGTTCCGACCACAACTGGAGGGGTATTCAAGGCAGAGGGCGATAGCCAACATATTACTGAGTGAAGGTCACAGGAGAAGTCCATGCACTTCCTGCCAGTCTTGAATATGTGTTGTTCAAACCACAGATCAGGGGTATTCAAGGCAGAGTGCGATAGCCAACATATTACTGAGTGAACGTCACAGGAGAAGTCCATGCACTTTTTGCCAGTGTTGAATTTGTGTTGTTCAGACCACAACTGGAGGGGTATTCAAGGCAGAGGGCCATAGCCAACATATTACTTAGTGAAGGTCACAGGAGAAGTCCATGCACTTGCTGGCTGTCTTGAATATGTGTTGTTCAAACCACAGTTGCAGGGGTATTCAAGGCAGAGTGCGATAGCCAACATATTACTGAGTGAAGGTCACAGGAGAAGTCCATGCACTTTTTGCCAGTCTTGAATTTGTGTTGTTCAGACCACAACTGGAGGGGTATTCAAGGCAGAGGGCCATAGCCAACATATTACTTAGTGAAGGTCACAGGAGAAGTCCATGCACTTCCTGCCAGTCTTGAATTTGTGTTGTTCAGACCACAACTAGAGGGTTATTCAAGGTAGAGGGAGATAGCCAACATATTACTGAGTGAAGGTCACAGGACAAGTCCATGCACTTCCGGCCAGTCATGAATTTGTGTTGTTCAGACCACAACTGGAGGGGTATTCAAGGTAGAGGGCGATAGCCAACATGTGACTGTGTGAAGGTCACAGGAGAAGTCCATGCACTTCCTGCCAGTCTTGAATATGTGTTGTTCAAACCACATCTGCAGGGGTATTCAAGGCAGAGGGCGATAGCCAACATATTACTGAGTGAAGGTCACAGGTGAAATAAATGCACTTCCTGCCAGTGTAGAATTTGTGTTGTTCAGACCACAACTGGAGGGGTATTCAAGGCAGAGGGCGATAGCCAACATATTACTGAGTGAAGGTCACAATAGAAGTCCATGCACGTCCTGCCAGTCTTGAATTTGTGTTGTTCAGACCACAACCGCAGGGGTATTCAAGGTAGAGGGCGATAGCCAACATGTTACTGTGTGAGGGTCACAGGAGAAGTCCATGCACTTCCTGCCAGTCTTGAATTTGTGTTGTTCAGACCACAGCTTGAGAAGGATTTGAGGCAGTGGGAGACAGCCAATTTATTACTGAGTGAAGGTCACAGACAAGTCCATGCTCTTCTTTCCAATCTTGAATTTGTGTGTTTCAGACCACAGCTGGAGGAGGATTCGAGGCAGTGGGAAATAGTCAATTTATTATTGAGTGAATGTCAACGGGACAAGTGCATGCACTTCCTTCCAATCTTGAATTTGTGTTGTTCAGACCACAGCTGGAGGAGGATTCGAGACAGTGGTTGATATGCAATATATTGCTGAGTTAAGGTCACAGGACAAGTCCATGCACTTTCGTCCACTCATAAAGTTGTGTTGTTTAGATAACAGGGGGTTGAGACAGGGGGTGATAGCATATACATTACAAAGTGAAAATCATAGTATAAGTCCCTGCACATCCTGACAGTCTTAAAGTTTATTTGCTCAGACCACAACTGGAGGTGGAATGGAGGCAGGGGTTGGTAGGAATTATATTACTGAGTGAAGGTCACAGAACAAGTCCATGTACTTCCTGCCAGTCATGAAGTTGTGTTGTTCAGACCACAGCTGCGAGGTTTCAAGGCAGAGGGTGACAGCTAATACATTCCTGAGTGAAGAACACAGGACAAGTCTATGCAAAAACTGCCAGTCATGAAGTTGTGTTGTTCAGAGCACAGCTGCAGGGGGAAGGGAGACAGGTGGTTATAGCCATTGCTTTACTGAGTGGTCATAGCACAAGCCCTGCTCTTCCAACCAGTCTTAAATTTGTGTTGTTCAGAGCACAGCTGCACGGAAATGGAGGCGGAGGGAGATAGCCAATACATTACTGAGTGTAGGTCATACCCCAAATCCATGCACCTTCTGGAAATCTGGAATTTGTGTTGCTCACACCAAAGCTAGTGTGCGAATGGAGGAAGAGGGAGATACCTAGCACGTTAATGAGTGAAGGTCATAGCATAGGTCCCTGCACTTCCTGCTAGTCTTAACGTTGTGTTGCTCAGACCACAACTAGAGGGCTAATGGAGACAGGGGGTGATAGCTAATACATTTCTGAGTGAACGGCATAGCATAGGTCCCCGCACTTCCTGCCAGTCTTAACGTTGTGTTGCTCAGACCACAACTAGAGGGCTAATGGAGACGGGGGGTGATAGCTAATACATTTCTGAGTGAACGTCATAGCATAGGTCCCCGCACTTCCTGCCAGTCTTAACGTGGTGCTCAGATCACAGCTGGAGGGGGATGGAGACAGGGGGTGATAGCTAATACATTGCTGAGTGAACGTCATAGCATAGGTTCCCGCACTTCCTGCCAGTCTTAACGTTGTGTTGCGCAGATCACAGCCGAAGGGGGATGGAGACAGGGGGTGATATCTAATACATTGCTGAGTGAACGTCATAGCATAGGTTCCCGCACTTCCTGCCAGTCTTAACGTTGTGTTGCTCAGACCACGGCTGGAGGGGGATTGAGACAGGGGGTGATAGCTAATACATTGCTGAGTGAACGTCATAGCATAGGTGCCCGCACTTCCTGCCAGACTTAACGTTGTGTTGCTCAGACCACGGCTGGTGGGGGATGGAGACAGTAGGTGATAGCTAATACATTTCTGAGTGAACGTCATGGCATAGGTCGCCGCACTTCCTGCCAGTCTTAACGTGTTGCTCAGTCCACAGCTGGAGGGTGATGGAGACAGGGGGTGGTAGCTAATACATTTCTGAGAGAACGTCATAGCATAGGTCCCCGCACTTCCTGCCAGTCTTAACGTTGTGTTGCTCAGACCACAGCTGGAGGGTGATGGAGACAGGGGGTGATAGCTAATACATTTCTGAGAGAACGTCATAGCATAGGTCCCCGCACTTCCTGCCAGTCTTAACGTTGTGTTGCTCAGACCACAGCTGGAGGGTAATGGAGACAGGGGGGTAGCATATACGTTACTGAGTGAACGTCATAAAATAAGTCCATGCACCTCCTGCCAGTCTTGAAGTTGTGTTGTTCAAACCACTGCTGAAGGGGATTCCAGGCAGAGGGAGATAGCCATTATATTACTGAGCGAAAGTCACAGGACAACTCCATACACTTTCTGGCAGTCCTGAATTTGTGTTGCTCACACCATAGCTGGTGGGCGAACGGAGGAAGAGGGAGATACCTAGCACGTTAATGACTGAAGGTCATATCATAGGTCCCTGCACTTCCTGCCAGTCTTAACGTTGTGTTGCTCAGACCACAGCTGGAGGGTAAGGGAGACGGGGTGATAGCTAATGCATTGCTGAGTGAACGTCGTAGCTTAGGTCCCCGCACTTCCTGCCAGTCTTAACGTTGTGTTGCTCAGACCACAGCTGGAAGGGAAATGGAGACAGTAGGTGATAGCTAATACATTTCTGAGTGAACGTCGTAGCATAGGTGCCCGCAATTCCTGCCAGTCTTAACGTTGTGTTGCTCAGACCACGCCTGGAGGGGGAGGAGACAGGGGGTGATAGCTATTACATTTCTGAGTGAACGTCATAGCATAGGTGCCCGCACTTCCTGCCAGTCTTAACGTTGTGTTGCGCAGAACACAACTTCAGGGCTAATGGTGACAGGGGGTTATAGCTAATACATTTCTGAGAGAACGTCATAGCATAGGTCCCCGCACGTCCTGCCAGTCTTAACGTTGTGTTGCTCAGACCACAACTAGAGGGCTAATGGAGACAGGGGGTGATATCTAATACATTTCTGAGTGAATGTCATAGCATAGGTCCCCGTACTTCCTGCCAGTCTTAACGTTGTGTTGCTCAGACCACAGCTGGAGGGGGATGGAGATAGGTGGTGATAGCTAATACATTTCAGAGTGAACGTCATAGCATAGGTTCCCGCACTTCCTGCCAGTCTTAACGTTGTGTTGCTCAGACCACGGCTGGAGGGGGATGGAGACAGGGGGTGATAGCTAATACATTGCTGAGTGAACGTCATAGCATAGGTCCCCGCACTTCCTGCCAGTCTTAACGTTGTGTTGCTCAGACCACAGCTGGAGGGGGATGGAGATAGGTGGTGATAGCTAATACATTTCAGAGTGAACGTCATAGCATAGGTGCCCGCACTTCCTGCCAGAATTAACGTTGTGTTGCTCAGACCACGGCTGGAGGGGGATGCAGACAGTAGGTGATAGCTAATACATTTCTGAGTGAACGTCATGGCATAGGTCGCCGCACTTCCTGCCAGTCTTAACGTGTTGCTCAGTCCACAGCTGGAGGGTGATGGAGACAGGGGGTGGTAGCTAATACATTTCTGAGAGAACGTCATAGCATAGGTCCCCGCACTTCCTGCCAGTCTTAACGTTGTGTTGCTCAGACCACAGCTGGAGGGTGATGGAGACAGGGGGTGATAGCTAATACATTTCTGAGAGAACGTCATAGCATAGGTCCCCGCACTTCCTGCCAGTCTTAACGTTGTGTTGCTCAGACCACAGCTGGAGGGTAATGGAGTCAGGGGGGGTAGCATATACATTACTGAGTGAACGTCATAAAATAAGTCCCTGCACTTCCTGCCAGTCATGAACTTGTGTTGTTCAGACCACAACTGGAGGGGGATTCAAGTCAGAGGCGATAGCCAATATATTAGTGATTCAAGGTCACAGGAGAAGTCCATGCACCTCCTGCCAGTCTTGAAGTTGTGTTGTTCAAACCACAGCTGAAGGTGATTCCAGGCAGAGGGAGATAGCCAATATATTACTGAGCGAAAGTCACAGGACAACTCCATACACTTTCTGGCAGTCCTGAATTTGTGTTGCTCACACCATAGCTGGTGGGCGAACGGAGGAAGAGGGAGATACCTAGCACGTTAATGACTGAAGGTCATATAATAGGTCCCTGCACTTCCTGCCAGTCTTAACGTTGTGTTGCTCAGACCACGCCTGGAAAGGGAGGAGACAGGGGGTGATAGCTATTACATTTCTGAGTGAACGTCATAGCATAGGTCCCCGCACTTCCTGCCAGTCTTAACGTTGTGTTGCGCAGACCACAACTAGAGGGCTAATGGTGACAGGGGGTGATAGCTAATACATTTCTGAGAGAACGTCATAGCATAGGTCCCCGCACTTCCTGCCAGTCTTAACGTTGTGTTGCTCAGACCACAACTAGAGGGCTAATGGTGACAGGGGGTTATAGCTAATACATTTCTGAGAGAACGTCATAGCATAGGTCCCCGCACGTCCTGCCAGTCTTAACGTTGTGTTGCTCAGACCACAACTAGAGGGCTAATGGAGACAGGGGGTGATAACTAATACATTTCTGAGTGAACGTCATAGCATAAGTCCCCGCACTTCCTGCCAGTCTTAACGTTGTGTTGCTCAGACCACAACTAGAGGGCCAATGGAGACAGGGGGTGATAGCTAATACATTTCTGAGTGAACGTCATAGCATAGGTCCCCGCACGTCCTGCCAGTCTTAACGTTGTGTTGCTCAGACCACAGCTAGAGGGCTAATGGAGAGAGGGGGTGATAGCTAATACATTTCTGAGTGAAGGTCATAGCATAGGTCCCCGCACTTCCTGCCAGTCTTAACGTTGTGTTGCTCAGACCACAAGTAGAGAGCTAATGGAGACAGGGGTTGATAGCTAATACATTTTTGAGTGAACGTCATAGCATAGGTCCCCGCACTTCCTGCCAGTCTTAACGTGTTGCTCAGACCACAGCTAGAGGGCTAATGGAGACAGGAGGTGATAGCTAATACATTTCTCAGTTAACGTCATAGCATAGGTCCCCGCACTTCCTGCCAGTCATAACGTGGTGTTGCTCAGACCACAACTAGAGGGCTAATGGAGACAGGGGGTGATAGATAATACATTTCTGAGTGAACGTCGTAGCATAGGTCCCCGCACTTCCTGCCAGTCTTAACGTTGTGTTGCTCAGACAACAACTAGAGGGCAAACGGAGACAGGGGGTGATAGCTAATACATTTCTGAGTGAACGTCATAGCATAGGTCCCCGCACTTCCTGCCAGTCTTAACGGGTTGCTCACATCACAGCTGGAGGGAGATAGAGACAGGGGGTGATAGCTAATACATTGCTGAGTGAACGTCATAGCATAGGTTCCCCCACTTCCTGCCAGTCTTAACGTTGTGTTGCTCAGACCACAGCTGGAGGGGGATGGAAACAGGTGGTGATAGCTAATACATTGCTGAGTGAACGTCATAGCATAGGTTCCCGCACTTCCTGCCAGTCTTAACGTTGTGTTGCTCAGACCACAGCTGGAAGGGGATGTAGACAGGTGGTGATAGCTAATACATTGCTGAGTGAACGTCATAGCATAGGTTACCGCACTTCCTGCCAGTCTTAACGTTGTGTTGCTCAGACCACAGCTGGTGGGGGATGGAGACAGGGGGTGATAGCTAATACATTGCTGAGTGATCGTCATAAGCACAGGTTCCCGCACTTCCTGCCAGTCTTAACGTTGTGTAGCTCAGACCACGGCTGGAGG
The DNA here is from genome assembly GCA_030765065.1 of Deroplatys truncata. Taxonomy (NCBI): domain Eukaryota; kingdom Metazoa; phylum Arthropoda; class Insecta; order Mantodea; family Mantidae; genus Deroplatys; species Deroplatys truncata. The sequence continues at coordinate 260,767,764 of CM060984.1, forward strand.
GGGATGGAGACAGGGGGTGATAGCTAATACATTGCTGAGTGAACGTCATAGCATAGGTGCACGCACTTCCTGCAATTCTTAACGTTGTGTTGCTCAGATCACGTCTGGAGGGGGATGGAGACAGTAGGTGATAGCTAATATATTTCTGAGAGAACCTCATAGCATAGGTCCCCGCACTTCCTACCAGTCTTAACGTTGTGTTGCTCAGACCACAGCTGGAGGGTGATGGAGACAGGGGGTGATAGCTAATAGATTTCTGAGAGAACGTCATAGCATAGGTCCCCGCACTTCCTGCCAGTCTTAACGTTATGTTGCTCAGACCACAGCTGGAGGGTGATGGAGACAGTAGGTGATAGCTAATACATTTCTGAGAGAACGCCATAGCATAGGTGCCCGCACTACCTGCCGGTCTTAACGTTGTGTTGCTCAGATCACAGCTGGAGACAGGGGGTGATAGCTAATACATTTCTGAGAGAACGTCGTAGCATAGGTGCCCGCACTTCCTGCCAATCTTAACGTTGTGTTGCTCAGACCACGGCTGGAGGGGGATGGCGACAGGGGGTGATAGCTAATACATTTCTGACTGAACGTCATAGCATAGGTCCCCGCACTAACTGCCAGTCTTAACGTCGTGTTGCTCAGACCAAGGCTGGAGGTGGATGGAGACAGGGGGTGATAGCTAATACATTTCTGAGTGAACGTCATAGCATAGGTGCCCGCACTTCCTGCCAGTCTTAACGTTGTGTTGCTCAGACCACAGCTAGATGGCTAATGGAGACAGGGGATGATAGCTAATACATTTCTGAGTGAACGTCATAGCATAGGTCCCCGCACTTCCTTCCAGTCTTAACGTGTTGCTCAGACCACAGTTAGAGCACTAATGGAGACAGAGGGTGATAGCTGATACATTTCTGAGTGAACGTCATAGCATAGGTCCCCGCACTTCCTGCCAGTCTTAACGTTGTGTTGCTCAGACCACAACTAGAGGGCTAATGGAGACAGGGGGTGATAGCTAATACATTTCTGAGTGAACGTCATAGCATAGGTCCTCGCACTTCCTGCCAGTCTTAACGTGTTGCTCAGATCACAGCTGGAGGAGGATGGAGACAGGGGGTGATAGCTAATACATTGCTGAGTGAACCTCATAGCATAGGTTCCCGCACTTCCTGCCAGTCTTAACGTTGTGTTGCTCAGACCACAGCTGGAGGGGGATGGAGACAGGGGGTGATAGCTAATACATTGCTGAGTGAACGTCATAGCATAGGTTCCCGCACTTTCTGCCAGCCTTAACGTTGTGTTGCTCAGACCACGCCTGGAGGGGGATGGAGACAGGGGGTGATAGCTAATACATTGCTGAGTGAACGTCATAGCATAGGTCCCCGCACTTCCTGGCAGTTTTAACGTTGTGTTGCTCAGACCACAGCTGGAGGGGGATGGAGACAGGTGGTGATAGCTAATACATTGCTGAGTGAACGTCATAGTATAGGTTCCCGCACTTCCTGCCAGTCTTAACGTTGTGTTGCTCAGATCACGGCTGGAGGGGGATGGAGACAGGTGGTGATAGCTAATACATTGCTGAGTGAACGTCATAGCATAGGTTCCCACACTTCCTGCCAGTCTTAATGTTGTGTTGCTCAGATCACGGCTGGAGGGGGATGGAGACAGGGGGTGATAGCTAATACATTGCTGAGTGAACGTCATAGCATATGTTCCCGCACTTCCTGCCAGTCTTAACGTTGTGCTGCTCAGATCACGGCTGGAGGGGGATGGAGACAGGGGGTGATAGCTAACACATTGCTGAGTGAACGTCATAGCATAGGTGCACGCACTTCCTGCCAGTCTTAACGTTGTGTTGCTCAGACCACGGCTGGAGGGGGTGAAGACAGTAGGTGATAGCTAATACATTTCTGAGAGAACGTCATAGCATAGGTTCCCGCACTTCCTGCCAGTCTTAACGTTGTGTTGCTCAGACCACGGCTGGAGGGGGATGGAGACAGGGGTTGATAGCTAATACATTTCTGAGTGAACGTCATAGCATAGGTGCGCGCACATCCTGCCAGTCTTAACGTCGTGTTGCTCAGACCACGGCTGGAGGGGGATGGAGACAGGGGGTAATAGCTAATACATTTGTGAGTGAACGTCATAGCATAGGTGCCCGCACTTCCTGCCAGTCTTAACGTTGTGTTGCTCAGACCACAGCTGGGGGGGATTGAGACAGGTGGTGATAGCTAATGCATTACTTAGCGTACGTAATGGCATACGTCCCTGCAGTTCCTTCCAGTCTCAACGCTGTGTAGCTCAGACCACAGCTGGAGGGATAAAGGAGACGGGGGTGATAGATAGTACATTACTGTGCGAAGGTCATACCATAAATCGCTACTCTTCCTGAAGGTCTTAACGTTGAGTTGCTCAGAGCACAACTGGAGGGGTAATGGATACAGTGTGTGTTAGCTAATAAATTACTGTAATATGCTCATAGCGTAAGCCCCTGTACTTGCTGCCAGTCATGAATTTGTGTTGCTCAGACCACAGCTCGGGGGGGATTCGAGGCAGAGGGTGATAGCAATATATTCCTTAGTGAAGAACTTAGGACAACTCTATAGATTTCCTGCCAGTCATGAAGATATGTTGTTCAAACCACAGCTGCAGTGGTATTCAAGGCAGAGTGCGATAGCCAACATATTACTGAGTGAAGTCACAGGAGAAGTCCATGCACTTCCTGCCAGTGTTGAATTTGTGTTGTTCCGACCACAACTGGAGGGGTATTCAAGGCAGAGGGCGATAGCCAACATATTACTGAGTGAAGGTCACAGGAGAAGTCCATGCACTTCCTGCCAGTCTTGAATATGTGTTGTTCAAACCACAGATCAGGGGTATTCAAGGCAGAGTGCGATAGCCAACATATTACTGAGTGAACGTCACAGGAGAAGTCCATGCACTTTTTGCCAGTGTTGAATTTGTGTTGTTCAGACCACAACTGGAGGGGTATTCAAGGCAGAGGGCCATAGCCAACATATTACTTAGTGAAGGTCACAGGAGAAGTCCATGCACTTGCTGGCTGTCTTGAATATGTGTTGTTCAAACCACAGTTGCAGGGGTATTCAAGGCAGAGTGCGATAGCCAACATATTACTGAGTGAAGGTCACAGGAGAAGTCCATGCACTTTTTGCCAGTCTTGAATTTGTGTTGTTCAGACCACAACTGGAGGGGTATTCAAGGCAGAGGGCCATAGCCAACATATTACTTAGTGAAGGTCACAGGAGAAGTCCATGCACTTCCTGCCAGTCTTGAATTTGTGTTGTTCAGACCGCAACTAGAGGGTTATTCAAGGTAGAGGGAGATAGCCAACATATTACTGAGTGAAGGTCACAGGACAAGTCCATGCACTTCCGGCCAGTCATGAATTTGTGTTGTTCAGACCACAACTGGAGGGGTATTCAAGGTAGAGGGCGATAGCCAACATGTGACTGTGTGAAGGTCACAGGAGAAGTCCATGCACTTCCTGCCAGTCTTGAATATGTGTTGTTCAAACCACATCTGCAGGGGTATTCAAGGCAGAGGGCGATAGCCAACATATTACTGAGTGAAGGTCACAGGTGAAATAAATGCACTTCCTGCCAGTGTAGAATTTGTGTTGTTCAGACCACAACTGGAGGGGTATTCAAGGCAGAGGGCGATAGCCAACATATTACTGAGTGAAGGTCACAATAGAAGTCCATGCACGTCCTGCCAGTCTTGAATTTGTGTTGTTCAGACCACAACCGCAGGGGTATTCAAGGTAGAGGGCGATAGCCAACATGTTACTGTGTGAGGGTCACAGGAGAAGTCCATGCACTTCCTGCCAGTCTTGAATTTGTGTTGTTCAGACCACAGCTTGAGAAGGATTTGAGGCAGTGGGAGACAGCCAATTTATTACTGAGTGAAGGTCACAGACAAGTCCATGCTCTTCTTTCCAATCTTGAATTTGTGTGTTTCAGACCACAGCTGGAGGAGGATTCGAGGCAGTGGGAAATAGTCAATTTATTATTGAGTGAATGTCAACGGGACAAGTGCATGCACTTCCTTCCAATCTTGAATTTGTGTTGTTCAGACCACAGCTGGAGGAGGATTCGAGACAGTGGTTGATATGCAATATATTGCTGAGTTAAGGTCACAGGACAAGTCCATGCACTTTCGTCCACTCATAAAGTTGTGTTGTTTAGATAACAGGGGGTTGAGACAGGGGGTGATAGCATATACATTACAAAGTGAAAATCATAGTATAATTCCTGCACATCCTGACAGTCTTAAAGTTTATTTGCTCAGACCAGAACTGGAGGTGGAATGGAGGCAGGGGTTGGTAGGAATTATATTACTGAGTGAAGGTCACAGAACAAGTCCATGTACTTCCTGCCAGTCATGAAGTTGTGTTGTTCAGACCACAGCTGCGAGGTTTCAAGGCAGAGGGTGACAGCTAATACATTCCTGAGTGAAGAACACAGGACAAGTCTATGCAAAAACTGCCAGTCATGAAGTTGTGTTGTTCAGAGCACAGCTGCAGGGGGAAGGGAGACAGGTGGTTATAGCCATTGCTTTACTGAGTGGTCATAGCACAAGCCCTGCTCTTCCAACCAGTATTAAATTTGTGTTGTTCAGAGCACAGCTGCACGGAAATGGAGGCGGAGGGAGATAGCCAATACATTACTGAGTGTAGGTCATACCCCAAATCCATGCACCTTCTGGAAATCTGGAATTTGTGTTGCTCACACCAAAGCTAGTGTGCGAATGGAGGAAGAGGGAGATACCTAGCACGTTAATGAGTGAAGGTCATAGCATAGGTCCCTGCACTTCCTGCTAGTCTTAACGTTGTGTTGCTCAGACCACAACTAGAGGGCTAATGGAGACAGGGGGTGATAGCTAATACATTTCTGAGTGAACGGCATAGCATAGGTCCCCGCACTTCCTGCCAGTCTTAACGTTGTGTTGCTCAGACCACAACTAGAGGGCTAATGGAGACAGGGGGTGATAGCTAATACATTTCTGAGTGAACGTCATAGCATAGGTCCCCGCACTTCCTGCCAGTCTTAACGTGGTGCTCAGATCACAGCTGGAGGGGGATGGAGACAGGGGGTGATAGCTAATACATTGCTGAGTGAACGTCATAGCATAGGTTCCCGCACTTCCTGCCAGTCTTAACGTTGTGTTGCGCAGATCACAGCCGAAGGGGGATGGAGACAGGGGGTGATATCTAATACATTGCTGAGTGAACGTCATAGCATAGGTTCCCGCACTTCCTGCCAGTCTTAACGTTGTGTTGCTCAGACCACGGCTGGAGGGGGATTGAGACAGGGGGTGATAGCTAATACATTGCTGAGTGAACGTCATAGCATAGGTGCCCGCACTTCCTGCCAGACTTAACGTTGTGTTGCTCAGACCACGGCTGGTGGGGGATGGAGACAGTAGGTGATAGCTAATACATTTCTGAGTGAACGTCATGGCATAGGTCGCCGCACTTCCTGCCAGTCTTAACGTGTTGCTCAGTCCACAGCTGGAGGGTGATGGAGACAGGGGGTGGTAGCTAATACATTTCTGAGAGAACGTCATAGCATAGGTCCCCGCACTTCCTGCCAGTCTTAACGTTGTGTTGCTCAGACCACAGCTGGAGGGTGATGGAGACAGGGGGTGATAGCTAATACATTTCTGAGAGAACGTCATAGCATAGGTCCCCGCACTTCCTGCCAGTCTTAACGTTGTGTTGCTCAGACCACAGCTGGAGGGTAATGGAGACAGGGGGGTAGCATATACGTTACTGAGTGAACGTCATAAAATAAGTCCATGCACCTCCTGCCAGTCTTGAAGTTGTGTTGTTCAAACCACTGCTGAAGGGGATTCCAGGCAGAGGGAGATAGCCATTATATTACTGAGCGAAGTCACAGGACAACTCCATACACTTTCTGGCAGTCCTGAATTTGTGTTGCTCACACCATAGCTGGTGGGCGAACGGAGGAAGAGGGAGATACCTAGCACGTTAATGACTGAAGGTCATATCATAGGTCCCTGCACTTCCTGCCAGTCTTAACGTTGTGTTGCTCAGACCACAGCTGGAGGGTAAGGGAGACGGGGTGATAGCTAATGCATTGCTGAGTGAACGTCGTAGCTTAGGTCCCCGCACTTCCTGCCAGTCTTAACGTTGTGTTGCTCAGACCACAGCTGGAAGGGAAATGGAGACAGAAGGTGATAGCTAATACATTTCTGAGTGAACGTCGTAGCATAGGTGCCCGCAATTCCTGCCAGTCTTAACGTTGTGTTGCTCAGACCACGCCTGGAGGGGGAGGAGACAGGGGGTGATAGCTATTACATTTCTGAGTGAACGTCATAGCATAGGTGCCCGCACTTCCTGCCAGTCTTAACGTTGTGTTGCGCAGAACACAACTTCAGGGCTAATGGTGACAGGGGGTTATAGCTAATACATTTCTGAGAGAACGTCATAGCATAGGTCCCCGCACGTCCTGCCAGTCTTAACGTTGTGTTGCTCAGACCACAACTAGAGGGCTAATGGAGACAGGGGGTGATATCTAATACATTTCTGAGTGAATGTCATAGCATAGGTCCCCGTACTTCCTGCCAGTCTTAACGTTGTGTTGCTCAGACCACAACTAGAGGGTTAATGGAGACAGGGGGTGATAGCTAATACATTTCTGAGTGAACGTCATAGCATAGGTCCCCGCACTTCCTGCCAGTCTTAACGTTGTGTTGCTCAGACCACAGCTAGAGGGCTAATGGAGAGAGGGGGTGATAGCTAATACATTTCTGAGTGAAGGTCATAGCATAGGTCCCCGCACTGCCTGCCAGTCTTAACGTTGTGTTGCTCAGACCACAAGTAGAGGGCTAATGGAGACAGGGGTTGATAGCTAATACATTTCTGAGTGAACGTCATAGCATAGGTCCCCGCACTTCCTGCCAGTCTTAACGTGTTGCTCAGACCACAGCTAGAGGGCTAATGGAGACAGGAGGTGATAGCTAATACATTTCTCAGTGAACTTCATAGCATAGGTCCCCGCACTTCCTGCCAGTCATAACGTGGTGTTGCTCAGACCACAACTAGAGGGCTAATGGAGACAGGGGGTGATAGATAATACATTTCTGAGTGAACGTCGTAGCATAGGTCCCCGGACTTCCTGCCAGTCTTAACGTTGTGTTGCTCAGACAACAACTAGAGGGCAAACGGAGACAAGGGGGTGATAGCTAATACATTTCTGAGTGAACGTCATAGCATAGGTCCCCGCACTTCCTGCCAGTCTTAACGTGTTGCTCAGATCACAGCTGGAGGGAGATGGAGACAGGGGGTGATAGCTAATACATTGCTGAGTGAACGTCATAGCATAGGTTCCCCCACTTCCTGCCAGTCTTAACGTTGTTTTGCTCAGACCACAGCTGGAGGGGGATGGAGACAGGTGGTGATAGCTAATACATTGCTGAGTGAACGTCATAGCATAGGTTCCCGCACTTCCTGCCAGTCTTAACGTTGCGTTGCTCAGACCAAAGCTGGTGGGGGATGGAGACAGGGGGTGATAGCTAATACATTGCTGAGTGATCGTCATAAGCACAGGTTCCCGCAATTCCTGCCAGTCTTAACGTTGTGTTGCTCAGACCACGTCTGGAGGGGGATGGAGACAGGGGGTGATAGCTAATACATTGCTGAGTGAACGTCATAGCATAGTTGCACGCACTTCCTGCAATTCTTAACGTTGTGTTGCTCAGATCAGGTCTGGAGAGGGATGGAGACAGTAGGTGATAGCTAATATATTTCTGAGAGAACCTCATAGCATAGGTCCCCGCACTTTTTGCCAGTCTTAACGTTGTGTTGCTCAGACCACAGCTGGATGGTGATGGAGACAGGGGGTGATAGCTAATACATTTCTGAGAGAACGTCATAGCATCGGTCCCCGCACTTCATGCCAGTCTTAACGTTGTGTTGCTCAGACCACAGCTGGAGGGTGATGGAGACAGTAGGTGATAGCTAATACATTTCTGAGAGAACGTCATAGCATAGGTGCCCGCACTTCCTGCCGGTCTTAACGTTGTGTTGCTCAGATCACAGCTGGAGACAGGGGGTGATAGCTAATACATTTCTGAGAGAACGTCGTAGCATAGGTGCCCGCACTTCCTGCCAATCTTAACGTTGTGTTGCTCAGACCACGGCTGGAGGGGGATGGAGACAGGGGGTGATAGCTAATACATTTCTGACTGAACGTCATAGCATAGGTCCGCGCACTTCCTGCCAGTCTTAACGTCGTGTTGCTCAGACCAATGCTGGAGGGGGATGGAGACAGGGGGTGATAGCTAATACATTTCTGAGTGAACGTCATAGCATAGGTGCCCGCACTTCCTGCCAGTCTTAACGTTGTGTTGCTCAGACCACAGCTAGAGGGCTAATGGAGACAGGGGGTGATAGCTAATACATTTCTGAGTGAACGTCATAGCATAGTTCCCCGCACTTCCTTCCAGTCTTAACGTGTTGCTCAGACCACAGCTAGAGGACTAATGGAGACAGAGGGTGATAGCTGATACATTTCTGAGTGAACGTCATAGCATAGGTCCCCGCACTTCCTGCCAGTCTTAACGTGTTGCTCAGACCACAGCTAGAGGGCTAATGGAGACAGGGGGTGATAGCTAATACATTTCTGAGTGAACGTCATAGCATAGGTCCCCGCACTTCCTGCCAGTCTTAACGTGTTGCTCAGATCACAGCTGGAGGAGGATGGAGACAGGGGGTGATAGCTAATACATTGCTGAGTGAACCTCATAGCATAGGTTCCCGCACTTCCTGCCAGTCTTAACGTTGTGTTGCTCAGACCACAGCTGGAGGGGGATGGAGACAGGGGGTGATAGCTAATACATTGCTGAGTGAACGTCATAGCATAGGTTCCCGCACTTCCTGCCAGTCTTAACGTTGTGTTGCTGAGACCACGGCTGGAGAGGGATGGAGACAGGGGGTGATAGCTAATACATTGCTGAGTGAACGTCATAGCATAGGTCCCCGCACTTCCTGGCAGTCTTAACGTTGTGTTGCTCAGACCACAGCTGGAGGGGGATGGAGACAGGGGGTGATAGCTAATACATTGCTGAGTGAACGTCATAGCATAGGTTCCCACACTTCCTGCCAGTCTTAACGTTGTGTTGCTCAGATCACGGCTGGAGGGGGATGGAGACAGGGGGTGATAGCTAATACATTGCTGAGTGAACGTCATAGCATAGGTGCACGCACTTCCTGCCAGTCTTAACGTTGTGTTGCTCAGACCATGGCTGGAGCGGGATGGAGACAGGGGGTGATAGCTAATACATTGCTGAGTGAACGTCATAGCATATGTTCCCGTACTTCCTGCCAGTCTTAACGTTGTGTTGCTCAGATCACGGCTGGAGGGGGATGGAGACAGGGGGTGATAGCTAACACATTGCTGAGTGAACGTCATAGCATAGGTGCACGCACTTCCTGCCAGTCTTAACGTTGTGTTGCTCAGACCACGGCTGGAGCGGAATGGAGACAGTAGGTGATAGCTAATACATTTCTGAGAGAACGTCATAGCATAGGTTCCCGCACTTCCTGCCAGTCTTAACGTTGTGTTGCTCAGACCACGGCTGGAGGGGGATGGAGACAGGGGGTGATAGCAAATACATTTCTGAGTGAACGTCATAGCATAGGTGCCCGCACTTCCTGCCAGTCTTAACGTTGTGTTGCTCAGACCACAGCTGGTGGGGATGGAGACAGGTGGTGATAGCTAATGCATTACTTAGCGTACGTAATGGCATACGTCCCTGCAGTTCCTTCCAGTCTCAACGCTGTGTAGCTCAGACCACAGCTGGAGGGATAAAGGAGACGGGGGTGATAGATAGTACATTACTGTGCGAAGGTCATACCATAAATCGCTACTCTTCCTGAAGGTCTTAAAGTTGAGTTGCTCAGAGCACAACTGGAGGGGCAATGGATACAGTGTGTGTTAGCCAATAAATTACTGTAATATGCTCATAGCGTAAGCCCCTGTACTTGCTGCCAGTCATGAATTTTTGTTGCTCAGACCACAGCTGGGGGGGGGGGATTCGAGGCAGAGGGTGATAGCAATATATTCCTGAGTGAAGAACTTAGGACAACTCTATAGATTTCCTGCAAGTCATGAAGATATGTCGTTCAAACCACAGCTGCAGGGGTATTCAAGGCAGAGTGCGATAGCCAACATATTACTGAGTGAAGGCACAGGAGAAGTCCATGCACTTCCTGCCAGTGTTGAATTTTTGTTGTTCAGACCACAACTGGAGGGGTATTCAAGGCAGAGGGCCATAGCCAACATATTACTGAGTGAAGGTCACAGGAGAAGTCCATGCACTTCCTGCCAGTCTTGAATATGTGTTGTTCAAACCACAGATCAGGGGTATTCAAGGCAGAGTGCGATAGCCAACATATTAATGAGTGAAGGTCACAGGAGAAGTCCATGCACTTTTTGCCAGTGTTGAATTTGTGTTGTTCAGACCACAACTGGAGGTGTATTCAAGGCAGAGGGCCATAGCCAACATATTACTTAGTGAAGGTCACAGGAGAAGTCCATGCACTTCCTGCCAGTCTTGAATTTGTGTTGTTAAGACCACAACTAGAGGGTTATTCAAGGTAGAGGGCGATAGCCAACATGTTACTGTGTGAAGGTCACAGGAGAAGCCCATGCACTTGCTGGCTGTCTTGAATATGTGTTGTTCAAACCACAGTTGCAGGGGTATTCAAGGCAGAGTGCGATAGCCAACATATTACTGAGTGAAGGTCACAGGAGAAGTCCATGCACTTTTTGCCAGTCTTGAATTTGTGTTGTTCAGACCACAACTGGAGGGGTATTCAAGGCAGAGGGCCATAGCCAACATATTACTTAGTGAAGGTCACTGGAGAAGTCCATGCACTTTCTGCCAGTCTTGAATTTGTGTTGTTCAGACCACAACTAGAGGGTTATTTAAGGTAGAGGGAGATAGCCAACATATTACTGAGTGAAGGTCACAGGACAAGTCCATGCACTTCCTGCCAGTCTTGAATTTGTGTTGTTCAGACCACAACTGGAGGGGTATTCAAGGTAGAGGGCGATAGCCAACATGTTACTGTGTGAAGGTCACAGGAGAAGTCCATGCACTTCCTGCCAGTCTTGAATATGTGTTGTTCAAACCACAGCTGCAGGGGTATTCAAGGCAGAGGGCGATAGCCAACATATTACTGAATGAAGGTCACAGGAGAAGTAAATGCACTTCCTGCCAGTGTAGAATTTGTGTTGTTCAGACCACAACTGGAGGGGTATTCAAGGCAGAGGGCGATAGCCAACATATTACTGAGTGAAGGTCACAGCAGAAGTCCATGCACGTCCTGCCAGTCTTGAATTTGTGTTGTTCAGACCACAACCGCAGGGGTATTCAAGGTAGAGGGCGATAGCCAACATGTTACTGTGTGAGGGTCACAGGAGAAGTCCATGCACTTCCTGCCAGTCTTGAATTTGTGTTGTTCAGACCACAGCTGGAGGAGGATTTGAGGCAGTGGGAGACAGCCAATTTATTACTGAGTGAAGGTCACAGACAAGTCCATGCTCTTCTTTCCAATCTTGAATTTGTGTGTTTCAGACCACAGCTGGAGGAGGATTCGAGGCAGTGGGAAATAGTCAATTTATTATTGAGTGAATGTCAACGGGACAAGTGCATGCACTTCCTTCCAATCTTGAATTTGTGTTGTTCAGACCACAGCTGGAGGAGGATTCGAGACAGTGGTTGATATGCAATATATTGCTGAGTTAAGGTCACAGGACAAGTCCATGCACTTTCGTCCACTCATAAAGTTGTGTTGTTTAGATAACAGGGGGTTGAGACAGGGGGTGATAGCATATACATTACAAAGTGAAAATCATAGTATAAGTCCCTGCAATCCTGACAGTCTTAAAGTTTATTTGCTCAGACCACAACTGGAGGTGGATTGGAGGCAGGGGTTGGTAGGAATTACATTACTGAGTGAAGGTCACAGAACAAGTCCATGTACTTCCTGCCAGTCATGAAGTTGTGTTGTTCAGACCACAGCTGCGAGGTGTCAACGCAGAGGGTGACAGCTAATACATTCCTGAGTGAAGAACACAGGACAAGTCTATGCAAAAACTCCCAGTCATGAAGTTGTGTTGTTCAGAGCACAGCTGCAGGGGGAAGGGAGACAGGTGGTTATAGCCATTGCTTTACTGAGTGGTCATAGCACAAGCCCTGCTCTTCCAACCAGTCTTGAATTTGTGTTGTTCAGAGCACAGCTGCACGGAAATGGAGGCGGAGGGAGATAGCCAATGCATTACTGAGTGTAGGTCATACCCCAAATCCATGCACCTGCTGGAAATCTGGAATTTGTGTTGCTCACACCAAAGCTAGTGTGCGAATGGAGGAACAGGGAGATACCTAGCACGTTAATGAGTGAAGGTCATAGCATAGGTCCCTGCACTTCCTGCTAGTCTTAACGTTGTGTTGCTCAGACCACAACTAGAGGGCTAATGGAGACAGGGGGTGATAGCTAATACATTTCTGAGTGAACGTCATAGCATAGGTCCCCGCACTTCCTGCCAGTCTTAACGTTGTGTTGCTCAGACCACAACTAGAGGGCTAATGGAGACAGAGGGTGATAGCTAATACATTTCTGAGTGAACGTCATAGCATAGGTCCCCGCACTTCCTGCCAGTCTTAACGTTGTGTTGCTCAGGCCACAACTAGAGGGCTAATGGAGACAGGGGGTGATAGCTAATACATTTCTGAGTGAACGTCATAGCATAGGTCCCCGCACTTCCTGCCAGTCTTAACGTGGTGCTCAGATCACAGCTGGAGGGGGATGGAGACAGGGGGTGATAGCTAATACATTGCTGAGTGAACGTCATAGCATAGGTCCCCGCACTTCCTGCCAATCTTAACGTTGTGTTGCTCAGACCACAGCTGGAGGGGGATGGAGATAGGTGGTGATAGCTAATACATTTCTGAGTGAACGTCATAGCATAGGTGCCCGCACTTCCTGCCAGACGTAACGTTGTGTTGCTCAGACCACGGCTGGAGGGGGATGGAGAGAGTAGGTATAGCTAATACATTTCTGAGAGAACGTCATAGCATAGGTCCCCGCAATTCCTGCCAGTCTTATCGTGTTGCTCAGACCACAGCTGGAGGGTGATGGAGACAGGGGGTGATAGCTAATACATTTCTGAGAGAATGTCATAGCATAGGTCCCCGCACTTCCTGCCAGTCTTAACGCTGTGATGCTCAGACCACAGCTGGAGGGTGATGGAGACAGTAGGTGATAGCTAATACATTTCTGAGAGAACGTCATAGCATAGGTGCCCGCACTTCCTGCCGGTCTTAACGTTGTGTTGCTCAGATCACAGCTGGAGGGGTATTCAAGGTAGAGGGCGATAGCCAACATGTGACTGTGTGAAGGTCACAGGAGAAGTCCATGCACTTCCTGCCAGTCTTGAATATGTGTTGTTCAAACCACAGCTGCAGGGGTATTCAAGGCAGAGGGCGATAGCCAACATATTACTGAGTGAAGGTCACAGGAGAAGTAAATGCACTTTCTGCCAGTGTAGAATTTGTGTTGTTCAGACCACAACTGGAGGGGTATTCAAGGCAGAGGGCGATAGCCAACATATTACTGAGTGAAGGTCACAGCAGAAGTCCATGCACGTCCTGCCAGTCTTGAATTTGTGTTGTTCAGACCACAACCGCAGGGGTATTGAAGGTAGAGGGCGATAGCCAACATGTTACTGTGTGAGGTTCACAGGAGAAGTCCATGCACTTCCTGCCAGTCTTGAATTTGTGTTGTTCAGACCACAGCTGGAGGAGGATTTGAGGCAGTGGGAGACAACCAATTTATTACTGAGTGAAGGTCACAGACAAGTCCATGATCTTCTTTCCAGTCTTGAATTTGTGTGTTTCAGACCACAGCTGGAGGAGGATTCGAGGCAGTGGGAAATAGTCAATTTATTATTGAGTGAATGTCAACGGGACAAGTGCATGCACTTCCTTCCAATCTTGAATTTGTGTTGTTCAGACCACAGCTGGAGGAGGATTCGAGACAGTGGTTGATATGCAATATATTGCTGAGTTAAGGTCACAGGACAAGTCCATGCATTTTCGTCCACTCATAAAGTTGTGTTGTTTAGATAACAGGGGGTTGAGACAGGGGGTGATAGCATATACATTACAAAGTGAAAATCATAGTATAAGTCCCTGCACATCCTGACAGTCTTAAAGTTTATTTGCTCAGACCACAACTGGAGGTGGAATGGAGGCAGGGGTTGGTAGGAATTATATTACTGAGTGAAGGTCACAGAACAAGTCCATGTACTTCCTGCCAGCCATGAAGTTGTGTTGTACAGACCACAGCTGCGAGGTGTCAACGCAGAGGGTGACAGCTAATACATTCCTGAGTGAAGAACACAGGACAAGTCTATGCAAAAACTGCCAGTCATGAAGTTGTGTTGTTCAGAGCACAGCTGCAGGGGGAAGGGAGACAGGTGGTTATAGCCATTGCTTTACTGAGTGGTCATAGCACAAGCCCTGCTCTTCCAACCAGTCTTGAATTTGTGTTGTTCAGAGCACAGCTGCACGGAAATGGAGGCGGAGGGAGATAGCCAATGCATTACTGAGTGTAGGTCATACCCCAAATCCATGCACCTGCTGGAAATCTGGAATTTGTGTTGCTCACACCAAAGCTAGTGTGCGAATGGAGGAAGAGGGAGATATCTAGCACGTTAATGAGTGAAGGTCATAGCATAGGTCCCTGCACTTCCTGCTAGTCTTAACGTTGAGTTGCTCAGACCACAACTAGAGGGCTAATGGAGACAGGGGGTGATAGCTAATACATTTCTGAGTGAACGTCATAGCATAGGTCCCCGCACTTCCTGCCAGTCTTAACGTTGTGTTGCTCAGACCACAACTAAAGGGCTATTGGAGACAGGGGGTGATAGCTAATACATTTCTGAGTGAACGTCATAGCATAGGTCCCCGCACTTCCTGCCAGTCTTAACGTTGTGTTGCTCAGGCCACAACTAGAGGGATAATGGAGACAGGGGGTGATAGCTAATACATTGCTGAGTGAACGTCATAGCATAGGTTCCCGCACTTCCTGCCAGTCTTAACGTTGTGTTGCTCAGACCACAGCTGGAGGGGGATGGAGACAGGGGGTGATGGCTAATACATTGCTGAGTGAACGTCATAGCATAGGTTCCCGCACTTCCTGCCAGTCTTAACGTTGTGTTGCTCAGACCACGGCTGGAGGGGGATGGAGACAGGGGGTGATAGCTAATACATTGCTGAGTGAACGTCAAAGCATAGGTCCCCGCACTTCCTGCCAGTCTTAACGTTGTGTTGCTCAGACCACAGCTGGAGGGGGATGGAGATAGGTGGTGATAGCTAATACATTTCTGAGTGAACGTCATAGCATAGGTTCCCGCACTTCCTGCCAGACGTAACGTTGTGTTGCTCAGACCACGGCTGGAGGGGGATGGAGACAGTAGGTGATAGCTAATACATTTCTGAGAGAACGTCATAGCATAGGTCCCCGCAATTCCTGCCAGTCTTATCGTGTTGCTCAGACCACAGCTGGAGGGTGATGGAGACAGGGGGTGATAGCTAATACATTTCTGAGAGAATGTCATAGCATAGGTCCCCGCACTTCCTGCCAGTCTTAACGCTGTGTTGCTCAGACCACAGCTGGAGGGTGATGGAGACAGTAGGTGATAGCTAATACATTTCTGAGAGAACGTCATAGCATAGGTGCCCGCACTTCCTGCCGGTCTTAACGTTGTGTTGCTCAGATCACAGCTGGAGGGGGATGGAGATAGGGGGTGATAGCTAATACATTTCAGAGAGAACGTCGTAGCATAGGTGCCCGCACTTCCTGCCAGTCTTAACGTTGTGTTGCTCAGACCACGGCTGGAGGGGGATGGAGACAGGGGGTGATAGCTAATACATTTCTGAGTGAACGTCATAGCATAGGTGCACGCACTTCCTGCCAGTCTCAACGTCGTGTTGCTCAGACCAAGGCTGGAGGGGGATGGAGACAGGGGGTGATAGCTAATACATTTCTGAGTGAACGTCATAGCATAGGTGCCCGCACATCCTGCCAGTCTTAACGTTGTGTTGCTCAGAGCACAGCTAGAGGGCTAATGGAGACAGGGGGTGATAGCTAATACATTTCTGAGTGAACGTCATAGCATAGGTCCCCGCCCTTGCTGCCATTCGTAACGTTGTGTTGCTCAGACCACAGCTAGAGGGCTAATGGAGACAGGGGGTGATAGCTAATACATTTCTGAGTGAACGTTATAGCATAGGTCCCCGCACCTCCTTCCAGTCTTAACGTGTTGCTCAGACCACAGCTAGAGGACTAATGGAGACAGAGGGTGATAGCTAATACATTTCTGAGTGAACGTCATAGCATAGGTCCCCGCACTTCCTGCCAGTCTTAACGTTGTGTTGCTCAGACCACAACTAGAGGGCTAATGGAGACAGGGGTGATAGCTAATACATTTCTGAGTGAACGTCATAGCATAGGTCCCCGCACCTCCTGCCAGTCTTAACGTTGTGTTGCTCAGACCACAGCTGGAGGGGGATGGAGACAGGTGGTGATAGCTAATACATTGCTGAGTGAACGTCATAGCATAGGTTCCCGCACTTCCTGCCAGTCTTAACGTTGTGCTGCTCAGACCACAGCTGGAGGGGGATGGAGACAGGGTGTGATAGCTAATACATATCTGAGTGAACGTCATAGCATAGGTTCCCGCACTTCCTGCCAGTCTTAACGTTGTGTTGCTCAGATCACGGCTGGAGGGGGATGGAGACAGGGGGTGATAGCTAATACATTGCTGAGTGAACGTCATAGCATAGGTTCCCGCACTTCCTGCCAGTCTTAACGTTGTGCTGCTCAGATCACGGCTGGAGGGGGATGGAGACAGGGGGTCATAGCTAATACATTGCTGAGTGAACGTCATAGCATAGGTGCACGCACTTTTTGCCAGTCGTAACGTTGTGTTGCTCAGACCACGGCTGGAGGGGGATGGAGACAGAAGGTGATAGCTAATACATTTCTGAGAGAACGTCATAGCATAGGTTCCCGCACTTCCTGCCAGTCTTAACGTTGTGTTGCTCAGACCACGGCTGGAGGGCGATGGAGACAGGGGGTAATAGCTAATACATTTCTGAGTGAACGTCATAGCATAGGTCCGCGCACTTCCTGGCAGTCTTAACGTCGTGTTGCTCAGACCACGGCTGGAGGGGGATGGAGACAGGGGGTGATAGCTAATACATTTCTGAGTGAACGTCATAGCATAGGTGCCCGCACTTCCTGACAGTCTTAACGTTGTGTTGCTCAGACCACAGCTGGGGGGGATGGAGACTGGTGGTGATAGCTAATGCATTACTTAGCGTACGTAATGGCATACGTCCCTGCAGTTCCTTCCAGTCTCAACGCTGTGTAGCTCAGACCACAGCTGGAGGGATAAAGGAGACGGGGGTGATAGATAGTACATTACTGTGCGAAGGTCATACCATAAATCGCTACTCTTCCTGAAGGTCTTAAAGTTGAGTTGCTCAGAGCACAACTGGAGGGGCAATGGATACAGTGTGTGTTAGCCAATAAATTACTGTAATATACTCATAGCGTAAGCCCCTGTACTTGCTGCCAGTCATAAATTTGTGTTGCTCAGACCACAGCTGGGGTGGGATTCGAGGCAGAGGGTGATAGCAATATATTCCTGAGTGAAGAACTTAGGACAACTCTATAGATTTCCTGCCAGTCATGAAGATGTGTTGTTCAAACCACAGCTGCAGGGGTATTCAAGGCAGAGTGCGATAGCCAACATATTACTGAGTGAAGTCACAGGAGAAGTCCATGCACTTCCTGCCAGTGTTGAATTTGTGTTGTTCAGACCACAACTGGAGGGGTATTCAAGGCAGAGGGCGATAGCCAACATATTACTGAGTGAAGGTCACAGGAGAAGTCCATGCACTTCCTGCCAGTCTTAAATATGTGTTGTTGAAACCACAGCTGCAGGGGTATTGAAGGCAGAGTGCGATAGCCAACATATTACTGAGTGATGGTCACAGGAGAAGTCCATGCACTTTTTGCCAGTGTTGAATTTGTGTTGATCAGACCACAGCTGGAGGGGTATTCAAGGCAGAGGGCCATAGCCAACATATTACTTAGTGAAGGTCACAGGAGAAGTCCATGCACTTCCTGCCAGTCTTGAATTTGTGTTGTTCAGACCACAACTAGAGGGTTATTCAAGGTAGAGGGAGATAGCCAACATATTACTCAGTGAAGGTCACAGGACAAGTCCATGCACTTCCTGCCAGTCTTGAATTTGTGTTGTTCAGACCACAACTGGAGGGGTATTCAAGGTAGAGGGCGATAGCCAACATGTTACTGTGTGAAGGTCACAGGAGAAGTCCATGCACTTCCTGCCAGTCTTGAATATGTGTTGTTCAAACCACAGCTGCAGGGTTATTCAAGGCACAGGGCCATAGCCAACATTTTACTGAGTAAAGGTCACAGGAGAAGTAAATGCACTTCCTGCCAGTGTATAATTTGTGTTGTTCAGACCACAACTGGAGGGGTATTCAAGGCAGAGGCGATAGCCAACATATTACTGAGTGAAGGTCACAGCAGAAGTCCATGCACTTCCTGCCAATCTTGAATTTGTGTTGTTCAGACCACAACTGCAGGGGTATTCAAGGTAGAGGGCGATAGCCAACATGTTATGTGTGAGGGTCACAGGAGAAGTCCATGCACTTCCTGCCAGTCTTGAATTTGTGTTGTTCAGACCACAGCTGGAGGAGGATTTGAGGCAGTGGGAGACAGCCAATTTATTACTGAGTGAAGGTCACAGACAAGTCCATGCTCTTCTTTCCAGTCTTGAATTTGTGTGTTTCAGGCCACAGCTGGAGGAGGATTCGAGGCAGTGGGAAATAGTCAATTTATTATTGAGTGAATGTCAACGGGACAAGTACATGCACTTCCTTCCAGTCTTGAATTTGTGTTGTTCAGACCACAGCTGGAGGAGGATTCGAGGCAGTGGTTGATATGCAATATATTGCTGAGTGAAGGTCACAGGACAAGTCCATGCACTTTCGTCCACTCATAAAGTTGTGTTGTTTAGATAACAGGGGGATGAGACAGGGGGTGATAGCATATACATTACAAAGTGAAAATCATAGTATAAGTCCCTGCACATCCTGACAGTCTTAAAGTTTATTTGCTCAGACCACAACTGGAGGTGGAATGGAGGCAGGGGTTGGTAGGAATTATATTACTGAGTGAAGGTCACAGAACAAGTCCATGTACTTCCTGCCAGTCATGAACTTGTGTTGTTCAGACCACAGCTGCGGGGTGTCAAGGCAGAGGGTGACAGCTTATACATTCCTGAGTGAAGAACACAGGACAAGTCTATGCAAAAACTGCCAGTCATGAAGTTGTGTTGTTCAGAGCACAGCTGCAGGGGGAAGGGAGACAGGTGGTTATAGCCATTGCTTTACTGAGTGGTCATAGCACAAGCCCTGCTCTTCCAACCAGTCTTGAATTTGTGTTGTTCAGAGCACAGCTGCAAGGAAATGGAGGCGGAGGGAGATAGCCAATACATTACTGAGTGTAGGTCATACCCCAAATCCATGCACCTCCTGGAAATCTGGAATTTGTGTTGCTCACACCAAAGCTAGTGTGCGAATGGAGGAAGAGGGAGATACCTAGCACGATAATGAGTGAAGGTCATAGCATAGGTCCCTGCACTTCCTGCTAGTCTTAACGTTGTGTTGCTCAGACCACAACTAGAGGGCTAATGGAGACAGGGGTGATAGCGAATACATTTCTGAGTGAACGTCATAGCATAGGTCCCCGCACTTCCTGCCAGTCTTAACTTTGTGTTGCTCAGACCACAACTAGAGGGCTAATGGAGACAGGGGGTGATAGCTAATACATTTCTGAGTGAACGTCATAGCATAGGTCCCCGCACTTCCTGCCAGTCTTAACGTTGTGTTGCTCAGACCACAACTAGAGGGCTAATGGAGACAGGGGGTGATAGCTAATACATTTCTGAGTGAACGTCATAGCATAGGTCCCCGCACTTCCTGCCAGTCTTAACGTGGTGCTCAGATCACAGCTGGAGGGGGATGGAGACAGGGGGTGATAGCTAATACATTGCTGAGTGAACGTCATAGCATAGGTTCCCGCACTTCCTGCCAGTCTTAACGTTGTGTTGCTCAGACCACGTCTGGAGGGGGATGGAGACAGGGGGTGATAGCTAATACATTGCTGAGTGAACGTCATAGCATAGGTTCCCGCACTTCCTGCCAGTCTTAACGTTGTGTTGCTCAGACCACGTCTGGAGGGGGATGGAGACAGGGGGTGATAGCTAATACATTGCTGAGTGAACGTCATAGCATAGGTTCCCGCACTTCCTGCCAGTCTAAACGTTGTGTTGCTCAGACCACGGCTGTAGGGGGATGGTGACAGGGGGTGATAGCTAATACATTTCTGAGAGAACGTCATAGCATAGGTCCCCGCACTTCCTGCCAGTCTTAACGTTGTGTTGCTCAGACCAACGCTGGTGGGGGATGGAGACAGGGGGTGATAGCTAATACATTTCTGAGTGATCGTCATAGCACAGGTCCCCGCACTTCCTTCCAGTCTTAACGTTGTGTTGCTCAGACCACGGCTGGAGGGGGATGGTGACAGGGGGTGATAGCTAATACATTGCTGAGTGAACGTCATAGCATAGGTCCCCGCACTTCCTGCCGGTCTTAACGTGTTGCTCAGACCACAGCTGGAGGGTGATGGAGACAGGGGGTGATAGCTAATACATTTCTGAGAGAACGTCATAGCATAGGTCCCCGCACTTTCCGCCAGTCTTAACGTTGTGTTGCTCAAACCACAGCTGGAGGGTGATGGAGACAGGGGGTGATAGCTAATACATTTCTGAGAGAACGTCATAGCATAGGTCCCCGCACTTCCTGCCAGTCTTAACGTCGTGTTGCTCAGACCACGGCTGGATGGGGATGGAGACAGGGGGTGATAGCTAATACATTTCTGAGAGAACGTCATAGCATAGGTGCCCGCACTTCCTGCCAGTCTTAACGTTTTGTTGCTCAGACCACAGCTGGGGGGATGGAGACAGGTGGTGATAGCTAATGCATTACTTAGCATACGTAATGGCATACGTCCCTAAAGTTCCTTCCAGTCTCAACGCTGTGTAGCTCAGACCACAGCTGGAGAGATAAAGGAGACGGGGTGATAGATAGTACATTACTGTGCGAAGGTCATACCATAAATCGCTACTCTTCCTGAAGGTCTTAAAGTTGAGTTGCACAGAGCACTACTGGAGGGGCAATGGATACAATGTGTGTTAGCCAATAAATTACTGTAATAGGCTCATAGCGTAAGCCCCTGTACTTGCTGCCAGTCATGAATTTGTGTTGCTCAGACCACAGCTGGGGGGGATTCGAAGGAGAGGGTGATAGCAATATATTCCTGAGTGAAGAACTTAGGACAACTCTATAGATTTCCTGCCAGTCATGAAGATGTGTTGTTAAAACCACAGCTGCAGGGGTATTCAAGGCAGAGTGCGATAGCCAACATATTACCGAGTGAAGTCACAGGAGAAGTCCATGCACTTCCTGCCAGTGTTGAATTTGTGTTGTTCAGACCACAACTGGAGGATTATTCAAGGCAGAGGGCGATAGCCAACATATTACTGAGTGAAGTTCACAGGAGAAGTCCATGCACTTCCTGCCAGTCTTGAATATGTGTTGTTCAAACCACAGCTGCAGCGGTATTCAAGGCAGAGTGCGATAGCCAACATATTACTGAGTGAAGGTCACAGGAGAAGTCCATGCACTTTTTGCCAGTGTTGAATTTGTGTTGTTCAGACCACAACTGGAGGGGTATTCAAGGCAGAGGGAGATAGCCAACATATTACTCAGTGAAGGTCACAGGACAAGTCCATGCACTTCCTGCCAGTCTTGAATTTGTGTTGTTCAGACCACAACTGGAGGGGTATTCAAGGTAGAGGGCGATAGCCAACATGTTACTGTGTGAAGGTCACAGGAGAAGTCCATGCACTTCCTGCCAGTCTTGAATATGTGTTGTTCATACCACAGCTGCAGGGGTATTCAAGGCAGAGTGCGATAGCCAACATATTACTGAGTGAAAGTCACAGGAGAAGTCCATGCACTTTTTGCCAGTCTTGAATTTGTGTTGTTCAGACCACAACTGGAGGGGTATTCAAGGCAGAGGGCCATAGCCAACATATTACTTAGTGAAGGTCACAGGAGAAGTCCATGCACTTCCTGCCAGTCTTGAATTTGTGTTGTTCAGACCACAACTAGAGGGTTATTCAAGGTAGAGGGAGATAGCCAACATATTACTCAGTGAAGGTCACAGGAGAAGTCCATGCACTTCCTGCCAGTCTTGAATTTGTGTTGTTCAGACCACAACTGGAGGGGTATTCAAGGTAGAGGGCGATAGCCAACATGTTACTGTGTGAAGGTCACAGGAGAAGTCCATGCACTTCCTGCCAGTCTTGAATATGTGTTGTTCAAACCACAGCTGCAGGGGTATTCAAGGCAGAGGGCGATAGCCAACATGTTACTGTGTGAGGGTCACAGGAGAAGTCCATGCACTTCCTGCCAGTCTTGAATTTGTGTTGTTCAGACCACAGCTGGAGGAGGATTTGAGGCAGTGGGAGACAGCCAATTTATTGCTGAGTGAAGGTCACAGACAAGTCCATGCTCTTCTTTCAAGTCTTGAATTTGTGTGTTTCAGAACACAGCTGGAGGAGGACTCGAGGCAGTGGGAAATAGGCAATTTATTATTGAGTGAATGTCAACAGGACAAGTCCATGCACTTCCTTCCAGTCTTGAATTTGTGTTGTTCAGACCCCAGCTGAAGGAGGATTCGAGGAAGTGGGAGTCAGCCAATTTATTACTGAGTGAAGGTCACAGACAAGTCCATGCACTTCCTGCCAGTCTTGAATGTGTGTTTATGACCACAGCTGCTGGAGGATTCGAGGCAGTGGTAGATATGCAATATATTACTGAGAGAAGGTCACGGGACAAGTCCATGCACTTCCTTCTAGTCTTGAATTTGTGTGTTTCAGACAACAGCTGGAGGAGGATTCGAAGCAGTGGGAGATAGGCAATATATTACTGTGTGACGGTCACAGGACAAGTCCATGCACTTCCTTCTAGTCTTGAATTTGTGTGTTTCAGGCAACAGCTGTTGGAGGATTCGAGGCAGTGGGAGATAGGCAATATACTACTGAGTGAAGGTCACAGGACAGGTCCATGCACCTCCTTCTAGTCTTGAATTTGTGTGTTTCAGACAACAGCTGTTGGAGGAATCGAGGCAGTGGGAGACAGCCAATTTATTACTGAGTGAACGTCACAGACAAGTCCATGCACTTCCTGCCAGTCCTGAATTTGTGTTGCTCAGACCACAGCTAGAGGGCTAATGGAGACAGAGGGTGATAGCTAATACATTTCTGTGTGAACGTCATAGCATAGGTTCCTGTGCTTTTTGCCAGTCTTAACGTTGTGTTGCTCAGACCACAGTTGGAGGGGGATGGAGACAGTTGGTGATATCTAATGCATTTCTGAGTGAACGTCATAGCATAGGTGCCCGAACTTCCTGCCAGTCTTAACGTTGTGTTGCTCAGACCACAGCTGGGGGGGGATGGAGACAGGTGGTGATAGCTAATGCATTACTTCGCGTACGTAATGGCTTATGTCCCTGCAGTTCCTTCCAGTCTCAACGCTGTGTTGCTCAGACCACAGCTAGAGGGATAAAGGAGACGAGGGTGATAGATAGTACATTACTGTGCGAAGGTCATACCATAAATCGCTACTCTTCCTGAAGGTCTTAAAGTTGAGTTGCTCAGAGCACAACTGGAGGGGCAATGGATACAGTGTGTGTTAGCCAATAAATTACTGTAATATGCTCACAGCGTAAGCCCCTGTACTTGCTGCCAGTCATGAATTTGTGTTGCTCAGACCACAGCTGGGGGGGATTCGAGGCAGAGAGTGATAGCAATATATTCCTGAGTGAAGACCTAAGGACAACTCTATAGATTTCTTGCCTGTCATGAAGATCTGTTGTTTAAACCACAGCTGCAGGGCTATTCAAGGCAGAGGCGATAGCCAACATATTACCGAGTGAAGTCACAGGAGAATTTCATGCACTTCCTGCAAGTGTTGAATTTGTGTTGTTCAGACCACAACTGGAAGGGTATCAAGGCAGAGGGCGATAGACAACATATTACTGAATGAAGAACTTAGGACAAGTCTATAGAATTCCTGCCAGTCATGAAGTTGTGTTGTTCAAACCACAGCTGCAGGGGTATTCAAGGCAGAGGTCGATAGCTAACATATTACTGAGTGAAGGTCACAGGAGAAGTCCATGCACTTCCTGCCAGTCTTGAATATGTGTTGTTCAAACCACAGCTGCAGGGGTATTCAAGGCAGAGTGCGATAGCCAACATATTACTTAGTGAAGGTCACAGGAGAAGTAAATGCACTTCCTGCCAGTGTAGAATTTGTGTTGTTCAGACCACAACTGGATGGGTATTCAAGGCAGAGGGCGATAGCCAACATATTACCGAGTGAAGTCACAGGAGAATTTCATGCACTTCCTGCAAGTGTTGCATTTGTGTTGTTCAGACCACAACTGGAGGGGTATCAAGGCAGAGGGCGATAGACAACATATTACTGAATGAAGAACTTAGGACAAGTCTATAGACTTCCTGCCAGTCATGAAGTTGTGTTGTTCAAACCACAGCTGCAGGGGTATTCAAGGCAGAGGTCGATAGCTAACATATTACTGAGTGAAGGTCACAGGAGAAGTCCATGCACTTCCTGCCAGTCTTGAATATGTGTTGTTCAAACCACAGCTGCAGGGGTATTCAAGGCAGAGTGCAATAGCCAACATATTACTGAGTGAAGGTCACAGGAGAAGTAAATGCACTTCCTGCCAGTGTAGAATTTGTGTTGTTCAGACCACAACTGGATGGGTATTCAAGGCAGAGGGCGATACACAACATATTACTGAGTGAAGGTCACAGGAGATGTCCATGCACTTCCTGCCAGTCTTGAATTTGTGTTGTTCGGACCACAACTGCAGGGGTATTCAAGGTAGAGGGCAATAGCCAACATGTTACTGTGTGAAGGTCACAGGAGAAGTTCATGCACTTCCTGCCAGTCTTGAATTTGTGTTGATCAAAACCACAGCTGCAGGGGTATTCAAGGCAGAGTGCGTTAGCCAACATATTACTGAGTGAAGTAACAGGAGACGTCCATGCACTTCCTGCCAGTGTTGAATTTGTGTTCTTCAGACCACAACTGGAGGGGTATTCAAAGCAGAGGGTGATAGCCAACATATTACTGAATGAAGAACTTAGGACAAGTCTATAGACATCCTGCCAGTCATGAAGTTGTGTTGTTCAAACCACAGCTGCAGGGGTATTCAAGGCAGAGGGCGATAGCGAACATTTTACTGAGTGAAGGTCACAGGAGAAGTCCATGCACTTCCTGACAGTCTTGAATTTGTGTTGTTCAGACCACAACTGCAGGGGTATTCAAGGCAGAGGGCGATAGCCAACATATTACTGAATGAAGAACTTAGGAGAAGTCTATAGACTTCCTGCCAGTCATGAAGTTGTGTTGTTCAAACCACAGCTGCAGGGGTATACAGGGCAGAGGGCGATAGCCAACATATTACTGAGTGAAGATCACAGGAGAAGTCCATGCACTTCCTGCCAGTCTTGAATTTGTGTTGTTCAAACAACAGCTGCAGGGGTATTCAAGGCAGAGGGCGATAGCCAACATATCACTGAGTGAAGTCACAGAAGAAGTCCATGCGCTTCCTGCCAGTGTTGAATTTGTGTTGTTCAGACCACAACTGGAGGGGTATTCAAGGCAGAGGGCGATAGCCAACATATTACTGAGTGAATGTCACAGGAGAAGTCCATGCACTTCCTGCCAGTCTTGAATATGTGTTGTTCAAACCACAGCTGCAGGGGTATTCAAGGCAGAATGCGATAGCCAACATATTACTTAGTGAAGGTCACAGGAGAGGTTCATGCACTTTTTGCCAGTCTTGAATTTGTGTTGTTCAGACCACAACTGGAGGGGTATTCAAGGCAGAGGGCCATAGCCAACATATTACTTAGTGAAGGTCACAGGAGACGTCCACGCACTTCCTGCCAGTCTTGAATTTGTGTTGTTCAGACCACAACTAGAGGGTTATTCAAGGTAGAGGGAGATAGCCAACATATTACTGAGTGAAAACACATGAGAAGTCCATGCACTTCCTGCCAGTGTTGAATTTGTGTTGTTCAGACCACAACTGGAGGGGTATTCAAGGCAGAGGGCGATAGCCAACATATTACTGAGTGAAGGTCACAGGAGAACTCCATGCACTTCCTGCCAGTCTTGAATTTGTGTTGTTCAGACCACAACTAGAGGGTTATTCAAGGTAGAGGGAGATAGCCAACATATTACTGAGTGAAGTCACAGGAGAAGTCCATGCACTTCCTGCCAGTCTTGAGTTTGTGTTGTTCAGACCACAACTAGAGGGTTATTCAAGGTAGAGGGAGATAGCCACCATATTACTAGGTGAAGGTCACAGACAAGTCCATGCACTTCCTGCCAGTCTTGAATTTGTGTTGTTCAGACTACAACTGGAGGGGTATTCAAGGTAGAGGGCGATAGCCAACATGTTACTGTGTGAAGGTCACAGGAGAAGTCCATGCACTTCCTGCCAGTCTTGAATATGTGTTGTTCAAACCACAGCTGCAGGGGTATTCAAGGCAGAGGGCGATTGCCAACATATAACTGAGTGACGGTCACAGTAGAAGTAAATGCACTTCCTGCCAGTGTAGAATTTGTGTTTTTCAGACCACAACTGGAGGGGAATTCAAGGCAGAGGGCGATAGCCAACATATTACTGAGTGAAGGTCACAGGAGAAGTCCAAGCACTTTCTGCCAATCTTGAATTTGTGTTGTTCAGACCACAACTGCAGGGGTATTCAAGGTAGAGGGAGATAGCCAACATATTACTGAGTGAAAACACATGAGAAGTCCAAGCACTTCCTGCCAGTCTTGAGTGTGTGTTTATGACCACAGCTGCTGGAGGATTCGAGGCAGTGGTAGATATGCAATATATTACTGAGAGAAGGTCACGGGACAAGTCCATGCACTTCCTTCTAGTCTTGAATTTGTGTGTTTCAGACAAAAGCTGGAGGAGGATTCGAGGCAGTGGGAGATAGGAAATATACTACTGAGTGAAGGTCACAGGACAAGTCCATGCACCTCGTTCTAGTCTTGAATTTGTGTGTTTCAGACAACAGCTGTTGGAGGATTCGAGGCAGTGGGAGACAGCCAATTTATTACTGAGTGAAGGTCACAGACAAGTCCATGCACTTCCTGCCAGTCTTGAATTTGTTATGCTCAGACCACAGCTACAGGGCTAATGGAGACAGGGGGTGATAGCTAATACATTTCTGAGTGAACGTCCTAGCATAGGTCCCCGTGCTTCCTGCCAGTCTTAACGTTGTGTTGCTCAGACCACAGCTGGAGGGGGATGGAGACAGTTGGTGATATCTAATGCATTTCTGAGTGAACGTCATAGCATAGGTGCCCGCACTTCCTGCCAGTCTTAACGTTGTGTTGCTCAGACCACAGCTGGGGGGGATGGAGACAGGTGGTGATAGCTAATGCATTACTTAGCGTACGTAATGGCATACGTCCCTGCAGTTCCTTCCAGTCTCAACGCTGTTGCTCAGACCACAGCTGGAGGGATAAAGGAGACGGGGGTGATAGATAGTACATTACTGTGCGAAGGTCATAGCATAAATCGCTACTCTTCCTGAAGGTCTTAAAGTTGAGTTGCTCAGAGCACAACTGGAGGGGCAATGGATACAGTGTGTGTTAGCCAATAAATTACTGTAATATGCTCATAGCGTAAGCCCCTGTACTTGCTGCCAGTCATGAATTTGTGTTGCTCAAACCACAGCTGCAGGGGTATTCAAGGCAGAGTGCGATAGCCAACATATTACTGAGTGAAGTCACAGGAGACGTCCATGCACTTCCTGCCAATCTTGAATTTGTGTTGTTCAGACCACAACTGGAGGGGTATTCATTGCAGAGGGCGTTAGCCAACATATTAGTGAATGAAGAACTTAGGACAAGTCTATAGACATCCTGCCAGTCATGAAGTTGTGTTGTTCAAACCACAGCTGCAGCGGTATTCAAGGCAGAGGGCGATAGCGAACATATTACTGAGTGAAGGTCAAAGGAGAAGTCCATGCACTTCCTGCCAGTCTTGAATTTGTGTTGTTCAGACCACAACTGGAGGGGTATTCAAGGCAGAGTGCGTTAGCCAAAATATTACTGAGTGAAGTCACAGGAGAAGTCCATGCACTTCCTGCCAGTGTTGAATTTGTGTTGTTCAGACCACAACTGGAGGGGTATTCAAGGCAGAGGGCGATAGCTAACATATTACTGAGTGAAGGTCACAGGAGAAGTCCATGCACTTCCTGCCAGTCTTGAATATGTGTTGTTCAAACCACAGCTGCAGGGGTATTCAAGGCAGAGTGCGATAGCCAACATATTACTGAGTGAAGGTCACAGGAGAAGTAAATGCACTTCCTGCCAGTGTAGAACTTGTGTTGTTCAGACCACAACTGGAGGGGTAATCAATGCAGAGGGCGATAGCCAACATATTACTGAGTGAAGGTCACAGGAGAAGTCCATGCACTTCCTGCCAGTCTTGAATTTGTGTTGTTCAGAACACAACTGCAGGGTTATTCAAGATAGAGGGCGATAGCCAACATGTTACTGTGTGAAGGTCACAGGAGAAGTCAATGCACTTCCTGCTAGTCTTGAATTTGTGTTGTTCAAACCACAGCAGCAGGGGTATTCAAGGCAGAGTGCGTTAGCCAAAATATTACTGAGTGAAGTAACAGGAGACGTCCATGCACTTCCTGCCAGTGTTGAATTTGTGTTGTTCAGACAACAACTGGAGGGTTATTCAAAGCAGAGGGCGATAGCCAACATATTAGTGAATGAAGAACTTAGGACAAGTCTATAGACATCCTGCCAGTCATGAAGTTGTGTTGTTCAAACCACAGCTGCAAGGGTATTCAAGGCAGAGGGCGATAGCGAACATATTACTGAGTGAAGGTCACAGGACAAGTCCATGCACTTCCTTCTAGTCTTGAATTTGTGTGTTTCAGGCAACAGCTGTTGGAGGATTCGAGGCAGTGGGAGATAGGCAATATACTACAGAGTGAAGGTCACAGGACAAGTCCATGCACCTCCTTCTAGTCTTGAATTTGTGTTGCTCAGACCACAGCTACAGGGCTAATGGAGACAGGGGGTGATAGCTATTACATTTCTGTGTGAACGTCATAGCATAGTTCACCGTGCTTCCTGCCAGTCTTAAAGTTGTGTTGCTCAGACTACAGCTGGAGGGGGATGGAGACATTTGGTGATATCTAGTGCAATTCTGAGTGAACGTCATAGCATAGGTGCCCGCACTTCTTGCCAGGCTTAACGCTGTGTTGCTCAGACCACAGCTGGAGGGGTAAAGGAGACGGGGGTGATAAATAGTACATTACTGTGCGAAAGTCATTCCATAAATCGCTACTCTTCCTGAAGGTCTTAAAGTTGAGTTGCTCAGAGCACAACTGGAGGGGCAATGGATACAGTGTGTGTTAGCCAATAAATTACTGTAATATGCTCATAGCGTAAGCCCCTGTACTTGCTGCCAGTCATGAATTTGTGTTGCTCAGACCACAGCTGGTGGGGGATTCGAGGCAGAGGGTGATAGCAATATATTCCTGAGTGAAGAAGTTAGGACAACTCTATAGATTTCCTGCCAGTCATGAAGATGTGTTGTTCAAACCACAGCTGCAGGGGTTTTCAAGGCAAATTGGGATAGCCAACATATTGCTGAGTGAAGTCACAGGAGAAGTCCATACACTTCCTGCCAGTGTTGAATTTGTGTTGTTCAGACCACAACTGGAGGGGTATTCAAGGCAGAGGGCGATAGTCAACATATTACTGAATGAAGAACTTAGGACAAGTCTATAGACATTCTGCCAGTCATGAAGTTGTGTTGTTCAAACCACAGCTGCAAGGGTATTCAAGGCAGAGGGCGATAGCCAACATATTACTGAGTGAAGATCACAGGAGAAGTCCATGCACTTCTGGCCAGTGTTGAATTTGTGTTGTTCAGACCACAACTGGAGGGGTATTCAAAGCAGAGGGCGATAGCCAACATATTACTGAATGAAGAACTTAGGACAAGTCTATAGACATCCTGCCAGTCATGAAGTTGTGTTGTTCAAACCACAGCTGCAAGGGTATTCAAGGCAGAGGGCGATAGCGAACATATTACTGAGTGAAGGTCACAGGAGAAGTCCATGCACTTCCTGCCAGTCTTGAATTTGTGTTGTTCAGACCACAACTGGAGGGGTATTCAAGGCAGAGGGCGATAGCCAACATATTACTGAATGAAGAACTTAGGACAAGTCTATAGACTTCCTGACAGTCATGAAGTTGTGTTGTTCAAACCACAGCTGCAGGGGTATACAAGGCAGAGGGCGATAGCCAACATATTACTGAGTGAAGATGACAGGAGAAGTCCATGCACTTCCTGACAGTGTTGAATTTGTGTTGTTCAGACCAAAACTGGAGGGGTATTCAAGGCAGAGGGCGATAGCCAACATATTACTGAGTGAAGGTCACAGGAGAATTCTAAGCACTTCCTGCCAGTCTTGAATATGTGTTGTTCAAACCACAGCTGCAGAGGTATTCAAGGCAGAGTGCGATAGCCAACATATTACTGAGTGAAGATCACAGGAGAAGTCCATGCACGTTTTGCCAGTCTTGAATTTGTGTTGTTCAGACCACAACTGGAGGGGTATTCAAGGCAGAGGGCCATAGCCAACATATTACTTAGTGAAGGTCACAGGAGAAGTCCATGCACTTCCTGCCAGTCTTGAATTTGTGTTGTTCAGACCACAACTAGAGGTTTATTCAAGGTAGAGGGAGATAGCCAACATATTACTCAGTGAAGGTCACAGGACAAGTCCATGCACTTCCTGCCAATCTTGAATTTGTGTTGTTCAGACCACAACTGGAGGGGTATTCAAGGTAGAGGGCGATAGCCAACATGTTACTGTGTGAAGGTCACAGGAAAAGTCCATGCACTTCCTGTCAGTCTTGAATATGTGTTGTTCAAACCACAGCTGCAGGGGTATTCAAGGCAGAGGGCGATAGCCAACATATTTCTGAGTGAAGGTCCTAGGAGAAGTCCATGCACTTCCTGCCAGTCTTGAATTTGTGTTGTTCAGACCACAACTGCAGGGGTATTCAAGGTAGAGGGCGATAGCTAACATGTTACTGTGTGAAGGTCACAGGAGAAGTCCATGCACTTCCTGCCAGTCTTGAATTTGTGTTGTTCAGACCACAGCTGGAGGAGGACTTGAGGCAGAGGTAGACAGCCAATTTATTACTGAGTGAAGGTCACAGACAAGTCCATGCTCTTCTTTACAGTCTTGAGTTTGTGTGTTTCAGACCACAGCTGAAGGAGGATTCGAGGAAGTGGGAGTCAGCCAATTTATTACTGAGTGAAGGTCACAGACAAGTCCATGCACTTCCTGCCAGTCTTGAATGTTTGTTTATGACCACAGCTGCTGGAGGATTCGAAGCAGTGCGAGATAGGCAATATATTACTGAGTGAAGGTCACAGGACAAGTCCATGCACTTCGTTCTAGTCTTGAATTTGTGTGTTTCAGGCAACAGCTGTTGGAGGATTCGAGGCAGTGGGAGATAGGCAATATACTACAGAGTGAAGGTCACAGGACAAGTCCATGCACCTCCTTCTAGTCTTGAATTTGTGTTGCTCAGACCACAGCTACAGGGCTAATGGAGACAGGGGGTGATAGCTATTACATTTCTGTGTGAACGTCATAGCATAGGTCACCGTGCTTCCTGCCAGTCTTAACGTTGTGTTGCTCAGACTACAGCTGGAGGGGGATGGAGACATTTGGTGATATCTAGTGCAATTCTGAGTGAACGTCATAGCATAGGTGCCCGCACTTCTTGCCAGGCTTAACGCTGTGTTGCTCAGACCACAGCTGGAGGGGTAAAGGAGACGGGGGTGATAAATAGTACATTACTGTGCGAAAGTCATTCCATAAATCGCTACTCTTCCTGAAGGTCTTAAAGTTGAGTTGCTCAGAGCACAACTGGAGGGGCAATGGATACAGTGTGTGTTAGCCAATAAATTACTGTAATATGCTCATAGCGTAAGCCCCTGTACTTGCTGCCAGTCATGAATTTGTGTTGCTCAGACCACAGCTGGTGGGGGATTCGAGGCAGAGGGTGATAGCAATATATTCCTGAGTGAAGAAGTTAGGACAACTCTATAGATTTCCTGCCAGTCATGAAGATGTGTTGTTCAAACCACAGCTGCAGGGGTTTTCAAGGCAAATTGGGATAGCCAACATATTGCTGAGTGAAGTCACAGGAGAAGTCCATACACTTCCTGCCAGTGTTGAATTTGTGTTGTTCAGACCACAACTGGAGGGGTATTCAAGGCAGAGGGCGATAGTCAACATATTACTGAATGAAGAACTTAGGACAAGTCTATAGACATTCTGCCAGTCATGAAGGTGTGTTGTTCAAACCACAGCTGCAGGGGTATTCAAGGCAGAGGGCGATAGCCAATATATTACTGAGTGAAGATCACAGGAGAAGTCCATGTACTTCCTGCCAGTCATGAATTTGTGTTGTTCAAAACACAGCTGCAGGGGTATTCAAGGCAGAGTGCGATAGCCAACATATTACCGAGTGAAGTCACAGGAGAAGTCCATGCACTTCCTGCCAGTCTTGAATTTGTGTTGTTCAGACCACAACTGGAGGGGTATTCAAGGCAGAGGGCGATAGACAACATATTACTGAATGAAGAACTTAGGACAAGTCTATAGACTTCCTGCCAGTCATGAAGTTGTGTTGTTCAAACCACAGCTGCAGGTTTATTCAAGGCAGAGGGCGATAGCCAACATATTACTGAGTGAAGGTCACAGGAGAAGTCCATGCACTTCCTGCCAGTCTTAATTTGTGTTGTGCAGACCACAACTGGAGGGATATTCAAGGCAGAGGGCGATAGCCAACATATTACTAAGTGAAGGTCACAGGAGAAGTCCATGCACTTCCTGCCAATCTTGAATTTGTGTTGTTCAGAACAACCGGAGGGGTATTCAAGGTAGAGGTAGATAGCCAACATATTACTTACTGAAGGTTACAGGAGAAGTCCATGCACTTCCTGCCAGTCTTGAATTTGTGTTGTTCAGACCACAACTGGAGGGGTAGTCAAGGTAGAGGGCGATAGCCAACATGCTACTGTGTGAAGATCACAGCAGAAGTCCATGCACTTCCTGCCAATCTTGAATTTGTGTTGTTCAGACCACAGCTGGAGGAGGATTTGAGGCAGTGGGAGACAGCCAATTTATTGCTGAGTGACGGTCACAGACAAGTCCATGCTCTTCTTTCCTGTCTTGAATTTGTGTGTTTCAGACCACAGCTGGAGGAGGATTCCAGGCAGTGGGAAATAGTCAATTTATTATTGAGTGAATGTCAACAGGACAAGTCCAGGCACTTGCTTCCAGTCTTGAATTTGTGTTGTTCAGAACACAGCTGGAGGAGGATTCGAGGCAGTGGTTGATATGCAATATATTGCTGAGTGAAGGTCACAGGACAAGTCCATGCACTTTCGTCCACTCATAAAGTTGTGTTGTTTAGACAACAGGGGGTTGAGACAGGGGGTGATAGCATATACATTACAAAGTGAAAATCATAGTATAAGTCCCTGCACATCCTGACAGTCTTAAAGTTTATTTGCTCAGACCACAACTGGAGGTGGAATGTAGGCAGGGGTTGGTAGGAATTATATTACTGAGTGAAGGTCACAGAACAAGTCCATGTACTTCCTGCCAGTCAGGAAGTTGTGTTGTTCAGACCACAGCTGCGGGGTGTCAAGGCAGAGGGTGACAGCTAATACATTCCTGAGTGAAGAACACAGGACAAGTCTATGCAAAAAATGCCAGTCATGAAGTTGTGTTGTTCAGAGCACAGCTGCAGGGGGAAGGGAGACAGGTGGTTATAGCCATTGCTTTAATGAGTGGTCATAGCACAAGCCCTGCTCTTCCAACCAGTCTTGAATTTGTGTTGTTCAGAGCACAGCTGCAAGGAAATGAAGGCGGAGGGAGATAGCCAATATATTACTGAGTGTAGGTCATACCCCAAATCCATGCACCTCCTGGAAATCTGGAATTTGTGTTGCTCACACCAAAGCTAGTGGGCGAATGGAGGAAGAGGCAGATACCTAGCACGTTAATGAGTGAAGGTCATAGCATAGGTACCTGCACTTCCTGCTAGTCTTAACGTTGTGTTCCTCAGAACACAGCTGGAGGGCTAATGGAGACAGGGGGTGATAGGTAATACATTGCTGAGTGAAGGTCATAGCATAGGTCCCTGACTTCATGCCATCATAACGCTGTGTTGCTCAGACCACAGCTGGAGGGTGATGGAGACAGGGGGTGATAGCTAATACATTTCTGACTGAACGTCATAGCATAGGTGCCCGCACTTCCTGCCAGTCTTAACGTTGTGTTGCTCAGACCACAACTAGAGGGCTAATGGAGACAGGGGGTGATAGCTAATACATTTCTGAGTGAACGTCATAGCATAGGTGCCCGCACTTCCTGCCAGTCTTAACGTTTTCTTGCTCAGACCACAGCTGGAGGGGGATGGAGACAGGTGGTGATAGATAATACATTTCTTAGTGAACGTCATAGCATACGTCTCTGCACTTCCTGCCAGTCTTAACGTTGTGTTGCTCAGACCACAGCTGGAGGGCTAATGGAGACAGGGGGTGATAGCTAATACATTTTTGAGTGAACGTCAAAGCATAGGTGCCCGCAATTCGTGCTAGTCTTAACGTTGTGTTGCTCAGACCACAGCTGGTGGGCTATTGGAGACAAGGGGTGATAGCTAATACATTTTTGAGTGAACGTCATAGCAGAGGTGCCCGCACTTCCTGCCAGTCTTAACGTTGTGTTGCTCAGACCACAGCTTGAGGGGGATGGAGACAGGTGGTGATAGCTAATACATTTCTGATTCAACGTCATAGCATAGGTCCCCGCACTTCCTGCCAGTCTTAACGTTGTGTTCCTCAGACCACAGCTGGAGGGCTAGTGGAGACAGGGGGTGATAGCTAATACATTCCTGAGTGAACATCATAGCATAGGTGCCCGCACTTCCTGCCAGTCTTAACGTTGTGTTGCTCAGACCACAGCTGGAGGGGGATGGAGATAGGGGGTGATAGCTAATACATTTCTGAGTGAACGTCATAGCATAGGTCCCCGCACTTCCTGCCAGTCTTAACGTTGTGTTGCTCAGACCACAGCTGGGGGGGATGGAGACAGGTGGTGATAGCTAATGCATTACTTCGCGTACGTAATGGCTTATGTCCCTGCAGTTCCTTCCAGTCTCAACGCTGTGTTGCTCAGACCACAGCTAGAGGGATAAAGGAGACGAGGGTGATAGATAGTACATTACTGTGCGAAGGTCATACCATAAATCGCTACTCTTCCTGAAGGTCTTAAAGTTGAGTTGCTCAGAGCACAACTGGAGGGGGAATGGATCAAGTGTGTGTTAGGCAATAAATTACTGTAATACGCTCATAGCATAAGCCCCTGTACTTGCTGCCAGTCCTGAATTTGTGTTGCTCGGGCCACAGCTGCGGGGGATTCGAGGCAGAGGGTGATAGCAATATATTGCTGAGTGAAGAACTTAGGACAACTCTATAGATTTCCTGCCAGTCATGAAGTTGTGTTGTTCAAACCACAGCTGCAGGGGTATTAAAGGCAGAGAGCGATAGCCAACATATTGCTGAGTGAAGTCACAGGAGAAGTATATGCACTTCCTGCCAGTGTTGAATTTGTGTTGTTCAGACCACAACTGGAGGGGTATTCAAGGCAGAGGGCGATAGCCTACATATTACTGAATGAAGAACTTAGGACGAGTCTATAGACTTCCTGCCAGTCATGACGTTGTGTTGTTCAAACCACAGCTGCAGGGGTATTCAAGGCAGAGGGCGATAGCCAACATATTATTGAGTGAAGGTCACAGGAGAAGTTCATGCACTTCCTGCCAGTCTTGAATTTGTGTTGTTCAGACCACAACTGGAGGGGTATTCAAGGTAGAGGGAGATAGCCAACATATTACTCAGTGAAGGTCACAGGACAAGTCCATGCACTTCCTACCAGTGTTGAATTTGTGTTGTTCAGACCACTACTGGAGGGGTATTCAAGGTAGAGGGCGATAGCCAACATGTTACTGTGTGAAGGTCACAGGAGAAGTCCATGCACCTCCTGCATGTCTTGAATTTGTGTTGTTCAGACCACAGCTTGAGGAGGATTTGAGGCAGTGGTAGACAGCCCATTTATTACTGAGTGAAGGTCACAGACAAGTCCATGCTCTTCTTTCTAGTCTGGAACTTGTGTGTTTCAGACCACAGCTGG
Organism: Deroplatys truncata; assembly: GCA_030765065.1. Lineage (NCBI taxonomy): Eukaryota > Metazoa > Arthropoda > Insecta > Mantodea > Mantidae > Deroplatys > Deroplatys truncata. Next base: position 260,804,411 of record CM060984.1, read on the forward strand.
AGGAGGACTCGAGGCTGTGGAAAATAGTCAATTCATTATTGAGTGAATGTCAACAGGAGAAGTCCATGCTCTTCCTTCCAATCTTGAATTTGTGTGTTTCAGACCACAGCTGTTGGAGGATTCGAGGCAGTGGTAGACATGCATTATATTCCTGAATGAATGTCACAGACAAGTCCATGCACTTTCTGCCAGTCTTGAACTTGTGTTGTTCAGACCACAGCTGGAGGAGGATTCGAGGCAGTGGGAGATAGGCAATATATTACTGAGTGAAGGTCACAGACAAGTCCATGCACTTCCTGTCAGTCTTGAATTTGTGTGTTTCAGACAACAGCTGTAGGAGAATTCGAGGCAGTGGGAGATAGCCAATTTATTACTGAGTGAAGGTGACAGACAAGTCCATGCTCTTCTTGCCAGTCTTGAATTTGTGTGTTTCAGACCACTACTGGAGGGGTATTCAAGGTAGAGGGCGATAGCCAACATGTTACTGTGTGAAGGTCACAGGAGAAGTCCATGCACCTCCTGCATGTCTTGAATTTGTGTTGTTCAGACCACAGCTTGAGGAGGATTTGAGACAGTGGTAGACAGCCCATTTATTACTGAGTGAAGATCACAGACAAGTCCATGCTCTTCTTTCTAGTCTGGAACTTGTGTGTTTCAGACCACAGCTGGAGGAGAATTCGAGGCAGTGGGAGATAGCCAATTTATTACTGAGTGAAGGTCACAGACAAGTCCATGCTCTTCCTGCCTGTCTTGAATTTGTGTGTTTCAGACCACAGCTGTTGGGGGATTCGAGGCAGTGGCAGATAGGCAATATATTACTGAGTGAAGGCCACAGACAAGTCCATGCACTTCCTGCAGTCTTGAATTCGTGTTGTTCAGACCACAGCTGGAGGAGGATTCGAGGCAGTGGGAGATAGGCAATATATTACTGAATGAAGGTCACAGACAAGTCCATGCACTTCCTGCTAGTCTTGAATTTGTGTTGTTCAGACCACAGCTGGAGGAGGATTCGAGGAGTTGGAGACAGCCAATTTATTACTGAGTGAAGGTGACAGACAAGTCCATGCTCTTCTTGCCAGCCTTGAATTTGTGTGTTTCAGACCACAGCTGTTGGGGGATTCGACGCAGTGGTAGATATGCAATATATTACTGAGTGAAGGTCACAGACAAGTCCAAGCACTTCCTGCAGTCTTGAATTTGTGTTGTTCAGACCACAGCTGGAGGAGGATTCGAGGCAGTGGGAGATAGGCAATATATTACTGAATGAAGGTAACAGACAAGTCCATGCACTTCCTGCTAGGTTTGAATTTGTGTTGTTCAGACCACAGCTGGAGGAGGATACGAGGCAGTTGGAGACAGCGAATTTATTATTGAGTGAAGGTCACAGACAAGTCCATGCTCTTCCTTCCAGTCTTGAATTTGTGTGTTTCAGGCCACAGCTGATGGAGGATTCGAGGCAGTGGTAGATATGCATTATATTCCTGAGTGAATGTCACAGACAAGTCCATGCACTTCCTGCCAGTCTTGAATGTGAGTTGTTCAGACCACAGCTGGAGGAGGATTCGAGGCAGTGGGAGATAGGCAATATATTACTGAGTGAAGGTCACAGACAAGTCCATGCACTTCCTGGCAGTCTTGAATTTGTGTTGTTCAGACCACAGCTGCAGGAGGATTCGAGGCAGTGGGAGACAGCCAATTTATTGCTGAGTGAAGGTCACAGACATGTCCATGCACTTCATGTCAGTCTTGAATTTTGTGTTTCAGACAACAGCTGGAGGAGAATTCGAGGCAGTGGGAGATAGCCAATTTATTACTGAGTGAAGGTCACAGACAAGTCCATGCTCTTCCTGCCTGTCTTGAATTTGTGTGTTTCAGACCACAGGTGTTGGGGGATTCGAGGCAGTGGCAGATAGGCAATATATTACTGAGTGAAGGCCACAGACAAGTCCATGCACTTCCTGCAGTCTTGAATTTGTGTTGTTCAGACCACAGCTGGAGGAGGATTCGAGGCAGTGGGAGATAGGCAATATATTACTGAATGAAGGTCCCAGACAAGTCCATGCACTTCCTGCTAGTCTTGAATTTGTGTTGTTCAGACCACACCTGGAGGAGGATTCGAGGAGTTGGAGACAGCCAATTTATTACTGAGTGAAGGTGACAGACAAGTCCATGCTCTTCTTGCCAGCCTTGAATTTGTGTGTTTCAGACCACAGCTGTTGGGGGATTCGACGCAGTGGTAGATATGCAATATATTACTGAGTGAAGGTCACAGACAAGTCCAAGCACTTCCTGCAGTCTTGAATTTGTGTTGTTCAGACCACAGCTGGAGGAGGATTCGAGGCAGTGGGAGATAGGCAATATATTACTAAATGAAGGGCACAGACAAGTCCATGCACTTCCTGCTAGTCTTGAATTTGTGTTGTTCAGACCACAGCTGGAGGAGGATACGAGGCAGTTGGAGACAGCCAATTTATTATTGAGTGAAGGTCACAGACAAGTCCATGCTCTTCCTTCCAGTCTTGAATTTGTGTGTTTCAGACCACAGCTGTTGGAGGATTCGAGGCAATGGTAGATATGCATTATATTCCTGATTGAATGTCCCAGACAAGTCCATGCACTTCCTGCCAGTCTTGAATTTGTGTTGTTCAGACAACAGCTGGAGGAGGATTCGAGGCAGTGGGAGATAGGCAATATATTACTGAGTGAAGGTCACAGACAAGTCCATGCACTTCCTGGCAGTCTTGAATTTGTGTTGTTCAGACCACAGCTGCAGGAGGATTCGAGGCAGTGGGAGACAGCTAATTTATTGCTGAGTGAAGGTCACAGACATGTCCATGCACTTCCTGTCAGTCTTGAGTTTTGTGTTTCAGACAACATCTGGAGGAGAATTCGAGGCAGTGGGAGATAGCCAATTTATTACTGAGTGAAGGTCACAGACAAGTCCATGCTCTTCCTGCCTGTCTTGAATTTGTATGTTTCAGACCACAGGTGTTGGGGGATTCGAGGCAGTGGGAGATAGGCAATATATTACTGAGTGAAGGCCACAGACAAGTCCATGCACTTCCTGCAGTCTTGAATTTGTGTTGTTCAGACCACAGCTGGAGGAGGATTCGAGGCAGTGGGAGATAGGCAGTATATTACTGAATGAAGGTCACAGACAAGTCCATGCACTTCCTGCTAGTCTTGAATTTGTGTTGTTCAGACCACAGCTGGAGGAGGATTCGAGGAGTTGGAGACAGCCAATTTATTACTGAGTGAAGGTCACAGACAAGTCCATGCACTTCCCGCCAGTCTTGAATTTGTGTGTTTCAGACAACAGCCGGAGGAGGATTCGAGGCAGAGGGAGATAGGCAATATATTACTGAGTGAAGGTCACAGGACAGGTCCATGCACTTCCTTCTAGTCTTGAATTTGTGTGTTTCAGACCACAGCTGTTTGAGGATTCGAGGCAGTGGTAGATATGCAATATATTACTGAGTGAAGGTCACAGGACAAGTCAATGTACTTTCATCCACTCATAAAATTGTATTGTTCAGACCACAGGGGGTTGAGACGGGGGTGATAGCATATACATTACTAAGTGAACATCATAGTATAAGTCCCTGCACATCCTGACAGTCTTAAAGTTCATTTGCTCAGACCACAACTGGAGGTGGAATGGTGGCAGAGGTTGGTATTCAATGTATTACTGAGTGAATGTCACAGAACAAGTCCATGTACTTCCTGCCAGTCATGAAGTTGTGTTGTTCAGAGCACAGCTGCAGGGGGAAGGGAGACAGGTGGTTATAGCCATTGCTTTAATGAGTGGTCATAGCACAAGCCCTGCTCTTCCAACCAATCTTGAATTTGTGTTGTTCAGAGCACAGCTGCAGGGAAATGGAGGCGGAGGGAGATAGCCAATACATTACTGAGTGTAGGTCATACCACAAATCCAGGCACCTCCTGGCAATCTGGAATTTGTGTTGCTCACACCAAAGCTGGTGGGCGAATGGAGGAAGAGGGAGATACCTAGCACGTTAATGAGTGAAGGTCATAGCATAGGTCCCTGCAGTTCCTGCTAGTCTTAGCGTTGTGTTGCTCAGATCACAGCTGGAGGGATAAAGGAGACGGGGTGATAGCTAATACATTGCTGAGTGAACGTCATAGCATAGGTCCCTGCACTTCATGTCAGTCTTAACGTTGTGTTGTCAGACCACAGCTGGAGGGGGATGGAGACAGGGGGTGATAGCTAACACATTGCTGAGTGAACGTCATAGCATAGGTCCCTGCACTTCCTGCCAGTCTTAACGTAGTATTGCAGACCACAGCTGGAGGGCTAATGGATACAGGGGGTGATAGCTAACACATTACTGAGGGAACGTCATAGCATAAGTCCTTGCACTTCCTGCCAGTCTCAACGCTTTAATCCTCAGAACTAAACTGGAAGCGTAATGGAGACATGGGGTGAGAGCTAGTACATTTCCGAGTGAACGTCATAGCATAAGTCCCTGCGTTTCCTGCCAGTCATGAATTTGTGTTCCTCAGACCACAGCTGGGGGGATTCATGGCAGAGGGCGAGAGCCAATATATTACTGAGTGTAGAACTTAGGACAAGTCTATGGACTTCCTGCCAGTCATGAATTTGTGTTGTTCAAACCACAGCTAAGGGAGATTCGAGGCAGAGGGCGATAGCCAATATATTACTGAGTGAAGGTCATAGGAGAAATCCATGCACTTCCTACCAGACCTGAAGTTGTGTTGTTCACACGACACCTGGAGAAGGATTCGAAGCATTGGGAGATAGCCAATATATTACTGAGTGAAAGTCATAGGAGAAATCCATGCACTTCCTACCAGACCTGAAGTTGTGTTGTTCACACGACACCTGGAGAAGGATTCGAAGCATTGGGAGATAGCCACTACATTAGTGAGTGAAGGTCATACCACATATCTATGCACCGCCTGCCAGTCTTGAATTTGTGTTGCTCACACCACAGCTGGAGGGGAAATGGAGACAGAGGGAGATGGCCAATATATTACTGAGTTAAGGTCATACCACATATCTATGCACCGCCTGTCAGTCTTGAATTTGTGTTGCTCACACCACAGCTGGAGGGGAAATGGAGACAGGGGTGATAGCCACTACATTACTGAGTGAACGAGTTAGCATAAGTCTCTGCAATTCCTGCCAGTCTTAACGTTGTGTTGCTCAGTCCACAGGTGAAGGGGAATTCGAGGCAGAGGGCGATAGCCAACATGTTACTGAGTGTAGAACACAGGACAAGTCTATGCACGTTCATCCAGTCATAAGTTTCTATTGTTCAGACCACAGCTGGAGGGGGATTCGAGGCAGAGGGAAAAAGCCAATATATTACTGACTGAAGGTCATAGCACAAATCCAGACCTTTTTTCAGTCTTGAAGTTGTGTTGTTCAGAGCATATGTGGAGGTGAAATGGAGGCAGAGAGAGATAGCCACTACATTACTGAGTGAAATTCATAGCACAAACCCATGCACATCCTACCAGTCTTGAATTTGTGTTGCTCAGACCACAGTTGAAGAGGAAATGGAGGCAGAGGGAGATAGCCAATACATTACTGAGTGAAAGTCATACCACAAATCCATGTGCGTTTTTCAGTTTTGAAGTTGTGTTGTTCAAAGCATATATGTTGGTGAAATGGAGGCAGAGGGAGATAGCCACTACATTAGTGAGTGAAGGTCATACCACACATCTATGCACTTCCTGCCAGTCTTGAATTTGTGCTGCCTACACCACAGCTGGAGGGGAAATGGAGACAGAGGGAGATAGCCACTACATTACTGAGTGAAGGTCATACCACACATCTATGCACTTCCTGCCAGTCTTGAATTTGTGCTGCCTACACCACAGCTGGAGGTGAAATGGAGGCAGAGGGAGATAGCCACTACATTACTGAGTAAAGGTCATACCACACATCTATGCACTTCCTGCCAGTCTTGAATTTGTGCTGCCTACACCACAGCTGGAGGGGAAATGGAGACAGAGGGAGATGGCCAATATATTACTGAGTTAAGGGCATACCACATATCTATGCACCGCCTGCCAGTCTTGAATTTGTGTTGCTCACACCACAGCTGGAGGGGAAATGGAGACAGAGGGAGATAGCCAATACGCTAATGAGTGAACGTCATAGCATAAGTCCCTGCACTTCCTGCCAGTTATGAAGTTGTGTTGTTCAGACCGCAGCTGAAGGGGGATTCGAGGAATTGCCCGATACCCAATATATTACTCATTGAAGGTCACAGGGCAAGTCCGTGCACTTCTTGCCGGTCATGAAGTTGTGCTGTTCAAACCGCAGCTGAAGGGGAATTCGAGGCAGAGCGCGATAGCCAACATATTATTGAGTGTAGAAAACAGGACAAGAGTAGTAATAGTCCCGGATGAGCCAATTGGTTTAACGATAATCCTGCAGCTAGGGGCGCTCGTGTCGCTAGTGTCGCTGCGTGCGACGGCGGCGGCGGTAAGTTTCAAAAGCGCCCTGAGCGGTAGGATTATCGTTATTGCAATTGGTTCATCTGGGACGAGTTAAAAGAATTGAGGATTAGGGTAAGGTGAAGGAAGAGGAGGAAGTGACGTGGAGTGTTTTGATTGGTTCGTTAGTTTGGGTGGAAGATGAAGGAAGGAAGATGGAAGAGTATGGAGGTCGCGTGATGGAGAGGAGCTGGGTGGCGAGGTGTTGTCTGTGTGGAGGTCGGGACTGAAAGAGGGAAAAGATGGGGAGCGAGGGATAAAAAGTATAACAGAAAGTGACGTGTGAAGTTGTGATTGGTGGGAATAAGAAGTGATGTTATTGGTGGAAAGGAGCAAATGAAGTTTTGCTAGCAACAAGATTTGCAAAAGCCTGTCGTGAACTGATCAGCAATTTTTTGAACGTTGGATGGTAGTTTTCTTGAGTGGATAGAGAGATGGGGCGATATGAGATGCGGTGGCGAAAATGGGAACTAAACAAGGTGGTTGAGACAAGAGGTTTAAGGACGAGGAAATTTGGAGGTTAGTGGTGAACATGGCGGTCGCAAGAGGTGGGGGTAAGGAGACGCGGTGGTGGGAATGGGAACTAAAAGAAGATGGCGGTAGCAGGAGCATAGAAGAGTAGATTTTGAGGTTAAAATAGTGGGAACTAAAAATAGCGGAGGGTCTGCGACAAGGAGATGCGGTGAAAACTAAACAAGATTGCGGACGCAACAGGAGGGTAAGGAGATTTGAGGTTACAGTACCAAAACACGAAAGGATATATTCCTACGCCAAGCAGGTCCGAAAAATAATTATGCGTGTGGTACTTACCTGTTACTGGTGTGGATGCGTCACCAAAAACGCGGCACGCGACGCGAAAAAATAAAAGTAAACTGTTTTTGAAAATGCTTAACCAGCTTTAAGATCAACCAACATCACTACGCACTGATATACCTAGGTTTTTAAAGCGGTACAGACACCCTTTGCAGAGGCGTAATTTAACTATACCAAAAACCTGGTACTGGACCATCGTGATGGTCGCTAGCGTACGTAGGAGCAGGGTTCTCATAGCCGGTCGAAAGCGGTCAAAAACGTGTACGACGTAGGTGTTCACAGTAGCTGCTGTCGAGTCAACCGTCGAGGTGTGAATGAACGAGACCTGTTCTTGCCGGCAATCTGGTTCGGAGATGTGAGCAGCGGCGAGGTGTTGTCTGTGCGAAGGTTGGAACTGAAAGAGGGAAAAGATGGGGAGCGAGGGATAAAAAGTATAACAGAAAGTGACGTGTGAAGTTGTGATTGGTGGGAATAAGAAGTGATTTTATTGGTGGAAAGGAGCAAATGAAAGTTGTTGATTGGTAAGAATAAGAGAGATTATGATTGGTGGAAAGAAAAAGGTGTGGGAGTGGGGTATGTTGGAGGTGATGGGAAAGGTAAGTTTTGCTAGCAACAGGATGTGCAAAAGCCTGTCGAGAACTGATCAGCAATTTTTTGAACGTTGGATGGTAGTTTTGTTGAGTGGATAGAGAGATGGGGCGATATGAGATGCGTGGCGAAAATGGGAACTAAATAAGATGGTTGAGACAAGAGGTTTAAGGTCGAGGAAATTTGGAGGTTAGTGGTGAACATGGCGGTCGCAAGAGGTGGGGGTAAGGAGACGCGGTGGTGAGAATGGGAACTAAAAGAAGATGGCGGTAGCAAGAGGTTAGAAGAGTAGATTTTGAGGTTAAAATAGTGGGAACTAAAAATGGCGGAGGTTCTGCGACAACGAGATGCGGTGAGAACTAAACAAGATGGTGGACGCAAGAGGAGGGTAAGGAGATTTGAGGTTACAGTACCAAAACACGAAAGGATATATTCCTACGCCAAGCAGGTCCGAAAAATAATTATGCGTGTGGTACTTACCTGTTACCGGTGTGGATGCGTCACCAAAAGCGCGGCACGCGACGCGAAAAAATAAAAGCAAACTGTTTTTGAAAATGCTTAACCAGCTTTAAGATCAACCAACATCACTACGCACTGATATACCTAGGTTTTTAAAGCGGTACAGACACCCTTTGCAGAGGCGTAATTTAACTATACCAAAAACCTGGTACTGGACCATCGTGATGGTCGCTAGCGTACGTAGGAGCAGGGTTCTCATAGCCGGTCGAAAGCGGTCAAAAACGTGTACGACGTAGGTGTTCATAGTAGCTGCTGTCGAGTCAACCGTCGAGGTGTGAATGAACGAGATCTGTTCTTGCCGGCAATCTGGTTCGGAGATGTGAGCAGCGGCGAGGTGTTGTCTGTGCGGAGGTCGGGACTGAAAGAGGGAAAAGATGGGGAGCGAGGGATAAAAAGTATAACAGAAAGTGACGTGTGAAATTGTGATTGGTGGGAATAAGAAGTGATGTTATTGGTGGAAAGGAACAAATGAAAGTTGTTTATTGGTAAGAATAAGAGAGATTATGATTGGTGGAAAGAAAAAGGTGTGGGAGAGGGGTATGTTGGAGGTGATGGGAAAGGTAAGTTTTCCTAGCAACAAGATTTGCAAAAGCCTCTCCAGAACTCATCAGCAATTTTTGAACGTTGGATGGTGGTTTTCTTGAGTGGATAGAGAGATGGGGCGATATGAGATGCGGTGGCGAAAATGGGAACTAAACAAGATGATTGAGACAAGAGGTTTAAGGACGAGGAAATTTGGAGGTTAGTGGTGAACATGGCGGTCGCAAGAGGTGGGGGCAAGGAGACGCGGTGGTGAGAATGGGAACTAAAAGAAGATGGCGGTAGCAAGAGCTGAGAAGAGCAGATTTTGAGGTTAAAATAGTGGGAACTAAAAATGGCGGAGGGTCGGCGACAAGGAGATGCGGTGAGAACTAAACAAGATGGCGGACGCAAGAGGAGGGTAAGGAGATTTGAGGTTACAGTACCAAAACACGAAAGGATATATTCCTACGCCAAGCAGGCCCGAACAATAATTATGCGCGTGGTACTTACCTGTTACTGGTGTTGATGCGTCACCAAAAGCGCAGCAGCTTCACGCGACGCGAAAAAAAATAAAAGCAAACTGTTTTTGAAAATGCTTAACCAGCTTTAAGATCAACCAACATCACTACGCACTGATATACCTAGGTTTTTTAAAGCGGTACAGACGCCCTTTGCAGAGACGTAATTTAACTATACCAAAAACCTGGTACTGGGCCATCGTAATGGTCGCTAGCGTACGTAGGAGCAGGGTTCTCATAGCCGGTCGAAAGCGGTCAAAAAAGTGTACCACGTAGGTGTTGACAGTAGCTGCTGTCGAGTCAACCGTCGAGGTGTGAATAAACGAGATCTGTTCTCGCCGGCAATCTGGTTCGGAGATGGGAGGAGCGGCGAGGTGTTGTCTGTGCGGAGGTGGGGACTGAAAGAGGGAAAAGATGGCGAACGAGGGATAAAAAGTATAACAGAAAGTGATGTGTGAAGTTGTGATTGGTGGGGATAAGAAGTGATGTTATTGGTGGAAAGGAACAACTTAAAGTTGTTGATTGGTAAGAATAAGAGAGATTATGATTGGTGGAAACAAAAAGGTGTGGGAGTGGGGTATGTTGGAGGTGATGGGAAAGGTAAGTTTTGCTACCAACAAGATTTGCAAAAGCCTCTCCAGAACTCATCAGCAATTTCAGCAGTCGATGTGCGTGGCGATAGGCCTGCTGCGATGAAAGAGCTGCAAATTGCGCGATAACTTGAGAAATATTGCCCGCCGTGACGCATTGTGCGCGCGCGCGCGTTTACCGTAAACCGTTACAGTTGCCATACTTATATTATCCGTCTTTTCCTTTTTTTCTTTTTTTTTCTTTTTGTTTTTTCGTTTTTTTTAAAAAATAACTAGTTTTTTGGAGGTTTTCTGCGGTTGGTAAACGAATGCAAGCTCTTTCTGCTTTTTCATATGTTTTCGCTGGTTGGTAGGCGTTTTCTGTAGTGGTTGACGAAGCCGTTTCTAATTTTCGAGGTTTTCTCAGGTTTTTTAGCGGTTGTCCCTGTCCGGTAGGCAAATGATAAAGTTTTTCTATAATGTCGTCGTTTTTGGCTTGTGGCGCACGGATACTAGGCACATACTCGCACACACACACACAGACAGACACACACACGGACATGTTTCCAAAAATGCTTTTTTTAGGATTCAGGAGGTCTCAAAACGTGTATTTCCGGTGAAATCTCGGTATCGAATTTTTGGGTGGAATGCAATACTTCCCCTACTTACTATACGTGGTAGAGAAAGTAAAAAAGTATAAGTATTGGAAAATTTAAGGAAATAACAAGCAATATCTCGAAAAACGGTTCACTCAACAAAAGAAATGTATATGGCATAAGTTGTGTATTTTAACGCGATCTACATTTTTTGTGTAGTAAAATTCTGTCTATCTCTTATGGTTTACCAGTTATGCAAAAGGCGTTCACAATGAAGAATACTTTTGGAGACATTCCCAGAAAATTCGAGATATACATTTCATTTCTCATGACATTATCTTAAACATATGATATTTTCATCAAAATCGTTATAGCCATTTTTGAGAAAATTAAAAAAAGTGTACTATCTTGTTTTCATGGGTTTTCCGGATCGGTAAGCGTTAGAATACTCTTAGAGCTTTTTTCAGGTTTTTCGCGGTTATCCCTTTCCGGTAGGCAAATGATAAAGTTTTTCTATAATGTCGTCGTTTTGGCTTGTGGCGCACGGATACTAGGCACATACTCGCACACACACACAGACAGACACACACACGGACATGTATCCAAAAATGCTTTTTTTAGGATTCAGGAGGTCTCAAAACGTGTATTTCCGGTGAAATCTCGGTATCGAATTTTTGGGTGGAATGCAATACTTCCCCTACTTACTATACGTGGTACAGAATGTAAAAAAGTATAAGTATTGGAAAATTTAAGGAAATAACAAGCAATATCTCGAAAAACGGTTCACTCAACAAAAGAAATGTATATGGCATAAGTTGTGTATTTTAACGCGATCTACATTTTTTGTGTAGTAAAATTTTGTCTATCTCTGATGGTTTACCAGTTATGCAAAAGGCGTTCACAATGAAGAATACTTTTGGAGACATTCCCAGAAAATTCGAGATATACATTTCATTTCTCATGACATTATCTTAAACATATGATATTTTCATCAAAATCGTTATAGCCATTTTTGAGAAAATTAAAATTTTCGAAAAATTTTCAATGTAAAGGGTAGTCTGGGTGGGGGGATTTTCTTGAAAACCTTCGTGTCGCATCGCTGGAGGATACTGAACCTAAATACCAAGTTTGGTGCTTATTCGACTGTTCGTTTTTGAGTTATGCTGTTCACAGACACACAGACACACACACAGACACACACACACACACAGACACACACACGGACATGTTTCCAAAAATGCTTTTTTTGGATTCAGGAGGTCTCAAAACATGTATTTCCGGTGAAATCTCGGTATCGAATTTTTGGGTGGAATGCAATACTTCCCCTACTTATTATACGTAGTAGAGAAACTAACAATAAGTAATAATCACAGACCCAGTTTGTGGGTATTTAAATGAAACATCATGCACAATACAATGCATCCAAATATTCAATATTGAGATTTCACTGGAAAACTAAATACTTGTTTTGAGGTCCCCTGAATAAGAAACATTTTTAGAAAATTCTGTGTGTATGTGTCAGAGCAGCATAACTCAAAAATGAAAAGTCGGATAAATACTAAACTTGGTATTTAGGTTGAGTACCTTCCAAAGATACGACACAGAGATTTTCAAGAAAGTCCCTCCACCCCAAACTATCCTTTACATGAACTATTTTCCGAAATGTTTTATTTTCTAAAACTGTCTCTGACGATTTTAATTACAACACCATATTTTAAAGACATTTATATGAAAATAAAATGTATATCTTGAATGTTGTGGAAATAGCCTGTGAAGTCCTCTTGATTCGGAAGAAATTTTCTATGATCTTGTATAACTGCTAAGGTTTAAGAAACACGCACAATTTATTTGAAATAACCTTTTTGTGACGTCAGCCATTTCCGAGATATCTGTTATAAATGGTTCGAATTGTACAATGCTTAGCCATTCTTTTTTAAAAGGCATGTCGCTTTTCAGTTCTTGCTCGCCATGTTGATGGAAAGAATTTAGAATTTTAAGGCCAGTTTATAGCGTCCCTTTGGATGTATAACGGTTGTGCAATGCAACCATTTCCCGAAAAGTTTATCTGGATTAAAATTAAGTGGATATGAAAATAAACTTTCGTACTCACCTATAAGAGATAGAGGGTAGAGGTCATACGAACGTAGCACTTGAGAATTTTTATTCAACAGTTGGTGTTCCTCCTTAGAAAGGAAGTATCTGCTGATTGTATTTAATTCTTACATTTTACATAACACGTATGCACTGGCACAACACAAAACACTACACACGATACTCATAGTTTTAAATATTGCACTAATAACATCAGGAATAACTAAGCTCTGCTCATTCTCATACAGCACTACACGCAAAGAACGTGTGCTGATGTCGGTGAAAACAGGCGTGAGAAGCGGAAATTCGTCAGAAATAAAATGAATGCAACCTTTATGTCGGTGGTAGGAATTGCGCAGTGGCGGATCGTGACAGGATGACCGCGTTTTTTTTTTACAAATTGACAATTTTGTGGCGAAACGAAATTTCTTGACTTTTTAAAAACTCAGCATTCCTGGTATATATAGGCTTATTATGACGTGAAACAACCATTTTTATGATTTTTTACTCTGTTCCAGACTACCCTTTACATTGAAAATTTGTCGAAAATTTTAATTTTCTCAAAAATGGCTATAACGATTTTGATGAAAATATCATATGTTTAAGATAATGTCATGAGAAATGAAATGTATATCTCGAATTTTCTGGGAATGTCTCCAAAAGTATTCTTCATTGTGAACGCCTTTTGCATAACTGGTAAACCATAAGAGATAGACAAAATTTTACTACACAAAAAATGTAGATCGCGTTAAAATACACAACTTATGCCATATACATTTCTTTTGTTGAGTGAACCGTTTTTCGAGATATTGCTTGTTATTTCCTTAAATTTTCCAATACTTATACTTTTTTACTTTCTCTACCACGTATAGTAAGTAGGGGAAGTATTTCATTCCACCCAAAAATTTGATACCGAGATTTCACCGGAAATACACGTTTTGAGACCTCCTGAATCCTAAAAAAAGCATTTTTGGAAACATGTCCGTGTGTGTGTCTGTCTGTGTGTGTGTGTGCGCGAGTATGTGTCTAGTATCCGTGCGCTGACAAGCAAAAACTTCATCATTTGCCTACCGGGCAGGGACAACCACGAAAAACCTGAAAAAACCTCGAAAATTAGAAAGGGCTTCGTCAACCACTACAGCAAACGCCTACCAACCAGGGAAAACCTGTGAAAAAGCAGAAAGAGCTTGCATTCGTCTACCAACCAGAGAAAACCCCCGAAAAACTAGTTATTGTTTTTAAAAAACAAACGTAAAAAAAAGAAAAAGAAAAAAAAGAAAAGAAAAAAAAAAGAAAAAGACGGATAATATAAGTATGGCAACTGTAACGGTTTACGGTAAACGCGCGCGCGCGCAATGCGTCACGGCGGGCAATATTTTTCAAGTTATCGCGCAGTTTGCAGCTCTTTCATCGCAGCGGGCCTATCGCCACGCACATCGACTGCTGAAATTGCTGATGAGTTCTGGAGAGGCTTTTGCAAATCTTGTTGGTAGCAAAACTTACCTTTCCCATCACCTCCAACATACCCCACTCCCACACCTTTTTGTTTCCACCAATCATAATCTCTCTTATTCTTACCAATCAACAACTTTCAGTTGTTCCTTTCCACCAATAACATCACTTCTTATCCCCACCAATCACAACTTCACACATCACTTTCTGTTATACTTTTTATCCCTCGTTCGCCATCTTTTCCCTCTTTCAGTCCCCACCTCCGCACAGACAACACCTCGCCGCTCCTCACATCTCCGAACCAGATTGCCGGCGAGAACAGATCTCGTTTATTCACACCTCGACGGTTGACTCGACAGCAGCTACTGTCAACACCTACGTCGTACACATTTTTGACCGCTTTCGACCGGCTATGAGAACCCTGCTCCTACGTACGCTAGCGACCATTACGATGGTCCAGTACCAGGTTTTTGGTATAGTTAAATTACGTCTCTGCAAAGGGCGTCTGTACCGCTTTAAAAAACCTAGGTATATCAGTGCGTAGTGATGTTGGTTGATCTTAAAGCTGGTTAAGCATTTTCAAAAACAGTTTGCTTTTTTTTTTTCGCGTCGCGTGAAGCTGCTGCGCTTTTGGTGACGCATCAACACCAGTAACAGGTAAGTACCACGCGCATAATTATTGTTCGGGCCTGCTTGGCGTAGGAATATATCCTTTCGTGTTTTGGTACTGTAACCTCAAATCTCCTTACCCTCCTCTTGCGTCCGCCATCTTGTTTAGTTCTCACCGCATCTCCTTGTCGCCGACCCTCCGCCATTTTTAGTTCCCACTATTTTAACCTCAAAATCTGCTCTTCTAAGCTCTTGCTACCGCCATCTTCTTTTAGTTCCCATTCTCACCACCGCGTCTCCTTGCCCCACCTCTTGCGACCGCCATGTTCACCACTAACCTCCAAATTTCCTCGTCCTTAAACCTCTTGTCTCAACCATCTTGTTTAGTTCCCATTTTCGCCACCGCATCTCATATCGCCCCATCTCTCTATCCACTCAAGAAAACCACCATCCAACGTTCAAAAATTGCTGATGAATTCTGGAGAGGCTTTTGCAAATCTTGTTGGTAGCAAAACTTACCTTTCCCATCACCTCCAACATACCCCACTCCCACACCTTTTTCTTTCCACCAATCACAATCTCTCTTATTCTTACCAATCAACAACTTTCATTTGTTCCTTTCCACCAATAACATCACTTCTTATTCCCACCAATCACAACTTCACACTTCACTTTCTGTTATACCTTTTATCCCTCGTTCGCCATCTTTTCCCTCTTTCAGTCCCAACCTCCGCACAGACAACACCTCACCGCTCCGCTCCACTCCATCACGTGTCCTCCATACTCTTTTATCTTCCTTCCTTCATCTTCCACCCGAATTAACGCACCAATCACATTTCGTCCTATTTTTACCAATCAAAACACTCCACGTCACTTCCTGTTTTCCTTCATCTTTCCCTAATCCTCAATTCTATCTCCTCGTCACCATCTGTTGCGTTCGACATCTTTCGCATGTTGACCCTAACCTCAAACCTCTTCGTCCCTCCACTTCTTGCCTCCGCCATCTTGTTTAGTTCCCATTTTCACCACCACGCCACCGCCATCTTGGTTTAAGCTCTCCACGTTTACCTCAATTTTTAACTTCAACCTCATGCCTCCGCTATCTTATTTAGTTCCCATTTTTACCACCGCGCCTCACATCTCCTCGTCCCACCCTTGCCTCCGCCATCTTGGATTTAGTTCCCCTTCTTACGTCGTGTTTTAACCTAAAAATCTTAACCTCAAGTCTCCTTGCCCACCACCTCTTGCGACCGCCATGTTCACCACTAACCTCGAAATCTCCTCGTCCTTACACTTTTTGTCTTCGTCATCTTGTTTAGTTCCCATTTTCGCCACCGCGCCTCACATCTCCTCGTCCACACCATTGCCTTCGCCATCTTGGATTTCGTTACCATGCTTACGCCCTGTTTTAACCTAAAAATCTTAACCTCAAATCTCCTAACCCTCCTCTTGCGTCCGCCACCTTGTTTAGATCTCACGTTGGCCACCGCATCTCCTTGTCGCCAACCCTCCGCCATTTTTAGTTCCCACTATTTTAACCTCAAAACCTGCTCTTCTAAGCTCTTGCTACCGCCATCTTCTTTTAGTTCCCATTCTCACCACCGCGTCTCCTTGCCCCCACCTCTTGCGACCGCCATGTTCACCACTAACCTCGAAATTTCCTCGTCCTTAAACCTCTTGTCTCAACCATCTTGTTTAGTTCCCATTTTCGCCACCGCATCTCATATCGCCCCATCTCTCTATCCACTCAACAAAACTACCATCCAACGTTCAAAAATTGCTGATGAGTTCTGGAGAGGCTTTTGCAAATCTTGTTGCTAGGAAAACTTACCTTTCCCATCACCTCCAACATACCCCACTCCCACACCTTTTTCTTTCCACCAATCATAATCTCTCTTATTCTTACCAATCAACAACTTTCATTTGTTCCTTTCCACCAATAATATCACTTCTTATTCCCACCAATCACAATTTCACACGTCACTTTCTGTTATACTTTTTATCCCTCTTTCAGTCCCGACCTCCGCACAGACAACACCTCGCCGCTGCTCACATCTCCGAACCAGATTGCCGGCAAGAACAGATCTCGTTCATTCACACCTCGACGGTTGACTCGACAGCAGCTACTGTGAACACCTACGTCGTACACGTTTTGACCGCTTTCGACCGGCTATGAGAACCCTGCTCCTACGTACGCTAGCGACCATCACGATGGTCCAGTACCAGGTTTTTGGTATAGTTAAATTACGCCTCTGCAAAGGGTGTCTGTACCGCTTTAAAAACCTAGGTATATCAGTGCGTAGTGATGTTGGTTGATCTTAAAGCTGGTTAAGCATTTTCAAAATCAGTTTGCTTTTATTTTTTCGCATCGCGTGCCGCACTTTTGGTGACGCATCCACACCGGTAACAGGTAAGTACCACACGCATAATTATTTTTCGAACCTGCTTGGCGTAGGAATATATCCTTTCGTGTTTTGGTACTGTAACCTCAAATCTCCTTACCCTCCTCTTGCGTCCACCATCTTGTTTAGTTCTCACCGCATCTCCTTGTCGCAGAACCTCCGCCATTTGTATTTCCCACTATTTTAACCTCAAAATCTACTCTTCTAACCTCTTGCTACCGCCATCTTCTTTTAGTTCCCATTCTCACCACCGCGTCTCCTTACCCCCACCTCTTGCGACCGCCATGTTCACCACTAACCTCCACATTTCCTCGCCCTTAAACCTCTTGTCTCAACCATCTTATTTAGTTCCCATTTTCGCCACCGCATCTCGTATCGCCCCATCTCTCTATCCACTCAAGAAAACTACCAGCCAACGTTCAAAAAATTGCTGATCAGTTGTCGACAGGCTTTTGCAAATCCTGTTGCTAGCAAAACTTACGTTTCCCATCACCTCTAACATACCCCACTCCCACACCTTTTTCTTTCCACCAATCATAATCTCTCTTATTCTTACCAATCAACAACTTTCATTTGCTCCTTTCCACCAATAAAATCACTTCTTATTCCCACCAATCACAACTTCACACGTCACTTTCTGTTATATTTTTTATCCCTCGCTCCCCATCTTTTCCCTCTTTCAGTCCCGACCTCCGCACAGACAACACCTCGCCGCTGCTCACATCTCCGAACCAGATTGCCGGCAAGAACAGATCTCGTTCATTCACACCTCGACGGTTGACTCGACAGCAGCTACTGTCAACACCTACGTCGTACACGTTTTTGACCGCTTTCGACCGGCTATGAGAACCCTGCTCCTACGTACGCTAGCGACCATCACGATGGTCCAGTACCAGGTTTTTGGTATAGTTAAATTACGCCTCTGCAAAGGGTGTCTGTACCGCTTTAAAAACCTAGGTATATCAGTGCGTAGTGATGTTGGTTGATCTTAAAGCTGGTTAAGCATTTTCAAAAACAGTTTGCTTTTATTTTTTCGCGTCGCGTGCCGCGCGTTTGGTGACGCATCCACACCAGTAACAGGTAAGTACCACACGCATAATTATTTTTCGGACCTGCTTGGCGTAGGAATATATCCTTTCGTGTTTTGGTACTGTAACCTCAAATCTCCTTACCCACCTCTTGCGTCCGCCATCTTGTTTAGTTCTCACCGCATCTCCTTGTCGCAGAACCTCCGCCATTTGTATTTCCCACTATTTTAACCTCAAAATCTACTCTTCTAAGCTCTTGCTACCGCCATCTTCTTTTAGTTCCCATTCCCACCACCGCGTCTCCTTACCCCCACCTCTTGCGACCGCCATGTTCACCACTAACCTCCAAATTTCCTCGTCCTTAAACCTCTTGTCTCAACCACCTTGTTTAGATCCCATTTTCGCCACCGCATCTCATATCGCCCCATCTCTCTATCCACTCAAGAAAACTACCATCCAACGTTCAAAAAATTGCTGATCAGTTCACGACAGGCTTTTGCAAATCTTGTTGCTAGCAAAACTTACCTTTCCCATCACCTCCAACATACCCCACTCCCACACCTTTCTCTTTCCACCAATCATAATCTCTCTTATTCTTACCAATCAACAACTTTGATTTGCTCCTTTCCACAAATAAAATCACTTCTTATTCCCACCAATCACAACTTCACACGTCACTTTCTGTTACACTTTTTATCCCTCGCTCCCCCATCTTTTCCCTCTTTCAGTCCCGACCTCCGCACAGACAACACCTCGCCACCCAGCTCCTCTCCATCACGCGACCTCCATACTCTTCCATCTTCCTTCCTTCATCTTCCACCCAAATTAACGAACCAATCAAAACACTCCACGTCACTTCCTCTTCTTCCTTCACCTTACCCTAATCCTCAATTCTTTTAACTCGTCCCAGATGAACCAATTGCAATAACGATAATTCTACCGCTCAGGGCGCTTTTCAAACTTACCGCCGCCGTCGCACGCAGCGACACGAGCGCCCCTAGCGGCAGGATTATCGTTAAACCAATTGGCTCATCCGGGACTATTACTACTGACAAGTCTATGCACTTTCATCCATTCATAAAGTTTTGTTGTTTAGACCACAGCTGGAGGAGGATTCGAGGCAGAAAGAGATAGCCAGTATGTTACTGAATTAAGGGTCACAGGACCAGTCCATGCTCTTCCTGCCGGTCTTGAAGTTGTGTTGCTCAGACCACAGGTGAACGGGGATTCAAGGTAGAGGGCGATAGCCAACATTTTACTGAGTGAAGAACACAGGTAAGTCTATTCACTTCCAGCCAGTCATAAAGTTGTGTTGTTTAGACCACAGCTGGAAGAGGATTCGAGGCAGATAGAAATAGCCAGTATGTTACTGAATTAAGGGTCACAGGACCAATCTATGCTCTTCCTGCCGGTCTTGAAGTTGTGTTGCTCAGACCACAGCTGGACGGGGATTCAAGCCAGAGGGCGATAGCCAACATTTTACTGAGTGAAGAACACAGTTAAGTCTATTCACTTCCTTCCAGTCATAAAGTTGTGTTTTGCAGTTCACAGCTGGAGGGGGATTAGAGGCAGAGGGCGATAATCAATATATTACTGAGTGAAGGGCACAGGGCAAGTCCATGCACTTTCTTCCAGTCTTGAATTTATGTTCTGAGCACAGCTGCAGGGGCGTTGAGACAGGTGGTGACAGCCAATGCATTACGGAGTGCTCATAGCACAAGATCTGCAGTTCCTGCCAGTATTGAGTTTGTGTTGTTCAGAGCACAGCTGCAGGGGGATTCGAGGCAGAGGACGATAATCAATATATTACTGAGTGAAGGTCACAGGACAAGTCCATGCACTTCCTTCTAGTCTTGAATTTGTGTGTTTCAGACAACAGCTGTTGGAGGATTCGAGGCAGTGTGAGATAGACAATATATTACTGAGTGAAGGTCACAGGACGAGTACATGCACTTCCTTCTAATCTTGAATTTGTGTGTTTCAGACAACACCTGTTGGAGAATTCGAGGCAGTGTGAGATAGGCAATATATTACTGAGTAAGGGTCACAGGAAAAGTCCATGCACTTCCTTCTAGTCTTGAATTTGTGTGTTTCAGACAACAGCTGTTGGAGGATTCGAGGCAGAGGACGATAGCCAATATATTAGGCAGTGAAAGTCATAGCACAAATCCATGCACTTCCTGGCAGCCTTAAAGTTGTGTTGCTCAGACCAAAGCTGGAGAGGAAATGATGGTAGAGGGCGATAACTAATACCTTACTAAGTGAACGTCATAGCATAACTCCCTGCACTTCCTGCCAGTCTTAACATTGTGTTTTTCAGAACACAGCTGGAAGGGCAATGGTGACAAGGGGTAATAGGTAGTAAATTGCAGAGTGAACTTCATAGCATAAGTCCCCTTACTTCCTGCCAGTCTAAACGTGGTGCTCTCAGATCATAACTGGAGGGGGATTGGAGACAGAGTGATAGCTACTACATTACTGATTGATGGTCACAGGACAAGTCCGTGCACCTTCTGCCAATCTTGAATTTATGTTGTTTACAGCACAGCTGCAGGGGGATTAGTGGCAGAGGACGATAGCCAATATATTACTGAGTCAAGGTCACAGGACAAGTCCGAGCACTTCCTGCCAGCCTTAAAGTTGTGTTGTTCAGAGCACAGCTTGAGGTGAAATGTAGGCAGAGGGAGATAGCCTCTACACTACTGAGTGAACGTCATAGCATAAGTCCCTGCAGTTCTTACCAGTCTTAACGTTGTGTTGCTCAAACCAAAACCTGAGGGTGAATGGAGACAGGGCGTGGTAACTAATACATTACAGTGCGAAGATCATAGCATAAGTCCCTGCACTTCCTGCCAGTTTCAAAATTGTGTTACTCAGACCACAACTGCAGTGTGATGGAATGAGGGGCTGTTAGCTAGTACATTACTGAGTGTACGTCATAGCATAAGTCCCAGCACTTCCTGCCTGTCATAAATTTGTGTAGCTCAGAATACAACTGGAGGTGAAATATAGACAGGCGTTGATAGTGAATACATTACTTTGCGAAGGTCATAGCATAAGTCTCTGCAGTCTCCTGCCAGTCTTAACACTGTGTTTCTCAGACCACACCTGAAAGGCTAATGGAGACAACGGGTAGTGGCTAGTACATTACTGACTGAACGTCATAGCATAAGTCCCTGCACTTCCTGCCTGTCTTAAAGTTGTGTACTCAGACAAACCTGGAGGGGGAATGCTGACAGGTGGTGATAGCTAGTACATTACTGTGCGAAGGTCATAGCATATGTCGCTACACTTCCTGTGTTGCTCAGACCATAACTGGAGAGGGAATGGATACAGTGTGTGATTTCCAATACATTACTGTGTGAAACTCATAGCATACGTCCCTGCACTTCCTGCCAGTCATAAATTTGTGCTGCTCAGACCATAGCTGAGGGGGTTTGTGGCAGATGGTGATAGCCAATATATTCCTGAGTGAAGAACTTAGGACAAGTCTCTGGTCTTCCTACCAGTCATGGAGTGGTGTTATTCAAACCACAGCTGCAGGGGGATTCGAGGCAGAGGGCGATAGCCAAGATATTACTGATTGAAGGTCACGGGAGAAATCCATGCACTTCCTACCAGACGTGAAGTTATAATGTTCACACGACAGTTGGAGGGGGATTCGAGGCAGTGGGAGATAGCCAATACATTACTGATTGAAGGTCAGATTACAAGTCCATGAACTTCCTGCAGGTTTTGAATTTGTGTTTTTCAGAGCACAGCTGCAGGGGAATGGAGGCAGAGGGAGATAGCCAATACATTACTGATTGAAGGTCATAGCACAAATCCATGTGCATTTTTCAGTCTTGAAGTTGTGTTGTTCAGAGCACATGTGGAGGTGAAATGGAGGCAGAGCGAGATAGTCCCTGCATTACTGAGTAAAGGTCACAGCACATACCCATGCACATCCTACCTGTCTTGAATTTGTGTGGGTCAGACCACAGCTGAAGGTGAAATGGAGCCAGAGGGAGATAGCCAATACATTGCTGAGTGAACGACATAGCATAAGTCTCTACAATTCCTGCCAGTCTTAACGTTGTGTTGCTCAGTCCACAGATGAGAGGGTAATGTAGACAGGGGTGATAGCTAGTACATTTGTGATTGATCGTCGTAGCATAAGTCCCTGCAATTCCTGCCAGTCATGAAGTTGTGTTGTTCAGATCACAGTTGGAGGGGGATTCGAGGCAGAGGGCCATAGTCAATATATTACCCAGTGAAGGTCACAGGACAAGTCCCTGCTCTTCCTGCCAGTCTTAACGTTGTGTTGCTCAGACCGCAGCTGGAGTGGTAATGGAGACAGAGGGTAATAGCTAGTACATTACTGAGTGAAGGTCATGGCATAAGTCCCTGCACTTCCTGACGGTTTAAAGTTGTGTTACTCAGACCACAACTGGAGGGGGAATGGAGACAGGGAGTGAAGCCTAATATATTACTTAGTGAAGGTCTCAGGACAGGTCCATGCACTTCCTCCCAGTCAAGAAATTTGTGTTGTTCAGACCACAGCTTGGAGGGGGGATTCGAGCCAAAGGGCGACAGCCAATATATTCCTGAGTGAAGAACACAAGGACAAGTCTATGCACTTCCTGCCAGTGATGAAGATGTGTTGTTCAGACAATAGCTGGAGGTGGATTCAAGGCAGAGGGCGATAACCAATATATTAATGATTGAAGATCACTGGATAAGACCTTGCACTTCCTGCCAGTCTTGAATTTGTGTTGTTCAGAGCACAGCAGCAGGGGGAATGGAGACAGGTGGTGATGCTCAATGCATTACTGAGTGGTCATAGCACAAGCCCTGCACTTCCTACTAGTCTTGAATTTGTGTCGTTCAGAGTACAGCTGCAGGGGAATGGAGGCAGGGGGAGACGGCCAATACATCAGTGGGTGAAGATCATAGCACAAATCTATGCACTTCCTGCCAGTCTTGAATATGTGTTGTTCAGACCACAGCTGAAGGGAGATTCGAGGCAGAGGAGGATAACAAATAAATTACTGAATGAAGGCCACAGGACAAGTCCATGCACTTCCTGCCAGTCATGAAGTTGTTTTGTTCAGACTACAGCCGGAGGCGGAATCGAGGCAGGGGGCGCTAGCCAATATATTAAAGAGTGAAGGTCACAGGACAAGTCCATGCACTTCCTGCTAGTCATGAAGATGTGTTGTTCAGACCACAGCTGGAGGGGAATTCTAGGCTGAGGGAGATAGCCAATATATTACTGAGTGAAGAACAAAGCACAATTCCATGCACTTCTGCCAGTCTTGAATTTGTGTTGTTTAGACCACAGCTGGAGGGGTATTCGAATCTGAGGGCGATAGACAATATATTACTGAGGGAATGTCGCAGCACAAGTTGATGCATTTCCTGCCGGTCTTGAAGTTGTGTTGTTTAGACCACAGTTGGAGGGGGATTCAGGGCAGAGGGAGATGGCCAATATATTACTGAGTGTAGGTCATAGGACAAGTCCATGTACTTCGTCCAAGACTTGAATATGTGTTGTTGAGAGCACAGCTGCAGGGGGATTCAAGGCAGAGGGAGACAGCTAATACATTCCTGAGTGAAGAACACAGGACAAGTCTATGCACTAACTGCCAGTCTTAAATTTGTGTTGTTCAGAGCACAGCTGCGGGGAGAATGGAGATAGGTGGTGATAGCCAATGCTTTACTGATTGGTCATAGCACTGGCCCTGCACTTCCTACCAGTCTTTAATTTGTGTTGTTCAGAACATAGCTGCAGGGGAAATGGAGGCAGCTCTAGATAGCCAATACATTACTGATTGTAGGTCATAGCATAAATCCATGCACGTTGTGCCAGTCTTGAATATGTGTTGCTCACACCATAGCTGGTGGGCGAATGGAGGAAGAGGGAGATACACAGCAGGTTACTGAGTGAAGGTTATAGCAGAGGTCCCTGCATTTCCTGCGGCACCCCTCACCCATCGCCTCCGATTCTCGGCACTTGAATCGGTTTCTGACTCTGAGCGCGTGGGCCCTCCCTTCGAGGAGGCTATGGAGTCTGACCAACTCCAAACCAAAAGCTCGAGCCCAAAGGTTAAAGAAAAGGTAATTTTAAGCCGCCCTTCTAAGTAGAGAGTATATCCCGTTCTCTTAGTGGCTATCCTGACCTGGAAATTACGTGGTGTAAGATCGCATAGGGCGGAACTGCAACTTTTGTTGCGTTCCCATTCGCCTATGGTCGTGTGTTTGCAGGAGACTAAGCTTCGCCCTTACGATCCGTTTGATCTCCGAGGATATACTCCGGTTCGCTACGACCTTGAACCGGAGGAGGGTACTCCTGCTCATGGAGGTGTCATGTTGTTAGTGCGTAACGACGTTCATTTTTAACGTCTCACTCTTAACTCCGCCTTGCAAGCTGTTGCCATTAGACTGCAGTTACCCGATTTTTTCTTTTCTGTTTGCTCTGTGCATTCACCTCCGTCGTCTCCTCTTGTTCCCGCGGACATTCGAGCTCTCCTGTCCGCTCTCCCAACACCATTTATTCTTTTGGGAGATTTTAACGCCTATCACCCACTGTGGGGTTCGCCAAGGGCTTCTGCGAGGGGAACTGTTCTTTCTGACATTTCTGATCAGTTCAATCTCTCTATTCTCAATACATGTGAGCCTACGTTTCTTTATGGTTCTTCCGGTACATTTTTTCACTTGGACCTTGCCGTTTGCTCACTCCAGCTTGCTAGTCGTCTGCAGTGGAACGTTGTCGCTGACACCTACTCCAGCGACCATTACCCCTGCATCGTTTCTCTTCTGTCACACCACGTACAGCATTCCAGAGTACCTACCTGGATATTCACAAAAGCCGACTGGAGCTTGTATTCCAGCCTCGTGCATTTTGACGACCAGCCCTTCACCGACATTAACCAACTAGTGCAGCACTTTACGTCTACAATTTACTCTGCCGCCGAACGCACAATTCCCCGTTCATCCTCCCAACCTCGTCCAATGCCTGTTCCGTGTTGGAACGAGGATTGTCGGGACGCCGTTCGTGCCCGTAGAACTGCACTTAGGGTGTTTTGGCGACACCCTACAATTAATAATTTCGTGACTTTTAAACAATCGCGCGCCAGGGCTCGTCGCATTATTCATGATAGCAAGAAGGCGTCGTGGACTCGTTTTGTCGAGGCTTTTAATCGCTTTACGCCTTCATCTGTTGTTTGGATGGACTTCGTCGCTTCTCAGGTAAAGTGTCGCATTGTACTGTTTCTGGCCTTCAGGTTTCCAATGCCACCATAGTGGATCCGGCTGCCATCGCTAACACTCTGGGTGCTGCCTTTGAGGCGGTTTCCAGTTCAGACCATTATTCCACCGGCTTTCGCTCCATCAAGGACCGGCTGGATTCCGACACCTTTAATTTTCGGTCTGCTAATAATGAGTGTTATAATGAACTTTTCACAATGAGGGAGCTGGAGCACGCTCTTCTTTGCTCTAGGCACTCCGCTCCTGGGCCAGATGGCACTAATTTCGTGATGTTAAAGAACCTATCAGCAAACAGTAAATTCTTTCTCTTACATGTCTATAACCCTATATGGCAAGACGGCCTTTTTCCTTCCGTTTGGCGCGAAGCCACCATAGTCCCTATACTTAAGCCTGGGAGGGGTCGCAAACTACCTTCCAGCTACCGCCCTATCTACCTCACCAGTTGCATTTGCAAGGTGATGGAGCGAATGATCAACGGGCGGTTGACATGGTGGATTTAGTCTCAGGAACTTCTGGCGAACGCTCAGTGTGGATTTCGTTGCCATGGATCTACCATCGACCATCTGGTGTCCCTGTCGACGCATATTATGAATGGATTTCTGAGAAAGTGTCAAACCGTGGCTGTGTTTTTTGACCTGGAGAAAGCTTACGGCACTTGTTGGAGAGGCGGCATTTTACGTACACTGCACGCATGGAATATCCGCGGTCGTCTTCCCATATTTCTTCGGGAGCTTATGACGGACCGGGTCTTTCGTGTACGTGTGGGCTCGGTTTTATCTAGTCGTTTTATTCAAGAGAACGGAGTACCGCAGGGCTCTGTACTCAGTGTCACACTTTTTGCAATTGCTATCAACCCCATTGATGATTGTATTCCACCTGGCATTTCATCGTCCCTTTTTGTTGACGATTTTGCCATTTGTTGCAGTTCACGACGGACCTGTCTAATTGAACGCCGTTCCCAGAGCTGTATCGACCGTCTCTTCACCTGGAGTAACGCAAACGGCTTTAATTTCTCAGCTGAAAAATCCGGCTGTATCTATTTCTGGCGCCGGAAGGCTTTCCCTCCGCCCTCTCTCCATTTTGAGCCAGGGATACTTCCCTTTGCAGACGAGGAGAAATTTTTGGGGTTGATCTTTGATCGAAAGCTGAGCTGGATTTCGCACGTTTCATTTTTAAAAGCAAAGTGGGACCGTTCTCTTAATCTTTTACGTGTTTTAAGTGGCACATCCTGGGGAACTGATCGGACCGTCCTTCTATATCTTTATCGCTCTTTGGTCCGATCCAAGCTTGATTTCGGGTGCATTGTCTATTCGTCGGCGCGTCCATCTGTATTACGTGGATTGAATGCCATTCACCATCGTGGCATAAGAGTCGCTACAGGGGCTTTTCCAACCAGCCCTGTACCTAGCCTATATGCTGAAGCTGCAGAGCCTCCGCTGTCCTTCAGGCGTGAGATGCTTTTGTGCGGCTATGCCTGTCGACTCTCAAGCTTGCCTGATCACACGTCCTTCGCGATATTTTACGAGGATTCGCTTGATCGGCAATGTTTAGTTAGCTCCTCTGCATTGCTCCCTCCAGGGGTTCGATTTCGTCAACTTCTTCGGCATTTGGACGTTATGCCAGCGCCGGCCCTTCCAAGGGGGGAAACGCATTTTGCTCCATGGTTGCGCGCTGAGGCCCACTGTCACCTTGGGTTATCGTCGCTGCCGATGAATGAGACCCCTTCTTCAGTCTTTAGATCAGCATTTTTAGAACTGCAGGCGCAATTCGGGTACTTGCCTTTTATATTTACTGATGGATCTAAGACTGATGATGGAGTAGGGTGTGCCTTTGTTTCTGATCATTATAGTTTATATCAGCATTTTTAGAACTGCAGGTGCAGTTCGGGGACTTGCCTTTTATATTTACTGATGGATCTAAGACTGATGATGGAGTAGGGTGTGCCTTTGTTTCTGATCATTATAGTTTAGATCAGCATTTTTAGAACTGCAGGTGCAGATCGGGGACTTGCCTTTTATATTTACTGATGGATCTAAGACTGATGATGGAGTAGGGTGTGTCTTTGTTTCTGATCATCATAGTTTTACTTTTCGTTTACCGGGTCACTGTTCGATTTTTACCGCCGAACTTTTTAGTATTTATCAATCTGTTTTATACGTTCAGCGGCGTGACTTACGGCAGTGTGTTGTTTGTACAGATTCTCTGAGTGCCCTACAGAGTCTTAACGCGCTGTACCGTTACCACCCTCTCGTACAGCGCATACATGACCTGCTCTACTCGCTTGTTGCCTCTGGCATCAGCGACTCCTTCCTATGGATTCCAGGTCATGTGGGCATCTCAGGGAACGAGTCTGCCGACGCCGCTGCCAAATCGGCGATTTTATTAGCCAGATTTTTTACTGCTGTTGTTCCCTCGTCAGATTTGTTTGTTATTTTACGTAGCCGCATCCTCTCGCTTTGGAGGGATGAGTGGACGGCCCTTCGGGGGAACAAGTTACGGGAGTTTAAGCCTCTCCCGTCAGTCTGGGGTACCTCTTTTCGTTCGTGTAGTCGGGAGGAGTTACTTTTAGCTCGCTTAGGAATCGGACATTGTCTTTTTAGCCATAGATGCCTGCTCAGTGGTGACCCCGCACCACTCTGTGAGGAGTGTGATGCGCCCTTAACGGTGGGTCACATTTTAGCAGAGTGTCAAGTTTTAGCTCCGTTGCGCGTTCGTGTTGCTCTGCCTGTTGGCTTAGCCATTTGATGCGCTGAGCGTCTTTTGACTGTTTGATTTTATATTGTCTTTTTAATGGGGCATCTCCTCCCCAATGGACATCTGGCGCTCGTGTCCCTCGCATTCTACAGTTCTTGACACGTTGTTTTACTCTTTTATTGACCTTGATTTTAGTGTGTTCGTTTTTGGAATTTGGTGTTTTGTTTTTTACTTTTGGACATCGCGGGTTTGTGTCCCGTTTTTTAATTATGCGGTTTTTTATCGGACTTTTATTTTTGAACAGTAACTTTTATACTTTGTAAGGGCGCTAACCTTAGCTGTTTATCGCCCTTAAACCGCATCTCATCATCATTCGACTGGGTGTGACTTCACCATAACTACACGCGACATCACTCTACTGTTACAGCAGCATACCAAATGTCACTATTAGCTAAACTAAAGAAGCACGTTTCAAGGAAACAACCAGAACTTCATTGGACTGTGTGTGACATCATCATGACAACACGCGACCTCACACTACTGTTACAGCAGCATTCTACATGTCAGTAATGGTTAAACTGAGGAAGCACGTTGCAAGAAAACAACCAGAACTTCATTGGACCGGGTGGCAAGTTCATCACGACAACGCGAGACCTCACACTACTGTTTCAGGAGCATACTACATGTCAGTATTAGCTAAACTGAGGAAGCACGTTGCAAGGAAACGACCAGAACTTCATTCGACTGGGTGCGACATCAACGACAACGCGCGAGCTCACGTCGCATATCAAATAATGCAGTTTTTTGTTAAATGGAACATTACTTTTGTACCTAATCCGATTTATATCTCGATCTTGCACCTGTGATTTGTTTTTATTCCCATCATTAAATACAAATACCGAGATTTCATCGGAAATACTCGTGTTTACGCTTCATACGAAAGCAACACATGTTTAGGAAAAGGTCCGCGCCTGTGTGTGTGTCTTTATAACTCTAAAATGAAAAGTTGGTTGCATAGGAAACTTGGTGTTTCATTCTTTTTGATTTACTCAAAAATGGCTCTAACGATTTTGATTCCAATATCACATGTTTACGGTATTTGTAGGACCTACTAATGTACCTGTAAGGATGTTGAATAGCTTGTGAAGTTCTGAATAAACCATAGACAAAATCTTAATACACGAATAATGTAGATCTCGTTAAAGCACACAGTTTGTGGTAAATAAAATGTTTTACCAACTCCGGGGTGTTCCTTTTATTGGCTTGAATTTTCAAATACTTAGCTTTTTCAAGCTGTAAGCCGCTTCTCGTTTTCTCTCATTGTCGTGCAACTTAGAAAACATCACATAGTGACACGCTTTTTAAAACTCCGACTGTCGCTTTAATCTATTTTATTCTTCTTATGCTTACTATGAAATGTGTAAATGCTTAATGAAAGTTTGTAGAAGAGCCCCGTAGCTCAGCTGCCGGCTGTGCGAGGGGTGGGAACTTTTCTGTCATACCAGACAAGCACGCGATGTTTAGTTACTGTCGGACACGTACATTTAACATTTTAGGATCTAAAAGAAGGAAAACGTAAATATTTCGTTTTTGTAAATATAAGCTTAAAAATGTTGGTTATTTATTGCCACGTGTTCTTGAATCGTAGTGATGTCCAAAACGTTCCTAAGTGACTAATGACGTGGTTGTTGAGACCAAACAAGTGCTTTTCTTTAGTTCTTTTAAATGCCCTCTCTCACTTAAGAAATTAAAATTGGAGAATGCGGAATTAAGTTCAGGGAAACAATGGAATTCATGAATACTAGTGGATCTGAAAGCTTAAAATGTGTGAACCTGAATGTGGAAATAACCAGAAACGGAGTGTGCTGAAAAACGGACGACTTACCTCATGTTCTGCTTTAGACCATAAGTTTTAATGAATGACTGACTTTCTTACAGAAGCTTACTCTTGTTGTTGATCGAGACACGATGTAGACTTACCAAATAAGCATAGCTAACGACACAAATCAATTGTTCCTTTTAACAAGATCTACATTTTGGTTTAGTACTTATACAAAAGTCAATTAGACTGAAAAGACCTTCACAGAAAACATACATTTTATTTGTCGTGTAAATATCTTAAACTTTAATTAAAATCTTAGATCACTTTTTTAGGAAATATAAGATAACGAGAAATGTTTCCATGTAAAGGGGGGGATTTTCTTGTCTCATCCTTGGAAGACGAACTTAAATACTTTAACCCACTTTTCGTTTTTGAGTTACTGTACTCACCGACACCTTTTTGTAAAAATACTTATTTTATTTAAGTAGCCTCAAAACGTGTATTTGCGGTGAAATCTCGGTATAAAGTTTTTGAGTGGAATGAAATACTTGCTATAGACAGTACAGAAAGTAAAAATGAATGTTTAACTATAAAAAACAAGCACGTTTATTGCAGACTCTGCTAAGAATATGGAAAAGGTTGCAAAATAGTTTGTAGTATGAGGCCCACAGAGGAAAGCTTCAAATCTATGGTTGCCAATTAAATAGATCATGTTATAGAAGAAATAGACATGGCCTAGTGATCTTGGCTACATTGTAATGTTATTAAATGACTTGACATGACTTGTAGTCTTGAGACTCTTTGAAAACCATTGTCAGGGATGTATTTTAAATTCTCAAACAAAATCTAACCTCAAAATGTTATAGCAAGCTACTTCGATTTACTGAGCAGATCCAAAACAAATTCATTTGACATGATGATTCTAAATGGGGACCATGCGCAACGGGGAAGCGCCAACCTTAAAATGTATTGGTTTTTTCCAGTCTCTGGTGTCTTTTAGAAAGCAGTGAAGAGCAGGCGGTATTGAATCTGAAAGAATTCGTAGTTTCAATGTTTATTTCAAATAATTAACTCATATACGATATAACTGCTTTATATTTACAGTGTTTTTCAATAACAATTTTAGATATTATTGTAACTTAAAAGCGAATATTTTATGAGTTCTCTTGTTAATGTTTCTATCACAGAGTTTAACGTTTTCCATGGGGGATTTGTGGATTTGAGTTTCAAATCTCCAAATGTGAGGTTATGTTTTCCATGCTTTCCTCGAATGTTTCCGCATTATTAGATGCCATTGTCTAACAAGAAGTAATTGCACACCAACATTCGTTCGGTGGTTGTCACCCCATTAGAAGCTTCTAATGCCAGTACTTGCGGCTACAGCAGCAGCCACAATCTCGATCAGTGCTTGTACAACATTCACTGGAATAATTAGTAGTCACCATCCGAGAGTTGGGCAGTGGATTTTGGCCACTCCAGAGACCTCACCACACGCTCCAATTCGTTCCACAGATATTCTTCTTGACTGAGATTAGGACTCTGAACGGGCAAGTCCAATCGGCGAACACTGTTGTCTTCGTATCACTGCATAATAGAATCTACCATTGTTATCCTGGAAAGGTCCATCCCGTACTTACGTCACAATGTTGAAAGCATGTTACTTCATGCTGCCCCGGACTAATACAGCCGAAGTATGAGAAACTTACATCTCTCCACTACCATCGAATTTCCTGGTTGGCACTATACACTCCTTTGATAGACGAAATAATGCGAATTTTGACTTATGGCACAACAAAACCAATTTACACTGCTCCAGTCCCCAAACATCACCTTGTCTTTGTGATATAGGTTTATGCGCCGCTGATCTTCTGGAGTTCCTGTATGAAACTCCTCCGGATAGTAGTAATCGGTTGTGCCCTATTTTTGACAATATCACGTTGCGATTTCCGTCGGTCAAGACGAACGTTCAGCATTCACTTTTGGGCCGGTTTAACTGCCCAGTAGCTCTTCCTTGTCACACAAGTCATATCACGTACTAAATTAACACCATCATGAGCACCCAATTGCTTTTACAGCCAGTTTTTCTCACTGCCGTACTAAACGTACGGTACGACCTATTAGCTACAACGACACTAGCGAATAGTGATATAATTTTCCTTTTTATACGATGTTGCCAAACGTTCTTTTATGGACTCGTAGCAAAGCTGAGTCTAGATCAGTTATTCTGAGCTCAACATGATGCCCACTCAGTATTGGACGTTAAAATCACATGAACCTACAAAGAAAGGCTTCAATACAGAAATATAACTGCCGATTGCTGAACCACCCGGAAAATCGCTCTCTCGATGGTTTTAGATATCTACACAAAATCCTGATATAGACTCAGTGAACAGCGATGCTATCTTCCAAAGTGAAGAGAATGAGTAAAATTGGACACCAGATCAGTGACACTTCACTAATATCTTCCTTAATTCATTGGAGATGTGTTTACATTAGAACCTTCCTTGCCATTACTAACCTCTGACTTCTTGATAACAGCCCATATCGTAACATGCCAAGTACCTAAATCTGTCCACTTGCTCATCATTTCGTCTTAATTCCTTTGTTCTTTTCCCGAAAACAACAGATTTGTACATTTTGCGAAGTTCATGTTTCATTTGTTCCCTTTTCGCTAACTGGCCTTGTCTGTGGTGCGAGATAATGATCTGTCCAGCACGTACCGTTACATTGCTTACGTAAACGGAGTGTTACGTTCCTTTCAATGTTGTGATACACACAGACCCTGAATCCAAAAGAAAACGATTTGACTTTCTCTACCACGTATAGTAGATAGGGGACGTATTGCAGTCCACCCAAAAGTTCGATACCGAAATTTCACCCAAAATACATGTTTTGAGACCCCTGAATCCAAATCAAACATTTTTGAGACATGTCCGTGTGTGTCTGTGAAAACCATAACTCAAAAACGAAAAGTCAGAAAAGTACCAAACTTGGTGTTTCAGTTCAGTATCTTCCAAGGATGCGACACGAACATTTTCAAGTAACTCCCCCACCCCTCAACTACCCTTTACATGCAACATGTTTCGAAAACTTTTCTTTTCCAAAAAATGGCTCTAGCGATTTTGATTAAAATGTTATATGTTAAAGATATCAACATGAAAAATAAAATATATATCTTGAATTTTCTGGGAATATCCTTTGAAGTGCTCTTCATTCGAAAGGAATTTTGTATAATCTTGCATAAATGATAAACGTTAAGCGATAGATGAAAACGTACTACACAAAAAATGTAGATGTCTTTAAATCACACAAATTGTTTCAAATAAGTTTTTTGTGGCATAAGCCATTTCTGAGATATCCGTTATTGAATTTCGAATTGTTCATTTCTTGGTCATTCTTTAAAGTTCTTTCAAAATTCAGTTGTTTCTCACGATGTCATGGAAACAGTATGGAATTATAAGGCCAGCATATAGCGTCCAGTTGTTAAACATTTGACTATCGCTGTTCTCTTTGTATCTGTAACAAAATGTATAATGTAGCTGTTTCTGCAAATGTTTATTTGGATTAAAACGTAGTAAACATAAAAATAAGCTTTAGTAAGAATACTTTGTACACTATAATGATAAACGATACAGAGTTGAGAAAGTCATGTGAATATATCACATCAGATTTTTAGAAAAATGTCCGTGTATATGTGTGTGTGTGTCTGAACAGCATAACAAAAAAATATGATATATTCACATGCCTTTCTTTGCTCACTCTTCTACTAACAATCCTTAAAAATCTTATTATTATATCCATTTTTCTTGTTAATGCAGATAAACTTTCATTACACATTCCGTTGTATATATAAGAAGAATACAGTGGGCTAAAGCGATACTCACATTTTGAAAAGCATGTTGCTATGCGTTGGTTTTGCAATTCCATGCTATTTGCACGACTACGAGAGAAAAGAAAGAAAGAGAGAAAGAAGGAAGGGAGGGAGGGAGGATGGAAAGAAGATTAGCTACTTGCGCTTGAAAAGAATATAAGTATTTGAAAATTCAAACCAATAACGTACAATATCTGGAAAATGGTTAACATGAAAAAACCATGTTATTTGACATGAGTTGTGTGCTTTAATGAGATTTAGGTACTTACATCTTTTGTGTAGAAAGTTTTTGTCTATCTCTTACAGTTTAACAATTATGCAATAACTATCAGAATGAAGAAGACTTCGCTGACTATTCTAGAAAATTCAAGGTATATTTTGTTTGTTATGAAAATATCTTAAAGATATGGCATTTAAATTCAAATTGTTAGAGCAGTTTTTGAGAAAATCGAAATTAACGAAACATTTTCGATATAAAGGATAGTTTGGTCGTGTCGCAGGATACTGAAAACTTAAGTACCAAGTTTTGGTTATACTTAAGGGCTCAGAATATGAAATCTTGATATCGAATTTTTGGTTGGAATGCATACCTAGTTGGTTGAGCAGCATGCCATCCCTATTATTTAATTGAGTCTAAGAATGTACATTGTCATTTACCTACGGTCAAACAATTATCTTTTTTATTTGCATTACAGTTATGTTAACATAGAAAACATGTGTCTTCCAGCGAAGATCCTCTGTTGGACGATGAGGATGATCAATATCAGTGTGAACCTGAAGATCTCTGCAGATAGTAGCGTTGCTAACGAACCAAGGTGCATCAGCTAACATTCTTAACATCCCATTTTGGATTGTTTCTATTTTCTTGATGTTTGCATTTGCTGCAGATCCCCATATACCACAGCAATAGGTCTAATTTGACATAGTATATTAGTTTCTTGAATTGCAGAGTGAACCGGGACTTTCCTTGTATTAAGAATTTTACGTGGTGAATTGTGTTTCTTAGTTTTTGGACTAAATGCATAATGTGTGCCTTCCACGTTAATCGTGTGTCTAGGTTCAGACCTAGATAGCTAACTGTTTGACTCTCTGGTATGATTTCTGATCCAAGGAAGACAGGGTATTGGATAATGCGCTTTTTGTATGTAAATGTTACTATTGTAGATGTCTGGGGATTCATCTTAATTCTCCAAATCGTAGATCAGGTTAACACAATTTTCTAGCTTATTTACTGAAATTTCGAAAGTTCCTTTGCTCAAAATAGCTAATCGCCGGCAATGAAATGCTGTTGGTAATTGACTCGGGAAAATCGTAAGTATATTTACGGTACAAAATGAGACCAAGAACACTCCCCTGTAGAACGCCTGTTTCCATTTTATGAGATCGTGATAGAGTTTTCATTGTTGACAGTAAAGCTTCTATTAGTGATGGAGGACTGCAAACGCCTATAATACGTGCCTGGAAGGCGAGGTTTCATTTTATACAGCACATCTTGTGCCAAAATTTGTCGAAAGCCTTCTCGGTGTCTAAAAATAGGCCCATGAATACTTGATTTTCCTCATATATGTTTAGAATAACATTCACTACTCAATGGAGCTGTTGTGGGCATGGATGAAATTGTCTGAAGCCAAGTTGAAAGTCTGGAATTAGATGAGAGATGGGATAATAACCGAGGAAGCTAGGGCCTTTTAAATAACTTCGAAAAGAGAGGAAGAAGACTTATTGGAAAACAATTTGAAGGTTTGTCTTTTAGCTTACCCGATTTGGGTATCATAATTATATTTACATGTTTCCAGCTATGTGGAAAATAAGTTGTCATTGTATAATTGGGTCAGTAAAATCAGAGTTCTTTTTGGAAACGGTTGCAACATTGTTGAACTGAGCTTTCTTTGAAGGTGTCCTCATAATGACGTTTTTAACTTGTGAAAGAGTAAAATGGTAGGGAAAAGGAGAAAGCTGCAATGGTTGCGATATGCTTTCAACCACGATGTCTGTAAAGTCTTGAATTGGTAGTAAACTGATGTTTGAGAATGTCCATAAATATATTGGCTTTTTAGTTTGGAAATGTACCATTTATTGTTTATTTTCATTGGTGGTATTCTTTCGTTAAACATTTTGCCTTCCGTGTTCTGCAGCTAATCTGAAAACAGTGGGCTCGCTGTTCATGTGTTGCTCTGATATTTAATACATTCCCAAAACCGGCGACATTCTTTCTTTCTTGGTGTAATAACTGAGCTTGCAGAAGAGTCGTCCTCCGTGGTGTAGTGGTTACCATGCTAGCCTCGAGGTCGCGGGTTCAAACCCGGCGGAGAGCGATGGAAATCCTTAACATGGCTTCTTTCAGAAGGGAAGTAAAGCCGGTGGTCCCGTGTCACTGATTTACGACACGTAAAAGAACCTCAAACCTGATAAAGAGGCCTCTGAGCAAAATTTCCAGTTTTTCACGATCAATATAGTATGGGACGCTAAGACCACAGCAGTTAAAGAGTGTCAGTTTTTTTTTGCAGAATAGTGTTTGTTACTAGATGATTGCTTGCTGTATCATAAACATTTCTCGGTGGCTTACAAACATCTATCACGAGTGACCTTCTCGAATCGGT
The DNA here is from genome assembly GCA_030765065.1 of Deroplatys truncata. Classification (NCBI taxonomy): domain Eukaryota; kingdom Metazoa; phylum Arthropoda; class Insecta; order Mantodea; family Mantidae; genus Deroplatys; species Deroplatys truncata. Next base: position 260,840,842 of record CM060984.1, read on the forward strand.
AATATTTTCTGCATAATAATACCAATCAAAGGGATGTTCTTATTAAATGGGGCCATTTTTTTCATTACAAACAGGGTCTGAGCTCGTGTAAGACGGATAGAAATGAACAAAAATCATTTATTCCTTTTCCAAAGAAAAAGTCGAGTAGATTTGAAGACCAATCGAGAGTGGATAATAGGTGGGTTCGTTTGGTGTATGACCTTTAAGAGAGTTGGAATACTGCGTCATGCATTACTTTGGTTGACATTTGAGCCCCAAATTGGGTGTTTACTGTTGAAATCGCCTCCTACTAAAACTTCCCAGTTATTTTACTGGCTGGGGCAGAATAGAACGCTCCAATGTTAAATTATTACTGTGTAGTTTTATTCGGGTTAATATTCTCGAATAGGTGGCAGTTGGTCATGAAGAAGTGAACTCTGAACCACCTTTTCTGGTGTTTGATGGATGACAAGCTCTGTATAAATCATATTAAACTAATATGTGGTGCTCGGTCATCGATTTCATGAACCATAATAAAATGCTTTAGTTCAAAATATTTCTTATTGATTCCTTTAGAATTGCAAGTGCAAATGTTAATGTTTCTCTGAGAAACAGTTAAATTCATTTTTTGGTGACAAGACATGATAATACTTGTTGCAAGGTGAACATAAGGCCACAAATAGGGATCAGATCGAGTCTTATTTTGTCTATTAGTTTGGAAATAAAGCTTCTGCGTTATTTGAAGCAGATTTTAAAACCACGGCGTAAGTTCCTTTTGGTGTGAACATAGGGTAACTATTGATCTGTTTGAGGCTACTTGTTCCAGATATTATTATTAATATTATTATTATTATTACTGTTATTATTATTATTATTATTATTATTATTATTATTATGAGCATCATTCATTCTTGGGACATGGCGGGTGACATTTTATAGACTTTTGTGCATTGGGCAGCCCTGTAATTTGCAGTATGCTGGCCGTTATAGTTCATACACACTGCTGGAATTTTGGGTTCTTTGTGATACTTGTTAGTTTCGTGAAGTTGGTCACATTTTATACAGATTTATGGCAGTAGTGTCTTACTGATATTTATTGCACTAAATTACATACCTCTTAGGTTTGAATGGCTCGCTTTTGATACTGCTCCATACAAGTGGGTTACTTCATAAATCTTATTAGATCAAGACAAAACAACGGGCGTGGTGCTTTGGTTACGGAATGACCCAAATCTTAGTTCAGTAAGCTCTTCCTTCATCATATTAACATCGCACGAGGGATGCAAACCCCTGACCACAGCTCAAAAGGATCTATCGGTTTTTATTTGGTAGATATTAAATTGTATATTATGAGATTCCAGATATTTAATCGTAGCTGTGTAGCCATTTGTTTTTCCAAGTTCACTTTCAGTTCGTTGTTGCCAATAGTGTAATGTCTACCTTCATTTGTTTCAAATGTTGTATGAGCTGATTGATTTTACTAGGTTATTAATAAATATGGGCGGAGGAAATATCACTTTTAGCTGTTCTTGATCAAAAATATATTGATACATTGACATGATTTCTACATTCCATGCTTCAGAAAGAACTACGAATGTATTAGTCGTGAAAAACGGTGAAGGGTGTTTCACTTTTGTTTCTTGGCATCTCTTGCAATGACTACATGATGCTTACATTTGCACAAACACAAACACAAAAATAACTTAAATTTATGAATAAAGGAACAAGAACTCAACAAATACCTTTGCGACAGGCAACCCGGCCTCTTTTTGACGACGTAACAAGATATGAGAAACAATTTCACTATGTACTTCTATCGATCACAAATAATTATCTCGAGGCAACAGATGTGAACTTAGAATAAAATGAAATCACCAAACGCAAACTGCAAGGTTTTTGATGAGTTGATTCGATGAGATTCGTAACTCAAGATGAACGTGAAGAAAACAGCCCACGTGTTCTGTATACATTGCTTGTTTTAAGAGCCTAGCTTCATTTCGCTCGGACTTCCATGGTCTATAATCAAAGATTCCACATAACGCGTATACAACAACAATAGCATGCTTAATGACTCAATCTGTGGTAACACCCAGTGGGTGGCCTCGGAGCTAATTTAAGTGTTACGCAAGCACCCGAGTTGGGCTGCTTCAGACTTCTAGTAACAGATGAAGGCCGACCCACCTTTTCGATGTCTTTCTAATCGACCCCAAGAGCATCTCGGCCTGACCAACAAAACCTAAGAAGTCACCTTATAATCACCTTTGTACAAACTTTTTAAATACCCTCAGTAAACTAAGATGTATTGAAAGGCAGATTTAGACTTATAAATTCAATGACATAATCGGGATATGAACCGAGGACGTTGCACTTTGCGTGCGGTTGCTCTAACCAACTGAATTACCATAACACCCATACTATAAGGTCAATTAGTGATAATAATCAATGTACCTCTTAGGGGTGGAAGTAGTGCTACCAACACTAAGACATAGTTTCTATGGGTAGTGTGAAAGGTTTGTAGAAAACCCTCTTCTTGTTTACAACTGAAGACGACTATACTGAACCGCAGTGTACGAAATATCACTGGCTGTTGAGAAATAATGAAGCGGGATGGCTCCTTGGTAACATGCGAGGTCCGCATTCGGGAGGTGCCGGGTTCGATTCCCGCCCCCTCTGACACTGGGATTTTCGTGGTTTTCCTGGCCGTTAGGCGAATGCCGTGGTAGATTCTCATCTTCCACGATTTCCTCTCCTTCACTTCCGTTTCACTCCATGCCCTTATTATATACTTCCAGGTTTCATGGTGCGTGGAGAAGCCGGACAGAGGGCGCGAATACTCCCAGTGAGCAGTAGAGGACTGCCTGGTTACACGGGCCGTTCATAGCAATCGTCCCCTTTGGACACCTCCAGTAATAAGACGGGTCTTCGAGCACGGAAATGTTACTAAATCCAAGTGTCTCTGTGGCTTTTCCGCCTAGAGCCTCCTGTAGAGTTCGTTCACTTCAACTCTTCCTCGTGGGGTGATGTCTGCAATAGATGTCTCGTAGCTCACAGTGCGCGAATGGTGACCTGTCTGCCTGCAACCTCCTGTAGGGTTCGTTCACTCCAACTCTTCCTCGTAGGGGGTGATATCTGCAATAGATGTCTCGTAGTTCACAGTGCGCGAGCTGGCCTGTCTGCCTGCAACCTCCTGTAGGGTTCGTTCACTTCAACCCTTACTCGTAGGGGGAGATATCTGCAATAGATGTCGTCTCGTAGTTCGCAGTGCGCGAGGTGGCCTGTCTGCCTGCAACCTCCTGTAGGATTCGTTCACTTCAACACTTCCTTGTAAGGGGTGATATCTGCAATAGATGTCTCGCAGTTCACAGTGCGCGAGGGTGCCTGTCTGCCTGCAACCTCCTGTAGGGTTCGTTCACTTCAACCCTTCCTCGCCGGGGGTGATATCTGCAATAGATGTCATCTCGTAGTGCACAGTGCGCGAGGTGGCCTGTCTGCCAGCAACCTCCTGAAGGGTTCGTTCACTTCAACCCTTCCTCGGGGGGTGATAACTGCAATTGATGTCATCTCGTAGTGCACAGTGCGCGAGGGTGCCTGTCTGCCTGCAACCTCCTGAAGGGTTCGTTCACTTCAACCCTTCCTCGCCGGGGGTGATATCTGCAATAGATGTCATCTCGTAGTGCACAGTGCGCGAGGGTGCCTGTCTGCCTGCAACCTCCTGTAGGGTTCGTTCACTTCAACCCTTCCTCGGGGGTGATAACTGCCATAGATGTCTCGTAGTTCACTTTGTATGAGGTGAACTGTCTGCCTGCAACCTCCTGTAGGGTTCGTTCACTTCAACCCTTCCTCGTAGGGGGTGATATCTGCAATAGGTGTCATCTCGTAGTGCACAGTGCGCGAGGTGGCCTGTCTGCCTGCAACGTCCTATAGGTTTCGTTCACTTCAATCCCTCCTCGGAGGGTGATATCTGCAATTGATGTCTCGTAGTTCGCAGTGCGCGAGTTGGCCTGTCTGCCTGCAACCTCCTGTAGGGTTGGTTCACGTCAACCCTTCCTTGGGGAGTGATATCCGCAATAGATGTCTCGTAGTTACAATTGCGCGAGGTGAACTGTCTTCCTGAAACCTCCTGTAGGTTTTGCTCATTTCAAACCTTCCTCGGGGGTTGATATCTGCAAAACATGTCTCGTCGTTCACAGCGCGCGAGGTGTCCTGTCTGCCTGTAACCTCCTGTAGGGTTCGCTCACTTCACCTTCCTGTAGGCGCTGATATTTTCAATAGATATCTCGTAGTTCACAGTGCATGAGGTGAATTGTCTGCATGCAACCTCCTGTAAGGTTCGTTCACTTCAGCCCTTCCTTGTAGGGGGTGATTTCTGCAAAAGATGTCTCGTAGTTCACAGTGAGCGAGATGTCCTATCTACCTGCAACCCCCTGTAGGGTTCGCTCACTTCAACCCTTCCTCGGAGGGTGATATCCGCAATAGATGTCTCGTAGTTCGCAGTACGCGAGGTGGCCTGTCTACCTGGAACCTACTGTAGGGTTGGTTCACGTCAACCCTTCCTCGGGGGGTGATATCCGCAATAGGTGTCTCGTAGTTCACAGCGCGCGAAGTGAACTGTCTTCCTGAAATCTCCTGTAGGGTTCGTTCACTGCAACCCTTCCTGTAGGGGGTGATATCTGCATAAGATGTCTCGTAGTTCATTGTGCATGAGACAAACTGTCTACCTCCATCCTCCTGTAGGGTTCGTACACTTCGACCCTTTCTAGGGGGTGATATCTGCAATAGATGTCTCGTAGCTCCCAGTGCACGAGGTGACCTGTCTGCCTGCAACCTCCTAAAGGCTTCGTTCACTTCAACTCTTCCTCGTAGGGGGTGATATCTGCAACAGATATCTCGTAGTTCACAGTGCGCGAGGTGGCCTGTCTGCTTGCAACCTCCTGAAGGGTTCGTTCACTGCAACCCTTCCTGTAGGGGGTGATATCTGCAATAGACGTGTCGTAGTTCACAGTGCGCGAGGTGGCCTGTCTGCTTGCAACCTCCTGAAGGGTTCGTTCACTTCATCTCTTCCTCGTAGGGGGTGATATCTGCAATAGATGTCTCGTAGTTCACTGTGCGTGAGGTGAGCTGTCTGCCTGCAACTTCCTGTAGGGTTCGTTCACTTCAACCCTTCCTCGGGTGATATTTGCAAGAGATGTCCCTTAGTTCACTGTGCAAGAGGTGAACTGTCTGCCTGCAACCTCCTGTAGGTTTCGTTTACTTCATCCCTTCCTCGTAGGGGGTGATGTTTTCAATAGATGTCGTCTCGTAGTTCACAGTGCGCGAGGTGGCCTGTCTGCCTGCAACCTCCTGAAGGGTTCGCTCACTTCAACAGTTCCTCGGGGGTGATATTTGAATAGATGTCTCGTAGTTCACTATGCCTGAGGTGAACTGTCTGCCTGCAACCTCCTGTAGAGTTCGTTCACTTCAGCACTTCCTCGTATGGGGTGTTATCTCCAATAGATGTATCGTAGGTCGCAGTGCACGAGGGTGCCTGTATGCCTGCAACCTCCTGTAGGGTTCGTTCACTTCAACCCTTCCTTAGGCAGTGATCTCTGCAATACATGTCTCGTAGTTCACATTGAGCGAGGTGTCTTGTCTACCTGCAACCTCCTGTAGGGTTCGCTCACTTCAGCCCTTCCTCGGGGGTGATGTCCGCAATTGATGTCTCGTAGTTCGCATTGCGCGAGGTGGCCTGTCTGCCTGCAACCTCCTGTAGGGTTGGTTCACGTCATCCCTTCCGCGGGGGGTGATATCCGCAATAGATGTCTCGTAGTTAACATTGCGCGAAGTGAACTGTCTTCCTGAAGCCTCCTGTAGGGTTCGTTCTCTTCAACCTTCCTGTAGGCGGTGATATCTGCAATAGATGTCTCGTAGTTCACTCTGCATGAGGTGAACTGTCTGCCGGCACCCTGCTGTAGGGTTCGTTCACTTCAACCCTCGCTAGGGGGTGATATCTGCAATAGATGTCTCGTAGTTCACAGTGCGCGAGGTGTCCTATCTACCTGCAACCTCCTGTAGGGTTCTTTCACTTCAAAACCTATCTTGGTGGGTGATATCTGCAATAGATATCTCGTAGTTCACAGTGCGCGAGGTGACCTGTTTGCCTGCAACCTCCTGAAGGGTTCGTTCACTTAAACCCTTCCTCGTAGGGGGTGATATCTGCAATAGATGTCTCGTAGTGCACAGTGCGCAAGGGGTCCTGTCTGCCTGCAACCTCCTGTAGGGTTCGTTCACTTTAACCCTTCCTCGTAGAGGGTGATATCTGCAATGGATATCTCGTAGTTCACAGTGCGCGCGATGCCTATCTACCTGCAACCTCCTGTAGGGTTCATTCACTTCAACCCTTCCTCGGGGGTGATATCTGCAATAGATATCTCGTAGTTCACAGTGCGTGAAGTGACCTGTCTGCCTGCAACCTCCTATAGGGTTCGTTCATTTAAACCCTTCCTCGGGGGTTGATATCTGCAATACATGTCTCGTTTTTCACAGTGCGTGAGGTGACCTGTCCGCCTGCAACCTCCTGTAGGGTTTGTTCACTTCAACCATTCCTGTAGGCGGTGATATCTGCAATAGATGTCCCGTAGTTCACTATGCATAAGGTTAACTGTCTGCCTGCAACCTCCTGTAAGGTTCGTTCACTTCAACTTTTCCTGTAGGCGGTGATATCTGCAATAGGTGTCTCGTAGTCCACTAAGCATAAGGTTATAATCGGCGCAACAGTTCTAGACACGTGAAAATCTTAATGAGAGCTATGATGCGAGTTGCTTACCAGATCAGGTGGTGACCGGTCGTCTCCATGCTGCAGGAGTGCGTGGGACAGTCATTGTCAAATATCCGTACACCGTTATGCACTGCATTGCGCTGATAAGCTTAGTTATGTACCGTATATTAAAATCCACGCTTAGTATAAAAAACACTGTCAATCCTTCCCTTCAATTCTTCCACACCTAACAACCCTTCCTCTTCTGCGGAATCACTCACATTATTGCCGTCATCACTACTGTCACTTCTCTCTGCACCATTATCCTGGATGAGAATTCTTTCTATTTGATTCTTGCAATTCCGTATTCTTCAAAATAATGATTCTTAATTTATTCAACATGTCGACATACATTTTCCCATTCTGGCCTTCCAAATTCAGCAAATTGCTGGTGTTATAACTGCTTCACATATTTTAATTTAAAAGTGATATTTCTGCATGCCACCCATTTTTGATATCAGCCCAGATTAATTCGATTGGGTTTAGTTCTGGGCGATACGATGGCAGTCTAAGTACATTATGGCGATGTTGTATTACTATCTGGGCAAGTATGTATGACATCTGAAGCTGTTTGTTGGCTTTAATTAAGTTATATAGCTTTGTTTTACTCATGCTTTCATCTAAAGATATATTATGTCTAAGTAATCAAGCTCTCATTTCTTCTTTCAAGAAATTTTAGGTAGGTGGTTTGTCAATTTGTGTGTTGACGCATTGTGAAGCATTGTCGATAACTAGAACGGACCCAGCAGGCATATTAGGTATCAACATGGCGTTGATTCACTTCATGTAATTTTCTGTATTCATTTCTTGATGAAAATCTCCTGTGGTTTCTTGCGACTTGTTAAAGAAGGGCATTTGGAACGAAACTGATCTTTCCAACAGCATGAACGATAACAAGTATTTGCCCTTTAGCAACAGGAACCTGCAACCTAATTCGCTATCGTCACTCCAACTTTTAGATGCTGTATGACTGCTGTGTATGTATGACTCATCTTCATACATTATAGTATTTTTCTGAAATTTGTAGCACCACCTTGAAAATTGATGCTGATATAAGTACACACTGATATAAGTACATATAAAATTGTAGTAATTTGGAAAGGTAGAATCAGACTGAAAAATTCAATGCCATAGCCGGGATTTGAACCACGGATCTTAGGCTTTCCGTGCCGTTGCTCTAACCGACTAAGGTATCATGGCAACATTTACTTTTTATTTTTATTTTTTTATTTTATTATTATTATTTTTTATTTTATTTATTTATTTTGCTTTTCTGTTAGAACTCTTCTATTTGATTTCGGTTTCTTCCATTTGAACCCTAAATCTTTAATAATGTTTCTGAGATTTGTAGCACCACCTTGAAAGTTTCTGCCGTCTTTCAGCTGGAAGAGCAATCTGCTTATTGTTAGCACAGTTTTTTCTTCCACATAGGAATTGTGAATCGTGCGCCGAATGACGCATTCGAAATCGTCTATTTCTGTAATACGTTTAGGGACCTTATGTTTCTTCCCAGGTGTGTCAAATGGTACTCTTTCATCCATATGTTTTTTCTCTTATCTTTGAGAACTCTGGAAACGGAACTCGGTGAAACACCACTTGCTTTGACTACTTTTTCTTTCACTCTCTTAAGGCTTTTTTGGAACTCAGATATAATTTCTTTCTTCATCTCTGCTTCTTGCATCATGAAGTCCATGACATTTGCAATTATTTCCCTACTTTGACTATGTAACACCTTACCCCTTAACTTTGAAAACATAGGAGCAATGGTTATAAATATAACGAATATAAAATAAGGACTATTTAGATACTGCAGCTCTCTTTAAAATTACAAGATGCAGACACTTTCTATGCAGACTGTAGGTGTTACGCACTGTGAGTAAGCAAAGGTATTTTATCGCTTTCGTTGATAAAGCTAAACATAAACCATTCCTAGGCTCGGCAGCTGGGTTGGCAATCAAGGTCACGATTCCGAAGTTTTGCGCGAGTAATAACTGTCTGCCTGCAACATCCAGTAAGGTTCGTTCACTTCAACCCTTTCTGTAGGCGGAGATATCTGCAATAGGTGTCTCGTAGTTCACTGTGCATGAGGTGAGCTATCTGCCTGAAACTTCCTGTAAGATTCGTTCACTTCAACCCCTCCTAGGGGGTGATATCTGCAATAGATGTCTCATAGTTCACAGTGCGCGAGGTAACCTGTCTGCCAGCAACCTCCTGTAGGTTTCGTTAACTTCAACTGTTCCTCATAGGGGGTGATATCTACAATAGATGTCTCGTAGTTCACAGTGCGCGAGGTAACCTGTCTGCCTGCAACCTCCTGTAGGTTTCGTAACTTCAACTGTTCCTCATAGGGGGTGATATCCGCAATAGATGTCTCGTAGTTCACTGTGCGTGAGGTGAACTCTCTGCCTGCAACTTCCTGTAGAGTTCGTTCACTGCAACCCTTCCTGTAGGGGGTGATATCTACAATAGATGTCTCGTAGTTCACAGTGCGCGAGGTGGCCTGTCTGCTTGTAAGCTCCTGAAGGGTTCGTTCACTTCAACTCTACCTCGTAAGGGGTGATATTTGCAATAGATGTCTCGTAGTTCACAGTGCGCGAGGTGGCCTGTCTGCTTGCAAGCTCCTGAAGGGTTCGTTCACTTCAAATCTACCTCGTAAGGGGTGATATTTGCAATAGATGTCTCGTAGTTCACAGTGCGCGAGGTGGCCTGTCTGCCTGCAACCTCCTGAAGGGTTCGTTCACTTCAACCCTTCCTCGTAGGGGGTGATATCTGCAGGTCTCGTACACTCATCATCGTGTCACTACGATGTCTCGTAGTGCACAGTGCGCAAGGGGTCCTGTCTGCCTGCAACCTCCAGTAGGGTTTGTTCACTTTAACCCTTCCTCGTAGAGGGTGATATCTGCAATAGATGTCTCGTAGTTCACAGTGTGCGTGGTGCCTATCTACCTGCAACCTCCTGTAGGGTTCATTCACTTCAACCCTTCCTCGGGGGTGATATCTGCAATAGATATCTCGTAGTTTACAATGCGCGAGGTGACCTGTCTGCCTGCAACCTCCTGTAGTGTTCGTTCACTTCAACCCTTCCTCGGGGGTGATATCTGCAATAGATGTCTCGTAGTTCACAGTATGCGAGCTGTACTGTCGGCCTGCAACCTCCTGTAGGGTTCGTTCACATCAACCCTTCTTGTAGGGCTTGATATCTACAATAGGTGTCTCGTAATTCACAGTGCGGGAGGTGAACTGTCTGCCTGCAACATCCTGTAGGGTTCGTTCACTTCAAATCTTCCTTGGAGGGTGATATCTGCAATGGATGTTTCGTAGTTCACAGTGCGTGAGGTGAAGTGTCTGCCTGCAACCTCCTGTAGGGTTTGTTCACTTCAACCCTTCCTCGGAGGGTGATATCTGGAATAGATGTTTCGTAGGTCACAGTGCGTGAGGTGAAGTGTCTGCCTGCAACCTCCTGTAGGGTTTGTTCACTTCAACTCTTCCTCGGAGGGTGATATCCGCAATAGATGTTGCATAGTTCGCGGTGTGCGAGGTGGCCTGTCTTCCTGCAGCCTCCTATAGGGTTTGTTCAGTTTAACCCTTCCTCGGGGGGTGATGTCCGCAATAGATGTCCCGTAGTTAACTTTGCGCGAGGTGCCCTGTATTCCTGCAACCTCCTGTAGGGTTCGTTCACTTCAACCCTTCCTGGATATCTGCAATGGGTCTCTCGTAGTTCACAGTGCGCGAGGTGTTCTGTCTGTCTGCAACCTCCTGTAGGATTCGTTCAATTCAACCCTTCCTCGGGGGGTGATATTTGCAATAGATGTCTCGTAGTTCAAAGTGCGCGAGGTGTCCTGTTTGCCTGCAACCCCCCTAGGGTCTCGCCTTATGTGAGTACGGATTTTGGCGTACCCGGGGGTTCCCGAGCCACTCATCGCCATCTTCGTCGCTTCATGCCCGTCCAGTCGAGATGGGTTTGTCCTCGTGACCGGGGGGCTCAAGGTAGGCTCTTGTGCGTTCTGTGCATTTCATTCCATGTCGCCCCTTGCAATCGTTTCTTTGTTCTCTTCTATATATGCACATTTCACCCAACTTGCATTCATTTACACATCTCTTTTATTTCTTCGCCGGCTTACCTTGCGTGCGAAACGCCCACACATGTTTAGTTTGTTATGTCTTTTTATTTTAATCCTCCGTGGACACAGCCTGACGGATACCCGCGCACTGGGTGCGCAGCCGGTTGTGTGGGTAATAGTGTCACCCGCACCACTCGGGCTCGTCATGTAGGGTATGTTTTCGTATCCGCTGTTTAACTGCAGTCCCGCTGGGGGGACATTGCATGAGCTGCTGACTTCAGACGGCGATTGGGTACCTCTGTCTATGTTCTGGGAGGTGTGATCCTGGGGTGAGATAGGTATAGATAGGCCAGTCACCCAAGCAGGGGTAACGCCCGGGAAGTTAGAGCCCGAGGTCGTAGACGGTTACAATAGTGGAGGAATAATTTGGCTATGGAGTCCCTTTCTCCATTATTTCGAATAAGCGCCGAAAAGTTTTAGTAACAGAAGTAGCGCCATCGAGATCTGGTTGTTACTTAGTCATTACGCGAACAGAGGAATATCAAACTTTCGAGAAGCTGAACCCTTTTGTTATCCAAAACGGCATTGACTCAATTGCTGGTCCTGTTCATTCCTGCACTCACTTACGAAACGGTTCATTGTTGGCACAGAGTAAGTCCGATCAACAAAGTAAGACCTTGCTGCGCGCCATGTTTCTCTACGGTTATCCTATCCCTGTTGAGAAGCACCGCACCTTGAGTTCCTGTCGAGGCGTCGTCACCACTCACAGCCTCGACGGAATTTCAGACGATGAGCTGGTCGACTATATTTCCGACCAAAAGGTTACAGCGGTTCATCGAGTGCAAGCTCAACGCGACCGTGTGTTGGTACCTACTCGTACCCTGTTTCTCACGTTCGATGGTGTCGATCTGCCCACTAGTATTTCAGCAGGGTACGAACGGATTGCAGTGAGAGCCTATGTTTCTAGACCTCTGCTTTGTTTTAAATGCCAACGTCTTTGGCATATGCAAGTCTCTTGTAAGAGTGCCGTATCCATCCGAGCCTCATGTAGACAGCCGTCTCACGAAGGTACCTGTTCAACCGGACTCGTCTGCGTTAATTGCAAAGTGCCTCATTCTGCTTCATTTGCCGGATGTCCGCGGTACTTGGACGAGAAGGCGATCCAGGAGATCCGTGTAAAGGAAAAACTCTCCTTCGTTGAAGCCCGGAGGCGTTACCATGCGCGCCAACCTTCGCTCCTGCGATCTGGTGCATTTAGTTCTGTTGTTGCCTCGCCAGTACACCGGAAGGATGCAGAGACTCAAACCTGGATTATGACTGCATTGACCGCCACTACCATCCGGCCGTCCATTTCAGCTACAGTTATCAAGCCCGCTAAACCTGGTCCAAAGGTTATGAATTCGCAAGGCAATGAGAAAAAATCGAAGCAGAAATTTCGTAGAGAAGATTTTTTAAAGACCGTCCACGTACACGCGGAAAGAAGAGTTCACCTTCTCCTCCTCGAAAGTCGCAGTCCCAGAATGCTCCCGGTACAAGCCGCGTCCAGCGGCCATCTTGATCCATTGACACCCAAAACCAATTCACGGCGCCTGAATCGGTTTCTGGCACTGAGCGCGTGGGCCCTCCCTTCGAGGAGCCAATGGAGTCTGACCAACTCCTAACAAAAACCCCGAGTCCGAAGGCGTAAGCACAAAGTTATTTTGATCCGCCCTTCTAAGTAAGAAGTTTATCCCTTTTATTCATGGCTATCCTGACCTGGAATTTACGTGGTGCACGATCGCATAGGGCAGAAATGCAACTTTTATTGCGTTCCCATTCACCTATGGTCGTGTGTTTGCAGGAGACCAAGCTTCGCCCTCACGACACTTTTGAGCTCCGAGGGTATACTCCGGTTCGCTACGATCTTGAACCGGATGAGGGTGCTTCTGCTCATGGAGGTGTCATGTTATTAGTGCGTAACGACGTTCATTTTCAAACTCTTACACTTACGTCCGACTTGTAAGCTGTTGCCGTTAGGCTTCAATTACCTGGCTTTTTCTTTTATGTTTGCTCTGTGTATTCACCTCCATCGTCTCCCCGCGATCGCACGGATGTTCGATATCTCCTTTCCGCTCTCACAACACCATTTCTTCTGTTGGTACATTTTAATGCCTATCACCCCCTGTGGGGCTCGCAAAGAGCATGTGCGAGGAGAACTCTTCTTTTCGACATTTTTAATCGGTTCAATCTCTCTATCCTCAATTCAGGTGAACTTACATTTATTTCTGATTCTTGTGGTTCATTCTCTCACTTAGACCTTGCCGTTTGCTCCATCCAGCTTGCAGTGGAACGTCGTCGCTGACACCTACTGCAACGACCATTACCCCTGCATCGTTTCTCTTTTGTCTCACCACGTCCAGCATTCCAGAGTACCTACCTGGATAATCAGAAAAGCCGACTGGAGATTGTATTCCAGTCTCCTGTCTTTTGCGGACCATCACTTCACTGACATTAAGCAAATGGTGCAGCACCTTACGTTGATAGTGTTTTATTATTGTATTTATTTAACATTATTGAGCCCCACGTTTGGGAGCCAATTTGAAGTGGTATTACTTATAAATGTTTGTTTGTGTATGTGTGTTTACTTCATGTGAAGCCATCTTGTGACGTAATTCTTTGTTAGGTTCGTAGCTCCATCTGGTGTTAGCAATTTGCGGCAGTGTTAGTTTCTGTTTGAAAGAATGTTACTATTATTTTATTCGACTCTATTTCAATGTCCTCCGGCTAGCTATTATCCTATTTTGGGTCGAGCACGTCTCTTTGTACAGGTTGTGTAAACGGAAAGGAATCTTTTATCCAAAAATAACACTGATGAAGAAATTTGTTTTATACTTTTATTGTCAAACACATTCACTATCACTTTTACACATTGATCTAGACACTCGCCAAACTGAAACTGTTATAATAACTTCATTACTGATCACTCTTAATTTGCGTACTTCAACTTTTTGTATAATTAACCTTACAACACTTTAGATTATTCATAATTCTGCTGCGCGTAACTTGTGAATCGATACCCGACGTTTGCCGTACAAATACTTTCGACGAACTGACTGACTGAAGACGACGTGTAGTGTACACATATTTTTGATGAACTGAATGACCGAAGGCGACGTGTAATGTACTAAGAATTTTGATGAACTGAATTGACTTTACCTCAAACCTACTGCTTTTATACCCATACACTCCGATATGCCTAAAGATTATAACTGAGTTACTATTGGCTAATAAAACGCGCCAACATTAGCGTCCATTTTTATATCCAATGAAAATTATGAATACATATGCTCTAGGGAAATTTTCCAGAAGATTCTAAACGGAAAAACGCGCCAAAATTACTCAACTTCCTCGTTTCCAATAATGATAAACAGCTCACAGCCTCGCTGCATTATTGCACGCTATTATTGTCAGTTTCAGTAAGGCAGTATAAACTTACTTCCCAACAATAATTACAATCAATAAACATCTCAAATCAATGTCACATAAAAATGCATATTCATATTACAATCATTATTTACATTTAAGTAATTTGTGATACAAATTACTGCATCATATTTCGACATTTTTAATCGGTTCAATCTCTCTATCCTCAATTCAGGTGAACTTACATTTATTTCTGATTCTTGTGGTTCATTCTCTCACTTAGACCTTGCCGTTTGCTCCATCCAGCTTGCTAGTCATCTGCAGTGGAACGTCGTCGCTTACACCTACTGCAACGACCATTACCCCTGCATCGTTTCTCTTTTGTCTCACCACGTCCAGCATTCCAGAGTACCTACCTGGATAATCAGAAAAGCCGACTGGAGATTGTATTCCAGCCTCCTGTCTTTTGCGGACCATCACTTCACTGACGTTAACCAAATGGTGCAGCACCTTAAGTCTACGATTCTATCTGCTGCCGAACGTACAAATGAAGTCCGATCAGCAGAGTAAGACCTTGTTGCGCGCTAAGCTTATCCAGGGGTATCCCATCCGTGTGCAGAAGCACCGCACATTGAATTCCTGTCGAGGCGTCACTAGCACCCATAGCCCTGATGGTAAGACGGACGATGAACTCGTAGACTAACTTTCAGACCAAAAGGTGACAGCAGCGCATCCAGTGCAGGCCAAAGGCGACGGAGTATTGGTACCCACTCGTACCCTGTTTATAACATTTGATGGCGTCGATCTGCCCAAGAGCATTTCAGCAGGGTACGAACGCATTGCGGTGAGGCCTTATATTCCTAAATCTCTGCGTTGTTCTAAATGCCAACGTTTTGGGCATACGCAAGTCTCCTGTAAGAGTGCCGTTACCATCTGTGCATCATGTAGCCAGCCGTCACACGAAGGTACCTTTTCCACAGCCCCTGTCTGCGTTAACTGCAAACGATCTCATTCTGCGTCGTTTGCGGACTGTCCGCAGTACTTGGACGAGAAGGAGATCCAGAAGATCGGGGTAAAGGAGAAACTCTCCTTCGCCGAAGCCCGGAGGCGTTACCATGCGAGCCAACCTTCTCTCCTGCGATCTGGTACATTTAGTTCTGTTGTTGCTTCGCCAGTACCACGAGTAGATGCCGAAACTCAGACCTGGACCATCACTGCATTAACCACCACTACCATCCGGCCGTCCATTTCTGCTATAGTTAGCAAGCCATCTAAAGCTGGTCCCAAGGCACTGAATTCGCAAGCCGCTGAAAAGAAACCAAAACAGAAACATCGTAGGGAAGATTTTCTGAAGGAACCTCTGCGTCCGCGCGGTAAGAAAAGTTCACCTTCTCCTCCTCGGTGGGCGCAGTCCCAGGACGTTCCTGGGACAAGCCGCGCTCAGCGGCACCCCACTCCCATCGCCACCCAGAACCGACTCTCGGCGCTTGAATAAGTTTCTGGCTCTGAGCGCGTGGACCCTCCCTTCGAGGAGGCTATGGATTCTGACCAACTCCATACCAACAGCCCGAGCCCAAGGTTAAGCACAAGGTAATTTTGAGCCGCCCTTCTAAGTAACAAGTTTATCCCTTTCCTTATGGCTATCCCGACCTGGAATTTACGTGGTGTACGATCCCATAGGGCGGAACTGCAACTTTTATTGCGTTCCCATTCAACTATGGTTGTGTGTTTGCAGGAGACTAAGCTTCGCCCTCACGATCCTTTTGATCTCCGAGCATATACTCCGGTTCGCTACGACCTTGAACCGGAGGAGGGTACTCCTGCTCATGGAGGTGTCATGTTGTTAGTGCGTAACGACGTTCATTTTACACCTGTCACACTTACATCCGACTTGCAAGCTGTTGCCGCTCGCCTTCACTTACCCGGCTTTTTGCTTTCTGTTTGCTCTGTGTATTCACCTCCATCGTCTCCCCTCGCTCCCGCGGACATTCGAGCTCTCCTGTCCGCTCTCCCAACACCATTTCTTCTGTTGGGAGATTTTAATGCCCATCACCCCTGTGGGGTTCGCCAAGGGCTTGTGTGAGGGGAACTCTTCTTTCAGACATTTTTACCAGTTCAATCTCTCCATCCTCAATACTGGTAAACCCACTTTTATTTCTGATTCTTCTGGTACATTCTCACACCTGGACCTTGCTGTTCGCTCACTCTAGCTTGCTAGTCGTCTGCAGTGGAACGTCGTTGCTGACACCTGCTCCAGCGACCATTACACTTGCATCGTTTCTTTTCTGTCTCACCACGTCCAACATGCAGATAACCTACCTGGATATTCATAAAAGCCGACTGGAGATTGTATTCCAGCCTCGTGTATTTTGACGACAAGCCCTTCAACGACATTAACCAAATGGTGCAGCACCTTACGTCTACAATTCTATCTGCCGCCGAACGCCCAATTCCCCGTTCATCCTCTCAACCTCGGCGTCTATGTCTTCTGTGGTGGAACGAGGATTGTCGGGACGCCGTTCGTGCCCGTAGAACTGCGCTTAGGGTGTCTCGTCGACACCCGACACTTGATAATTTGGTTACTTCTAAACAATCCCACGCCACGGCTCAGCGCATTATTCAGGATAGCAGGAAGGCGGCTTGGACTCGTTTTGCCGAGTCTTTTAATCGCTTCACGGCTTCATCTGTTGTTTGGGATAAACTTCGTCGCTTCTCAGGTAAAGGGTCGCATTGTACTGTTTCTGGCCTTCAGGTTTCCGATGTCACCATAGTAGATCCAGCTGCCATCGCCTACACTCTGGGTGCTGCCTTAGAGGCGGTTTCCAGTTCAGACCATTATTCCGCCGGCTTTCGCTTTATTAAAGACCGGCTGGATTCCGCAACATATCATTTTCGGTCTGCTAATAAGAATGTTATAACGAACTTTTCACAATGAGGGAGGTGGAGCACGCTCTTCATTGCTCTAGGCATTCCGCTCCTTGGCCGGACGCAATTCATGTCCTGCTGTTACAGAACCTTTCAGCCGACAGTAAGCGCTTTCTCTTACAGGTCTATAACCCTATTTGGCAAAACGGATATTTTCCTTCTGTTTGGCGCAAAGCCACCATCGCCCCTATACTTAAGCCTGAGACGGATCTTCAACTACCTTCCAGCTACCGCCCTATCTCCCTCACCAGTTGTATTTGCAAGGTGATGGAGCAAATGATCAACGGGCGGTTGACATGGTGGCTTGAGTCTCAGAAACTTCTTGCGATCGCTCAGTGTGGATTTCGTTGTTATCGCTCTACCGCCGACCATTTGGTGTGTCTGTCGACACATATTATGAATGGATTTCTGAGAAAGTGTCAAACCGTGGCTGTGTTTTTTGACCTGGAGCAAGCTTATGACACTTGTTGGAGGGGCGGCATTTTACGTACACTTCGCGCATGCAATATCCACGGTCGACCTCCCATATTTCTTCGGGAATTTATGACGGACCGCGTCTTCCGTGTACGTGTGGGCTCCGTTTTATCTAGTCGTTTTATTTAAGAAAACGGTGTACCTCAGGGTCTGTATTCAGTGTCACACTTTTTGCGATTGCTATCAACCCCATTGTTGATTGTGTTCCACCTGGCATTTCATCGTCCCTTTTTGTTGACGATTTTGCCATTTATTGCAGCTCACGGCGGACCTGTCTACTCGAACGCCGTCTCAGGAGCTGTAGCGACCGTATCTACGCCTGGAGTAACGCCAACGGCTTTAATTTCTCCGCCGAGAAATCCGTATGTATTCAATTTCTGGCGCTGGAAGGCTTTCCCTCTGCCCTCTCTCCATCTTGGGTTGGAGGTCCTTCCATTTGCAGTCGAGGTGAAGTTTTTGGGGTTGATATTTGATCGAAGGTTGAGCTGGACTTCTCACATTGCCTTTTTAAAAGCAACGTGTGACCGTTCTCTTAATCTTTTACGTGTTTTAAGTGGCACATCCTGGGGAGCTGATCGGACCGTCCTTCTACATTTTTATCGCTCTCTGGTCCGATCCAAGCTTGCTTACAGGTGCATTGTTTATTCGTCGGCACGTCCATCTGTATTACGTCGATTGAATGCCATTCATCATCGTGGCGTAAGAGTCGCTACAGGGGCCTTTCCAACCAGCCCTGTCTCTAGCTTGTATGCTGAAGCTGCAGAATCACCGCTGTCCTTCAGGCGTGAGATGCTTTTGTGCAGCTATGCCTGTCGAATCTCCAGCTTGCCTGACCACTCGTCCTTCGCGATATTTTACGAGGATTCCCTTGACCGGCAATATTTAGTTAGCTCCTCTCCATTGCTCCCTCCAGGGGTTCGTTTTCGTCAATTTCTTCGGCATTTGGACGTTACGCCAGCACCGGCCATCCCAGAGGGCATACGCGTTTTCCTCCATGGTTGCCCGCTGAGGCCCACTGTCACCTTGGGTTATCGTCGATGCCGAAGAATGAGACCCCTTCTTCAGTCTTTAGATCAGCGTTTTTAGAACTTCAGTCGCAATTCGGGGACTTTAATTTAATCTTTACTGATGGATCTAAGACTGATTTTGGAGTAGGATGTGCCTTTGTTTGTGGTGGAAATAGTTTTACTTTTCGTTTACAGGGGCAATGTTCGATGTTTACCCCCGAACGTTTTTGCATTTATCAGTCTCTTTTATACATTTAGCAGGCCCGACTTACGGCGCTGTTTTATTTGAGACTCCCTGAGTACTCTTCAAAGTATTAGCTCGCTGTGCAGTTACCACCCGCTCGTACAACGCATCCATGACCTGCTCCACTCGCTTGGTGTTTCTGGCATCAGCATCTCCTTCATGTGTAATCCGGGTCATGTGGGCATCTCCGGTATGAGTCTGCTGACGCCGCTGCCAGGTCGGCGATTTTATTACCCAGATATTTTACCTCTGTTATTCCCTCCACATATTTGTTTGTTATTTTATGTAGCCACATCCTCTCGCTTTGGGGGATGGGTGGACGGCCCTCCGGGGGAACAAGTTGCGGGAGGTTAAGACTCTCCCGTTAGTCTGGGGTACCTCTTCTCGATCGCGTCTTCGGGAAGAGGTATTTTAGCCCGCCTACGAATCGGACATTGTCTTTTTAGTCATTGATACCTGTTTAGTGGTGACCCCGCACCAGTATGCGAGCAGTGTGATGCGCCATTAACGGTGTGTCACATTGTAACAGAGTGTCAAGTTTTATCTCCGTTGCGCGTTCGTGTTGGTCTGCCTGTTGGCCTAGCCAACGTTTTATCAATGAATTTAGATTTACCAGACGCATTTGATGCGCTGAGCGTCTTTTGACTGTGTGATTTTATATTTCATTTTTAATGGAGCATCTCCTCCCCAGTGGACATCTGGCGCTCGTGTCCCTGGCATTCTACAGTTCTTGACACGTTGTTTTACTCTTTTATTGACCATACTTTTAGTGTCTTCGTTTGTGTAATTTGGTATTTTGTTTCTTACCTTTCGGACATCGCGGGTTTGTGTCCCATTTTTTAATTATGCGGGTTTTTATCGGACTTTTATTTTTGGACTATACATCTTACACTTTGTAAGGCCGCTGATGACCTTAGCAGTTTAGCGCCCTTAAACCGCATTTCATCATCATCACCATCATCATGCCTGCAACCTCCTGCCTGTAGGTTTCGTTTACTTCAACCCTTCCCCGGGGGATGATATCTACAATAGATGCCTCGTAGTTCACAGTGCGCGAGGTGTCCAGTCTGCCTGCAACCTCCTGTAGGGTTCGTTCACTTCAACCCTTCCTCGGGGGGTGATATCTACAATAGATGCCTCGTAGTTCACAGTGCGCGAGGTGTCCAGTCTGCCCGCAACCTCCTGTAGGGTTCGTTCACTTCAACCCTTCCTCGGGGGGTGATATATACAATAGATGCCTCGTAGTTCACAGTGCGCGAGGTGGCCTGTCTGCCTGCAACCTCCTGTAGGATTCGGCACTTCAACCCTTCCTGTAGGGGGTGATATCTGTAATAGATGTCTCGTAGTTCACAGTGCGCGAGGTGGCCTGTCTGCCTGCAACCTCCTGGAGGATTCGTTCACTTCAACCCTTCCTGTAGGGGGTGATATCTGTAATAGATGTCTCGTAGTTCACAGTGCGCGAGGTGGCCTGTCTGCCTGCAACCTCCTGTAGGATTCGGCACTTCAACCCTTCCTGTAGGGGGTGATATCTGTAATAGATGTCTCGTAGTTCACAGTGCGCGAGGTGGCCTGTGTGCCTGCAACCTCCTGGAGGATTCGTTCACTTCAACCCTTCCTGTAGGGGGTGATATCTGTAATAGATGTCTCGTAGTTCACAGTGCGCGAGGTGGCCTGTCTGCCTGCAACCTCCTGGAGGATTCGTTCACTTCAACCCTTCCTGTAGGGGTGATATCTGCAATAGATGTCTCGTAGTTCACAGTGCGCGAGGTGGCCTGTCTGCCTGCAACCTCCTGGAGGATTCGTTCACTTCAACCCTTCCTGTAGGGGGTGATATCTGTAATAGATGTCTCGTAGTTCACAGTGCATGAGGTGGCCTGTCTGCCTGCAACCTCCTGGAGGATTCGTTCACTTCAACCCTTCCTGTAGGGGGTGATATCTGCAATAGATGTCTCGCAGTTCACAGTGCGCGAGGTGTCTTGTCTGCCTGAACCTTCCGGATTGGTTCGTTCACTTCAACCCTTCCTCGTAGTGGGTGATATCTGCAATAGATGTCTCGTAGTTCAAAGTGCGCGAAGTGCCCTATCTGCATGCAATCTCCTGTAGGGTTCGTTCACTCTAGCCCTTCCTGCCCCCAGGGACTCACTTTAGGTAGTACGGGTGTTGGCGTACCTGGGTTACCCGAGCCACTCATCGCCATCTTGATCACTTCATCCCCGGCCGGTCGAGGTGGGTTCGTTCTCGTGACCGGGGGACTCAATGTAGGCTCTGGTGCGTTCTGTGCATTTCATTTCATGACGCCCTCGCCATCGTTTCTTAATTCTCTCTGCTATTTGTGCATATTTCGCACCATGTCCATTCATTTACATATTTCTTTTCCTTCTTCGCCAGCCTATCTTGAGTGCGAAACGCTCACGCACTTTTAGTTCCTTTTAACCTTTTATTTCAATCCTCCGTGGACACAGCCTGTCGGATTTTCAGGCACTGGGTGCGCGGCTGGGAGAATGGGTAATGGCGTCATCCCCACCACTCGGGGGTCGTCATGTACGGTTTGTGTTCGTATCCGCAGTTCAACTGCAGTCCCGCGGGGGGCCGTTGCTGAGCTGCTGACTTCTGACGGCGATTGGGTCCCTCTGTCTATGTTCTGGGAGGTGTGACCCTGGGGAGAGATAGGTATAGATAGGCCACACACCCAAGTCGGGGTAATGCCCGGGAAGTCAGAGCCCGAGGTCGGAGACGGTTGCAAGGGTGGAGGATTTATGTCGCTATGGAACACCCTTTCTCCATTACTCACAAAAAGCGCCGAAAAGTCTATGTAACAGAAGTAGCACCGCCGACATCTGGTTGTTAGTTTGTCATTTCACGTACAGAAGAAGGTCAAAGTTGTGAGAAGGTGAACCCTTTCATTATTCAGAAGGGCATTGACGCTATTGATGGTGCGGTTCAGTCCTGCACTCGTCTTCGAATTGGTTCATTGTTGGTTCAAACTAAATCCGAACAGCAAAGTAAGTCCTTGTTGCGCGCCACGCTTTTCCACGATTATCCTATCCGTGTCGAGAAACACCGAACCTTGAATTCCTGTCGAGGCGTCGTTACCACCCATAGCCTTGATGGAATGTCGGACGAAGAACTTGACGACTATTTTTCTGATCTAAAGATGACAGCTGTTAACCGAGTGCAGGCTAAACGTGACGGAATTTTGGTACCAACTCGTACCCTGTTTTTCACCTTCGACGGCGTCGATCTGCCCACGAGCCTTTCAGCAGGGTACGAGCGTATTGCAGTGAGGCCCTATATACCTAGACCTCTGTGTTGTTTCAAATGCCAACGTTTTGGGCATACGCAAGTCTCATGTAAGGCTGCCGTTACCATCTGTGCCTCAGGTAGACAGCCCTCACACGAAGTTACCTGTTTCACACCCCCTGCCTGCGTTAACTGCTAAGGGTCTCATTCTGCGTCATTTGCCGACTGTCCGCGGTACTTGGACGAGAAGGCGATCCAGGAGATCCGGGTAAAGGAGAAACTCTCCATCGCTGAAGCCCGAAGGCGTTACCATGCACGCCAACCTTCGCTCTTGCGATCGGGAACATTTAGTTCTGTTGTTGCCTCGCCAGTACCCCGGAAGGATGCAGAGACTCAAACTTGGACCATGACTTCATTGACCGCCACTACCATCCGGCCGTCCATTAAAGCTACAGTTACCAAGTCCTCTAAACCTGGTCCGGTGTCTATGAAGTCACAAGCCACTGAGAAGAAATCGAAGCAGAAATTTCGTAGGGAAGCTTATTTGACAGACGCTCCGCGTGCGCGCGGCAAGACAAGTTCAGCTTCTCCTCCTGCTCGGAGGTCGCAGTTCCAGGATTGTCCTGGGATAAGCCGCGCTCAGCTGCCCCCTTCACCTGTTGCCACCCTGAACCCATTCTCGGCGCTTGATTTGGTTTCTGCCTCTGAGCGCTTGGGCCCTGCCTTCGAGGAGGCTATGGAGTCTAATCAACTCCATTCCAAAAGCCCGAGCCCAAAGGTTAAGCAGAAGATAAATTTCAGCCGCTCTTCTAAGTAGACTTTTTATCCCTTTCTCTTAATGGCTATCCTGACCTGGAATTTACGTGGTGTGCGATCGCATATAGCGGAACTGCAACTGTTATTGCTTTCCCATTCAGCTATGGTCGTGTGTTTGCAGGACACCAAGTTTCGCCCTCCCGATCCTTTTGATCTCCGAGGGTATACTCCGTTTCGCTACGATCTTGAACCGGAGGGGGGTGCTCTTGCTCATGAAGGTGTCCTGTTATTAGTGCGTAACGACGTTTATTTTCAACGTCTCACTCTTACGTCCGACTTATAAGCTGTTGCCGTTAGACTTCACTCACCCGATTTTTTCCCTTCTGTATGCTCTGTGTATTTAAATCCATCGTCTCCCCTCGCAAATGCGGACATTCGCGATCTCTTGTCCGCTCTCCCAACACCATTCCTTCTGTTGGAAGATTTTAATGCCCATCACCCACTGTGGGGTTCGCCAAGGGCTTGTGCGAGGGGAACTCTTCTTTCCGACATTTTTTACGAATTCAATCTCACCATTCTCAATACAGGTGAACCTACTTTTATATCTGATTCTTCTGGTACATTCTCCCACCTGGACCTTGCCGTTTGCTCACTCCAGCTTGCTAGTCGTCTGCAGTGGCACGTCGTCGCTGACACCTGCTCCAGGGACCATCAAACCTGCATCGTTTCTCTTCTATCTCAACATGTCCAACATTCCCGATTACCTACCTGGATATTCAGAAAAGCCAACTGGACATTGTATTGCAGCCTCGTGTCTTTTGCGGACCAGCCCTTCACTGACGTTTACCAAATGGTACAGCACCTTGCGTCTACGATTCGATCTGCCGCCGAATACACAATTCTCCGATCATCCTCTCACCCTCGGCGCATTCTTGTTCCATGGTGGAACAAGGATAGTCGGGACGCCGTTCGTGCTCGTAGGACTGCGCTTAGGGTTTTTCGGCAACCCCCTACACTTGATAATTTGGTTACTTTTAAACAATCGCGCGCCAGGGCTCGTCGCATTATTCAGGATAGCAAGAAGGTATCTTGGACTCGTTTTGTCGAGCCTTTTAATCGCTTCACACTTCCGTCTGTTGTTTGTGATAAACTTCGTCGCTTTTCCGGAAAAGTGTCGCATTGAACTGCGTGTTGCCTTCAGGATTCCAATGCCAACATAGTGGATCCGGCTGCCATTATAACACTCTGGGTGCTGCCTTTGAGTTGGTTTCCAGTTCAGACCATTATTCCACCGGCTTTCGCTCTATTAAGAACCGGGTGGATTCCGCCACCTTTAATTTTCGGTCTGCTTATAATGAGTGTTATAATGAACTTTTCACAACGAGGGAGCTGGAGCACGTTCTTCATTGCTTTAGGCACTCCGCTCCTGGGTCGGACGGCATTCATGTCCTGATGTTAAAGAACCTTTCAGCCGACAGTAAACTCTTTCTCTTACAGGTCTATAACCGTATTTGTCAAGACGGCTTTTTCCCTTCCGTTTGGCCCGAAGCAACCATTGTCCCTATACTTAAGCCTGGGAAGGATCGCCAACTTCCTTCCAGCTACCGCCCTATCTCCCTCACCAGTTGCATTTGCAAGGTGATGGAGCGCATGATCAACGGGCGGTTGACATGTTAGCTTGAGTCTCAGAAATTTCTAGTGAACGTTCAGTGCGGATTTCGTCGCTATCGCTCTACCGTCGACCATCTGGTGTCGCTGTCGACGCATTATATGAATGGATTTCTGAGAAAGTGTCAAACCGTGGCTGTGTTTTTTGACCTGGAGAAATCTTATCACACGTGTTGGAGGGGCGGCATTTTACGTACACTTCACGCATGGAATATCCGCGGTCGTCTTCCCATATTTCTTCGGGAGTTATTGACGGACCGCGTCTTTCGTGTACGTGTGGGCTCGGTTTTATCTAGTCGTTTTATTCAAGAGAACGGAGTACCGCAGGGCTCTGTACTCAGTGTCATACTTTTTGCAATTACTATCGACCCCATTGTTGATTGTATTCCACCTGGCATTTCATCGCCCCTTTTTGTTGACGATTTTGCCATTTATTGCAGTTCACGGCGGACCTATCTACTCGAAAGACGTCTCCAGAGTTGTATCGACCGTCTCTACGCCTGGAGTAACGCCAACGGCTTTAATTTCTCCGACCAAAAATCCGTCTGTATCAATTTCTGGCGCACGGAAGGCTTTCCCTCCGCCCTCTCTCCATCTTGGGCCAGGGATACTTCCTTTTGCAGACGAGGCGAAGTGTTTAGGGTTGACCTTTGATAGGAATCTGAGCTGGATTTCGCACATTTCCTTTTTAAAAGCAAAGTGTGACCGTTCTCTTAATCTTTTACGTGTTTTAAGTGGCACATCCTGGGGAGCTGATCGGACCGTCCTTCTTCGTCATTATCGCTCTTTGGTCCGATCCAAGCTTGATTACGGGTGCATTGTCTATTCGTCGGCGCGTCCATGTGTATTACGTCGATTGAATGCCATTCACCGTCGTGGCATAAGAGTCGCTACAGGGGCCTTTTCAACCAGCCCTGTACCTAGCCTATATGCTGAAGTTGCAGAGCCTGCGCTGTCCTTCTGGCGTGAGCTTCTTTTGTGCAGCTATGCCTGTCGAATCTCAGGCTTGCCTGAACCACCCGTCCTTCGCGATATTTTACGAGGATTCGCTTGATCGGCAATATTTAGTTAGCTCCTCTGCATTGCTCCCTCCAGGGTTTCGTTTTTGTCAACTTCTTCGGCATTTGGACGTTATGCCAGCGCCGGCCCTTCCAAGGGGGAACGGCGTTTTCCTCCATGGTTGCGCGCTGAGGCCCACTTTCACCTTAGGCTAACGTCGATGCCGAAGAATAAGACCCCTGCTTCAGTCCTTAGATGCGCCTTTTTAGAGCGTCAGGCACAATTCTGGGACTGTCCTTTTTTATATACTGATAGGTCTAAGACTGATGTTGGAGTATGGTGTGCCTTTGTTTGTGGGGAAACTAGTTTTACTTTTCGTTTACCGGCGCAATGTTCAATTTTTATCGCCGAACTTTTCAGCATTTATCAATCTGTTTTATACGTTCAGCGGCGCGACTTACGGCAGTGTGTTGTTTGTACGGACTCTCTGAGTGCCCTCCAGAGTATTATCGCGCTGTACAATTACCACCCTCTCGTACAGCGCATACATGACCTACTCCACTCGCTTGGTGCCTCTGGCATCAGCGTCTCCTCCCTGTGGACAACCAGGTCATATGGCCATCTCAGGGAACTAGTGTGCCGACGCTGCTGCCAAATCGAAGATTTTGTTACCCAGATCTTTTACCTCTGTTGTTCCCTCGTCAGATTTGTGTGTTCATTTACGTCGCCGCATCCTCTCGCTTTGGCGCGATGAGTGGACGTCCCTCCGAGGGAACAAGTTGCAGGAGGTTAAACCTCTTCCGTTAGTCTGGGGTACCTTTTCTCGTTCTTCTCGTCGGGAAGAGGTACTTTTAGCTCGTCTACGAATCGGACATTGCCCTTTTAGTCATTGATACCTGCTTAGTGGTGACCCCGCACCAGTATGCGAGCAGTGTGAAGCGCCCTTAACGGTGCGTCATCTTTTTAACAGATTGTAAGTTTTAGCTCCATTGCGCGGTCGTGTGGGTTTGCCTGTTGGCATAACCAACGTTTTGGCAGACGAGGCGCATGCTGTAGAATGTCTTTTACGTTTTATCAATGGCAGTGATTTTAATCGGCGCATTTCATGCGCTGAGCGCCTTTTAACATTGAGATATTATATTGCATTTTAATGGGGGCTCTACTCCCCAGTGGACATATGGTGCTCATGTCCCATACGTTCTACAGTTCTTGACTCGTGGTTTTACTGTTTTATTGTTTTTTCTAACATGTTTTGGTGTGGTGGTTTTAGAATTTGTGTGCGTGTTTTTTAGTGTTTTTGACTTATCGGATTTTCCGCATTTTAGTTCTTGAATTATATATTTTACACCTTGTAAGGTCGCTGATGACCTTTGATGTTTAGCGCCCTTAACTCCATAACATCATCATAGCCCTTCCTGTAGGGTGATATCTGCAATAGATTTCTCGTAGTTCAAAGTGCGCGAGGTGCCCTGTCTGCCTGCAACCTCCTGTAGGGTTCGTTCACTTGAACCCTTCCTCGGGGGGTGATATCCGCAATAGATGTCTCGTAGTTTCCAGTGCGCGAGGTGCCATGGCTGCCTGCAACCTCCTGTAGGGTTCGTTCACTTCAACCCTACCTCTGGGAGGTGAAATCTGCAATAGATGTCTCGTAGTTCACAGTGGGCGAGGAGCCCTGTCTGCCTGCAACCTCCTGTAGCGATTGTTCACTTCAACCCTTCCTCTGGGGGGTGATATCTGCAATAGATGTCTCGTAGTTCACAGTGGGCGAGGTGCCCTGTCTGCCTGCAACCTCCTGTAGGGTTCGTTCACTTCAACCCTACCTCTGGGGGGTGATTTCTGCAATAGATGTCTCGTAGTTCACAGTGCGCGAGGTGCCCTGTCTGCCTGCAACCTCCTGTAGGGTTCGATTACTTCAACTCTTCCTCTGGGGGGTGATATCTGCAATAGATATCTCGTAGTTCATAGTGCGCGAGGTGAAATGTCTGCCTGCAACGTCCTGTAGGGTTCGTTCACTTTAACCCTTCCTCGGGGGGTGATATCTGCAATAGATGTCTCGTAGTTCACAGTGCGCGAGGTGCCAGGTCTGCCTGCAACCTCCTGTAGGGTTCGTTCACTTCAACCCTTCCTCTGGGGGGTGATATCTGCAATAGATATCTCGTAGTTCACAGGGCGCGAGATGCCCTGTCTGCCTGCAACCTCATGTAGGGTTCGTTCACTTCAACCCTTCCTCTGGGGGGTGATATCTGCAATAGATGTCCCGTAGTTCACAGTGCGCGTGGTGCCCTGTCTGCCAGCAACCTCCTGTAGGGTTCGTTCACTTCAACCCTACCTCTGGGGGGTGATATCTGCAATAGATGTCTCGTAGTTCACAGTGCACGGGGTGCCCTGTCTGCCTGCATCCTCCTGTAGGGTTCGTTCACTTCAACCCTTCCTCTGGGGGGTGATATCTGCAATAGATTTCTCGTAGTTCACAGTGCGCGAGGTGAACTGTCTGCCTGCAACCTCCTGTAGGGTTCGTTCACTTTAACCCTTCCTCGGGGGGTGATATCTGCAATAGATGTCTCGTAGTGCACAGTGCGCGAGGTGCCATGTCTGCCTGCAACCTCCTGTATGGTTCGTTCACTTCAACCCTTCCTCTGGGGGGTGATATCTGCAATAGATGTCTCGTAGTTCACAGGGCGCGAGATGCCCTGTCTGCCTGCAACCTCATGTAGGGT
The DNA here is from genome assembly GCA_030765065.1 of Deroplatys truncata. Lineage (NCBI taxonomy): Eukaryota > Metazoa > Arthropoda > Insecta > Mantodea > Mantidae > Deroplatys > Deroplatys truncata. The sequence continues at coordinate 260,869,107 of CM060984.1, forward strand.
TCGTTCACTTCAACCCTTCCTCTGGGGGGTGATATCTGCAATAGATGTCCCGTAGTTCACAGTGCGCGCGGTGCCCTGTCTGCCAGCAACCTCCTGTAGGGTTCGTTCACTTCAACCCTACCTCTGGGGGGTGATATCTGCAATAGATGTCTTGTAGTTCACAGTGCACGGGGTGCCCTGTCTGCCTGCATCCTCCTGTAGGGTTCGTTCACTTCAACCCTTCCTCTGGGGGGTGATATCTGCAATAGATGTCTCGTAGTTCACAGTGCGCGAGGTGAACTGTCTGCCTGCAACCTCCTGTAGGGTTCGTTCACTTTAACCCTTCCTCGGGGGGTGATATCTGCAATAGATGTCTCGTAGTGCACAGTGCGCGAGGTGCCATGTCTGCCTGCAACCTCCTGTACGGTTCGTTCACTTCAACCCTTCCTCTGGGGGGTGATATCGGCAATAGATGTCTCGTAGTTCACAGTGCGCGAGGTGCCCTGTCTGCCAGCAACCTCCTGTAGGGTTCGTTCACTTTAACCCTTCCTCTGGGGGGTGATATCTGCAATAGATGTCTCGTAGTTCACAGTGCGCGAGGTGCCCTGTCTGCCTGCAACCTCCTGTAGGGTACGTTCACTTCAACCCTACCTCTGGGGGGGTGATATCTGCAATAGATGTCTCGTAGTTCACAGTGCGCGAGGTGCCCTGTCTGCCTGCAACCTCCTGTAGGGTTCGTTCACTTCAACCCTTCCTCTGGGGGGTGATATCTGCAATAGATATCTCGTAGTTCACAGTGCGCGAGGTGAACTGTCTGCCTGCAACCTCCTGTAGGGTTCGTTCACTTTAACCCTTCCTCGGGGGAAATATCTGCAACAGATGTCTCGTAGTTCACAGTGCGCGAAGTGCCCTGTCTGTCTGCAACCTCCTGTAGGATTCGTTCACTTTAACCCTTCCTCGGGGGTAATATCTGCAATAGATATCTCGTAGTTCACAGTGCGCGAGGTGCCCTGTCTGCCTGCAACCTCCTGTAGGGTTCGTTCATTTTAACCCTTCCTCGGGGGTGATATCTGCAATAGATGTCTTGTAGTTCACAGTGCTCGAGATGCCCTGTCTGTCTGCAACCTCCTGTAGGGTTCGTTCACTTCAACCCTACCTCAGGGGTGTGATATCTGCAATAGATGTCTCGTAGTTCACAGTGCGCGGGGTGCCGTGTCTGCCTGCAACCTCCTGTAGGGTTCGTTCACTTCAACGCTTCCTCTGGGGGTGATATCTGCAATAGATGTCTCGTAGTTCACGGGGCGTGAAGCGAACTGTCTGCCTGCAACCTCCTGTAGGGTTCGTTCACTTTAACCCTTCCTCGGGGGTAATATCTGCAAAAGATATCTCGTAGTTCACAGTGCGCGAGGTGCCCTGTCTGGCTGCAACCTCCTGTAGGGTTCGTTTACCTCAACCCTTCCTCTGGGGGGGTGATATCTGCAATAGATGTCTCGTAGTTCACAGAGCGCGAGGTGACCGGTCTGCCTGAAACCTCCTGTAGGGCTCGTTCACTTCAACCCTTCCTCGTGGGGTGATATCTGCAATAGATGTCTCGTAGTTCACAGTGCGCGAAGTCAACTGTCTGCCTGCAACCTCCTGTAGGATTCGTTCACTTCAACCCTTCCTCTGGGGGGTGATATCTGCAATAGATGTCCCGTAGTACACAGTGCGCGAAGTGAACTGTCTGCCTGCAACCTCCTGTAGGGTTCGTTCACTTCCACCCTTCCTTGTGGGGTTATATCTGCAATAGATGTCTCGTAGTTGACAGCGCGAGGTGACCGGTCTGCCTGAAACCTCCTGTAGGGTTGTTTCAGTTCAACCATTCCTGTAGGGGGTGATATCTGCAATAGATGTCTCGTAGTTGACAGTGCGCGAGGTGACCGGTCTGCCTGAAACCTCCTGTAGGGTTCTTTCACTTCAACCCTTCCTGTAGGGGGTTATATCTGCAATAGATGTCTCGTAGTTCACAGTGCAAGAAGTGAACTGTCTGCCTGCAACCTCCTGTAGGGTTCGTTCACTTCAACCCTTCCTCGTGGGGTGATATCTGCAATAGATGTCTCGTAGTTCACAGAGCGCGAGGTACCCTGTCTGCCTGCAACCTCCTGTAGGGTTCGTTCACTTCGACCCTTCCTGTAGGGGGTTATATCTGCAATAGATGTCTCGTAGTTCACAGTGCGCGAGGTGAACTGTCTGCCTGCAACCTCCTGTAGGGTTCGTTCACTTCAACCCTTCCTCGTGGGGTGATATCTGCAATAGATGTCTCGTAGTTCACAGTGCGCGAAGTCAACTGTCTGCCTGCAACCTCCTGTAGGATTCGTTCACTTCAACCCTTCCTCTGGGGGGTGATATCTGCAATAGATGTCCCGTAGTACACAGTGCGCGAAGTGAACTGTCTGCCTGCAACCTCCTGTAGGGTTCGTTCACTTCCACCCTTCCTTGTGGGGTTATATCTGCAATAGATGTCTCGTAGTTGACAGCGCGAGGTGACCGGTCTGCCTGAAACCTCCTGTAGGGTTGTTTCAGTTCAACCCTTCCTGTAGGGGGTGATATCTGCAATAGATGTCTCGTAGTTGACAGTGCGCGAGGTGACCGGTCTGCCTGAAACCTCCTGTAGGGTTCTTTCACTTCAACCCTTCCTGTAGGGGGTTATATCTGCAATAGATGTCTCGTAGTTCACAGTGCGCGAAGTGAACTGTCTGCCTGCAAACTCCTGTAGGGTTCGTTCACTTCAACCCTTCCTGTAGGGGGTTATATCTGCAATAGATGTCTCGTAGTTGACAGTGCGCGAGGTGACCGGTCTGCCTGCAACCTCCTGTAGGGTTCGTTCACTTCAACCCTTCCTGTAGGGGGTTATATCTGCAATAGATGTCTCGTAGTTGACAGTGCGCGAGGTGACCGGTCTGCCTGCAACCTCGTGTAGGGTTTGTTCACTTCAACCCTTCCTGTAGGGGGTGATATCTGCAATAGAAGTCTCGTAGTTGACAGTGCGCGAAGTGAACTGTCTGCCTGCAACCTCCAGTAGTGTTCGTTCACTTCAACCCTTCCTGTAGGGGGTTATCTCTGCAATAGATGTCTCGTAGTTGACAGTGCGCAAAGTGAACCGTCTGGCTGCAACCTACTGTAGGGTTCGTTCACTTCAAACCTTCCTGTAGGGGGTTATATCTGCAATAGGTTTCTCGTATTTGACAGTGAGCGAGGTGACCGGTCTGCCTGCAACCTCCTGTAGGGTTCGTTCAGTTCAACGCTTCCTGTAGGTGGTTATATCTGCAATAGATGTCTCGTAGTTGACAGTGCGCGAGGTGACCGGTCTGCCTGCAACCTCCTGTAGGGTTCGTTCACTTCAGCCCTTCCTGTAGGGGGTGATATCTGCAATAGATGTCTCGTAGTTGACAGTGCGCGAAGTGAACTGTCTGCCTGCAACCTCCAGTAGTGTTCGTTCACTTCAACCCTTCCTGTAGGGGGTGATATCTGCAATAGATGTCTCGTAGTTCACAGTGCGCGAAGTGAACTGTCTGCCTGCAACCTCCTGTAGGGTTCGTTCACTTCAACCCTTCCTGTAGAGGGTTATATCTGCAATAGATGTCTCGTAGTTGATAGTGCGCGAGGTGACCGGTCTGCTTGCAACCTCCTGTAGGGTTCGTTCACTTCAACCCTTCCTGTAGGGGGTTATATCTGCAATAGATGTCTCGTAGTTGACAGTGCGCGAAGTGAACTGTGTGCCTGCAACCTCCCGTAGGGTTCGTTCACTTCAACCCTTCCTCTGGGGGGTGATATCTGCAATAGATGTCTCGTAGTTCACAGTGCGCGAAGTGAACTGTCTGCTTGCAACCTCCTGTAGGGTTCGTTCACTTCAACCCTTCCTGTAGGGTGTTATATCTGCAATAGATGTCTCGTAGTTCACAGTGCGCGAAGTGAACTGTCTGCCTGCAACCTCCTGTAGGTTTCGTTCACTTCAACCCTTCCTCTGGGGGGTTATATCTGCAATAGATGTCTCGTAGTTGACAGTGCGCGAAGTGAACTGTCTGCCTGCAACCTCCTGTAGGGTTTGTTCACTTCAACCCTTCCTCGTGGGGTGATATCTGCAATAGATGTCTCGTAGTTCACAGTGCGCGAAGTGAACTGTCTGCCTGCAACCTCCTGTAGGGTTCGTTCACTTCAACCCTTCCTGTAGGGGGTTATATCTGCAATAGATGTCTCGTAGTTGACAGTGCGCGAGGTGACCGGTCTGCCTGCAACCTCCTGTAGGGTTCGTTCACTTCAACCCTTCCTGTTGGGGGTTATATCTGCAATAGATGTCTCGTAGTTGACAGTGCGCGAGGTGACCGGTCTACCTGCAACCTCCTGTAGGGTTTGTTCACTTCAACCCTTCCTGTAGGGGGTGATATCTGCAATAGATGTCTCGTAGTTCACAGTGCGCGAAGTGAGCTGTCTGCCTGCAACCTCCAGTAGTGTTCGTTCACTTCAACCCTTCCTGTAGGGGGTTATATCTGCAATAGATGTCTCGTAGTTGACAGTGCGCGAAGTCAACTGTCTGGCTGCAACCTCCTGTAGGGTTCGTTCACTTCAACCCTTACTGTAGGGGGTTATATCTGCAATAGATGTCTCGTAGTTGACAGTGCGCGAGGTGACCGGTCTGCCTGCAACCTCCTGTAGGGTTCTTTCACTTTAACCCTTCCTGTAGGGGGTTATATCTGCAATAGATGTCTCGTAGTTGACAGTACGCGAGGTGACCGGTCTGCCTGCAACCTCTTGTAGGGTTCGTTCACTTCAACCCTTCCTGTAGGGGGTGATATCTGCAATAGATGTCTCGTAGTTGACAGTGCGCGAAGTGAACTGTCTGCCTGCAACCTCCAGTAGTGTTCGCTCACTTCAACTCTTCCTGTAGGGGGTGATATCTGCAATAGATGTCTCGTAGTTCACAGTGCGCGAAGTGAACTGTCTGCCTGCAACCTCCTGTAGGGTTCGTTCACTTCAACCCTTACTGTAGAGGGTTATATCTGCAATGGATGTCTCGTAGTTGACAGTGCACGAAGTGAACTGTCTGGCTGCAACATTCTGTAGGGTTCGTTCACTTCAACCCTTCCTGTAGGGGGTTATATCTGCAAAAGATGTCTCGTAGTTGACAGTGCGCGAAGTGAACTGTCTGCTTGCAACCTCCTGTAGGGTTCGTTCACTTCAACCCTTCCTGTAGGGGGTGATATCTGCAATAGATGTCTCGTAGTTGACAGTGCGCGAAGTGAACTGTCTGCCTGCAACCTACTGTAGGGTTCGTTCACTTCAACCCTTCCTCTGGGGGGTGATATCTGCAATAGATGTCTCGTAGTTGACAGTGCGCGAAGTGAACTGTCTGCCTGCACCCTCCTGTAGGGTTCGTTCACTTCAACCCTTCCTCTGGGGGGTGATATCTGCAATAGATGTCTCGTAGTTGACAGTGCGCGAAGTGAACTGTCTGCCTGCAACCTCCTGTAGGGTTCGTTCACTTCAACCCTTCCTGTAGGGGGTTATATCTGCAATAGATGTCTCGTAGTTGACAGTGCGCGAAGTGAACTGTCTGGCTGCAACCTCCTGTAGGGTTCGTTCACTTCAACCCTTCCTGTAGGGGTTATATCTGCAATAGATGTCTCGTAGTTGACAGTGCGCGAAGTGAACTGTCTGGCTGCAACCTCCTGTAGGGTTCGTTCACTTCAACCCTTCCTGTAGGGGGTTATATCTGCAATAGATGTCTCGTAGTTGACAGTGCGCGAGGTACCCTGTCTGTCTGCAACCTCCTGTAGGATTCGTTCACTTTAACCCTTCCTCGGTGGTAATATCTGCAATAGATATCTCGTAGTTCACAGTGCGCGAGGTGCCCTGTCTGCCTGCAACCTCCTGTAGGGTTCGTTCACTTTAACCCTTCCTCGGGGGTGATATCTGCAATAGATGTCTCGTAGTTCACAGTGCTCGAGGTGCCCTGTCTGTCGGCAACCTCCTGTAGGGTTCGCTCACTTCAACGCTACCTCAGGGGGGTGATATCTGCAATAGATGTCTCGCAGTTCACAGTGCGCGGGGTGCCGTGTCTGCCTGCAACCTCCTGTAGGGTTCGTTCACTTCAACGCTTCCTCTGGGGGTGTTATCTGCAATAGATGTCTCGTAGTTCACGGTGCGCGAAGTGAACTGTCTGCCTGCAACCTCCTGTAGGGTTCGCTCACTTTAACCCTTCCTCGGGCGTAATATCTGCAATAGATATCTCGTAGTTCACAGTGCGCGAGGTGCCCTGTCTGGCTGCAACCTCCTGTAGGGTTCGTTCACTTCAACCCTTCCTCGGGGGGGTGATATCTGCAATAGATGCCTCGTAGTTCACAGAGCGCGAGGTGACCGGTCTGCCTGAAACCTCCTGTAGGCTTCGTTCACTTCAACCCTTCCTCGTGGGGTGATATCTGCAATAGATGTCTCGTAGTTCACAGTGCGCGAAGTCAACTGTCTGCCTGCAACCTCCTGTAGGGTTCCTTCACTTCAACCCTTCCTCTGGGGGGTGATATCTGCAATAGATGTCTCGTAGTTCACAGTGCGCGAAGTGAACTGTCTGCCTGCAACCTCCTGTAGGGTTCGCTCACTTCAACCCTTCCTGTAGGGGGTTATATCTGCAATAGATGTCTCGTAGTTGACAGTGCGCGAAGTGAACTGTCTGCCTGCAACCTTCTGTAGGGTTCGTTCACTTCCACCCTTCCTCGTGGGGTGATATCTGCAATAGATGTCTCGTAGTTCACAGTGCGCGAAGTGAACTGTCTGCCTGCAACCTCCTGTAGGGTTCGTTCACTTCAACCCTTCCTCGTGGGGTGATATCTGCAATAGATGTCTCGTAGTTGACAGTGCGCGAAGTGAACTGTCTGCCTGCAACCTCCGTAGGGTTCGTTCACTTCAACCCTTCCTGTAGGGGGTGATATCTGCAATAGATGTCTCGTAGTTGACAGTGCGCGAAGTGAACTGTCTGCCTGCAACCTCCTGTAGGGCTGTTTTACTTAAACCCTTCCTGTAGGGGGTGATATCTGCAATAGATGTCTCGTAGTTGACAGTGCGCGAAGTGACCGGTCTGCCTGAAACCTCCTGTAGGGTTCGTTCACTTCAACCCTTCCTGTAGGGGTTATATCTGCAATAGATGTCTCTTAGTTCACAGTGCGCGAAGTGAACTGTCTGCCTGCAACCTCGTGTAGGGTTCGTTCACTTCAACCCTTCCTATAGGGGGTTATATCTGCAATAGATGTCCCGTAGTTGACAGTGCGCGAGGTGCCCTGTCTGCCTGAAACCTCCTGTAGGGGGTTATATCTGCAATGGATGTCTCGTAGTTGACAGTGCGCGAAGTGAACTGTCTCCCTGCAACCTCCTGTAGGGTTCGTTCACTTCAACCCTTCCTGTAGGGGGTTATATCTGCAATAGATGTCTCGTAGTTGACAGTGCGCGAGGTGAAGTGTCTGCCTGCAACCTCCTGTAGGGTTCGTTCAATTCAACCCTTCCTCGTGGGGTGATATCTGCAATAGATGTCTCGTAGTTCACAGTGCGCGAAGTGAACTGTCTGCCTGCAACCTCCTGTAGGGTTCGTTCACTTCAACCCTTCCTCTGGGGGGTGATATCTGCAATAGATGTCTCGTAGTTCACAGTGCGCGAAGTGAACTGTCTGCCTGCAACCTCCTGTAGGGTTCGTTCACTTCAACCCTTCCTGTAGGGGGTTATTTCTGCAATAGATGTCTCGTAGTTCACAGTGCGCGAAGTGAACTGTCTGCCTGCAACCTCCTGTAGGGTTCGTTCACTTCAACCCTTCCTCTGGGGGGTTATATCTGCAATAGATGTCTCGTAGTTGACAGTGCGCGAAGTGAACTGTCTGCCTGCAACCTCCTGTAGGGTTTGTTCACTTCAACCCTTCCTCGTGGGGTGATATCTGCAACAGATGTCTCGTAGTTCACAGTGCGCGAAGTGAACTGTCTGCCTGCAACCTCCTGTAGGGTTCGTTCACTTCAACCCTTCCTCTGGGGGGTGATATCTGCAATAGATGTCTCGTAGTTCACAGTGCGCGAAGTGAACTGTCTGCCTGCAACCTCCTGTAGGGTTCGTTCACTTCAACCCTTCCTGTAGGGGGTTATATCTGCAATAGATGTCTCGTAGCTCACAGTGCGCGAAGTGAACTGTCTGCCTGCAACCTCCTGTAGGGTTCGTTCACTTCAACCCTTCCTCTGGGGGGTTATATCTGCAATAGATGTCTCGTAGTTGACAGTGCGCGAAGTGAGCTGTCTGCCTGCAACCTCCTGTAGGGTTTGTTCACTTCAACCCTTCCTCGTGGGGTGATATCTGCAATAGATGTCTCGTAGTTGACAGTGCGCGAAGTGAACTGTCTGGCTGCAACCTCCTGTAGGGTTCGTTCACTTCAACCCTTCCTGTAGGGGGTTATATCTGCAATAGATGTCTCGTAGTTGACAGTGCGCGAGGTGACCGGTCTGCCTGCAACCTCCTGTAGGGTTCGTTCACTTCAACCCTTCCTGTAGGGGGTTATATCTGCAATAGATGTCTCGTAGTTGACAGTGCGCGAGGTGACCGGTCTGCCTGCAACCTCCTGTAGGGTTCGTTCACTTCAACCCTTCCTGTAGGGGGTGATATCTGCAATAGATGTCTCGTAGTTGACAGTGCGCGAAGTGAACTGTCTGCCTGCAACCTCCTGTAGGGTTCGTTCACTTCAACCCTTCCTGTAGGGGGTTATATCTGCAATAGATGTCTCGTAGTTGACAGTGCGCGAGGTGACCGGTCTGCCTGCAACCTCCTGTAGGGTTCGTTCACTTCAACCCTTCCTGTTAGGGGTTATATCTGCAATAGATGTCTCGTAGTTGACAGTGCGCGAGGTGACCGGTCTGCCTGCAACCTCCTGTAGGGTTTGTTCACTTCAACCCTTCCTGTAGGGGGTGATATAGGCAATAGATGTCTCGTAGTTGACATTGCGCGAAGTGAACTGTCTGCCTGCAACCTCCAGTAGTGTTCGTTCACTTCAACCCTTCCTGTAGGGGGTTATATCTGCAATAGATGTCTCGTAGTTGACAGTGCGCGAAGTGAACTGTCTGGCTGCAACCTCCTGTAGGGTTCGTTCACTTCAACCCTTCCTGTAGGGGGTGATATCTGCAATAGATGTCTCGTAGTTGACAGTGCGCGAAGTAAACTGTCTGCCTGCAACCTCCAGTAGTGTTCGTTCACTTCAACCCTTCCTGTAGGGGGTGATATCTGCAATAGATGTCTCGTAGTTCACAGTGCCCGAAGTGAACTGTCTGCCTGCAACCTCCTGTAGGGTTCGTTCACTTCAACCCTTCCTGTAGAGGGTTATATCTGCAATAGATGTCTCGTAGTTGACAGTGCCCGAAGTGAACTGTCTGGCTGCAACCTCCTGTACGGTTCGTTCACTTCAACCCTTCCTGTAGGGGGTTATATCTGCAATAGATGTCTCGTAGTTGACAGTGCGCGAAGTGAACTGTCTGCCTGCAACCTCCTGTAGGGTTCGTTCACTTCAACCCTTCCTGTAGGGGGTGATATCTGCAATAGATGTCTCGTAGTTGACAGTGCGCGAAGTGAACTGTCTGCCTGCAACCTCCTGTAGGGTTCGTTCACTTCAACCCTTCCTCTGGGGGGTGATATCTGCATTAGATGTCTCGTGGTTGACAGTGCGCGAAGTGAACTGTCTGCCTGCAACCTCCTGTAGGGTTCGTTCACTTCAACCCTTCCTCTGGGGGGGGGTGATATCTGCAATAGATGTCTCGTAGTTGACAGTGCGCGAAGTGAACTGTCTGCCTGCAACCTCCTTTAGGGTTCGTTCACTTCAACCCTTCCTGTAGGGGGTTATATCTGCAATAGATGTCTCGTAGTTGACAGTGCGCGAAGTGAACTGTCTGCCTGCAACCTCCTGTAGGATTCGTTCACTTCAACCCTTCCTCTGGGGGGTGATATCTGCAATAGATGTCCCGTAGTACACAGTGCGCGAAGTGAACTGTCTGCCTGCAACCTCCTGTAGGGTTCGTTCACTTCCACCCTTCCTTGTGGGGTTATATCTGCAATAGATGTCTCGTAGTTGACAGCGCGAGGTGACCAGTCTGCCTGAAACCTCCTGTAGGGTTGTTTCAGTTCAACCCTTCCTGTAGGGGGTGATATCTGCAATAGATGTCTCGTAGTTGACAGTGCGCGAGGTGACCGGTCTGCCTGAAACCTCCTGTAGGGTTCTTTCACTTCAACCCTTCCTGTAGGGGGTTATATCTGCAATAGATGTCTCGTAGTTCACAGTGCGCGAAGTGAACTGTCTGCCTGCAAAATCCTGTAGGGTTCGTTCACTTCAACCCTTCCTGTAGGGGGTTATATCTGCAATAGATGTCTCGTAGTTGACAGTGCGCGAGGTGACCGGTCTGCCTGCAACCTCCTGTAGGGTTCGTTCACTTCAACCCTTCCTGTAGGGGGTTATATCTGCAATAGATGTCTCGTAGTTGACAGTGCGCGAGGTGACCGGTCTGCCTGCAACCTCGTGTAGGGTTTGTTCACTTCAACCCTTCCTGTAGGGGGTGATATCTGCAATAGAAGTCTCGTAGTTGACAGTGCGCGAAGTGAACTGTCTGCCTGCAACCTCCAGTAGTGTTCGTTCACTTCAACCCTTCCTGTAGGGGGTTATCTCTGCAATAGATGTCTCGTAGTTGACAGTGCGCAAAGTGAACCGTCTGGCTGCAACCTACTGTAGGGTGCGTTCACTTCAAACCTTCCTGTAGGGGGTTATATCTGCAATAGGTTTCTCGTATTTGACAGTGAGCGAGGTGACCGGTCTGCCTGCAACCTCCTGTAGGGTTCGTTCAGTTCAACGCTTCCTGTAGGTGGTTATATCTGCAATAGATGTCTCGTAGTTGACAGTGCGCGAGGTGACCGGTCTGCCTGCAACCTCCTGTAGGGTTCGTTCACTTCAGCCCTTCCTGTAGGGGGTGATATCTGCAATAGATGTCTCGTAGTTGACAGTGCGCGAAGTGAACTGTCTGCCTGCAACCTCCAGTAGTGTTCGTTCACTTCAACCCTTCCTGTAGGGGGTGATATCTGCAATAGATGTCTCGTAGTTCACAGTGCGCGAAGTGAACTGTCTGCCTGCAACCTCCTGTAGGGTTCGTTCACTTCAACCCTTCCTGTAGAGGGTTATATCTGCAATAGATGTCTCGTAGTTGATAGTGCGCGAGGTGACCGGTCTGCCTGCAACCTCCTGTAGGGTTCGTTCACTTCAACCCTTCCTGTAGGGGGTTATATCTGCAATAGATGTCTCGTAGTTGACAGTGCGCGAAGTGAACTGTCTGCCTGCAACCTCCCGTAGGGTTCGTTCACTTCAACCCTTCCTCTGGGGGGTGATATCTGCAATAGATGTCTCGTAGTTCACAGTGCGCGAAGTGAACTGTCTGCTTGCAACCTCCTGTAGGGTTCGTTCACTTCAACCCTTCCTGTAGGGTGTTATATCTGCAATAGATGTCTCGTAGTTCACAGTGCGCGAAGTGAACTGTCTGCCTGCAACCTCCTGTAGGGTTCGTTCACTTCAACCCTTCCTCTGGGGGGTTATATCTGCAATAGATGTCTCGTAGTTCACAGTGCGCTAAGTGAACTGTCTGCCTGCAACCTCCTGTAGGGTTCGTTCACTTCAACCCTTCCTGTAGGGGGTTATATCTGCAATAGATGTCTCGTAGTTCACAGTGCGCGAAGTGAACTGTCTGCCTGCAACCTCCTGTAGGGTTCGTTCACTTCAACCCTTCCTCTGGGGGGTAATATCTGCAATAGATGTCTCGTAGTTGACAGTGCGCGAAGTGAACTGTCTGCCTGCAACCTCCTGTAGGGTTTGTTCACTTCAACCCTTCCTCGTGGGGTGATATCTGCAATAGATGTCTCGTAGTTCACAGTGCGCGAAGTGAACTGTCTGCCTGCAACCTCCTGTAGGTTTCGTTCACTTCAACCCTTCCTGTAGGGGGTTATATCTGCAATAGATGTCTCGTAGTTGACAGTGCGCGAGGTGACCGGTCTGCCTGCAACCTCCTGTAGGGTTCGTTCACTTCAACCCTTCCTGTTGGGGGTTATATCTGCAATAGATGTCTCGTAGTTGACAGTGCGCGAGGTGACCGGTCTGCCTGCAACCTCCTGTAGGGTTTGTTCACTTCAACCCTTCCTGTAGGGGGTGATATCTGCAATAGATGTCTCGTAGTTCACAGTGCGCGAAGTGAGCTGTCTGCCTGCAACCTCCAGTAGTGTTCGTTCACTTCAACCCTTCCTGTAGGGGGTTATATCTGCAATAGATGTCTCGTAGTTGACAGTGCGCGAAGTCAACTGTCTGGCTGCAACCTCCTGTAGGGTTCGTTCACTTCAACCCTTCCTGTAGGGGGTTATATCTGCAATAGATGTCTCGTAGTTGACAGTGCGCGAGGTGACCGGTCTGCCTGCAACCTCCTGTAGGGTTCTTTCACTTTAACCCTTCCTGTAGGGGGTTATATCTGCAATAGATGTCTCGTAGTTGACAGTGCGCGAGGTGACCGGTCTGCCTGCAACCTCTTGTAGGGTTCGTTCACTTCAACCCTTCCTGTAGGGGGTGATATCTGCAATAGATGTCTCGTAGTTGACAGTGCGCGAAGTGAACTGTCTGCCTGCAACCTCCAGTAGTGTTCGCTCACTTCAACTCTTCCTGTAGGGGGTGATATCTGCAATAGATGTCTCGTAGTTCACAGTGCGCGAAGTGAACTGTCTGCCTGCAACCTCCTGTAGGGTTCGTTCACTTCAACCCTTACTGTAGAGGGTTATATCTGCAATAGATGTCTCGTAGTTGACAGTGCACGAAGTGAACTGTCTGGCTGCAACCTTCTGTAGGGTTCGTTCACTTCAACCCTTCCTGTAGGGGGTTATATCTGCAAAAGATGTCTCGTAGTTGACAGTGAGCGAAGTGAACTGTCTGCTTGCAACCTCCTGTAGGGTTCGTTCACTTCAACCCTTCCTGTAGGGGGTGATATCTGCAATAGATGTCTCGTAGTTGACAGTGCGCGAAGTGAACTGTCTGCCTGCAACCTACTGTAGGGTTCGTTCACTTCAACCCTTCCTCTGGGGGGTGATATCTGCAATAGATGTCTCGTAGTTGACAGTGCGCGAAGTGAACTGTCTGCCTGCACCCTCCTGTAGGGTTCGTTCACTTCAACCCTTCCTCTGGGGGGTGATATCTGCAATAGATGTCTCGTAGTTGACAGTGCGCGAAGTGAACTGTCTGCCTGCAACCTCCTGTAGGGTTCGTTCACTTCAACCCTTCCTGTAGGGGGTTATATCTGCAATAGATGTCTCGTAGTTGACAGTGCGCGAAGTGAACTGTCTGGCTGCAACCTCCTGTAGGGTTCGTTCACTTCAACCCTTCCTGTAGGGGGTTATATCTGCAATAGATGTCTCGTAGTTGACAGTGCGCGAAGTGAACTGTCTGGCTGCAACCTCCTGTAGGGTTCGTTCACTTCAACCCTTCCTGTAGGGGGTTATATCTGCAATAGATGTCTCGTAGTTGACAGTGCGCGAGGTACCCTGTCTGTCTGCAACCTCCTGTAGGATTCGTTCACTTTAACCCTTCCTCGGGGGTAATATCTGCAATAGATATCTCGTAGTTCACAGTGCGCGAGGTGCCCTGTCTGCCTGCAACCTCCTGTAGGGTTCGTTCACTTTAACCCTTCCTCGGGGGTGATATCTGCAATAGATGTCTCGTAGTTCACAGTGCTCGAGGTGCCCTGTCTGTCTGCAACCTCCTGTAGGGTTCGCTCACTTCAACGCTACCTCAGGGGGGTGATATCTGCAATAGATGTCTCGCAGTTCACAGTGCGCGGGGTGCCGTGTCTGCCTGCAACCTCCTGTAGGGTTCGTTCACTTCAACGCTTCCTCTGGGGGTGTTATCTGCAATAGATGTCTCGTAGTTCACGGTGCGCGAAGTGAACTGTCTGCCTGCAACCTCCTGTAGGGTTCGCTCACTTTAACCCTTCCTCGGGCGTAATATCTGCAATAGATATCTCGTAGTTCACAGTGCGCGAGGTGCCCTGTCTGGCTGCAACCTCCTGTAGGGTTCGTTCACTTCAACCCTTCCTCGGGGGGGGTGATATCTGCAATAGATGCCTCGTAGTTCACAGAGCGCGAGGTGACCGGTCTGCCTGAAACCTCCTGTAGGGTTCGTTCACTTCAACCCTTCCTCGTGGGGTGATATCTGCAATAGATGTCTCGTAGTTCACAGTGCGCGAAGTCAACTGTCTGCCTGCAACCTCCTGTAGGGTTCCTTCACTTCAACCCTTCCTCTGGGGGGTGATATCTGCAATAGATGTCTCGTAGTTCACAGTGCGCGAAGTGAACTGTCTGCCTGCAACCTCCTGTAGGGTTCGCTCACTTCAACCCTTCCTGTAGGGGGTTATATCTGCAATAGATGTCTCGTAGTTGACAGTGCGCGAAGTGAACTGTCTGCCTGCAACCTTCTGTAGGGTTCGTTCACTTCCACCCTTTCTCGTGGGGTGATATCTGCAATAGATGTATCGTAGTTCACAGTGCGCGAAGTGAACTGTCTGCCTGCAACCTCCCGTAGGGTTCATTCACTTCAACCCTTCCTCGTGGGGTGATATCTGCAATAGATGTCTCGTAGTTCACAGTGCGCGAAGTGAACTGTCTGCCTGCAACCTCCTGTAGGGTTCGTTCACTTCAACCCTTCCTCGTGGGGTGATATCTGCAATAGATGTCTCGTAGTTGACAGTGCGCGAAGTGAACTGTCTGCCTGCAACCTCCGTAGGGTTCGTTCACTTCAACCCTTCCTGTAGGGGGTGATATCTGCAATAGATGTCTCGTAGTTGACAGTGCGCGAAGTGAACTGTCTGCCTGCAACCTCCTGTAGGGCTGTTTTACTTAAACCCTTCCTGTAGGGGTGATATCTGCAATAGATGTCTCGTAGTTGACAGTGCGCGAAGTGACCGGTCTGCCTGAAACCTCCTGTAGGGTTCGTTCACTTCAACCCTTCCTGTAGGGGTTATATCTGCAAAAGATGTCTCTTAGTTCACAGTGCGCGAAGTGAACTGTCTGCCTGCAACCTCCTGTAGGGTTCGTTCACTTAAACCCTTCCTATAGGGGGTTATATCTGCAATAGATGTCCCGTAGTTGACAGTGCGCGAGGTGCCCTGTCTGCCTGAAACCTCCTGTAGGGGGTTATATCTGCAATGGATGTCTCGTAGTTAACAGTGCGCGAAGTGAACTGTCTCCCTGCAACCTCCTGTAGGGTTCGTTCACTTCAACCCTTCCTGTAGGGGGTTATATCTGCAATAGATGTCTCGTAGTTGACAGTGCGCGAGGTGAAGTGTCTGCCTGCAACCTCCTGTAGGGTTCGTTCAATTCAACCCTTCCTCTGGGGGGTTATATCTGCAATAGATGTCTCGTAGTTGACAGTGCGCGAAGTGAACTGTCTGCCTGCAACCTCCTGTAGGGTTTGTTCACTTCAACCCTTCCTCGTGGGGTGATATCTGCAACAGATGTCTCGTAGTTCACAGTGCGCGAAGTGAACTGTCTGCCTGCAACCTCCTGTAGGGTTCGTTCACTTCAACCCTTCCTCTGGGGGGTGATATCTGCAATAGATGTCTCGTAGTTCACAGTGCGCGAAGTGAACTGTCTGCCTGCAACCTCCTGTAGGGTTCGTTCACTTCAACCCTTCCTGTAGGGGGTTATATCTGCAATAGATGTCTCGTAGCTCACAGTGCGCCAAGTGAACTGTCTGCCTGCAACCTCCTGTAGGGTTCGTTCACTTCAACCCTTCCTCTGGGGGGTTATATCTGCAATAGATGTCTCGTAGTTGACAGTGCGCGAAGTGAGCTGTATGCCTGCAACCTCCTGTAGGGTTTGTTCACTTCAACAATTCCTCGTGGGGTGATATCTGCAATAGATGTCTCGTAGTTGACAGTGCGCGAAGTGAACTGTCTGGCTGCAACCTCCTGTAGGGTTCGTTCACTTCAACCCTTCCTGTAGGGGGTTATATCTGCAATAGATGTCTCGTAGTTGACAGTGCGCGAGGTGACCGGTCTGCCTGCAACCTCCTGTAGGGTTCGTTCACTTCAACCCTTCCTGTAGGGGGTTATATCTGCAATAGATGTCTCGTAGTTGACAGTGCGCGAGGTGACCGGTCTGCCTGCAACCTCCTGTAGGGTTCGTTCACTTCAACCCTTCCTGTAGGGGGTGATATCTGCAATAGATGTCTCGTAGTTGACAGTGCGCGAAGTGAACTGTCTGCTTGCAACCTCCTGTAGGGTTCGTTCACTTCAACCCTTCCTGTAGGGGGTTATATCTGCAATAGATGTCTCGTAGTTGACAGTGCGCGAAGTGAACTGTCTGCCTGCAACCTCCTGTAGGGTTCGTTCACTTCAACCCTTCTTCTGGGGGGTTATATCTGCAATAGATGTCTCGTAGTTCACAGTGTGCGAAGTGAACTGTCTGCCTGCAACCTCCTGTAGGGTTCGTTCACTTCAACCCTTCCTCTGGGGGGTGATATCTGCAATAGATGTCTCGTAGTTCACAGTGCGCGAAGTGATCTGTCTGCTTGCAACCTCCTGTAGGGTTCGTTCACTTCAACCCTTCCTGTAGGGGGTTATATCTGCACTAGATGTCTCGTAGTTCACAGTGCGCGAAGTGAACTGTCTGCCTGCAACCTCCTGTAGGGTTCGTTCACTTCAACCCTTCCTCTGGGGGGTTATATCTTCAATAGATGTCTCGTAGTTGACAGTGCGCGAAGTGAACTGTCTGCCTGCAACCTCCTGTAGGGTTTGTTCACTTCAACCCTTCCTCGTGGGGTGATATCTGCAATAGATGTCTCGTAGTTCACAGTGCGCGAAGTGAACTGTCTGCCTGCAACCTCCTGTAGGGTTCGTTCACTTCAACCCTTCCTGTAGGGGGTTATATCTGCAATAGATGTCTCGTAGTTGACAGTGCGCGAGGTGACCGGTCTGCCTGCAACCTCCTGTAGGGTTCGTTCACTTCAACCCTTCCTGTTAGGGGTTATATCTGCAATAGATGTCTCGTAGTTGACAGTGCGCGAGGTGACCGGTCTGCCTGCAACCTCCTGTAGGGTTTGTTCACTTCAACCCTTCCTGTAGGGGGTTATATCTGCAATAGATGTCTCGTAGTTGACAGTGCGCGAAGTCAACTGTCTGGCTGCAACCTCCTGTAGGGTTCGTTCACTTCAACCCTTCCTGTAGGGGGTTATATCTGCAATAGATGTCTCGTAGTTGACAGTGCGCGAGGTGACCGGTCTGCCTGCAACCTCCTGTAGGGTTCTTTCACTTTAACCCTTCCTGTAGGGGGTTATATCTGCAATAGATGTCTCGTAGTTGACAGTGCGCGAGGTGACCGGTCTGCCTGCAACCTCTTGTAGGGTTCGTTCACTTCAACCCTTCCTGTAGGGGGTGATATCTGCAATAGATGTCTCGTAGTTGACAGTGCGCGAAGTGAACTGTCTGCCTGCAACCTCCAGTAGTGTTCGCTCACTTCAACTCTTCCTGTAGGGGGTGATATCTGCAATAGATGTCTCGTAGTTCACAGTGCGCGAAGTGAACTGTCTGCCTGCAACCTCCTGTAGGGTTCGTTCACTTCAACCCTTACTGTAGAGGGTTATATCTGCAATAGATGTCTCGTAGTTGACAGTGCACGAAGTGAACTGTCTGGCTGCAACCTTCTGTAGGGTTCGTTCACTTCAACCCTTCCTGTAGGGGGTTATATCTGCAAAAGATGTCTCGTAGTTGACAGTGAGCGAAGTGAACTGTCTGCTTGCAACCTCCTGTAGGGTTCGTTCACTTCAACCCTTCCTGTAGGGGGTGATATCTGCAATAGATGTCTCGTAGTTGACAGTGCGCGAAGTGAACTGTCTGCCTGCAACCTACTGTAGGGTTCGTTCACTTCAACCCTTCCTCTGGGGGGTGATATCTGCAATAGATGTCTCGTAGTTGACAGTGCGCGAAGTGAACTGTCTGCCTGCACCCTCCTGTAGGGTTCGTTCACTTCAACCCTTCCTCTGGGGGGTGATATCTGCAATAGATGTCTCGTAGTTGACAGTGCGCGAAGGGAACTGTCTGCCTGCAACCTCCTGTAGGGTTCGTTCACTTCAACCCTTCCTTTAGGGGGTTATATCTGCAATAGATGTCTCGTAGTTGACAGTGCGCGAAGTGAACTGTCTGGCTGCAACCTCCTGTAGGGTTCGTTCACTTCAACCCTTCCTGTAGGGGGTTATATCTGCAATAGATGTCTCGTAGTTGACAGTGCGCGAAGTGAACTGTCTGGCTGCAACCTCCTGTAGGGTTCGTTCACTTCAACCCTTCCTGTAGGGGGTTATATCTGCAATAGATGTCTCGTAGTTGACAGTGCGCGAGGTACCCTGTCTGTCTGCAACCTCCTGTAGGATTCGTTCACTTTAACCCTTCCTCGGGGGTAATATCTGCAATAGATATCTCGTAGTTCACAGTGCGCGAGGTGCCCTGTCTGCCTGCAACCTCCTGTAGGGTTCGTTCACTTTAACCCTTCCTCGGGGGTGATATCTGCAATAGATGTCTCGTAGTTCACAGTGCTCGAGGTGCCCTGTCTGTCTGCAACCTCCTGTAGGGTTCGCTCACTTCAACGCTACCTCAGGGGGGTGATATCTGCAATAGATGTCTCGCAGTTCACAGTGCGCGGGGTGCCGTGTCTGCCTGCAACCTCCTGTAGGGTTCGTTCACTTCAACGCTTCCTCTGGGGGTGTTATCTGCAATAGATGTCTCGTAGTTCACGGTGCGCGAAGTGAACTGTCTGCCTGCAACCTCCTGTAGGGTTCGCTCACTTTAACCCTTCCTCGGGCGTAATATCTGCAATAGATATCTCGTAGTTCACAGTGCGCGAGGTGCCCTGTCTGGCTGCAACCTCCTGTAGGGTTCGTTCACTTCAACCCTTCCTCGGGGGGGGGTGATATCTGCAATAGATGCCTCGTAGTTCACAGAGCGCGAGGTGACCGGTCTGCCTGAAACCTCCTGTAGGGTTCGTTCACTTCAACCCTTCCTCGTGGGGTGATATCTGCAATAGATGTCTCGTAGTTCACAGTGCGCGAAGTCAACTGTCTGCCTGCAACCTCCTGTAGGGTTCCTTCACTTCAACCCTTCCTCTGGGGGGTGATATCTGCAATAGATGTCTCGTAGTTCACAGTGCGCGAAGTGAACTGTCTGCCTGCAACCTCCTGTAGGGTTCGCTCACTTCAACCCTTCCTGTAGGGGGTTATATCTGCAATAGATGTCTCGTAGTTGACAGTGCGCGAAGTGAACTGTCTGCCTGCAACCTTCTGTAGGGTTCGTTCACTTCCACCCTTTCTCGTGGGGTGATATCTGCAATAGATGTATCGTAGTTCACAGTGCGCGAAGTGAACTGTCTGCCTGCAACCTCCTGTAGGGTTCATTCACTTCAACCCTTCCTCGTGGGGTGATATCTGCAATAGATGTCTCGTAGTTCACAGTGCGCGAAGTGAACTGTCTGCCTGCAACCTCCTGTAGGGTTCGTTCACTTCAACCCTTCCTCGTGGGGTGATATCTGCAATAGATGTCTCGTAGTTGACAGTGCGCGAAGTGAACTGTCTGCCTGCAACCTCCGTAGGGTTCGTTCACTTCAACCCTTCCTGTAGGGGGTGATATCTGCAATAGATGTCTCGTAGTTGACAGTGCGCGAAGTGAACTGTCTGCCTGCAACCTCCTGTAGGGCTGTTTTACTTAAACCCTTCCTGTAGGGGTGATATCTGCAATAGATGTCTCGTAGTTGACAGTGCGCGAAGTGACCGGTCTGCCTGAAACCTCCTGTAGGGTTCGTTCACTTCAACCCTTCCTGTAGGGGTTATATCTGCAAAAGATGTCTCTTAGTTCACAGTGCGCGAAGTGAACTGTCTGCCTGCAACCTCCTGTAGGGTTCGTTCACTTAAACCCTTCCTATAGGGGGTTATATCTGCAATAGATGTCCCGTAGTTGACAGTGCGCGAGGTGCCCTGTCTGCCTGAAACCTCCTGTAGGGGGTTATATCTGCAATGGATGTCTCGTAGTTAACAGTGCGCGAAGTGAACTGTCTCCCTGCAACCTCCTGTAGGGTTCGTTCACTTCAACCCTTCCTGTAGGGGGTTATATCTGCAATAGATGTCTCGTAGTTGACAGTGCGCGAGGTGAAGTGTCTGCCTGCAACCTCCTGTAGGGTTCGTTCAATTCAACCCTTCCTCTGGGGGGTTATATCTGCAATAGATGTCTCGTAGTTGACAGTGCGCGAAGTGAACTGTCTGCCTGCAACCTCCTGTAGGGTTTGTTCACTTCAACCCTTCCTCGTGGGGTGATATCTGCAACAGATGTCTCGTAGTTCACAGTGCGCGAAGTGAACTGTCTGCCTGCAACCTCCTGTAGGGTTCGTTCACTTCAACCCTTCCTCTGGGGGGTGATATCTGCAATAGATGTCTCGTAGTTCACAGTGCGCGAAGTGAACTGTCTGCCTGCAACCTCCTGTAGGGTTCGTTCACTTCAACCCTTCCTGTAGGGGGTTATATCTGCAATAGATGTCTCGTAGCTCACAGTGCGCCAAGTGAACTGTCTGCCTGCAACCTCCTGTAGGGTTCGTTCACTTCAACCCTTCCTCTGGGGGGTTATATCTGCAATAGATGTCTCGTAGTTGACAGTGCGCGAAGTGAGCTGTATGCCTGCAACCTCCTGTAGGGTTTGTTCACTTCAACAATTCCTCGTGGGGTGATATCTGCAATAGATGTCTCGTAGTTGACAGTGCACGAAGTGAACTGTCTGGCTGCAACCTCCTGTAGGGTTCGTTCACTTCAACCCTTCCTGTAGGGGGTTATATCTGCAATAGATGTCTCGTAGTTGACAGTGCGCGAGGTGACCGGTCTGCCTGCAACCTCCTGTAGGGTTCGTTCACTTCAACCCTTCCTGTAGGGGGTTATATCTGCAATAGATGTCTCGTAGTTGACAGTGCGCGAGGTGACCGGTCTGCCTGCAACCTCCTGTAGGGTTCGTTCACTTCAACCCTTCCTGTAGGGGGTGATATCTGCAATAGATGTCTCGTAGTTGACAGTGCGCGAAGTGAACTGTCTGCTTGCAACCTCCTGTAGGGTTCGTTCACTTCAACCCTTCCTGTAGGGGGTTATATCTGCAATAGATGTCTCGTAGTTGACAGTGCGCGAAGTGAACTGTCTGCCTGCAACCTCCTGTAGGGTTCGTTCACTTCAACCCTTCTTCTGGGGGGTTATATCTGCAATAGATGTCTCGTAGTTCACAGTGTGCGAAGTGAACTGTCTGCCTGCAACCTCCTGTAGGGTTCGTTCACTTCAACCCTTCCTCTGGGGGGTGATATCTGCAATAGATGTCTCGTAGTTCACAGTGCGCGAAGTGATCTGTCTGCTTGCAACCTCCTGTAGGGTTCGTTCACTTCAACCCTTCCTGTAGGGGGTTATATCTGCACTAGATGTCTCGTAGTTCACAGTGCGCGAAGTGAACTGTCTGCCTGCAACCTCCTGTAGGGTTCGTTCACTTCAACCCTTCCTCTGGGGGGTTATATCTTCAATAGATGTCTCGTAGTTGACAGTGCGCGAAGTGAACTGTCTGCCTGCAACCTCCTGTAGGGTTTGTTCACTTCAACCCTTCCTCGTGGGGTGATATCTGCAATAGATGTCTCGTAGTTCACAGTGCGCGAAGTGAACTGTCTGCCTGCAACCTCCTGTAGGGTTCGTTCACTTCAACCCTTCCTGTAGGGGGTTATATCTGCAATAGATGTCTCGTAGTTGACAGTGCGCGAGGTGACCGGTCTGCCTGCAACCTCCTGTAGGGTTCGTTCACTTCAACCCTTCCTGTTAGGGGTTATATCTGCAATAGATGTCTCGTAGTTGACAGTGCGCGAGGTGACCGGTCTGCCTGCAACCTCCTGTAGGGTTTGTTCACTTCAACCCTTCCTGTAGGGGGTGATATCTGCAATAGATGTCTCGTAGTTGACATTGCGCGAAGTGAACTGTCTGCCTGCAACCTCCAGTAGTGTTCGATCACTTCAACCCTTCCTGTAGGGGGTTATATCTGCAATAGATGTCTCGTAGTTGACAGTGCGCGAAGTGAACTGTCTGGCTGCAACCTCCTGTAGGGTTCGTTCACTTCAACCCTTCCTGTAGGGGGTGATATCTGCAATAGATGTCTCGCAGTTGACAGTGCGCGAAGTGAACTGTCTGCCTGCAACCTCCAGTAGTGTTCGTTCACTTCAACCCTTCCTGTAGGGGGTGATATCTGCAATAGATGTCTCGTAGTTCACAGTGCGCGAAGTGAACTGTCTGCCTGCAACCTCCTGTAGGGTTCGTTCACTTCAACCCTTCCTGTAGAGGGTTATATCTGCAATAGATGTCTCGTAGTTGACAGTGCGCGAAGTGAACTGTCTGGCTGCAACCTCCTGTAGGGTTCGTTCACTTCAACCCTTCCTGTTGGGGGTTATATCTGCAATAGATGTCTCGTAGTTGACAGTGCGCGAAGTGAACTGTCTGCCTGCAACATCCTGTAGGGTTCGTTCACTTCAACCCTTCCTCTGGGGGGTGATATCTGCATTAGATGTCTCGTGGTTGACAGTGCGCGAAGTGAACTGTCTGCCTGCAACCTCCTGTAGGGTTCGTTCACTTCAACCCTTCCTCTGGGGGGTGATATCTGCAATAGATGTCTCGTAGTTGACAGTGCGCGAAGTGAACTGTCTGCCTGCAACCTCCTGTAGGGTTCGTTCACTTCAACCCTTCCTGTAGGGGGTTATATCTGCAATAGATGTCTCGTAGTTGACAGTGCGCGAAGTGAACTGTCTGCCTGCAACCTCCTGTAGGGTTCGTTCACTTCAACCCTTCCTCTGGGGGGTGATATCTGCAATAGATGTCTCGTAGTTGACAGTGCGCGAAGTGAACTGTCTGCCTGTAACCTCCTGTAGGGTTCGTTCACTTCAACCCTTCCTGTAGGGGGCTATATCTGCAATAGATGTCTCGTAGTTGACAGTGCGCGAAGTGAACTGTCTGCCTGCAACCTCCTGTAGGGTTCGTTCACTTCAACCCTTCATGTAGGGGGTTATATCTGCAATAGATGTCTCGTAGTTGACAGTGCGCGAAGTGAACTGTCTGGCTGCAACCTCCTGTAGGGTTCGTTCACTTCAACCCTTCCTCTGGGGTGTTATATCTGCAATAGATGTCTCGTAGTTGACAGTGCGCGAGGTGACCGGTCTGCCTGCAACCTCCTGTAGGGTTCGTTCACTTCAACCCTTCCTGTAGGGGGTTATATCTGCAATAGATGTCTCGTAGTTGACAGTGCGCGAGGTGCCCTGTCTGCCTGCAACCTCCTGTAGGGTTCGTTCACTTCAACCCTTCCTGTAGGGGGTGATATCTGCAATAGATGTCTCGTAGTTCACAGTGCGCGAAGTGAACTGTCTGCCTGCAACATCCTGTAGGGGGTTATATCTGCAATAGATGTCTCGTAGTTGACAGTGCGCGAGCTGCCCTGTCTGCCTGCAACCTCCTGTAGGGGTTATATCTGCAATAGATGTCTCGTAGTTGACAGTGCGCGAAGTGCCCTGTCTGCCTGCAACCTCCTGTAGGGGGTTATATCTGCAATAGATGTCTCATAGTTGACAGTGCGCGAGGTGCCCTGTCTGCCTGCAACCTCCTGTAGGGGGTTATATCTGCAATAGATGTCTCGTAGTTCACAGAGCGCGAGATGACCGGTCTGCCTGCAACCTCCTGTAGGGTTCGTTCACTTGAACCCTTCCTGTAGGGGGTTATATCTGCAATAGATGTCTCGTAGTTAACAGTGCGCGAGGTGACCGGTCTGCCTGCAACCTCTTGTAGGGTTCGTTCACTTTAACCCTTCCTGTAGGGGGTGATATCTGCAATAGATGTCTCGTAGTTGACAGTGCGCGAAGTGAACTGTCTGCCTGCAACCTCCAGTAGTGTTCGTTCACTTCAACCCTTCCTGTAGGGGGTGATATCTGCAATAGATGTCTCGTAGTTCACAGTGCGCGAAGTGAACTGTCTGCCTGCAACCTCCTGTAGGGTTTGTTCACTTCAACCCTTCCTGTAGAGGGTTATATCTGCAATAGATGTCTTGTAGTTGACAGTGCGCGAAGTGAACTGTCTGGCTGCACCCTCCTGTAGGTTTCGTTCACTTCAACCCTTCCTGTAGGGGGTTATATCTGCAATAGATGTCTCGTAGTTGACAGTGCGCGAAGTGAACTGTCTGCCTGCAACCTCCTGTAGGGTTCGTTCACTTCAACCCTTCCTCTGTGGGGGTGATATCTGCAATAGATTTCTCGTGGTTGACAGTGCGCGAAGTGAACTTTCTGCCTGCAACCTCCTGTAGGGTTCGTTCACTTCAACCCTTCCTCTGGGGGGTGATATCTGCAATAGATGTCTCGTAGTTCACAGTGCTCGAAGTGAACTATCTGCCTGCAACCTCCTGTAGGGGGTTATATCTGCAATAGATGTCTCGTAGTTGACAGTGCGCGAAGTGAGCTGTCTGCCTGCAACCTCCTGTAGGGTTTGTTCACTTCAACCCTTCCTCGTGGGGTGATATCTGCAATAGATGTCTCGTAGTTGACAGTGCGCGAAGTGAACTGTCTGGCTGCAACCTCCTGTAGGGTTCGTTCACTTCAACCCTTCCTGTAGGGGGTTATATCTGCAATAGATGTCTCGTAGTTGACAGTGCGCGAGGTGACCGGTCTGCCTGCAACCTCCTGTAGGGTTCGTTCACTTCAACCCTTCCTGTAGGGGGTTATATCTGCAATAGATGTCTCGTAGTTGACAGTGCGCGAGGTGACCGGTCTGCCTGCAACCTCCTGTAGGGTTCGCTCACTTCAACCCTTCCTGTAGGGGGTGATATCTGCAATAGATGTCTCGTAGTTGACAGTGCGCGAAGTGAACTGTCTGCCTGCAACCTCCTGTAGGGTTCGTTCACTTCAACCCTTCCTGTAGGGGGTTATATCTGCAATAGATGTCTCGTAGTTGACAGTGCGCGAAGTGAACTGTCTGCCTGCAACCTCCTGTAGGGTTCGTTCACTTCAACCCTTCTTCTGGGGGGTTATATCTGCAATAGATGTCTCGTAGTTCACAGTGTGCGAAGTGAACTGTCTGCCTGCAACCTCCTGTAGGGTTCGTTCACTTCAACCATTCCTCTGGGGGGTGATATCTGCAATAGATGTCTCGTAGTTCACAGTGCGCGAAGTGATCTGTCTGCTTGCAACCTCCTGTAGGGTTCGTTCACTTCAACCCTTCCTGTAGGGGGTTATATCTGCACTAGATGTCTCGTAGTTCACAGTGCGCGAAGGGAACTGTCTGCCTGCAACCTCCTGTAGGGTTCGTTCACTTCAACCCTTCCTCTGGGGGGTTATATCTTCAATAGATGTCTCGTAGTTGACAGTGCGCGAAGTGAACTGTCTGACTGCAACCTCCTGTAGGGTTTGTTCACTTCAACCCTTCCTCGTGGGGTGATATCTGCAATAGATGTCTCGTAGTTCACAGTGCGCGAAGTGAACTGTCTGCCTCCAACCTCCTGTAGGGTTCGTTCACTTCAACCCTTCCTGTAGGGGGTTATATCTGCAATAGATGTCTCGTAGTTGACAGTGCGCGAGGTGACCGGTCTGCCTGCAACCTCCTGTAGGGTTCGTTCACTTCAAACCTTCCTGTTAGGGGTTATATCTGCAATAGATGTCTCGTAGTTGACAGTGCGCGAGGTGACCGGTCTGCCTGCAACCTCTTGTAGGGTTTGTTCACTTCAACCCTTCCTCGTGGGGTGATATCTGCAATAGATGTCTCGTAGTTGACAGTGCGCGAGGTGCCCTGTCTGCCTGCAACCTCCTGTAGGGTTCGTTCACTTCAACCCTTCCTGTAGGGGGTTATATCTGCAATAGATGTCTCGTAGTTGACATTGCGCGAAGTGAACTGTCTGCCTGCAACCTCCAGTAGTGTTCGTTCACTTCAACCCTTCCTGTAGGGGGTTATATCTGCAATAGATGTCTCGTAGTTGACAGTGCGCGAAGTGAACTGTCTGGCTGCAACCTCCTGTAGGGTTCGTTCACTTCAACCCTTCCTGTAGGGGGTTATATCTGCAATAGATGTCTCGTAGTTGACAGTGCGCGAGGTGACCGGTCTGCCTGCAACCTCCTGTAGGGTTCGTTCACTTGAACCCTTCCTGTAGGGGGTTATATCTGCAATAGATGTCTCGTAGTTGACAGTGCGCGTGGTGACCGGTCTGCCTGCAACCTCTTGTAGGGTTCGTTCACTTCAACCCTTCCTGTAGGGGGTGATATCTGCAATAGATGTCTCGTAGTTGACAGTGCGCGAAGTGAACTGTCTGCCTGCAACCTCCAGTAGTGTTCGTTCATTTCAACCCTTCCTGTAGGGGGTGATATCTGCAATAGATGTCTCGTAGTTCACAGTGCGCGAAGTGAACTGTCTGCCTGCAACCTCCTGTAGGGTTCGTTCACTTCAACCCTTCCTGTAGAGGGTTATATCTGCAATAGATGTCTCGTAGTTGACAGTGCGCGAAGTGAACTGTCTGGCTGCAACCTCCTGTAGGGTTCGTTCACTTCAACCCTTCCTGTAGGGGGTTATATCTGCAATAGATGCCTCGTAGTTGACAGTGCGCGAAGTGAACTGTCTGCCTGCAACCTCCTGTAGGGTTCGTTCACTTCAACCCTTCCTGTAGGGGGTGATATCTGCAATAGATGTCTCGTAGTTGACAGTGCGCGAAGTGAACTGTCTGCCTGCAACCTCCTGTAGGGTTCGTTCACTTCAACCCTTCCTCTGGGGGGTGATATCTGCATTAGATGTCTCGTGGTTGACAGTGCGCGAAGTGAACTGTCTGCCTGCAACCTCCTGTAGGGTTCGTTCACTTCAACCCTTCCTCTGGGGGGTGATATCTGCAATAGATGTCTCGTAGTTGACAGTGCGCGAAGTGAACTGTCTGCCTGCAACCTCCTTTAGGGTTCGTTCACTTCAACCCTTCCTGTAGGGGGTTATATCTGCAATAGATGTCTCGTAGTTGACAGTGCGCGAAGTGAACTGTCTGCCTGCAACCTCCTGTAGGGTTCGTTCACTTCAACCCTTCCTCTGGGGGGTGATATCTGCAATAGATGTCTCGTAGTTGACAGTGCGCGAAGTGAACTGTCTGCCTGCAACCTCCTGTAGGGTTCGTTCACTTCAACCCTTCCTGTAGGGGGTTATATCTGCAATAGATGTCTCGTAGTTGACAGTGCGCGAAGTGAACTGTCTGCCTGCAACCTCCTGTAGGGTTGGTTCACTTCAACCCTTCATGTAGGGGGTTATATCTGCAATAGATGTCTCGTAGTTGACAGTGCGCGAGGTGACCGGTCTGCCTGCAACCTCCTGTAGGGTTCGTTCACTTCAACCCTTCCTGTAGGGGGTTATATCTGCAATAGATGTCTCGTAGTTGACAGTGCGCGAGGTGCCTGTCTGCCTGCAACCTCCTGTAGGGTTCGTTCACTTCAACCCTTCCTGTAGGGGGTGATATCTGCAATAGATGTCTCGTAGTTCACAGTGCGCGAAGTGAACTGTCTGCCTGCAACCTCCTGTAGGGGGTTATATCTGCAATAGATGTCTCGTAGTTGACAGTGCGCGAGGTGCCCTGTCTGCCTGCAACCTCCTGTAGGGGTTATATCTGCAATAGATGTCTCGTAGTTGACAGTGCGCGAAGTGCCCTGTCTGCCTGCAACCTCCTGTAGGGGGTTATATCTGCAATAGATGTCTCGTAGTTGACAGTGCGCGAGGTGCCCTGTCTGCCTGCAACCTACTGTAGGGGGTTATATCTGCAATAGATGTCTCGTAGTTCACAGAGCGCGAGATGACCGGTCTGCCTGCAACCTCCTGTAGGGTTCGCTCACTTGAACCCTTCCTGTAGGGGGTTATATCTGCAATAGATGTCTCGTAGTTAACAGTGCGCGAGGTGACCGGTCTGCCTGCAACCTCTTGTAGGGTTCGTTCACTTTAACCCTTCCTGTAGGGGGTGATATCTGCAATAGATGTCTCGTAGTTCACAGTGCGCGAAGTGATCTGTCTGCTTGCAACCTCCTGTAGGGTTCGTTCACTTCAACCCTTCCTGTAGGGGGTTATATCTGCACTAGATGTCTCGTAGTTCACAGTGCGCGAAGTGAACTGTCTGCCTGCAACCTCCTGTAGGGTTCGTTCACTTCAACCCTTCCTCTGGGGGGTTATATCTTCAATAGATGTCTCGTAGTTGACAGTGCGCGAAGTGAACTGTCTGACTGCAACCTCCTGTAGGGTTTGTTCACTTCAACCCTTCCTCGTGGGGTGATATCTGCAATAGATGTCTCGTAGTTCACAGTGCGCGAAGTGAACTGTCTGCCTGCAACCTCCTGTAGGGTTCGTTCACTTCAACCCTTCCTGTAGGGGGTTATATCTGCAATAGATGTCTCGTAGTTGACAGTGCGCGAGGTGACCGGTCTGCCTGCAACCTCCTGTAGGGTTCGTTCACTTCAACCCTTCCTGTTAGGGGTTATATCTGCAATAGATGTCTCGTAGTTGACAGTGCGCGAGGTGACCGGTCTGCCTGCAACCTCTTGTAGGGTTTGTTCACTTCAACCCTTCCTCGTGGGGTGATATCTGCAATAGATGTCTCGTAGTTGACAGTGCGCGAGGTGCCCTGTCTGCCTGCAACCTCCTGTAGGGTTCGTTCACTTCAACCCTTCCTGTAGGGGGTGATATCTGCAATAGATGTCTCGTAGTTCACAGTGCGCGAAGTGAACTGTCTGCCTGCAACCTCCTGTAGGGGGTTATATCTGCAATAGATGTCTCGTAGTTGACAGTGCGCGAGCTGCCCTGTCTGCCTGCAACCTCCTGTAGGGGTTATATCTGCAATAGATGTCTCGTAGTTGACAGTGCGCGAAGTGCCCTGTCTGCCTGCAACCTCCTGTAGGGGGTTATATCTGCAATAGATGTCTCATAGTTGACAGTGCGCGAGGTGCCCTGTCTGCCTGCAACCTCCTGTAGGGGGTTATATCTGCAATAGATGTCTCGTAGTTCACAGAGCGCGAGATGACCGGTCTGCCTGCAACCTCCTGTAGGGTTCGTTCACTTGAACCCTTCCTGTAGGGGGTTATATCTGCAATAGATGTCTCGTAGTTAACAGTGCGCGAGGTGACCGGTCTGCCTGCAACCTCTTGTAGGGTTCGTTCACTTTAACCCTTCCTGTAGGGGGTGATATCTGCAATAGATGTCTCGTAGTTGACAGTGCGCGAAGTGAACTGTCTGCCTGCAACCTCCAGTAGTGTTCGTTCACTTCAACCCTTCCTGTAGGGGGTGATATCTGCAATAGATGTCTCGTAGTTCACAGTGCGCGAAGTGAACTGTCTGCCTGCAACCTCCTGTAGGGTTCGTTCACTTCAACCCTTCCTGTAGAGGGTTATATCTGCAATAGATGTCTTGTAGTTGACAGTGCGCGAAGTGAACTGTCTGGCTGCACCCTCCTGTAGGTTTCGTTCACTTCAACCCTTCCTGTAGGGGGTTATATCTGCAATAGATGTCTCGTAGTTGACAGTGCGCGAAGTGAACTGTCTGCCTGCAACCTCCTGTAGGGTTCGTTCACTTCAACCCTTCCTGTAGGGGGTGATATCTGCAATAGATGTCTCGTAGTTGACAGTGCGCGAAGTGAACTGTCTGCCTGCAACCTCCTGTAGGGTTCGTTCACTTCAACCCTTCCTCTGTGGGGGTGATATCTGCAATAGATTTCTCGTGGTTGACAGTGCGCGAAGTGAACTTTCTGCCTGCAACCTCCTGTAGGGTTCGTTCACTTCAACCCTTCCTCTGGGGGGTGATATCTGCAATAGATGTCTCGTAGTTGACAGTGCGCGAAGTGAACTATCTGCCTGCAACCTCCTGTAGGGGGTTATATCTGCAATAGATGTCTCGTAGTTGACAGTGCGCGAAGTGAGCTGTCTGCCTGCAACCTCCTGTAGGGTTTGTTCACTTCAACCCTTCCTCGTGGGGTGATATCTGCAATAGATGTCTCGTAGTTGACAGTGCGCGAAGTGAACTGTCTGGCTGCAACCTCCTGTAGGGTTCGTTCACTTCAACCCTTCCTGTAGGGGGTTATATCTGCAATAGATGTCTCGTAGTTGACAGTGCGCGAGGTGACCGGTCTGCCTGCAACCTCCTGTAGGGTTCGTTCACTTCAACCCTTCCTGTAGGGGGTTATATCTGCAATAGATGTCTCGTAGTTGACAGTGCGCGAGGTGACCGGTCTGCCTGCAACCTCCTGTAGGGTTCGCTCACTTCAACCCTTCCTGTAGGGGGTGATATCTGCAATAGATGTCTCGTAGTTGACAGTGCGCGAAGTGAACTGTCTGCCTGCAACCTCCTGTAGGGTTCGTTCACTTCAACCCTTCCTGTAGGGGGTTATATCTGCAATAGATGTCTCGTAGTTGACAGTGCGCGAAGTGAACTGTCTGCCTGCAACCTCCTGTAGGGTTCGTTCACTTCAACCCTTCTTCTGGGGGGTTATATCTGCAATAGATGTCTCGTAGTTCACAGTATGCGAAGTGAACTGTCTGCCTGCAACCTCCTGTAGGGTTCGTTCACTTGAACCATTCCTCTGGGGGGTGATATCTGCAATAGATGTCTCGTAGTTCACAGTGCGCGAAGTGATCTGTCTGCTTGCAACCTCCTGTAGGGTTCGTTCACTTCAACCCTTCCTGTAGGGGGTTATATCTGCACTAGATGTCTCGTAGTTCACAGTGCGCGAAGTGAACTGTCTGCCTGCAACCTCCTGTAGGGTTCGTTCACTTCAACCCTTCCTCTGGGGGGTTATATCTTCAATAGATGTCTCGTAGTTGACAGTGCGCGAAGTGAACTGTCTGCCTGCAACCTCCTGTAGGGTTTGTTCACTTCAACCCTTCCTCGTGGGGTGATATCTGCAATAGATGTCTCGTAGTTCACAGTGCGCGAAGTGAACTGTCTGCCTGCAACCTCCTGTAGGGTTCGTTCACTTCAACCCTTCCTGTAGGGGGTTATATCTGCAATAGATGTCTCGTAGTTGACAGTGCGCGAGGTGACCGGTCTGCCTGCAACCTCCTGTAGGGTTCGTTCACTTCAACCCTTCCTGTTAGGGGTTATATCTGCAATAGATGTCTCGTAGTTGACAGTGCGCGAGGTGACCGGTCTGCCTGCAACCTCTTGTAGGGTTTGTTCACTTCAACCCTTCCTCGTGGGGTGATATCTGCAATAGATGTCTCGTAGTTCACAGTGCGCGAAGTGAACTGTCTGCCTGCAACCTCCTGCAGGGTTCGTTCACTTCAACCCTTCCTGTAGGGGGTTATATCTGCAATAGATGTCTCGTAGTTGACATTGCGCGAAGTGAACTGTCTGCCTGCAACCTCCAGTAGTGTTCGTTCACTTCAACCCTTCCTGTAGGGGGTTATATCTGCAATAGATGTCTCGTAGTTGACAGTGCGCGAAGTGAACTGTCTGGCTGCAACCTCCTGTAGGGTTCGTTCACTTCAACCCTTCCTGTAGGGGGTTATATCTGCAATAGATGTCTCGTAGTTGACAGTGCGCGAGGTGACCGGTCTGCCTGCAACCTCCTGTAGGGTTCGTTCACTTGAACCCTTCCTGTAGGGGGTTATATCTGCAATAGATGTCTCGTAGTTGACAGTGCGCGTGGTGACCGGTCTGCCTGCAACCTCTTGTAGGGTTCGTTCACTTCAACCCTTCCTGTAGGGGGTGATATCTGCAATAGATGTCTCGTAGTTGACAGTGCGCGAAGTGAACTGTCTGCCTGCAACCTCCAGTAGTGTTCGTTCATTTCAACCCTTCCTGTAGGGGGTGATATCTGCAATAGATGTCTCGTAGTTCACAGTGCGCGAAGTGAACTGTCTGCCTGCAACCTCCTGTAGGGTTCGTTCACTTCAACCCTTCCTGTAGAGGGTTATATCTGCAATAGATGTCTCGTAGTTGACAGTGCGCGAAGTGAACTGTCTGGCTGCAACCTCCTGTAGGGTTCGTTCACTTCAACCCTTCCTGTAGGGGGTTATATCTGCAATAGATGCCTCGTAGTTGACAGTGCGCGAAGTGAACTGTCTGCCTGCAACCTCCTGTAGGGTTCGTTCACTTCAACCCTTCCTGTAGGGGGTGATATCTGCAATAGATGTCTCGTAGTTGACAGTGCGCGAAGTGAACTGTCTGCCTGCAACCTCCTGTAGGGTTCGTTCACTTCAACCCTTCCTCTGGGGGGTGATATCTGCATTAGATGTCTCGTGGTTGACAGTGCGCGAAGTGAACTGTCTGCCTGCAACCTCCTGTAGGGTTCGTTCACTTCAACCCTTCCTCTGGGGGGTGATATCTGCAATAGATGTCTCGTAGTTGACAGTGCGCGAAGTGAACTGTCTGCCTGCAACCTCCTTTAGGGTTCGTTCACTTCAACCTTCCTGTAGGGGGTTATATCTGCAATAGATGTCTCGTAGTTGACAGTGCGCGAAGTGAACTGTCTGCCTGCAACCTCCTGTAGGGTTCGTTCACTTCAACCCTTCCTCTGGGGGGTGATATCTGCAATAGATGTCTCGTAGTTGACAGTGCGCGAAGTGAACTGTCTGCCTGCAACCTCCTGTAGGGTTCGTTCACTTCAACCCTTCCTGTAGGGGGTTATATCTGCAATAGATGTCTCGTAGTTGACAGTGCGCGAAGTGAACTGTCTGCCTGCAACCTCCTGTAGGGTTGGTTCACTTCAACCCTTCATGTAGGGGGTTATATCTGCAATAGATGTCTCGTAGTTGACAGTGCGCGAGGTGACCGGTCTGCCTGCAACCTCCTGTAGGGTTCGTTCACTTCAACCCTTCCTGTAGGGGGTTATATCTGCAATAGATGTCTCGTAGTTGACAGTGCGCGAGGTGCCTGTCTGCCTGCAACCTCCTGTAGGGTTCGTTCACTTCAACCCTTCCTGTAGGGGGTGATATCTGCAATAGATGTCTCGTAGTTCACAGTGCGCGAAGTGAACTGTCTGCCTGCAACCTCCTGTAGGGGGTTATATCTGCAATAGATGTCTCGTAGTTGACAGTGCGCGAGGTGCCCTGTCTGCCTGCAACCTCCTGTAGGGGTTATATCTGCAATAGATGTCTCGTAGTTGACAGTGCGCGAAGTGCCCTGTCTGCCTGCAACCTCCTGTAGGGGGTTATATCTGCAATAGATGTCTCGTAGTTGACAGTGCGCGAGGTGCCCTGTCTGCCTGCAACCTACTGTAGGGGGTTATATCTGCAATAGATGTCTCGTAGTT
This sequence comes from Deroplatys truncata, assembly GCA_030765065.1. Classification (NCBI taxonomy): domain Eukaryota; kingdom Metazoa; phylum Arthropoda; class Insecta; order Mantodea; family Mantidae; genus Deroplatys; species Deroplatys truncata. The sequence goes on from CM060984.1 coordinate 260,902,463, forward strand.
CACAGAGCGCGAGATGACCGGTCTGCCTGCAACCTCCTGTAGGGTTCGCTCACTTGAACCCTTCCTGTAGGGGGTTATATCTGCAATAGATGTCTCGTAGTTAACAGTGCGCGAGGTGACCGGTCTGCCTGCAACCTCTTGTAGGGTTCGTTCACTTTAACCCTTCCTGTAGGGGGTGATATCTGCAATAGATGTCTCGTAGTTGACAGTGCGCGAAGTGAACTGTCTGCCTGCAACCTCCAGTAGTGTTCGTTCACTTCAACCCTTCCTGTAGGGGGTGATATCTGCAATAGATGTCTCGTAGTTCACAGTGCGCGAAGTGAACTGTCTGCCTGCAACCTCCTGTAGGGTTCGTTCACTTCAACCCTACCTCAGGGGTGTGATATCTGCAATAGATGTCTCGTAGTTCACAGTGCGCGGGGTGCCGTGTCTGCCTGCAACCTCCTGTAGGGTTCGTTCACTTCAACGCTTCCTCTGGGGGTGATATCTGCAATAGATGTCTCGTAGTTCACGGGGCGTGAAGTGAACTGTCTGCCTGCAACCTCCTGTAGGGTTCGTTCACTTTAACCCTTCCTCGGGGGTAATATCTGCAAAAGATATCTCGTAGTTCACAGTGCGCGAGGTGCCCTGTCTGGCTGCAACCTCCTGTAGGGTTCGTTTACCTCAACCCTTCCTCTGGGGGGGTGATATCTGCAATAGATGTCTCGTAGTTCACAGAGCGCGAGGTGACCGGTCTGCCTGAAACCTCCTGTAGGGCTCGTTCACTTCAACCCTTCCTCGTGGGGTGATATCTGCAATAGATGTCTCGTAGTTCACAGTGCGCGAAGTCAACTGTCTGCCTGCAACCTCCTGTAGGATTCGTTCACTTCAACCCTTCCTCTGGGGGGTGATATCTGCAATAGATGTCCCGTAGTACACAGTGCGCGAAGTGAACTGTCTGCCTGCAACCTCCTGTAGGGTTCGTTCACTTCCACCCTTCCTTGTGGGGTTATATCTGCAATAGATGTCTCGTAGTTGACAGCGCGAGGTGACCGGTCTGCCTGAAACCTCCTGTAGGGTTGTTTCAGTTCAACCCTTCCTGTAGGGGGTGATATCTGCAATAGATGTCTCGTAGTTGACAGTGCGCGAGGTGACCGGTCTGCCTGAAACCTCCTGTAGGGTTCTTTCACTTCAACCCTTCCTGTAGGGGGTTATATCTGCAAAAGATGTCTCGTAGTTCACAGTGCAAGAAGTGAACTGTCTGCCTGCAACCTCCTGTAGGGTTCGTTCACTTCAACCCTTCCTCGTGGGGTGATATCTGCAATGGATGTCTCGTAGTTCACAGAGCGCGAGGTACCCTGTCTGCCTGCAACCTCCTGTAGGGTTCGTTCACTTCGACCCTTCCTGTAGGGGGTTATATCTGCAATAGATGTCTCGTAGTTCACAGTGCGCGAGGTGAACTGTCTGCCTGCAACCTCCTGTAGGGTTCGTTCACTTCAACGCTTCCTCTGGGGGTGTTATCTGCAATAGATGTCTCGTAGTTCACGGTGCGCGAAGTCAACTGTCTGCCTGCAACCTCCTGTAGGATTCGTTCACTTCAACCCTTCCTCTGGGGGGTGATATCTGCAATAGATGTCCCGTAGTACACAGTGCGCGAAGTGAACTGTCTGCCTGCAACCTCCTGTAGGGTTCGTTCACTTCCACCCTTCCTTGTGGGGTTATATCTGCAATAGATGTCTCGTAGTTGACAGCGCGAGGTGACCGGTCTGCCTGAAACCTCCTGTAGGGTTGTTTCAGTTCAACCCGTCCTGTAGGGGGTGATATCTGCAATAGATGTCTCGTAGTTGACAGTGCGCGAGGTGACCGGTCTGCCTGAAACCTCCTGTAGGGTTCTTTCACTTCAACCCTTCCTGTAGGGGGTTATATCTGCAATAGATGTCTCGTAGTTCACAGTGCGCGAAGTGAACTGTCTGCCTGCAAACTCCTGTAGGGTTCGTTCACTTCAACCCTTCCTGTAGGGGGTTATATCTGCAATAGATGTCTCGTAGTTGACAGTGCGCGAGGTGACCGGTCTGCCTGCAACCTCCTGTAGGGTTCGTTCACTTCAACCCTTCCTGTAGGGGGTTATATCTGCAATAGATGTCTCGTAGTTGACAGTGCGCGAGGTGACCGGTCTGCCTGCAACCTCGTGTAGGGTTTGTTCACTTCAACCCTTCCTGTAGGGGGTGATATCTGCAATAGAAGTCTCGTAGTTGACAGTGCGCGAAGTGAACTGTCTGCCTGCAACCTCCAGTAGTGTTCGTTCACTTCAACCCTTCCTGTAGGGGGTTATCTCTGCAATAGATGTCTCGTAGTTGACAGTGCGCAAAGTGAACCGTCTGGCTGCAACCTACTGTAGGGTTCGTTCACTTCAAACCTTCCTGTAGGGGGTTATATCTGCAATAGGTTTCTCGTATTTGACAGTGAGCGAGGTGACCGGTCTGCCTGCAACCTCCTGTAGGGTTCGTTCAGTTCAACGCTTCCTGTAGGTGGTTATATCTGCAATAGATGTCTCGTAGTTGACAGTGCGCGAGGTGACCGGTCTGCCTGCAACCTCCTGTAGGGTTCGTTCACTTCAGCCCTTCCTGTAGGGGGTGATATCTGCAATAGATGTCTCGTAGTTGACAGTGCGCGAAGTGAACTGTCTGCCTGCAACCTCCAGTAGTGTTCGTTCTCTTCAACCCTTTCTGTAGGGGGTGATATCTGCAATAGATGTCTCGTAGTTCACAGTGCGCGAAGTGAACTGTCTGCCTGCAACCTCCTGTAGGGTTCGTTCACTTCAACCCTTCCTGTAGAGGGTTATATCTGCAATAGATGTCTCGTAGTTGATAGTGCGCGAGGTGACCGGTCTGCCTGCAACCTCCAGTAGTGTTCGTTCACTTCAACCCTTCCTGTAGGGGGTTATATCTGCAATAGATGTCTCGTAGTTGACAGTGCGCGAAGTGAACTGTCTGCCTGCAACCTCCCGTAGGGTTCGTTCACTTCAACCCTTCCTCTGGGGGGTGATATCTGCAATAGATGTCTCGTAGTTCACAGTGCGCGAAGTGAACTGTCTGCTTGCAACCTCCTGTAGGGTTCGTTCACTTCAACCCTTCCTGTAGGGTGTTATATCTGCAATAGATGTCTCGTAGTTCACAGTGCGCGAAGTGAACTGTCTGCCTGCAACCTCCTGTAGGGTTCGTTCACTTCAACCCTTCCTCTGGGGGGTTATATCTGCAATAGATGTCTCGTAGTTGACAGTGCGCGAAGTGAACTGTCTGCCTGCAACCTCCTGTAGGGTTTGTTCACTTCAACCCTTCCTCGTGGGGTGATATCTGCAATAGATGTCTCGTAGTTCACAGTGCGCGAAGTGAACTGTCTGCCTGCAACCTCCTGTAGGGTTCGTTCACTTCAACCCTTCCTGTAGGGGGTTATATCTGCAATAGATGTCTCGTAGTTGACAGTGCGCGAGGTGACCGGTCTGCCTGCAACCTCCTGTAGGGTTCGTTCACTTCAACCCTTCCTGTTGGGGGTTATATCTGCAATAGATGTCTCGTAGTTGACAGTGCGCGAGGTGACCGGTCTGCCTGCAACCTCCTGTAGGGTTTGTTCACTTCAACCCTTCCTGTAGGGGGTGATATCTGCAATAGATATCTCGTAGTTCACAGTGCGCGAAGTGAGCTGTCTGCCTGCAACCTCCAGTAGTGTTCGTTCACTTCAACCCTTCCTGTAGGGGGTTATATCTGCAATAGATGTCTCGTAGTTGACAGTGCGCGAAGGCAACTGTCTGGCTGCAACCTCCTGTAGGGTTCGTTCACTTCAACCCTTCCTGTAGGGGGTTATATCTGCAATAGATGTCTCGTAGTTGACAGTGCGCGAGGTGACCGGTCTGCCTGCAACCTCCTGTAGGGTTCTTTCACTTTAACCCTTCCTGTAGGGGGTTATATCTGCAATAGATGTCTCGTAGTTGACAGTGCGCGAGGTGACCGGTCTGCCTGCAACCTCTTGTAGGGTTCGTTCACTTCAACCCTTCCTGTAGGGGGTGATATCTGCAATAGATGTCTCGTAGTTGACAGTGCGCGAAGTGAACTGTCTGCCTGCAACCTCCAGTAGTGTTCGCTCACTTCAACTCTTCCTGTAGGGGGTGATATCTGCAATAGATGTCTCGTAGTTCACAGTGCGCGAAGTGAACTGTCTGCCTGCAACCTCCTGTAGGGTTCGTTCACTTCAACCCTTACTGTAGAGGGTTATATCTGCAATAGATGTCTCGTAGTTGACAGTGCACGAAGTGAACTGTCTGGCTGCAACCTTCTGTAGGGTTCGTTCACTTCAACCCTTCCTGTAGGGGGTTATATCTGCAAAAGATGTCTCGTAGTTGACAGTGCGCGAAGTGAACTGTCTGCTTGCAACCTCCTTAAGGGTTCGTTCACTTCAACCCTTCCTGTAGGGGGTGATATCTGCAATAGATGTCTCGTAGTTGACAGTGCGCGAAGTGAACTGTCTGCCTGCAACCTACTGTAGGGTTCGTTCACTTCAACCCTTCCTCTGGGGGGTGATATCTGCAATAGATGTCTCGTAGTTGACAGTGCGCGAAGTGAACTGTCTGCCTGCACCCTCCTGTAGGGTTCGTTCACTTCAACCCTTCCTCTGGGGGGTGATATCTGCAATAGATGTCTCGTAGTTGACAGTGCGCGAAGTGAACTGTCTGCCTGCAACCTCCTGTAGGGTTCGTTCACTTCAACCCTTCCTGTAGGGGGTTATATCTGCAATAGATGTCTCGTAGTTGACAGTGCGCGAAGTGAACTGTCTGGCTGCAACCTCCTGTAGGGTTCGTTCACTTCAACCCTTCCTGTAGGGGGTTATATCTGCAATAGATGTCTCGTAGTTGACAGTGCGCGAAGTGAACTGTCTGGCTGCAACCTCCTGTAGGGTTCGTTCACTTCAACCCTTCCTGTAGGGGGTTATATCTGCAATAGATGTCTCGTAGTTGACAGTGCGCGAGGTACCCTGTCTGTCTGCAACCTCCTGTAGGATTCGTTCACTTTAACCCTTCCTCGGTGGTAATATCTGCAATAGATATCTCGTAGTTCACAGTGCGCGAGGTGCCCTGTCTGCCTGCAACCTCCTGTAGGGTTCGTTCACTTTAACCCTTCCTCGGGGGTGATATCTGCAATAGATGTCTCGTAGTTCACAGTGCTCGAGGTGCCCTGTCTGTCTGCAACCTCCTGTAGGGTTCGCTCACTTCAACGCTACCTCAGGGGGGTGATATCTGCAATAGATGTCTCGCAGTTCACAGTGCGCGGGGTGCCGTGTCTGCCTGCAACCTCCTGTAGGGTTCGTTCACTTCAACGCTTCCTCTGGGGGTGTTATCTGCAATAGATGTCTCGTAGTTCACGGTGCGCGAAGTGAACTGTCTGCCTGCAACCTCCTGTAGGGTTCGCTCACTTTAACCCTTCCTCGGGCGTAATATCTGCAATAGATATCTCGTAGTTCACAGTGCGCGAGGTGCCCTGTCTGGCTGCAACCTCCTGTAGGGTTCGTTCACTTCAACCCTTCCTCGGGGGGGGTGATATCTGCAATAGATGCCTCGTAGTTCACAGAGCGCGAGGTGACCGGTCTGCCTGAAACCTCCTGTAGGCTTCGTTCACTTCAACCCTTCCTCGTGGGGTGATATCTGCAATAGATGTCTCGTAGTTCACAGTGCGCGAAGTCAACTATCTGCCTGCAACCTCCTGTAGGGTTCCTTCACTTCAACCCTTCCTCTGGGGGGTGATATCTGCAATAGATGTCTCGTAGTTCACAGTGCGCGAAGTGAACTGTCTGCCTGCAACCTCCTGTAGGGTTCGCTCACTTCAACCCTTCCTGTAGGGGGTTATATCTGCAATAGATGTCTCGTAGTTGACAGTGCGCGAAGTGAACTGTCTGCCTGCAACCTTCTGTAGGGTTCGTTCACTTCCACCCTTCCTCGTGGGGTGATATCTGCAATAGATGTCTCGTAGTTCACAGTGCGCGAAGTGAACTGTCTGCCTGCAACCTCCTGTAGGGTTCGTTCACTTCAACCCTTCCTCGTGGGGTGATATCTGCAATAGATGTCTCGTAGTTGACAGTGCGCGAAGTGAACTGTCTGCCTGCAACCTCCGTAGGGTTCGTTCACTTCAACCCTTCCTGTAGGGGGTGATATCTGCAATAGATGTCTCGTAGTTGACAGTGCGCGAAGTGAACTGTCTGCCTGCAACCTCCTGTAGGGCTGTTTTACTTAAACCCTTCCTGTAGGGGGTGATATCTGCAATAGATGTCTCGTAGTTGACAGTGCGCGAAGTGACCGGTCTGCCTGAAACCTCCTGTAGGGTTCGTTCACTTCAACCCTTCCTGTAGGGGTTATATCTGCAATAGATGTCTCTTAGTTCACAGTGCGCGAAGTGAACTGTCTGCCTGCAACCTCGTGTAGGGTTCGTTCACTTCAACCCTTCCTATAGGGGGTTATATCTGCAATAGATGTCCCGTAGTTGACAGTGCGCGAGGTGCCCTGTCTGCCTGAAACCTCCTGTAGGGGGTTATATCTGCAATGGATGTCTCGTAGTTGACAGTGCGCGAAGTGAACTGTCTCCCTGCAACCTCCTGTAGGGTTCGTTCACTTCAACCCTTCCTGTAGGGGGTTATATCTGCAATAGATGTCTCGTAGTTGACAGTGCGCGAGGTGAAGTGTCTGCCTGCAACCTCCTGTAGGGTTCGTTCAATTCAACCCTTCCTCGTGGGGTGATATCTGCAATAGATGTCTCGTAGTTCACAGTGCGCGAAGTGAACTGTCTGCCTGCAACCTCCTGTAGGGTTCGTTCACTTCAACCCTTCCTCTGGGGGGTGATATCTGCAATAGATGTCTCGTAGTTCACAGTGCGCGAAGTGAACTGTCTGCCTGCAACCTCCTGTAGGGTTCGTTCACTTCAACCCTTCCTGTAGGGGGTTATATCTGCAATAGATGTCTCGTAGCTCACAGTGCGCGAAGTGAACTGTCTGCCTGCAACCTCCTGTAGGGTTCGTTCACTTCAACCCTTCCTCTGGGGGGTTATATCTGCAATAGATGTCTCGTAGTTGACAGTGCGCGAAGTGAGCTGTCTGCCTGCAACCTCCTGTAGGGTTTGTTCACTTCAACCCTTCCTCGTGGGGTGATATCTGCAATAGATGTCTCGTAGTTGACAGTGCGCGAAGTGAACTGTCTGGCTGCAACCTCCTGTAGGGTTCGTTCACTTCAACCCTTCCTGTAGGGGGTTATATCTGCAATAGATGTCTCGTAGTTCACAGTGCGCGAGGTGACCGGTCTGCCTGCAACCTCCTGTAGGGTTCGTTCACTTCAACCCTTCCTGTAGGGGGTTATATCTGCAATAGATGTCTCGTAGTTGACAGTGCGCGAGGTGACCGGTCTGCCTGCAACCTCCTGTAGGGTTCGTTCACTTCAACCCTTCCTGTAGGGGGTGATATCTGCAATAGATGTCTCGTAGTTGACAGTGCGCGAAGTGAACTGTCTGCCTGCAACCTCCTGTAGGGTTCGTTCACTTCAACCCTTCCTGTAGGGGGTTATATCTGCAATAGATGTCTCGTAGTTGACAGTGCGCGAGGTGACCGGTCTGCCTGCAACCTCCTGTAGGGTTCGTTCACTTCAACCCTTCCTGTTAGGGGTTATATCTGCAATAGATGTCTCGTAGTTGACAGTGCGCGAGGTGACCGGTCTGCCTGCAACCTCCTGTAGGGTTTGTTCACTTCAACTCCTCCTGTAGGGGGTGATATCTGCAATAGATGTCTCGTAGTTGACATTGCGCGAAGTGAACTGTCTGCCTGCAACCTCCAGTAGTGTTCGTTCACTTCAACCCTTCCTGTAGGGGGTTATATCTGCAATAGATGTCTCGTAGTTGACAGTGCGCGAAGTGAACTGTCTGGCTGCAACCTCCTGTAGGGTTCGTTCACTTCAACCCTTCCTGTAGGGGGTGATATCTGCAATAGATGTCTCGTAGTTGACAGTGCGCGAAGTGAACTGTCTGCCTGCAACCTCCAGTAGTGTTCGTTCACTTCAACCCTTCCTGTAGGGGGTGATATCTGCAATAGATGTCTCGTAGTTCACAGTGCGCGAAGTGAACTGTCTGCCTGCAACCTCCTGTAGGGTTCGTTCACTTCAACCCTTCCTGTAGAGGGTTATATCTGCAATAGATGTCTCGTAGTTGACAGTGCGCGAAGTGAACTGTCTGGCTGCAACCTCCTGTAGGGTTCGTTCACTTCAACCCTTCCTGTAGGGGGTTATATCTGCAATAGATGTCTCGTAGTTGACAGTGCGCGAAGTGAACTGTCTGCCTGCAACCTCCTGTAGGGTTCGTTCACTTCAACCCTTCCTGTAGGGGGTGATATCTGCAATAGATGTCTCGTAGTTGACAGTGCGCGAAGTGAACTGTCTGCCTGCAACCTCCTGTAGGGTTCGTTCACTTCAACCCTTCCTCTGGGGGGTGATATCTGCATTAGATGTCTCGTGGTTGACAGTGCGCGAAGTGAACTGTCTGCCTGCAACCTCCTGTAGGGTTCGTTCACTTCAACCCTTCCTCTGGGGGGTGATATCTGCAATAGATGTCTCGTAGTTGACAGTGCGCGAAGTGAACTGTCTGCCTGCAACCTCCTTTAGGGTTCGTTCACTTCAACCCTTCCTGTAGGGGGTTATATCTGCAACAGATGTCTCGTAGTTGACAGTGCGCGAAGTGAACTGTCTGCCTGCAACCTCCTGTAGGATTCGTTCACTTCAACCCTTCCTCTGGGGGGTGATATCTGCAATAGATGTCCCGTAGTACACAGTGCGCGAAGTGAACTGTCTGCCTGCAACCTCCTGTAGGGTTCGTTCACTTCCACCCTTCCTTGTGGGGTTATATCTGCAATAGATGTCTCGTAGTTGACAGCGCGAGGTGACCGGTCTGCCTGAAACCTCCTGTAGGGTTGTTTCAGTTCAACCCTTCCTGTAGGGGGTGATATCTGCAATAGATGTCTCGTAGTTGACAGTGCGCGAGGTGACCGGTCTGCCTGAAACCTCCTGTAGGGTTCTTTCACTTCAACCCTTCCTGTAGGGGGTTATATCTGCAATAGATGTCTCGTAGTTCACAGTGCGCGAAGTGAACTGTCTGCCTGCAAAATCCTGTAGGGTTCGTTCACTTCAACCCTTCCTGTAGGGGGTTATATCTGCAATAGATGTCTCGTAGTTGACAGTGCGCGAGGTGACCGGTCTGCCTGCAACCTCCTGTAGGGTTCGTTCACTTCAACCCTTCCTGTAGGGGGTTATATCTGCAATAGATGTCTCGTAGTTGACAGTGCGCGAGGTGACCGGTCTGCCTGCAACCTCGTGTAGGGTTTGTTCACTTCAACCCTTCCTGTAGGGGGTGATATCTGCAATAGAAGTCTCGTAGTTGACAGTGCGCGAGGTGACCGGTCTGCCTGCAACCTCCTGTAGGGTTCGTTCACTTCAACCCTTCCTGTTAGGGGTTATATCTGCAATAGATGTCTCGTAGTTGACAGTGCGCGAGGTGACCGGTCTGCCTGCAACCTCCTGTAGGGTTTGTTCACTTCAACCCTTCCTGTAGGGGGTTATATCTGCAATAGATGTCTCGTAGTTGACAGTGCGCGAAGTCAACTGTCTGGCTGCAACCTCCTGTAGGGTTCGTTCACTTCAACCCTTCCTGTAGGGGGTTATATCTGCAATAGATGTCTCGTAGTTGACAGTGCGCGAGGTGACCGGTCTGCCTGCAACCTCCTGTAGGGTTCTTTCACTTTAACCCTTCCTGTAGGGGGTTATATCTGCAATAGATGTCTCGTAGTTGACAGTGCGCGAGGTGACCGGTCTGCCTGCAACCTCTTGTAGGGTTCGTTCACTTCAACCCTTCCTGTAGGGGGTGATATCTGCAATAGATGTCTCGTAGTTGACAGTGCGCGAAGTGAACTGTCTGCCTGCAACCTCCAGTAGTGTTCGCTCACTTCAACTCTTCCTGTAGGGGGTGATATCTGCAATAGATGTCTCGTAGTTCACAGTGCGCGAAGTGAACTGTCTGCCTGCAACCTCCTGTAGGGTTCGTTCACTTCAACCCTTACTGTAGAGGGTTATATCTGCAATAGATGTCTCGTAGTTGACAGTGCACGAAGTGAACTGTCTGGCTGCAACCTTCTGTAGGGTTCGTTCACTTCAACCCTTCCTGTAGGGGGTTATATCTGCAAAAGATGTCTCGTAGTTGACAGTGAGCGAAGTGAACTGTCTGCTTGCAACCTCCTGTAGGGTTCGTTCACTTCAACCCTTCCTGTAGGGGGTGATATCTGCAATAGATGTCTCGTAGTTGACAGTGCGCGAAGTGAACTGTCTGCCTGCAACCTACTGTAGGGTTCGTTCACTTCAACCCTTCCTCTGGGGGGTGATATCTGCAATAGATGTCTCGTAGTTGACAGTGCGCGAAGTGAACTGTCTGCCTGCACCCTCCTGTAGGGTTCGTTCACTTCAACCCTTCCTCTGGGGGGTGATATCTGCAATAGATGTCTCGTAGTTGACAGTGCGCGAAGTGAACTGTCTGCCTGCAACCTCCTGTAGGGTTCGTTCACTTCAACCCTTCCTGTAGGGGGTTATATCTGCAATAGATGTCTCGTAGTTGACAGTGCGCGAAGTGAACTGTCTGGCTGCAACCTCCTGTAGGGTTCGTTCACTTCAACCCTTCCTGTAGGGGGTTATATCTGCAATAGATGTCTCGTAGTTGACAGTGCGCGAAGTGAACTGTCTGGCTGCAACCTCCTGTAGGGTTCGTTCACTTCAACCCTTCCTGTAGGGGGTTATATCTGCAATAGATGTCTCGTAGTTGACAGTGCGCGAGGTACCCTGTCTGTCTGCAACCTCCTGTAGGATTCGTTCACTTTAACCCTTCCTCGGGGGTAATATCTGCAATAGATATCTCGTAGTTCACAGTGCGCGAGGTGCCCTGTCTGCCTGCAACCTCCTGTAGGGTTCGTTCACTTTAACCCTTCCTCGGGGGTGATATCTGCAATAGATGTCTCGTAGTTCACAGTGCTCGAGGTGCCCTGTCTGTCTGCAACCTCCTGTAGGGTTCGCTCACTTCAACGCTACCTCAGGGGGGTGATATCTGCAATAGATGTCTCGCAGTTCACAGTGCGCGGGGTGCCGTGTCTGCCTGCAACCTCCTGTAGGGTTCGTTCACTTCAACGCTTCCTCTGGGGGTGTTATCTGCAATAGATGTCTCGTAGTTCACGGTGCGCGAAGTGAACTGTCTGCCTGCAACCTCCTGTAGGGTTCGCTCACTTTAACCCTTCCTCGGGCGTAATATCTGCAATAGATATCTCGTAGTTCACAGTGCGCGAGGTGCCCTGTCTGGCTGCAACCTCCTGTAGGGTTCGTTCACTTCAACCCTTCCTCGGGGGGGGTGATATCTGCAATAGATGCCTCGTAGTTCACAGAGCGCGAGGTGACCGGTCTGCCTGAAACCTCCTGTAGGGTTCGTTCACTTCAACCCTTCCTCGTGGGGTGATATCTGCAATAGATGTCTCGTAGTTCACAGTGCGCGAAGTCAACTGTCTGCCTGCAACCTCCTGTAGGGTTCCTTCACTTCAACCCTTCCTCTGGGGGGTGATATCTGCAATAGATGTCTCGTAGTTCACAGTGCGCGAAGTGAACTGTCTGCCTGCAACCTCCTGTAGGGTTCGCTCACTTCAACCCTTCCTGTAGGGGGTTATATCTGCAATAGATGTCTCGTAGTTGACAGTGCGCGAAGTGAACTGTCTGCCTGCAACCTTCTGTAGGGTTCGTTCACTTCCACCCTTTCTCGTGGGGTGATATCTGCAATAGATGTATCGTAGTTCACAGTGCGCGAAGTGAACTGTCTGCCTGCAACCTCCTGTAGGGTTCATTCACTTCAACCCTTCCTCGTGGGGTGATATCTGCAATAGATGTCTCGTAGTTCACAGTGCGCGAAGTGAACTGTCTGCCTGCAACCTCCTGTAGGGTTCGTTCACTTCAACCCTTCCTCGTGGGGTGATATCTGCAATAGATGTCTCGTAGTTGACAGTGCGCGAAGTGAACTGTCTGCCTGCAACCTCCGTAGGGTTCGTTCACTTCAACCCTTCCTGTAGGGGGTGATATCTGCAATAGATGTCTCGTAGTTGACAGTGCGCGAAGTGAACTGTCTGCCTGCAACCTCCTGTAGGGCTGTTTTACTTAAACCCTTCCTGTAGGGGTGATATCTGCAATAGATGTCTCGTAGTTGACAGTGCGCGAAGTGACCGGTCTGCCTGAAACCTCCTGTAGGGTTCGTTCACTTCAACCCTTCCTGTAGGGGTTATATCTGCAAAAGATGTCTCTTAGTTCACAGTGCGCGAAGTGAACTGTCTGCCTGCAACCTCCTGTAGGGTTCGTTCACTTAAACCCTTCCTATAGGGGGTTATATCTGCAATAGATGTCCCGTAGTTGACAGTGCGCGAGGTGCCCTGTCTGCCTGAAACCTCCTGTAGGGGGTTATATCTGCAATGGATGTCTCGTAGTTAACAGTGCGCGAAGTGAACTGTCTCCCTGCAACCTCCTGTAGGGTTCGTTCACTTCAACCCTTCCTGTAGGGGGTTATATCTGCAATAGATGTCTCGTAGTTGACAGTGCGCGAGGTGAAGTGTCTGCCTGCAACCTCCTGTAGGGTTCGTTCAATTCAACCCTTCCTCTGGGGGGTTATATCTGCAATAGATGTCTCGTAGTTGACAGTGCGCGAAGTGAACTGTCTGCCTGCAACCTCCTGTAGGGTTTGTTCACTTCAACCCTTCCTCGTGGGGTGATATCTGCAACAGATGTCTCGTAGTTCACAGTGCGCGAAGTGAACTGTCTGCCTGCAACCTCCTGTAGGGTTCGTTCACTTCAACCCTTCCTCTGGGGGGTGATATCTGCAATAGATGTCTCGTAGTTCACAGTGCGCGAAGTGAACTGTCTGCCTGCAACCTCCTGTAGGGTTCGTTCACTTCAACCCTTCCTGTAGGGGGTTATATCTGCAATAGATGTCTCGTAGCTCACAGTGCGCCAAGTGAACTGTCTGCCTGCAACCTCCTGTAGGGTTCGTTCACTTCAACCCTTCCTCTGGGGGGTTATATCTGCAATAGATGTCTCGTAGTTGACAGTGCGCGAAGTGAGCTGTATGCCTGCAACCTCCTGTAGGGTTTGTTCACTTCAACAATTCCTCGTGGGGTGATATCTGCAATAGATGTCTCGTAGTTGACAGTGCACGAAGTGAACTGTCTGGCTGCAACCTCCTGTAGGGTTCGTTCACTTCAACCCTTCCTGTAGGGGGTTATATCTGCAATAGATGTCTCGTAGTTGACAGTGCGCGAGGTGACCGGTCTGCCTGCAACCTCCTGTAGGGTTCGTTCACTTCAACCCTTCCTGTAGGGGGTTATATCTGCAATAGATGTCTCGTAGTTGACAGTGCGCGAGGTGACCGGTCTGCCTGCAACCTCCTGTAGGGTTCGTTCACTTCAACCCTTCCTGTAGGGGGTGATATCTGCAATAGATGTCTCGTAGTTGACAGTGCGCGAAGTGAACTGTCTGCTTGCAACCTCCTGTAGGGTTCGTTCACTTCAACCCTTCCTGTAGGGGGTTATATCTGCAATAGATGTCTCGTAGTTGACAGTGCGCGAAGTGAACTGTCTGCCTGCAACCTCCTGTAGGGTTCGTTCACTTCAACCCTTCTTCTGGGGGGTTATATCTGCAATAGATGTCTCGTAGTTCACAGTGTGCGAAGTGAACTGTCTGCCTGCAACCTCCTGTAGGGTTCGTTCACTTCAACCCTTCCTCTGGGGGGTGATATCTGCAATAGATGTCTCGTAGTTCACAGTGCGCGAAGTGATCTGTCTGCTTGCAACCTCCTGTAGGGTTCGTTCACTTCAACCCTTCCTGTAGGGGGTTATATCTGCACTAGATGTCTCGTAGTTCACAGTGCGCGAAGTGAACTGTCTGCCTGCAACCTCCTGTAGGGTTCGTTCACTTCAACCCTTCCTCTGGGGGGTTATATCTTCAATAGATGTCTCGTAGTTGACAGTGCGCGAAGTGAACTGTCTGCCTGCAACCTCCTGTAGGGTTTGTTCACTTCAACCCTTCCTCGTGGGGTGATATCTGCAATAGATGTCTCGTAGTTCACAGTGCGCGAAGTGAACTGTCTGCCTGCAACCTCCTGTAGGGTTCGTTCACTTCAACCCTTCCTGTAGGGGGTTATATCTGCAATAGATGTCTCGTAGTTGACAGTGCGCGAGGTGACCGGTCTGCCTGCAACCTCCTGTAGGGTTGGTTCACTTCAACCCTTCCTGTTAGGGGTTATATCTGCAATAGATGTCTCGTAGTTGACAGTGCGCGAGGTGACCGGTCTGCCTGCAACCTCCTGTAGGGTTTGTTCACTTCAACCCTTCCTGTAGGGGGTGATATCTGCAATAGATGTCTCGTAGTTGACATTGCGCGAAGTGAACTGTCTGCCTGCAACCTCCAGTAGTGTTCGATCACTTCAACCCTTCCTGTAGGGGGTTATATCTGCAATAGATGTCTCGTAGTTGACAGTGCGCGAAGTGAACTGTCTGGCTGCAACCTCCTGTAGGGTTCGTTCACTTCAACCCTTCCTGTAGGGGGTGATATCTGCAATAGATGTCTCGCAGTTGACAGTGCGCGAAGTGAACTGTCTGCCTGCAACCTCCAGTAGTGTTCGTTCACTTCAACCCTTCCTGTAGGGGGTGATATCTGCAATAGATGTCTCGTAGTTCACAGTGCGCGAAGTGAACTGTCTGCCTGCAACCTCCTGTAGGGTTCGTTCACTTCAACCCTTCCTGTAGAGGGTTATATCTGCAATAGATGTCTCGTAGTTGACAGTGCGCGAAGTGAACTGTCTGGCTGCAACCTCCTGTAGGGTTCGTTCACTTCAACCCTTCCTGTTGGGGGTTATATCTGCAATAGATGTCTCGTAGTTGACAGTGCGCGAAGTGAACTGTCTGCCTGCAACATCCTGTAGGGTTCGTTCACTTCAACCCTTCCTCTGGGGGGTGATATCTGCATTAGATGTCTCGTGGTTGACAGTGCGCGAAGTGAACTGTCTGCCTGCAACCTCCTGTAGGGTTCGTTCACTTCAACCCTTCCTCTGGGGGGTGATATCTGCAATAGATGTCTCGTAGTTGACAGTGCGCGAAGTGAACTGTCTGCCTGCAACCTCCTTTAGGGTTCGTTCACTTCAACCCTTCCTGTAGGGGGTTATATCTGCAATAGATGTCTCGTAGTTGACAGTGCGCGAAGTGAACTGTCTGCCTGCAACCTCCTGTAGGGTTCGTTCACTTCAACCCTTCCTCTGGGGGGTGATATCTGCAATAGATGTCTCGTAGTTGACAGTGCGCGAAGTGAACTGTCTGCCTGTAACCTCCTGTAGGGTTCGTTCACTTCAACCCTTCCTGTAGGGGGCTATATCTGCAATAGATGTCTCGTAGTTGACAGTGCGCGAAGTGAACTGTCTGCCTGCAACCTCCTGTAGGGTTCGTTCACTTCAACCCTTCATGTAGGGGGTTATATCTGCAATAGATGTCTCGTAGTTGACAGTGCGCGAAGTGAACTGTCTGGCTGCAACCTCCTGTAGGGTTCGTTCACTTCAACCCTTCCTCTGGGGTGTTATATCTGCAATAGATGTCTCGTAGTTGACAGTGCGCGAGGTGACCGGTCTGCCTGCAACCTCCTGTAGGGTTCGTTCACTTCAACCCTTCCTGTAGGGGGTTATATCTGCAATAGATGTCTCGTAGTTGACAGTGCGCGAGGTGCCCTGTCTGCCTGCAACCTCCTGTAGGGTTCGTTCACTTCAACCCTTCCTGTAGGGGGTGATATCTGCAATAGATGTCTCGTAGTTCACAGTGCGCGAAGTGAACTGTCTGCCTGCAACCTCCTGTAGGGGGTTATATCTGCAATAGATGTCTCGTAGTTGACAGTGCGCGAGCTGCCCTGTCTGCCTGCAACCTCCTGTAGGGGTTATATCTGCAATAGATGTCTCGTAGTTGACAGTGCGCGAAGTGCCCTGTCTGCCTGCAACCTCCTGTAGGGGGTTATATCTGCAATAGATGTCTCATAGTTGACAGTGCGCGAGGTGCCCTGTCTGCCTGCAACCTCCTGTAGGGGGTTATATCTGCAATAGATGTCTCGTAGTTCACAGAGCGCGAGATGACCGGTCTGCCTGCAACCTCCTGTAGGGTTCGTTCACTTGAACCCTTCCTGTAGGGGGTTATATCTGCAATAGATGTCTCGTAGTTAACAGTGCGCGAGGTGACCGGTCTGCCTGCAACCTCTTGTAGGGTTCGTTCACTTTAACCCTTCCTGTAGGGGGTGATATCTGCAATAGATGTCTCGTAGTTGACAGTGCGCGAAGTGAACTGTCTGCCTGCAACCTCCAGTAGTGTTCGTTCACTTCAACCCTTCCTGTAGGGGGTGATATCTGCAATAGATGTCTCGTAGTTCACAGTGCGCGAAGTGAACTGTCTGCCTGCAACCTCCTGTAGGGTTCGTTCACTTCAACCCTTCCTGTAGAGGGTTATATCTGCAATAGATGTCTTGTAGTTGACAGTGCGCGAAGTGAACTGTCTGGCTGCACCCTCCTGTAGGTTTCGTTCACTTCAACCCTTCCTGTAGGGGGTTATATCTGCAATAGATGTCTCGTAGTTGACAGTGCGCGAAGTGAACTGTCTGCCTGCAACCTCCTGTAGGGTTCGTTCACTTCAACCCTTCCTCTGTGGGGGTGATATCTGCAATAGATTTCTCGTGGTTGACAGTGCGCGAAGTGAACTTTCTGCCTGCAACCTCCTGTAGGGTTCGTTCACTTCAACCCTTCCTCTGGGGGGTGATATCTGCAATAGATGTCTCGTAGTTCACAGTGCTCGAAGTGAACTATCTGCCTGCAACCTCCTGTAGGGGGTTATATCTGCAATAGATGTCTCGTAGTTGACAGTGCGCGAAGTGAGCTGTCTGCCTGCAACCTCCTGTAGGGTTTGTTCACTTCAACCCTTCCTCGTGGGGTGATATCTGCAATAGATGTCTCGTAGTTGACAGTGCGCGAAGTGAACTGTCTGGCTGCAACCTCCTGTAGGGTTCGTTCACTTCAACCCTTCCTGTAGGGGGTTATATCTGCAATAGATGTCTCGTAGTTGACAGTGCGCGAGGTGACCGGTCTGCCTGCAACCTCCTGTAGGGTTCGTTCACTTCAACCCTTCCTGTAGGGGGTTATATCTGCAATAGATGTCTCGTAGTTGACAGTGCGCGAGGTGACCGGTCTGCCTGCAACCTCCTGTAGGGTTCGCTCACTTCAACCCTTCCTGTAGGGGGTGATATCTGCAATAGATGTCTCGTAGTTGACAGTGCGCGAAGTGAACTGTCTGCCTGCAACCTCCTGTAGGGTTCGTTCACTTCAACCCTTCCTGTAGGGGGTTATATCTGCAATAGATGTCTCGTAGTTGACAGTGCGCGAAGTGAACTGTCTGCCTGCAACCTCCTGTAGGGTTCGTTCACTTCAACCCTTCTTCTGGGGGGTTATATCTGCAATAGATGTCTCGTAGTTCACAGTGTGCGAAGTGAACTGTCTGCCTGCAACCTCCTGTAGGGTTCGTTCACTTCAACCATTCCTCTGGGGGGTGATATCTGCAATAGATGTCTCGTAGTTCACAGTGCGCGAAGTGATCTGTCTGCTTGCAACCTCCTGTAGGGTTCGTTCACTTCAACCCTTCCTGTAGGGGGTTATATCTGCACTAGATGTCTCGTAGTTCACAGTGCGCGAAGTGAACTGTCTGCCTGCAACCTCCTGTAGGGTTCGTTCACTTCAACCCTTCCTCTGGGGGGTTATATCTTCAATAGATGTCTCGTAGTTGACAGTGCGCGAAGTGAACTGTCTGACTGCAACCTCCTGTAGGGTTTGTTCACTTCAACCCTTCCTCGTGGGGTGATATCTGCAATAGATGTCTCGTAGTTCACAGTGCGCGAAGTGAACTGTCTGCCTCCAACCTCCTGTAGGGTTCGTTCACTTCAACCCTTCCTGTAGGGGGTTATATCTGCAATAGATGTCTCGTAGTTGACAGTGCGCGAGGTGACCGGTCTGCCTGCAACCTCCTGTAGGGTTCGTTCACTTCAAACCTTCCTGTTAGGGGTTATATCTGCAATAGATGTCTCGTAGTTGACAGTGCGCGAGGTGACCGGTCTGCCTGCAACCTCTTGTAGGGTTTGTTCACTTCAACCCTTCCTCGTGGGGTGATATCTGCAATAGATGTCTCGTAGTTGACAGTGCGCGAGGTGCCCTGTCTGCCTGCAACCTCCTGTAGGGTTCGTTCACTTCAACCCTTCCTGTAGGGGGTGATATCTGCAATAGATGTCTCGTAGTTCACAGTGCGCGAAGTGAACTGTCTGCCTGCAACCTCCTGTAGGGGGTTATATCTGCAATAGATGTCTCGTAGTTGACAGTGCGCGAGCTGCCCTGTCTGCCTGCAACCTCCTGTAGGGGTTATATCTGCAATAGATGTCTCGTAGTTGACAGTGCGCGAAGTGCCCTGTCTGCCTGCAACCTCCTGTAGGGGGTTATATCTGCAATAGATGTCTCATAGTTGACAGTGCGCGAGGTGCCCTGTCTGCCTGCAACCTCCTGTAGGGGGTTATATCTGCAATAGATGTCTCGTAGTTCACAGAGCGCGAGATGACCGGTCTGCCTGCAACCTCCTGTAGGGTTCGTTCACTTGAACCCTTCCTGTAGGGGGTTATATCTGCAATAGATGTCTCGTAGTTAACAGTGCGCGAGGTGACCGGTCTGCCTGCAACCTCTTGTAGGGTTCGTTCACTTTAACCCTTCCTGTAGGGGGTGATATCTGCAATAGATGTCTCGTAGTTGACAGTGCGCGAAGTGAACTGTCTGCCTGCAACCTCCTGTAGGGTTCGTTCACTTCAACCCTTCCTGTAGAGGGTTATATCTGCAATAGATGTCTTGTAGTTGACAGTGCGCGAAGTGAACTGTCTGGCTGCACCCTCCTGTAGGTTTCGTTCACTTCAACCCTTCCTGTAGGGGGTTATATCTGCAATAGATGTCTCGTAGTTGACAGTGCGCGAAGTGAACTGTCTGCCTGCAACCTCCTGTAGGGTTCGTTCACTTCAACCCTTCCTGTAGGGGGTGATATCTGCAATAGATGTCTCGTAGTTGACAGTGCGCGAAGTGAACTATCTGCCTGCAACCTCCTGTAGGGGGTTATATCTGCAATAGATGTCTCGTAGTTGACAGTGCGCGAAGTGAGCTGTCTGCCTGCAACCTCCTGTAGGGTTTGTTCACTTCAACCCTTCCTCGTGGGGTGATATCTGCAATAGATGTCTCGTAGTTCACAGTGCGCGAAGTGAACTGTCTGCCTGCAACCTCCTGTAGGGTTCGCTCACTTCAACCCTTCCTGTAGGGGGTTATATCTGCAATAGATGTCTCGTAGTTGACAGTGCGCGAGGTGACCGGTCTGCCTGCAACCTCCTGTAGGGTTCGTTCACTTCAACCCTTCCTGTAGGGGGTTATATCTGCAATAGATGTCTCGTAGTTGACAGTGCGCGAGGTGACCGGTCTGCCTGCAACCTCCTGTAGGGTTCGCTCACTTCAACCCTTCCTGTAGGGGGTGATATCTGCAATAGATGTCTCGTAGTTGACAGTGCGCGAAGTGAACTGTCTGCCTGCAACCTCCTGTAGGGTTCGTTCACTTCAACCCTTCCTGTAGGGGGTTATATCTGCAATAGATGTCTCGTAGTTGACAGTGCGCGAAGTGAACTGTCTGCCTGCAACCTCCTGTAGGGTTCGTTCACTTCAACCCTTCTTCTGGGGGGTTATATCTGCAATAGATGTCTCGTAGTTCACAGTGTGCGAAGTGAACTGTCTGCCTGCAACCTCCTGTAGGGTTCGTTCACTTCAACCATTCCTCTGGGGGGTGATATCTGCAATAGATGTCTCGTAGTTCACAGTGCGCGAAGTGATCTGTCTGCTTGCAACCTCCTGTAGGGTTCGTTCACTTCAACCCTTCCTGTAGGGGGTTATATCTGCACTAGATGTCTCGTAGTTCACAGTGCGCGAAGTGAACTGTCTGCCTGCAACCTCCTGTAGGGTTCGTTCACTTCAACCCTTCCTCTGGGGGGTTATATCTTCAATAGATGTCTCGTAGTTGACAGTGCGCGAAGTGAACTGTCTGCCTGCAACCTCCTGTAGGGTTTGTTCACTTCAACCCTTCCTCGTGGGGTGATATCTGCAATAGATGTCTCGTAGTTCACAGTGCGCGAAGTGAACTGTCTGCCTGCAACCTCCTGTAGGGTTCGTTCACTTCAACCCTTCCTGTAGGGGGTTATATCTGCAATAGATGTCTCGTAGTTGACAGTGCGCGAGGTGACCGGTCTGCCTGCAACCTCCTGTAGGGTTCGTTCACTTCAACCCTTCCTGTTAGGGGTTATATCTGCAATAGATGTCTCGTAGTTGACAGTGCGCGAGGTGACCGGTCTGCCTGCAACCTCTTGTAGGGTTTGTTCACTTCAACCCTTCCTCGTGGGGTGATATCTGCAATAGATGTCTCGTAGTTCACAGTGCGCGAAGTGAACTGTCTGCCTGCAACCTCCTGTAGGGTTCGTTCACTTCAACCCTTCCTGTAGGGGGTTATATCTGCAATAGATGTCTCGTAGTTGACATTGCGCGAAGTGAACTGTCTGCCTGCAACCTCCAGTAGTGTTCGTTCACTTCAACCCTTCCTGTAGGGGGTTATATCTGCAATAGATGTCTCGTAGTTGACAGTGCGCGAAGTGAACTGTCTGGCTGCAACCTCCTGTAGGGTTCGTTCACTTCAACCCTTCCTGTAGGGGGTTATATCTGCAATAGATGTCTCGTAGTTGACAATGCGCGAGGTGACCGGTCTGCCTGCAACCTCCTGTAGGGTTCGTTCACTTGAACCCTTCCTGTAGGGGGTTATATCTGCAATAGATGTCTCGTAGTTGACAGTGCGCGTGGTGACCGGTCTGCCTGCAACCTCTTGTAGGGTTCGTTCACTTCAACCCTTCCTGTAGGGGGTGATATCTGCAATAGATGTCTCGTAGTTGACAGTGCGCGAAGTGAACTGTCTGCCTGCAACCTCCAGTAGTGTTCGTTCATTTCAACCCTTCCTGTAGGGGGTGATATCTGCAATAGATGTCTCGTAGTTCACAGTGCGCGAAGTGAACTGTCTGCCTGCAACCTCCTGTAGGGTTCGTTCACTTCAACCCTTCCTGTAGAGGGTTATATCTGCAATAGATGTCTCGTAGTTGACAGTGCGCGAAGTGAACTGTCTGGCTGCAACCTCCTGTAGGGTTCGTTCACTTCAACCCTTCCTGTAGGGGGTTATATCTGCAATAGATGCCTCGTAGTTGACAGTGCGCGAAGTGAACTGTCTGCCTGCAACCTCCTGTAGGGTTCGTTCACTTCAACCCTTCCTGTAGGGGGTGATATCTGCAATAGATGTCTCGTAGTTGACAGTGCGCGAAGTGAACTGTCTGCCTGCAACCTCCTGTAGGGTTCGTTCACTTCAACCCTTCCTCTGGGGGGTGATATCTGCATTAGATGTCTCGTGGTTGACAGTGCGCGAAGTGAACTGTCTGCCTGCAACCTCCTGTAGGGTTCGTTCACTTCAACCCTTCCTCTGGGGGGTGATATCTGCAATAGATGTCTCGTAGTTGACAGTGCGCGAAGTGAACTGTCTGCCTGCAACCTCCTTTAGGGTTCGTTCACTTCAACCCTTCCTGTAGGGGGTTATATCTGCAATAGATGTCTCGTAGTTGACAGTGCGCGAAGTGAACTGTCTGCCTGCAACCTCCTGTAGGGTTCGTTCACTTCAACCCTTCCTCTGGGGGGTGATATCTGCAATAGATGTCTCGTAGTTGACAGTGCGCGAAGTGAACTGTCTGCCTGCAACCTCCTGTAGGGTTCGTTCACTTCAACCCTTCCTGTAGGGGGTTATATCTGCAATAGATGTCTCGTAGTTGACAGTGCGCGAAGTGAACTGTCTGCCTGCAACCTCCTGTAGGGTTGGTTCACTTCAACCCTTCATGTAGGGGGTTATATCTGCAATAGATGTCTCGTAGTTGACAGTGCGCGAGGTGACCGGTCTGCCTGCAACCTCCTGTAGGGTTCGTTCACTTCAACCCTTCCTGTAGGGGGTTATATCTGCAATAGATGTCTCGTAGTTGACAGTGCGCGAGGTGCCTGTCTGCCTGCAACCTCCTGTAGGGTTCGTTCACTTCAACCCTTCCTGTAGGGGGTGATATCTGCAATAGATGTCTCGTAGTTCACAGTGCGCGAAGTGAACTGTCTGCCTGCAACCTCCTGTAGGGGGTTATATCTGCAATAGATGTCTCGTAGTTGACAGTGCGCGAGGTGCCCTGTCTGCCTGCAACCTCCTGTAGGGGTTATATCTGCAATAGATGTCTCGTAGTTGACAGTGCGCGAAGTGCCCTGTCTGCCTGCAACCTCCTGTAGGGGGTTATATCTGCAATAGATGTCTCGTAGTTGACAGTGCGCGAGGTGCCCTGTCTGCCTGCAACCTACTGTAGGGGGTTATATCTGCAATAGATGTCTCGTAGTTCACAGAGCGCGAGATGACCGGTCTGCCTGCAACCTCCTGTAGGGTTCGCTCACTTGAACCCTTCCTGTAGGGGGTTATATCTGCAATAGATGTCTCGTAGTTAACAGTGCGCGAGGTGACCGGTCTGCCTGCAACCTCTTGTAGGGTTCGTTCACTTTAACCCTTCCTGTAGGGGGTGATATCTGCAATAGATGTCTCGTAGTTCACAGTGCGCGAAGTGATCTGTCTGCTTGCAACCTCCTGTAGGGTTCGTTCACTTCAACCCTTCCTGTAGGGGGTTATATCTGCACTAGATGTCTCGTAGTTCACAGTGCGCGAAGTGAACTGTCTGCCTGCAACCTCCTGTAGGGTTCGTTCACTTCAACCCTTCCTCTGGGGGGTTATATCTTCAATAGATGTCTCGTAGTTGACAGTGCGCGAAGTGAACTGTCTGACTGCAACCTCCTGTAGGGTTTGTTCACTTCAACCCTTCCTCGTGGGGTGATATCTGCAATAGATGTCTCGTAGTTCACAGTGCGCGAAGTGAACTGTCTGCCTGCAACCTCCTGTAGGGTTCGTTCACTTCAACCCTTCCTGTAGGGGGTTATATCTGCAATAGATGTCTCGTAGTTGACAGTGCGCGAGGTGACCGGTCTGCCTGCAACCTCCTGTAGGGTTCGTTCACTTCAACCCTTCCTGTTAGGGGTTATATCTGCAATAGATGTCTCGTAGTTGACAGTGCGCGAGGTGACCGGTCTGCCTGCAACCTCTTGTAGGGTTTGTTCACTTCAACCCTTCCTCGTGGGGTGATATCTGCAATAGATGTCTCGTAGTTGACAGTGCGCGAGGTGCCCTGTCTGCCTGCAACCTCCTGTAGGGTTCGTTCACTTCAACCCTTCCTGTAGGGGGTGATATCTGCAATAGATGTCTCGTAGTTCACAGTGCGCGAAGTGAACTGTCTGCCTGCAACCTCCTGTAGGGGGTTATATCTGCAATAGATGTCTCGTAGTTGACAGTGCGCGAGCTGCCCTGTCTGCCTGCAACCTCCTGTAGGGGTTATATCTGCAATAGATGTCTCGTAGTTGACAGTGCGCGAAGTGCCCTGTCTGCCTGCAACCTCCTGTAGGGGGTTATATCTGCAATAGATGTCTCATAGTTGACAGTGCGCGAGGTGCCCTGTCTGCCTGCAACCTCCTGTAGGGGGTTATATCTGCAATAGATGTCTCGTAGTTCACAGAGCGCGAGATGACCGGTCTGCCTGCAACCTCCTGTAGGGTTCGTTCACTTGAACCCTTCCTGTAGGGGGTTATATCTGCAATAGATGTCTCGTAGTTAACAGTGCGCGAGGTGACCGGTCTGCCTGCAACCTCTTGTAGGGTTCGTTCACTTTAACCCTTCCTGTAGGGGGTGATATCTGCAATAGATGTCTCGTAGTTGACAGTGCGCGAAGTGAACTGTCTGCCTGCAACCTCCAGTAGTGTTCGTTCACTTCAACCCTTCCTGTAGGGGGTGATATCTGCAATAGATGTCTCGTAGTTCACAGTGCGCGAAGTGAACTGTCTGCCTGCAACCTCCTGTAGGGTTCGTTCACTTCAACCCTTCCTGTAGAGGGTTATATCTGCAATAGATGTCTTGTAGTTGACAGTGCGCGAAGTGAACTGTCTGGCTGCACCCTCCTGTAGGTTTCGTTCACTTCAACCCTTCCTGTAGGGGGTTATATCTGCAATAGATGTCTCGTAGTTGACAGTGCGCGAAGTGAACTGTCTGCCTGCAACCTCCTGTAGGGTTCGTTCACTTCAACCCTTCCTGTAGGGGGTGATATCTGCAATAGATGTCTCGTAGTTGACAGTGCGCGAAGTGAACTGTCTGCCTGCAACCTCCTGTAGGGTTCGTTCACTTCAACCCTTCCTCTGTGGGGGTGATATCTGCAATAGATTTCTCGTGGTTGACAGTGCGCGAAGTGAACTTTCTGCCTGCAACCTCCTGTAGGGTTCGTTCACTTCAACCCTTCCTCTGGGGGGTGATATCTGCAATAGATGTCTCGTAGTTGACAGTGCGCGAAGTGAACTATCTGCCTGCAACCTCCTGTAGGGGGTTATATCTGCAATAGATGTCTCGTAGTTGACAGTGCGCGAAGTGAGCTGTCTGCCTGCAACCTCCTGTAGGGTTTGTTCACTTCAACCCTTCCTCGTGGGGTGATATCTGCAATAGATGTCTCGTAGTTGACAGTGCGCGAAGTGAACTGTCTGGCTGCAACCTCCTGTAGGGTTCGTTCACTTCAACCCTTCCTGTAGGGGGTTATATCTGCAATAGATGTCTCGTAGTTGACAGTGCGCGAGGTGACCGGTCTGCCTGCAACCTCCTGTAGGGTTCGTTCACTTCAACCCTTCCTGTAGGGGGTTATATCTGCAATAGATGTCTCGTAGTTGACAGTGCGCGAGGTGACCGGTCTGCCTGCAACCTCCTGTAGGGTTCGCTCACTTCAACCCTTCCTGTAGGGGGTGATATCTGCAATAGATGTCTCGTAGTTGACAGTGCGCGAAGTGAACTGTCTGCCTGCAACCTCCTGTAGGGTTCGTTCACTTCAACCCTTCCTGTAGGGGGTTATATCTGCAATAGATGTCTCGTAGTTGACAGTGCGCGAAGTGAACTGTCTGCCTGCAACCTCCTGTAGGGTTCGTTCACTTCAACCCTTCTTCTGGGGGGTTATATCTGCAATAGATGTCTCGTAGTTCACAGTATGCGAAGTGAACTGTCTGCCTGCAACCTCCTGTAGGGTTCGTTCACTTCAACCATTCCTCTGGGGGGTGATATCTGCAATAGATGTCTCGTAGTTCACAGTGCGCGAAGTGATCTGTCTGCTTGCAACCTCCTGTAGGGTTCGTTCACTTCAACCCTTCCTGTAGGGGGTTATATCTGCACTAGATGTCTCGTAGTTCACAGTGCGCGAAGTGAACTGTCTGCCTGCAACCTCCTGTAGGGTTCGTTCACTTCAACCCTTCCTCTGGGGGGTTATATCTTCAATAGATGTCTCGTAGTTGACAGTGCGCGAAGTGAACTGTCTGCCTGCAACCTCCTGTAGGGTTTGTTCACTTCAACCCTTCCTCGTGGGGTGATATCTGCAATAGATGTCTCGTAGTTCACAGTGCGCGAAGTGAACTGTCTGCCTGCAACCTCCTGTAGGGTTCGTTCACTTCAACCCTTCCTGTAGGGGGTTATATCTGCAATAGATGTCTCGTAGTTGACAGTGCGCGAGGTGACCGGTCTGCCTGCAACCTCCTGTAGGGTTCGTTCACTTCAACCCTTCCTGTTAGGGGTTATATCTGCAATAGATGTCTCGTAGTTGACAGTGCGCGAGGTGACCGGTCTGCCTGCAACCTCTTGTAGGGTTTGTTCACTTCAACCCTTCCTCGTGGGGTGATATCTGCAATAGATGTCTCGTAGTTCACAGTGCGCGAAGTGAACTGTCTGCCTGCAACCTCCTGCAGGGTTCGTTCACTTCAACCCTTCCTGTAGGGGGTTATATCTGCAATAGATGTCTCGTAGTTGACATTGCGCGAAGTGAACTGTCTGCCTGCAACCTCCAGTAGTGTTCGTTCACTTCAACCCTTCCTGTAGGGGGTTATATCTGCAATAGATGTCTCGTAGTTGACAGTGCGCGAAGTGAACTGTCTGGCTGCAACCTCCTGTAGGGTTCGTTCACTTCAACCCTTCCTGTAGGGGGTTATATCTGCAATAGATGTCTCGTAGTTGACAGTGCGCGAGGTGACCGGTCTGCCTGCAACCTCCTGTAGGGTTCGTTCACTTGAACCCTTCCTGTAGGGGGTTATATCTGCAATAGATGTCTCGTAGTTGACAGTGCGCGTGGTGACCGGTCTGCCTGCAACCTCTTGTAGGGTTCGTTCACTTCAACCCTTCCTGTAGGGGGTGATATCTGCAATAGATGTCTCGTAGTTGACAGTGCGCGAAGTGAACTGTCTGCCTGCAACCTCCAGTAGTGTTCGTTCATTTCAACCCTTCCTGTAGGGGGTGATATCTGCAATAGATGTCTCGTAGTTCACAGTGCGCGAAGTGAACTGTCTGCCTGCAACCTCCTGTAGGGTTCGTTCACTTCAACCCTTCCTGTAGAGGGTTATATCTGCAATAGATGTCTCGTAGTTGACAGTGCGCGAAGTGAACTGTCTGGCTGCAACCTCCTGTAGGGTTCGTTCACTTCAACCCTTCCTGTAGGGGGTTATATCTGCAATTGATGCCTCGTAGTTGACAGTGCGCGAAGTGAACTGTCTGCCTGCAACCTCCTGTAGGGTTCGTTCACTTCAACCCTTCCTGTAGGGGGTGATATCTGCAATAGATGTCTCGTAGTTGACAGTGCGCGAAGTGAACTGTCTGCCTGCAACCTCCTGTAGGGTTCGTTCACTTCAACCCTTCCTCTGGGGGGTGATATCTGCATTAGATGTCTCGTGGTTGACAGTGCGCGAAGTGAACTGTCTGCCTGCAACCTCCTGTAGGGTTCGTTCACTTCAACCCTTCCTCTGGGGGGTGATATCTGCAATAGATGTCTCGTAGTTGACAGTGCGCGAAGTGAACTGTCTGCCTGCAACCTCCTTTAGGGTTCGTTCACTTCAACCTTCCTGTAGGGGGTTATATCTGCAATAGATGTCTCGTAGTTGACAGTGCGCGAAGTGAACTGTCTGCCTGCAACCTCCTGTAGGGTTCGTTCACTTCAACCCTTCCTCTGGGGGGTGATATCTGCAATAGATGTCTCGTAGTTGACAGTGCGCGAAGTGAACTGTCTGCCTGCAACCTCCTGTAGGGTTCGTTCACTTCAACCCTTCCTGTAGGGGGTTATATCTGCAATAGATGTCTCGTAGTTGACAGTGCGCGAAGTGAACTGTCTGCCTGCAACCTCCTGTAGGGTTGGTTCACTTCAACCCTTCATGTAGGGGGTTATATCTGCAATAGATGTCTCGTAGTTGACAGTGCGCGAGGTGACCGGTCTGCCTGCAACCTCCTGTAGGGTTCGTTCACTTCAACCCTTCCTGTAGGGGGTTATATCTGCAATAGATGTCTCGTAGTTGACAGTGCGCGAGGTGCCTGTCTGCCTGCAACCTCCTGTAGGGTTCGTTCACTTCAACCCTTCCTGTAGGGGGTGATATCTGCAATAGATGTCTCGTAGTTCACAGTGCGCGAAGTGAACTGTCTGCCTGCAACCTCCTGTAGGGGGTTATATCTGCAATAGATGTCTCGTAGTTGACAGTGCGCGAGGTGCCCTGTCTGCCTGCAACCTCCTGTAGGGGTTATATCTGCAATAGATGTCTCGTAGTTGACAGTGCGCGAAGTGCCCTGTCTGCCTGCAACCTCCTGTAGGGGGTTATATCTGCAATAGATGTCTCGTAGTTGACAGTGCGCGAGGTGCCCTGTCTGCCTGCAACCTACTGTAGGGGGTTATATCTGCAATAGATGTCTCGTAGTTCACAGAGCGCGAGATGACCGGTCTGCCTGCAACCTCCTGTAGGGTTCGCTCACTTGAACCCTTCCTGTAGGGGGTTATATCTGCAATAGATGTCTCGTAGTTAACAGTGCGCGAGGTGACCGGTCTGCCTGCAACCTCTTGTAGGGTTCGTTCACTTTAACCCTTCCTGTAGGGGGTGATATCTGCAATAGATGTCTCGTAGTTGACAGTGCGCGAAGTGAACTGTCTGCCTGCAACCTCCAGTAGTGTTCGTTCACTTCAACCCTTCCTGTAGGGGGTGATATCTGCAATAGATGTCTCGTAGTTCACAGTGCGCGAAGTGAACTGTCTGCCTGCAACCTCCTGTAGGGTTCGTTCACTTCAACCCTACCTCAGGGGTGTGATATCTGCAATAGATGTCTCGTAGTTCACAGTGCGCGGGGTGCCGTGTCTGCCTGCAACCTCCTGTAGGGTTCGTTCACTTCAACGCTTCCTCTGGGGGTGATATCTGCAATAGATGTCTCGTAGTTCACGGGGCGTGAAGTGAACTGTCTGCCTGCAACCTCCTGTAGGGTTCGTTCACTTTAACCCTTCCTCGGGGGTAATATCTGCAAAAGATATCTCGTAGTTCACAGTGCGCGAGGTGCCCTGTCTGGCTGCAACCTCCTGTAGGGTTCGTTTACCTCAACCCTTCCTCTGGGGGGGTGATATCTGCAATAGATGTCTCGTAGTTCACAGAGCGCGAGGTGACCGGTCTGCCTGAAACCTCCTGTAGGGCTCGTTCACTTCAACCCTTCCTCGTGGGGTGATATCTGCAATAGATGTCTCGTAGTTCACAGTGCGCGAAGTCAACTGTCTGCCTGCAACCTCCTGTAGGATTCGTTCACTTCAACCCTTCCTCTGGGGGGTGATATCTGCAATAGATGTCCCGTAGTACACAGTGCGCGAAGTGAACTGTCTGCCTGCAACCTCCTGTAGGGTTCGTTCACTTCCACCCTTCCTTGTGGGGTTATATCTGCAATAGATGTCTCGTAGTTGACAGCGCGAGGTGACCGGTCTGCCTGAAACCTCCTGTAGGGTTGTTTCAGTTCAACCCTTCCTGTAGGGGGTGATATCTGCAATAGATGTCTCGTAGTTGACAGTGCGCGAGGTGACCGGTCTGCCTGAAACCTCCTGTAGGGTTCTTTCACTTCAACCCTTCCTGTAGGGGGTTATATCTGCAAAAGATGTCTCGTAGTTCACAGTGCAAGAAGTGAACTGTCTGCCTGCAACCTCCTGTAGGGTTCGTTCACTTCAACCCTTCCTCGTGGGGTGATATCTGCAATGGATGTCTCGTAGTTCACAGAGCGCGAGGTACCCTGTCTGCCTGCAACCTCCTGTAGGGTTCGTTCACTTCGACCCTTCCTGTAGGGGGTTATATCTGCAATAGATGTCTCGTAGTTCACAGTGCGCGAGGTGAACTGTCTGCCTGCAACCTCCTGTAGGGTTCGTTCACTTCAACGCTTCCTCTGGGGGTGTTATCTGCAATAGATGTCTCGTAGTTCACGGTGCGCGAAGTCAACTGTCTGCCTGCAACCTCCTGTAGGATTCGTTCACTTCAACCCTTCCTCTGGGGGGTGATATCTGCAATAGATGTCCCGTAGTACACAGTGCGCGAAGTGAACTGTCTGCCTGCAACCTCCTGTAGGGTTCGTTCACTTCCACCCTTCCTTGTGGGGTTATATCTGCAATAGATGTCTCGTAGTTGACAGCGCGAGGTGACCGGTCTGCCTGAAACCTCCTGTAGGGTTGTTTCAGTTCAACCCGTCCTGTAGGGGGTGATATCTGCAATAGATGTCTCGTAGTTGACAGTGCGCGAGGTGACCGGTCTGCCTGAAACCTCCTGTAGGGTTCTTTCACTTCAACCCTTCCTGTAGGGGGTTATATCTGCAATAGATGTCTCGTAGTTCACAGTGCGCGAAGTGAACTGTCTGCCTGCAAACTCCTGTAGGGTTCGTTCACTTCAACCCTTCCTGTAGGGGGTTATATCTGCAATAGATGTCTCGTAGTTGACAGTGCGCGAGGTGACCGGTCTGCCTGCAACCTCCTGTAGGGTTCGTTCACTTCAACCCTTCCTGTAGGGGGTTATATCTGCAATAGATGTCTCGTAGTTGACAGTGCGCGAGGTGACCGGTCTGCCTGCAACCTCGTGTAGGGTTTGTTCACTTCAACCCTTCCTGTAGGGGGTGATATCTGCAATAGAAGTCTCGTAGTTGACAGTGCGCGAAGTGAACTGTCTGCCTGCAACCTCCAGTAGTGTTCGTTCACTTCAACCCTTCCTGTAGGGGGTTATCTCTGCAATAGATGTCTCGTAGTTGACAGTGCGCAAAGTGAACCGTCTGGCTGCAACCTACTGTAGGGTTCGTTCACTTCAAACCTTCCTGTAGGGGGTTATATCTGCAATAGGTTTCTCGTATTTGACAGTGAGCGAGGTGACCGGTCTGCCTGCAACCTCCTGTAGGGTTCGTTCAGTTCAACGCTTCCTGTAGGTGGTTATATCTGCAATAGATGTCTCGTAGTTGACAGTGCGCGAGGTGACCGGTCTGCCTGCAACCTCCTGTAGGGTTCGTTCACTTCAGCCCTTCCTGTAGGGGGTGATATCTGCAATAGATGTCTCGTAGTTGACAGTGCGCGAAGTGAACTGTCTGCCTGCAACCTCCAGTAGTGTTCGTTCTCTTCAACCCTTTCTGTAGGGGGTGATATCTGCAATAGATGTCTCGTAGTTCACAGTGCGCGAAGTGAACTGTCTGCCTGCAACCTCCTGTAGGGTTCGTTCACTTCAACCCTTCCTGTAGAGGGTTATATCTGCAATAGATGTCTCGTAGTTGATAGTGCGCGAGGTGACCGGTCTGCCTGCAACCTCCAGTAGTGTTCGTTCACTTCAACCCTTCCTGTAGGGGGTTATATCTGCAATAGATGTCTCGTAGTTGACAGTGCGCGAAGTGAACTGTCTGCCTGCAACCTCCCGTAGGGTTCGTTCACTTCAACCCTTCCTCTGGGGGGTGATATCTGCAATAGATGTCTCGTAGTTCACAGTGCGCGAAGTGAACTGTCTGCTTGCAACCTCCTGTAGGGTTCGTTCACTTCAACCCTTCCTGTAGGGTGTTATATCTGCAATAGATGTCTCGTAGTTCACAGTGCGCGAAGTGAACTGTCTGCCTGCAACCTCCTGTAGGGTTCGTTCACTTCAACCCTTCCTCTGGGGGGTTATATCTGCAATAGATGTCTCGTAGTTGACAGTGCGCGAAGTGAACTGTCTGCCTGCAACCTCCTGTAGGGTTTGTTCACTTCAACCCTTCCTCGTGGGGTGATATCTGCAATAGATGTCTCGTAGTTCACAGTGCGCGAAGTGAACTGTCTGCCTGCAACCTCCTGTAGGGTTCGTTCACTTCAACCCTTCCTGTAGGGGGTTATATCTGCAATAGATGTCTCGTAGTTGACAGTGCGCGAGGTGACCGGTCTGCCTGCAACCTCCTGTAGGGTTCGTTCACTTCAACCCTTCCTGTTGGGGGTTATATCTGCAATAGATGTCTCGTAGTTGACAGTGCGCGAGGTGACCGGTCTGCCTGCAACCTCCTGTAGGGTTTGTTCACTTCAACCCTTCCTGTAGGGGGTGATATCTGCAATAGATATCTCGTAGTTCACAGTGCGCGAAGTGAGCTGTCTGCCTGCAACCTCCAGTAGTGTTCGTTCACTTCAACCCTTCCTGTAGGGGGTTATATCTGCAATAGATGTCTCGTAGTTGACAGTGCGCGAAGGCAACTGTCTGGCTGCAACCTCCTGTAGGGTTCGTTCACTTCAACCCTTCCTGTAGGGGGTTATATCTGCAATAGATGTCTCGTAGTTGACAGTGCGCGAGGTGACCGGTCTGCCTGCAACCTCCTGTAGGGTTCTTTCACTTTAACCCTTCCTGTAGGGGGTTATATCTGCAATAGATGTCTCGTAGTTGACAGTGCGCGAGGTGACCGGTCTGCCTGCAACCTCTTGTAGGGTTCGTTCACTTCAACCCTTCCTGTAGGGGGTGATATCTGCAATAGATGTCTCGTAGTTGACAGTGCGCGAAGTGAACTGTCTGCCTGCAATCTCCAGTAGTGTTCGCTCACTTCAACTCTTCCTGTAGGGGGTGATATCTGCAATAGATGTCTCGTAGTTCACAGTGCGCGAAGTGAACTGTCTGCCTGCAACCTCCTGTAGGGTTCGTTCACTTCAACCCTTACTGTAGAGGGTTATATCTGCAATAGATGTCTCGTAGTTGACAGTGCACGAAGTGAACTGTCTGGCTGCAACCTTCTGTAGGGTTCGTTCACTTCAACCCTTCCTGTAGGGGGTTATATCTGCAAAAGATGTCTCGTAGTTGACAGTGCGCGAAGTGAACTGTCTGCTTGCAACCTCCTTAAGGGTTCGTTCACTTCAACCCTTCCTGTAGGGGGTGATATCTGCAATAGATGTCTCGTAGTTGACAGTGCGCGAAGTGAACTGTCTGCCTGCAACCTACTGTAGGGTTCGTTCACTTCAACCCTTCCTCTGGGGGGTGATATCTGCAATAGATGTCTCGTAGTTGACAGTGCGCGAAGTGAACTGTCTGCCTGCACCCTCCTGTAGGGTTCGTTCACTTCAACCCTTCCTCTGGGGGGTGATATCTGCAATAGATGTCTCGTAGTTGACAGTGCGCGAAGTGAACTGTCTGCCTGCAACCTCCTGTAGGGTTCGTTCACTTCAACCCTTCCTGTAGGGGGTTATATCTGCAATAGATGTCTCGTAGTTGACAGTGCGCGAAGTGAACTGTCTGGCTGCAACCTCCTGTAGGGTTCGTTCACTTCAACCCTTCCTGTAGGGGGTTATATCTGCAATAGATGTCTCGTAGTTGACAGTGCGCGAAGTGAACTGTCTGGCTGCAACCTCCTGTAGGGTTCGTTCACTTCAACCCTTCCTGTAGGGGGTTATATCTGCAATAGATGTCTCGTAGTTGACAGTGCGCGAGGTACCCTGTCTGTCTGCAACCTCCTGTAGGATTCGTTCACTTTAACCCTTCCTCGGTGGTAATATCTGCAATAGATATCTCGTAGTTCACAGTGCGCGAGGTGCCCTGTCTGCCTGCAACCTCCTGTAGGGTTCGTTCACTTTAACCCTTCCTCGGGGGTGATATCTGCAATAGATGTCTCGTAGTTCACAGTGCTCGAGGTGCCCTGTCTGTCTGCAACCTCCTGTAGGGTTCGCTCACTTCAACGCTACCTCAGGGGGGTGATATCTGCAATAGATGTCTCGCAGTTCACAGTGCGCGGGGTGCCGTGTCTGCCTGCAACCTCCTGTAGGGTTCGTTCACTTCAACGCTTCCTCTGGGGGTGTTATCTGCAATAGATGTCTCGTAGTTCACGGTGCGCGAAGTGAACTGTCTGCCTGCAACCTCCTGTAGGGTTCGCTCACTTTAACCCTTCCTCGGGCGTAATATCTGCAATAGATATCTCGTAGTTCACAGTGCGCGAGGTGCCCTGTCTGGCTGCAACCTCCTGTAGGGTTCGTTCACTTCAACCCTTCCTCGGGGGGGGTGATATCTGCAATAGATGCCTCGTAGTTCACAGAGCGCGAGGTGACCGGTCTGCCTGAAACCTCCTGTAGGCTTCGTTCACTTCAACCCTTCCTCGTGGGGTGATATCTGCAATAGATGTCTCGTAGTTCACAGTGCGCGAAGTCAACTATCTGCCTGCAACCTCCTGTAGGGTTCCTTCACTTCAACCCTTCCTCTGGGGGGTGATATCTGCAATAGATGTCTCGTAGTTCACAGTGCGCGAAGTGAACTGTCTGCCTGCAACCTCCTGTAGGGTTCGCTCACTTCAACCCTTCCTGTAGGGGGTTATATCTGCAATAGATGTCTCGTAGTTGACAGTGCGCGAAGTGAACTGTCTGCCTGCAACCTTCTGTAGGGTTCGTTCACTTCCACCCTTCCTCGTGGGGTGATATCTGCAATAGATGTCTCGTAGTTCACAGTGCGCGAAGTGAACTGTCTGCCTGCAACCTCCTGTAGGGTTCGTTCACTTCAACCCTTCCTCGTGGGGTGATATCTGCAATAGATGTCTCGTAGTTGACAGTGCGCGAAGTGAACTGTCTGCCTGCAACCTCCGTAGGGTTCGTTCACTTCAACCCTTCCTGTAGGGGGTGATATCTGCAATAGATGTCTCGTAGTTGACAGTGCGCGAAGTGAACTGTCTGCCTGCAACCTCCTGTAGGGCTGTTTTACTTAAACCCTTCCTGTAGGGGGTGATATCTGCAATAGATGTCTCGTAGTTGACAGTGCGCGAAGTGACCGGTCTGCCTGAAACCTCCTGTAGGGTTCGTTCACTTCAACCCTTCCTGTAGGGGTTATATCTGCAATAGATGTCTCTTAGTTCACAGTGCGCGAAGTGAACTGTCTGCCTGCAACCTCGTGTAGGGGGTTATATCTGCAATAGATGTCCCGTAGTTGACAGTGCGCGAGGTGCCCTGTCTGCCTGAAACCTCCTGTAGGGGGTTATATCTGCAATGGATGTCTCGTAGTTGACAGTGCGCGAAGTGAACTGTCTCCCTGCAACCTCCTGTAGGGTTCGTTCACTTCAACCCTTCCTGTAGGGGGTTATATCTGCAATAGATGTCTCGTAGTTGACAGTGCGCGAGGTGAAGTGTCTGCCTGCAACCTCCTGTAGGGTTCGTTCAATTCAACCCTTCCTCGTGGGGTGATATCTGCAATAGATGTCTCGTAGTTCACAGTGCGCGAAGTGAACTGTCTGCCTGCAACCTCCTGTAGGGTTCGTTCACTTCAACCCTTCCTCTGGGGGGTGATATCTGCAATAGATGTCTCGTAGTTCACAGTGCGCGAAGTGAACTGTCTGCCTGCAACCTCCTGTAGGGTTCGTTCACTTCAACCCTTCCTGTAGGGGGTTATATCTGCAATAGATGTCTCGTAGCTCACAGTGCGCGAAGTGAACTGTCTGCCTGCAACCTCCTGTAGGGTTCGTTCACTTCAACCCTTCCTCTGGGGGGTTATATCTGCAATAGATGTCTCGTAGTTGACAGTGCGCGAAGTGAGCTGTCTGCCTGCAACCTCCTGTAGGGTTTGTTCACTTCAACCCTTCCTCGTGGGGTGATATCTGCAATAGATGTCTCGTAGTTGACAGTGCGCGAAGTGAACTGTCTGGCTGCAACCTCCTGTAGGGTTCGTTCACTTCAACCCTTCCTGTAGGGGGTTATATCTGCAATAGATGTCTCGTAGTTCACAGTGCGCGAGGTGACCGGTCTGCCTGCAACCTCCTGTAGGGTTCGTTCACTTCAACCCTTCCTGTAGGGGGTTATATCTGCAATAGATGTCTCGTAGTTGACAGTGCGCGAGGTGACCGGTCTGCCTGCAACCTCCTGTAGGGTTCGTTCACTTCAACCCTTCCTGTAGGGGGTGATATCTGCAATAGATGTCTCGTAGTTGACAGTGCGCGAAGTGAACTGTCTGCCTGCAACCTCCTGTAGGGTTCGTTCACTTCAACCCTTCCTGTAGGGGGTTATATCTGCAATAGATGTCTCGTAGTTGACAGTGCGCGAGGTGACCGGTCTGCCTGCAACCTCCTGTAGGGTTCGTTCACTTCAACCCTTCCTGTTAGGGGTTATATCTGCAATAGATGTCTCGTAGTTGACAGTGCGCGAGGTGACCGGTCTGCCTGCAACCTCCTGTAGGGTTTGTTCACTTCAACCCCTCCTGTAGGGGGTGATATCTGCAATAGATGTCTCGTAGTTGACATTGCGCGAAGTGAACTGTCTGCCTGCAACCTCCAGTAGTGTTCGTTCACTTCAACCCTTCCTGTAGGGGGTTATATCTGCAATAGATGTCTCGTAGTTGACAGTGCGCGAAGTGAACTGTCTGGCTGCAACCTCCTGTAGGGTTCGTTCACTTCAACCCTTCCTGTAGGGGGTGATATCTGCAATAGATGTCTCGTAGTTGACAGTGCGCGAAGTGAACTGTCTGCCTGCAACCTCCAGTAGTGTTCGTTCACTTCAACCCTTCCTGTAGGGGGTGATATCTGCAATAGATGTCTCGTAGTTCACAGTGCGCGAAGTGAACTGTCTGCCTGCAACCTCCTGTAGGGTTCGTTCACTTCAACCCTTCCTGTAGAGGGTTATATCTGCAATAGATGTCTCGTAGTTGACAGTGCGCGAAGTGAACTGTCTGGCTGCAACCTCCTGTAGGGTTCGTTCACTTCAACCCTTCCTGTAGGGGGTTATATCTGCAATAGATGTCTCGTAGTTGACAGTGCGCGAAGTGAACTGTCTGCCTGCAACCTCCTGTAGGGTTCGTTCACTTCAACCCTTCCTGTAGGGGGTGATATCTGCAATAGATGTCTCGTAGTTGACAGTGCGCGAAGTGAACTGTCTGCCTGCAACCTCCTGTAGGGTTCGTTCACTTCAACCCTTCCTCTGGGGGGTGATATCTGCATTAGATGTCTCGTGGTTGACAGTGCGCGAAGTGAACTGTCTGCCTGCAACCTCCTGTAGGGTTCGTTCACTTCAACCCTTCCTCTGGGGGGTGATATCTGCAATAGATGTCTCGTAGTTGACAGTGCGCGAAGTGAACTGTCTGCCTGCAACCTCCTTTAGGGTTCGTTCACTTCAACCCTTCCTGTAGGGGGTTATATCTGCAACAGATGTCTCGTAGTTGACAGTGCGCGAAGTGAACTGTCTGCCTGCAACCTCCTGTAGGATTCGTTCACTTCAACCCTTCCTCTGGGGGGTGATATCTGCAATAGATGTCCCGTAGTACACAGTGCGCGAAGTGAACTGTCTGCCTGCAACCTCCTGTAGGGTTCGTTCACTTCCACCCTTCCTTGTGGGGTTATATCTGCAATAGATGTCTCGTAGTTGACAGCGCGAGGTGACCGGTCTGCCTGAAACCTCCTGTAGGGTTGTTTCAGTTCAACCCTTCCTGTAGGGGGTGATATCTGCAATAGATGTCTCGTAGTTGACAGTGCGCGAGGTGACCGGTCTGCCTGAAACCTCCTGTAGGGTTCTTTCACTTCAACCCTTCCTGTAGGGGGTTATATCTGCAATAGATGTCTCGTAGTTCACAGTGCGCGAAGTGAACTGTCTGCCTGCAAAATCCTGTAGGGTTCGTTCACTTCAACCCTTCCTGTAGGGGGTTATATCTGCAATAGATGTCTCGTAGTTGACAGTGCGCGAGGTGACCGGTCTGCCTGCAACCTCCTGTAGGGTTCGTTCACTTCAACCCTTCCTGTAGGGGGTTATATCTGCAATAGATGTCTCGTAGTTGACAGTGCGCGAGGTGACCGGTCTGCCTGCAACCTCGTGTAGGGTTTGTTCACTTCAACCCTTCCTGTAGGGGGTGATATCTGCAATAGAAGTCTCGTAGTTGACAGTGCGCGAAGTGAACTGTCTGCCTGCAACCTCCAGTAGTGTTCGTTCACTTCAACCCTTCCTGTAGGGGGTTATCTCTGCAATAGATGTCTCGTAGTTGACAGTGCGCAAAGTGAACCGTCTGGCTGCAACCTACTGTAGGGTTCGTTCACTTCAAACCTTCCTGTAGGGGGTTATATCTGCAATAGGTTTCTCGTATTTGACAGTGAGCGAGGTGACCGGTCTGCCTGCAACCTCCTGTAGGGTTCGTTCAGTTCAACGCTTCCTGTAGGTGGTTATATCTGCAATAGATGTCTCGTAGTTGACAGTGCGCGAGGTGACCGGTCTGCCTGCAACCTCCTGTAGGGTTCGTTCACTTCAGCCCTTCCTGTAGGGGGTGATATCTGCAATAGATGTCTCGTAGTTGACAGTGCGCGAAGTGAACTGTCTGCCTGCAACCTCCAGTAGTGTTCGTTCACTTCAACCCTTCCTGTAGGGGGTGATATCTGCAATAGATGTCTCGTAGTTCACAGTGCGCGAAGTGAACTGTCTGCCTGCAACCTCCTGTAGGGTTCGTTCACTTCAACCCTTCCTGTAGAGGGTTATATCTGCAATAGATGTCTCGTAGTTGATAGTGCGCGAGGTGACCGGTCTGCCTGCAACCTCCTGTAGGGTTCGTTCACTTCAACCCTTCCTGTAGGGGGTTATATCTGCAATAGATGTCTCGTAGTTGACAGTGCGCGAAGTGAACTGTCTGCCTGCAACCTCCCGTAGGGTTCGTTCACTTCAACCCTTCCTCTGGGGGGTGATATCTGCAATAGATGTCTCGTAGTTCACAGTGCGCGAAGTGAACTGTCTGCTTGCAACCTCCTGTAGGGTTCGTTCACTTCAACCCTTCCTGTAGGGTGTTATATCTGCAATAGATGTCTCGTAGTTCACAGTGCGCGAAGTGAACTGTCTGCCTGCAACCTCCTGTAGGGTTCGTTCACTTCAACCCTTCCTCTGGGGGGTTATATCTGCAATAGATGTCTCGTAGTTCACAGTGCGCGAAGTGAACTGTCTGCCTGCAACCTCCTGTAGGGTTCGTTCACTTCAACCCTTCCTGTAGGGGGTTATATCTGCAATAGATGTCTCGTAGTTCACAGTGCGCGAAGTGAACTGTCTGCCTGCAACCTCCTGTAGGGTTCGTTCACTTCAACCCTTCCTCTGGGGGGTTATATCTGCAATAGATGTCTCGTAGTTGACAGTGCGCGAAGTGAACTGTCTGCCTGCAACCTCCTGTAGGGTTTGTTCACTTCAACCCTTCCTCGTGGGGTGATATCTGCAATAGATGTCTCGTAGTTCACAGTGCGCGAAGTGAACTGTCTGCCTGCAACCTCCTGTAGGGTTCGTTCACTTCAACCCTTCCTGTAGGGGGTTATATCTGCAATAGATGTCTCGTAGTTGACAGTGCGCGAGGTGACCGGTCTGCCTGCAACCTCCTGTAGGGTTCGTTCACTTCAACCCTTCCTGTTGGGGGTTATATCTGCAATAGATGTCTCGTAGTTGACAGTGCGCGAGGTGACCGGTCTGCCTGCAACCTCCTGTAGGGTTTGTTCACTTCAACCCTTCCTGTAGGGGGTGATATCTGCAATAGATGTCTCGTAGTTCACAGTGCGCGAAGTGAGCTGTCTGCCTGCAACCTCCAGTAGTGTTCGTTCACTTCAACCCTTCCTGTAGGGGGTTATATCTGCAATAGATGTCTCGTAGTTGACAGTGCGCGAAGTCAACTGTCTGGCTGCAACCTCCTGTAGGGTTCGTTCACTTCAACCCTTCCTGTAGGGGGTTATATCTGCAATAGATGTCTCGTAGTTGACAGTGCGCGAGGTGACCGGTCTGCCTGCAACCTCCTGTAGGGTTCTTTCACTTTAACCCTTCCTGTAGGGGGTTATATCTGCAATAGATGTCTCGTAGTTGACAGTGCGCGAGGTGACCGGTCTGCCTGCAACCTCTTGTAGGGTTCGTTCACTTCAACCCTTCCTGTAGGGGGTGATATCTGCAATAGATGTCTCGTAGTTGACAGTGCGCGAAGTGAACTGTCTGCCTGCAACCTCCAGTAGTGTTCGCTCACTTCAACTCTTCCTGTAGGGGGTGATATCTGCAATAGATGTCTCGTAGTTCACAGTGCGCGAAGTGAACTGTCTGCCTGCAACCTCCTGTAGGGTTCGTTCACTTCAACCCTTACTGTAGAGGGTTATATCTGCAATAGATGTCTCGTAGTTGACAGTGCACGAAGTGAACTGTCTGGCTGCAACCTTCTGTAGGGTTCGTTCACTTCAACCCTTCCTGTAGGGGGTTATATCTGCAAAAGATGTCTCGTAGTTGACAGTGCGCGAAGTGAACTGTCTGCTTGCAACCTCCTGTAGGGTTCGTTCACTTCAACCCTTCCTGTAGGGGGTGATATCTGCAATAGATGTCTCGTAGTTGACAGTGCGCGAAGTGAACTGTCTGCCTGCAACCTACTGTAGGGTTCGTTCACTTCAACCCTTCCTCTGGGGGGTGATATCTGCAATAGATGTCTCGTAGTTGACAGTGCGCGAAGTGAACTGTCTGCCTGCACCCTCCTGTAGGGTTCGTTCACTTCAACCCTTCCTCTGGGGGGTGATATCTGCAATAGATGTCTAGTAGTTGACAGTGCGCGAAGTGAACTGTCTGCCTGCAACCTCCTGTAGGGTTCGTTCACTTCAACCCTTCCTGTAGGGGGTTATATCTGCAATAGATGTCTCGTAGTTGACAGTGCGCGAAGTGAACTGTCTGGCTGCAACCTCCTGTAGGGTTCGTTCACTTCAACCCTTCCTGTAGGGGGTTATATCTGCAATAGATGTCTCGTAGTTGACAGTGCGCGAAGTGAACTGTCTGGCTGCAACCTCCTGTAGGGTTCGTTCACTTCAACCCTTCCTGTAGGGGGTTATATCTGCAATAGATGTCTCGTAGTTGACAGTGCGCGAGGTACCCTGTCTGTCTGCAACCTCCTGTAGGATTCGTTCACTTTAACCCTTCCTCGGGGGTAATATCTGCAATAGATATCTCGTAGTTCACAGTGCGCGAGGTGCCCTGTCTGCCTGCAACCTCCTGTAGGGTTCGTTCACTTTAACCCTTCCTCGGGGGTGATATCTGCAATAGATGTCTCGTAGTTCACAGTGCTCGAGGTGCCCTGTCTGCCTGCAACCTCCTGTAGGGTTCGCTCACTTCAACGCTACCTCAGGGGGGTGATATCTGCAATAGATGTCTCGCAGTTCACAGTGCGCGGGGTGCCGTGTCTGCCTGCAACCTCCTGTAGGGTTCGTTCACTTCAACGCTTCCTCTGGGGGTGTTATCTGCAATAGATGTCTCGTAGTTCACGGTGCGCGAAGTGAACTGTCTGCCTGCAACCTCCTGTAGGGTTCGCTCACTTTAACCCTTCCTCGGGCGTAATATCTGCAATAGATATCTCGTAGTTCACAGTGCGCGAGGTGCCCTGTCTGGCTGCAACCTCCTGTAGGGTTCGTTCACTTCAACCCTTCCTCGGGGGGGGTGATATCTGCAATAGATGCCTCGTAGTTCACAGAGCGCGAGGTGACCGGTCTGCCTGAAACCTCCTGTAGGGTTCGTTCACTTCAACCCTTCCTCGTGGGGTGATATCTGCAATAGATGTCTCGTAGTTCACAGTGCGCGAAGTCAACTGTCTGCCTGCAACCTGCTGTAGGGTTCCTTCACTTCAACCCTTCCTCTGGGGGGTGATATCTGCAATAGATGTCTCGTAGTTCACAGTGCGCGAAGTGAACTGTCTGCCTGCAACCTCCTGTAGGGTTCGCTCACTTCAACCCTTCCTGTAGGGGGTTATATCTGCAATAGATGTCTCGTAGTTGACAGTGCGCGAAGTGAACTGTCTGCCTGCAACCTTCTGTAGGGTTCGTTCACTTCCACCCTTTCTCGTGGGGTGATATCTGCAATAGATGTATCGTGGTTCACAGTGCGCGAAGTGAACTGTCTGCCTGCAACCTCCTGTAGGGTTCATTCACTTCAACCCTTCCTCGTGGGGTGATATCTGCAATAGATGTCTCGTAGTTGACAGTGCGCGAAGTGAACTGTCTGCCTGCAACCTCCTGTAGGGTTCGTTCACTTCAACCCTTCCTCGTGGGGTGATATCTGCAATAGATGTCTCGTAGTTGACAGTGCGCGAAGTGAACTGTCTGCCTGCAACCTCCGTAGGGTTCGTTCACTTCAACCCTTCCTGTAGGGGGTGATATCTGCAATAGATGTCTCGTAGTTGACAGTGCGCGAAGTGAACTGTCTGCCTGCAACCTCCTGTACGGCTGTTTTACTTAAACCCTTCCTGTAGGGGGTGATATCTGCAATAGATGTCTCGTAGTTGACAGTGCGCGAAGTGACCGGTCTGCCTGAAACCTCCTGTAGGGTTCGTTCACTTCAACCCTTCCTGTAGGGGTTATATCTGCAATAGATGTCTCTTAGTTCACAGTGCGCGAAGTGAACTGTCTGCCTGCAACCTCCTGTAGGGTTCGTTCACTTCAACCCTTCCTATAGGGGGTTATATCTGCAATAGATGTCCCGTAGTTGACAGTGCGCGAGGTGCCCTGTCTGCCTGAAACCTCCTGTAGGGGGTTATATCTGCAATGGATGTCTCGTAGTTGACAGTGCGCGAAGTGAACTGTCTCCCTGCAACCTCCTGTAGGGTTCGTTCACTTCAACCCTTCCTGTAGGGGGTTATATCTGCAATAGATGTCTCGTAGTTGACAGTGCGCGAGGTGAAGTGTCTGCCTGCAACCTCCTGTAGGGTTCGTTCAATTCAACCCTTCCTCTGGGGGGTTATATCTGCAATAGATGTCTCGTAGTTGACAGTGCGCGAAGTGAACTGTCTGCCTGCAACCTCCTGTAGGGTTTGTTCACTTCAACCCTTCCTCGTGGGGTGATATCTGCAACAGATGTCTCGTAGTTCACAGTGCGCGAAGTGAACTGTCTGCCTGCAACCTCCTGTAGGGTTCGTTCACTTCAACCCTTCCTCTGGGGGGTGATATCTGCAATAGATGTCTCGTAGTTCACAGTGCGCGAAGTGAACTGTCTGCCTGCAACCTCCTGTAGGGTTCGTTCACTTCAACCCTTCCTGTAGGGGGTTATATCTGCAATAGATGTCTCGTAGCTCACAGTGCGCCAAGTGAACTGTCTGCCTGCAACCTCCTGTAGGGTTCGTTCACTTCAACCCTTCCTCTGGGGGGTTATATCTGCAATAGATGTCTCGTAGTTGACAGTGCGCGAAGTGAGCTGTATGCCTGCAACCTCCTGTAGGGTTTGTTCACTTCAACAATTCCTCGTGGGGTGATATCTGCAATAGATGTCTCGTAGTTGACAGTGCGCGAAGTGAACTGTCTGGCTGCAACCTCCTGTAGGGTTCGTTCACTTCAACCCTTCCTGTAGGGGGTTATATCTGCAATAGATATCTCGTAGTTGACAGTGCGCGAGGTGACCGGTCTGCCTGCAACCTCCTGTAGGGTTCGTTCACTTCAACCCCTCCTGTA
Organism: Deroplatys truncata; assembly: GCA_030765065.1. Lineage (NCBI taxonomy): Eukaryota > Metazoa > Arthropoda > Insecta > Mantodea > Mantidae > Deroplatys > Deroplatys truncata. Next base: position 260,945,504 of record CM060984.1, read on the forward strand.
GGGGGTTATATCTGCAATAGATGTCTCGTAGTTGACAGTGCGCGAGGTGACCGGTCTGCCTGCAACCTCCTGTAGGGTTCGTTCACTTCAACCCTTCCTGTAGGGGGTGATATCTGCAATAGATGTCTCGTAGTTGACAGTGCGCGAAGTGAACTGTCTGCCTGCAACCTCCTGTAGGGTTCGTTCACTTCAACCCTTCCTGTAGGGGGTTATATCTGCAATAGATGTCTCGTAGTTGACAGTGCGCGAAGTGAACTGTCTGCCTGCAACCTCCTGTAGGGTTCGTTCACTTCAACCCTTCCTCTGGGGGGTTATATCTTCAATAGATGTCTCGTAGTTGACAGTGCGCGAAGTGAACTGTCTGCCTGCAACCTCCTGTAGGGTTTGTTCACTTCAACCCTTCCTCGTGGGGTGATATCTGCAATAGATGTCTCGTAGTTCACAGTGCGCGAAGTGAACTGTCTGCCTGCAACCTCCTGTAGGGTTCGTTCACTTCAACCCTTCCTGTAGGGGGTTATATCTGCAATAGATGTCTCGTAGTTGACAGTGCGCGAGGTGACCGGTCTGCCTGCAACCTCCTGTAGGGTTCGTTCACTTCAACCCTTCCTGTTAGGGGTTATATCTGCAATAGATGTCTCGTAGTTGACAGTGCGCGAGGTGACCGGTCTGCCTGCAACCTCCTGTAGGGTTTGTTCACTTCAACCCTTCCTGTAGGGGGTGATATCTGCAATAGATGTCTCGTAGTTGACATTGCGCGAAGTGAACTGTCTGCCTGCAACCTCCAGTAGTGTTCGTTCACTTCAACCCTTCCTGTAGGGGGTTATATCTGCAATAGATGTCTCGTAGTTGACAGTGCGCGAAGTGAACTGTCTGGCTGCAACCTCCTGTAGGGTTCGTTCACTTCAACCCTTCCTGTAGGGGGTGATATCTGCAATAGATGTCTCGTAGTTGACAGTGCGCGAAGTGAACTGTCTGCCTGCAACCTCCAGTAGTGTTCGTTCACTTCAACCCTTCCTGTAGGGGGTGATATCTGCAATAGATGTCTCGTAGTTCACAGTGCGCGAAGTGAACTGTCTGCCTGCAACCTCCTGTAGGGTTCGTTCACTTCAACCCTTCCTGTAGAGGGTTATATCTGCAATAGATGTCTCGTAGTTGACAGTGCGCGAAGTGAACTGTCTGGCTGCAACCTCCTGTAGGGTTCGTTCACTTCAACCCTTCCTGTAGGGGGTTATATCTGCAATAGATGTCTCGTAGTTACAGTGCGCGAAGTGAACTGTCTGCCTGCAACATCCTGTAGGGTTCGTTCACTTCAACCCTTCCTGTAGGGGGTGATATCTGCAATAGATGTCTCGTAGTTGACAGTGCGCGAAGTGAACTGTCAGCCTGCAACCTCCTGTAGGGTTCGTTCACTTCAACCCTTCCTCTGGGGGGTGATATCTGCATTAGATGTCTCGTGGTTGACAGTGCGCGAAGTGAACTGTCTGCCTGCAACCTCCTGTAGGGTTCGTTCACTTCAACCCTTCCTCTGGGGGGTGATATCTGCAATAGATGTCTCGTAGTTGACAGTGCGCGAAGTGAACTGTCTGCCTGCAACCTCCTTTAGGGTTCGTTCACTTCAACCCTTCCTGTAGGGGGTTATATCTGCAATAGATGTCTCGTAGTTGACAGTGCGCGAAGTGAACTGTCTGCCTGCAACCTCCTGTAGGGTTCGTTCACTTCAACCCTTCCTCTGGGGGGTGATATCTGCAATAGATGTCTCGTAGTTGACAGTGCGCGAAGTGAACTGTCTGCCTGCAACCTCCTGTAGGGTTCGTTCACTTCAACCCTTCCTGTAGGGGGTTATATCTGCAATAGATGTCTCGTAGTTGACAGTGCGCGAAGTGAACTGTCTGCCTGCAACCTCCTGTAGGGTTCGTTCACTTCAACCCTTCATGTAGGGGGTTATATCTGCAATAGATGTCTCGTAGTTGACAGTGCGCGAAGTGAACTGTCTGGCTGCAACCTCCTGTAGGGTTCGTTCACTTCAACCCTTCCTCTGGGGGGTTATATCTGCAATAGATGTCTCGTAGTTGACAGTGCGCGAGGTGACCGGTCTGCCTGCAACCTCCTGTAGGGTTCGTTCACTTCAACCCTTCCTGTAGGGGGTTATATCTGCAATAGATGTCTCGTAGTTGACAGTGCGCGAGGTGCCCTGTCTGCCTGCAACCTCCTGTAGGGTTCGTTCACTTCAACCCTTCCTGTAGGGGGTGATATCTGCAATAGATGTCTCGTAGTTCACAGTGCGCGAAGTGAACTGTCTGCCTGCAACCTCCTGTAGGGGGTTATATCTGCAATAGATGTCTCGTAGTTGACAGTGCGCGAGCTGCCCTGTCTGCCTGCAACCTCCTGTAGGGGTTATATCGTCAATAGATGTCTCGTAGTTGACAGTGCGCGAAGTGCCCTGTCTGCCTGCAACCTCCTGTAGGGGGTTATATCTGCAATAGATGTCTCATAGTTGACAGTGCGCGAGGTGCCCTGTCCGCCTGCAACCTCCTGTAGGGGGTTATATCTGCAATAGATGTCTCGTAGTTCACAGAGCGCGAGATGACCGGTCTGCCTGCAACCTCCTGTAGGGTTCGTTCACTTGAACCCTTCCTGTAGGGGGTTATATCTGCAATAGATGTCTCGTAGTTAACAGTGCGCGAGGTGACCGGTCTGCCTGCAACCTCTTGTAGGGTTCGTTCACTTTAACCCTTCCTGTAGGGGGTGATATCTGCAATAGATGTCTCGTAGTTGACAGTGCGCGAAGTGAACTGTCTGCCTGCAACCTCCAGTAGTGTTCGTTCACTTCAACCCTTCCTGTAGGGGGTGATATCTGCAATAGATGTCTCGTAGTTCACAGTGCGCGAAGTGAACTGTCTGCCTGCAACCTCCTGTAGGGTTCGTTCACTTCAACCCTTCCTGTAGAGGGTTATATCTGCAATAGATGTCTTGTAGTTGACAGTGCGCGAAGTGAACTGTCTGGCTGCACCCTCCTGTAGGTTTCGTTCACTTCAACCCTTCCTGTAGGGGGTTATATCTGCAATAGATGTCTCGTAGTTGACAGTGCGCGAAGTGAACTGTCTGCCTGCAACCTCCTGTAGGGTTCGTTCACTTCAACCCTTCCTGTAGGGGGTGATATCTGCAATAGATGTCTCGTAGTTGACAGTGCGCGAAGTGAACTGTCTGCCTGCAACCTCCTGTAGGGTTCGTTCACTTCAACCCTTCCTCTGGGGGGGTGATATCTGCAATAGATTTCTCGTGGTTGACAGTGCGCGAAGTGAACTTTCTGCCTGCAACCTCCTGTAGGGTTCGTTCACTTCAACCCTTCCTCTGGGGGGTGATATCTGCAATAGATGTCTCGTAGTTCACAGTGCGCGAAGTGAACTATCTGCCTGCAACCTCCTGTAGGGGGTTATATCTGCAATAGATGTCTCGTAGTTGACAGTGCGCGAAGTGAGCTGTCTGCCTGCAACCTCCTGTAGGGTTTGTTCACTTCAACCCTTCCTCGTGGGGTGATATCTGCAATAGATGTCTCGTAGTTGACAGTGCGCGAAGTGAACTGTCTGGCTGCAACCTCCTGTAGGGTTCGTTCACTTCAACCCTTCCTGTAGGGGGTTATATCTGCAATAGATGTCTCGTAGTTGACAGTGCGCGAGGTGACCGGTCTGCCTGCAACCTCCTGTAGGGTTCGTTCACTTCAGCCCTTCCTGTAGGGGGTTATATCTGCAATAGATGTCTCGTAGTTGACAGTGCGCGAGGTGACCGGTCTGCCTGCAACCTCCTGTAGGGTTCGCTCACTTCAACCCTTCCTGTAGGGGGTGATATCTGCAATAGATGTCTCGTAGTTGACAGTGCGCGAAGTGAACTGTCTGCCTGCAACCTCCTGTAGGGTTCGTTCACTTCAACCCTTCCTGTAGGGGGTTATATCTGCAATAGATGTCTCGTAGTTGACAGTGCGCGAAGTGAACTGTCTGCCTGCAACCTCCTGTAGGGTTCGTTCACTTCAACCCTTCTTCTGGGGGGTTATATCTGCAATAGATGTCTCGTAGTTCACAGTGTGCGAAGTGAACTGTCTGCCTGCAACCTCCTGTAGGGTTCGTTCACTTCAACCATTCCTCTGGGGGGTGATATCTGCAATAGATGTCTCGTAGTTCACAGTGCGCGAAGTGATCTGTCTGCTTGCAACCTCCTGTAGGGTTCGTTCACTTCAACCCTTCCTGTAGGGGGTTATATCTGCACTAGATGTCTCGTAGTTCACAGTGCGCGAAGTGAACTGTCTGCCTGCAACCTCCTGTAGGGTTCGTTCACTTCAACCCTTCCTCTGGGGGGTTATATCTTCAATAGATGTCTCGTAGTTGACAGTGCGCGAAGTGAACTGTCTGCCTGCAACCTCCTGTAGGGTTTGTTCACTTCAACCCTTCCTCGTGGGGTGATATCTGCAATAGATGTCTCGTAGTTCACAGTGCGCGAAGTGAACTGTCTGCCTGCAACCTCCTGTAGGGTTCGTTCACTTCAACCCTTCCTGTAGGGGGTTATATCTGCAATAGATGTCTCGTAGTTGACAGTGCGCGAGGTGACCGGTCTGCCTGCAACCTCCTGTAGGGTTTGTTCACTTCAACCCTTCCTGTTAGGGGTTATATCTGCAATAGATGTCTCGTAGTTGACAGTGCGCGAGGTGACCGGTCTGCCTGCAACCTCTTGTAGTGTTTGTTTACTTCAACCCTTCCTCGTGGGGTGATATGTGCAATAGATGTCTCGTAGTTCACAGTGCGCGAAGTGAACTGTCTGCCTGCAACCTCCTGTAGGGTTCGTTCACTTCAACCCTTCCTGTAGGGGGTTATATCTGCAATAGATGTCTCGTAGTTGACATTGCGCGAAGTGAACTGTCTGCCTGCAACCTCCAGTAGTGTTCGTTCACTTCAACCCTTCCTGTAGGGGGTTATATCTGCAATAGATGTCTCGTAGTTGACAGTGCGCGAAGTGAACTGTCTGGCTGCAACCTCCTGTAGGGTTCGTTCACTTCAACCCTTCCTGTAGGGGGTGATATCTGCAATAGATGTCTCGTAGTTGACAGTGCGCGAGGTGACCGGTCTGCCTGCAACCTCCTGTAGGGTTCGTTCACTTGAACCCTTCCTGTAGGGGGTTATATCTGCAATAGATGTCTCGTAGTTGACAGTGCGCGTGGTGACCGGTCTGCCTGCAACCTCTTGTAGGGTTCGTTCACTTCAACCCTTCCTGTAGGGGGTGATATCTGCAATAGATGTCTCGTAGTTGACAGTGCGCGAAGTGAACTGTCTGCCTGCAACCTCCAGTAGTGTTCGTTCATTTCAACCCTTCCTGTAGGGGGTGATATCTGCAATAGATGTCTCGTAGTTCACAGTGCGCGAAGTGAACTGTCTGCCTGCAACCTCCTGTAGGGTTCGTTCACTTCAACCCTTCCTGTAGAGGGTTATATCTGCAATAGATGTCTCGTAGTTGACAGTGCGCGAAGTGAACTGTCTGGCTGCAACCTCCTGTAGGGTTCGTTCACTTCATCCCTTCCTGTAGGGGGTTATATCTGCAATAGATGCCTCGTAGTTGACAGTGCGCGAAGTGAACTGTCTGCCTGCAACCTCCTGTAGGGTTCGTTCACTTCAACCCTTCGTCTGGGGGGTGATATCTGCAATAGATGTCTCGTAGTTGACAGTGCGCGAAGTGAACTGTCTGCCTGCAACCTCCTTTAGGGTTCGTTCACTTCAACCCTTCCTGTAGGGGGTTATATCTGCAATAGATGTCTCGTAGTTGACAGTGCGCGAAGTGAACTGTCTGCCTGCAACCTCCTGTAGGGTTCGTTCACTTCAACCCTTCCTCTGGGGGGTGATATCTGCAATAGATGTCTCGTAGTTGACAGTGCGCGAAGTGAACTGTCTGCCTGCAACCTCCTGTAGGGTTCGTTCACTTCAACCCTTCCTGTAGGGGGTTATATCTGCAATAGATGTCTCGTAGTTGACAGTGCGCGAAGTGAACTGTCTGCCTGCAACCTCCTGTAGGGTTCGTTCACTTCAACCCTTCATGTAGGGGGTTATATCTGCAATAGATGTCTCGTAGTTGACAGTGCGCGAGGTGACCGGTCTGCCTGCAACCTCCTGTAGGGTTCGTTCACTTCAACCCTTCCTGTAGGGGGTTATATCTGCAATAGATGTCTCGTAGTTGACAGTGCGCGAGGTGCCCTGTCTGCCTGCAACCTCCTGTAGGGTTCGTTCACTTCAACCCTTCCTGTAGGGGGTGATATCTGCAATAGATGTCTCGTAGTTCACAGTGCGCGAAGTGAACTGTCTGCCTGCAACCTCCGTAGGGTTCGTTCACTTCAACCCTTCCTGTAGGGGGTGATATCTGCAATAGATGTCTCGTAGTTGACAGTGCGCGAAGTGAACTCTCTGCCTGCAACCTCCTGTAGGGCTGTTTTACTTAAACCCTTCCTGTAGGGGGTGATATCTGCAATAGATGTCTCGTAGTTGACAGTGCGCGAAGTGACCGGTCTGCCTGAAACCTCCTGTAGGGTTCGTTCACTTCAACCCTTCCTGTAGGGGTTATATCTGCAATAGATGTCTCTTAGTTCACAGTGCGCGAAGTGAACTGTCTGCCTGCAACCTCCTGTAGGGTTCGTTCACTTCAACCCTTCCTATAGGGGGTTATATCTGCAATAGATGTCCCGTAGTTGACAGTGCGCGAGGTGCCCTGTCTGCCTGAAACCTCCTGTAGGGGGTTATATCTGCAATGGATGTCTCGTAGTTGACAGTGCGCGAAGTGAACTGTCTCCCTGCAACCTCCTGTAGGGTTCGTTCACTTCAACCCTTCCTGTAGGGGGTTATATCCGCAATAGATGTCTCGTAGTTGACAGTGCGCGAGGTGAAGTGTCTGCCTGCAACCTCCTGTAGGGTTCGTTCAATTCAACCCTTCCTCTGGGGGGTTATATCTGCAATAGATGTCTCGTAGTTGACAGTGCGCGAAGTGAACTGTCTGCCTGCAACCTCCTGTAGGGTTTGTTCACTTCAACCCTTCCTCGTGGGGTGATATCTGCAACAGATGTCTCGTAGTTCACAGTGCGCGAAGTGAACTGTCTGCCTGCAACCTCCTGTAGGGTTCGTTCACTTCAACCCTTCCTCTGGGGGGTGATATCTGCAATAGATGTCTCGTAGTTCACAGTGCGCGAAGTGAACTGTCTGCCTGCAACCTCCTGTAGGGTTCGTTCACTTCAACTCTTCCTGTAGGGGGTTATATCTGCAATAGATGTCTCGTAGCTCACAGTGCGCCAAGTGAACTGTCTGCCTGCAACCTCCTGTAGGGTTCGTTCACTTCAACCCTTCCTCTGGGGGGTTATATCTGCAATAGATGTCTCGTAGTTGACAGTGCGCGAAGTGAGCTGTATGCCTGCAACCTCCTGTAGGGTTTGTTCACTTCAACAATTCCTCGTGGGGTGATATCTGCAATAGATGTCTCGTAGTTGACAGTGCGCGAAGTGAACTGTCTGGCTGCAACCTCCTGTAGGGTTCGTTCACTTCAACCCTTCCTGTAGGGGGTTATATCTGCAATAGATGTCTCGTAGTTGACAGTGCGCGAGGTGACCGGTCTGCCTGCAACCTCCTGTAGGGTTCGTTCACTTCAACCCCTCCTGTAGGGGGTTATATCTGCAATAGATGTCTCGTAGTTGACAGTGCGCGAGGTGACCGGTCTGCCTGCAACCTCCTGTAGGGTTCGTTCACTTCAACCCTTCCTGTAGGGGGTGATATCTGCAATAGATGTCTCGTAGTTGACAGTGCGCGAAGTGAACTGTCTGCCTGCAACCTCCTGTAGGGTTCGTTCACTTCAACCCTTCCTGTAGGGGGTTATATCTGCAATAGATGTCTCGTAGTTGACAGTGCGCGAAGTGAACTGTCTGCCTGCAACCTCCTGTAGGGTTCGTTCACTTCAACCCTTCTTCTGGGGGGTTATATCTGCAATAGATGTCTCGTAGTTCACAGTGTGCGAAGTGAACTGTCTGCCTGCAACCTCCTGTAGGGTTCGTTCACTTCAACCCTTGCTCTGGGGGGTGATATCTGCAATAGATGTCTGGTAGTTCACAGTGCGCGAAGTGATCTGTCTGCTTGCAACCTCCTGTAGGGTTCGTTCACTTCAACCCTTCCTGTAGGGGGTTATATCTGCACTAGATGTCTCGTAGTTCACAGTGCGCGAAGTGAACTGTCTGCCTGCAACCTCCTGTAGGGTTCGTTCACTTCAACCCTTCCTCTGGGGGGTTATATCTTCAATAGATGTCTCGTAGTTGACAGTGCGCGAAGTGAACTGTCTGCCTGCAACCTCCTGTAGGGTTTGTTCACTTCAACCCTTCCTCGTGGGGTGATATCTGCAATAGATGTCTCGTAGTTCACAGTGCGCGAAGTGAACTGTCTGCCTGCAACCTCCTGTAGGGTTCGTTCACTTCAACCCTTCCTGTAGGGGGTTATATCTGCAATAGATGTCTCGTAGTTGACAGTGCGCGAGGTGACCGGTCTGCCTGCAACCTCCTGTAGGGTTCGTTCACTTCAACCCTTCCTGTTAGGGGTTATATCTGCAATAGATGTCTCGTAGTTGACAGTGCGCGAGGTGACCGGTCTGCCTGCAACCTCCTGTAGGGTTTGTTCACTTCAACCCTTCCTGTAGGGGGTGATATCTGCAATAGATGTCTCGTAGTTGACATTGCGCGAAGTGAACTGTCTGCCTGCAACCTCCAGTAGTGTTCGTTCACTTCAACCCTTCCTGTAGGGGGTTATATCTGCAATAGATGTCTCGTAGTTGACAGTGCGCGAAGTGAACTGTCTGGCTGCAACCTCCTGTAGGGTTCGTTCACTTCAACCCTTCCTGTAGGGGGTGATATCTGCAATAGATGTCTCGTAGTTGACAGTGCGCGAAGTGAACTGTCTGCCTGCAACCTCCAGTAGTGTTCGTTCACTTCAACCCTTCCTGTAGGGGGTGATATCTGCAATAGATGTCTCGTAGTTCACAGTGCGCGAAGTGAACTGTCTGCCTGCAACCTCCTGTAGGGTTCGTTCACTTCAACCCTTCCTGTAGAGGGTTATATCTGCAATAGATGTCTCGTAGTTGACAGTGCGCGAAGTGAACTGTCTGGCTGCAACCTCCTGTAGGGTTCGTTCACTTCAACCCTTCCTGTAGGGGGTTATATCTGCAATAGATGTCTCGTAGTTACAGTGCGCGAAGTGAACTGTCTGCCTGCAACATCCTGTAGGGTTCGTTCACTTCAACCCTTCCTGTAGGGGGTGATATCTGCAATAGATGTCTCGTAGTTGACAGTGCGCGAAGTGAACTGTCAGCCTGCAACCTCCTGTAGGGTTCGTTCACTTCAACCCTTCCTCTGGGGGGTGATATCTGCATTAGATGTCTCGTGGTTGACAGTGCGCGAAGTGAACTGTCTGCCTGCAACCTCCTGTAGGGTTCGTTCACTTCAACCCTTCCTCTGGGGGGTGATATCTGCAATAGATGTCTCGTAGTTGACAGTGCGCGAAGTGAACTGTCTGCCTGCAACCTCCTTTAGGGTTCGTTCACTTCAACCCTTCCTGTAGGGGGTTATATCTGCAATAGATGTCTCGTAGTTGACAGTGCGCGAAGTGAACTGTCTGCCTGCAACCTCCTGTAGGGTTCGTTCACTTCAACCCTTCCTCTGGGGGGTGATATCTGCAATAGATGTCTCGTAGTTGACAGTGCGCGAAGTGAACTGTCTGCCTGCAACCTCCTGTAGGGTTCGTTCACTTCAACCCTTCCTGTAGGGGGTTATATCTGCAATAGATGTCTCGTAGTTGACAGTGCGCGAAGTGAACTGTCTGCCTGCAACCTCCTGTAGGGTTCGTTCACTTCAACCCTTCATGTAGGGGGTTATATCCGCAATAGATGTCTCGTAGTTGACAGTGCGCGAAGTGAACTGTCTGGCTGCAACCTCCTGTAGGGTTCGTTCACTTCAACCCTTCCTCTGGGGGGTTATATCTGCAATAGATGTCTCGTAGTTGACAGTGCGCGAGGTGACCGGTCTGCCTGCAACCTCCTGTAGGGTTCGTTCACTTCAACCCTTCCTGTAGGGGGTTATATCTGCAATAGATGTCTCGTAGTTGACAGTGCGCGAGGTGCCCTGTCTGCCTGCAACCTCCTGTAGGGTTCGTTCACTTCAACCCTTCCTGTAGGGGGTGATATCTGCAATAGATGTCTCGTAGTTCACAGTGCGCGAAGTGAACTGTCTGCCTGCAACCTCCTGTAGGGGGTTATATCTGCAATAGATGTCTCGTAGTTGACAGTGCGCGAGCTGCCCTGTCTGCCTGCAACCTCCTGTAGGGGTTATATCTGCAATAGATGTCTCGTAGTTGACAGTGCGCGAAGTGCCCTGTCTGCCTGCAACCTCCTGTAGGGGGTTATATCTGCAATAGATGTCTCATAGTTGACAGTGCGCGAGGTGCCCTGTCCGCCTGCAACCTCCTGTAGGGGGTTATATCTGCAATAGATGTCTCGTAGTTCACAGAGCGCGAGATGACCGGTCTGCCTGCAACCTCCTGTAGGGTTCGTTCACTTGAACCCTTCCTGTAGGGGGTTATATCTGCAATAGATGTCTCGTAGTTAACAGTGCGCGAGGTGACCGGTCTGCCTGCAACCTCTTGTAGGGTTCGTTCACTTTAACCCTTCCTGTAGGGGGTGATATCTGCAATAGATGTCTCGTAGTTGACAGTGCGCGAAGTGAACTGTCTGCCTGCAACCTCCAGTAGTGTTCGTTCACTTCAACCCTTCCTGTAGGGGGTGATATCTGCAATAGATGTCTCGTAGTTCACAGTGCGCGAAGTGAACTGTCTGCCTGCAACCTCCTGTAGGGTTCGTTCACTTCAACCCTTCCTGTAGAGGGTTATATCTGCAATAGATGTCTTGTAGTTGACAGTGCGCGAAGTGAACTGTCTGGCTGCACCCTCCTGTAGGTTTCGTTCACTTCAACCCTTCCTGTAGGGGGTTATATCTGCAATAGATGTCTCGTAGTTGACAGTGCGCGAAGTGAACTGTCTGCCTGCAACCTCCTGTAGGGTTCGTTCACTTCAACCCTTCCTGTAGGGGGTGATATCTGCAATAGATGTCTCGTAGTTGACAGTGCGCGAAGTGAACTGTCTGCCTGCAACCTCCTGTAGGGTTCGTTCACTTCAACCCTTCCTCTGGGGGGGTGATATCTGCAATAGATTTCTCGTGGTTGACAGTGCGCGAAGTGAACTTTCTGCCTGCAACCTCCTGTAGGGTTCGTTCACTTCAACCCTTCCTCTGGGGGGTGATATCTGCAATAGATGTCTCGTAGTTCACAGTGCGCGAAGTGAACTATCTGCCTGCAACCTCCTGTAGGGGGTTATATCTGCAATAGATGTCTCGTAGTTGACAGTGCGCGAAGTGAGCTGTCTGCCTGCAACCTCCTGTAGGGTTTGTTCACTTCAACCCTTCCTCGTGGGGTGATATCTGCAATAGATGTCTCGTAGTTGACAGTGCGCGAAGTGAACTGTCTGGCTGCAACCTCCTGTAGGGTTCGTTCACTTCAACCCTTCCTGTAGGGGGTTATATCTGTAATAGATGTCTCGTAGTTGACAGTGCGCGAGGTGACCGGTCTGCCTGCAACCTCCTGTAGGGTTCGTTCACTTCAACCCTTCCTGTAGGGGGTTATATCTGCAATAGATGTCTCGTAGTTCACAGTGTGCGAAGTGAACTGTCTGCCTGCAACCTCCTGTAGGGTTCGTTCACTTCAACCCTTCCTCTGGGTGGTGATATCTGCAATAGATGTCTGGTAGTTCACAGTGCGCGAAGTGATCTGTCTGCTTGCAACCTCCTGTAGGGTTCGTTCACTTCAACCCTTCCTGTAGGGGGTTATATCTGCACTAGATGTCTCGTAGTTCACAGTGCGCGAAGTGAACTGTCTGCCTGCAACCTCCTGTAGGGTTCGTTCACTTCAACCCTTCCTCTGGGGGGTTATATCTTCAATAGATGTCTCGTAGTTGACAGTGCGCGAAGTGAACTGTCTGCCTGCAACCTCCTGTAGGGTTTGTTCACTTCAACCCTTCCTCGTGGGGTGATATCTGCAATAGATGTCTCGTAGTTCACAGTGCGCGAAGTGAACTGTCTGCCTGCAACCTCCTGTAGGGTTCGTTCACTTCAACCCTTCCTGTAGGGGGTTATATCTGCAATAGATGTCTCGTAGTTGACAGTGCGCGAGGTGACCGGTCTGCCTGCAACCTCCTGTAGGGTTCGTTCACTTCAACCCTTCCTGTTAGGGGTTATATCTGCAATAGATGTCTCGTAGTTGACAGTGCGCGAGGTGACCGGTCTGCCTGCAACCTCCTGTAGGGTTTGTTCACTTCAACCCTTCCTGTAGGGGGTGATATCTGCAATAGATGTCTCGTAGTTGACATTGCGCGAAGTGAACTGTCTGCCTGCAACCTCCAGTAGTGTTCGTTCACTTCAACCCTTCCTGTAGGGGGTTATATCTGCAATAGATGTCTCGTAGTTGACAGTGCGCGAAGTGAACTGTCTGGCTGCAACCTCCTGTAGGGTTCGTTCACTTCAACCCTTCCTGTAGGGGGTGATATCTGCAATAGATGTCTCGTAGTTGACAGTGCGCGAAGTGAACTGTCTGCCTGCAACCTCCAGTAGTGTTCGTTCACTTCAACCCTTCCTGTAGGGGGTGATATCTGCAATAGATGTCTCGTAGTTCACAGTGCGCGAAGTGAACTGTCTGCCTGCAACCTCCTGTAGGGTTCGTTCACTTCAACCCTTCCTGTAGAGGGTTATATCTGCAATAGATGTCTCGTAGTTGACAGTGCGCGAAGTGAACTGTCTGGCTGCAACCTCCTGTAGGGTTCGTTCACTTCAACCCTTCCTGTAGGGGGTTATATCTGCAATAGATGTCTCGTAGTTACAGTGCGCGAAGTGAACTGTCTGCCTGCAACATCCTGTAGGGTTCGTTCACTTCAACCCTTCCTGTAGGGGGTGATATCTGCAATAGATGTCTCGTAGTTGACAGTGCGCGAAGTGAACTGTCAGCCTGCAACCTCCTGTAGGGTTCGTTCACTTCAACCCTTCCTCTGGGGGGTGATATCTGCATTAGATGTCTCGTGGTTGACAGTGCGCGAAGTGAACTGTCTGCCTGCAACCTCCTGTAGGGTTCGTTCACTTCAACCCTTCCTCTGGGGGGTGATATCTGCAATAGATGTCTCGTAGTTGACAGTGCGCGAAGTGAACTGTCTGCCTGCAACCTCCTTTAGGGTTCGTTCACTTCAACCCTTCCTGTAGGGGGTTATATCTGCAATAGATGTCTCGTAGTTGACAGTGCGCGAAGTGAACTGTCTGCCTGCAACCTCCTGTAGGGTTCGTTCACTTCAACCCTTCCTCTGGGGGGTGATATCTGCAATAGATGTCTCGTAGTTGACAGTGCGCGAAGTGAACTGTCTGCCTGCAACCTCCTGTAGGGTTCGTTCACTTCAACCCTTCCTGTAGGGGGTTATATCTGCAATAGATGTCTCGTAGTTGACAGTGCGCGAAGTGAACTGTCTGCCTGCAACCTCCTGTAGGGTTCGTTCACTTCAACCCTTCATGTAGGGGGTTATATCCGCAATAGATGTCTCGTAGTTGACAGTGCGCGAAGTGAACTGTCTGGCTGCAACCTCCTGTAGGGTTCGTTCACTTCAACCCTTCCTCTGGGGGGTTATATCTGCAATAGATGTCTCGTAGTTGACAGTGCGCGAGGTGACCGGTCTGCCTGCAACCTCCTGTAGGGTTCGTTCACTTCAACCCTTCCTGTAGGGGGTTATATCTGCAATAGATGTCTCGTAGTTGACAGTGCGCGAGGTGCCCTGTCTGCCTGCAAACTCCTGTAGGGTTCGTTCACTTCAACCCTTCCTGTAGGGGGTGATATCTGCAATAGATGTCTCGTAGTTCACAGTGCGCGAAGTGAACTGTCTGCCTGCAACCTCCTGTAGGGGGTTATATCTGCAATAGATGTCTCGTAGTTGACAGTGCGCGAGCTGCCCTGTCTGCCTGCAACCTCCTGTAGGGGTTATATCGTCAATAGATGTCTCGTAGTTGACAGTGCGCGAAGTGCCCTGTCTGCCTGCAACCTCCTGTAGGGGGTTATATCTGCAATAGATGTCTCATAGTTGACAGTGCGCGAGGTGCCCTGTCCGCCTGCAACCTCCTGTAGGGGGTTATATCTGCAATAGATGTCTCGTAGTTCACAGAGCGCGAGATGACCGGTCTGCCTGCAACCTCCTGTAGGGTTCGTTCACTTGAACCCTTCCTGTAGGGGGTTATATCTGCAATAGATGTCTCGTAGTTGACAGTGCGCGAGGTGCCCTGTCTGCCTGCAACCTCCTGTAGGGTTCGTTCACTTCAACCCTTCCTGTAGGGGGTGATATCTGCAATAGATGTCTCGTAGTTCACAGTGCGCGAAGTGAACTGTCTGCCTGCAACCTCCTGTAGGGGGTTATATCTGCAATAGATGTCTCGTAGTTGACAGTGCGCGAGCTGCCCTGTCTGCCTGCAACCTCCTGTAGGGGTTATATCTGCAATAGATGTCTCGTAGTTGACAGTGCGCGAAGTGCCCTGTCTGCCTGCAACCTCCTGTAGGGGGTTATATCTGCAATAGATGTCTCATAGTTGACAGTGCGCGAGGTGCCCTGTCCGCCTGCAACCTCCTGTAGGGGGTTATATCTGCAATAGATGTCTCGTAGTTCACAGAGCGCGAGATGACCGGTCTGCCTGCAACCTCCTGTAGGGTTCGTTCACTTGAACCCTTCCTGTAGGGGGTTATATCTGCAATAGATGTCTCGTAGTTAACAGTGCGCGAGGTGACCGGTCTGCCTGCAACCTCTTGTAGGGTTCGTTCACTTTAACCCTTCCTGTAGGGGGTGATATCTGCAATAGATGTCTCGTAGTTGACAGTGCGCGAAGTGAACTGTCTGCCTGCAACCTCCAGTAGTGTTCGTTCACTTCAACCCTTCCTGTAGGGGGTGATATCTGCAATAGATGTCTCGTAGTTCACAGTGCGCGAAGTGAACTGTCTGCCTGCAACCTCCTGTAGGGTTCGTTCACTTCAACCCTTCCTGTAGAGGGTTATATCTGCAATAGATGTCTTGTAGTTGACAGTGCGCGAAGTGAACTGTCTGGCTGCACCCTCCTGTAGGTTTCGTTCACTTCAACCCTTCCTGTAGGGGGTTATATCTGCAATAGATGTCTCGTAGTTGACAGTGCGCGAAGTGAACTGTCTGCCTGCAACCTCCTGTAGGGTTCGTTCACTTCAACCCTTCCTGTAGGGGGTGATATCTGCAATAGATGTCTCGTAGTTGACAGTGCGCGAAGTGAACTGTCTGCCTGCAACCTCCTGTAGGGTTCGTTCACTTCAACCCTTCCTCTGGGGGGGTGATATCTGCAATAGATTTCTCGTGGTTGACAGTGCGCGAAGTGAACTTTCTGCCTGCAACCTCCTGTAGGGTTCGTTCACTTCAACCCTTCCTCTGGGGGGTGATATCTGCAATAGATGTCTCGTAGTTCACAGTGCGCGAAGTGAACTATCTGCCTGCAACCTCCTGTAGGGGGTTATATCTGCAATAGATGTCTCGTAGTTGACAGTGCGCGAAGTGAGCTGTCTGCCTGCAACCTCCTGTAGGGTTTGTTCACTTCAACCCTTCCTCGTGGGGTGATATCTGCAATAGATGTCTCGTAGTTGACAGTGCGCGAAGTGAACTGTCTGGCTGCAACCTCCTGTAGGGTTCGTTCACTTCAACCCTTCCTGTAGGGGGTTATATCTGTAATAGATGTCTCGTAGTTGACAGTGCGCGAGGTGACCGGTCTGCCTGCAACCTCCTGTAGGGTTCGTTCACTTCAACCCTTCCTGTAGGGGGTTATATCTGCAATAGATGTCTCGTAGTTGACAGTGCGCGAGGTGACCGGTCTGCCTGCAACCTCCTGTAGGGTTCGCTCACTTCAACCCTTCCTGTAGGGGGTGATATCTGCAATAGATGTCTCGTAGTTGACAGTGCGCGAAGTGAACTGTCTGCCTGCAACCTCCTGTAGGGTTCGTTCACTTCAACCCTTCCTGTAGGGGGTTATATCTGCAATAGATGTCTCGTAGTTGACAGTGCGCGAAGTGAACTGTCTGCCTGCAACCTCCTGTAGGGTTCGTTCACTTCAACCCTTCTTCTGGGGGGTTATATCTGCAATAGATGTCTCGTAGTTCACAGTGTGCGAAGTGAACTGTCTGCCTGCAACCTCCTGTAGGGTTCGTTCACTTCAACCATTCCTCTGGGGGGTGATATCTGCAATAGATGTCTCGTAGTTCACAGTGCGCGAAGTGATCTGTCTGCTTGCAACCTCCTGTAGGGTTCGTTCACTTCATTCCTTCCTGTAGGGGGTTATATCTGCACTAGATGTCTCGTAGTTCACAGTGCGCGAAGTGAACTGTCTGCCTGCAACCTCCTGTAGGGTTCGTTCACTTCAACCCTTCCTCTGGGGGGTTATATCTTCAATAGATGTCTCGTAGTTGACAGTGCGCGAAGTGAACTGTCTGCCTGCAACCTCCTGTAGGGTTTGTTCACTTCAACCCTTCCTCGTGGGGTGATATCTGCAATAGATGTCTCGTAGTTCACAGTGCGCGAAGTGAACTGTCTGCCTGCAACCTCCTGTAGGGTTCGTTCACTTCAACCCTTCCTGTAGGGGGTTATATCTGCAATAGATGTCTCGTAGTTGACAGTGCGCGAGGTGACCGGTCTGCCTGCAACCTCCTGTAGGGTTTGTTCACTTCAACCCTTCCTGTTAGGGGTTATATCTGCAATAGATGTCTCGTAGTTGACAGTGCGCGAGGTGACCGGTCTGCCTGCAACCTCTTGTAGGGTTTGTTCACTTCAACCCTTCCTCGTGGGGTGATATCTGCAATAGATGTCTCGTAGTTCACAGTGCGCGAAGTGAACTGTCTGCCTGCAACCTCCTGTAGGGTTCGTTCACTTCAACCCTTCCTGTAGGGGGTTATATCTGCAATAGATGTCTCGTAGTTGACATTGCGCGAAGTGAACTGTCTGCCTGCAACCTCCAGTAGTGTTCGTTCACTTCAACCCTTCCTGTAGGGGGTTATATCTGCAATAGATGTCTCGTAGTTGACAGTGCGCGAAGTGAACTGTCTGGCTGCAACCTCCTGTAGGGTTCGTTCACTTCAACCCTTCCTGTAGGGGGTTATATCTGCAATAGATGTCTCGTAGTTGACAGTGCGCGAGGTGACCGGTCTGCCTGCAACCTCCTGTAGGGTTCGTTCACTTGAACCCTTCCTGTAGGGGGTTATATCTGCAATAGATGTCTCGTAGTTGACAGTGCGCGTGGTGACCGGTCTGCCTGCAACCTCTTGTAGGGTTCGTTCACTTCAACCCTTCCTGTAGGGGGTGATATCTGCAATAGATGTCTCGTAGTTGACAGTGCGCGAAGTGAACTGTCTGCCTGCAACCTCCAGTAGTGTTCGTTCATTTCAACCCTTCCTGTAGGGGGTGATATCTGCAATAGATGTCTCGTAGTTCACAGTGCGCGAAGTGAACTGTCTGCCTGCAACCTCCTGTAGGGTTCGTTCACTTCAACCCTTCCTGTAGAGGGTTATATCTGCAATAGATGTCTCGTAGTTGACAGTGCGCGAAGTGAACTGTCTGGCTGCAACCTCCTGTAGGGTTCGTTCACTTCAACCCTTCCTGTAGGGGGTTATATCTGCAATAGATGCCTCGTAGTTGACAGTGCGCGAAGTGAACTGTCTGCCTGCAACCTCCTGTAGGGTTCGTTCACTTCAACCCTTCCTCTGGGGGGTGATATCTGCAATAGATGTCTCGTAGTTGACAGTGCGCGAAGTGAACTGTCTGCCTGCAACCTCCTTTAGGGTTCGTTCACTTCAACCCTTCCTGTAGGGGGTTATATCTGCAATAGATGTCTCGTAGTTGACAGTGCGCGAAGTGAACTGTCTGCCTGCAACCTCCTGTAGGGTTCGTTCACTTCAACCCTTCCTCTGGGGGGTGATATCTGCAATAGATGTCTCGTAGTTGACAGTGCGCGAAGTGAACTGTCTGCCTGCAACCTCCTGTAGGGTTCGTTCACTTCAACCCTTCCTGTAGGGGGTTATATCTGCAATAGATGTCTCGTAGTTGACAGTGCGCGAAGTGAACTGTCTGCCTGCAACCTCCTGTAGGGTTCGTTCACTTCAACCCTTCATGTAGGGGGTTATATCTGCAATAGATGTCTCGTAGTTGACAGTGCGCGAGGTGACCGGTCTGCCTGCAACCTCCTGTAGGGTTCGTTCACTTCAACCCTTCCTGTAGGGGGTTATATCTGCAATAGATGTCTCGTAGTTGACAGTGCGCGAGGTGCCCTGTCTGCCTGCAACCTCCTGTAGGGTTCGTTCACTTCAACCCTTCCTGTAGGGGGTGATATCTGCAATAGATGTCTCGTAGTTCACAGTGCGCGAAGTGAACTGTCTGCCTGCAACCTCCTGTAGGGGGTTATATCTGCAATAGATGTCTCGTAGTTGACAGTGCGCGAGGTGCCCTGTCTGCCTGCAACCTCCTGTAGGGGTTATATCTGCAATAGATGTCTCGTAGTTGACAGTGCGCGAAGTGCCCTGTCTGCCTGCAACCTCCTGTAGGGGGTTATATCTGCAATAGATGTCTCGTAGTTGACAGTGCGCGAGGTGCCCTGTCTGCCTGCAACCTCCTGTAGGGGGTTATATCTGCAATAGATGTCTCGTAGTTCACAGAGCGCGAGATGACCGGTCTGCCTGCAACCTCCTGTAGGGTTCGTTCACTTGAACCCTTCCTGTAGGGGGTTATATCTGCAATAGATGTCTCGTAGTTAACAGTGCGCGAGGTGACCGGTCTGCCTGCAACCTCTTGTAGGGTTCGTTCACTTTAACCCTTCCTGTAGGGGGTGATATCTGCAATAGATGTCTCGTAGTTGACAGTGCGCGAAGTGAACTGTCTGCCTGCAACCTCCAGTAGTGTTCGTTCACTTCAACCCTTCCTGTAGGGGGTGATATCTGCAATAGATGTCTCGTAGTTCACAGTGCGCGAAGTGAACTGTCTGCCTGCAACCTCCTGTAGGGTTCGTTCACTTCAACCCTTCCTGTAGGGGGTTATATCTGCAATAGATGTCTCGTAGTTGACAGTGCGCGAGGTGACCGGTCTGCCTGCAACCTCCTGTAGGGTTCGCTCACTTCAACCCTTCCTGTAGGGGGTGATATCTGCAATAGATGTCTCGTAGTTGACAGTGCGCGAAGTGAACTGTCTGCCTGCAACCTCCTGTAGGGTTCGTTCACTTCAACCCTTCCTGTAGGGGGTTATATCTGCAATAGATGTCTCGTAGTTGACAGTGCGCGAAGTGAACTGTCTGCCTGCAACCTCCTGTAGGGTTCGTTCACTTCAACCCTTCTTCTGGGGGGTTATATCTGCAATAGATGTCTCGTAGTTCACAGTGTGCGAAGTGAACTGTCTGCCTGCAACCTCCTGTAGGGTTCGTTCACTTCAACCATTCCTCTGGGGGGTGATATCTGCAATAGATGTCTCGTAGTTCACAGTGCGCGAAGTGATCTGTCTGCCTGCAACCTCCTGTAGGGTTCGTTCACTTCAACCCTTCCTGTAGGGGGTTATATCTGCACTAGATGTCTCGTAGTTCACAGTGCGCGAAGTGAACTGTCTGCCTGCAACCTCCTGTAGGGTTCGTTCACTTCAACCCTTCCTCTGGGGGGTTATATCTTCAATAGATGTCTCGTAGTTGACAGTGCGCGAAGCGAACAGTCTGCCTGCAACCTCCTGTAGGGTTTGTTCACTTCAACCCTTCCTCGTGGGGTGATATCTGCAATAGATGTCTCGTAGTTCACAGTGCGCGAAGTGAACTGTCTGCCTGCAACCTCCTGTAGGGTTCGTTCACTTCAACCCTTCCTGTAGGGGGTTATATCTGCAATAGATGTCTCGTAGTTGACAGTGCGCGAGGTGACCGGTCTGCCTGCAACCTCCTGTAGGGTTCGTTCACTTCAACCCTTCCTGTTAGGGGTTATATCTGCAATAGATGTCTCGTAGTTGACAGTGCGCGAGGTGACCGGTCTGCCTGCAACCTCTTGTAGGGTTTGTTCACTTCAACCCTTCCTCGTGGGGTGATATCTGCAATAGATGTCTCGTAGTTCACAGTGCGCGAAGTGAACTGTCTGCCTGCAACCTCCTGTAGGGTTCGTTCACTTCAACCCTTCCTGTAGGGGGTTATATCTGCAATAGATGTCTCGTAGTTGACATTGCGCGAAGTGAACTGTCTGCCTGCAACCTCCAGTAGTGTTCGTTCACTTCAACCCTTCCTGTAGGGGGTTATATCTGCAATAGATGTCTCGTAGTTGACAGTGCGCGAAGTGAACTGTCTGGCTGCAACCTCCTGTAGGGTTCGTTCACTTCAACCCTTCCTGTAGGGGGTTATATCTGCAATAGATGTCTCGTAGTTGACAGTGCGCGAGGTGACCGGTCTGCCTGCAACCTCCTGTAGGGTTCGTTCACTTGAACCCTTCCTGTAGGGGGTTATATCTGCAATAGATGTCTCGTAGTTGACAGTGCGCGTGGTGACCGGTCTGCCTGCAACCTCTTGTAGGGTTCGTTCACTTCAACCCTTCCTGTAGGGGGTGATATCTGCAATAGATGTCTCGTAGTTGACAGTGCGCGAAGTGAACTGTCTGCCTGCAACCTCCAGTAGTGTTCGTTCATTTCAACCCTTCCTGTAGGGGGTGATATCTGCAATAGATGTCTCGTAGTTCACAGTGCGCGAAGTGAACTGTCTGCCTGCAACCTCCTGTAGGGTTCGTTCACTTCAACCCTTCCTGTAGAGGGTTATATCTGCAATAGATGTCTCGTAGTTGACAGTGCGCGAAGTGAACTGTCTGGCTGCAACCTCCTGTAGGGTTCGTTCACTTCAACCCTTCCTGTAGGGGGTTATATCTGCAATAGATGTCTCGTAGTTGACAGTGCGCGAAGTGAACTGTCTGCCTGCAACCTCCTGTAGGGTTCGTTCACTTCAACCCTTCCTGTAGGGGGTGATATCTGCAATAGATGTCTCGTAGTTGACAGTGCGCGAAGTGAACTGTCTGCCTGCAACCTCCTGTAGGGTTCGTTCACTTCAACCCTTCCTCTGGGGGGTGATATCTGCATTAGATGTCTCGTGGTTCACAGTGCGCGAAGTGAACTGTCTGCCTGCAACCTCCTGTAGGGTTCGTTCACTTCAACCCTTCCTCTGGGGGGTGATATCTGCAATAGATGTCTCGTAGTTGACAGTGCGCGAAGTGAACTGTCTGCCTGCAACCTCCTTTAGGGTTCGTTCACTTCAACCCTTCCTGTAGGGGGTTATATCTGCAATAGATGTCTCGTAGTTGACAGTGCGCGAAGTGAACTGTCTGCCTGCAACCTCCTGTAGGGTTCGTTCACTTCAACCCTTCCTCTGGGGGGTGATATCTGCAATAGATGTCTCGTAGTTGACAGTGCGCGAAGTGAACTGTCTGCCTGCAACCTCTTGTAGGGTTCGTTCACTTCAACCCTTCCTGTAGGGGGTTATATCTGCAATAGATGTCTCGTAGTTGACAGTGCGCGAAGTGAACTGTCTGCCTGCAACCTCCTGTAGGGTTCGTTCACTTCAACCCTTCATGTAGGGGGTTATATCTGCAATAGATGTCTCGTAGTTGACAGTGCGCGAGGTGACCGGTCTGCCTGCAACCTCCTGTAGGGTTCGTTCACTTCAACCCTTCCTGTAGGGGGTTATATCTGCAATAGATGTCTCGTAGTTGACAGTGCGCGAGGTGCCCTGTCTGCCTGCAACCTCCTGTAGGGTTCGTTCACTTCAACCCTTCCTGTAGGGGGTGATATCTGCAATAGATGTCTCGTAGTTCACAGTGCGCGAAGTGAACTGTCTGCCTGCAACCTCCTGTAGGGGGTTATATCTGCAATAGATGTCTCGTAGTTGACAGTGCGCGAGGTGCCCTGTCTGCCTGCAACCTCCTGTAGGGGTTATATCTGCAATAGATGTCTCGTAGTTGACAGTGCGCGAAGTGCCCTGTCTGCCTGCAACCTCCTGTAGGGGGTTATATCTGCAATAGATGTCTCGTAGTTGACAGTGCGCGAGGTGCCCTGTCTGCCTGCAACCTCCTGTAGGGGGTTATATCTGCAATAGATGTCTCGTAGTTCACAGAGCGCGAGATGACCGGTCTGCCTGCAACCTCCTGTAGGGTTCGTTCACTTGAACCCTTCCTGTAGGGGGTTATATCTGCAATAGATGTCTCGTAGTTAACAGTGCGCGAGGTGACCGGTCTGCCTGCAACCTCTTGTAGGGTTCGTTCACTTTAACCCTTCCTGTAGGGGGTGATATCTGCAATAGATGTCTCGTAGTTGACAGTGCGCGAAGTGAACTGTCTGCCTGCAACCTCCAGTAGTGTTCGTTCACTTCAACCCTTCCTGTAGGGGGTGATATCTGCAATAGATGTCTCGTAGTTCACAGTGCGCGAAGTGAACTGTCTGCCTGCAACCTCCTGTAGGGTTCGTTCACTTCAACCCTTCCTGTAGGGGGTTATATCTGCAATAGATGTCTCGTAGTTGACAGTGCGCGAGGTGACCGGTCTGCCTGCAACCTCCTGTAGGGTTCGCTCACTTCAACCCTTCCTGTAGGGGGTGATATCTGCAATAGATGTCTCGTAGTTGACAGTGCGCGAAGTGAACTGTCTGCCTGCAACCTCCTGTAGGGTTCGTTCACTTCAACCCTTCCTGTAGGGGGTTATATCTGCAATAGATGTCTCGTAGTTGACAGTGCGCGAAGTGAACTGTCTGCCTGCAACCTCCTGTAGGGTTCGTTCACTTCAACCCTTCTTCTGGGGGGTTATATCTGCAATAGATGTCTCGTAGTTCACAGTGTGCGAAGTGAACTGTCTGCCTGCAACCTCCTGTAGGGTTCGTTCACTTCAACCATTCCTCTGGGGGGTGATATCTGCAACAGATGTCTCGTAGTTCACAGTGCGCGAAGTGATCTGTCTGCTTGCAACCTCCTGTAGGGTTCGTTCACTTCAACCCTTCCTGTAGGGGGTTATATCTGCACTAGATGTCTCGTAGTTCACAGTGCGCGAAGTGAACTGTCTGCCTGCAACCTCCTGTAGGGTTCGTTCACTTCAACCCTTCCTCTGGGGGGTTATATCTTCAATAGATGTCTCGTAGTTGACAGTGCGCGAAGTGAACAGTCTGCCTGCAACCTCCTGTAGGGTTTGTTCACTTCAACCCTTCCTCGTGGGGTGATATCTGCAATAGATGTCTCGTAGTTCACAGTGCGCAAAGTGAACTGTCTGCCTGCAACCTCTTGTAGGGTTCGTTCACTTCAACCCTTCCTGTAGGGGGTTATATCTGCAATAGATGTCTCGTAGTTGACAGTGCGCGAGGTGACCGGTCTGCCTGCAACCTCCTGTAGGGTTCGTTCACTTCAACCCTTCCTGTTAGGGGTTATATCTGCAATAGATGTCTCGTAGTTGACAGTGCGCGAGGTGACCGGTCTGCCTGCAACCTCCTGTAGGGTTCGCTCACTTCAACCCTTCCTGTAGGGGGTGATATCTGCAATAGATGTCTCGTAGTTGACAGTGCGCGAAGTGAACTGTCTGCCTGCAACCTCCTGTAGGGTTCGTTCACTTCAACCCTTCCTGTAGGGGGTTATATCTGCAATAGATGTCTCGTAGTTGACAGTGCGCGAAGTGAACTGTCTGCCTGCAACCTCCTGTAGGGTTCGTTCACTTCAACCCTTCTTCTGGGGGGTTATATCTGCAATAGATGTCTCGTAGTTCACAGTGTGCGAAGTGAACTGTCTGCCTGCAACCTCCTGTAGGGTTCGTTCACTTCAACCATTCCTCTGGGGGGTGATATCTGCAATAGATGTCTCGTAGTTCACAGTGCGCGAAGTGATCTGTCTGCTTGCAACCTCCTGTAGGGTTCGTTCACTTCATTCCTTCCTGTAGGGGGTTATATCTGCACTAGATGTCTCGTAGTTCACAGTGCGCGAAGTGAACTGTCTGCCTGCAACCTCCTGTAGGGTTCGTTCACTTCAACCCTTCCTCTGGGGGGTTATATCTTCAATAGATGTCTCGTAGTTGACAGTGCGCGAAGTGAACTGTCTGCCTGCAACCTCCTGTAGGGTTTGTTCACTTCAACCCTTCCTCGTGGGGTGATATCTGCAATAGATGTCTCGTAGTTCACAGTGCGCGAAGTGAACTGTCTGCCTGCAACCTCCTGTAGGGTTCGTTCACTTCAACCCTTCCTGTAGGGGGTTATATCTGCAATAGATGTCTCGTAGTTGACAGTGCGCGAGGTGACCGGTCTGCCTGCAACCTCCTGTAG
Source organism: Deroplatys truncata (assembly GCA_030765065.1). NCBI lineage: Eukaryota > Metazoa > Arthropoda > Insecta > Mantodea > Mantidae > Deroplatys > Deroplatys truncata. The sequence continues at coordinate 260,969,965 of CM060984.1, forward strand.
GGTTTGTTCACTTCAACCCTTCCTGTTAGGGGTTATATCTGCAATAGATGTCTCGTAGTTGACAGTGCGCGAGGTGACCGGTCTGCCTGCAACCTCTTGTAGGGTTTGTTCACTTCAACCCTTCCTCGTGGGGTGATATCTGCAATAGATGTCTCGTAGTTCACAGTGCGCGAAGTGAACTGTCTGCCTGCAACCTCCTGTAGGGTTCGTTCACTTCAACCCTTCCTGTAGGGGGTTATATCTGCAATAGATGTCTCGTAGTTGACATTGCGCGAAGTGAACTGTCTGCCTGCAACCTCCAGTAGTGTTCGTTCACTTCAACCCTTCCTGTAGGGGGTTATATCTGCAATAGATGTCTCGTAGTTGACAGTGCGCGAAGTGAACTGTCTGGCTGCAACCTCCTGTAGGGTTCGTTCACTTCAACCCTTCCTGTAGGGGGTTATATCTGCAATAGATGTCTCGTAGTTGACAGTGCGCGAGGTGACCGGTCTGCCTGCAACCTCCTGTAGGGTTCGTTCACTTGAACCCTTCCTGTAGGGGGTTATATCTGCAATAGATGTCTCGTAGTTGACAGTGCGCGTGGTGACCGGTCTGCCTGCAACCTCTTGTAGGGTTCGTTCACTTCAACCCTTCCTGTAGGGGGTGATATCTGCAATAGATGTCTCGTAGTTGACAGTGCGCGAAGTGAACTGTCTGCCTGCAACCTCCAGTAGTGTTCGTTCATTTCAACCCTTCCTGTAGGGGGTGATATCTGCAATAGATGTCTCGTAGTTCACAGTGCGCGAAGTGAACTGTCTGCCTGCAACCTCCTGTAGGGTTCGTTCACTTCAACCCTTCCTGTAGAGGGTTATATCTGCAATAGATGTCTCGTAGTTGACAGTGCGCGAAGTGAACTGTCTGGCTGCAACCTCCTGTAGGGTTCGTTCACTTCAACCCTTCCTGTAGGGGGTTATATCTGCAATAGATGCCTCGTAGTTGACAGTGCGCGAAGTGAACTGTCTGCCTGCAACCTCCTGTAGGGTTCGTTCACTTCAACCCTTCCTCTGGGGGGTGATATCTGCAATAGATGTCTCGTAGTTGACAGTGCGCGAAGTGAACTGTCTGCCTGCAACCTCCTTTAGGGTTCGTTCACTTCAACCCTTCCTGTAGGGGGTTATATCTGCAATAGATGTCTCGTAGTTGACAGTGCGCGAAGTGAACTGTCTGCCTGCAACCTCCTGTAGGGTTCGTTCACTTCAACCCTTCCTCTGGGGGGTGATATCTGCAATAGATGTCTCGTAGTTGACAGTGCGCGAAGTGAACTGTCTGCCTGCAACCTCCTGTAGGGTTCGTTCACTTCAACCCTTCCTGTAGGGGGTTATATCTGCAATAGATGTCTCGTAGTTGACAGTGCGCGAAGTGAACTGTCTGCCTGCAACCTCCTGTAGGGTTCGTTCACTTCAACCCTTCATGTAGGGGGTTATATCTGCAATAGATGTCTCGTAGTTGACAGTGCGCGAGGTGACCGGTCTGCCTGCAACCTCCTGTAGGGTTCGTTCACTTCAACCCTTCCTGTAGGGGGTTATATCTGCAATAGATGTCTCGTAGTTGACAGTGCGCGAGGTGCCCTGTCTGCCTGCAACCTCCTGTAGGGTTCGTTCACTTCAACCCTTCCTGTAGGGGGTGATATCTGCAATAGATGTCTCGTAGTTCACAGTGCGCGAAGTGAACTGTCTGCCTGCAACCTCCTGTAGGGGGTTATATCTGCAATAGATGTCTCGTAGTTGACAGTGCGCGAGGTGCCCTGTCTGCCTGCAACCTCCTGTAGGGGTTATATCTGCAATAGATGTCTCGTAGTTGACAGTGCGCGAAGTGCCCTGTCTGCCTGCAACCTCCTGTAGGGGGTTATATCTGCAATAGATGTCTCGTAGTTGACAGTGCGCGAGGTGCCCTGTCTGCCTGCAACCTCCTGTAGGGGGTTATATCTGCAATAGATGTCTCGTAGTTCACAGAGCGCGAGATGACCGGTCTGCCTGCAACCTCCTGTAGGGTTCGTTCACTTGAACCCTTCCTGTAGGGGGTTATATCTGCAATAGATGTCTCGTAGTTAACAGTGCGCGAGGTGACCGGTCTGCCTGCAACCTCTTGTAGGGTTCGTTCACTTTAACCCTTCCTGTAGGGGGTGATATCTGCAATAGATGTCTCGTAGTTGACAGTGCGCGAAGTGAACTGTCTGCCTGCAACCTCCAGTAGTGTTCGTTCACTTCAACCCTTCCTGTAGGGGGTGATATCTGCAATAGATGTCTCGTAGTTCACAGTGCGCGAAGTGAACTGTCTGCCTGCAACCTCCTGTAGGGTTCGTTCACTTCAACCCTTCCTGTAGGGGGTTATATCTGCAATAGATGTCTCGTAGTTGACAGTGCGCGAGGTGACCGGTCTGCCTGCAACCTCCTGTAGGGTTCGCTCACTTCAACCCTTCCTGTAGGGGGTGATATCTGCAATAGATGTCTCGTAGTTGACAGTGCGCGAAGTGAACTGTCTGCCTGCAACCTCCTGTAGGGTTCGTTCACTTCAACCCTTCCTGTAGGGGGTTATATCTGCAATAGATGTCTCGTAGTTGACAGTGCGCGAAGTGAACTGTCTGCCTGCAACCTCCTGTAGGGTTCGTTCACTTCAACCCTTCTTCTGGGGGGTTATATCTGCAATAGATGTCTCGTAGTTCACAGTGTGCGAAGTGAACTGTCTGCCTGCAACCTCCTGTAGGGTTCGTTCACTTCAACCATTCCTCTGGGGGGTGATATCTGCAATAGATGTCTCGTAGTTCACAGTGCGCGAAGTGATCTGTCTGCCTGCAACCTCCTGTAGGGTTCGTTCACTTCAACCCTTCCTGTAGGGGGTTATATCTGCACTAGATGTCTCGTAGTTCACAGTGCGCGAAGTGAACTGTCTGCCTGCAACCTCCTGTAGGGTTCGTTCACTTCAACCCTTCCTCTGGGGGGTTATATCTTCAATAGATGTCTCGTAGTTGACAGTGCGCGAAGCGAACAGTCTGCCTGCAACCTCCTGTAGGGTTTGTTCACTTCAACCCTTCCTCGTGGGGTGATATCTGCAATAGATGTCTCGTAGTTCACAGTGCGCGAAGTGAACTGTCTGCCTGCAACCTCCTGTAGGGTTCGTTCACTTCAACCCTTCCTGTAGGGGGTTATATCTGCAATAGATGTCTCGTAGTTGACAGTGCGCGAGGTGACCGGTCTGCCTGCAACCTCCTGTAGGGTTCGTTCACTTCAACCCTTCCTGTTAGGGGTTATATCTGCAATAGATGTCTCGTAGTTGACAGTGCGCGAGGTGACCGGTCTGCCTGCAACCTCTTGTAGGGTTTGTTCACTTCAACCCTTCCTCGTGGGGTGATATCTGCAATAGATGTCTCGTAGTTCACAGTGCGCGAAGTGAACTGTCTGCCTGCAACCTCCTGTAGGGTTCGTTCACTTCAACCCTTCCTGTAGGGGGTTATATCTGCAATAGATGTCTCGTAGTTGACATTGCGCGAAGTGAACTGTCTGCCTGCAACCTCCAGTAGTGTTCGTTCACTTCAACCCTTCCTGTAGGGGGTTATATCTGCAATAGATGTCTCGTAGTTGACAGTGCGCGAAGTGAACTGTCTGGCTGCAACCTCCTGTAGGGTTCGTTCACTTCAACCCTTCCTGTAGGGGGTTATATCTGCAATAGATGTCTCGTAGTTGACAGTGCGCGAGGTGACCGGTCTGCCTGCAACCTCCTGTAGGGTTCGTTCACTTGAACCCTTCCTGTAGGGGGTTATATCTGCAATAGATGTCTCGTAGTTGACAGTGCGCGTGGTGACCGGTCTGCCTGCAACCTCTTGTAGGGTTCGTTCACTTCAACCCTTCCTGTAGGGGGTGATATCTGCAATAGATGTCTCGTAGTTGACAGTGCGCGAAGTGAACTGTCTGCCTGCAACCTCCAGTAGTGTTCGTTCATTTCAACCCTTCCTGTAGGGGGTGATATCTGCAATAGATGTCTCGTAGTTCACAGTGCGCGAAGTGAACTGTCTGCCTGCAACCTCCTGTAGGGTTCGTTCACTTCAACCCTTCCTGTAGAGGGTTATATCTGCAATAGATGTCTCGTAGTTGACAGTGCGCGAAGTGAACTGTCTGGCTGCAACCTCCTGTAGGGTTCGTTCACTTCAACCCTTCCTGTAGGGGGTTATATCTGCAATAGATGTCTCGTAGTTGACAGTGCGCGAAGTGAACTGTCTGCCTGCAACCTCCTGTAGGGTTCGTTCACTTCAACCCTTCCTGTAGGGGGTGATATCTGCAATAGATGTCTCGTAGTTGACAGTGCGCGAAGTGAACTGTCTGCCTGCAACCTCCTGTAGGGTTCGTTCACTTCAACCCTTCCTCTGGGGGGTGATATCTGCATTAGATGTCTCGTGGTTGACAGTGCGCGAAGTGAACTGTCTGCCTGCAACCTCCTGTAGGGTTCGTTCACTTCAACCCTTCCTCTGGGGGGTGATATCTGCAATAGATGTCTCGTAGTTGACAGTGCGCGAAGTGAACTGTCTGCCTGCAACCTCCTTTAGGGTTCGTTCACTTCAACCCTTCCTGTAGGGGGTTATATCTGCAATAGATGTCTCGTAGTTGACAGTGCGCGAAGTGAACTGTCTGCCTGCAACCTCCTGTAGGGTTCGTTCACTTCAACCCTTCCTCTGGGGGGTGATATCTGCAATAGATGTCTCGTAGTTGACAGTGCGCGAAGTGAACTGTCTGCCTGCAACCTCTTGTAGGGTTCGTTCACTTCAACCCTTCCTGTAGGGGGTTATATCTGCAATAGATGTCTCGTAGTTGACAGTGCGCGAAGTGAACTGTCTGCCTGCAACCTCCTGTAGGGTTCGTTCACTTCAACCCTTCATGTAGGGGGTTATATCTGCAATAGATGTCTCGTAGTTGACAGTGCGCGAGGTGACCGGTCTGCCTGCAACCTCCTGTAGGGTTCGTTCACTTCAACCCTTCCTGTAGGGGGTTATATCTGCAATAGATGTCTCGTAGTTGACAGTGCGCGAGGTGCCCTGTCTGCCTGCAACCTCCTGTAGGGTTCGTTCACTTCAACCCTTCCTGTAGGGGGTGATATCTGCAATAGATGTCTCGTAGTTCACAGTGCGCGAAGTGAACTGTCTGCCTGCAACCTCCTGTAGGGGGTTATATCTGCAATAGATGTCTCGTAGTTGACAGTGCGCGAGGTGCCCTGTCTGCCTGCAACCTCCTGTAGGGGTTATATCTGCAATAGATGTCTCGTAGTTGACAGTGCGCGAAGTGCCCTGTCTGCCTGCAACCTCCTGTAGGGGGTTATATCTGCAATAGATGTCTCGTAGTTGACAGTGCGCGAGGTGCCCTGTCTGCCTGCAACCTCCTGTAGGGGGTTATATCTGCAATAGATGTCTCGTAGTTCACAGAGCGCGAGATGACCGGTCTGCCTGCAACCTCCTGTAGGGTTCGTTCACTTGAACCCTTCCTGTAGGGGGTTATATCTGCAATAGATGTCTCGTAGTTAACAGTGCGCGAGGTGACCGGTCTGCCTGCAACCTCTTGTAGGGTTCGTTCACTTTAACCCTTCCTGTAGGGGGTGATATCTGCAATAGATGTCTCGTAGTTGACAGTGCGCGAAGTGAACTGTCTGCCTGCAACCTCCAGTAGTGTTCGTTCACTTCAACCCTTCCTGTAGGGGGTGATATCTGCAATAGATGTCTCGTAGTTCACAGTGCGCGAAGTGAACTGTCTGCCTGCAACCTCCTGTAGGGTTCGTTCACTTCAACCCTTCCTGTAGGGGGTTATATCTGCAATAGATGTCTCGTAGTTGACAGTGCGCGAGGTGACCGGTCTGCCTGCAACCTCCTGTAGGGTTCGCTCACTTCAACCCTTCCTGTAGGGGGTGATATCTGCAATAGATGTCTCGTAGTTGACAGTGCGCGAAGTGAACTGTCTGCCTGCAACCTCCTGTAGGGTTCGTTCACTTCAACCCTTCCTGTAGGGGGTTATATCTGCAATAGATGTCTCGTAGTTGACAGTGCGCGAAGTGAACTGTCTGCCTGCAACCTCCTGTAGGGTTCGTTCACTTCAACCCTTCTTCTGGGGGGTTATATCTGCAATAGATGTCTCGTAGTTCACAGTGTGCGAAGTGAACTGTCTGCCTGCAACCTCCTGTAGGGTTCGTTCACTTCAACCATTCCTCTGGGGGGTGATATCTGCAACAGATGTCTCGTAGTTCACAGTGCGCGAAGTGATCTGTCTGCTTGCAACCTCCTGTAGGGTTCGTTCACTTCAACCCTTCCTGTAGGGGGTTATATCTGCACTAGATGTCTCGTAGTTCACAGTGCGCGAAGTGAACTGTCTGCCTGCAACCTCCTGTAGGGTTCGTTCACTTCAACCCTTCCTCTGGGGGGTTATATCTTCAATAGATGTCTCGTAGTTGACAGTGCGCGAAGTGAACAGTCTGCCTGCAACCTCCTGTAGGGTTTGTTCACTTCAACCCTTCCTCGTGGGGTGATATCTGCAATAGATGTCTCGTAGTTCACAGTGCGCAAAGTGAACTGTCTGCCTGCAACCTCTTGTAGGGTTCGTTCACTTCAACCCTTCCTGTAGGGGGTTATATCTGCAATAGATGTCTCGTAGTTGACAGTGCGCGAGGTGACCGGTCTGCCTGCAACCTCCTGTAGGGTTCGTTCACTTCAACCCTTCCTGTTAGGGGTTATATCTGCAATAGATGTCTCGTAGTTGACAGTGCGCGAGGTGACCGGTCTGCCTGCAACCTCTTGTAGGGTTTGTTCACTTCAACCCTTCCTCGTGGGGTGATATCTGCAATAGATGTCTCGTAGTTCACAGTGCGCGAAGTGAACTGTCTGCCTGCAACCTCCTGTAGGGTTCGTTCACTTCAACCCTTCCTGTAGGGGGTTATATCTGCAATAGATGTCTCGTAGTTGACATTGCGCGAAGTGAACTGTCTGCCTGCAACCTCCAGTAGTGTTCGTTCACTTCAACCCTTCCTGTAGGGGGTTATATCTGCAATAGATGTCTCGTAGTTGACAGTGCGCGAAGTGAACTGTCTGGCTGCAACCTCCTGTAGGGTTCGTTCACTTCAACCCTTCCTGTAGGGGGTTATATCTGCAATAGATGTCTCGTAGTTGACAGTGCGCGAGGTGACCGGTCTGCCTGCAACCTCCTGTAGGGTTCGTTCACTTGAACCCTTCCTGTAGGGGGTTATATCTGCAATAGATGTCTCGTAGTTGACAGTGCGCGTGGTGACCGGTCTGCCTGCAACCTCTTGTAGGGTTCGTTCACTTCAACCCTTCCTGTAGGGGGTGATATCTGCAATAGATGTCTCGTAGTTGACAGTGCGCGAAGTGAACTGTCTGCCTGCAACCTCCAGTAGTGTTCGTTCATTTCAACCCTTCCTGTAGGGGGTGATATCTGCAATAGATGTCTCGTAGTTCACAGTGCGCGAAGTGAACTGTCTGCCTGCAACCTCCTGTAGGGTTCGTTCACTTCAACCCTTCCTGTAGAGGGTTATATCTGCAATAGATGTCTCGTAGTTGACAGTGCGCGAAGTGAACTGTCTGGCTGCAACCTCCTGTAGGGTTCGTTCACTTCAACCCTTCCTGTAGGGGGTTATATCTGCAATAGATGTCTCGTAGTTGACAGTGCGCGAAGTGAACTGTCTGCCTGCAACCTCCTGTAGGGTTCGTTCACTTCAACCCTTCCTGTAGGGGGTGATATCTGCAATAGATGTCTCGTAGTTGACAGTGCGCGAAGTGAACTGTCTGCCTGCAACCTCCTGTAGGGTTCGTTCACTTCAACCCTTCCTCTGGGGGGTGATATCTGCATTAGATGTCTCGTGGTTGACAGTGCGCGAAGTGAACTGTCTGCCTGCAACCTCCTGTAGGGTTCGTTCACTTCAACCCTTCCTCTGGGGGGTGATATCTGCAATAGATGTCTCGTAGTTGACAGTGCGCGAAGTGAACTGTCTGCCTGCAACCTCCTTTAGGGTTCGTTCACTTCAACCCTTCCTGTAGGGGGTTATATCTGCAATAGATGTCTCGTAGTTGACAGTGCGCGAAGTGAACTGTCTGCCTGCAACCTCCTGTAGGGTTCGTTCACTTCAACCCTTCCTCTGGGGGGTGATATCTGCAATAGATGTCTCGTAGTTGACAGTGCGCGAAGTGAACTGTCTGCCTGCAACCTCCTGTAGGGTTCGTTCACTTCAACCCTTCCTGTAGGGGGTTATATCTGCAATAGATGTCTCGTAGTTGACAGTGCGCGAAGTGAACTGTCTGCCTGCAACCTCCTGTAGGGTTCGTTCACTTCAACCCTTCATGTAGGGGGTTATATCTGCAATAGATGTCTCGTAGTTGACAGTGCGCGAGGTGACCGGTCTGCCTGCAACCTCCTGTAGGGTTCGTTCACTTCAACCCTTCCTGTAGGGGGTTATATCTGCAATAGATGTCTCGTAGTTGACAGTGCGCGAGGTGCCCTGTCTGCCTGCAACCTCCTGTAGGGTTCGTTCACTTCAACCCTTCCTGTAGGGGGTGATATCTGCAATAGATGTCTCGTAGTTCACAGTGCGCGAAGTGAACTGTCTGCCTGCAACCTCCTGTAGGGGGTTATATCTGCAATATATGTCTCGTAGTTGACAGTGCGCGAGGTGCCCTGTCTGCCTGCAACCTCCTGTAGGGGTTATATCTGCAATAGATGTCTCGTAGTTGACAGTGCGCGAAGTGCCCTGTCTGCCTGCAACCTCCTGTAGGGGGTTATATCTGCAATAGATGTCTCGTAGTTGACAGTGCGCGAGGTGCCCTGTCTGCCTGCAACCTCCTGTAGGGGGTTATATCTGCAATAGATGTCTCGTAGTTCACAGAGCGCGAGATGACCGGTCTGCCTGCAACCTCCTGTAGGGTTCGTTCACTTGAACCCTTCCTGTAGGGGGTTATATCTGCAATAGATGTCTCGTAGTTAACAGTGCGCGAGGTGACCGGTCTGCCTGCAACCTCTTGTAGGGTTCGTTCACTTTAACCCTTCCTGTAGGGGGTGATATCTGCAATAGATGTCTCGTAGTTGACAGTGCGCGAAGTGAACTGTCTGCCTGCAACCTCCAGTAGTGTTCGTTCACTTCAACCCTTCCTGTAGGGGGTGATATCTGCAATAGATGTCTCGTAGTTCACAGTGCGCGAAGTGAACTGTCTGCCTGCAACCTCCTGTAGGGTTCGTTCACTTCAACCCTTCCTGTAGAGGGTTATATCTGCAATAGATGTCTTGTAGTTGACAGTGCGCGAAGTGAACTGTCTGGCTGCACCCTCCTGTAGGTTTCGTTCACTTCAACCATTCCTGTAGGGGGTTATATCTGCAATAGATGTCTCGTAGTTGACAGTGCGCGAAGTGAACTGTCTGCCTGCAACCTCCTGTAGGGTTCGTTCACTTCAACCCTTCCTGTAGGGGGTGATATCTGCAATAGATGTCTCGTAGTTGACAGTGCGCGAAGTGAACTGTCTGCCTGCAACCTCCTGTAGCGTTCGTTCACTTCAACCCTTCCTCTGGGGTGTGATATCTGCAATAGATTTCTCGTGGTTGACAGTGCGCGAAGTGAACTTTGCCTGCAACCTCCTGTAGGGTTCGTTCACTTCAACCCTTCCTCTGGGGGGTGATATCTGCAATAGATGTCTCGTAGTTCACAGTGCGCGAAGTGAACTGTCTGCCTGCAACCTCCTGTAGGGGGTTATATCTGCAATAGATGTCTCGTAGTTGACAGTGCGCGAGGTGCCCTGTCTGCCTGCAACCTCCTGTACGGGGTTATATCTGCAATAGATGTCTCGTAGTTGACAGTGCGCGAAGTGCCCTGTCTGCCTGCAACCTCCTGTAGGGGGTTATATCTGCAATAGATGTCTCGTAGTTGACAGTGCGCGAGGTGCCCTGTCTGCCTGCAACCTCCTGTAGGGGGTTATATCTGCAATAGATGTCTCGTAGTTCACAGAGCGCGAGGTGACCGGTCTGCCTGCAACCTCCTGTAGGGTTCGTTCACTTCAACCCTTCCTGTAGGGGGTTATATCTGCAATAGGTGTCTCGTAGTTGACAGTGCGCGAAGTGAACTGTCTGCCTGCAACCTCCTGTAGGGTTCGTTTACTTCAACCCTTCCTGTAGGGGGTTATATCTGCAATAGATGTCTCGTAGTTGACAGTGCGCGAAGTGCCCTGTCTGCCTGCAACCTCTTGTAGGGTTCGTTCACTTCAACCCTTCCTGTAAGGGGTTATATCTGCAATAGATATCTCGTAGTTGACAGTGCGCGGAGTGAACTGTCTGCCTGCAACCTCCTGTAGGGTTCGTTCACTTCAACCCTTCCTGAAGGGTTTATATCTGCAATAGATGTCTCGTAGTTGACAGTGCGCGAGGTGACCGGTCTGCCTGCAACCTCCTGTAGGGTTCGTGCACTTCAACCCTTCCTGTAGGGGGTTATATCTGCACTAGATGTCTCGTAGTTCACAGTGCGCGAAGTGAACTGTCTGCCTGCAACCTCCTGTAGGGTTCGTTCACTTCAACCCTTCCTCTGGGGGGTTATATCTTCAATAGATGTCTCGTAGTTGACAGTGCGCGAAGTGAACTCTCTGCCTGCAACCTCCTGTAGGGTTCGTTCACTTCAACCCTTCCTCTGGGGGGTTATATCTTCAATAGATGTCTCGTAGTTGACAGTGCGCGAAGTGAACAGTCTGCCTGCAACCTCCTGTAGGGTTTGTTCACTTCAACCCTTCCTCGTGGGGTGATATCTGCAATAGATGTCTCGTAGTTCACAGTGCGCGAAGTGAACTGTCTGCCTGCAACCTCCTGTAGGGTTCGTTCACTTCAACCCTTCCTGTAGGGGGTTATATCTGCAATAGATGTCTCGTAGTTGACAGTGCGCGAGGTGACCGGTCTGCCTGCAACCTCCTGTAGGGTTCGTTCACTTCAACCCTTCCTGTTAGGGGTTATATCTGCAATAGATGTCTCGTAGTTGACAGTGCGCGAGGTGACCGGTCTGCCTGCAACCTCTTGTACGGTTTGTTCACTTCAACCCTTCCTCGTGGGGTGATATCTGCAATAGATGTCTCGTAGTTCACAGTGCGCGAAGTGAACTGTCTGCCTGCAACCTCCTGTAGGGTTCGTTCACTTCAACCCTTCCTGTAGGGGGTTATATCTGCAATAGATGTCTCGTAGTTGACATTGCGCGAAGTGAACTGTCTGCCTGCAACCTCCAGTAGTGTTCGTTCACTTCAACCCTTCCTGTAGGGGGTTATATCTGCAATAGATGTCTCGTAGTTGACAGTGCGCGAAGTGAACTGTCTGGCTGCAACCTCCTGTAGGGTTCGTTCACTTCAACCCTTCCTGTAGGGGGTTATATCTGCAATAGATGTCTCGTAGTTGACAGTGCGCGAGGTGACCGGTCTGCCTGCAACCTCCTGTAGGGTTCGTTCACTTGAACCCTTCCTGTAGGGGGTTATATCTGCAATAGATGTCTCGTAGTTGACAGTGCGCGTGGTGACCGGTCTGCCTGCAACCTCTTGTAGGGTTCGTTCACTTCAACCCTTCCTGTAGGGGGTGATATCTGCAATAGATGTCTCGTAGTTGACAGTGCGCGAAGTGAACTGTCTGCCTGCAACCTCCAGTAGTGTTCGTTCATTTCAACCCTTCCTGTAGGGGGTGATATCTGCAATAGATGTCTCGTAGTTCACAGTGCGCGAAGTGAACTGTCTGCCTGCAACCTCCTGTAGGGTTCGTTATTAACCCTTCCTGTAGAGGGTTATATCTGCAATAGATGTCTCGTAGTTGACAGTGCGCGAAGTGAACTGTCTGGCTGCAACCTCCTGTAGGGTTCGTTCACTTCAACCCTTCCTGTAGGGGGTTATATCTGCAATAGATGTCTCGTAGTTGACAGTGCGCGAAGTGAACTGTCTGCCTGCAACCTCCTGTAGGGTTCGTTCACTTCAACCCTTCCTGTAGGGGGTGATATCTGCAATAGATGTCTCGTAGTTGACAGTGCGCGAAGTGAACTGTCTGCCTGCAACCTCCTGTAGGGTTCGTTCACTTCAACCCTTCCTCTGGGGGGTGATATCTGCATTAGATGTCTCGTGGTTGACAGTGCGCGAAGTGAACTGTCTGCCTGCAACCTCCTGTAGGGTTCGTTCACTTCAACCCTTCCTCTGGGGGGTGATATCTGCAATAGATGTCTCGTAGTTGACAGTGCGCGAAGTGAACTGTCTGCCTGCAACCTCCTTTAGGGTTCGTTCACTTCAACCCTTCCTGTAGGGGGTTATATCTGCAATAGATGTCTCGTAGTTGACAGTGCGCGAAGTGAACTGTCTGCCTGCAACCTCCTGTAGGGTTCGTTCACTTCAACCCTTCCTCTGGGGGGTGATATCTGCAATAGATGTCTCGTAGTTGACAGTGCGCGAAGTGAAGTGTCTGCCTGCAACCTCCTATAGGGTTCGTTCACTTCAACCCTTCCTGTAGGGGGTTATATCTGCAATAGATGTCTCGTAGTTGACAGTGCGCGAAGTGAACTGTCTGCCTGCAACCTCCTGTAGGGTTCGTTCACTTCAACCCTTCATGTAGGGGGTTATATCTGCAATAGATGTCTCGTAGTTGACAGTGCGCGAGGTGACCGGTCTGCCTGCAACCTCCTGTAGGGTTCGTTCACTTCAACCCTTCCTGTAGGGGGTTATATCTGCAATAGATGTCTCGTAGTTGACAGTGCGCGAGGTGCCCTGTCTGCCTGCAACCTCCTGTAGGGTTCGTTCACTTCAACCCTTCCTGTAGGGGGTGATATCTGCAATAGATGTCTCGTAGTTCACAGTGCGCGAAGTGAACTGTCTGCCTGCAACCTCCTGTAGGGGGTTATATCTGCAATAGATGTCTCGTAGTTGACAGTGCGCGAGGTGCCCTGTCTGCCTGCAACCTCCTGTAGGGGTTATATCTGCAATAGATGTCTCGTAGTTGACAGTGCGCGAAGTGCCCTGTCTGCCTGCAACCTCCTGTAGGGTGTTATATCTGCAATAGATGTCTCGTAGTTGACAGTGCGCGAGGTGCCCTGTCTGCCTGCAACCTCCTGTAGGGGGTTATATCTGCAATAGATGTCTCGTAGTTCACAGAGCGCGAGATGACCGGTCTGCCTGCAACCTCCTGTAGGGTTCGTTCACTTGAACCCTTCCTGTAGGGGGTTATATCTGCAATAGATGTCTCGTAGTTAACAGTGCGCGAGGGGACCGGTCTGCCTGCAACCTCTTGTAGGGTTCGTTCACTTTAACCCTTCCTGTAGGGGGTGATATCTGCAATAGATGTCTCGTAGTTGACAGTGCGCGAAGTGAACTGTCTGCCTGCAACCTCCAGTAGTGTTCGTTCACTTCAACCCTTCCTGTAGGGGGTGATATCTGCAATAGATGTCTCGTAGTTCACAGTGCGCGAAGTGAACTGTCTGCCTGCAACCTCCTGTAGGGTTCGTTCACTTCAACCCTTCCTGTAGAGGGTTATATCTGCAATAGATGTCTTGTAGTTGACAGTGCGCGAAGTGAACTGTCTGGCTGCACCCTCCTGTAGGTTTCGTTCACTTCAACCATTCCTGTAGGGGGTTATATCTGCAATAGATGTCTCGTAGTTGACAGTGCGCGAAGTGAACTGTCTGCCTGCAACCTCCTGTAGGGTTCGTTCACTTCAACCCTTCCTGTAGGGGGTGATATCTGCAATAGATGTCTCGTAGTTGACAGTGCGCGAAGTGAACTGTCTGCCTGCAACCTCCTGTAGCGTTCGTTCACTTCAACCCTTCCTCTGGGGTGTGATATCTGCAATAGATTTCTCGTGGTTGACAGTGCGCGAAGTGAACTTTGCCTGCAACCTCCTGTAGGGTTCGTTCACTTCAACCCTTCCTCTGGGGGGTGATATCTGCAATAGATGTCTCGTAGTTCACAGTGCGCGAAGTGAACTGTCTGCCTGCAACCTCCTGTAGGGGGTTATATCTGCAATAGATGTCTCGTAGTTGACAGTGCGCGAGGTGCCCTGTCTGCCTGCAACCTCCTGTACGGGGTTATATCTGCAATAGATGTCTCGTAGTTGACAGTGCGCGAAGTGCCCTGTCTGCCTGCAACCTCCTGTAGGGGGTTATATCTGCAATAGATGTCTCGTAGTTGACAGTGCGCGAGGTGCCCTGTCTGCCTGCAACCTCCTGTAGGGGGTTATATCTGCAATAGATGTCTCGTAGTTCACAGAGCGCGAGGTGACCGGTCTGCCTGCAACCTCCTGTAGGGTTCGTTCACTTCAACCCTTCCTGTAGGGGGTTATATCTGCAATAGGTGTCTCGTAGTTGACAGTGCGCGAAGTGAACTGTCTGCCTGCAACCTCCTGTAGGGTTCGTTTACTTCAACCCTTCCTGTAGGGGGTTATATCTGCAATAGATGTCTCGTAGTTGACAGTGCGCGAAGTGCCCTGTCTGCCTGCAACCTCTTGTAGGGTTCGTTCACTTCAACCCTTCCTGTAAGGGGTTATATCTGCAATAGATATCTCGTAGTTGACAGTGCGCGGAGTGAACTGTCTGCCTGCAACCTCCTGTAGGGTTCGTTCACTTCAACCCTTCCTGAAGGGTTTATATCTGCAATAGATGTCTCGTAGTTGACAGTGCGCGAGGTGACCGGTCTGCCTGCAACCTCCTGTAGGGTTCGTGCACTTCAACCCTTCCTGTAGGGGGTTATATCTGCACTAGATGTCTCGTAGTTCACAGTGCGCGAAGTGAACTGTCTGCCTGCAACCTCCTGTAGGGTTCGTTCAGTTCAACCCTTCCTCTGGGGGGTTATATCTTCAATAGATGTCTCGTAGTTGACAGTGCGCGAAGTGAACTGTCTGCCTGCAACCTCCTGTAGGGTTCGTTCACTTCAACCCTTCCTCTGGGGGGTTATATCTTCAATAGATGTCTCGTAGTTGACAGTGCGCGAAGTGAACAGTCTGCCTGCAACCTCCTGTAGGGTTTGTTCACTTCAACCCTTCCTCGTGGGGTGATATCTGCAATAGATGTCTCGTAGTTCACAGTGCGCGAAGTGAACTGTCTGCCTGCAACCTCCTGTAGGGTTCGTTCACTTCAACCCTTCCTGTAGGGGGTTATATCTGCAATAGATGTCTCGTAGTTGACAGTGCGCGAGGTGACCGGTCTGCCTGCAACCTCCTGTAGGGTTCGTTCACTTCAACCCTTCCTGTTAGGGGTTATATCTGCAATAGATGTCTCGTAGTTGACAGTGCGCGAGGTGACCGGTCTGCCTGCAACCTCTTGTAGGGTTTGTTCACTTCAACCCTTCCTCGTGGGGTGATATCTGCAATAGATGTCTCGTAGTTCACAGTGCGCGAAGTGAACTGTCTGCCTGCAACCTCCTGTAGGGTTCGTTCACTTCAACCCTTCCTGTAGGGGGTTATATCTGCAATAGATGTCTCGTAGTTGACATTGCGCGAAGTGAACTGTCTGCCTGCAACCTCCAGTAGTGTTCGTTCACTTCAACCCTTCCTGTAGGGGGTTATATCTGCAATAGATGTCTCGTAGTTGACAGTGCGCGAAGTGAACTGTATGGCTGCAACCTCCTGTAGGGTTCGTTCACTTCAACCCTTCCTGTAGGGGGTGATATCTGCAATAGATGTCTCGTAGTTGACAGTGCGCGTGGTGACCGGTCTGCCTGCAACCTCTTGTAGGGTTCGTTCACTTCAACCCTTCCTGTAGGGGGTGATATCTGCAATAGATGTCTCGTAGTTGACAGTGCGCGAAGTGAACTGTCTGCCTGCAACCTCCAGTAGTGTTCGTTCATTTCAACCCTTCCAGTAGGGGGTGATATCTGCAATAGATGTCTCGTAGTTCACAGTGCGCGAAGTGAACTGTCTGCCTGCAACCTCCTGTAGGGTTCGTTCACTTCAACCCTTCCTGTAGAGGGTTATATCTGCAATAGATGTCTCGTAGTTGACAGTGCGCGAAGTGAACTGTCTGGCTGCAACCTCCTGTAGGGTTCGTTCACTTCAACCCTTCCTGTAGGGGGTTATATCTGCAATAGATGTCTCGTAGTTGACAGTGCGCGAAGTGAACTGTCTGCCTGCAACCTCCTGTAGGGTTCGTTCACTTCAACCCTTCCTGTAGGGGGTGATATCTGCAATAGATGTCTCGTAGTTAACAGTGCGCGAAGTGAACTGTCTGCCTGCAACCTCCTGTAGGGTTCGTTCACTTCAACCCTTCCTCTGGGGGGTGATATCTGCATTAGATGTCTCGTGGTTGACAGTGCGCGAAGTGAACTGTCTGCCTGCAACCTCCTGTAGGGTTCGTTCACTTCAACCCTTCCTCTGGGGGGTGATATCTGCAATAGATGTCTCGTAGTTGACAGTGCGCGAAGTGAACTGTCTGCCTGCAACCTCCTTTAGGGTTCGTTCACTTCAACCCTTCCTGTAGGGGGTTATATCTGCAATAGATGTCTCGTAGTTGACAGTGCGCGAAGTGAACTGTCTGCCTGCAACCTCCTGTAGGGTTCGTTCACTTCAACCCTTCCTCTGGGGGGTGATATCTGCAATAGATGTCTCGTAGTTGACAGTGCGCGAAGTGAACTGTCTGCCTGCAACCTCCTGTAGGGTTCGTTCACTTCAACCCTTCCTGTAGGGGGTTATATCTGCAATAGATGTCTCGTAGTTGACAGTGCGCGAAGTGAACTGTCTGCCTGCAACCTCCTGTAGGGTTCGTTCACTTCAACCCTTCATGTAGGGGGTTATATCTGCAATAGATGTCTCGTAGTTGACAGTGCGCGAGGTGACCGGTCTGCCTGCAACCTCCTGTAGGGTTCGTTCACTTCACCCCTTCCTGTAGGGGGTTATATCTGCAATAGATGTCTCGTAGTTGACAGTGCGCGAGGTGCCCTGTCTGCCTGCAACCTCCTGTAGGGTACGTTCACTTCAACCCTTCCTGTAGGGGGTGATATCTGCAATAGATGTCTCGTAGTTCACAGTGCGCGAAGTGAACTGTCTGCCTGCAACCTCCTGTAGGGGGTTATATCTGCAATAGATGTCTCGTAGTTGACAGTGCGCGAGGTGCCCTGTCTGCCTGCAACCTCTTGTAGGGGTTATATCTGCAATAGATGTCTCGTAGTTGACAGTGCGCGAAGTGCCCTGTCTGCCTGCAACCTCCTGTAGGGGGTTATATCTGCAATAGATGTCTCGTAGTTGACAGTGCGCGAGGTGCCCTGTCTGCCTGCAACCTCCTGTAGGGGGTTATATCTGCAATAGATGTCTCGTAGTTCACAGAGCGCGAGATGACCGGTCTGCCTGCAACCTCCTGTAGGGTTCGTTCACTTGAACCCTTCCTGTAGGGGGTTATATCTGCAATAGATGTCTCGTAGTTAACAGTGCGCGAGGTGACCGGTTTGCCTGCAACCTCTTGTAGGGTTCGTTCACTTTAACCCTTCCTGTAGGGGGTGATATCTGCAATAGATGTCTCGTAGTTGACAGTGCGCGAAGTGAACTGTCTGCCTGCAACCTCCAGTAGTGTTCGTTCACTTCAACCCTTCCTGTAGGGGGTGATATCTGCAATAGATGTCTCGTAGTTCACAGTGCGCGAAGTGAACTGTCTGCCTGCAACCTCCTGTAGGGTTCGTTCACTTCAACCCTTCCTGTAGAGGGTTATATCTGCAATAGATGTCTTGTAGTTGACAGTGCGCGAAGTGAACTGTCTGGCTGCACCCTCCTGTAGGTTTCGTTCACTTCAACCATTCCTGTAGGGGGTTATATCTGCAATAGATGTCTCGTAGTTGACAGTGCGCGAAGTGAACTGTCTGCCTGCAACCTCCTGTAGGGTTCGTTCACTTCAACCCTTCCTGTAGGGGGTGATATCTGCAATAGATGTCTCGTAGTTGACAGTGCGCGAAGTGAACTGTCTGCCTGCAACCTCCTGTAGCGTTCGTTCACTTCAACCCTTCCTCTGGGGTGTGATATCTGCAATAGATTTCTCGTGGTTGACAGTGCGCGAAGTGAACTTTGCCTGCAACCTCCTGTAGGGTTCGTTCACTTCAACCCTTCCTCTGGGGGGTGATATCTGCAATAGATGTCTCGTAGTTCACAGTGCGCGAAGTGAACTGTCTGCCTGCAACCTCCTGTAGGGGGTTATATCTGCAATAGATGTCTCGTAGTTGACAGTGCGCGAGGTGCCCTGTCTGCCTGCAACCTCCTGTACGGGGTTATATCTGCAATAGATGTCTCGTAGTTGACAGTGCGCGAAGTGCCCTGTCTGCCTGCAACCTCCTGTAGGGGGTTATATCTGCAATAGATGTCTCGTAGTTGACAGTGCGCGAGGTGCCCTGTCTGCCTGCAACCTCCTGTAGGGGGTTATATCTGCAATAGATGTCTCGTAGTTCACAGAGCGCGAGGTGACCGGTCTGCCTGCAACCTCCTGTAGGGTTCGTTCACTTCAACCCTTCCTGTAGGGGGTTATATCTGCAATAGGTGTCTCGTAGTTGACAGTGCGCGAAGTGAACTGTCTGCCTGCAACCTCCTGTAGGGTTCGTTTACTTCAACCCTTCCTGTAGGGGGTTATATCTGCAATAGATGTCTCGTAGTTGACAGTGCGCGAAGTGCCCTGTCTGCCTGCAACCTCTTGTAGGGTTCGTTCACTTCAACCCTTCCTGTAAGTGGTTATATCTGCAATAGATATCTCGTAGTTGACAGTGCGCGGAGTGAACTGTCTGCCTGCAACCTCCTGTAGGGTTCGTTCACTTCAACCCTTCCTGAAGGGTTTATATCTGCAATAGATGTCTCGTAGTTGACAGTGCGCGAGGTGACCGGTCTGCCTGCAACCTCCTGTAGGGTTCGTGCACTTCAACCCTTCCTGTAGGGGGTTATATCTGCACTAGATGTCTCGTAGTTCACAGTGCGCGAAGTGAACTGTCTGCCTGCAACCTCCTGTAGGGTTCGTTCACTTCACCCCTTCCTCTGGGGGGTTATATCTTCAATAGATGTCTCGTAGTTGACAGTGCGCGAAGTGAACTGTCTGCCTGCAACCTCCTGTAGGGTTTGTTCACTTCAACCCTTCCTCGTGGGGTGATATCTGCAATAGATGTCTCGTAGTTGACAGTGCGCGAGGTGACCGGTCTGCCTGCAACCTCCTGTAGGGTTTGTTCACTTCAACCCTTCCTGTAGGGGGTGATATCTGCAATAGATGTCTCGTAGTTGACATTACGCGAAGTGAACTGTCTGCCTGCAACCTCCAGTAGTGTTCGTTCACTTCAACCCTTCCTGTAGGGGGTTATATCTGCAATAGATGTCTCGTAGTTGACAGTGCGCGAAGTGAACTGTCTGGCTGCAACCTCCTGTAGGGTTCGTTCACTTCAACCCTTCCTGTAGGGGGTTATATCTGCAATAGATGTCTCGTAGTTGACAGTGCGCGAGGTGACCGGTCTGCCTGCAACCTCCTGTAGGGTTCGTTCACTTGAACCCTTCCTGTAGGGGGTTATATCTGCAATAGATGTCTCGTAGTTGACAGTGCGCGTGGTGACCGGTCTGCCTGCAACCTCTTGTAGGGTTCGTTCACTTCAACCCTTCCTGTAGGGGGTGATATCTGCAATAGATGTCTCGTAGTTGACAGTGCGCGAAGTGAACTGTCTGCCTGCAACCTCCTGTAGGGTTCGTTCACTTCAACCCTTCCTGTAGAGGGTTATATCTGCAATAGATGTCTCGTAGTTGACAGTGCGCGAGGAGACCGGTCTGCCTGCAACCTCCTGTAGGGTTCGTTCACTTCAACCCTTCCTGTAGGGGGTTATATCTGCAATAGATGTCTCGTAGTTGACAGTGCGCGAAGTGAACTGTCTGCCTGCAACCTCCCGTAGGGTTCGTTCACTTCAACCCTTCCTCTGGGGGGTGATATCTGCAATAGATGTCTCGTAGTTCGCAGTGCGCGAAGTGAACTGTCTGCTTGCAACCTCCTGTAGGGTTCGTTCACTTCAACCCTTCCTGTAGGGTGTTATATCTGCAATAGATGTCTCGTAGTTCACAGTGCGCGAAGTGAACTGTCTGCCTGCAACCTCCTGTAGGGTTCGTTCACTTCAACCCTTCCTCTGGGGGGTTATATCTGCAATAGATGTCTCGTAGTTCACAGTGCGCGAAGTGAACTGTCTGCCTGCAACCTCCTGTAGGGTTCGTTCACTTCAACCCTTCCTGTAGGGGGTTATATCTGCAATAGATGTCTCGTAGTTCACAGTGCGCGAAGTGAACTGTCTGCCTGCAACCTCCTGTAGGGTTCGTTCACTTCAACCCTTCCTCTGGGGGGTTATATCCGCAATAGATGTCTCGTAGTTGACAGTGCGCGAAGTGAACTGTCTGCCTGCAACCTCCTGTAGGGTTTGTTCACTTCAACCCCTCCTCGTGGGGTGATATCTGCAATAGATGTCTCGTAGTTCACAGTGCGCGAAGTGAACTGTCTGCCTGCAACCTCCTGTAGGGTTCGTTCACTTCAACCCTTCCTGTAGGCGGTTATATCTGCAATAGATGTCTCGTAGTTGACAGTGCGCGAGGTGACCGGTCTGCCTGCAACCTCCTGTAGGGTTCGTTCACTTCAACCCTTCCTGTTGGGGGTTATATCTGCAATAGATGTCTCGTAGTTGACAGTGCGCGAGGTGACCGGTCTGCCTGCAACCTCCTGTAGGGTTTGTTCACTTCAACCCTTCCTGTAGGGGGTGATATCTGCAATAGATGTCTCGTAGTTCACAGTGCGCGAAGTGAACTTTCTGCCTGCAACCTCCAGTAGTGTTCGTTCACTTCAACCCTTCCTGTAGGGGGTTATATCTGCAATAGATGTCTCGTAGTTGACAGTGCGCGAAGTGAACTGTCTGGCTGCAACCTCCTGTAGGGTTCGTTCACTTCAACCCTTCCTGTAGGGGGTTATATCTGCAATAGATGTCTCGTAGTTGACAGTTCGCGAGGTGACCGGTCTGCCTGCAACCTCCTGTAGGGTTCTTTCACTTTAACCCTTCCTGTAGGGGGTTATATCTGCAATAGATGTCTCGTAGTTGACAGTGCGCGAGGTGACCGGTCTGCCTGCAACCTCTTGTAGGGTTCGTTCACTTCAACCCTTCCTGTAGGGGGTGATATCTGCAATAGATGTCTCGTAGTTGACAGTGCGCGAAGTGAACTGTCTGCCTGCAACCTCCAGTAGTGTTCGCTTACTTCAACTCTTCCTGTAGGGGGTGATATCTGCAATAGATGTCTCGTAGTTCACAGTGCGCGAAGTGAACTGTCTGCCTGCAACCTCCTGTAGGGTTCGTTCACTTCAACCCTTACTGTAGAGGGTTATATCTGCAATAGATGTCTCGTAGTTGACAGTGCACGAAGTGAACTGTCTGGCTGCAACCTTCTGTAGGGTTCGTTCACTTCAACCCTTCCTGTAGGGGGTTATATCTGCAAAAGATGTCTCGTAGTTGACAGTGCGCGAAGTGAACTGTCTGCTTGCAACCTCCTGTAGGGTTCGTTCACTTCAACCCTTCCTGTAGGGGGTGATATCTGCAATAGATGTCTCGTAGTTGACAGTGCGCGAAGTGAACTGTCTGCCTGCAACCTACTGTAGGGTTCGTTCACTTCAACCCTTCCTCTGGGGGGTGATATCTGCAATAGATGTCTCGTAGTTGACAGTGCGCGAAGTGAACTGTCTGCCTGCACCCTCCTGTAGGGTTCGTTCACTTCAACCCTTCCTCTGGGGGGTGATATCTGCAATAGATGTCTCGTAGTTGACAGTGCGCGAAGTGAACTGTCTGCCTGCAACCTCCTGTAGGGTTCGTTCACTTCAACCCTTCCTGTAGGGGGTTATATCTGCAATAGATGTCTCGTAGTTGACAGTGCGCGAAGTGAACTGTCTGGCTGCAACCTCCTGTAGGGTTCGTTCACTTCAACCCTTCCTGTAGGGGGTTATATCTGCAATAGATGTCTCGTAGTTGACAGTGCGCGAGGTACCCTGTCTGTCTGCAACCTCCTGTAGGATTCGTTCACTTTAACCCTTCCTCGGGGGTAATATCTGCAATAGATATCTCGTAGTTCACAGTGCGCGAGGTGCCCTGTCTGCCTGCAACCTCCTGTAGGGTTCGTTCACTTTAACCCTTCCTCGGGGGTGATATCTGCAATAGATGTCTCGTAGTTCACAGTGCTCGAGGTGCCCTGTCTGTCTGCAACCTCCTGTAGGGTTCGCTCACTTCAACGCTACCTCAGGGGGGTGATATCTGCAATAGATGTCTCGCAGTTCACAGTGCGCGGGGTGCCGTGTCTGCCTGCAACCTCCTGTAGGGTTCGTTCACTTCAACGCTTCCTCTGGGGGTGTTATCTGCAATAGATGTCTCGTAGTTCACGGTGCGCGAAGTGAACTGTCTGCCTGCAACCTCCTGTAGGGTTCGCTCACTTTAACCCTTCCTCGGGGGTAATATCTGCAATAGATATCTCGTAGTTCACAGTGCGCGAGGTGCCCTGTCTGGCTGCAACCTCCTGTAGGGTTCGTTCACTTCAACCCTTCCTCGGGGGGGGTGATATCTGCAATAGATGCCTCGTAGTTCACAGAGCGCGAGGTGACCGGTCTGCCTGAAACCTCCTGTAGGGTTCGTTCACTTCAACCCTTCCTCGTGGGGTGATATCTGCAATAGATGTCTCGTAGTTCACAGTGCGCGAAGTCAACTGTCTGCCTGCAACCTCCTGTAGGGTTCGTTCACTTCAACCCTTCCTCTGGGGGGTGATATCTGCAATAGATGTCTCGTAGTTCACAGTGCGCGAAGTGAAGTGTCTGCCTGCAACCTCCTGTAGGGTTCGCTCACTTCAACCCTTCCTGTAGGGGGTTATATCTGCAATAGATGTCTCGTAGTTGACAGTGCGCGAAGTGAACTGTCTGCCTGCAACCTTCTGTAGGGTTCGTTCTCTTCCACCCTTCCTCGTGGGGTGATATCTGCAATAGATGTCTCGTAGTTCACAGTACGCGAAGTGAACTGTCTGCCTGCAACCTCCTGTAGGGTTCATTCACTTCAACCCTTCCTCGTGGGGTGATATCTGCAATAGATGTCTCGTAGTTCACAGTGCGCGAAGTGAACTGTCTGCCTGCAACCTCCTGTAGGGTTCGTTCACTTCAACCCTTCCTCGTGGGGTGATATCTGCAATAGATGTCTCGTAGTTGACAGTGCGCGAAGTGAACTGTCTGCCTGCAACCTCCTGTAGGGTTCGTTCTCTTCAACCCTTCCTGTAGGGGGTGATATCTGCAATAGATGTCTCGTAGTTGACAGTGCGCGAAGTGAACTGTCTGCCTGCAACCTCCTGTAGGGCTGTTTTACTTAAACCCTTCCTGTAGGGGGTGATATCTGCAATAGATGTCTCGTAGTTGACAGTGCGCGAAGTGACCGGTCTGCCTGAAACCTCCTGTAGGGTTCGTTCACTTCAACCCTTCCTCTGGGGGGTGATATCTGCAATAGATGTCTCGTAGTTCACAGTGCGCGAAGTGAAGTGTCTGCCTGCAACCTCCTGTAGGGTTCGCTCACTTCAACCCTTCCTGTAGGGGGTTATATCTGCAATAGATGTCTCGTAGTTGACAGTGCGCGAAGTGAACTGTCTGCCTGCAACCTTCTGTAGGGTTCGTTCTCTTCCACCCTTCCTCGTGGGGTGATATCTGCAATAGATGTCTCGTAGTTCACAGTACGCGAAGTGAACTGTCTGCCTGCAACCTCCTGTAGGGTTCCTTCACTTCAACCCTTCCTCGTGGGGTGATATCTGCAATAGATGTCTCGTAGTTCACAGTGCGCGAAGTGAACTGTCTGCCTGCAACCTCCTGTAGGGTTCGTTCACTTCAACCCTTCCTCGTGGGGTGATATCTGCAATAGATGTCTCGTAGTTGACAGTGCGCGAAGTGAACTGTCTGCCTGCAACCTCCTGTAGGGTTCGTTCTCTTCAACCCTTCCTGTAGGGGGTGATATCTGCAATAGATGTCTCGTAGTTGACAGTGCGCGAAGTGAACTGTCAGCCTGCAACCTCCTGTAGGGCTGTTTTACTTAAACCCTTCCTGTAGGGGGTGATATCTGCAATAGATGTCTCGTAGTTGACAGTGCGCGAAGTGACCGGTCTGCCTGAAACCTCCTGTAGGGTTCGTTCACTTCAACCCTTCCTGTAGGGGTTATATCTGCAATAGATGTCTCGTAGTTCACAGTGCGCGAAGTGAACTGTCTGCCTGCAACCTCCTGTAGGGTTCGTTCACTTCAACCTTTCCTATAGGGGGTTATATCTGCAATAGATGTCCCGTAGTTGACAGTGCGCGAGGTGCCCTGTCTGCCTGAAACCTCCTGTAGGGGGTTATATCTGCAATAGATGTCTCGTAGTTGACAGTGAGCGAAGTGAACTGTCTCCCTGCAACCTCCTGTAGGGTTCGTTCACTTCAACCCTTCCTGTAGGGGGTTATATCTGCAATAGATGTCTCGTAGTTGACAGTGCGCGAGGTGAAGTGTCTGCCTGCAACCTCCTGTAGGGTTCGTTCACTTCAACCCTTCCTCGTGGGGTGATATCTGCAATAGATGTCTCGTAGTTCACAGTGCGCGAAGTGAACTGTCCGCCTGCAACCTCCTGTAGGGTTCGTTCACTTCAACCCTTCCTCTGGGGGGTGATATCTGCAATAGATGTCTCGTAGTTCACAGTGCGCGAAGTGAACTGTCTGCCTGCAACCTCCTGTAGGGTTCTTTCACTTCAACCCTTCCTGTAGGGGGTTGTTTCTGCAATAGATGTCTCGTAGTTCACAGTGCGCGAAGTGAACTGTCTGCCTGCAACCTCCTGTAGGGTTCGTTCACTTCAACCCTTCCTCTGGGGGGTTATATCTGCAATAGATGTCTCGTAGTTGACAGTGCGCGAAGTGAACTGTCTGCCTGCAACCTCCTGTAGGGTTTGTTCACTTCAACCCTTCCTCGTGGGGTGATATCTGCAACAGATGTCTCGTAGTTCACAGTGCGCGAAGTGAACTGTCTGCCTGCAACCTTCTGTAGGGTTCGTTCACTTCAACCCTTCCTCTGGGGGGTGATATCTGCAATAGATGTCTCGTAGTTCACAGTGCGCGAAGTGAACTGTCTGCCTGCAACCTCCTGTAGGGTTCGTTCACTTCAACCCTTCCTGTAGGGGGTTATATCTGCAATAGATGTCTCGTAGCTCACAGTGCGCCAAGTGAACTGTCTGCCTGCAACCTCCTGTAGGGTTCGTTCACTTCAACCCTTCCTCTGGGGGGTTATATCTGCAATAGATGTCTCGTAGTTGACAGTGCGCGAAGTGAGCTGTCTGCCTGCAACCTCCTGTAGGGTTTGTTCACTTCAACCCTTCCTCGTGGGGTGATATCTGCAATAGATGTCTCGTAGTTGACAGTGCGCGAAGTGAACTGTCTGGCTGCAACCTCCTGTAGGGTTCGTTCACTTCAACCCTTCCTGTAGGGGGTTATATCTGCAATAGATGTCTCGTAGTTGACAGTGCGCGAGGTGACCGGTCTGCCTGCAACCTCCTGTAGGGTTCGTTCACTTCAACCCTTCCTGTAGGGGGTTATATCTGCAATAGATGTCTCGTAGTTGACAGTGCGCGAGGTGACCGGTCTGCCTGCAACCTCCTGTAGGGTTCGTTCACTTCAACCCTTCCTGTAGGGGGTGATATCTGCAATAGATGTCTCGTAGTTGACAGTGCGCGAAGTGAACTGTCTGCCTGCAACCTCCTGTAGGGTTCGTTCACTTCAACCCTTCCTGTAGGGGGTTATATCTGCAATAGATGTCTCGTAGTTGACAGTGCGCGAAGTGAACTGTCTGCCTGCAACCTCCTGTAGGGTTCGTTCACTTCAACCCTTCTTCTGGGGGGTTATATCTGCAATAGATGTCTCGTAGTTCACAGTGTGCGAAGTGAACTGTCTGCCTGCAACCTCCTGTAGGGTTCGTTCACTTCAACCCTTCCTCTGGGGGGTGATATCTGCAATAGATGTCTCGTAGTTCACAGTGCGCGAAGTGATCTGTCTGCTTGCAACCTCCTGTAGGGTTCGTTCACTTCAACCCTTCCTGTAGGGGGTTATATCTGCACTAGATGTCTCGTAGTTCACAGTGCGCGAAGTGAACTGTCTGCCTGCAACCTCCTGTAGGGTTCGTTCACTTCAACCCTTCCTCTGGGGGGTTATATCTTCAATAGATGTCTCGTAGTTGACAGTGCGCGAAGTGAACTGTCTGCCTGCAACCTCCTGTAGGGTTTGTTCACTTCAACCCTTCCTCGTGGGGTGATATCTGCAATAGATGTCTCGTAGTTCACAGTGCGCGAAGTGAACTGTCTGCCTGCAACCTCCTGTAGGGTTCGTTCACTTCAACCCTTCCTGTAGGGGGTTATATCTGCAATAGATGTCTCGTAGTTGACAGTGCGCGAGGTGACCGGTCTGCCTGCAACCTCCTGTAGGGTTCGTTCACTTCAACCCTTCCTGTTAGGGGTTATATCTGCAATAGATGTCTCGTAGTTGACAGTGCGCGAGGTGACCGGTCTGCCTGCAACCTCCTGTAGGGTTTGTTCACTTCAACCCTTCCTGTAGGGGGTGATATCTGCAATAGATGTCTCGTAGTTGACATTGCGCGAAGTGAACTGTCTGCCTGCAACCTCCAGTAGTGTTCGTTCACTTCAACCCTTCCTGTAGGGGGTTATATCTGCAATAGATGTCTCGTAGTTGACAGTGCGCGAAGTGAACTGTCTGGCTGCAACCTCCTGTAGGGTTCGTTCACTTCAACCCTTCCTGTAGGGGGTTATATCTGCAATAGATGTCTCGTAGTTCACGGTGCGCGAAGTGAACTGTCTGCCTGCAACCTCCTGTAGGGTTCGCTCACTTTAACCCTTCCTCGGGGGTAATATCTGCAATAGATATCTCGTAGTTCACAGTGCGCGAGGTGCCCTGTCTGGCTGCAACCTCCTGTAGGGTTCGTTCACTTCAACCCTTCCTCGGGGGGGGTGATATCTGCAATAGATGCCTCGTAGTTCACAGAGCGCGAGGTGACCGGTCTGCCTGAAACCTCCTGTAGGGTTCGTTCACTACAACCCTTCCTCGTGGGGTGATATCTGCAATAGATGTCTCGTAGTTCACAGTGCGCGAAGTCAACTGTCTGCCTGCAACCTCCTGTAGGGTTCGTTCACTTCAACCCTTCCTCTGGGGGGTGATATCTGCAATAGATGTCTCGTAGTTCACAGTGCGCGAAGTGAAGTGTCTGCCTGCAACCTCCTGTAGGGTTCGCTCACTTCAACCCTTCCTGTAGGGGGTTATATCTGCAATAGATGTCTCGTAGTTGACAGTGCGCGAAGTGAACTGTCTGCCTGCAACCTTCTGTAGGGTTCGTTCACTTCCACCCTTCCTCGTGGGGTGATATCTGCAATAGATGTCTCGTAGTTCACAGTACGCGAAGTGAACTGTCTGCCTGCAACCTCCTGTAGGGTTCATTCACTTCAACCCTTCCTCGTGGGGTGATATCTGCAATAGATGTCTCGTAGTTCACAGTGCGCGAAGTGAACTGTCTGCCTGCAACCTCCTGTAGGGTTCGTTCACTTCAACCCTTCCTCGTGGGGTGATATCTGCAATAGATGTCTCGTAGTTGACAGTGCGCGAAGTGAACTGTCTGCCTGCAACCTCCTGTAGGGTTCGTTCTCTTCAACCCTTCCTGTAGGGGGTGATATCTGCAATAGATGTCTCGTAGTTGACAGTGCGCGAAGTGAACTGTCTGCCTGCAACCTCCTGTAGGGCTGTTTTACTTAAACCCTTCCTGTAGGGGGTGATATCTGCAATAGATGTCTCGTAGTTGACAGTGCGCGAAGTGACCGGTCTGCCTGAAACCTCCTGTAGGGTTCGTTCACTTCAACCCTTCCTGTAGGGGTTATATCTGCAATAGATGTCTCGTAGTTCACAGTGCGCGAAGTGAACTGTCTGCCTGCAACCTCCTGTAGGGTTCGTTCACTTCAACCTTTCCTATAGGGGGTTATATCTGCAATAGATGTCCCGTAGTTGACAGTGCGCGAGGTGCCCTGTCTGCCTGAAACCTCCTGTAGGGGGTTATATCTGCAATAGATGTCTCGGAGTTGACAGTGAGCGAAGTGAACTGTCTCCCTGCAACCTCCTGTAGGGTTCGTTCACTTCAACCCTTCCTGTAGGGGGTTATATCTGCAATAGATGTCTCGTAGTTGACAGTGCGCGAGGTGAAGTGTCTGCCTGCAACCTCCTGTAGGGTTCGTTCACTTCAACCCTTCCTCGTGGGGTGATATCTGCAATAGATGTCTCGTAGTTCACAGTGCGCGAAGTGAACTGTCCGCCTGCAACCTCCTGTAGGGTTCGTTCACTTCAACCCTTCCTCTGGGGGGTGATATCTGCAATAGATGTCTCGTAGTTCACAGTGCGCGAAGTGAACTGTCTGCCTGCAACCTCCTTTAGGGTTCTTTCACTTCAACCCTTCCTGTAGGGGGTTATTTCTGCAATAGATGTCTCGTAGTTCACAGTGCGCGAAGTGAACTGTCTGCCTGCAACCTCCTGTAGGGTTCGTTCACTTCAACCCTTCCTCTGGGGGGTTATATCTGCAATAGATGTCTCGTAGTTGACAGTGCGCGAAGTGAACTGTCTGCCTGCAACCTCCTGTAGGGTTTGTTCACTTCAACCCTTCCTCGTGGGGTGATATCTGCAACAGATGTCTCGTAGTTCACAGTGCGCGAAGTGAACTGTCTGCCTGCAACCTTCTGTAGGATTCGTTCACTTCAACCCTTCCTCTGGGGGGTGATATCTGCAATAGATGTCTCGTAGTTCACAGTGCGCGAAGTGAACTGTCTGCCTGCAACCTCCTGTAGGGTTCGTTCACTTCAACCCTTCCTGTAGGGGGTTATATCTGCAATAGATGTCTCGTAGCTCACAGTGCGCCAAGTGAACTGTCTGCCTGCAACCTCCTGTAGGGTTCGTTCACTTCAACCCTTCCTCTGGGGGGTTATATCTGCAATAGATGTCTCGTAGTTGACAGTGCGCGAAGTGAGCTGTCTGCCTGCAACCTCCTGTAGGGTTTGTTCACTTCAACCCTTCCTCGTGGGGTGATATCTGCAATAGATGTCTCGTAGTTGACAGTGCGCGAAGTGAACTGTCTGGCTGCAACCTCCTGTAGGGTTCGTTCACTTCAACCCTTCCTGTAGGGGGTTATATCTGCAATAGATGTCTCGTAGTTGACAGTGCGCGAGGTGACCGGTCTGCCTGCAACCTCCTGTAGGGTTCGTTCACTTCAACCGTTCCTGTAGGGGGTTATATCTGCAATAGATGTCTCGTAGTTGACAGTGCGCGAGGTGACCGGTCTGCCTGCAACCTCCTGTAGGGTTCGTTCACTTCAACCCTTCCTGTAGGGGGTGATATCTGCAATAGATGTCTCGTAGGTGACAGTGCGCGAAGTGAACTGTCTGCCTGCAACCTCCTGTAGGGTTCGTTCACTTCAACCCTTCCTGTAGGGGGTTATATCTGCAATAGATGTCTCGTAGTTGACAGTGCGCGAAGTGAACTGTCTGCCTGCAACCTCCTGTAGGGTTCGTTCACTTCAACCCTTCTTCTGGGGGGTTATATCTGCAATAGATGTCTCGTAGTTCACAGTGTGCGAAGTGAACTGTCTGCCTGCAACCTCCTGTAGGGTTCGTTCACTTCAACCCTTCCTCTGGGGGGTGATATCTGCAATAGATGTCTCGTAGTTCACAGTGCGCGAAGTGATCTGTCTGCTTGCAACCTCCTGTAGGGTTCGTTCACTTCAACCCTTCCTGTAGGGGGTTATATCTGCACTAGATGTCTCGTAGTTCACAGTGCGCGAAGTGAACTGTCTGCCTGCAACCTCCTGTAGGGTTCGTTCACTTCAACCCTTCCTGTAGGGGGTTATATCTGCAATAGATGTCTCGTAGTTGACAGTGCGCGAAGTGAACTGTCTGCCTGCAACCTCCTGTAGGGTTCGTTCACTTCAACCCTTCTTCTGGGGGGTTATATCTGCAATAGATGTCTCGTAGTTCACAGTGTGCGAAGTGAACTGTCTGCCTGCAACCTCCTGTAGGGTTCGTTCACTTCAACCCTTCCTCTGGGGGGTGATATCTGCAATAGATGTCTCGTAGTTCACAGTGCGCGAAGTGATCTGTCTGCTTGCAACCTCCTGTAGGGTTCGTTCACTTCAACCCTTCCTGTAGGGGGTTATATCTGCACTAGATGTCTCGTAGTTCACAGTGCGCGAAGTGAACTGTCTGCCTGCAACCTCCTGTAGGGTTCGTTCACTTCAACCCTTCCTCTGGGGGGTTATATCTTCAATAGATGTCTCGTAGTTGACAGTGCGCGAAGTGAACTGTCTGCCTGCAACCTCCTGTAGGGTTTGTTCACTTCAACCCTTCCTCGTGGGGTGATATCTGCAATAGATGTCTCGTAGTTCACAGTGCGCGAAGTGAACTGTCTGCCTGCAACCTCCTGTAGGGTTCGTTCACTTCAACCCTTCCTGTAGGGGGTTATATCTGCAATAGATATCTCGTAGTTGACAGTGCGCGAGGTGACCGGTCTGCCTGCAACCTCCTGTAGGGTTCGTTCACTTCAACCCTTCCTGTTAGGGGTTATATCTGCAATAGATGTCACGTAGTTGACAGTGCGCGAGGTGACCGGTCTGCCTGCAACCTCCTGTAGGGTTTGTTCACTTCAACCCTTCCTGTAGGGGGTGATATCTGCAATAGATGTCTCGTAGTTGACATTGCGCGAAGTGAACTGTCTGCCTGCAACCTCCAGTAGTGTTCGTTCACTTCAACCCTTCCTGTAGGGGGTTATATCTGCAATAGATGTCTCGTAGTTGACAGTGCGCGAAGTGAACTGTCTGGCTGCAACCTCCTGTAGGGTTCGTTCACTT
The DNA here is from genome assembly GCA_030765065.1 of Deroplatys truncata. Taxonomy (NCBI): domain Eukaryota; kingdom Metazoa; phylum Arthropoda; class Insecta; order Mantodea; family Mantidae; genus Deroplatys; species Deroplatys truncata. The sequence continues at coordinate 261,000,896 of CM060984.1, forward strand.
CAACCCTTCCTGTAGGGGGTTATATCTGCAATAGATGTCTCGTAGTTCACGGTGCGCGAAGTGAACTGTCTGCCTGCAACCTCCTGTAGGGTTCGCTCACTTTAACCCTTCCTCGGGGGTAATATCTGCAATAGATATCTCGTAGTTCACAGTGCGCGAGGTGCCCTGTCTGGCTGCAACCTCCTGTAGGGTTCGTTCACTTCAACCCTTCCTCGGGGGGGGTGATATCTGCAATAGATGCCTCGTAGTTCACAGAGCGCGAGGTGACCGGTCTGCCTGAAACCTCCTGTAGGGTTCGTTCACTTCAACCCTTCCTCGTGGGGTGATATCTGCAATAGATGTCTCGTAGTTCACAGTGCGCGAAGTCAACTGTCTGCCTGCAACCTCCTGTAGGGTTCGTTCACTTCAACCCTTCCTCTGGGGGGTGATATCTGCAATAGATGTCTCGTAGTTCACAGTGCGCGAAGTGAAGTGTCTGCCTGCAACCTCCTGTAGGGTTCGCTCACTTCAACCCTTCCTGTAGGGGGTTATATCTGCAATAGATGTCTCGTAGTTGACAGTGCGCGAAGTGAACTGTCTGCCTGCAACCTTCTGTAGGGTTCGTTCACTTCCACCCTTCCTCGTGGGGTGATATCTGCAATAGATGTCTCGTAGTTCACAGTACGCGAAGTGAACTGTCTGCCTGCAACCTCCTGTAGGGTTCATTCACTTCAACCCTTCCTCGTGGGGTGATATCTGCAATAGATGTCTCGTAGTTCACAGTGCGCGAAGTGAACTGTCTGCCTGCAACCTCCTGTAGGGTTCGTTCACTTCAACCCTTCCTCGTGGGGTGATATCTGCAATAGATGTCTCGTAGTTGACAGTGCGCGAAGTGAACTGTCTGCCTGCAACCTCCTGTAGGGTTCGTTCTCTTCAACCCTTCCTGTAGGGGGTGATATCTGCAATAGATGTCTCGTAGTTGACAGTGCGCGAAGTGAACTGTCTGCCTGCAACCTCCTGTAGGGCTGTTTTACTTAAACCCTTCCTGTAGGAGGTGATATCTGCAATAGATGTCTCGTAGTTGACAGTGCGCGAAGTGACCGGTCTGCCTGAAACCTCCTGTAGGGTTTGTTCACTTCAACCCTTCCTGTAGGGGTTATATCTGCAATAGATGTCTCCTAGTTCACAGTGCGCGAAGTGAACTGTCTGCCTGCAACCTCCTGTAGGGTTCGTTCACTTCAACCTTTCCTATAGGGGGTTATATCTGCAATAGATGTCCCGTAGTTGACAGTGCGCGAGGTGCCCTGTCTGCCTGAAACCTCCTGTAGGGGGTTATATCTGCAATAGATGTCTCGTAGTTGACAGTGAGCGAAGTGAACTGTCTCCCTGCAACCTCCTGTAGGGTTCGTTCACTTCAACCCTTCCTGTAGGGGGTTATATCTGCAATAGATGTCTCGTAGTTGACAGTGCGCGAGGTGAAGTGTCTGCCTGCAACCTCCTGTAGGGTTCGTTCACTTCAACCCTTCCTCGTGGGGTGATATCTGCAATAGATGTCTCGTAGTTCACAGTGCGCGAAGTGAACTGTCCGCCTGCAACCTCCTGTAGGGTTCGTTCACTTCAACCCTTCCTCTGGGGGGTGATATCTGCAATAGATGTCTCGTAGTTCACAGTGCGCGAAGTGAACTGTCTGCCTGCAACCTCCTTTAGGGTTCTTTCACTTCAACCCTTCCTGTAGGGGGTTATTTCTGCAATAGATGTGTCGTAGTTCACAGTGCGCGAAGTGAACTGTCTGCCTGCAACCTCCTGTAGGGTTCGTTCACTTCAACCCTTCCTCTGGGGGGTTATATCTGCAATAGATGTCTCGTAGTTGACAGTGCGCGAAGTGAACTGTCTGCCTGCAACCTCCTGTAGGGTTTGTTCACTTCAACCCTTCCTCGTGGGGTGATATCTGCAACAGATGTCTCGTAGTTCACAGTGCGCGAAGTGAACTGTCTGCCTGCAACCTTCTGTAGGGTTCGTTCACTTCAACCCTTCCTCTGGGGGGTGATATCTGCAATAGATGTCTCGTAGTTCACAGTGCGCGAAGTGAACTGTCTGCCTGCAACCTCCTGTAGGGTTCGTTCACTTCAACCCTTCCTGTAGGGGGTTATATCTGCAATAGATGTCTCGTAGCTCACAGTGCGCCAAGTGAACTGTCTGCCTGCAACCTCCTGTAGGGTTCGTTCACTTCAACCCTTCCTCTGGGGGGTTATATCTGCAATAGATGTCTCGTAGTTGACAGTGCGCGAAGTGAGCTGTCTGCCTGCAACCTCCTGTAGGGTTTGTTCACTTCAACCCTTCCTCGTGGGGTGATATCTGCAATAGATGTCTCGTAGTTGACAGTGCGCGAAGTGAACTGTCTGGCTGCAACCTCCTGTAGGGTTCGTTCACTTCAACCCTTCCTGTAGGGGGTTATATCTGCAATAGATGTCTCGTAGTTGACAGTGCGCGAGGTGACCGGTCTGCCTGCAACCTCCTGTAGGGTTCGTTCACTTCAACCCTTCCTGTAGGGGGTGATATCTGCAATAGATGTCTCGTAGTTGACAGTGCGCGAAGTGAACTGTCTGCCTGCAACCTCCTGTAGGGTTCGTTCACTTCAACCCTTCCTGTAGGGGGTTATATCTGCAATAGATGTCTCGTAGTTGACAGTGCGCGAAGTGAACTGTCTGCCTGCAACCTCCTGTAGGGTTCGTTCACTTCAACCCTTCTTCTGGGGGGTTATATCTGCAATAGATGTCTCGTAGTTCACAGTGTGCGAAGTGAACTGTCTGCCTGCAACCTCCTGTAGGGTTCGTTCACTTCAACCCTTCCTCTGGGGGGTGATATCTGCAATAGATGTCTCGTAGTTCACAGTGCGCGAAGTGATCTGTCTGCTTGCAACCTCCTGTAGGGTTCGTTCACTTCAACCCTTCCTGTAGGGGGTTATATCTGCACTAGATGTCTCGTAGTTCACAGTGCGCGAAGTGAACTGTCTGCCTGCAACCTCCTGTAGGGTTCGTTCACTTCAACCCTTCCTCTGGGGGGTTATATCTTCAATAGATGTCTCGTAGTTGACAGTGCGGGAAGTGAACTGTCTGCCTGCAACCTCCTGTAGGGTTTGTTCACTTCAACCCTTCCTCGTGGGGTGATATCTGCAATAGATGTCTCGTAGTTCACAGTGCGCGAAGTGAACTGTCTGCCTGCAACCTCCTGTAGGGTTCGTTCACTTCAACCCTTCCTGTAGGGGGTTATATCTGCAATAGATGTCTCGTAGTTGACAGTGCGCGAGGTGACCGGTCTGCCTGCAACCTCCTGTAGGGTTCGTTCACTTCAACCCTTCCTGTTAGGGGTTATATCTGCAATAGATGTCTCGTAGTTGACAGTGCGCGAGGTGACCGGTCTGCCTGCAACCTCCTGTAGGTTTTGTTCACTTCAACCCTTCCTGTAGGGGGTGATATCTGCAATAGATGTCTCGTAGTTGACATTGCGCGAAGTGAACTGTCTGCCTGCAACCTCCAGTAGTGTTCGTTCACTTCAACCCTTCCTGTAGGGGGTTATATCTGCAATAGATGTCTCGTAGTTGACAGTGCGCGAAGTGAACTGTCTGGCTGCAACCTCCTGTAGGGTTCGTTCACTTCAACCCTTCCTGTAGGGGGTTATATCTGCAATAGATGTCTCGTAGTTGACAGTGCGCGAGGTGACCGGTCTGCCTGCAACCTCCTGTAGGGTTCGTTCACTTGAACCCTTTCTGTAGGGGGTTATATCTGCAATAGATGTCTCGTAGTTGACAGTGCGCGTGGTGACCGGTCTGCCTGCAACCTCTTGTAGGGTTCGTTCACTTCAACCCTTCCTGTAGGGGGTGATATCTGCAATAGATGTCTCGTAGTTGACAGTGCGCGAAGTGAACTGTCTGCCTGCAACCTCCAGTAGTGTTCGTTCACTTCAACCCTTCCTGTAGGGGGTGATATCTGCAATAGATGTCTCGTAGTTCACAGTGCGCGAAGTGAACTGTCTGCCTGCAACCTCCTGTAGGGTTCGTTCACTTCAACCCTTCCTGTAGAGGGTTATATCTGCAATAGATGTCTCGTAGTTGACAGTGCGCGAAGTGAACTGTCTGGCTGCAACCTCCTGTAGGGTTCGTTCACTTCAACCCTTCCTGTAGGGGGTTATATCTGCAATAGATGTCTCGTAGTTGACAGTGCGCGAAGTGAACTGTCTGCCTGCAACCTCCTGTAGGGTTCGTTCACTTCAACCCTTCCTGTAAGGGGTGATATCTGCAATAGATGTCTCGTAGTTGACAGTGCGCGAAGTGAACTGTCTGCCTGCAACCTCCTGTAGGGTTCGTTCACTTCAACCCTTCCTCTGGGGGGTGATATCTGCAATAGATGTCTCGTGGTTGACAGTGCGCGAAGTGAACTGTCTGCCTGCAACCTCCTGTAGGGTTCGTTCACTTCAACCCTTCCTCTGGGGGGTGATATCTGCAATAGATGTCTCGTAGTTGACAGTGCGCGAAGTGAACTGTCTGCCTGCAACCTCCTTTAGGGTTCGTTCACTTCAACCCTTCCTGTAGGGGGTTATATCTGCAATAGATGTCTCGTAGTTGACAGTGCGCGAAGTGAACTGTCTGCCTGCAACCTCCTGTAGGGTTCGTTCACTTCAACCCTTCCTCTGGGGGGTGATATCTGCAATAGATGTCTCGTAGTTGACAGTGCGCGAAGTGAACTGTCTGCCTGCAACCTCCTGTAGGGTTCGTTCACTTCAACCCTTCCTGTAGGGGGTTATATCTGCAATAGATGTCTCGTAGTTGACAGTGCGCGAAGTGAACTGTCTGCCTGCAACCTCCAGTAGGGTTCGTTCACTTCAACCCTTCCTGTAGGGGGTTATATCTGCAATAGATGTCTCGTAGTTGACAGTGCGCGAAGTGAACTGTCTGGCTGCAACCTCCTGTAGGGTTCGTTCACTTCAACCCTTCCTCTGGGGGGTTATATCTGCAATAGATGTCTCGTAGTTGACAGTGCGCGAGGTGATTGGTCTGCCTGCAACCTCCTGTAGGGTTCGTTCACTTCAACCCTTCCTGTAGGGGGTTATATCTGCAATAGATGTCTCGTAGTTGACAGTGCGCGAGGTGCCCTGTCTGCCTGCAACCTCCTGTAGGGTTCGTTCACTTCAACCCTTCCTGTAGGGGGTGATATCTGCAATAGATGTCTCGTAGTTCACAGTGCGCGAAGTGAACTGTCTGCCTGCAACCTCCTGTAGGGGGTTATATCTGCAATAGATGTCTCGTAGTTGACAGTGCGCGAAGTGAACTGTCTGCCTGCAACCTCCTGTAGGGGTTATATCTGCAATAGATGTCTCGTAGTTGACAGTGCGCGAAGTGCCCTGTCTGCCTGCAACCTCCTGTAGGGGGTTATATCTGCAATAGATGTCTCGTAGTTGACAGTGCGCGAGGTGCCCTGTCTGCCTGCAAGCTCCTGTAGGGGGTTATATCTGCAATAGATGTCTCGTAGTTCACAGAGCGCGAGATGACCGGTCTGCCTGCAACCTCCTGTAGGGTTCGTTCACTTCAACCCTTCCTGTAGGGGGTTATATCTGCAATAGGTGTCTCGTAGTTGACAGTGCGCGAAGTGAACTGTCTGCCTGCAACCTCTTGTAGGGTTCGTTCACTTCAACCCTTCCTGTAAGGGGTTATATCTGCAATAGATGTCTCGTAGTTGACAGTGCGCGAAGTGAACTGTCTGCCTGCAACCTCCTGTAGGGTTCGTTCACTTCAACCCTTCCTGAAGGGTTTATATCTGCAATAGATGTCTCGTAGTTGACAGTGCGCGAGGTGACCGTTCTGCCTGCAACCTCCTGTAGGGTTCGTTCACTTCAACCCTTACTGTAGGGGGTTATATCTGCACTAGATGTCTCGTAGTTCACAGTGCGCGAAGTGAACTGTCTGCCTGCAACCTCCTGTAGGGTTCGTTCACTTCAACCCTTCCTCTGGGGGGTTATATCTTCAATAGATGTCTCGTAGTTGACAGTGCGCGAAGTGAACTGTCTGCCTGCAACCTCCTGTAGGGTTTGTTCACTTCAACCCTTCCTCGTGGGGTGATATCTGCAATAGATGTCTCGTAGTTCACAGTGCGCGAAGTGAACTGTCTGCCTGCAACCTCCTGTAGGGTTCGTTCACTTCAACCCTTCCTGTAGGGGGTTATATCTGCAATAGATGTCTCGTAGTTGACAGTGCGCGAGGTGACCGATCTGCCTGCCACCTCCTGTAGGGTTCGTTCACTTCAACCCTTCCTGTTAGGGGTTATATCTGCAATAGATGTCTCGTAGGTGACAGTGCGCGAGGTGACCGGTCTGCCTGCAACCTCCTGTAGGGTTTGTTCACTTCAACCCTTCCTGTAGGGGGTGATATCTGCAATAGATGTCTCGTAGTTGACATTGCGCGAAGTGAACTGTCTGCCTGCAACCTCCAGTAGTGTTCGTTCACTTCAACCCTTCCTGTAGGGGGTTATATCTGCAATAGATGTCTCGTAGTTGACATTGCGCGAAGTGAACTGTCTGCCTGCAACCTCCAGTAGTGTTCGTTCACTTCAACCCTTCCTGTAGGGGGTTATATCTGCAATAGATGTCTCGTAGTTGACAGTGCGCGAAGTGAACTGTCTGGCTGCAACCTCCTGTAGGGTTCGTTCACTTCAACCCTTCCTGTAGGGGGTTATATCTGCACTAGATGTCTCGTAGTTCACAGTGCGCGAAGTGAACTGTCTGCCTGCAACCTCCTGTAGGGTTCGTTCACTTCAACCCTTCCTCTGGGGGGTTATATCTTCAATAGATGTCTCGTAGTTGACAGTGCGCGAAGTGAACTGTCTGCCTGCAACCTCCTGTAGGGTTTGTTCACTTCAACCCTTCCTCGTGGGGTGATATCTGCAATAGATGTCTCGTAGTTCACAGTGCGCGAAGTGAACTGTCTGCCTGCAACCTCCTGTAGGGTTCGTTCACTTCAACCCTTCCTGTAGGGGGTTATATCTGCAATAGATGTCTCGTAGTTGACAGTGCGCGAGGTGACCGGTCTGCCTGCAACCTCCTGTAGGGTTCGTTCACTTCAACCCTTCCTGTTAGGGGTTATATCTGCAATAGATGTCTCGTAGTTGACAGTGCGCGAGGTGACCGGTCTGCCTGCAACCTCTTGTAGGGTTTGTTCACTTCAACCCTTCCTCGTGGGGTGATATCTGCAATAGATGTCTCGTAGTTCACAGTGCGCGAAGTGAACTGTCTGCCTGCAACCTCCTGTAGGGTTCGTTCACTTCAACCCTTCCTGTAGGGGGTTATATCTGCAATAGATGTCTCGTAGTTGACATTGCGCGAAGTGAACTGTCTGCCTGCAACCTCCAGTAGTGTTCGTTCACTTCAACCCTTCCTGTAGGGGGTTATATCTGCAATAGATGTCTCGTAGTTGACAGTGCGCGAAGTGACTGTCTGGCTGCAACCTCCTGTAGGGTTCGTTCACTTCAACCCTTCCTGTAGGGGGTTATATCTGCAATAGATGTCTCGTAGTTGACAGTGCGCGAGGTGACCGGTCTGCCTGCAACCTCCTGTAGGGTTCGTTCACTTGAACCCTTCCTGTAGGGGGTTATATCTGCAATAGATGTCTCGTAGTTGACAGTGCGCGTGGTGACCGGTCTGCCTGCAACCTCTTGTAGGGTTCGTTCACTTCAACCCTTCCTGTAGGGGGTGATATCTGCAATAGATGTCTCGTAGTTGACAGTGCGCGAAGTGAACTGTCTGCCTTCAACCTCCAGTAGTGTTCGTTCATTTCAACCCTTCCTGTAGGGGGTGATATCTGCAATAGATGTCTCGTAGTTCACAGTGCGCGAAGTGAACTGTCTGCCTGCAACCTCCTGTAGGGTTCGTTCACTTCAACCCTTCCTCTGGGGGGTTATATCTTCAATAGATGTCTCGTAGTTGACAGTGCGCGAAGTGAACTGTCTGCCTGCAACCTCCTGTAGGGTTTGTTCACTTCAACCCTTCCTCGTGGGGTGATATCTGCAATAGATGTCTCGTAGTTCACAGTGCGCGAAGTGAACTGTCTGCCTGCAACCTCCTGTAGGGTTCGTTCACTTCAACCCTTCCTGTAGGGGGTTATATCTGCAATAGATGTCTCGTAGTTGACAGTGCGCGAGGTGACCGATCTGCCTGCCACCTCCTGTAGGGTTCGTTCACTTCAACCCTTCCTGTTAGGGGTTATATCTGCAATAGATGTCTCGTAGGTGACAGTGCGCGAGGTGACCGGTCTGCCTGCAACCTCCTGTAGGGTTTGTTCACTTCAACCCTTCCTGTAGGGGGTGATATCTGCAATAGATGTCTCGTAGTTGACATTGCGCGAAGTGAACTGTCTGCCTGCAACCTCCAGTAGTGTTCGTTCACTTCAACCCTTCCTGTAGGGGGTTATATCTGCAATAGATGTCTCGTAGTTGACATTGCGCGAAGTGAACTGTCTGCCTGCAACCTCCAGTAGTGTTCGTTCACTTCAACCCTTCCTGTAGGGGGTTATATCTGCAATAGATGTCTCGTAGTTGACAGTGCGCGAAGTGAACTGTCTGCCTGCAACCTCCTGTAGGGTTCGTTCACTTCAACCCTTCCTGTAGGGGGTTATATCTGCAATAGATGTCTCGTAGTTGACAGTGCGCGAAGTGAACTGTCTGCCTGCAACCTCCTGTAGGGTTCGTTCACTTCAACCCTTCATGTAGGGGGTTATATCTGCAATAGATGTCTCGTAGTTGACAGTGCGCGAGGTGACCGGTCTGCCTGCAACCTCCTGTAGGGTTCGTTCACTTCAACCCTTCCTGTAGGGGGTTATATCTGCAATAGATGTCTCGTAGTTGACAGTGCGCGAGGTGCCCTGTCTGCCTGCAACCTCCTGTAGGGTTCGTTCACTTCAACCCTTCCTGTAGGGGGTGATATCTGCAATAGATGTCTCGTAGTTCACAGTGCGCGAAGTGAACTGTCTGCCTGCAACCTCCTGTAGGGGGTTATATCTGCAATAGATGTCTCGTAGTTGACAGTGCGGGAGGTGCCCTGTCTGCCTGCAACCTCCTGTAGGGGTTATATCTGCAATAGATGTCTCGTAGTTGACAGTGCGCGAAGTGCCCTGTCTGCCTGCAACCTCCTGTAGGGGGTTATATCTGCAATAGATGTCTCGTAGTTGACAGTGCGCGAGGTGCCCTGTCTGCCTGCAACCTCCTGTAGGGGGTTATATCTGCAATAGATGTCTCGTAGTTCACAGAGCGCGAGATGACCGGTCTGCCTGCAACCTCCTGTAGGGTTCGTTCACTTGAACCCTTCCTGTAGGGGGTTATATCTGCAATAGATGTCTCGTAGTTAACAGTGCGCGAGGTGACCGGTCTGCCTGCAACCTCTTGTAGGGTTCGTTCACCTTAACCCTTCCTGTAGGGGGTGATATCTGCAATAGATGTCTCGTAGTTGACAGTGCGCGAAGTGAACTGTCTGCCTGCAACCTCCAGTAGTGTTCGTTCACTTCAACCCTTTCTATAGAGGGTTATATCTGCAATAGATGTCTTGTAGTTGACAGTGCGCGAAGTGAACTGTCTGGCTGCACCCTCCTGTAGGTTTCGTTCACTTCAACCATTCCTGTAGGGGGTTATATCTGCAATAGATGTCTCGTAGTTGACAGTGCGCGAAGTGAACTGTCTGCCTGCAACCTCCTGTAGGGTTCGTTCACTTCAACCCTTCCTGTAGGGGGTGATATCTGCAATAGATGTCTCGTAGTTGACAGTGCGCGAAGTGAACTGTCTGCCTGCAACCTCCTGTAGCGTTCGTTCACTTCAACCCTTCCTCTGGGGGGTGATATCTGCAATAGATTTCTCGTGGTTGACAGTGCGCGAAGTGAACTTTGCCTGCAACCTCCTGTAGGGTTCGTTCACTTCAACCCTTCCCCTGGGGGGTGATATCTGCAATAGATGTCTCGTAGTTCACAGTGCGCGAAGTGAACTGTCTGCCTGCAACCTCCTGTAGGGGGTTATATCTGCAATAGATGTCTCGTAGTTGACAGTGCGCGAGGTGCCCTGTCTGCCTGCAACCTCCTGTACGGGGTTATATCTGCAATAGATGTCTCGTAGTTGACAGTGCGCGAAGTGCCCTGTCTGCCTGCAACCTCCTGTAGGGGGTTATATCTGCAATAGATGTCTCGTAGTTCACAGAGCGCGAGGTGACCGGTCTGCCTGCAACCTCCTGTAGGGTTCGTTCACTTCAACCCTTCCTGTAGGGGGTTATATCTGCAATAGGTGTCTCGTAGTTGACAGTGCGCGAAGTGAACTGTCTGCCTGCAACCTCCTGTAGGGTTCGTTTACTTCAACCCTTCCTGTAGGGGGTTATATCTGCAATAGATGTCTCGTAGTTGACAGTGCGCGAAGTGAACTGTCTGCCTGCAACCTCTTGTAGGGTTCGTTCACTTCAACCCTTCCTGTAAGGGGTTATATCTGCAATAGATATCTCGTAGTTGACAGTGCGCGGAGTGAACTGTCTGCCTGCAACCTCCTGTAGGGTTCGTTCACTTCAACCCTTCCTGAAGGGTTTATATCTGCAATAGATGTCTCGTAGTTGACAGTGCGCGAGGTGACCGGTCTGCCTGCAACCTCCTGTAGGGTTCGTGCACTTCAACCCTTCCTGTAGGGGGTTATATCTGCACTAGATGTCTCGTAGTTCACAGTGCGCGAAGTGAACTGTCTGCCTGCAACCTCCTGTAGGGTTCGTTCACTTCAACCCTTCCTCTGGGGGGTTATATCTTCAATAGATGTCTCGTAGTTGACAGTGCGCGAAGTGAACTGTCTGCCTGCAACCTCCTGTAGGGTTTGTTCACTTCAACCCTTCCTCGTGGGGTGATATCTGCAATAGATGTCTCGTTGTTGACAGTGCGCGAGGTGACCGGTCTGCCTGCAACCTCCTGTAGGGTTTGTTCACTTCAACCCTTCCTGTAGGGGGTGATATCTGCAATAGATGTGTCGTAGTTGACATTGCGCGAAGTGAACTGTCTGCCTGCAACCTCCAGTAGTGTTCGTTCACTTCAACCCTTCCTGTAGGGGGTTATATCTGCAATAGATGTCTCGTAGTTGACAGTGCGCGAAGTGAACTGTCTGGCTGCAACCTCCTGTAGGGTTCGTTCACTTCAACCCTTCCTGTAGGGGGTTATATCTGCAATAGATGTCTCGTAGTTGACAGTGCGCGAGGTGACCGGTCTGCCTGCAACCTCCTGTAGGGTTCGTTCACTTGAACCCTTCCTGTAGGGGGTTATATCTGCAATAGATGTCTCGTAGTTGACAGTGCGCGTGGTGACCGGTCTGCCTGCAACCTCTTGTAGGGTTCGTTCACTTCAACCCTTCCTGTAGGGGGTGATATCTGCAATAGATGTCTCGTAGTTGACAGTGCGCGAAGTGAACTGTCTGCCTGCAACCTCCTGTAGGGTTCGTTCACTTCAACCCTTCCTGTAGAGGGTTATATCTGCAATAGATGTCTCGTAGTTGACAGTGCGCGAGGTGACCGGTCTGCCTGCAACCTCCTGTAGGGTTCGTTCACTTCAACCCTTCCTGTAGGGGGTTATATCTGCAATAGATGTCTCGTAGTTGACAGTGCGCGAAGTGAACTGTCTGCCTGCAACCTCCCGTAGGGTTCGTTCACTTCAACCCTTCCTCTGGGGGGTGATATCTGCAATAGATGTCTCGTAGTTCGCAGTGCGCGAAGTGAACTGTCTGCTTGCAACCTCCTGTAGGGTTCGTTCACTTCAACCCTTCCTGTAGGGTGTTATATCTGCAATAGATGTCTCGTAGTTCACAGTGCGCGAAGTGAACTGTCTGCCTGCAACCTCCTGTAGGATTCGTTCACTTCAACCCTTCCTCTGGGGGGTTATATCTGCAATAGATGTCTCGTAGTTCACAGTGCGCGAAGTGAACTGTCTGCCTGCAACCTCCTGTAGGGTTCGTTCACTTCAACCCTTCCTGTAGGGGGTTATATCTGCAATAGATGTCTCGTAGTTCACAGTGCGCGAAGTGAACTGTCTGCCTGCAACCTCCTGTAGGGTTCGTTCACTTCAACCCTTCCTCTGGGGGGTTATATCTGCAATAGATGTCTCGTAGTTGACAGTGCGCGAAGTGAACTGTCTGCCTGCAACCTCCTGTAGGGTTTGTTCACTTCAACCCCTCCTCGTGGGGTGATATCTGCAATAGATGTCTCGTAGTTCACAGTGCGCGAAGTGAACTGTCTGCCTGCAACCTCCTGTAGGGTTCGTTCACTTCAACCCTTCCTGTAGGGGGTTATATCTGCAATAGATGTCTCGTAGTTGACAGTGCGCGAGGTGACCGGTCTGCCTGCAACCTCCTGTAGGGTTCGTTCACTTCAACCCTTCCTGTTGGGGGTTATATCTGCAATAGATGTCTCGTAGTTGACAGTGCGCGAGGTGACCGGTCTGCCTGCAACCTCCTGTAGGGTTTGTTCACTTCAACCCTTCCTGTAGGGGGTGATATCTGCAATAGATGTCTCGTAGTTCACAGTGCGCGAAGTGAACTGTCTGCCTGCAACCTCCAGTAGTGTTCGTTCACTTCAACCCTTCCTGTAGGGGGTTATATCTGCAATAGATGTCTCGTAGTTGACAGTGCGCGAAGTGAACTGTCTGGCTGCAACCTCCTGTAGGGTTCGTTCACTTCAACCCTTCCTGTAGGGGGTTATATCTGCAATAGATGTCTCGTAGTTGACAGTTCGCGAGGTGACCGGTCTGCCTGCAACCTCCTGTAGGGTTCTTTCACTTTAACCCTTCCTGTAGGGGGTTATATCTGCAATAGATGTCTCGTAGTTGACAGTGCGCGAGGTGACCGGTCTGCCTGCAACCTCTTGTAGGGTTCGTTCACTTCAACCCTTCCTGTAGGGGGTGATATCTGCAATAGATGTCTCGTAGTTGACAGTGCGCGAAGTGAACTGTCTGCCTGCAACCTCCAGTAGTGTTCGCTCACTTCAACTCTTCCTGTAGGGGGTGATATCTTCAATAGATGTCTCGTAGTTCACAGTGCGCGAAGTGAACTGTCTGCCTGCAACCTCCTGTAGGGTTCGTTCACTTCAACCCTTACTGTAGAGGGTTATATCTGCAATAGATGTCTCGTAGTTGACAGTGAACGAAGTGAACTGTCTGGCTGCAACCTTCTGTAGGGTTCGTTCACTTCAACCCTTCCTGTAGGGGGTTATATCTGCAAAAGATGTCTCGTAGTTGACAGTGCGCGAAGTGAACTGTCTGCTTGCAACCTCCTGTAGGGTTCGTTCACTTCAACCCTTCCTGTAGGGGGTGATATCTGCAATAGATGTCTCGTAGTTGACAGTGCGCGAAGTGAACTGTCTGCCTGCAACCTACTGTAGGGTTCGTTCACTTCAACCCTTCCTCTGGGGGGTGATATCTGCAATAGATGTCTCGTAGTTGACAGTGCGCGAAGTGAACTGTCTGCCTGCACCCTCCTGTAGGGTTCGTTCACTTCAACCCTTCCTCTGGGGGGTGATATCTGCAATAGATGTCTCGTAGTTGACAGTGCGCGAAGTGAACTGTCTGCCTGCTACCTCCTGTAGGGTTCGTTCACTTCAACCCTTCCTGTAGGGGGTTATATCTGCAATAGATGTCTCGTAGTTGACAGTGCGCGAAGTGAACTGTCTGGCTGCAACCTCCTGTAGGGTTCGTTCACTTCAACCCTTCCTGTAGGGGGTTATATCTGCAATAGATGTCTCGTAGTTGACAGTGCGCGAAGTGAACTGTCTGGCTGCAACCTCCTGTAGGGTTCGTTCACTTCAACCCTTCCTGTAGGGGGTTATATCTGCAATAGATGTCTCGTAGTTGACAGTGCGCGAGGTACCCTGTCTGTCTGCAACCTCCTGTAGGATTCGTTCACTTTAACCCTTCCTCGGGGGTAATATCTGCAATAGATATCTCGTAGTTCACAGTGCGCGAGGTGCCCTGTCTGCCTGCAACCTCCTGTAGGGTTCGTTCACTTTAACCCTTCCTCGGGGGTGATATCTGCAATAGATGTCTCGTAGTTCACAGTGCTCGAGGTGCCCTGTCTGTCTGCAACCTCCTGTAGGGTTCGCTCACTTCAACGCTACCTCAGGGGGGTGATATCTGCAATAGATGTCTCGCAGTTCACAGTGCGCGGGGTGCCGTGTCTGCCTGCAACCTCCTGTAGGGTTCGTTCACTTCAACGCTTCCTCTGGGGGTGTTATCTGCAATAGATGTCTCGTAGTTCACGGTGCGCGAAGTGAACTGTCTGCCTGCAACCTCCTGTAGGGTTCGCTCACTTTACCCTTCCTCGGGGGTAATATCTGCAATAGATATCTCGTAGTTCACAGTGCGCGAGGTGCCCTTTCTGGCTGCAACCTCCTGTAGGGTTCGTTCACTTCAACCCTTCCTCGGGGGGGGTGATATCTGCAATAGATGCCTCGTAGTTCACAGAGCGCGAGGTGACCGGTCTGCCTGAAACCTCCTGTAGGGTTCGTTCACTTCAACCCTTCCTCGTGGGGTGATATCTGCAATAGATGTCTCGTAGTTCACAGTGCGCGAAGTCAACTGTCTGCCTGCAACCTCCTGTAGGGTTCGTTCACTTCAACCCTTCCTCTGGGGGGTGATATCTGCAATAGATGTCTCGTAGTTCACAGTGCGCGAAGTGAAGTGTCTGCCTGCAACCTCCTGTAGGGTTCGCTCACTTCAACCCTTCCTGTAGGGGGTTATATCTGCAATAGATGTCTCGTAGTTGACAGTGCGCGAAGTGAACTGTCTGCCTGCAACCTTCTGTAGGGTTCGTTCACTTCCACCCTTCCTCGTGGGGTGATATCTGCAATAGATGTCTCGTAGTTCACAGTACGCGAAGTGAACTGTCTGCCTGCAACCTCCTGTAGGGTTCATTCACTTCAACCCTTCCTCGTGGGGTGATATCTGCAATAGATGTCTCGTAGTTCACAGTGCGCGAAGTGAACTGTCTGCCTGCAACCTCCTGTAGGGTTCGTTCACTTCAACCCTTCCTCGTGGGGTGATATCTGCAATAGATGTCTCGTAGTTGACAGTGCGCGAAGTGAACTGTCTGCCTGCAACCTCCTGTAGGGTTCGTTCACTTCAACCCTTCCTGTAGGGGGTGATATCTGCAATAGATGTCTCGTAGTTGACAGTGCGCGAAGTGAACTGTCTGCCTGCAACCTCCTGTAGGGCTGTTTTACTTAAACCCTTCCTGTAGGGGGTGATATCTGCAATAGATGTCTCGTAGTTGACAGTGCGCGAAGTGACCGGTCTGCCTGAAACCTCCTGTAGGGTTCGTTCACTTCAACCCTTCCTGTAGGGGTTATATCTGCAATAGATGTCTCGTAGTTCACAGTGCGCGAAGTGAACTGTCTGCCTGCAACCTCCTGTAGGGTTCGTTCACTTCAACCCTTCCTATAGGGGGTTATATCTGCAATAGATGTCCCGTAGTTGACAGTGCGCGAGGTGCCCTGTCTGCCTAAAACCTCCTGTAGGGGGTTATATCTGCAATAGATGTCTCGTAGTTGACAGTGCGCGAAGTGAACTGTCTCCCTGCAACCTCCTGTAGGGTTCGTTCACTTCAACCCTTCCTGTAGGGGGTTATATCTGCAATAGATGTCTCGTAGTTGACAGTGCGCGAGGTGAAGTGTCTGCCTGCAACCTCCTGTAGGGTTCGTTCACTTCAACCCTTCCTCGTGGGGTGATATCTGCAATAGATGTCTCGTAGTTCACAGTGCGCGAAGTGAACTGTCCGCCTGCAACCTCCTGTAGGGTTCGTTCACTTCAACCCTTCCTCTGGGGGGTTATATCTGCAATAGATGTCTCGTAGTTGACAGTGCGCGAAGTGAGCTGTCTGCCTGCAACCTCCTGTAGGGTTTGTTCACTTCAACCCTTCCTCGTGGGGTGATATCTGCAATAGATGTCTCGTAGTTGACAGTGCGCGAAGTGAACTGTCTGGCTGCAACCTCCTGTAGGGTTCGTTCACTTCAACCCTTCCTGTAGGGGGTTATATCTGCAATAGATGTCTCGTAGTTGACAGTGCGCGAGGTGACCGGTCTGCCTGCAACCTCCTGTAGGGTTCGTTCACTTCAACCCTTCCTGTAGGGGGTTATATCTGCAATAGATGTCTCGTAGTTGATAGTGCCCGAGGTGACCGGTCTGCCTGCAACCTCCTGTAGGGTTCGTTCACTTCAACCCTTCCTGTAGGGGGTGATATCTGCAATAGATGTCTCGTAGTTGACAGTGCGCGAAGTGAACTGTCTGCCTGCAACCTCCTGTAGGGTTCGTTCACTTCAACCCTTCCTGTAGGGGGTTATATCTGCAATAGATGTCTCGTAGTTGACAGTGCGCGAAGTGAACTGTCTGCCTGCAACCTCCTGTAGGGTTCGTTCACTTCAACCCTTCTTCTGGGGGGTTATATCTGCAATAGATGTCTCGTAGTTCACAGTGTGCGAAGTGAACTGTCTGCCTGCAACCTCCTGTAGGGTTCGTTCACTTCAACCCTTCCTCTGGGGGGTGATATCTGCAATAGATGTCTCGTAGTTCACAGTGCGCGAAGTGATCTGTCTGCTTGCAACCTCCTGTAGGGTTCGTTCACTTCAACCCTTCCTGTAGGGGGTTATATCTGCACTAGATGTCTCGTAGTTCACAGTGCGCGAAGTGTACTGTCTGCCTGCAACCTCCTGTAGGGTTCGTTCACTTCAACCCTTCCTCTGGGGGGTTATATCTTCAATAGATGTCTCGTAGTTGACAGTGCGCGAAGTGAACTGTCTGCCTGCAACCTCCTGTAGGGTTTGTTCACTTCAACCCTTCCTCGTGGGGTGATATCTGCAATAGATGTCTCGTAGTTCACAGTGCGCGAAGTGAACTGTCTGCCTGCAACCTCCTGTAGGGTTCGTTCACTTCAACCCTTCCTGTAGGGGGTTATATCTGCAATAGATGTCTCGTAGTTGACAGTGCGCGAGGTGACCGGTCTGCCTGCAACCTCCTGTAGGGTTCGTTCACTTCAACCCTTCCTGTTAGGGGTTATATCTGCAATAGATGTCTCGTAGTTGACAGTGCGCGAGGTGACCGGTCTGCCTGCAACCTCCTGTAGGGTTTGTTCACTTCAACCCTTCCTGTAGGGGGTGATATCTGCAATAGATGTCTCGTAGTTGACATTGCGCGAAGTGAACTGTCTGCCTGCAACCTCCAGTAGTGTTCGTTCACTTCAACCCTTCCTGTAGGGGGTTATATCTGCAATAGATGTCTCGTAGTTGACAGTGCGCGAAGTGAACTGTCTGGCTGCAACCTCCTGTAGGGTTCGTTCACTTCAACCCTTCCTGTAGGGGGTTATATCTGCAATAGATGTCTCGTTGTTGACAGTGCGCGAGGTGACCGGTCTGCCTGCAACCTCCTGTAGGGTTCGTTCACTTGAACCCTTCCTGTAGGGGGTTATATCTGCAATAGATGTCTCGTAGTTGACAGTGCGCGTGGTGACCGGTCTGCCTGCAACCTCTTGTAGGGTTCGTTCACTTCAACCCTTCCTGTAGGGGGTGATATCTGCAATAGATGTCTCGTAGTTGACAGTGCGCGAAGTGAACTGTCTGCCTGCAACCTCCAGTAGTGTTCGTTCACTTCAACCCTTCCTGTAGGGGGTGATATCTGCAATAGATGTCTCGTAGTTCACAGTGCGCGATGTGAACTGTCTGCCTGCAACCCTTCCTGTAGAGGGTTATATCTGCAATAGATGTCTCGTAGTTGACAGTGCGCGAAGTGAACTGTCTGGCTGCAACCTCCTGTAGGGTTCGTTCACTTCATCCCTTCCTGTAGGGGGTTATATCTGCAATAGATGTCTCGTAGTTGACAGTGCGCGAAGTGAACTGTCTGCCTGCAACCTCCTGTAGGGTTCGTTCACTTCAACCCTTCCTGTAGGGGGTGATATCTGCAATAGATGTCTCGTAGTTGACAGTGCGCGAAGTGAACTGTCTGCCTCCAACCTCCTGTAGGGTTCGTTCACTTCAACCCTTCCTCTGGGGGGTGATATCTGCAATAGATGTCTCGTGGTTGACAGTGCGCGAAGTGAACTGTCTGCCTGCAACCTCCTGTAGGGTTCGTTCACTTCAACCCTTCCTCTGGGGGGTGATATCTGCAATAGATGTCTCGTCGTTGACAGTGCGCGAAGTGAACTGTCTGCCTGCAACCTCCTTTAGGGTTCGTTCACTTCAACCCTTCCTGTAGGCGGTTATATCTGCAATAGATGTCTCGTAGTTGACAGTGCGCGAAGTGAACTGTCTGCCTGCAACCTCCTGTAGGGTTCGTTCACTTCAACCCTTCCTCTGGGGGGTGATATCTGCAATAGATGTCTCGTAGTTGACAGTGCGCGAAGTGAACTGTCTGCCTGCAACCTCCTGTAGGGTTCGTTCACTTCAACCCTTCCTGTAGGGGGTTATATCTGCAATAGATGTCTCGTAGTTGACAGTGCGCGAAGTGAACTGTCTGCCTGCAACCTCCAGTAGGGTTCGTTCACTTCAACCCTTCCTGTAGGGGGTTATATCTGCAATAGATGTCTCGTAGTTGACAGTGCGCGAAGTGAACTGTCTGGCTGCAACCTCCTGTAGGGTTCGTTCACTTCAACCCTTCCTCTGGGGGGTTATATCTGCAATAGATGTCTCGTAGTTGACAGTGCGCGAGGTGACCGGTCTGCCTGCAACCTCCTGTTGGGTTCGTTCACTTCAACCCTTCCTGTAGGGGGTTATATCTGCAATAGATGTCTCGTAGTTGACAGTGCGCGAGGTGCCCTGTCTGCCTGCAACCTCCTGTAGGGTTCGTTCACTTCAACCCTTCCTGTAGGGGGTGATATCTGCAATAGATGTCTCGTAGTTCACAGTGCGCGAAGTGAACTGTCTGCCTGCAACCTCCTGTAGGGGGTTATATCTGCAATAGATGTCTCGTAGTTGACAGTGCGCGAAGTGAACTGTCTGCCTGCAACCTCCTGTAGGGGTTATATCTGCAATAGATGTCTCGTAGTTGACAGTGCGCGAAGTGCCCTGTCTGCCTGCAACCTCCTGTAGGGGGTTATATCTGCAATAGATGTCTCGTAGTTGACAGTGCGCGAGGTGCCCTGTCTGCCTGCAACCTCCTGTAGGGGGTTATATCTGCAATAGATGTCTCGTAGTTCACAGAGCGCGAGATGACCGGTCTGCCTGCAACCTCCTGTAGGGTTCGTTCACTTCAACCCTTCCTGTAGGGGGTTATATCTGCAATAGGTGTCTCGTAGTTGACAGTGCGCGAAGTGAACTGTCTGCCTGCAACCTCCTGTAGGGTTCGTTCACTTCAACCCTTCCTGTAGATGGTTATATCTGCAATAGATGTCTCGTAGTTGACAGTGCGCGAAGTGAACTGTCTGCCTGCAACCTCTTGTAGGGTTCGTTCACTTCAACCCTTCCTGTAAGGGGTTATATCTGCAATAGATGTCTCGTAGTTGACAGTGCGCGAAGTGAACTGTCTGCCTGCAACCTCCTGTAGGGTTCGTTCACTTCAACCCTTCCTGAAGGGTTTATATCTGCAATAGATGTCTCGTAGTTGACAGTGCGCGAGGTGACCGGTCTGCCTGCAACCTCCTGTAGGGTTCGTTCACTTCAACCCTTACTGTAGGGGGTTATATCTGCACTAGATGTCTCGTAGTTCACATTGCGCGAAGTGAACTGTCTGCCTGCAACCTCCTGTAGGGTTCGTTCACTTCAACCCTTCCTCTGGGGGGTTATATCTTCAATAGATGTCTCGTAGTTGACAGTGCGCGAAGTGAACTGTCTGCCTGCAACCTCCTGTAGGGTTTGTTCACTTCAACCCTTCCTCGTGGGGTGATATCTGCAATAGATGTCTCGTATTTCACAGTGCGCGAAGTGAACTGTCTGCCTGCAACCTCCTGTAGGGTTCGTTCACCTCAACCCTTCCTGTAGGGGGTTATATCTGCAATAGATGTCTCGTAGTTGACAGTGCGCGAGGTGACCGATCTGCCTGCCACCTCCTGTAGGGTTCGTTCACTTCAACCCTTCCTGTTAGGGGTTATATCTGCAATAGATGTCTCGTAGGTGACAGTGCGCGAGGTGACCGGTCTGCCTGCAACCTCCTGTAGGGTTTGTTCACTTCAACCCTTCCTGTAGGGGGTGATATCTGCAATAGATGTCTCGTAGTTGACATTGCGCGAAGTGAACTGTCTGCCTGCAACCTCCAGTAGTGTTCGTTCACTTCAACCCTTCCTGTAGGGGGTTATATCTGCAATAGATGTCTCGTAGTTGACAGTGCGCGAAGTGAACTGTCTGGCTGCAACCTCCTGTAGGGTTCGTTCACTTCAACCCTTCCTGTAGGAGGTTATATCTGCAATAGATGTCTCGTAGTTGACAGTGCGCGAGGTGACCGGTCTGCCTGCAACCTCCTGTAGGTTTCGTTCACTTGAACCCTTCCTGTAGGGGGTTATATCTGCAATAGATGTCTCGTAGTTGACAGTGCGCGTGGTGACCGGTCTGCCTGCAACCTCTTGTAGGGTTCGTTCACTTCAACCCTTCCTGTAGGGGGTGATATCTGCAATAGATGTCTCGTAGTTGACAGTGCGCGAAGTGAACTGTCTGCCTGCAACCTCCAGTAGTGTTCGTTCACTTCAACCCTTCCTGTAGGGGGTGATATCTGCAATAGATGTCTCGTAGTTCACAGTGCGCGAAGTGAACTGTCTGCCTGCAACCTCCTGTAGGGTTCGTTCACTTCAACCCTTCCTGTAGAGGGTTATATCTGCAATAGATGTCTCGTAGTTGACAGTGCGCGAAGTGAACTGTCTGGCTGCAACCTCCTGTAGGGTTCGTTCACTTCAACCCTTCCTGTAGGGGGTTATATCTGCAATAGATGTCTCGTAGTTGACAGTGCGCGAAGTGAACTGTCTGCCTGCAACCTCCTGTAGGGTTCGTTCACTTCAACCCTTCCTGTAGGGGGTGATATCTGCAATAGATGTCTCGTAGTTGACAGTGCGCGAAGTGAACTGTCTGCTTGCAACCTCCTGTAGGGTTCGTTCACTTCAACCCTTCCTCTGGGGGGTGATATCTGCAATAGATGTCTCGTAGTTGACAGTGCGCGAAGTGAACTGTCTGCCTGCAACCTCCTTTAGGGTTCGTTCACTTCAACCCTTCCTGTAGGGGGTTATATCTGCAATAGATTTCTCGTAGTTGACAGTGCGCGAAGTGAACTGTCTGCCTGCAACCTGCTGTAGGGTTCGTTCACTTCAACCCTTCCTCTGGGGGGTGATATCTGCAATAGATGTCTCGTAGTTGACAGTGCGCGAAGTGAACTGTCTGCCTGCAACCTCCTGTAGGGTTCGTTCACTTCAACCCGTCCTGTAGGGGGTTATATCTGCAATAGATGTCTCGTAGTTGACAGTGCGCGAAGTGAACTGTCTGCCTGCAACCTCCTGTAGGGTTCGTTCACTTCAACCCTTCCTGTAGGGGGTTATATCTGCAATAGATGTCTCGTAGTTGACAGTGCGCGAGGTGACCGGTCTGCCTGCAACCTCCTGTAGGGTTCGTTCACTTCAACCCTTCCTGTAGGGGGTTATATCTGCAATAGATGTCTCGTAGTTGACAGTGCGCGAGGTGCCCTGTCTGCCTGCAACCTCCTGTAGGGTTCGTTCACTTCAACCCTTCCTGTAGGGGGTGATATCTGCAATAGATGTCTCGTAGTTCACAGTGCGCGAAGTGAACTGTCTGCCTGCAACCTCCTGTAGGGGGTTATATCTGCAATAGATGTCTCGTAGTTGACAGTGCGCGAGGTGCCCTGTCTGCCTGCAACCTCCTGTAGGGGTTATATCTGCAATAGATGTCTCGTAGTTGACAGTGCGCGAAGTGCCCTGTCTGCCTGCAACCTCCTGTAGGGGGTTATATCTGCAATAGATGTCTCGTAGTTGACAGTGCGCGAGGTGCCCTGTCTGCCTGCAACCTCCTGTAGGGGGTTATATCTGCAATAGATGTCTCGTAGTTCACAGAGCGCGAGATGACCGGTCTGCCTGCAACCTCCTGTAGGGTTCGTTCACTTGAACCCTTCCTGTAGGGGGTTATATCTGCAATAGATGTCTCGTAGTTAACAGTGCGCGAGGTGACCGGTCTGCCTGCAACCTCTTGTAGGGTTCGTTCACTTTAACCCTTCCTGTAGGGGGTGATATCTGCAATAGATGTCTCGTAGTTGACAGTGCGCGAAGTGAACTGTCTGCCTGCAACCTCCAGTAGTGTTCGTTCACTTCAACCCTTCCTGTAGGGGGTGATATCTGCAATAGATGTCTCGTAGTTCACAGTGCGCGAAGTGAACTGTCTGCCTGCAACCTCCTGTAGGGTTCGTTCACTTCAACCCTTCCTGTAGAGGGTTATATCTGCAATAGATGTCTTGTAGTTGACAGTGCGCGAAGTGAACTGTCTGGCTGCACCCTCCTGTAGGTTTCGTTCACTTCAACCATTCCTGTAGGGGGTTATATCTGCAATAGATGTCTCGTAGTTGACAGTGCGCGAAGTGAACTGTCTGCCTGCAACCTCCTGTAGGGTTCGTTCACTTCAACCCTTCCTGTAGGGGGTGATATCTGCAATAGATGTCTCGTAGTTGACAGTGCGCGAAGTGAACTGTCTGCCTGCAACCTCCTGTAGCGTTCGTTCACTTCAACCCTTCCTCTGGGGGGTGATATCTGCAATAGATTTCTCGTGGTTGACAGTGCGCGAAGTGAACTTTGCCTGCAACCTCCTGTAGGGTTCGTTCACTTCAACCCTTCCTCTGGGGGGTGATATCTGCAATAGATGTCTCGTAGTTCACAGTGCGCGAAGTGAACTGTCTGCCTGCAACCTCCTGTAGGGGGTTATATCTGCAATAGATGTCTCGTAGTTGACAGTGCGCGAGGTGCCCTGTCTGCCTGCAACCTCCTGTACGGGGTTATATCTGCAATAGATGTCTCGTAGTTGACAGTGCGCGAAGTGCCCTGTCTGCCTGCAACCTCCTGTAGGGGGTTATATCTGCAATAGATGTCTCGTAGTTCACAGAGCGCGAGGTGACCGGTCTGCCTGCAACCTCTTGTAGGGTTCGTTCACTTCAACCCTTCCTGTAAGGGGTTATATCTGCAATAGATATCTCGTAGTTGACAGTGCGCGGAGTGAACTGTCTGCCTGCAACCTCCTGTAGGGTTCGTTCACTTCAACCCTTCCTGAAGGGTTTATATCTGCAATAGATGTCTCGTAGTTGACAGTGCGCGAGGTGACCGGTCTGCCTGCAACCTCCTGTAGGGTTCGTGCACTTCAACCCTTCCTGTAGGGGGTTATATCTGCACTAGATGTCTCGTAGTTCACAGTGCGCGAAGTGAACTGTCTGCCTGCATCCTCCTGTAGGGTTCGTTCACTTCAACCCTTCCTCTGGGGGGTTATATCTTCAATAGATGTCTCGTAGTTGACAGTGCGCGAAGTGAACTGTCTGCCTGCAACCTCCTGTAGGGTTTGTTCACTTCAACCCTTCCTCGTGGGGTGATATCTGCAATAGATGTCTCGTAGTTGACAGTGCGCGAGGTGACCGGTCTGCCTGCAACCTCCTGTAGGGTTTGTTCACTTCAACCCTTCCTGTAGGGGGTGATATCTGCAATAGATGTCTCGTAGTTGACATTGCGCGAAGTGAACTGTCTGCCTGCAACCTCCAGTAGTGTTCGTTCACTTCAACCCTTCCTGTAGGGGGTTATATCTGCAATAGATGTCTCGTAGTTGACAGTGCGCGAAGTGAACTGTCTGGCTGCAACCTCCTGTAGGGTTCGTTCACTTCAACCCTTCCTGTAGGGGGTTATATCTGCAATAGATGTCTCGTAGTTGACAGTGCGCGAGGTGACCGGTCTGCCTGCAACCTCCTGTAGGGTTCGTTCACTTGAACCCTTCCTGTAGGGGGTTATATCTGCAATAGATGTCTCGTAGTTGACAGTGCGCGTGGTGACCGGTCTGCCTGCAACCTCTTGTAGGGTTCGTTCACTTCAACCCTTCCTGTAGGGGGTGATATCTGCAATAGATGTCTCGTAGTTGACAGTGCGCGAAGTGAACTGTCTGCCTGCAACCTCCTGTAGGGTTCGTTCACTTCAACCCTTCCTGTAGAGGGTTATATCTGCAATAGATGTCTCGTAGTTGACAGTGCGCGAGGTGACCGGTCTGCCTGCAACCTCCTGTAGGGTTCGTTCACTTCAACCCTTCCTGTAGGGGGTTATATCTGCAATAGATGTCTCGTAGTTGACAGTGCGCGAAGTGAACTGTCTGCCTGCAACCTCCCGTAGGGTTCGTTCACTTCAACCCTTCCTCTGGGGGGTGATATCTGCAATAGATGTCTCGTAGTTCGCAGTGCGCGAAGTGAACTGTCTGCTTGCAACCTCCTGTAGGGTTCGTTCACTTCAACCCTTCCTGTAGGGTGTTATATCTGCAATAGATGTCTCGTAGTTCACAGTGCGCGAAGTGAACTGTCTGCCTGCAACCTCCTGTAGGGTTCGTTCACTTCAACCCTTCCTCTGGGGGGTTATATCTGCAATAGATGTCTCGTAGTTCACAGTGCGCGAAGTGAACTGTCTGCCTGCAACCTCCTGTAGGGTTCGTTCACTTCAACCCTTCCTGTAGGGGGTTATATCTGCAATAGATGTCTCGTAGTTCACAGTGCGCGAAGTGAACTGTCTGCCTGCAACCTCCTGTAGGGTTCGTTCACTTCAACCCTTCCTCTGGGGGGTTATATCTGCAATAGATGTCTCGTAGTTGACAGTGCGCGAAGTGAACTGTCTGCCTGCAACCTCCTGTAGGGTTTGTTCACTTCAACCCCTCCTCGTGGGGTGATATCTGCAATAGATGTCTCGTAGTTCACAGTGCGCGAAGTGAACTGTCTGCCTGCAACCTCCTGTAGGGTTCGTTCACTTCAACCCTTCCTGTAGGGGGTTATATCTGCAATAGATGTCTCGTAGTTGACAGTGCGCGAGGTGACCGGTCTGCCTGCAACCTCCTGTAGGGTTCGTTCACTTCAACCCTTCCTGTTGGGGGTTATATCTGCAATAGATGTCTCGTAGTTGACAGTGCTCGAGGTGACCGGTCTGCCTGCAACCTCCTGTAGGGTTTGTTCACTTCAACCCTTCCTGTAGGGGGTGATATCTGCAATAGATGTCTCGTAGTTCACAGTGCGCGAAGTGAACTGTCTGCCTGCAACCTCCAGTAGTGTTCGTTCACTTCAACCCTTCCTGTAGGGGGTTATATCTGCAATAGATGTCTCGTAGTTGACAGTGCGCGAAGTGAACTGTCTGGCTGCAACCTCCTGTAGGGTTCGTTCACTTCAACCCTTCCTGTAGGGGGTTATATCTGCAATAGATGTCTCGTAGTTGACAGTGCGCGAGGTGACCGGTCTGCCTGCAACCTCTTGTAGGGTTCGTTCACTTCAACCCTTCCTGTAGGGGGTGATATCTGCAATAGATGTCTCGTAGTTGACAGTGCGCGAAGTGAACTGTCTGCCTGCAACCTCCAGTAGTGTTCGCTCACTTCAACTCTTCCTGTAGGGGGTGATATCTGCAATAGATGTCTCGTAGTTCACAGTGCGCGAAGTGAACTGTCTGCCTGCAACCTCCTGTAGGGTTCGTTCACTTCAACCCTTACTGTAGAGGGTTATATCTGCAATAGATGTCTCGTAGTTGACAGTGCACGAAGTGAACTGTCTGGCTGCAACCTTCTGTAGGGTTCGTTCACTTCAACCCTTCCTGTAGGGGGTTATATCTGCAAAAGATGTCTCGTAGTTGACAGTGCGCGAAGTGAACTGTCTGCTTGCAACCTCCTGTAGGGTTCGTTCACTTCAACCCTTCCTGTAGGGGGTGATATCTGCAATAGATGTCTCGTAGTTGACAGTGCGCGAAGTGAACTGTCTGCCTGCAACCTACTGTAGGGTTCGTTCACTTCAACCCTTCCTCTGGGGGGTGATATCTGCAATAGATGTCTCGTAGTTGACAGTGCGCGAAGTGAACTGTCTGCCTGCACCCTCCTGTAGGGTTCGTTCACTTCAACCCTTCCTCTGGGGGGTGATATCTGCAATAGATGTCTCGTAGTTG
Source organism: Deroplatys truncata (assembly GCA_030765065.1). Taxonomy (NCBI): domain Eukaryota; kingdom Metazoa; phylum Arthropoda; class Insecta; order Mantodea; family Mantidae; genus Deroplatys; species Deroplatys truncata. The sequence goes on from CM060984.1 coordinate 261,027,025, forward strand.
ACAGTGCGCGAAGTGAACTGTCTGCCTGCTACCTCCTGTAGGGTTCGTTCACTTCAACCCTTCCTGTAGGGGGTTATATCTGCAATAGATGTCTCGTAGTTGACAGTGCGCGAAGTGAACTGTCTGGCTGCAACCTCCTGTAGGGTTCGTTCACTTCAACCCTTCCTGTAGGGGGTTATATCTGCAATAGATGTCTCGTAGTTGACAGTGCGCGAAGTGAACTGTCTGGCTGCAACCTCCTGTAGGGTTCGTTCACTTTAACCCTTCCTGTAGGGGGTTATATCTGCAATAGATGTCTCGTAGTTGACAGTGCGCGAGGTACCCTGTCTGTCTGCAACCTCCTGTAGGATTCGTTCACTTTAACCCTTCCTCGGGGGTAATATCTGCAATAGATATCTCGTAGTTCACAGTGCGCGAGGTGCCCTGTCTGCCTGCAACCTCCTGTAGGGTTCGTTCACTTTAACCCTTCCTCGGGGGTGATATCTGCAATAGATGTCTCGTAGTTCACAGTGCTCGAGGTGCCCTGTCTGTCTGCAACCTCCTGTAGGGTTCGCTCACTTCAACGCTACCTCAGGGGGGTGATATCTGCAATAGATGTCTCGCAGTTCACAGTGCGCGGGGTGCCGTGTCTGCCTGCAACCTCCTGTAGGGTTCGTTCACTTCAACGCTTCCTCTGGGGGTGTTATCTGCAATAGATGTCTCGTAGTTCACGGTGCGCGAAGTGAACTGTCTGCCTGCAACCTCCTGTAGGGTTCGCTCACTTTAACCCTTCCTCGGGGGTAATATCTGCAATAGATATCTCGTAGTTCACAGTGCGCGAGGTGCCCTGTCTGGCTGCAACCTCTTGTAGGGTTCGTTCACTTCAACCCTTCCTCGGGGGGGGTGATATCTGCAATAGATGCCTCGTAGTTCACAGAGCGCGAGGTGACCGGTCTGCCTGAAACCTCCTGTAGGGTTCGTTCACTTCAACCCTTCCTCGTGGGGTGATATCTGCAATAGATGTCTCGTAGTTCACAGTGCGCGAAGTGAAGTGTCTGCCTGCAACCTCCTGTAGGGTTCGCTCACTTCAACCCTTCCTGTAGGGGGTTATATCTGCAATAGATGTCTCGTAGTTGACAGTGCGCGAAGTGAACTGTCTGCCTGCAACCTTCTGTAGGGTTCGTTCACTTCCACCCTTCCTCGTGGGGTGATATCTGCAATAGATGTCTCGTAGTTCACAGTACGCGAAGTGAACTGTCTGCCTGCAACCTCCTGTAGGGTTCATTCACTTCAACCCTTCCTCGTGGGGTGATATCTGCAATAGATGTCTCGTAGTTCACAGTGCGCGAAGTGAACTGTCTGCCTGCAACCTCCTGTAGGGTTCGTTCACTTCAACCCTTCCTCGTGGGGTGATATCTGCAATAGATGTCTCGTAGTTGACAGTGCGCGAAGTGAACTGTCTGCCTGCAACCTCCTGTAGGGTTCGTTCACTTCAACCCTTCCTGTAGGGGGTGATATCTGCAATAGATGTCTCGTAGTTGACAGTGCGCGAAGTGAACTGTCTGCCTGCAACCTCCTGTAGGGCTGTTTTACTTAAACCCTTCCTGTAGGGGGTGATATCTGCAATAGATGTCTCGTAGTTGACAGTGCGCAAAGTGACCGGTCTGCCTGAAACCTCCTGTAGGGTTCGTTCACTTCAACCCTTCCTGTAGGGGTTATATCTGCAATAGATGTCTCGTAGTTCACAGTGCGCGAAGTGAACTGTCTGCCTGCAACCTCCTGTAGGGTTCGTTCACTTCAACCCTTCCTATAGGGGGTTATATCTGCAATAGATGTCCCGTAGTTGACAGTGCGCGAGGTGCCCTGTCTGCCTGAAACCTCCTGTAGGGGGTTATATCTGCAATAGATGTCTCGTAGTTGACAGTGCGCGAAGTGAACTGTCTCCCTGCAACCTCCTGTAGGGTTCGTTCACTTCAACCCTTCCTGTAGGGGGTTATATCTGCAATAGATGTCTCGTAGTTGACAGTGCGCGAGGTGAAGTGTCTGCCTGCAACCTCCTGTAGGGTTCGTTCACTTCAACCCTTCCTCGTGGGGTGATATCTGCAATAGATGTCTCGTAGTTCACAGTGCGCGAAGTGAACTGTCCGCCTGCAACCTCCTGTAGGGTTCGTTCACTTCAACCCTTCCTCTGGGGGGTGATATCTGCAATAGATGTCTCGTAGTTCACAGTGCGCGAAGTGAACTGTCTGCCTGCAACCTCCTGTAGGGTTCTTTCACTTCAACCCTTCCTGTAGGGGGTTATTTCTGCAATAGATGTCTCGTAGTTCACAGTGCGCGAAGTGAACTGTCTGCCTGCAACCTCCTGTAGGGTTCGTTCACTTCAACCCTTCCTCTGGGGGGTTATATCTGCAATAGATGTCTCGTAGTTGACAGTGCGCGAAGTGAACTGTCTGCCTGCAACCTCCTGTAGGGTTTGTTCACTTCAACCCTTCCTCGTGGGGTGATATCTGCAACAGATGTCTCGTAGTTCACAGTGCGCGAAGTGAACTGTCTGCCTGCAACCTTCTGTAGGGTTCGTTCACTTCAACCCTTCCTCTGGGGGGTGATATCTGCAATAGATGTGTCGTAGTTCACAGTGCGCGAAGTGAACTGTCTGCCTGCAACCTCCTGTAGGGTTCGTTCACTTCAACCCTTCCTGTAGGGGGTTATATCTGCAATAGATGTCTCGTAGCTCACAGTGCGCCAAGTGAACTGTCTGCCTGCAACCTCCTGTAGGGTTCGTTCACTTCAACCCTTCCTCTGGGGGGTTATATCTGCAATAGATGTCTCGTAGTTGACAGTGCGCGAAGTGAGCTGTCTGCCTGAACCTCCTGTAGGGTTTGTTCACTTCAACCCTTCCTCGTGGGGTGATATCTGCAATAGATGTCTCGTAGTTGACAGTGCGCGAAGTGAACTGTCTGGCTGCAACCTCCTGTAGGGTTCGTTCACTTCAACCCTTCCTGTAGGGGGTTATATCTGCAATAGATGTCTCGTAGTTGACAGTGCGCGAGGTGACCGGTCTGCCTGCAACCTCCTGTAGGGTTCGTTCACTTCAACCCTTCCTCTAGGGGGTTATATCTGCAATAGATGTCTCGTAGTTGACAGTGCGCGAGGTGACCGGTCTGCCTGCAACCTCCTGTAGGGTTCGTTCACTTCAACCCTTCCTGTAGGGGGTTATATCTGCAATAGATGTCTCGTAGTTAACAGTGCGCGAGGTGACCGGTCTGCCTGCAACCTCCTGTAGGGTTCGTTCACTTCAACCCTTCCTGTTAGGGGTTATATCTGCAATAGATGTCTCGTAGTTGACAGTGCGCGAGGTGACCGGTCTGCCTGCAACCTACTGTAGGGTTTGTTCACTTCAACCCTTCCTGTAGGGGGTGATATCTGCAATAGATGTCTCGTAGTTGACATTGCGCGAAGTGAACTGTCTGCCTGCAACCTCCAGTAGTGTTCGTTCACTTCAACCCTTCCTGTAGGGGGTTATATCTGCAATAGATGTCTCGTAGTTGACAGTGCGCGAAGTGAACTGTCTGGCTGCAACCTCCTGTAGGGTTCGTTCACTTCAACCCTTCCTGTAGGGGGTTATATCTGCAATAGATGTCTCGTAGTTGACAGTGCGCGAGGTGACCGGTCTGCCTGCAACCTCCTGTAGGGTTCGTTCACTTGAACCCTTCCTGTAGGGGGTTATATCTGCAATAGATGTCTCGTAGTTGACAGTGCGCGTGGTGACCGGTCTGCCTGCAACCTCTTGTAGGGTTCGTTCACTTCAACCCTTCCTGTAGGGGGTGATATCTGCAATAGATGTCTCGTAGTTGACAGTGCGCGAAGTGAACTGTCTGCCTGCAACCTCCAGTAGTGTTCGTTCACTTCAACCCTTCCTGTAGGGGGTGATATCTGCAATAGATGTCTCGTAGTTCACAGTGCGCGAAGTGAACTGTCTGCCTGCAACCTCCTGTAGGGTTCGTTCACTTCAACCCTTCCTGTAGAGGGTTATATCTGCAATAGATGTCTCGTAGTTGACAGTGCGCGAAGTGAACTGTCTGGCTGCAACCTCCTGTAGGGTTCGTTCACTTCAACCCTTCCTGTAGGGGGTTATATCTGCAATAGATGTCTCGTAGTTGACAGTGCGCGAAGTGAACTGTCTGCCTGCAACCTCCTGTAGGGTTCGTTCACTTCAACCCTTCCTGTAGGCGGTGATATCTGCAATAGATGTCTCGTAGTTGACAGTGCGCGAAGTGAACTGTCTGCCTGCAACCTCCTGTAGGGTTCGTTCACTTCAACCCTTCCTCTGGGGGGTGATATCTGCAATAGATGTCTCGTGGTTGACAGTGCGCGAAGTGAACTGTCTGCCTGCAACCTCCTGTAGGGTTCGTTCACTTCAACCCTTCATCTGGGGGGTGATATCTGCAATAGATGTCTCGTCGTTGACAGTGCGCGAAGTGAACTGTCTGCCTGCAACCTCCTTTAGGGTTCGTTCACTTCAACCCTTCCTGTAGGGGGTTATATCTGCAATAGATGTCTCGTAGTTGACAGTGCGCGAAGTGAACTGTCTGCCTGCAACCTCCTGTAGGGTTCGTTCACTTCAACCCTTCCTCTGGGGGGTGATATCTGCAATAGATGTCTCGTAGTTGACAGTGCGCGAAGTGAACTGTCTGCCTGCAACCTCCTGTAGGGTTCGTTCACTTCAACCCTTCCTGTAGGGGGTTATATCTGCAATAGATGTCTCTTGGTTGACAGTGCGCGAAGTGAACTGTCTGCCTGCAACCTCCAGTAGGGTTCGTTCACTTCAACCCTTCCTGTAGGGGGTTATATCTGCAATAGATGTCTCGTAGTTGACAGTGCGCGAAGTGAACTGTCTGGCTGCAACCTCCTGTAGGGTTCGTTCACTTCAACCCTTCCTCTGGGGGGTTATATCTGCAATAGATGTCTCGTAGTTGACAGTGCGCGAGGTGACCGGTCTGCCTGCAACCTCCTGTTGGGTTCGTTCACTTCAACCCTTCCTGTAGGGGGTTATATCTGCAATAGATGTCTCGTAGTTGACAGTGCGCGAGGTGCCCTGTCTGCCTGCAACCTCCTGTAGGGTTCGTTCACTTCAACCCTTCCTGTAGGGGGTGATATCTGCAATAGATGTCTCGTAGTTCACAGTGCGCGAAGTGAACTGTCTGCCTGCAACCTCCTGTAGGGGGTTATATCTGCAATAGATGTCTCGTAGTTGACAGTGCGCGAAGTGAACTGTCTGCCTGCAACCTCCTGTAGGGGTTATATCTGCAATAGATGTCTCGTAGTTGACAGTGCGCGAAGTGCCCTGTCTGCCTGCAACCTCCTGTAGGGGGTTATATCTGCAATAGATGTCTCGTAGTTGACAGTGCGCGAGGTGACCTGTCTGCCTGCAACCTCCTGTAGGGGGTTATATCTGCAATAGATGTCTCGTAGTTCACAGAGAGCGAGATGACCGGTCTGCCTGCAACCTCCTGTAGGGTTCGTTCACTTCAACCCTTCCTGTAGGGGGTTATATCTGCAATAGGTGTCTCGTAGTTGACAGTGAGCGAAGTGAACTGTCTGCCTGCAACCTCCTGTAGGGTTCGTTCACTTCAACCCTTCCTGTAGATGGTTATATCTGCAATAGATGTCTCGTAGTTGACAGTGCGCGAAGTGAACTGTCTGCCTGCAACCTCTTGTAGGGTTCGTTCACTTCAACCCTTCCTGTAAGGGGTTATATCTGCAATAGATGTCTCGTAGTTGACAGTGCGCGAAGTGAACTGTCTGCCTGCAACCTCCTGTAGGGTTCGTTCACTTCAACCCTTCCTGAAGGGTTTATATCTGCAATAGATGTCTCGTAGTTGACAGTGCGCGAGGTGACCGGTCTGCCTGCAACCTCCTGTAGGGTTCGTTCACTTCAACCCTTACTGTAGGGGGTTATATCTGCACTAGATGTCTCGTAGTTCACAGTGCGCGAAGTGAACTGTCTGCCTGCAACCTCCTGTAGGGTTCGTTCACTTCAACCCTTCCTCTGGGGGGTTATATCTTCAATAGATGTCTCGTAGTTGACAGTGCGCGAAGTGAACTGTCTGCCTGCAACCTCCTGTAGGGTTTGTTCACTTCAACCCTTCCTCGTGGGGTGATATCTGCAATAGATGTCTCGTATTTCACAGTGCGCGAAGTGAACTGTCTGCCTGCAACCTCCTGTAGGGTTCGTTCACTTCAACCCTTCCTGTAGGGGGTTATATCTGCAATAGATGTCTCGTAGTTGACAGTGCGCGAGGTGACCGATCTGCCTGCCACCTCCTGTAGGGTTCGTTCACTTCAACCCTTCCTGTTAGGGGTTATATCTGCAATAGATGTCTCGTAGGTGACAGTGCGCGAGGTGACCCGTCTGCCTGCAACCTCCTGTAGGGTTTGTTCACTTCAACCCTTCCTGTAGGGGGTGATATCTGCAATAGATGTCTCGTAGTTGACATTGCGCGAAGTGAACTGTCTGCCTGCAACCTCCAGTAGTGTTCGTTCACTTCAACCCTTCCTGTAGGGGGTTATATCTGCAATAGATGTCTCGTAGTTGACAGTGCGCGAAGTGAACTGTCTGGCTGCAACCTCCTGTAGGGTTCGTTCACTTCAACCCTTCCTGTAGGGGGTTATATCTGCAATAGATGTCTCGTAGTTGACAGTGCGCGAGGTGACCGGTCTGCGTGCAACCTCCTGTAGGTTTCGTTCACTTGAACCCTTCCTGTAGGGGGTTATATCTGCAATAGATGTCTCGTAGTTGACAGTGCGCGTGGTGACCGGTCTGCCTGCAACCTCTTGTAGGGTTCGTTCACTTCAACCCTTCCTGTAGGGGGTGATATCTGCAATAGATGTCTCGTAGTTGACAGTGCGCGAAGTGAACTGTCTGCCTGCAACCTCCAGTAGTGTTCGTTCACTTCAACCCTTCCTGTAGGGGGTGATATCTGCAATAGATGTCTCGTAGTTCACAGTGCGCGAAGTGAACTGTCTGCCTGCAACCTCCTGTAGGGTTCGTTCACTTCAAGCCTTCCTGTAGAGGGTTATATCTGCAATAGATGTCTCGTAGTTGACAGTGCGCGAAGTGAACTGTCTGGCTGCAACCTCCTGTAGGGTTCGTTCACTTCAGCCCTTCCTGTAGGGGGTTATATCTGCAATAGATATCTCGTAGTTGACAGTGCGCGAAGTGAACTGTCTGCCTGCAACCTCCTGTAGGGTTCGTTCACTTCAACCCTTCCTGTAGGGGGTGATATCTGCAATAGATGTCTCGTAGTTGACAGTGCGCGAAGTGAACTGTCTGCTTGCAACCTCCTGTAGGATTCGTTCACTTCAACCCTTCCTCTGGGGGGTGATATCTGCAATAGATGTCTCGTGGTTGACAGTGCGCGAAGTGAACTGTCTGCCTGCAACCTCCTGTAGGGTTCGTTCAATTCAACCCTTCCTCTGGGGGGTGATATCTGCAATAGATGTCTCGTAGTTGACAGTGCGCGAAGTGAACTGTCTGCCTGCAACCTCCTTTAGGGTTCGTTCACTTCAACCCTTCCTGTAGGGGGTTATATCTGCAATAGATGTCTCGTAGTTGACAGTGCGCGAAGTGAACTGTCTGCCTGCAACCTCCTGTAGGGTTCGTTCACTTCAACCCTTCCTCTGGGGGGTGATATCTGCAATAGATGTCTCGTAGTTGACAGTGCGCGAAGTGAACTGTCTGCCTGCAACCTCCTGTAGGGTTCGTTCACTTCAACCCGTCCTGTAGGGGGTTATATCTGCAATAGATGTCTCGTAGTTGACAGTGCGCGAAGTGAACTGTCTGCCTGCAACCTCCTGTAGGGTTCGTTCACTTCAACCCTTCCTGTAGGGGGTTATATCGTCAATAGATGTCTCGTAGTTGACAGTGCGCGAGGTGACCGGTCTGCCTGCAACCTCCTGTAGGGTTCGTTCACTTCAACCCTTCCTGTAGGGGGTTATATCTGCAATAGATGTCTCGTAGTTGACAGTGCGCGAGGTGCCCTGTCTGCCTGCAACCTCCTGTAGGGTTCGTTCACTTCAACCCTTCCTGTAGGGGGTGATATCTGCAATAGATGTCTCGTAGTTCACAGTGCGCGAAGTGAACTGTCTGCCTGCAACCTCCTGTAGGGGGTTATATCTGCAATAGATGTCTCGTAGTTGACAGTGCGCGAAGTGCCCTGTCTGCCTGCAACCTCCTGTAAGGGGTTATATCTGCAATAGATGTCTCGTAGTTGACAGTGCGCGAGGTGCCCTGTCTGCCTGCAACCTCCTGTAGGGGGTTATATCTGCAATAGATGTCTCGTAGTTCACAGAGCGCGAGATGACCGGTCTGCCTGCAACCTCCTGTAGGGTTCGTTCACTTGAACCCTTCCTGTAGGGGGTTATATCTGCAATAGATGTCTCGTAGTTAACAGTGCGCGAGGTGACCGGTCTGCCTGCAACCTCTTGTAGGGTTCGTTCACTTTAACCCTTCCTGTAGGGGGTGATATCTGCAATAGATGTCTCGTAGTTGACAGTGCGCGAAGTGAACTGTCTGCCTGCAACCTCCAGTAGTGTTCGTTCACTTCAACCCTTCCTGTAGGGGGTGATATCTGCAATAGATGTCTCGTAGTTCACAGTGCGCGAAGTGAACTGTCTGCCTGCAACCTCCTGTAGGGTTCGTTCACTTCAACCCTTCCTGTAGAGGGTTATATCTGCAATAGATGTCTTGTAGTTGACAGTGCGCGAAGTGAACTGTCTGGCTGCACCCTCCTGTAGGTTTCGTTCACTTCAACCATTCCTGTAGGGGGTTATATCTGCAATAGATGTCTCGTAGTTGACAGTGCGCGAAGTGAACTGTCTGCCTGCAACCTCCTGTAGGGTTCGTTCACTTCAACACTTCCTGTAGGGGGTGATATCTGCAATAGATATCTCGTAGTTGACAGTGCGCGAAGTGAACTGTCTGCCTGCAACCTCCTGTAGCGTTCGTTCACTTCAACCCTTCCTCTGGGGGGTGATATCTGCAATAGATTTCTCGTGGTTGACAGTGCGCGAAGTGAACTTTGCCTGCAACCTCCTGTAGGGTTCGTTCACTTCAACCCTTCCTCTGGGGGGTGATATCTGCAATAGATGTCTCGTAGTTCACAGTGCGCGAAGTGAACTGTCTGCCTGCAACCTCCTGTAGGGGGTTATATCTGCAATAGATGTCTCGTAGTTGACAGTGCGCGAGGTGCCCTGTCTGCCTGCAACCTCCTGTACGGGGTTATATCTGCAATAGATGTCTCGTAGTGGACAGTGCGCGAAGTGCCCTGTCTGCCTGCAACCTCCTGTAGGGGGTTATATCTGCAATAGATGTCTCGTAGTTGACAGTGCGCGAGGTGCCCTGTCTGCCTGCAACCTCCTGTAGGGGGTTATATCTGCAATAGATGTCTCGTAGTTCACAGAGCGCGAGGTGACCGGTCTGCCTGCAACCTCCTGTAGGGTTCGTTCACTTCAACCCTTCCTGTAGGGGGTTATATCTGCAATAGGTGTCTCGTAGTTGACAGTGCGCGAAGTGAACTGTCTGCCTGCAACCTCCTGTAGGGTTCGTTTACTTCAACCCTTCCTGTAGGGGGTTATATCTGCAATAGATGTCTCGTAGTTGACAGTGCGCGAAGTGAACTGTCTGCCTGCAACCTCTTGTAGGGTTCGTTCACTTCAACCCTTCCTGTAAGGGGTTATATCTGCAATAGATATCTCGTAGTTGACAGTGCGCGGAGTGAACTGTCTGCCTGCAACCTCCTGTAGGGTTCGTTCACTTCAACCCTTCCTGAAGGGTTTATATCTGCAATAGATGTCTCGTAGTTGACAGTGCGCGAGGTGACCGGTCTGCCTGCAACCTCCTGTAGGGTTCGTGCACTTCAACCCTTCCTGTAGGGGGTTATATCTGCACTAGATGTCTCGTAGTTCACAGTGCGCGAAGTGAACTGTCTGCCTGCAACCTCCTGTAGGGTTCGTTCACTTCAACCCTTCCTCTGGGGGGTTATATCTTCAATAGATGTCTCGTAGTTGACAGTGCGCGAAGTGAACTGTCTGCCTGCAACCTCCTGTAGGGTTTGTTCACTTCAACCCTTCCTCGTGGGGTGATATCTGCAATAGATGTCTCGTAGTTGACAGTGCGCGAGGTGACCGGTCTGCCTGCAACCTCCTGTAGGGTTTGTTCACTTCAACCCTTCCTGTAGGGGGTGATATCTGCAATAGATGTCTCGTAGTTGACATTGCGCGAAGTGAACTGTCTGCCTGCAACCTCCAGTAGTGTTCGTTCACTTCAACCCTTCCTGTAGGGGGTTATATCTGCAATAGATGTCTCGTAGTTGACAGTGCGCGAAGTGAACTGTCTGGCTGCAACCTCCTGTAGGGTTCGTTCACTTCAACCCTTCCTGTAGGGGGTTATATCTGCAATAGATGTCTCGTAGTTCGCAGTGCGCGAAGTGAACTGTCTGCTTGCAACCTCCTGTAGGGTTCGTTCACTTCAACCCTTCCTGTAGGGTGTTATATCTGCAATAGATGTCTCGTAGTTCACAGTGCGCGAAGTGAACTGTCTGCCTGCAACCTCCTGTAGGGTTCGTTCACTTCAACCCTTCCTCTGGGGGGTTATATCTGCAATAGATGTCTCGTAGTTCACAGTGCGCGAAGTGAACTGTCTGCCTGCAACCTCCTGTAGGGTTCGCTCACTTCAACCCTTCCTGTAGGGGGTTATATCTGCAATAGATGTCTCGTAGTTCACAGTGCGCGAAGTGAACTGTCTGCCTGCAACCTCCTGTAGGGTTCGTTCACTTCAACCCTTCCTCTGGGGGGTTATATCTGCAATAGATGTCTCGTAGTTGACAGTGCGCGAAGTGAACTGTCTGCCTGCAACCTCCTGTAGGGTTTGTTCACTTCAACCCCTCCTCGTGGGGTGATATCTGCAATAGATGTCTCGTAGTTCACAGTGCGCGAAGTGAACTGTCTGCCTGCAACCTCCTGTAGGGTTCGTTCACTTCAACCCTTCCTGTAGGGGGTTATATCTGCAATAGATGTCTCGTAGTTGACAGTGCGCGAGGTGACCGGTCTGCCTGCAACCTCCTGTAGGGTTCGTTCACTTCAACCCTTCCTGTTGGGGGTTATATCTGCAATAGATGTCTCGTAGTTGACAGTGCGCGAGGTGACCGGTCTGCCTGCAACCTCCTGTAGGGTTTGTTCACTTCAACCCTTCCTGTAGGGGGTGATATCTGCAATAGATGTCTCGTAGTTCACAGTGCGCGAAGTGAACTGTCTGCCTGCAACCTCCAGTAGTGTTCGTTCACTTCAACCCTTCCTGTAGGGGGTTATATCTGCAATAGATGTCTCGTAGTTGACAGTGCGCGAAGTGAACTGTCTGGCTGCAACCTCCTGTAGGGTTCGTTCACTTCAACCCTTCCTGTAGGGGGTTATATCTGCAATAGATGTCTCGTAGTTGACAGTGCGCGAGGTGACCGGTCTGCCTGCAACCTCTTGTAGGGTTCGTTCACTTCAACCCTTCCTGTAGGGGGTGATATCTGCAATAGATGTCTCGTAGTTGACAGTGCGCGAAGTGAACTGTCTGCCTGCAACCTCCAGTAGTGTTCGCTCACTTCAACTCTTCCTGTAGGGGGTGATATCTGCAATAGATGTCTCGTAGTTCACAGTGCGCGAAGTGAACTGTCTGCCTGCAACCTCCTGTAGGGTTCGTTCACTTCAACCCTTACTGTAGAGGGTTATATCTGCAATAGATGTCTCGTAGTTGACAGTGCACGAAGTGAACTGTCTGGCTGCAACCTTCTGTAGGGTTCGTTCACTTCAACCCTTCCTGTAGGGGGTTATATCTGCAAAAGATGTCTCGTAGTTGACAGTGCGCGAAGTGAACTGTCTGCTTGCAACCTCCTGTAGGGTTCGTTCACTTCAACCCTTCCTGTAGGGGGTGATATCTGCAATAGATGTCTCGTAGTTGACAGTGCGCGAAGTGAACTGTCTGCCTGCAACCTACTGTAGGGTTCGTTCACTTCAACCCTTCCTCTGGGGGGTGATATCTGCAATAGATGTCTCGTAGTTGACAGTGCGCGAAGTGAACTGTCTGCCTGCACCCTCCTGTAGGGTTCGTTCACTTCAACCCTTCCTCTGGGGGGTGATATCTGCAATAGATATCTCGTAGTTGACAGTGCGCGAAGTGAACTGTCTGCCAGCTACCTCCTGTAGGGTTCGTTCACTTCAACCCTTCCTGTAGGGGGTTATATCTGCAATAGATGTCTCGTAGTTGACAGTGCGCGAAGTGAACTGTCTGGCTGCAACCTCCTGTAGGGTTCGTTCACTTCAACCCTTCCTGTAGGGGGTTATATCTGCAATAGATGTCTCGTAGTTGACAGTGCGCGAAGTGAACTGTCTGGCTGCAACCTCCTGTAGGGTTCGTTCACTTCAACCCTTCCTGTAGGGGGTTATATCTGCAATAGATGTCTCGTAGTTGACAGTGCGCGAGGTACCCTGTCTGTCTGCAACCTCCTGTAGGATTCGTTCACTTTAACCCTTCCTCGGGGGTAATATCTGCAATAGATATCTCGTAGTTCACAGTGCGCGAGGTGCCCTGTCTGCCTGCAACCTCCTGTAGGGTTCGTTCACTTTAACCCTTCCTCGGGGGTGATATCTGCAATAGATGTCTCGTAGTTCACAGTGCTCGAGGTGCCCTGTCTGTCTGCAACCTCCTGTAGGGTTCGCTCACTTCAAGGCTACCTCAGGGGGGTGATATCTGCAATAGATGTCTCGCAGTTCACAGTGCGCGGGGTGCCGTGTCTGCCTGCAACCTCCTGTAGGGTTCGTTCACTTCAACGCTTCCTCTGGGGGTGTTATCTGCAATAGATGTCTCGTAGTTCACGGTGCGCGAAGTGAACTGTCTGCCTGCAACCTCCTGTTGGGTTCGCTCACTTTAACCCTTCCTCGGGGGTAATATCTGCAATAGATATCTCGTAGTTCACAGTGCGCGAGGTGCCCTGTCTGGCTGCAACCTCCTGTAGGGTTCGTTCACTTCAACCCTTCCTCGGGGGGGGTGATATCTGCAATAGATGCCTCGTAGTTCACAGAGCGCGAGGTGACCGGTCTGCCTGAAACCTCCTGTAGGGTTCGTTCACTTCAACCCTTCCTCGTGGGGTGATATCTGCAATAGATGTCTCGTAGTTCACAGTGCGCGAAGTCAACTGTCTGCCTGCAACCTCCTGTAGGGTTCGTTCACTTCAACCCTTCCTCTGGGGGGTGATATCTGCAATAGATGTCTCGTAGTTCACAGTGCGCGAAGTGAAGTGTCTGCCTGCAACCTCCTGTAGGGTTCGCTCACTTCAACCCTTCCTGTAGGGGGTTATATCTGCAATAGATGTCTCGTAGTTGACAGTGCGCGAAGTGAACTGTCTGCCTGCAACCTTCTGTAGGGTTCGTTCACTTCCACCCTTCCTCGTGGGGTGATATCTGCAATAGATGTCTCGTAGTTCACAGTACGCGAAGTGAACTGTCTGCCTGCAACCTCCTGTAGGGTTCATTCACTTCAACCCTTCCTCGTGGGGTGATATCTGCAATAGATGTCTCGTAGTTCACAGTGCGCGAAGTGAACTGTCTGCCTGCAACCTCCTGTAGGGTTCGTTCACTTCAACCCTTCCTCGTGGGGTGATATCTGCAATAGATGTTTCGTAGTTGACAGTGCGCGAAGTGAACTGTCTGCCTGCAACCTCCTGTAGGGTTCGTTCACTTCAACCCTTCCTGTAGGGGGTGATATCTGCAATAGATGTCTCGTAGTTGACAGTGCGCGAAGTGAACTGTCTGCCTGCAACCTCCTGTAGGGCTGTTTTACTTAAACCCTTCCTGTAGGGGGTGATATCTGCAATAGATGTCTCGTAGTTGACAGTGCGCAAAGTGACCGGTCTGCCTGAAACCTCCTGTAGGGTTCGTTCACTTCAACCCTTCCTGTAGGGGTTATATCTGCAATAGATGTCTCGTAGTTCACAGTGCGCGAAGTGAACTGTCTGCCTGCAACCTCCTGTAGGGTTCGTTCACTTCAACCCTTCCTATAGGGGGTTATATCTGCAATAGATGTCCCGTAGTTGACAGTGCGCGAGGTGCCCTGTCTGCCTGAAACCTCCTGTAGGGGGTTATATCTGCAATAGATGTCTCGTAGTTGACAGTGCGCGAAGTGAACTGTCTCCCTGCAAACTCCTGTAGGGTTCGTTCACTTCAACCCTTCCTGTAGGGGGTTATATCTGCAATAGATGTCTCGTAGTTGACAGTGCGCGAGGTGAAGTGTCTGCCTGCAACCTCCTGTAGGGTTCGTTCACTTCAACCCTTCCTCGTGGGGTGATATCTGCAATAGATGTCTCGTAGTTCACAGTGCGCGAAGTGAACTGTCCGCCTGCAACCTCCTGTAGGGTTCGTTCACTTCAACCCTTCCTCTGGGGGGTGATATCTGCAATAGATGTCTCGTAGTTCACAGTGCGCGAAGTGAACTGTCTGCCTGCAACCTCCTGTAGGGTTCTTTCACTTCAACCCTTCCTGTAGGGGGTTATTTCTGCAATAGATGTCTCGTAGTTCACAGTGCGCGAAGTGAACTGTCTGCCTGCAACCTCCTGTAGGGTTCGTTCACTTCAACCCTTCCTCTGGGGGGTTATATCTGCAATAGATGTCTCGTAGTTGACAGTGCGCGAAGTGAACTGTCTGCCTGCAACCTCCTGTAGGGTTTGTTCACTTCAACCCTTCCTCGTGGGGTGATATCTGCAACAGATGTCTCGTAGTTCACAGTGCGCGAAGTGAACTGTCTGCCTGCAACCTTCTGTAGGGTTCGTTCACTTCAACCCTTCCTCTGGGGGGTGATATCTGCAATAGATGTGTCGTAGTTCACAGTGCGCGAAGTGAACTGTCTGCCTGCAACCTCCTGTAGGGTTCGTTCACTTCTACCCTTCCTGTAGGGGGTTATATCTGCAATAGATGTCTCGTAGCTCACAGTGCGCCAAGTGAACTGTCTGCCTGCAACCTCCTGTAGGGTTCGTTCACTTCAACCCTTCCTCTGGGGGGTTATATCTGCAATAGATGTCTCGTAGTTGACAGTGCGCGAAGTGAGCTGTCTGCCTGCAACCTCCTGTAGGGTTTGTTCACTTCAACCCTTCCTCGTGGGGTGATATCTGCAATAGATGTCTCGTAGTTGACAGTGCGCGAAGTGAACTGTCTGGCTGCAACCTCCTGTAGGGTTCGTTCACTTCAACCCTTCCTGTAGGGGGTTATATCTGCAATAGATGTCTCGTAGTTGACAGTGCGCGAGGTGACCGGTCTGCCTGCAACCTCCTGTAGGGTTCGTTCACTTCAACCCTTCCTGTAGGGGGTTATATCTGCAATAGATGTCTCGTAGTTGACAGTGCGCGAGGTGACCGGTCTGCCTGCAACCTCCTGTAGGGTTCGTTCACTTCAACCCTTCCTGTAGGGGGTGATATCTGCAATAGATGTCTCGTAGTTGACATTGCGCGAAGTGAACTGTCTGCCTGCAACCTCCTGTAGGGTTCGTTCACTTCAACCCTTCTTCTGGGGGGTTATATCTGCAATAGATGTCTCGTAGTTCACAGTGTGCGAAGTGAACTGTCTGCCTGCAACCTCCTGTAGGGTTCGTTCACTTCAACCCTTCCTCTGGGGGGTGATATCTGCAATAGATGTCTCGTAGTTCACAGTGCGCGAAGTGATCTGTCTGCTTGCAACCTCCTGTAGGGTTCGTTCACTTCAACCCTTCTTGTAGGGGGTTATATCTGCACTAGATGTCTCGTAGTTCACAGTGCGCGAAGTGTACTGTCTGCCTGCAACCTCCTGTAGGGTTCGTTCACTTCAACCCTTCCTCTGGGGGGTTATATCTTCAATAGATGTCTCGTAGTTGACAGTGCGCGAAGTGAACTGTCTGCCTGCAACCTCCTGTAGGGTTTGTTCACTTCAACCCTTCCTCGTGGGGTGATATCTGCAATAGATGTCTCGTAGTTCACAGTGCGCGAAGTGAACTGTCTGCCTGCAACCTCCTGTAGGGTTCGTTCACTTCAACCCTTCCTGTAGGGGGTTATATCTGCAATAGATGTCTCGTAGTTGACAGTGCGCGAGGTGACCGGTCTGCCTGCAACCTCCTGTAGGGTTCGTTCACTTCAACCCTTCCTGTTAGGGGTTATATCTGCAATAGATGTCTCGTAGTTGACAGTGCGCGAGGTGACCGGTCTGCCTGCAACCTCCTGTAGGGTTTGTTCACTTCAACCCTTCCTGTAGGGGGTGATATCTGCAATAGATGTCTCGTAGTTGACATTGCGCGAAGTGAACTGTCTGCCTGCAACCTCCAGTAGAGTTCGTTCACTTCAACCCTTCCTGTAGGGGGTTATATCTGCAATAGATGTCTCGTAGTTGACAGTGCGCGAAGTGAACTGTCTGGCTGCAACCTCCTGTAGGGTTCGTTCACTTCAACCCTTCCTGTAGGGGGTTATATCTGCAATAGATGTCTCGTAGTTGACAGTGCGCGAGGTGACCGGTCTGCCTGCAACCTCCTGTAGGGTTCGTTCACTTGAACCCTTCCTGTAGGGGGTTATATCTGCAATAGATGTCTCGTAGTTGACAGTGCGCGTGGTGACCGGTCTGCCTGCAACCTCTTGTAGGGTTCGTTCACTTCAACCCTTCCTGTAGGGGGTGATATCTGCAATAGATGTCTCGTAGTTGACAGTGCGCGAAGTGAACTGTCTGCCTGCAACCTCCAGTAGTGTTCGTTCACTTCAACCCTTCCTGTAGGGGGTGATATCTGCAATAGATGTCTCGTAGTTCACAGTGCGCGAAGTGAACTGTCTGCCTGCAACCTCCTGTAGGGTTCGTTCACTTCAACCCTTCCTGTAGAGGGTTATATCTGCAATAGATGTCTCGTAGTTGACAGTGCGCGAAGTGAACTGTCTGGCTGCAACCTCCTGTAGGGTTCGTTCACTTCAACCCTTCCTGTAGGGGGTTATATCTGCAATAGATGTCTCGTAGTTGACAGTGCGCGAAGTGAACTGTCTGCCTGCAACCTCCTGTAGGGTTCGTTCACTTCAACCCTTCCTGTAGGGGGTGATATCTGCAATAGATGTCTCGTAGTTGACAGTGCGCGAAGTGAACTGTCTGCCTGCAACCTCCTGTAGGGTTCGTTCACTTCAACCCTTCCTCTGGGGGGTGATATCTGCAATAGATGTCTCGTGGTTGACAGTGCGCGAAGTGAACTGTCTGCCTGCAACCTCCTGTAGGGTTCGTTCACTTCAACCCTTCCTCTGGGGGGTGATATCTGCAATAGATGTCTCGTCGTTGACAGTGCGCGAAGTGAACTGTCTGCCTGCAACCTCCTTTAGGGTTCGTTCACTTCAACCCTTCCTGTAGGGGGTTATATCTGCAATAGATGTCTCGTAGTTGACAGTGCGCTAAGTGAACTGTCTGCCTGCAACCTCCTGTAGGGTTCGTTCACTTCAACCCTTCCTCTGGGGGGTGATATCTGCAATAGATGTCTCGTAGTTGACAGTGCGCGAAGTGAACTGTCTGCCTGCAACCTCCTGTAGGGTTCGTTCACTTCAACCCTTCCTGTAGGGGGTTATATCTGCAATAGATGTCTCGTAGTTGACAGTGCGCGAAGTGAACTGTCTGCCTGCAACCTCCAGTAGGGTTCGTTCACTTCAACCCTTCCTGTAGGGGGTTATATCTGCAATAGATGTCTCGTAGTTGACAGTGCGCGAAGTGAACTGTCTGGCTGCAACCTCCTGTAGGGTTCGTTCACTTCAACCCTTCCTCTGGGGGGTTATATCTGCAATAGATGTCTCGTAGTTGACAGTGCGCGAGGTGACCGGTCTGCCTGCAACCTCCTGTAGGGTTCGTTCACTTCAACCCTTCCTGTAGGGGGTTATATCTGCAATAGATGTCTCGTAGTTGACAGTGCGCGAGGTGCCCTGTCTGCCTGCAACCTCCTGTAGGGTTCGTTCACTTCAACCCTTCCTGTAGGGGGTGATATCTGCAATAGATGTCTCGTAGTTCACAGTGCGCGAAGTGAACTGTCTGCCTGCAACCTCCTGTAGGGGGTTATATCTGCAATAGATGTCTCGTAGTTGACAGTGCGCGAAGTGAACTGTCTGCCTGCAACCTCCTGTAGGGGTTATATCTGCAATAGATGTCTCGTAGTTGACAGTGCGCGAAGTGCCCTGTCTGCCTGCAACCTCCTGTAGGGGGTTATATCTGCAATAGATGTCTCGTAGTTGACAGTGCGCGAGGTGCCCTGTCTGCCTGCAACCTCCTGTAGGGGGTTATATCTGCAATAGATGTCTCGTAGTTCACAGAGCGCGAGATGACCGGTCTGCCTGCAACCTCCTGTAGGGTTCGTTCACTTCAACCCTTCCTGTAGGGGGTTATATCTGCAATAGGTGTCTCGTAGTTGACAGTGCGCGAAGTGAACTGTCTGCCTGCAACCTCCTGTAGGGTTCGTTCACTTCAACCCTTCCTGTAGATGGTTATATCTGCAATAGATGTCTCGTAGTTGACAGTGCGCAAAGGGAACTGTCTGCCTGCAACCTCGTGTAGGGTTCGTTCACTTCAACCCTTCCTGTAAGGGGTTATATCTGCAATAGATGTCTCGTAGTTGACAGTGCGCGAAGTGAACTGTCTGCCTGCAACCTCCTGTACGGTTCGTTCACTTCAACCCTTCCTGAAGGGTTTATATCTGCAATAGATGTCTCGTAGTTGACAGTGCGCGAGGTGACCGGTCTGCCTGCAACCTCCTGTAGGGTTCGTTCACTTCAACCCTTACTGTAGGGGGTTATATCTGCACTAGATGTCTCGTAGTTCACAGTGCGCGAAGTGAACTGTCTGCCTGCAACCTCCTGTAGGGTTCGTTCACTTCAACCCTTCCTCTGGGGGGTTATATCTTCAATAGATGTCTCGTAGTTGACAGTGCGCGAAGTGAACTGTCTGCCTGCAACCTCCTGTAGTGTTTGTTCACTTCAACCCTTCCTCGTGGGGTGATATCTGCAATAGATGTCTCGTATTTCACAGTGCGCGAAGTGAACTGTCTGCCTGCAACCTCCTGTAGGGTTCGTTCACTTCAACCCTTCCTGTAGGGGGTTATATCTGCAATAGATGTCTCGTAGTTGACAGTGCGCGAGGTGACCGATCTGCCTGCCACCTCCTGTAGGGTTCGTTCACTTCAACCCTTCCTGTTAGGGGTTATATCTGCAATAGATGTCTCGTAGGTGACAGTGCGCGAGGTGACCGGTCTGCCTGCAACCTCCTGTAGGGTTTGTTCACTTCAACCCTTCCTGTAGGGGGTGATATCTGCAATAGATGTCTCGTAGTTGACATTGCGCGAAGTGAACTGTCTGCCTGCAACCTCCAGTAGTGTTCGTTCACTTCAACCCTTCCTGTAGGGGGTTATATCTGCAATAGATGTCTCGTAGTTGACAGTGCGCGAAGTGAACTGTCTGGCTGCAACCTCCTGTAGGGTTCGTTCACTTCAACCCTTCCTGTAGGGGGTTATATCTGCAATAGATGTCTCGTAGTTGACAGTGCGCGAGGTGACCGGTCTGCCTGCAACCTCCTGTAGGTTTCGTTCACTTGAACCCTTCCTGTAGGGGGTTATATCTGCAATAGATGTCTCGTAGTTGACAGTGCGCGTGGTGACCGGTCTGCCTGCAACCTCTTGTAGGGTTCGTTCACTTCAACCCTTCCTGTAGGGGGTGATATCTGCAATAGATGTCTCGTAGTTGACAGTGCGCGAAGTGAACTGTCTGCCTGCAACCTCCAGTAGTGTTCGTTCACTTCAACCCTTCCTGTAGGGGGTGATATCTGCAATAGATGTCTCGTAGTTCACAGTGCGCGAAGTGAACTGTCTGCCTGCAACCTCCTGTAGGGTTCGTTCACTTCAACCCTTCCTGTAGAGGGTTATATCTGCAATAGATGTCTCGTAGTTGACAGTGCGCGAAGTGAACTGTCTGGCTGCAACCTCCTGTAGGGTTCGTTCACTTCAACCCTTCCTGTAGGGGGTTATATCTGCAATAGATGTCTCGTAGTTGACAGTGCGCGAAGTGAACTGTCTGCCTGCAACCTCCTGTAGGGTTCGTTCACTTCAACCCTTCCTGTAGGGGGTGATATCTGCAATAGATGTCTCGTAGTTGACAGTGCGCGAAGTGAACTGTCTGCTTGCAACCTCCTGTAGGGTTCGTTCACTTCAACCCTTCCTCTGGGGGGTGATATCTGCAATAGATGTCTCGTGGTTGACAGTGCGCGAAGTGAACTGTCTGCCTGCAACCTCCTGTAGGGTTCGTTCACTTCAACCCTTCCTCTGGGGGGTGATATCTGCAATAGATGTCTCGTAGTTGACAGTGCGCGAAGTGAACTGTCTGCCTGCAACCTCCTTTAGGGTTCGTTCACTTCAACCCTTCCTGTAGGGGGTTATATCTGCAATAGATGTCTCGTAGTTGACAGTGCGCGAAGTGAACTGTCTGCCTGCAACCTCCTGTAGGGTTCGTTCACTTCAACCCTTCCTCTGGGGGGTGATATCTGTAATAGATGTCTCGTAGTTGACAGTGCGCGAAGTGAACTGTCTGCCTGCAACCTCCTGTAGGGTTCGTTCACTTCAACCCTTCCTGTAGGGGGTTATATCTGCAATAGATGTCTCGTAGTTGACAGTGCGCGAAGTGAACTGTCTGCCTGCAACCTCCTGTAGGGTTCGTTCACTTCAACCCTTCCTGTAGGGGGTTATATCTGCAATAGATGTCTCGTAGTTGACAGTGCGCGAGGTGACCCCTTCTTGTGTTGTGGTCCATATCGCACGGGAGACATGGACAAATCTCTTTCTGAAATCTACTATATGTGGTTCATTAACAGAGACTTCAGTGCGGCAGTTTCAGAACGATTCGCACTAACAAATCACTTGTCGACTTTCTCCGTGGTATAGTGGTTATCATGCTAGCCTCTAGTTCTCGAGGTCGCGGGGTCAAACCGGCGGAGGGCGATGTATTTTTTCGGGCTTAAAAATCCTTAGCATGGCTTCCTTTGGAAGGGAAGTAAAGCCGGTGGTCCCGTGTCGTAGATTTACGCAAGTCTGATAAGATGCCTCTGAGCAAACTTACCGGTCTTTCACGCCCAATATAGAATGGGACGCGAAGAACCACAGCAGTTAAACAGCGTCCATAAATAAAACTCAATTTAGTTGTTTAACAAATCTCAAGAGAACGAATTTTTTGCCTTCTTAAGCGCACATACCGTCTTTCGCTTGCTTCCGTGCACGCTTATCTCAATTGCGTAGAAAGGGCCAAACCAAATTTCACTTTTTGAGGTTTTTTTTACCTCTGGACGTTCGATATATCGAACGATAAAGGGAAATTTTCGGCACTCATGATTCCCGTTTTCTGTGATGATTCTTTTGTTCTGGTGCTCTCGGACGTCTAGCGACTCGTGCGACGAAGCAGCGAAGGTGTATCGCATGTACAGGTACGCGTTGTTGTTGGAAATTCCCTTAACTTTTAGAAAAATGCTGTGTTTTAGTTTCGTTACATTGCTCCTGTTATAATCTGCAAGTGAAGTGTGTCCTGGGCAGACTTTTGTTCCGAATAGCCAAGTTGGTTATTTGACGTGGCGCGTGACTTTAGCTGATTATTTCGTGAGAAATACCTTCACGATTAGGAATTCGCGAAGTTATTTTGAATCTTAAGTAAGCTTTGGTGTTTTTTATTCTCTATTGTAATTTTTAAGACGTTTCACGTCGCTTTATATATTTTACTAGATTGTTGTATAACTTGGAGTTTTAGTGTGTGTTATTGAATATAGCAGATTGTTGAAAGACAAGTCGTTTAATTGGTCAGTGTTCTCGACCCTAGTTTTAACTGAATGCATTTAAGAATTTTCCACGACGTTAATGATTCTGGGCGTGGTAGACTAGGAACACATGAAATACACGTTTGGAGCTCCCCTGAAACAGGCTTTATAGTGAAATGTCCATGTCTGTAAACAGCAAAGCTCAAAAACAAAACGTCAGTTAGGTACCATGTTTGATATTTAAGTTCAGAATAATCAAGGATGCGACACGGGTTTTCAAGGAAATCCCCCCCAAACTACTCTTCGCATGGAACATTTTTATTATTATTGATTTTTCTCAAAAATGGCTCTAAAGATTTTTATTAAAATATGCTAAGTTTAAAACATTTGGATGACAAATAAAATGTATATTTAACCTCTGCAAAAAGCTCTTCACTCTGAATGAAGTTTGTAAAATGTTGTGTAACTTGTAAACCGTAAGGGATAGACAAAAACTTAACACACAAAAATGTAAACTGTATACCATTTTTGAAGTGCTGTCACCGTTCAGTTGTTTCTTGCGATGTCATAGAAAGACAATGGAATGTGAAGGCCAGCATGTAGTTAAACACCTGATTATCGATTTTGATTTCCTATATCCCTTGTGTAGCTATAAGTAAACGGTAATGAAACTATCTCTGCAAACATTCACTAAGAACCTGAAGTAGATAGAAAAACTAAGTGGGTAGAGAAAGTGATGTGAATGTAACACACAGATATTGTCTCGCTATCGTGTGAAAAAGCATGACCACCTGCGATTACTTGCACAACTACAGTTCAGCCAACTTGGTCAGTCAGTATGAAATGAGCGTTTTGAATAAATTCCCTTTTCTGTTTCCGTTATTAGAGGCTACTCAACTGGTAAATGACGTTGAAGATGACTCGAAACATGCAGAGTGCCTATGAAACCAAATCTATGTTTAATGTTCGTATCCGCAATCCTTAAATATGCTGCCTCTACCAGGTATAGGAAGTTCTGCATTACACAGCAAAACTTGTTTCCCAAACACATGTTTTGAGGACCCCTTTTAAACAGTGTCCATGTGTGTGCCTGTCAACATCAGTCAGGGGTAACCTCCAAGGATGCGACACAAGGCATTTAAAGAAAATCCCTTTACATGGATCGAAATCTTTTATTTTCTAAAGAAATGACTATAACTATTTTGATTACAATACTGAAGCCGGAATTATAAAGGCAATAATTATCATAATAATCTGAGAAGGATAGTGATATAAAATAAGTAATAATATATTTAAAATCAGTGTATGTATAAAAAGGAAAATTGTTGACTGTAAAAGCGACAGCAAGACAAGACAGGCACAGTGTTGTTAATTATGTACCAGCCTCAGGTAGAAAGGGTAAATACCATTGAAGCAAGTTTTTCCTGGTAACTAGCCGAGTACAGCTGCACTTAGCCTGGTGAAGGCCACCCTAAGCATCATGACGCTAAGTTTGAGGGGTGAGAGGGGACGTTTAGGCATTGGTTTTCCTTGTGCAGCGTGGGTAAGTCAGTCTGTCCTGAGTGCCTGGCGAGGACGGGACGACATTCTCGTCGAGTTGTGAACATTGGCGGCAAACATGCTAGAGGGTAGAACGCTTAGCTGTAGTTAATATTCTTCGGTCTTGGTAAACACAAAGTATCATCTAAGCATTTAAAAGTGATCGGCAAACCTAAAGTATTATTTTAACTAGTGAATAAAAGTGTTCCAAGACAGCGTTTGTGTGTTTCTCTGTACACACCCACGCATACCCTGAGGTTAAGGTTTCATGCTGGAGCAGCCGTGGCAAAAGAAGAACCAACTGGGAGGAGACAAGCAGCAACCGTTAGGCAAAGGTAGTGCTTCAGTGTTGGAGCCGTAGTGTGGCTGCGTCATATTGCGCCAACGTGGGGCTGCGTCAATACCATATACATATTTAAGACATTTACATGACAAACTGTATTATTTTGAATTTTCTAGGAATAGTCCTCTTTATTATGAATGAATTTTGTAAAACGGGTAAAGCTTACGAGATAGGCAAAAACGTAGATCTTGTTAAAACACGCAATTTCTTGTGACATCGGCCATTTTGAGTCATCGCTACCAGGTAGACTGGGAAAGTGTTGCATTCGATACCCAGGTTTCACTGCAAATAATTCTTTTGGGGACAACTGAATGAAAAAATGCGATTTTAGAAAAAGGTCGGTCTGTCTGTGAACAGCATAACTCTGGACAACTACCACACTTGGTATACAAGTTCAGCACGTTCCAAAAATGTGACACGAACATTTTCAAGAAAATCTCCCATCCGAAACTACACTATACATGGAAAGGTTTATTTTCTCGAAATGCCTGTAACGATTTTGATTAAAACAGCGCAAATGTAAGATATTTGTATAACATACGTCATAATTATTATGTTGTATTTTCTGGCAAGAGCTAGTGAAGCAATTTTGTGTAACTTGCTACATGCGGTTAGCGTTTTCAACTCGGAAGTGCCGGCGAGCAAACACCATTTCTAGTCACAGCCCCGGGGCTATGAAATACAGTAGAACCCCGCTTAACTCAACTAAAGAGGCAGAGCCGTTTAGAATAAAACTTTTTTTATCGTATAATCAAAGGAAACAGTTTTAAGCAGCGAAAAGAATAAAATAATTATATTCCAAATGCATGTAATAATGTTTAATAACAAAAGCTACAATATTTGCAATCTTTACAAAGACTATTTCGTAAACCCGTTAATTTTTTTCTGAACTTGGTTCTCGCGACGCTATATCACGTTACCGTTTGATCTGTTGATTCACTGCTTTGTTTTTCAAGGCAACCTGAAAACGAAAGGTTGATACTGACGTAATTCACCATTTCCGGTTAACAAACGAATACGGGTTTGTAGTCTTTGTTACCTCTAATGCTTTGAATCCGCTCGAGTTTCTGTTCGATACTTATTACAAAGCATTTCTTTTCGCTGAAACCACACTGACCAACACCAACAGCAGTTGACAGTTGCGGTGTAGGGAGTGAGGGTTAAGTAACAAGTACCTGTACTGGGGCAAAGGCCAGTTGTTACTAGCGCAAATTTGGGCATTCTCTTACTTTTTTCCATTCCTCCATTTCGAATAAGCCAGGTTTTACAGTATGTATCTACTGGATGTGTAGTTCCCAAGGTCGTGGAGCACGATGGGTTTTTTCATCCTTAGCATGACTTCCGTCGGAAGGGAAATAAACCCGATGGTCCCGTGTCGTAGATTTACGGCAGACAAAAGAACATCAAGCCTGATAAACAGGCCCTTGAGCATATTTTCTTCTTTCATGCCCAGTATAGAATGGGACGCTATGAACCATAGTATTAAAGAGCGAAGTTGCTAGATATGTGAAATTCTGTTAAAGGCTTAGCACATGGTAGGCTACGTTTGTATGAGGACAATTGTCCGGCAATGATGTTCACCCCTTACAGTGGTGTTATCTTGAGGTTGGTATTACTTTCGCTTATTATACTAAACTCACACATTCATACTTCCAGACTCTAGGGAGGATAGGCAATAACCCCGACTAAAGAAGAATTCCCACCCCCAACCGGGAATCGAACCCGGGATCTCTGTATTTTAAAGGTTAGCATGCTAACCACTCCTACGGAACGTTGTTTGCGAGTTAAATAATTCACTTCAAGAACTCTTTCTCTTCTAATGGTCACACATGTTGTTTCTAGTGATATAAATTAAAAAGAGGACTACAAGCTGATTCTATCACCAGCTGTGCAAACAGTAGTTATAGAAGCCATTGCTATAGATGTCAATAACATTGGCTATGTACCTGGGTAATAGAAGCGGGTCTCCCACCTCCAGTCTGTAAAAGTAGCAATTTCAGACCCCGGTTTCTCGCATGATCAAAAGTTTATCAAGCCTGCTGACAGACGCAAACTAGCAAATCCTATATGATGTAACTAATTAGTATGGAAGGAAGAAGGTCATGTAGCAAAACAAGGCTTGCCTCATAACTGTAGAACAATCATTCCCCGCTCACACCAGCAAAGAACAAAACTGATGTGTTGCACTCACATGACTTTCTCTACTCTTCTACAAACTATTTTTACAAACGCTTATTCTCCATCTAATTCATGTTAATCCATATAAACATTTGCAGAAACTATCTTATTGCTAATTTTCTGTAGGTGTAAGGAGAATATGGTAGGCTTAAGCGATAGTCAAATGTTTAAGAGGTGGTTGATATGTGGAGCATTCCATTCTCTCTGTGTGTCCAGGACATAAAAAAAATAATGAATTCCCATTTGAGTAAAAGTATAAGTATTCGAAAATTCAATCAAATAACAAGGAATATGTCGTAAAGGTTCACTCGACAAAAATCACGTTAATCCTAAATTGACTGTTTTAACGAGATCTACATTTTTGTGTATTAAAATGTTTACAGTTTCTTACGGTTTACCAGTTATGGGAAAGTCATTCAGAATGAAGAGGACTTTTGGGGACATTGCCAAAAAATTCAAGATATACATTTCATTTGCCATGAATATATAATTTAAAGCTATGATATTTAATCAAAATCGTTAAAGCCATATTTTGAGAAAATCAAAATTTTCGAAAAATGTTCCCTATAAAGAATAGTTTGGTTTAGGGGATTTTCTTGAAAATCATCGTGTCGCATCGTTGGAAGATACTACATTCAAACACCAAAATTTTCGTTTTTGAGTTATGCTGTTCACACAGACACGCATGCAGACACAAACACAAGGACATGTTTCCAAAAATGCTTTATTTGAATTCACGACATCTCAAAACTGTGTTTCCGGTGATATCTCGGTGTGGACTTTTTGGGTAGAATGCAATATTTCCCATGCTTATTCCCCCCAGGGGCTCACCTTATGTGAGTACGGGTGTTGGCGTACCCGGGGGTTCCCGAGCCACTCATCAACATATATATCCCTTCATCCCCGTCCGGTCGAGGTGGGTTCGTTCTCGTGACCGGGGGACTCAAGGTAGGCTCTCGTGCGTTCTGTGCATTTCATTCCATGTCGCCCCTCGTCATCGTTTCTTTCTTCTCTTCTACTTCTGCACATTTCGCCCACGTCCATTCATTTACGCATCTATTTTCCTTCTTCGCCGGCCTACCTTGCGTACGAAACGCCCACGCACTTTTAGTTTCTTTTAACCTTTTATGTTAATCCTCCGTGGACACAGCCTGACGGATACCCGCGCACTGGGTGAGTGGGTAATGGCGTCATCCCACCACCCGGGGTCGTCATGTAGGGTATGTGTTTGTATCCGCTGTTCAACTGCAGTCTCGCGGGGGGCCATTGCATGTCCTGCTAACTTCTGACGGCGATTAGGTCCCTCTGTCTATGTTCTGGGAAGTGTGACCCTGGGGTGGGATAGGTATAGATAGGCCACTCACCCAAGCCGGAGTAACGCCCGGGAAGTCAGAGCCCGAGGTCGTAGACGGTTCCAATGGTGGTGGATTTATTTCGCTATGGAGCACCCTTTCTCCATTACTCACAACAAGCGCCGAAAAGTCTATGTAACACAAGTAGCACCGCCAACAGCTGGTTGTTACTTGGTTATTACACGTACAGAAGAAGGACAGAGCTTTGAGAAGGTGAACCCTTTCATTATTCAGAAGGGCATTGACGCTATTGCAGGTGCGGTTCAGTCCTGCACTTGTCTTCGAATTGGTTCATTGTTGGTTCAAACCAAATCCGAACAGCAAAGTATGTCCTTGTTGCGCGCCACGCTTCTCCACGGTTATCCTATCCGTATTGAGAAGCACCGCACCGAGAATTCCTGTCGAGGCGTCGTTACCACCCATAGCCTCGATGGTATGTCGGACGAAGAACTTGTCGACTATCTTTCTGATCAAAAGGTGACAGCTGTTCATCGAGTGCAGGCTAAACGCGACGGAATGTTGGTACCAAATCGTACCCTGTTTCTCACCTTCGACGGCGTCGATCTGCCCGCGAGTCTTTAAGCAGGGTACGAGCGTATAGCAGTGAGGCCCTATATACCTAGACCTCTGCGTTGTTTCAAATGCCAACGTTTTGGTCATACGCAAGTCTCATGTAATAGTGCCGTTAACATCTGTGCAACATGTAGCCAGCCCTCACACGAAGGTACCTGTTCAACAGCCCCCTTCTGCGTTAATTTTAAAGGTTCTCATTCTGCGTCGTTTGCCGACTGTCCGCGGTACTTGGACGAGAAGGCGATCCAGGAGATCCGGGTAAAGGAAAAACTCTCCTTCGCCGAAACCCGGAGGCGTTATCATGCGCGCCAACCTTCGCTCCTGCAATCGGGAACATCCCCGGAAGGATGCAGAGACTCAAACTTGGACCATGACTGCATTGACCGCCACTACCATCCGGCCGTCCATTTCAGCTATAGTTACCAAGCACTCCAAACCTGGTCCAAAGTCTACGAAGTCGCAAGGAACTGAGAAACAAAAATCAAAGCAGACATTTCGCGGGGAAGATATTTCGAAAGACCCTCCGCGTGCGCGCGGCAAGACAAGTTCACCTTCTCCTGCTCCTCGGAGGTCTCAATTCAGGATGCTCCTGGGACAAGCCGCGCTCCGCGGCCTCCTTCACCCGTTGCCAACCAGAACCGATTCTCGGCGCTTGAATCGGTTTCTGGCTCTGAGCGCGTGGGCCCTCCCCTCGAGGAGGCTATGGAGTCTGACCAACTCCATACAAAAAGCCCGAGCCCAAAGATTAAGCAAAAGATAATTTTAAGCCGACCTTCTAAGTAGACAGTTTATCCCTTTTTCTTAATGGCTATCCTGACCTGGAATTTACGTGCTGTACGATCGCATAGGGCGGAACTGCAACTGTTATTGCGTTCCCATTCACCTATGGTCGTGTGTTTGCAGTAGACCAAGCTTCGCCCTCACGATCCTTTAGATCTTCGAGGGTATACTCCGGTTCGCTACGATCTTGAACCGGAGAAGGGTATTCCTGCTCATGGAGGTGTCATATTATTAGTGCGTAACGACGTTTATTTTCAAACTCCCACTATTACGTCCGACTTGCAAGCTGTTGCCGTTAAACTACAATTACCTGGCTTTTTCTTTTCTGTTTGCTTTGTGTATTCACTTCCATCGTCTCCCCTCGCTAACGCGGACATTCGATCTCTTCTGTCCGCTCTCCCAACAGCATTTCTTCTGTTTGGAGATTTTAACGCCCATCACCCCCTGTGGGGTTCGCAAGGGCTTGTGCGAGGGGAAATCTTCTTTCCGACATTTTTTACCAGTTCAATCTCTCCATCCTCAATACAGGTACACCTACTTTTATTTCTGATTCTTCTGGTACATTCTCTCACCTAGACCTTGCATTGCTCACTCCAGCTTGCTAGTCGTCTGCAGTGAAACGTCGTCCTGACACCTACTCCAGCGACCATTACCCCTGCATCGTTTCTCTTTTGTCTCACCACGTCCAGCATTCCAGTGTACCTACCTGGATATTCAGTAAAGCCGACTGGAGATTGTATTCCAGTCTCGTGTATTTTGACGACAAGCCCTTCGATGACGCTAACCAAATGGTGCAGCACCTTACGTCTATGACTCTATCTGCCGCTGAACGCGCCATTCCCCGTTCATCCTCTCACCCTCAGCGAATACCTGTTCAGTGGTGGAATGAGGATTGTCGGGTTGCCGTTCGTGCCCGTAGAACTGCACTTCGGGTGTTTCCGCGACACCCTACACTTGATAATTTGGTTACTTTTAAACAATCGCGCGCCAGGGCCCGTCGCATTATTCAGGATAGCAAGAAGGCGTCGTGGACTCGTTTTGTCGAGTTTTTTATTCGCTTCACGCCTTCATCTGTTGTTTGGGATAAACTTCATCGCTTCTCAGGTAAAGTGTCGCATTGTACTGTTTCTGGCCTTCAGGTTTCCAAGGCCACCATAGTGGATCCGGCTGCCATTGCTAACACTCTGGGTGCTGCCTTTGAGGTGGTTTCCAGTTCAGACCATTATTCCGCCAGCTTTCGCTCTATCAAACACCGGCTGGATTCCGACACCTATAATTTTCGGTCCTCTAATACGGAGTATTATAATGAACTTTTCACAATGAGGGAACTGGAGCACACTCTTCATTGCTCTAGGCACTCCGCTCCTGGGCCGGACGGCATTCATGTCCTGATGTTACAGAACCTTTCAGCCGACAGTAAAGTTTTTCTCTTACAGGTCTGTAACCGTATTTGGCAAGACGGCATTTTTCCTTCCGTTTGGCGCGAAGCCACCATTGTCCCTATACTTAAGCCTGGGAAGGATCGCCAACTGCCTTCCAGCTACCGCCCAATCTCCCTCACCAGTTGCATTTGCAAGGTGATGGAGCGCACGATCAACGGGCGGTTGACATGGTGGCTTAAGTCTCAGAAACTTCTAGCGAACGCTCAGTGCGGATTTCGTCGCCATCGCTCTACCGTCGACCATCTGGTGTCTTTGTCGACGCATATTATGAACGGATTTCTGAGAAATAGTCAAACCGTGGCTGTATGTTTTGACCTGGAGAAAGCTTATGGCACTTGTTGGAGGGGCGGCATTTTACGTACACTCCATGGATGGAATATCCGCGGTCGTCTTCCCAAATTTCTTCGGCAGTTTATGACGGACCGCGTCTTTCGTGTACGTGTGGGCTCGGTTTTATCTCGTCGTTTTATTCAAGAGAACGGAGTACCGCAGGTCTCTGTACTCAGTGTCACACTTTTTGCGATTGCTATCAACCCCATTGTTGATTGTATTCCACCTGGCATTTCATTGTCTCTTTTTGTTGACGATATTGCCATTTATTGCAGTTCACGGCGAACCTGTCTGCTCGAACGCCGTCTCCAGAGCTGTATCGACCGTCTCTACGCCTGAAGTAACGCCAACAGCTTTAATTTCTCCGCCGAGAAATCCGTCTGCATCAACATCTGGCGCCGGAGGTATTTCCCTCCGCCCTCTCTCTATCTTGGGCCGGAAAAGATTCCGTTTGCAGACCAGGTGAAATTTTTGGGGTTTATCTTTGTTAAGAAGTTGTGTTGGACTTCGCACATTTCCTTTTTAAAAGCAAAGTGTGGCAGTTCTCTTAATCTTTTACGTGTTTTAAGTGACACATTCTGGGGAGCTGATCGGACCGTCCTTCTTCGCCTTTATCGCTCTTTGGTCCGATCCAAGCTTGATTGCGGGTGCATTGTTTATTCGTCGGCACGTCCATCTGTGTTACGTCGATTGAACGCCATTCACAATCGTGGCAAGAGAGCCGCTACGGGGACCTTTCCAACCAGCGCAGTACCCAGTTTGTATGCTGTGGCTGCAGAGCCTCCGCTATCCTTCCGGAGTGAGATGCTTTTGTGCAGCTATGCCCGTCGACTCTCAAGCTTGCCTAACCACCCGTCCTTCGAGTTATTTTTCGAGGATTCGCTTGATCGCCACTATTTAATTAGCTCCTCTGCATTGCTCCCTCCAGGGGTTCGATTACGACAGCTCCTTCGGCATTTGGAGGTTACGCCAGCGCCGGCCCTTCCTCGGGGGGGAAACGCGTTTTCCTCCTTGGTCGCGCGCTGAGGCCCACTGTCACCTTGGGTTAACGTCGATGCCGAAGATGGAGACCCCTGCTTCAGTCCTTATATCCGCATTTTTAGAACTACAGGCGCAATTCGGGGACTGTCATTTTATTTATACTGATGGGTCTAAGGCTGATGTTGGAGTAGGATGTGCCATTGTTTTTGGTGCACATAGTTTTACGTTTCGTTTACCCGGGCAATGTTCGGTTTATACCGCCGAACTTTTTAGTATTTATCAATGTGTTTTATACATTCAGCGGCATGTGTTACGGCGTTGTGTTGTTTGTACGGACTTTCTGAGTGCCTTTCAAAGCACTAACGCGCTGTACAGTTACCACCCGCTCGTACAGCGCATTCATGACCTGCTTCACACGCTTGGTGCTTCTGGCATCAGCGTGTCCTTTGTGTGGATTCCAGGTCATGTGGGCATCTCAGGGAACGAGTCTGCCGACGCCGCTGCCAAATCGGGGATTTTATCCCCCAGATTTTTTACCTCTGTTGTTCCCTCGTCTGTTTTGAGTGTAATTTTACGTCAACGCCTTCTCTCGCTTTGGCGCGATGAGTGGACGGCCCTCCGGGGGAACAAGTTGCGGGAGGTTAAACCTCTACCGTTAATCTGGAGCACCTCTGCTCGGTCTTCTCGTCGGGAAGAGGTGATTTTAGCTCGTCTACGAATCGGACATTTCCTTTTTAGTCATAGATAGCTGCTTAGTGGTGACCCCGCACCACTGTGTGGTCAGTGTCATATGCCATTAACGGTGTGTCACGTTTTAACAGAGTGTCAAGTTTTAGTTCCATTGTGCGTTCGCGTGAGTCTGCCTGTTGGCATAGCCAACGTTTTGGCAGACGACGCGTATGCTGTAGAATGTCTTTTACGTTTTATCACTGACATTGGTTTTAGCCGTCGCATTTGATGCGCTGGGCGCCTTTTAGCCGTTTGATTTTATATTATCTTTTAATTGGGGCACTCCTCCCCAGTGGACATATGGCGCTCATGTCCCTTGCGTTCTACAGTTCTTGACACGTTGATTTATTCTTTTATTGACCATGATTTTAGTATTTGGTCAGTTGTGGTTTTTAGTGTTTTTGACCAAACGGGTTTGTGTGTGGTTTTTTAGTTTTTTGACTTTTAATTTTATATTTTATACATTGTGAGGGCGCTAATAACCTTATCAGTTGAGCGCCTTAAGCCCAATCTCATCATCATCCCATGCTTATTACATGTAAAAAGACTATACCCTGATAAACATTTGGTAGGTATCATAAGTTAAACTTGATCCGTAATTGTTGACAGTAACATATAATTAATTAAACAGGAAATAACAGTAAGATAGAGAAATAATTGCAATAAGCAATTTCCGATGGTGTAAGAAATTTCAGTTTGTCCAAGGAAACTGTCATTAATGAGTCATGCTAAGGAAAGTCAATAGCAACAGCGAGTAGCGAACGCTTTAGTATAAAAGTTCTTGGAGTGCAGTGAATTCAGTGCGGTCATGTATACCGGAAGAGAAAGGGAATGCAATTCTAAGATTCAGGGAAGTACCCCACAGCAACAAGGTTACAGTCACACGCGTAAGGAGGAGATGGGTAGTTCTAAAGTAGGCCTACTCCAGCGACCATTACCCTTGCATCGTTTCTCTTCTGTCACACCACGTACAGCATTCCAGAGTACCTACCTGGATATTCTCAAAAGCCGACTGGAGCTTGTATTCCAGCCTCGTGAATTTTTACGATCAGCCCTTCGCCGACATTAACCAACTTGTGCAGCACCTTACATCTACGATTTTCTCTGCCGCCGAACGCGCAATTCCCCGTTCATCCTCTCAACCTCGGCGGCCACATGTTCCGTGGTGGAATGAGGATTGTCGGGACGCCGTTCGTGCCCGTAGGACTGCACTTAGGGTGTTTCGGCGACACCCTACACTTGATAATTTGGTGACTTTTAAACAATCGCGCGCCAGGGCTCGTTGCATTATTCAGGATAGCAAGAAGGCGTCGTGGGCTCGTTTTGTCGAGTCTTTTAATTGCTTTACGCCTTCATCTGTTGTTTGGGATAAACTACGTCGCTTCTCAGGTAAAGTGTCGCATTGTACAGTTTCTGGCCTTCAGGTTCCCAATGCCATAATAGTAGATCCGGCTGCAATCGCTAACACCCTAGGATCTGCCTTTGAGGCGGTTTCCTGTTCAGGCCATTTTTCCGCCGGCTTTCGCTGTATTAAGGACCCACTGGATTCCGCACCATATACTTTTCGGTCTGCTAACACTGAATGTTATAACGAACTTTTTACAACGAGGGAGCTGGAGCACGCTCTTCATTGCTCTAGGCACTCCGCTCCTGGGCCGGACGGCATTCTTGTCCTGATGTTAAGGAACCTTTCAGCCGACAGCAAAATCTTTCTCTTACAGGTCTATAACCGTATTTGGCAAGACGGCCTTTTTCCTTCCGTTTGGCGAGAAGTCACCATAGTCCCTATACTCAAGGCTGGGAAGGATCGCCAACTGCCTTCCAGCAACCGCCCTATCTCCCTCACCAGTTGCATTTGCAAGGTGATGGAGCGCATGATCAACGGGCGGTTGACATGGTGGCTTGAGTCTCAGAAACCTCTAGCGAACGCTCGTGCGGATTTCGTCGCTAACGTTCTACGTCGACCATCTGGTGTCCCTGTCGACGCATATTATGAATGGATTTCTGGGAAAGTGTCAAACCGTGACTGTGTTTTTTGACCTGGAGAAAGCTTATGACACATGTTGGAGGGGCGGCATTTTACGTACACTTCACGCATGGAACATCCGCGGTCGTCTTCACATATTTCTTCGGGAGTTTATGACGGACCGCGTGTTTCGTGTAGGTGTGGGCTCGGTATTATCTCGTCGTTTTATTCAAGAGAACGGAGTGCCGCAGGGCTGGGTACTTAGTATCACACTTTTTGCAGTTGCTATCAACCCCATTGTTGATTGTATTCCACCCGGCATTTCATCGTCTCTTTTTGTTGATGATTTTGCCAATTATTGCAGTTCACGGCGGATCTGTCTACTCGAACGCCGTCTCCAGAGCTGTATCGACCGTCTCTACGCCCGGAGTAACGCCAACGGCTTTAATTTCTCCGCCGAGAAATCCCTCTGCATCAACTTCTGGCGCCGAAAATATTTCCCTCCGCCCTCTCTCCATCTTGGGCCGGAGATGCTTCCGTTTGCAGACGAGGTGAAATTTTTGGGGTTGATTTTTGGTAGGAAGTTGTGTTGGACCTCGCACATTTCCTTTTTAAAAGCTAAGTGTAAGCGTTCTGTTAATCTTTTACGTGCTTTAAGTGGCACATCCTGGGGAGCTGATCGGACCGTCCTTCTTCGCCTTTATCGCTCTTTGGTCCGATCCAAGCTTGACTACGGGTGCATTATTTAGTCGTCGGCTCGTCCATCTGTGTTACGCCGATTGAATGCCATTCACCATCGTGGCATACGAGTCGCTACAGGGGCCTTTCCAACCAGCCCTGTTCCCAGTCTGTATGCTGATGCTGCAGAGCCTCCGCTGTCCTTCCGGCGTGAGATACTTTTGTGCAGCTATGCCTGTCGACTCTCAAGCTTGCCTGGCCACCCGTCCTTCGAGTTATTTTTCGAGGAATCACTTGATCGTCACTATTTCATTAGCTCCTCTGCTTTGCTCCCTCCAGGGGTTCGCTTTCGACAGCTCCTTCGGCATTTAGACGTTCCGCTAGCGCCAGCCCTTCCACGGGGGGAAACGCGTTTTCCTCCATGGTCCCGCGCTGAGGCCCACTGTCACCTTGGGCTAACGTCGATGCCAAAGACTGAGACCCCTTCTTCAGTCTTTAGATCGGCTTTTTTAGAAGTACGGGCTCAATTCGGGGACTTCCATTTTATCTTTACCGATGGATCTAAGATAGAAGCTGGAGTTTGATGTGCCTTTGTTTTTGGTCACTGTAATTTTACGTTTCGTTTACCTGGACAATGTTCAATTTTTACCGCCGAACTTTTTAGCATTTATCAATCCGTTTTATACATTCAGCGGCACGACTTTCGGCACTGTTTTATTTGTACGGACTCTCTGAGTGCCCTTCAGAGTATTACTGCGCTATACCATTACCACCCACTCGTACAGCGCATACATGACCTGCTCCACTCGCTTGGTGTCTCTGGCATCAGCGTCTCCTTCATGTGGATTCCAGGTCATGTGGGCATCTCAGGTAATGAGTCTGCCGACGCCGCTGCGAAATCGGCGATTTTATTACCCAGATTTTTTACCTCTGTTGTTCCCTCGTCAGATTCGTGTGTTCTTTTACGTCGCCGTATCCTCTCGCTTTGGCGCGATGAGTGGACGGCCCTCCGGGGGAACAAGTTGCGGGAGGTTAAGCCTCTCCCGTTAATCTGGGGTACCTCTTCTCGTTCTTCACGTCGGGAAGAGGTACTTTTAGCCCGTTTACGAATTGGATATTGCCGTTTTAGTCATAGTTACCTGCTCAGTGATGATCCCGCTCCACTGTGTCACCAGTGTGACGTGGCCTTAACGGTGCGTCACATTTTAACTGAGTGTCAAGTTTTAGCTCCACTGAGCGTTCGCGTGGGTCTGCCTGTTGGCATAGCCAACGCTTTGGCAGACGACGCGCATGCTGTAGAATGTCTTTTACGTTTTATGTGTGACATTGGTTTTAATCGTCGCATTTGTCGCGCTGAGCGTCTTTTAGCTTTGAGATTTCATATTGTCAGTTTTAATGGGGCTCTTCTCTCCGACGGAATTAAGGCGCTCATGTCCCTTGCATTCTACAGTTCTTGACAAGTTTTATTCTTTTAGTGACCATGATTTTAGTGTGTAGATTTTAGCTTTTGGTCTGTTGTGTTTTTAGCGTTTTTGACCAAGCGGGTTTGTGTATGGGTTTTTTAGTTTTTTGACTTTTCGATTTTATGTTTTATACATTGTAAGGGCGCTAATAACCCTAGTAGTTGAGCGCCCTTAAGCCCCATCACATCATCAACACACTCTGGATGCTCGTGAGAGGGCCCGCTTGAGCTTATGTTGATATAAAGTGCATGGAATTTAAATAAGAGATACACTCTGTTGTGCACACACTCTGGATGCTCGTGTGAGTGCCCGCTTGAGCTTAAGTTGATATAATGTGCATAGGAATGTAAATAAGAGATACACTCTGTTGTACACACATTACTCACTCTGGATGCTCGTGTGAGTGCCCGCTTGAGCTTAAGTTGATATAATGTGCATAGGAATGTAAATAAGAGATACACTCTGTTGTGCACACATTACTCACTCTGGATGCTCGTGTGAGCGCCCGCTTGAGCTTATGTTGATATAAAGTGCATGGAATTTAAATAAGAGATACACTCTGTTGTGCACACACTCTGGATGCTCGTGTGAGCGCCCGCTTGAGCTTATGTTGATATAAAGTGCATGGAATTTAAATAAGAGATACACTCTGTTGTGCACACATTACTCACTCTGGATGCTCGTGTGAGCGCCCGCTTGAGCTTAAGTTGATATAAAGTGCACGGAATGTAAATAAAAGACACACTCTGTTGTGCACACATTACTCACTCTGGATGCTCGTGTGAGCGCCCGCTTGAGCTTAAGTTGATATAAAGTGCACGGAATGTAAATAAAAGACACACTCTGTTGTGCACACATTACTCACTCTGGATGCTCGTGTGAGCGCCCGCTTGAGCTTAAGTTGATATAAAGTGCACGGAATGTAAATAAGAGACACACTCTGTTGTGCACACATTACTCACTCTGGATGCTCGTGTGAGCGCCCGCTTGAGCTTAAGTTGATAAAAAGTGCACGGAATGTAAATAAAAGACACACTCTGTTGTGCACACATTACTCACTCTGGATGCTCGTGTGAGCGCCCGCTTGAGCTTATGTTGATATAAAGTGCATGGAATTTAAATAAGAGATACACTCTGTTGTGCACACACTCTGGATGCTCGTGTGAGCGCCCGCTTCAGCTTATGTTGATATAAAGTGCATGGAATTTAAATAAGAGATACACTCTGTTGTGCACACATTACTCACTCTGGATGCTCGTGTGAGCGCCCGCTTGAGCTTAAGTTGATATAAAGTGCACGGAATGTAAATAAGCGACACACTCTGTTGTGCACACATTACTCACTCTGGATGCTCGTGTGAGCGCCCGCTTGAGCTTATGTTGATATAAAGTGCATGGAATTTAAATAAGAGATACACTCTGTTGTGCACACACTCTGGATGCTCGTGTGAGCGCCCGCTTGAGCTTATGTTGATATAAAGTGCATGGAATTTAAATAAGAGATACACTCTGTTGTGCACACATTACTCACTCTGGATGCTCGTGTGAGCGCCCGCTTGAGCTTAAGTTGATATAAAGTGCACGGAATGTAAATAAAAGACACACTCTGTTGTACACACTCTGGATGCTCGTGTGAGCGCCCGCTTGAGCTTAAGTTGATATAAAGTGCACGGAATGTAAATAAAAGACACACTCTGTTGTACACACTCTGGATGCTCGTGTGAGCGCCCGCTTGAGTTTAAGTTGATATAAAGTGCACGGAATGTAAATAAAAGACACACTCTGTTGTACACACTCTGGATGCTCGTGTGAGCGCCCGCTTGAGCTTAAGTTGATATAAAGTGCACGGAATGTAAATAAAAGACACACTCTGTTGTACACACATTACTCACTCTGGATGCTCGTGTGAGCGCCCGCTTGAGTTTAAGTTGATATAAAGTGCACGGAATGTAAATAAAAGACACACTCTGTTGTACACACACTCTGGATGCTCGTGTGAGCGCCCGCTTGAGCTTAAGTTGATATAAAGTGCACGGAATGTAAATAAAAGACACACTCTGTTGTACACACATTACTCACTCTGGATGCTCGCGTGAGCGCCCGCTTGAGCTTAAGTTGATATAAAGTGCACGGAATGTAAATAAAAGACACACTCTGTTGTACACACACTCTGGATGCTCGTGTGAGCGCCCGCTTGAGCTTAAGTTGATATAAAGTGCACGGAATGTAAATAAAAGACACACTCTGTTGTGCACACATTACTCACTCTGGATGCTCGTGTGAGCGCCCGCTTGAGCTTAAGTTGATATAAAGTGCACGGAATGTAAATAAGCGACACACTCTGTTGTGCACACATTACTCACTCTGGATGCTCGTGTGAGCGCCCGCTTGAGCTTAAGTTGATATAAAGTGCACGGAATGTAAATAAGCGACACACTCTGTTGTGCACACATTACTCACTCTGGATGCTCGTGTGAGCGCCCGCTTGAGCTTAAGTTGATATAAAGTGCACGGAATGTAAATAAGCGACACACTCTGTTGTGCACACATTACTCACTCTGGATGCTCGTGTGAGCGCCCGCTTGAGCTTAAGTTGATGTAAAGTGCACGGAATGTAAATAAAAGACACACTCTGTTGTGCACACATTACTCACTCTGGATGCTCGCGTGAGCGCCCGCTTGAGCTTAAGTTGATATAAAGTGCACGGAATGTAAATAAAAGACACACTCTGTTGTACACACACTCTGGATGCTCGTGTGAGCGCCCGCTTGAGCTTAAGTTGATATAAAGTGCACGGAATGTAAATAAAAGACACACTCTGTTGTACACACACTCTGTTGTACACACACTCTGTTGTACACACACTCTGTTGTGCACACATTACTCACTCTGGATGCTCGCGTGAGCGCCCGCTTGAGCTTAAGTTGATGTAAAGTGCACGGAATGTAAATAAGAGACACACTCTGTTGTGCACACATTACTCACTCTGGATGCTCGCGTGAGCGCCCGCTTGAGGTTAAGTTGATATAAAGTGCACGGAATGTAAATAATAGATACACTCTGTTGTGCACACACTCTGGATGCTCGTGTGAGCGCCCGCTTGAGGTTAAGTTGATATAAAGTGCACGGAATGTAAATAATAGATACACTCTGTTGTGCACACACTCTGGATGCTCGTGTGAGCGCCCGCTTGAGCTTAAGTTGATATAAAGTGCACGGAATGTAAATAAGAGACACACTCTGTTGTGCACCTACTCTGGATGCTCGCGTGAGCGCCCGCTTGAGGTTAAGTTGATATAAAGTGCACGGAATGTAAATAATAGATACACTCTGTTGTGCACCTACTCTGGATGCTCGTGTGAGCGCCCGCTTGAGCTTAAGTTGATATAAAGTGCACGGAATGTAAATAAGAGACACACTCTGTTGTACACACTCTGGATGCTCGTGTGAGCGCCCGCTTGAGCTGAAGTTGATATAAAGTGCACGGAATGTAAATAAGAGACACACTCTGTTGTACACACTCCCTGGATGCTCGTGTGAGCGCCCGCTTGAGCTTAAGTTGATATAAAGTGCACGGAATGTAAATAAGAGATACACTATGTTGTACACACACTCTGGATTCCCGTATGAGTAACATTTAGTGGCCATCGCGTGCAGTTTTGCCGGTAAGCATTCTAGAGACTCGCGGCACGTTTCAAACCGTAAAATTAATACTGCAGATGTAATAATTAAATTGTTATAGTTTTAAGTGTCACGATTCATAATCAGTTCATTCTTTATTTTCAAACGGTTGGAACTCGCTTCAGTATTAGTTCATATTAAATCTCTCAGTCAATTTAAACTGGTGTTATCCTTTCACATCCACCCACGCATACCTGAGAGAAAGACCTCGCAGCTAACCACTGTAGCAGCCGGCAGCAGATATTGAAGCAAAGGGTATAGTTTGAAAAGGCGACGACCATCGCCCGTGCTCTGATACAACTGCTGAGGAGCCATCAAGTAAAGCATGCCAACGTAAAACCTGCTGATAAGGATCCTCAAATACTTGAAGCTTTACTCCCACTTGAACTATTGAGGCTAAACCTCAACAACACACAGCTATCTGCTTTCATACTAAATACAATTGTCGTTAAACAAAGAGATATCCAAAGATAACCGTAACAAGTTACACCATTACCTTGAAACCTGAAACACTCGAATCTAGAAACAACTCCATTTAGCAGCGAGTTTGGACTTCCAACATCCACAACACAATCTGGGGAAGCACATCAAGTTAGGTGAGCCAACTTACTATAATCTAGCCCACGTCTATTGATTTGACAATATCCACTCTTCAAGGAAAGCCTATAACCATCTCTTTGGAAGTGATTACTTTTCAATAATTTTAGAGAACACACTACTCTACCAGTCCAACCACTAAACCAAAGTTAAATCATGAAACAGCTGAGTGGAAAAACCTTCAACCTTACCTAAATGAAATCGACAAATTTACTGCCGCATGGGGTTTTTACAAGACATCAGTTAATTCTATAGTAGAGAACTTTTTAACGGAAGATGGACCGCTTAAGATGGACTCTACAGTACCAGAGGTTGATGTTAAAGATTCACCCTAGATAATGTCATGCGGTTGGAATCTGAAATATCGGAAGCTTTTATTTACTACTCTCAAACTTAACTGTTGTTAGTTTTGATATAGAAAAATTTTAACCATTTGGAAAGACAGTGTTATACAGACCTATAGCTAAGAATATTAAAACAAATATCATTCAAAGCAAAGAACTATACAAGTGATGATATCCTTTCTAATGAAGTAACAGCAGAATGAAATCCCTCAAGGAGCTCTATTCACTGTAACTTTGTTTGTAATAGCATCTTGCATAACATCCAGTAAAAGGACGTTTATTTGCAGAGGAAGTAACCTATCACAAAATAATAATCTGCTCTAGACATAACTGAAAAATGCCTTCAGCAATAGGATTAAAACCCCCTTAATCAAAATCTAAGTGCACAAATTTTAAAAAAGGCACATTCTTAGATATACTACCTGATTTATACCTTAATGCAGATAAACTAAGAACTGAAAACCAGCTTAAGTTGTTAGGGCTTAGATTAACACAGGTTTCTCGAAGAACAACTGTATACAAGGTTCGAATGTTATGAACGTTCTGCCATCTAACAACTGGAATGCAAACATACAAGAAATGGATTTGAGCCATAGTGTGCATCTCCAAGTTCAATTAAAATGTTAGATGCTAAGTTGTGAATAGCAACTGGAGAATTCCATAGCAGTCCGATTGAGAAGCACCCCTAAACATTAAAAAGAAACAGTTACCTCCGCGTTATGCACTTAAACTAGCAGCAATCGAAAGTCCACCTTCATTTACATCCAATAGATATCATGATAAATGTCCACCACACAAATACTGTATAGAGATTAGTTTCACCACTCCCCCAGATTACCACCTTGTTCACTAATAAAATTAGATCTACCGCAACACCAATCAAGTGTTATTTAACCCCCCAGGGGCTCACCTTATGTGAGTACGGGTGTTGGCGTTATCGGGTGTTCCCGAGCCACTCATCGCCATCTTCATCGCTTCATCCCCGTCCGGTCGAGGTGGGTTCGTTCTCGTGACCGGGGGACTCAAGGTAGGCTCTCGTGCGTTCTGTGCATTTCATTCCATGTCGCCCCTCGCCATCGTTTCTTTATTCTCTTCTATTTATGCACATCTCGCCCCACGCCCATTCATTCACACATCTCTTTTACTTCTTCGCCGGCCTACCTTGCATGCGTAACGCCCACAAACTTTTCGTTTCTTTTATCTTATCTTTTTATTTAAATCCTCCGTGGACACAGCCTGACGGATACCAGCGCACGAGGTGCGCAGCTGGGTGAGTGGGTAATGGCGTCATCCCCACCACCCGGGGTTGTCATGTAGGGTTTGTGTTCGTGTCCGTTGTTCACCTGCAGTCCCGCGGGGGGACCACTGCATGAGCTGCTGACTTCTGACGTCGATTGGGTACCTCTGTCTATGTTCTGGGAGGTGTGACCCTGGGGTGAGATAGGTATAGATAGGCCACCCACCCAAGCCGGGGTAACGCCCGGGGAGTCAGAGCACGAGGTCGGAGACGGTTGCAATGGTGGAGCATTTGTTTCGCTATGGAGCACCCTTTCTCCATTATAACCAAGCGCCGAAAATTTAATGTAACAGAAGTAGCACCGCCAACAGCTGGTTGTTACTTAGTGATTACCCGTAAAGCGGAAGGACAATCATTCGAGATGGTGAACCCTTTTATCATCCAGAAGGGCACTGACTCAATTGCTGGACCTGTTCATTCCTGCACTCGCCTACGCAACGTTTCATTGTTGGTTCAGAGTAAGCCCGATCAACAAAGTAAGACCTTGTTGCGCGCCACGCTTCTCCACGGTTCCCCTCAGGGGCTCACCTTATGTGAGTACGGGTTTTTGGCGCACCCGGGGGTTCCCGAGCCAATCATCGCCACATTCATCCCCTCACCCCCATCCGGTCGAGGTGGGTTCTTCTCGTGACCGGTGGACACAAGGTAGGCTCTCGTGCGTTCTTTGCATTCCATTCATACCGCACCTCACCATCGTTTCTTTCTTCCTTTGTCACTTTCCGACCATTTCGCACCACGACATTCACACCTCTTTTTCTTCCTGGCCGGCCTACCTTGCGTGCGAAACGCCCACACAGTTTTATTTGTTTTATCTTTTCTTTTAATCCTCCGTGGACACAGCCTGACGGATACCCGCGCACGGGATGCGCAGCTGGGTGAGTGGGTAATGGCGTCATCCCCACCACCCGGGGTCGTCATGTAGGGTTTGTGTTCGTATCCGCTGTTCAACTGCAGTCCCGCGGAGGGCCATTGGATGAGCTGCTGACTTCCGATGGCCATTGGGCCCCTCTGTCTATGTTCTGGGAGGTGTGACCCTGGGGTGAGCTCGGTATAGATAGGACACTCACACAAGCCGGGGTAACGCCCGGGAAGTCAGAGCCCGAGGTCGGAGACAGTAGCAATGGTGGAGGATTTATTTCGCTATGGAGCACGCTTCCTCCATTAATACCAACAAGCGCCGAAAAGTTTATGTAACAGAAGTGACACCACCGACAACTGGTTGTTACTTGGTCATTTCACGCACCGAAGAAGGACAAAGTTTTGAGAAGGTGAACCCTTTCATCATTCAAAAGGGCATTGATGCTATTGCTGCTGCGGTTCAGTCCTGCACTCACCTACGGAACGGTTCCTTATTAGTACAAACGAAGTCCGATCAGCAAAGTAAGACCTTGTTGCGCGCTACGCTTCTCCACGGCTATCCCATTCGTGTGGAGAAGCACCGCACATTGAATTCCTGTCCAGGCGTCATTACCACCCATAACCTCGATGGTATATCGGACGAGGACCTGGTAGAATATCTTGCAGACCAGAAAGTGACAGCGGTCCATCGAGTGCAGGCCAAACGCGACGGCTTATTGGTACTCACTTGTACCCTGTTTATTATATTTGATGGCGTCGATCTGCCCACGAACATTTCCGCAGGGTACGAACGGATTTCTGTGAGGCCTTATATTCCTAGACCTCTGCGTTGTTTTAAATGCCAACGTTTAGGCATACGCAACTCTCATATAAGAGTGCCGTTAACATCTGTGCAACATGTAGCCAGCCCTCACACGAAGGTACCTGTTCAACAGCCCCCGTCTGCGTTAATTGTAAAGGGTCTCATTCTGCTTCGTTTGCCGACTGTCCGCGGTACTTGGACGAGAAGGCGATCCAGGAGATCCGGGTAAAGGAAAAACTCTCCTTCGCTGAAGCCCGGAGGCGTTACCATGCGCGCCAAACTTCACTCCTGCGATCTGGCACATTTAGTTCTGTTGTTGCCTCGCCAGTACCACGAGTAGATGCCGAAACTCAGACCTGGACCATGACTGGATTAACCGCCACTACCATCCGGCCGTCCATTAAAGCTACTGTTACCAAGCCCTATAAACCTGGTCCAAAGTCAATGAAGTCGCAAGCCGCTGAAAAGAAACCCAAGCAGAAAATTCGTAGGGAAGATTTTTTGAAAGACCCTCCGCGTGCGCGCGGTAACAAAAGTTCAGCTTCTCCTCCTCGGAGGTCGCTGTCCCAGGAAGGTCCTGGTACAAGCCGCGCTCAGCGGCACCCCTCACCCATCGCCACCCAGAACCGATTCACGGCGCTTGAATCGGTTTCTGGCACTGAGCGCGTGGGCCCTCCCTCCGAGGAAGCTATGGAGTCTGACCAACTCCATACAAAAAGCCCGAGCCCAAAGGTTAAGCAAAAGATTCTTTTAAGCCGCCCTTCTAAGTAGACAGTTTATCCCTTTTATTCATGGCTATCCTGACCTG
Organism: Deroplatys truncata; assembly: GCA_030765065.1. Taxonomy (NCBI): domain Eukaryota; kingdom Metazoa; phylum Arthropoda; class Insecta; order Mantodea; family Mantidae; genus Deroplatys; species Deroplatys truncata. The sequence goes on from CM060984.1 coordinate 261,071,597, forward strand.
GAATGTACGTGGTGTACGATCGCATAGGGCGGAACTGCAACTTTTATTGCGTTCCCATTCGCCTATGGTCGTATGTTTGCAGGAGACTAAGCTTCGCCCTCACGATCATTTTGATCTCCGGGGATATACTCCGGTTCGATACGACCTTGAACCGGAGGAGGGTACTCCTACTCATGGAGGTGTCATGTTGTTAGTGCGTAACGACGTTCATTTTAAACCTGTCACACTTACATCCGACTTGCAAGCTGTTGCCGTTCGCCTTCACTTACCCGGCTTTTTGTTTTCTGTCTGCTCTGTGTATTCACCTCCATCGTCTCCCCTCGCTCCCGCGGACATTCGAGCTCTCCTGTCCGCTCTCCTAACACCATTTCTTCTGTTGGGAGATTTTAATGCCCATCCTCACTGTGGGGTTCGCCAAGGGCTTGTGCAAGGGGAACTCTTCTTTCCGACATTTTTTATCAGTTCAATCTTTCCATCCTCAATACGGGTGCACCTACTTTTCTTTCTGATTCTTCTGGTACATTCTCTCGCCAGGATCTTGCCATTTGCTCACTCCAGCTTGCTCATCGTCTTCAGTGGAACGTCGTCGCTGACACCTACTCCAGCGACCATTACCCCTGCATCGTTTCTCTTCTGTCGCACCACGTACAGCATTCCAGAGTACCTACCTGGATATTCCCAAAAGCCGACTGGAGCTTGTATTCCAACCTCGTGTATTTTTACGATCAGCCCTTCGCCGACATTAACCAACTAGTGCAGCACCCTACGTCTACGACTTTCTCTGCCGCCGAACGCGCAATTCCTGTTCATCGTCTCAACCTCGACGGCCACCTGTTCTGTGGTGGAACGAGGATTGTCGGGACGCCGTTCGTGCCCGTAGGACTGCACGTAGGGTGTTTCGGCGACACCCTACACTTGATAATTTGGTGACTTTTAAACAATCGCGCGCCAGGGCTCGTTGCATTATTCAGGATAGCAAGAAGGCGTCGTGGGCTCGTTTTGTCGAGTCTTTTAATCGCTTTACGCCTTCATCTGTTGTTTGGGATAAACTTCGTCGCTTCTCAGGTAAAGTGTCACATTGTACTGTTTCTGGCCTTCAGGTTTCCAATGCCATCATAGTAGATCCGGCTGCCATCGCTAACACCCTAGGATCTGCCTTTGAGGCGGTTTCCTGTTCAGACCATTATTCCGCCGGTTTTCGCTGTATTAAGGACCGGCTGTATTCCGCACCATATACTTTTCGGTCTGCTAACACTGAATGTTATAACGAACTTTTTACAATGAGGGAGCTGGAGCACGCTCTTCATTGCTCTAGGCACTCCGCTCCTGGGCCTGACGGCATTCATGTCCTGATGTTAAAGCACCTTTCAGCCGAGAGTAAACTCTTTCTCTTACAGGTCTATAACCGTTTTTGGCAAGACGGCATTTTTCCTTCCGTTTCTCGCGAAGCCACCATTGTCCCTATTCTTAAGCCTGGGAAGGATCGCCAACTACCTTCCAGCTACCGCCCTATCTCCCTCACCAGTTGCATTTGCAAGGTGATGGAGCGCATGATCAACGGGCGGTTGACATGGTGGCTTGAGTCTCAGAAACCTCTAGCGAACGCTCAGTGCGGAGTTCGTCGCTAACGTTCTACGTCGACCATCTGGTGTCCCTGTCGACGCATATTATGAATGGATTTCTGAGAAAGTGTCAAACCGTGACTTTGTTTTTTGACCTGGAGAAAGCTTATGACACATGTTGGAGGGGCGGCATTTTACGTACACTTCACGCATGGAATATCCGCGGTCGTCTTCACATATTTCTTCGGGAGTTTATGACGGACCGCGTGTTTCGTGTAGGTGTGGGCTCGGTATTATCTCGTCGTTTTATTCAAGAGAACGGAGTGCCGCAGAGCTGGGTACTTAGTATCACACTTTTTGCAGTTGCTATCAACCCCATTGTTGATTGTATTCCACCCGGCATTTCATCGTCTCTTTTTGTTGATGATTTTGCCAATTATTGCAGTTCACGGCGGATCTGTCTACTCGAACGCCGTCTCCAGAGCTGTATCGACCGTCTCTACGCCCGGAGTAACGCCAACGGCTTTAATTTCTCCGCCGAGAAATCCCTCTGCATCAACTTCTGGCGCCGAAAATATTTCCCTCCGCCCTCTCTCCATCTTGGGCCGGAGATGCTTCCGTTTGCAGACGAGGTGAAATTTTTGGGGTTGATTTTTGGTAGGAAGTTGTGTTGGACCTCGCACATTTCCGTTTTAAAAGCTAAGTGTGAGCGTTCTGTTAATCTTTTACGTGCTTTAAGTGGCACATCCTGGGGAGCTGATCGGACCGTCCTTCTTCGCCTTTATCGCTCTTTGGTCCGATCCAAGCTTGACTACGGGTGCATTATTTAGTCGTCGGCTCGTCCATCTGTGTTACGTCGATTGAATGCCATTCACCATCGTGGCATACGATTCGCTACAGGGGCCTTTCCAACCAGCCCTGTTCCCAGTCTGTATGCTGATGCTGCAGAGCCTCCGCTGTCCTTCCGGCGTGAGATACTTTTGTGCAGCTATGCCTGTCGACTCTCAAGCTTGCCTGGCCACCCGTCCTTCGAGTTATTTTTCGAGGAATCACTTGATCGTCACTATTTCATTAGCTCCTCTGCTTTGCTCCCTCCAGGGGTTCGCTTTCGACAGCTCCTTCGGCATTTAGACGTTCCGCCAGCGCCAGCCCTTCCACGGGGGGAAACGCGTTTTCCTCCATGGTCCCGCGCTGAGGCCCACTGTCACCTTGGGCTAACGTCGATGCCAAAGACTGAGACCCCTTCTTCAGTCTTTAGATCGGCTTTTTTAGAAGTACGGGCTCAATTCGGGGACTTCCATTTTATCTTTACCGATGGATCTAAGATAGAAGCTGGAGTTTGATGTGCCTTTGTTTTTGGTCACTGTAATTTTACGTTTCGTTTACCTGGACAATGTTCAATTTTTACCGCCGAACTTTTTAGCATTTATCAATCCGTTTTATACATTCAGCGGCACGACTTTCGGCACTGTTTTATTTGTACGGACTCTCTGAGTGCCCTTCAGAGTATTACTGCGCTATACCATTACCACCCACTCGTACCGCGCATACATGACCTGCTCCACTCGCTTGGTGTCTCTGGCATCAGCGTCTCCTTCATGTGGATTCCAGGTCATGTGGGCATCTCAGGTAATGAGTCTGCCGACGCCGCTGCGAAATCGGCGATTTTATTACCCAGATTTTTTACCTCTGTTGTTCCCTCGTCAGATTCGTGTGTTCTTTTACGTCGCCGTATCCTCTCGCTTTGGCGCGATGAGTGGACGGCCCTCCGGGGGAACAAGTTGCGGGAGGTTAAGCCTCTCCCGTTAATCTGGGGTACCTCTTCTCGTTCTTCACGTCGGGAAGAGGTACTTTTAGCCCGTTTACGAATTGGATATTGCCGTTTTAGTCATAGTTACCTGCTCAGTGATGATCCCGCTCCACTGTGTCACCAGTGTGACGTGGCCTTAACGGTGCGTCACATTTTAACTGAGTGTCAAGTTTTAGCTCCACTGCGCGTTCGCGTGGGTCTGCCTGTTGGCATAGCCAACGTTTTGGCAGACGACGCGCATGCTGTAGAATGTCTTTTACGTTTTATGTGTGGCATTGGTTTTAATCGTCGCATTTGTCGCGCTGAGCGTCTTTTAGCTTTGAGATTTCATATTGTCAGTTTTAATGGGGCTCTTCTCTCCGACGGAATTAAGGCGCTCATGTCCCTTGCATTCTACAGTTCTTGACAAGTTTTATTCTTTTAGGGACCATGATTTTAGTGTGTAGATTTTAGCTTTTGGTCTGTTGTGTTTTTAGCGTTTTTGACCAAGCGGGTTTGTGTATGGGTTTTTTAGTTTTTTGACTTTTCGATTTTTTGTTTTATATATTGTAAGGGCGCTAATAACCCTAGTAGTTGAGCGCCCTTAAGCCCCATCACATCATCAACACACTCTGGATGCTCGTGAGAGGGCCCGCTTGAGCTTATGTTGATATAAAGTGCATGGAATTTAAATAAGAGATACACTCTGTTGTGCACACACTCTGGATGCTCGTGTGAGTGCCCGCTTGAGCTTAAGTTGATATAAAGTGCACGGAATGTAAATACGAGATACACTCTGTTGTACACACACTCTGGATGCACGTGTGAGCGCCCGCTTGAGCTTAAGTTGATATAAAGTGCACGGAATCTTAATAAGAGACACACTCTGTTGTGCACACACTCTGGATGCTCGTGTGAGCGCCCGCTTGAGCTTATGTTGATATAAAGTGCACGGAATCTTAATAAGAGATACACTCTGCTGTGCACACACTCTGGATGCTCGTGTGAGCGCCCGCTTGAGCTTATGTTGATATAAAGTGCACGGAATCTTAATACGAGACACACTCTGTTGTACACACACTCTGGATGCTCGTGTGAGCGCCCGCTTGAGCTTATGTTGATATAAAGTGCATGGAATTTAAATAAGAGACACACTCTGTTGTGCACACACTCTGGATGCTCGTGTGAGCGCCCGCTTGAGCTTATGTTGATATAAAGTGCACGGAATCTTAATAAGAGACACACTCTGTTGTACACACACTCTGGATGCTCGTGTGAGCGCCCGCTTGAGCTTATGTTGATATAAAGTGCATGGAATTTAAATAAGAGACACACTCTGTTGTGCACACACTCTGGATGCTCGTGTGAGCGCCCGCTTGAGCTTATGTTGATATAAAGTGCATGAAATTTAAATAAGAGACACACTCTGTTGTACACACACTCTGGATGCTCGTGTGAGCGCCCGCTTGAGCTTATGTTGATATAAAGTGCACGGAATCTTAATAAGAGACACACTCTGTTGTGCATACACTCTGGATGCTCGTGTGAGCGCCCGCTTGAGCTTAAGTTGATATAAAGTGCACGGAATCTTAATAAGAGACACACTCTGTTGTGCACACACTCTGGATGCTCGTGTGAGCGCCCGCTTGAGCTTACGTTGATATAAAGTGCATGGAATTTAAATAAGAGATACACTCTGTTACGCACACTCCCTGGATTCTCGTGTGAGCGCCCGCTTGAGGTTAAATTGATATAAAGTGCACGGAATGTAAATAAGAGATACACTCTGTTGTACACACACTCTGGATGCTCGTGTGAGTGCCCGCTTGAGGTTAAATTGATATAAAGTGCACGGAATGTAAATAAGAGATACACTCTGTTGTACACACTCCCTGGATTCTCGTGTGAGCGCCCGCTTGAGGTTAAATTGATATAAAGTGCATGGAATTTAAATAAGAGATACACTCTGTTGTACACACTCCCTGGATTCTCGTGTGAGTGCCCGCTTGAGGTTAAATTGATATAAAGTGCACGGAATGTAAATAAGAGATACACTCTGTTGTACACACTCCCTGGATTCTCGTGTGAGTGCCCGCTTGAGGTTAAATTGATATAAAGTGCACGGAATGTAAATAAGAGATACACTCTGTTGTACACACACTCTGGATGCTCGTGTGAGTGCCCGCTTGAGGTTAAATTGATATAAAGTGCACGGAATGTAAATAAGAGATACACTCTGTTGTGCACACACTCTAGATGCTCGTGTGAGCGCCCGCTTGAGGTTAAATTGATATAAAGTGCATGGAATTTAAATAAGAGACACACTCTGTTGTACACACACTCTGGATGCTGGTGTGAGCGCCCGCTTGAGCTTATGTTGATATAAACTGCACGGAATCTTAATAAGAGACACACTCTGTTGTGCACACACTCTGGATGCTCGTGTGAGTGCCCGCTTGAGCTTAAGTTGATATAAAGTGCACGGAATGTAAATAAGAGATACACTCTGTTGTACACACACTCTGGATGCTCGTGTGAGCGCCCGCTTGAGCTTAAGTTGATATAAAGTGCACGGAATGTAAATAAGAGATACACTCTGTTGTGCACACATTAGTCACTCTGGATGCTCGTGTGAGCGCCCGCTTGAGCTTAAGTTGATATAATGTGCACGGAATGTAAATAAGAGACACACTCTGTTGTGCACACATTAGTCACTCTGGATGCTCGTGTGAGCGCCCGCTTGAGCTTAAGTTGATATAATGTGCACGGAATGTAAATAAGAGACACACTCTGTTGTGCACACATTACTCACTCTGGATGCTCGTGTGAGCGCCCGCTTGAGCTTAAGTTGATATAATGTGCACGGAATGTAAATAAAAGACACACTCTGTTGTGCACACATTACTCACTCTGGATGGTCGTGTGAGCGCCCGCTTGAGCTTAAGTTGATATAATGTGCACGGAATGTAAATAAAAGACACACTCTGTTGTGCACACATTACTCACTCTGGATGCTCGTGTGAGCGCCCGCTTGAGCTTAAGTTGATATAATGTGCACGGAATGTAAATAAAAGACAAAGTCTGTTGTGCACACATTCGTCACTCTGGATGCTCGTGTGAGCGCCCGCTTGAGCTTAAGTTGATATAATGTGCACGGAATGTAAATAAAAGACACACTCTGTTGTGCACACATTACTCACTCTGGATGCTCGCGTGAGCGCCCGCTTGAGCTTAAGTTGATATAAAGTGCACGGAATGTAAATAAAAGACACACTCTGTTGTGCACACATTACTCACTCTCGATGCTCGTGTGAGCGCCCGCTTGAGCTTAAGTTGATATAAAGTGCACGGAATGTAAATAAAAGACACACTCTGTTGTGCACACATTACTCTCTCTGGATGCTCGTGTGAGCGCCCGCTTGAGCTTAAGTTGATATAAAGTGCACGGAATGTAAATAAAAGACACACTCTGTTGTGCACACATTACTCACTCTGGATGCTCGTGTGAGCGCCTGCTTGAGCTTAAGTTGATATAAAGTGCACGGAATGTAAATAAAAGACACACTCTGTTGTACACACACTCTGGATGCTGGTGTGAGCGCCCGCTTGAGCTTATGTTGATATAAACTGCACGGAATCTTAATAAGAGACACACTCTGTTGTGCACACACTCTGGATGCTCGTGTGAGTGCCCGCTTGAGCTTAAGTTGATATAAAGTGCACGGAATGTAAATAAGAGATACACTCTGTTGATCACACACTCTGGATGCTCGTGTGAGCGCCCGCTTGAGCTTAAGTTGATATAAAGTGCACGGAATGTAAATAAGAGATACACTCTGTTGTGCACACACTCTGGATGCTCGTGTGAGTGCCCGCTTGAGCTTAAGTTGATATAAAGTGCACGGAATGTAAATAAGAGATACACTCTGTTGTACACACACTCTGGATGCTCGTGTGAGCGCCCGCTTGAGCTTAAGTTGATATAAAGTGCACGGAATGTAAATAAGAGATACACTCTGTTGTACACACACTCTGGATGCTCGTGTGAGTGCCCGCTTGAGCTTAAGTTGATATAAACTGCACGGAATGTAAATAAGAGATACACTCTGTTGTGCACACACTCTGGATGCTCGTGTGAGTGCCCGCTTGAGCTTAAGTTGATATAAACTGCACGGAATGTAAATAAGAGATACACTCTGTTGTACACACACTCTGGATGCTCGTGTGAGTGCCCGCTTGAGCTTAAGTTGATATAAACTGCACGGAATGTAAATAAGAGATACACTCTGTTGTGCACACACTCTGGATGCTCGTGTGAGTGCCCGCTTGAGCTTAAGTTGATATAAACTGCACGGAATGTAAATAAGAGATACACTCTGTTGTACACACACTCTGGATGCTCGTGTGAGTGCCCGCTTGAGCTTAAGTTGATATAAAGTGCACGGAATGTAAATAAGAGATACACTCTGTTGTGCACACACTCTGGATGCTCGTGTGAGCGCCCGCTTGAGCTTAAGTTGATATAAAGTGCACGGAATCTTAATAAGAGACACACTCTGTTGTGCACACACTCTGGATGCTCGTGTGAGCGCCCGCTTGAGCTTAAGTTGATATAAAGTGCATGGAATTTAAATAAGAGATACACTCTGTTGCGCACACTCCCTGGATTCTCGTGTGAGCGCCCGCTTGAGGTTAAATTGATATAAAGTGCACGGAATGTAAATAAGAGATACACTCTGTTGTACGCACACTCTGGATGCTCGTGTGAGCGCCCGCTTGAGCTTATGTTGATATAAACTGCACGGAATCTTAATAAGAGACACACTCTGTTGTGCACACACTCTGGATGCTCGTGTGAGTGCCCGCTTGAGCTTAAGTTGATATAAAGTGCACGGAATGTAAATAAGAGATACACTGTTTTGTACACACACTCTGGATGCACGTGTGAGCGCCCGCTTGAGCTTAAGTTGATATAAAGTGCACGGAATCTTAATAAGAGACACACTCTGTTGTACACACACTCTGGATGCTCGTGTGAGTGCCCGCTTGAGCTTAAGTTGATATAAAGTGCACGGAATCTTAATAAGAGACACACTCTGTTGTGCACACACTCTGGATGCTCGTGTGAGTGCCCGCTTGAGCTTAAGTTGATATAAAGTGCCCGGTATGTAAATAAGAGATACACTCTGTTGTACACACACTCTGTATGCTCGTGTGAGCGCCCGCTTGAGCTTAAGTTGATATAAAGTGCCCGGAATGTAAATAAGAGATACACTCTGTTGTGCACACACTCTGGATGCTCGTGTGAGTGCCCGCTTGAGCTTAAGTTGATATAAAGTGCACGGAATGTAAATAAGAGATACACTCTGTTGTACACACACTCTGGATGCTCGTGTGAGCGCCCGCTTGAGCTTAAGTTGATATAAAGTGCACGGAATCTTAATAAGAGACACACTCTGTTGTGCACACACTCTGGATGCTCGTGTGAGTGCCCGCTTGAGCTTAAGTTGATATAAAGTGCACGGAATGTAAATAAGAGATACACTCTGTTGTACACACACTCTGGATGCTCGTGTGAGTGCCCGCTTGAGCTTAAGTTGATATAAAGTGCACGGAATCTTAATAAGAGACACACTCTGTTGTGCACACACTCTGGATGCTCGTGTGAGTGCCCGCTTGAGCTTAAGTTGATATAAAGTGCCCGGTATGTAAATAAGAGATACACTCTGTTGTACACACACTCTGGATGCTCGTGTGAGCGCCCGCTTGAGCTTAAGTTGATATAAAGTGCCCGGAATGTAAATAAGAGATACACTCTGTTGTGCACACACTCTGGATGCTCGTGTGAGTGCCCGCTTGAGCTTAAGTTGATATAAAGTGCACGGAATGTAAATAAGAGATACACTCTGTTGTGCACACACTCTGGATGCTCGTGTGAGTGCCCGCTTGAGCTTAAGTTGATATAAAGTGCACGGAATGTAAATAAGAGATACACTCTGTTGTACACACACTCTGGATGCACGTGTGAGCGCCCGCTTGAGCTTAAGTTGATATAAAGTGCCCGGTATGTAAATAAGAGATACACTCTGTTGTACACACACTCTGGATGCTGGCGTGAGCGCCCGCTGGAGCTTAAGTTGATATAAAGTGCACGGAATGTAAATAAAAGACACACTCTGTTGTAACACACTCTGGATGCTCGTGTGAGCGCCCGCTTGAGCTTAAGTTGATATAAAGTGCACGGAATGTAAATAAAAGACACACTCTGTTGTACACACACTCTGGATGCTCGTGTGAGGGCCCGCTTGAGCTTAAGTTGATATAAAGTGCACGGAATGTAAATAAAAGACACACTCTGTTGTGCACACATTCCTCACTCTGGATGCTCGTTTGAACGCCCGCTTGAGCTTAAGTTGATATAATGTGCACGGAATGTAAATAAAAGACACACTCTGTTGTACACACACTCTGGATGCTCGTGTGAGCGCCCGCTTGAGCTTAAGTTGATATAATGTGCACGGAATGTAAATAAGAGACACACTCTGTTGTGCACACATTAGTCACTCTGGATGCTCGTGTGAGCGCCCGCTTGAGCTTACGTTGATATAAAGTGCACGGAATGTAAATAAGAGACACACTCTGTTGTGCACACATTAGTCACTCTGGATGCTCGTGTGAGCGCCCGCTTGAGCTTAAGTTGATATAATGTGCACGGAATGTAAATAAGAGACACACTCTGTTGTGCACACATTACTCACTCTGGATACTCGTGTGAGCGCCCGCTTGAGCTTAAGTTGATATAATGTGCACGGAATGTAAATAAAAGACACACTCTGTTGTGCACACATTACTCACTCTGGATGGTCGTGTGAGCGCCCGCTTGAGCTTAAGTTGATATAATGTGCACGGAATGTAAATAAAAGACACACTCTGTTGTGCACACATTACTCACTCTGGATGCTCGTGTGAGCGCCCGCTTGAGCTTAAGTTGATATAATGTGCACGGAATGTAAATAAAAGACAAAGTCTGTTGTGCACACATTCGTCACTCTGGATGCTCGTGTGAGCGCCCGCTTGAGCTTAAGTTGATATAATGTGCACGGAATGTAAATAAAAGACACACTCTGTTGTGCACACATTACTCACTCTGGATGCTCGCGTGAGCGCCCGCTTGAGCTTAAGTTGATATAAAGTGCACGGAATGTAAATAAAAGACACACTCTGTTGTGCACACATTACTCACTCTCGATGCTCGTGTGAGCGCCCGCTTGAGCTTAAGTTGATATAAAGTGCACGGAATGTAAATAAAAGACACACTCTGTTGTGCACACATTACTCTCTCTGGATGCTCGTGTGAGCGCCCGCTTGAGCTTAAGTTGATATAAAGTGCACGGAATGTAAATAAAAGACACACTCTGTTGTGCACACATTACTCACTCTGGATGCTCGTGTGAGCGCCTGCTTGAGCTTAAGTTGATATAAAGTGCACGGAATTTAAATAAAAGACACACTCTGTTGTACACACACTCTGGATGCTCGTGTGAGCGCCCGCTTGAGCTTAAGTTGATATAAAGTGCACGGAATGTAAATAAAAGACACACTCTGTTGTACACACACTCTGGATGCTCGTGTGAGCGCCCGCTTGAGCTTAAGTTGATATAAAGTGCACGGAATGTAAATAAAAGACACACTCTGTTGTGCACACATTACTCACTCTGGATGCTCGTGTGAGCGCCCGCTTGAGCTTAAGTTGATATAAAGTGCACGGAATGTAAATAAGCGACACACTCTGTTGTGCACACATTACTCACTCTGGATGCTCGTGTGAGCGCCTGCTTGAGCTTAAGTTGATATAAAGTGCACGGAATGTAAATAAGAGACACACTCTCTTGTGCACACACTCTGGATGCTCGTGTGAGCGTCCGCTGAAGCTTAAGTTGATATAAAGTGCACGGAATGTAAATAAGAGACACACTCTCTTGTGCACACACTCTGGATGCTCGTGTGAGCGTCCGCTGAAGCTTAAGTTGATATAAAGTGCACGGAATGTAAATAAGAGATACACTCTGTTGCGCACACTCTGGATGCTCGTGTGAGCGCCTGCTTGAGCTTAAGTTGATATAAAGTGCACGGAATGTAAATAAGAGACACACTCTCTTGTGCACACACTCTGGATGCTCGTGTGAGCGCCTGCTTGAGCTTAAGTTGATATAAAGTGCACGGAATGTAAATAAGAGATACACTGTTGTGCACACATTACTCACTCTGGATGCTCGTGTGAGCGCCTGCTTGAGCTTAAGTTGATACAAAGTGCACGGAATGTAAATAAGAGATACACTGTTGTGCACACATTCGTCACTCTGGATGCTCGTGTGAACGCCCGCTTGAGCTTTAGTTGATATAAAGTGCACGGAATGTAAATAAGAGATACACTGTTGTGCACACATTACTCACTCTGGATGCTCGTGTGAGCGCCTGCTTGAGCTTAAGTTGATATAAAGTGCACGGAATGTAAATAAGAGACACACTCTCTTGTGCACACACTCTGGATGCTCGTGTGAGCGTCCGCTGAAGCTTAAGTTGATATAAAGTGCACGGAATGTAAATAAGAGATACACTGTTGTGCACACACCCTGGATGCTCGTGTGAGCGCCCGCTTGAGCTTATGTTGATATAAAGTGCACGGAATGTAAATAAGAGACACATTGTTGTGCACACACCCTGGATGCTCGTGTGAGCGTCCGCTTGAGCTTAAGATGATATAAAGTGCACGGAATGTAAATAAGAGACACACTGTTGTGCACACACCCTGGATGCTCGTGTGAGCGCCCGCTTGAGCTTATGTTGATATAAAGTGCCCGGAATCTTAATAAGAGACACACTCTGTTGTACAAACCCTGGATGCTCGTGTGAGCGCCCGCTTGAGCTTATGTTGCTATAAAGTGCACGGAATGTAAATAAGAGACACACTGTTGTGCACACACCCTGGATGCTCGTGTGAGCGCCCGCTTGAGCTTATGTTGATATAAAGTGCCCGGAATCTTAATGAGAGAAACACTGTTGTGCACACACCCTGGATGCTCGTATGAGCGCCCGCTTGAGCTTAAGTTGATATAAAGTGCACGGAATGTAAATAAGAGACACACTGTTGTGCACACACCCTGGATGCTCGTGTGAGCGCCCGCTTGAGCTTATGTTGATATAAAGTGCACGGAATGTAAATAAGAGACACACTGTTGTGCACACACCCTGGATGCTCGTGTAAGCGCCCGCTTGAGCTTATGTTGATATAAAGTGCCCGGAATCTTAATAAGAGATACACTCTGTTGTACACACTCTGGATGCTCGTGTGAGCGCCCGCTTGAGCTTATGTTGATATAAAGTGCACGGAATCTTAATAAGAGATACACTCTGTTGTACACACTCTGGATGCTCGTGTGACCGCCCGCTTGAGCTTATGTTGATATCAAGTGCCCGGAATCTTAATAAGAGATACACTCTGTTGTACACACTCTGGATGCTCGTGTGAGCGCCCGCTTGAGCTTATGTTGATATAAAGTGCACGGAATCTTAATAAGAGACACACTGTTGTGCACACACCCTGGATGCTCGTGTGAGCGCCCGCTTGAGCTTAAGTTGATATAAAGTGCACGGAATCTTAATAAGAGATACACTCTGTTGTACACACTCTGGATGCTCGTGTGAGCGCCCGCTTGAGCTTATGTTGATATAAAGTGCACGGAATCTTAATAAGAGATACACTCTGTTGTACACACCCTGGATGCTCGTGTGAGCGCCCGCTTCAGCTTATGTTGATATAAAGTGCACGGAATCTTAATAAGAGACACACTGTTGTACACACTCTGGATGCTCGTGTGAGCGCCCGCTTGAGCTTATGTTGATATAAAGTACACGGAATCTTAATAAGAGACACACTGTTGTACACACTCTGGATGCTCGTGTGAGCGCCCGCTTGAGCTTAAGTTGATATAAAGTGCACGGAATCTTAATAAGAGACACACTGTTGTGCACACACCCTGGATGCTCGTGTGAGCGCCCGCTTGAGCTTAAGTTGATATAAAGTGCACGGAATCTTAATAAGAGACACACTGTTGTACACACTCTGGATGCTCGTGTGAGCGCCCGCTTGAGCTTATGTTGATATAAAGTGCACGGAATCTTAATAAGAGACACACTGTTGTACACATTCTGGATGCTCGTGTGAGCGCCCGCTTGAGCTTATGTTGATATAAAGTGCACGGAATCTTAATAAGAGACACACTGTTGTACACACTCTGGATGCTCGTGTGAGCGCCCGCTTGAGCTTATGTTGATATAAAGTGCACGGAATCTTAATAAGAGACACACTGTTGTACACACTCTGGATGCTCGTGTGAGCGCCCGCTTGAGCTTATGTTGATATAAAGTGCACGGAATGTAAATAAGAGATACATTCTGTTGTACACACACTCTGGATGCTCGTGTGAGCGCCCGCTTGAGCTTATGTTGATATAAAGTGCACGGAATGTAAATAAGAGATACACTCTGTTGTACACACTCTGGATGCTCGTGTGAGCGCCCGCTTGAGCTTAAGTTGATATAAAGTGCACGGAATGTAAATAAGAGATACACTCTGTTGCGCACACTCCCTGGATTCTCGTGTGAGCGCCCGCTTGAGGTTAAATTGATATAAAGTGCACGGAATGTAAATAATAGATACACTCTGTTGTGCACACACCCTGGATGCTCGTGTGAGCGCCCGCTTGAGGTTAAATTGATATAAAGTGCACGGAATGTAAATAAGAGATACACTCAGTTGTGCACACTCAATGGATTCTCGTGTGAGCGCCCGCTTGAGGTTAAATTGATATAAAGTGCACGGAATGTAAATAATAGATACACTCTGTTGTGCACACACCCTGGATGCTCGTGTGAGCGTCCGCTTGAGCTTATGTTGATATAAAGTGCACGGAATGTAAATAAGAGACACACTGTTGTGCACACACTCTGGATGCTCGTGTAAGCGCCCGCTTGAGCTTAAGTTGATATAAAGTGCACGGAATGTAAATAAGAGATACACTCTGTTGTGCACACTCCCTGGATTCTCGTGTGAGCGCCCGCTTGAGGTTGAATTGATATAAAGTGCACGGAATGTAAATAATAGATACACTCTGTTGTGCACACACCCTGGATGCTCGTGTGAGCGTCCGCTTGAGCTTATGTTGATATAAAGTGCACGGAATGTAAATAAGAGACACACTGTTGTGCACACACCCTGGATGCTCGTGTGAGCGCCCGCTTGAGCTTATGTTGATATAAAGTGCACGGAATGTAAATAAGAGACACACTGTTGTGCACACACCCTGGATGCTCGTGTGAGCGTCCGCTTGAGCTTAAGTTGATATAAAGTGCACGGAATGTAAATAAGAGACACACTGTTGTGCACACACCCTGGATGCTCGTGTGAGCGCCCGCTTGAGCTTAAGTTGATATAAAGTGCACGGAATCTTAATAAGACACACTCTGTTGTACACACTCTGGATGCTCGTGTGAGCGCCCGCTTGAGCTTATGTTGATATAAAGTGCACGGAATCTTAATAAGACACACTCTGTTGTACACACTCTGGATGCTCGTGTGAGCGCCCGCTTGAGCTTAAGTTGATATAAAGTGCACGGAATCTTAATAAGACACACTCTGTTGTACACACTCTGGATGCTCGTGTGAGCGCCCGCTTGAGCTTATGTTGATATAAAGTGCACGGAATGTAAATAAGAGACACACTGTTGTGCACACACCCTGGATGCTCGTGTGAGCGTCCGCTTGAGCTTAAGTTGATATAAAGTGCACGGAATCTTAATAAGACACACTCTGTTGTACACACTCTGTTGCGCACACTCCCTGGATTCTCGTGTGAGCGCCCGCTTGAGGTTAAATTGATATAAAGTGCACGGAATGTAAATAATAGATACACTCTGTTGTGCACCTACTCTGGATGCTCGTGTGAGCGCCCGCTGGAGCTTAAGTTGATGTAAAGTGCACGGAATGTAAATAATAGATACACTCTGTTGTGCACCTACTCTGGATGCTCGTGTGAGCGCCCGCTGGAGCTTAAGTTGATGTAAAGTGCACGGAATGTAAATAATAGATACACTCTGTTGTGCACACACTCTGGATGCTCGTGTGAGCGCCCGCTTTCTTAAGTTGATATAAAGTGCACGGAATGTAAATAAGAGACACACTCTGTTGTGCACACACTCTGGATGCTCGCGTGAGCGCCCGCTTGAGCTTATGTTGATATAAAGTGCACGGAATGTAAATAAGAGACACACTCTGTTGTGCACACACTCTGGATGCTCGCGTGAGCGCCCGCTTGTGCTTAAGTTGATGTAAAGTGCACGGAATGTAAATAAGAGACACACTCTGTTGTGCACACACTCTGGATGCTCGCGTGAGCGCCCGCTTGTGCTTAAGTTGATATAAAGTGCACGGAATGTAAATAGGAGACACACTCTGTTGTGCACACACTCTGGATGCTCGCGTGAGCGCCCGCTTGTGCTTAAGTTGATATAAAGTGCACGGAATGTAAATAAGAGACACACTATGTTGTACACACACTCTGGATGCTCGCGTGAGCGCCCGCTTGAGCTTATGTTGATATAAAGTGCACGGAATGTAAATAAGAGATACATTTTGTTGTACACACACTCTGGATGCTCGTGTGAGCGCCCGCTTGAGCTTATGTTGATATAAAGTGCACGGAATGTAAATAAGAGATACATTCTGTTGTACACACACTCTGGATGCTCGTGTGAGCGCCCGCTTGAGCTTATGTTGATATAAAGTGCACGGAATGTAAATAAGAGATACATTCTGTTGTACACACACTCTGGATGCTCGTGTGAGCGCCCGCTTGAGCTTATGTTGATATAAAGTGCACGGAATGTAAATAAGAGACACACTCTGTTGTACACACTCTGGATGCTCGTGTGAGCGCCCGCTTGAGCTTAAGTTGATATAAAGTGCACGGAATGTAAATAAGAGACACACTCTCTTGTGCACACACTCTGGATGCTCGTGTGAGCGTCCGCTGGAGCTTAAGTTGATATAAAGTGCACGGAATGTAAATAAGAGACACACTCTCTTGTGCACACACTCTGGGTGCTCGTGTGAGCGTCCGCTGGAGCTTATGTTGATATAAAGTGCACGGAATGTAAATAAGAGACACACTGTTGTGCACACACCCTGGATGCTCGTGTGAGCGCCCGCTTGAGCTTATGTTGATATAAAGTGCACGGAATGTAAATAAGAGACACACTATGTTGTACACACATTACTCACTCTGGATGCTCGTGTGAGCGCCCGCTTGAGCTTATGTTGATATAAAGTGCACGGAATGTAAATAAGAGACACACTATGTTGTACACACATTACTCACTCTGGATGCTCGTGTGAGCGCCCGCTTGAGCTTAAGTTGATATAAAGTGCACGGAATGTAAATAAGAGATACACTCTGTTGCGCACACTCACTGGATTCTCGTGTGAGCGCCTGCTTGAGGTTAAATTGATATAAAGTGCACGGAATGTAAATAATAGATACACTCTGTTGCGCACACTCCCTGGATGCTCGTGTGAGCGCCCGCTTGAGCTTAAGTTGATATAAAGTGCACGGAATGTAAATAAGAGATACACTCTGTTGTACACACTCTGGATGCTCGTGTGAGCGCCCGCTTGAGCTTAAGTTGATATAAAGTGCACGGAATGTAAATAAGTGATACACTATGTTGTGCACACACTCTGGATGCTCGTGTGAGCGCCCGCTTGAGCTTAAGTTGATATAAAGTGCACGGAATGTAAATAAGAGATACACTCTGTTGTACACACTCTGGATGCTCGTGTGAGCGCCCGCTTGAGCTTATGTTGATATAAACTGCACGGAATCTTAATAAGAGACACACTCTGTTGTGCACACACTCTGGATGCTCGTGTGAGCGCCCGCTTGAGCTTAAGTTGATATAAACTGCACGGAATCTTAATAAGAGACACACTCTGTTGCACACACTCTGGATGCTCGTGTGAGCGCCCGCTTGAGCTTAAGTTGATATAAACTGCACGGAATCTTAATAAGAGATACACTCTGTTGCACACACTCTGGATGCTCGTGTGAGCGCCCGCTTGAGCTTAAGTTGATATAAACTGCACGGAATCTTAATAAGAGATACACTCTGTTGCACACACTCTGGATGCTCGTGTGAGCGCCCGCTTGAGCTTAAGTTGATATAAACTGCACGGAATGTAAATAAGAGATACACTCTGTTGTACACACTCTGGATGCTCGTGTGAGCGCCCGCTTGAGCTTAAGTTGATGTAAAGTGCACGGAATGTAAATAAGAGACACACTCTGTTGTGCACACATTACTCACTCTGGATGCTCGCGTGAGCGCCCGCTTGAGGTTAAGTTGATATAAAGTGCACGGAATGTAAATAATAGATACACTCTGTTGTGCACCTACTCTGGATGCTCGTGTGAGCGCCCGCTTGAGCTTAAGTTGATATAAAGTGCACGGAATGTAAATAAGAGACACACTCTGTTGTACACACTCTGGATGCTCGCGTGAGCGCCCGCTTGAGCTTAAGTTGATATAAAGTGCACGGAATGTAAATAAGAGACACACTCTGTTGTGCACCTACTCTGGATGCTCGTGTGAGCGCCCGCTTGAGCTTAAGTTGATATAAAGTGCACGGAATGTAAATAAGAGACACACTCTGTTGTGCACCTACTCTGGATGCTCGTGTGAGCGCCCGCTTGAGCTTAAGTTGATATAAAGTGCACGGAATGTAAATAAGAGACACACTCTGTTGTGCACCTAATCTGGATGCTCGTGTGAGCGCCCGCTTGAGCTTAAGTTGATATAAAGTGCACGGAATGTAAATAAGAGACACACTCTGTTGTGCACACATTACTCACTCTGGATGCTCGCGTGAGCGCCCGCTTGAGGTTAAGTTGATATAAAGTGCACGGAATGTAAATAATAGATACACTCTGTTGTGCACCTACTCTGGATGCTCGTGTGAGCGCCCGCTTGAGCTTAAGTTGATATAAAGTGCACGGAATGTAAATAAGTGATACACTATGTTGTACACACACTCTGGATTCCCGTATGAGTAACATTTAGTGGCCATCGCGTGCAGTTTTGCCGGTAAGCATTCTAGAGACTCGCGGCACGTTTCAAACCGTAAAATTAATACTGCAGATGTAATAATTAAATTGTTATAGTTTTAAGTGTCACGATTCATAATCAGTTCATTCTTTATTTTCAAACGGTTGGCAACTCGCTTCAGTATTAGTTCATATTAAATCTCTCAGTCAATTTAAACTGGTGTTATCCTTTCACATCCACCCACGCATACCTGAGAGAAAGACCTCGCAGCTAACCACTGTAGCGGCCGGCAGCAGATATTGAAGCAAAGGGTATAGCTTGAAAAAGCGATGACCATCGCCCGTGCTCTGATACAACTGCTGAGGAGCCATCAAATAAAGCATGCCAACGTAAAACCTGCTGATAAGGATCCTCAAATACTTGAAGCTTTACTCCCACTTGAACTATTGAGGCTAAACCTCAACAACACACAGCTATCTGCTTTCATACTAAATACAATTGTCGTTAAACAAAGAGATATCCAAAGATAACCGTAACAAGTTACACCATTACCTTGAAAACTGAAACACTCGAATCTAGAAACAACTCCATTTAGCAGCGAGTTTGGACTTCCAACATCCACAACACAATCTGGGGAAGCACATCAAGTTAGGTGAGCCAACTTACTATAATCTAGCCCACGTCTATTGATTTGACAATATCCACTCTTCAAGGAAAGCCTATAACCATCTCTTTGGAAGTGATTACTTTCCAATAATTTTAGAGAACACACTACTCTACCAGTCCAACCACTAAACCAAAGTTAAATCATGAAACAGCTGAGTGGAAAAACCTTCAACCTTACCTAAATGAAATCGACAAATTTACTGCCGCATGGGGTTTTTACAAGACATCAGTTAATTCTATAGTAGAGAACTTTTTAACGGAAGATGGACCGCTTAAGATGGACTCTACAGTACCAGAGGTTGATGTTAAAGATTCACCCTAGATAATGTCATGCGGTTGGAATCTGAAATATCGGAAGCTTTTATTTACTACTCTCAAACTTAACTGTTGTTAGTTTTGATATAGAAAAATTTTAACCATTTGGAAAGACAGTGTTATACAGACCTATAGCTAAGAATATTAAAACAAATATCATTCGAAGCAAAGAACTATACAAGTGATGATATCCTTTCTAATGAAGTAACAGCAGAATGAAATCCCTCAAGGAGCTCTATTCACTGTAACTTTGTTTGTAATAGCATCTTGGATAACATCCAGTAAAAGGACGTTTATTTGCAGAGGAAGTAACCTATCACAAAATAATAATCTGCTCTAGACATAACTGAAAAATGCCTTCAGCAATAGGATTAAAACCCCCTTAATCAAAATCTAAGTGCACAAATTTTAAAAAAAGGCACATTCTTAGATATACTACCTGATTTATACCTTAATGCAGATAAACTAAGAACTGAAAACCAGCTTAAGTTGTTAGGGCTTAGATTAACACAGGTTTCTCGAAGAACAACTGTATACAAGGTTCGAATGTTATGAACGTTCTGCCATCTAACAACTGGAATGCAAACATACAAGAAATGGATTTGAGCCATAGTGTGCATCTCCAAGTTCAATTAAAATGTTAGATGCTAAGTTGTGAATAGCAACTGGAGAATTCCATAGCAGTCCGATTGAGAAGCGCCCCTAAACATTAAAAAGAAACAGTTACCTCCGCGTTATGCACTTAAACTAGAAGCAATCGAAAGTCCACCTTCATTTACATCCAATAGATATCATGATAAATGTCCACCACACAAATACTGTATAGAGATTAGTTTCACCACTCCCCCAGATTACCACCTTGTTCACTAATAAAATTAGATCTACCGCAACACCAATCAAGTGTTATTTAACCCCCCAGGGGCTCACCTTATGTGAGTACGGGTGTTGGCGTTATCGGGTGTTCCCGAGCCACTCATCGCCATCTTCATCGCTTCATCCCCGTCCGGTCGAGGTGGGTTCGTTCTCGTGACCGGGGGACTCAAGGTAGGCTCTCGTGCGTTCTGTGCATTTCATTCCATGTCGCCCCTCGCCATCGTTTCTTTATTCTCTTCTATTTATGCACATCTCGCCCCACGCCCATTCATTCACACATCTCTTTTACTTCTTCGCCGGCCTACCTTGCATGCGTAACGCCCACAAACTTTTCGTTTCTTTTATCTTATCTTTTTATTTAAATCCTCCGTGGACACAGCCTGACGGATACCAGCGCACGAGGTGCGCAGCTGGGTGAGTGGGTAATGGCGTCATCCCCACCACCCGGGGTTGTCATGTAGGGTTTGTGTTCGTGTCCGTTGTTCACCTGCAGTCCCGCGGGGGGACCACTGCATGAGCTGCTGACTTCTGACGTCGATTGGGTACCTCTGTCTATGTTCTGGGAGGTGTGACCCTGGGGTGAGATAGGTATAGATAGGCCACCCACCCAAGCCGGGGTAACGCCCGGGGAGTCAGAGCACGAGGTCGGAGACGGTTGCAATGGTGGAGCATTTGTTTCGCTATGGAGCACCCTTTCTCCATTATAACCAAGCGCCGAAAATTTAATGTAACAGAAGTAGCACCGCCAACAGCTGGTTGTTACTTAGTGATTACCCGTAAAGCGGAAGGACAATCATTCGAGATGGTGAACCCTTTTATCATCCAGAAGGGCACTGACTCAATTGCTGGACCTGTTCATTCCTGCACTCGCCTACGCAACGTTTCATTGTTGGTTCAGAGTAAGCCCGATCAACAAAGTAAGACCTTGTTGCGCGCCACGCTTCTCCACGGTTCCCCTCAGGGGCTCACCTTATGTGAGTACGGGTTTTTGGCCCACCCGGGGGTTCCCGAGCCAATCATCGCCACATTCATCCCCTCACCCCCATCCGGTCGAGGTGGGTTCTTCTCGTGACCGGTGGACACAAGGTAGGCTCTCGTGCGTTCTTTGCATTCCATTCACACCGCACCTCACCATCGTTTCTTTCTTCCTTTGTCACTTTCCGACCATTTCGCACCACGACATTCACACCTCTTTTTCTTCCTGGCCGGCCTACCTTGCGTGCGAAACGCCCACACAGTTTTATTTCTTTTATCTTTTCTTTTAATCCTCCGTGGACAAAGCCTGACGGATACCCGCGCACGGGGTGCGCAGCTGGGTGAGTGGGTAATGGCGTCATCCCCACCACCCGGGGTCGTCATGTAGGGTTTGTGTTCGTATCCGCTGTTCAACTGCAGTCCCGCGGGGGGCCATTGGATGAGCTGCTGACTTCCGATGGCCATTGGGTCCCTCTGTCTATGTTCTGGGAGGTGTGACCCTGGGGTGAGCTCGGTATAGATAGGACACTCACACAAGCCGGGGTAACGCCCGGGAAGTCAGAGCCCGAGGTCGGAGACAGTAGCAATGGTGGAGGATTTATTTCGCTATGGAGCACGCTTCCTCCATTAATACCAACAAGCGCCGAAAAGTTTATGTAACAGAAGTGACACCACCGACAACTGGTTGTTACTTGGTCATTTCACGCACCGAAGAAGGACAAAGTTTTGAGAAGGTGAACCCTTTCATCATTCAAAAGGGCATTGATGCTATTGCTGGTGCGGTTCAGTCCTGCACTCACCTACGGAACGGTTCCTTATTGGTACAAACGAAGTCCGATCAGCAAAGTAAGACCTTGTTGCGCGCTACGCTTCTCCACGGCTATCCCATTCGTGTGGAGAAGCACCGCACATTGAATTCCTGTCGAGGCGTCATTACCACCCATAGCCTCGATGGTATATCGGACGAGGACCTGGTAGAATATCTTGCAGACCAGAAAGTGACAGCGGTCCATCGAGTGCAGGCCAAACGCGACGGCTTATTGGTACTCACTTGTACCCTGTTTATTACATTTGATGGCGTCGATCTGCCCACGAACATTTCCGCAGGGTACGAACGGATTTCTGTGAGGCCTTATATTCCTAGACCTCTGCGTTGTTTTAAATGCCAACGTTTAGGCATACGCAACTCTCATATAAGAGTGCCGTTAACATCTGTGCAACATGTAGCCAGCCCTCACACGAAGGTACCTGTTCAACAGCCCCCGTCTGCGTTAATTGTAAAGGGTCTCATTCTGCTTCGTTTGCCGACTGTCCGCGGTACTTGGACGAGAAGGCGATCCAGGAGATCCGGGTAAAGGAAAAACTCTCCTTCGCTGAAGCCCGGAGGCGTTACCATGCGCGCCAAACTTCACTCCTGCGATCTGGCACATTTAGTTCTGTTGTTGCCTCGCCAGTACCACGAGTAGATGCCGAAACTCAGACCTGGACCATGACTGGATTAACCGCCACTACCATCCGGCCGTCCATTAAAGCTACTGTTACCAAGCCCTATAAACCTGGTCCAAAGTCAATGAAGTCGCAAGCCGCTGAAAAGAAACCCAAGCAGAAAATTCGTAGGGAAGATTTTTTGAAAGACCCTCCGCGTGCGCGCGGTAACAAAAGTTCAGCTTCTCCTCCTCGGAGGTCGCTGTCCCAGGAAGGTCCTGGTACAAGCCGCGCTCAGCGGCACCCCTCACCCATCGCCACCCAGAACCGATTCACGGCACTTGAATCGGTTTCTGGCACTGAGCGCGTGGGCCCTCCCTCCGAGGAAGCTATGGAGTCTGACCAACTCCATACAAAAAGCCCGAGCCCAAAGGTTAAGCAAAAGATTCTTTTAAGCCGCCCTTCTAAGTAGACAGTTTATCCCTTTTATTCATGGCTATCCTGACCTGGAATGTACGTGGTGTACGATCGCATAGGGCGGAACTGCAACTTTTATTGCGTTCCCATTCGCCTATGGTCGTATGTTTGCAGGAGACTAAGCTTCGCCCTCACGATCATTTTGATCTCCGGGGATATACTCCGGTTCGATACGACCTTGAACCGGAGGAGGGTACTCCTACTCATGGAGGTGTCATGTTTTTAGTGCGTAACGACGTTCATTTTAAACCTGTCACACTTACATCCGACTTGCAAGCTGTTGCCGTTCGCCTTCACTTACCCGGCTTTTTGTTTTCTGTCTGCTCTGTGTATTCACCTCCATCGTCTCCCCTCGCTCCCGCGGACATTCGAGCTCTCCTGTCCGCTCTCCCAACACCATTTCTTCTGTTGGGAGATTTTAATGCCCATCCTCACTGTGGGGTTCGCCAAGGGCTTGTGCAAGGGGAACTCTTCTTTCCGACATTTTTTATCAGTTCAATCTTTCCATCCTCAATACGGGTGCACCTACTTTTCTTTCTGATTCTTCTGGTACATTCTCTCGCCAGGATCTTGCCATTTGCTCACTCCAGCTTGCTCATCGTCTTCAGTGGAACGTCGTCGCTGACACCTACTCCAGCGACCATTACCCCTGCATCGTTTCTCTTCTGTCGCACCACGTACAGCATTCCAGAGTACCTACCTGGATATTCCCAAAAGCCGACTGGAGCTTGTATTCCAACCTCGTGTATTTTTACGATCAGCCCTTCGCCTTCATTAACCAACTAGTGCAGCACCCTACGTCTACGACTTTCTCTGCCGCCGAACGCGCAATTCCTGTTCATCGTCTCAACCTCGACGGCCACCTGTTCTGTGGTGGAACGAGGATTGTCGGGACGCCGTTCGTGCCCGTAGGACTGCACTTAGGGTGTTTCGGCGACACCCTACACTTGATAATTTGGTGACTTTTAAACAATCGCGCGCCAGGGCTCGTTGCATTATTCAGGATAGCAAGAAGGCGTCGTGGGCTCGTTTTGTCGAGTCTTTTAATCGCTTTACGCCTTCATCTGTTGTTTGGGATAAACTTCGTCGCTTCTCAGGTAAAGTGTCACATTGTACTGTTTCTGGCCTTCAGGTTTCCAATGCCATCATAGTAGATCCGGCTGCCATCGCTAACACCCTAGGATCTGCCTTTGAGGCGGTTTCCTGTTCAGACCATTATTCCGCCGGGTTTTCGCTGTATTAAGGACCGGCTGGATTCCGCACCATATACTTTTCGGTCTGCTAACACTGAATGTTATAACGAACTTTTTACAATGAGGGAGCTGGAGCACGCTCTTCATTGCTCTAGGCACTCCGCTCCTGGGCCTGACGGCATTCATGTCCTGATGTTAAAGCACCTTTCAGCCGAGAGTAAACTCTTTCTCTTACAGGTCTATAACCGTTTTTGGCAAGACGGCATTTTTCCTTCCGTTTCTCGCGAAGCCACCATTGTCCCTATTCTTAAGCCTGGGAAGGATCGCCAACTACCTTCCAGCTACCGCCCTATCTCCCTCACCAGTTGCATTTGCAAGGTGATGGAGCGCATGATCAACGGGCGGTTGACATGGTGGCTTGAGTCTCAGAAACTTCTAGCGAACGCTCAGTGCGGATTTCGTCACTATCGCTCTACCGTCGACCATCTGGTGTCCCTGTCGACGCATGTTATGAATGGATTTATGAGAAAAAGTCAAACCGTGGCTGTGGTTTTTGACCTGGAGAAAGCTTATGACACTTGTTGGAGGGGCGGCATTTTACGTACACTTCACGCATGGAATATCCGCGGTCGATTTCCCATATTTCTTCGGGAGTTCATGACGGACCGCCTTTTTCTTGTACGTGTGGGCTCGGTTTTATCTCGTCATTTTATTCACGAGAACGGAGTACCGCAGGGCTCTGTACTCAGTGTCACACTTTTTGCGATTGCTATCAACCCCATTGTTGATTGTATTCCATCTGGAATGTCATCGCCCTTTTTGTTGACGATTTTGCCATTTATTGCAGTTCACGGCGGACCTGTCTACTCGAACGCCGTCTCCAGAACTGTATCGACCGTCTCTACGCCTGGAGTAACGCCAACGGCTTTAATTTCTCCGCCGAGAAATCCCTCTGCATCAACTTCTGGCGCCGGATGTATTTCCCTGCGCCCTCTCTCCATCTTGGGCCAGGGATACTTCCGTTTGCAGACGAGGCGAAATTTTTGGGGTTGATTTTTGATAGGAAGTTGTGTTGGACCTCGCATGTTTCTTTTTTAAAAGCAAAGTGTGACCGTTCTCTTAATCTTTTACGTGTTTTAAGTGGCACATCCTGGGGAGCTGATCGGACCGTCCTTCTTCGCCTTTATCGCTCTTTGGTCCGATCCAAGCTTGATTACGGGTGTATTGTTTATTCGTCGGCACGTCCATCTGTGTTACGTCGATTGAATGCCATTCACCATCGTGCCATAAGGGTCGCTACAGGGGCCTTTCCATCCAGCCCTGTTCCCAGTCTGTATGCTGATGCTGCAGAGCCTCCGCTGTCCTTCCGGCGTGAGATGCTTTTGTGCAGCTATGCTTGTCGACTCTCAAGCTTGCCTGACCACCCGTCCTTCGAGTTATTTTTCGAGGAATCACTTGATCGTCACTATTTCATTAGCTCCTCTGCTTTGCTCCCTCCAGGGGTTCGCTTTCGACAGCTCCTTCGGCATTTAGACGTTCCGCCAGCGTCGGCCTTTCCACGGGGGGAAACGCGTTTTTCTCCATGGCCCCGCGCTGAGGCCCACTGTCACCTTGGGCTAACGTCGTTGCCGAAGACGAGACCCCTTCTTCAGTCTTTAGATCGGCTTTTTTAGAAGTACGCGCTCAATTCGGGGACTTCCATTTTATCTTTACCGATGGATCTAAGACTGAACCTGGAGATGGATGTGCCTTTGTTTTTGGTCACTGAAGTTTTACGTTTCGTTTACCTGGTCAATGTTCAATTTTTACCGCCGAACTTTTTAGCATTTATTAATCCGTTTTATTTATTCAGCGGCACGACTTACGACACTGTTTTATTTGTACGGACTCACTGAGTGCCCTTCAGAGTATTACTGCGCACTACCATTACCACCCACTCGTACAGCGCATACATGACCTGCTCCACTCGCTTGGTGTCTCTGGCATCAGCGTCTCCTTCATGTGGATTCCAGGTCATGTGGGCATCTTAGGTAATGAGTCTGCCGACGCCGCTGCGAAATCGGCGATTTTTTTACCCAGATTTACCTCTGTTGTTCCCTCGTCAGATTCGTGTGTTCTTTTACGTCGCCGTATCCTGTCGCTTTGGCGCGATGAGTGGACGGCCCTCCGGGGGAACAAGTTGCGGGAGGTTAAGCCTCTCCCGTTAATCTGGGGTACCTCTTCTCGTTTGTGTCGTCGGGAAGAGGTACTTTTAGCCCGTTTGCGAATTGGACATTGCCGTTTTAGTCATAGTTACCTGCTCAGTGATGATCCCGCTCCACGGTGTCAGCAGTGTGACGTGCCCTTAACGGTGCGTCACATTTTAACTGAGTGTCAAGTTTTAGCTCCACTGCGCGTTCGCGTGGGTCTGCCTGTTGGCATAGCCAACGTTTTGGCAGACGACGCGCATGCTGTAGAATGTGTTTTACGTTTTATAAGTGACATTGGTTTTAATCGTCACATTTGATGCGCTGAGCGTCTTTTAGCTTTGTTATTTTATTCTGTATGTTTTCATAGGGACTTACTCCCCAGTGGACATATGGCGCTCATGTCCCTCGCATTCTACAGTTCTTGACACGTTTTAATCTTTTATTGCCTATGCCTTTAGTGTGTTGGTTTTTCAGATATTTGTATTGTTATTATTGTTGTTATTGTTATTATTGTTATTGTATTATTGCTATTTTTAGCTTTCTGGACATCGCGGGTTTGTGTCGCGTTTTTTAATTATGCGGTTCTTTTACCTGTCTTTTATATTTTGACTATATTTTATACCTTGTGAGGGCGCTGATGACCTTAGCAGTTTAGCGCCCTTAAACCGCATATCATCATCATCATCATCACTTCTCCACGGTTATCCCATCCGTGTTGAGAAACACCGCACATTGAATTGCTGTCGAGGCGTTGTCACCTCGATGAGGACCTGGTAGAATATCTTGCAGACCAGAAGGTGACAACGGTTCATCGAGTGCAGGCGTATTGGTACCCACTCGTACCCTGTTTCTAACATTTGAAGGCGTCAATCTGCCCACGAGCATTTCAGCAGGGTACGAACGTGTTGCTGTGAGGCTCTATATTCCTAGACCTCAGCGTTGTTTTAAATGCCAACGTTTTGGGCATACGCAAGTGTCATATACGAGTGCCGTTACCGTCTGTGCATCATGTAGCCAGCCCTCACACGAAAGTACCTGTTCAACAGCCCCGTCTGCGTTAATTGCAAAGGGTCTCATGTAAGAGTGCCGTTACCATCTGTGCATCATGCCCTCACACGAAAGTACCTGTTCAACAGCCCCGTCTGCGTTAATTGCAAAGGGTCTCATTCTGCTTCGTTTGCCGACTGTCCGCGGTACTTGGACGAGAAGGCGATCCAGGAGATCCGGGTAAAGGAAAAACTCTCCTTCGCTGAAGCCCGGAGGCGTTACCATGCGCGCCAACCTATGCTCCTGCGATCTGGCACATTTAGTTCTGTTGTTGCCTCGCCAGTACCACGAGTAGATGCCGAAACGCAGACCTGGACCATGAGTGGATTAACCGCCACTACCATGCGGCCGTCCATTTCTTCTATAGTTATTAAGCCAGCTAAAGCTGCTCCCAAAGTCATGAAGTCCCAATGCATTGATAAGAAGTCCAAGCAGAAACTACGCAAGGAAGATTTTTTGAAAGACCCTCCGCGTGCGCGCGGTTAGAAAAGTTCACCCTCTCCTCCTCTAAGGTCGCAGTCCCAGGAAGCTCCTGCGACAAGCCGCGCTCAGCGACCCCCATCTACCATTGCCACCCAGAGCCGATTCAAGACGCTTGAATAGGTTTCTGGCACTAAGCGCGGGGGCCCTCCCTTCGAGGAGGCTATGGAGTCTGCAACTCCATACCAAAAGCCCGAGACCAAAGGTTAAGCACAAGGTTATTTTAAGCCGCCCTTCTAAGTTTATCCCTTTTATTCATGGTATATTCTGACCTGGAATTTACGTGGTGTACGATCGCATAGGGCGGATTTGCAAATTTTATTGCGTTCCCATTCACCTACGGTCGTAGGTTTGCAGGAGACTAAGCTTCGCGCTCACGTTCCTTTTGATCTCCGAGGGTATACTCCGGTTCGCTACGATCTCGAACCGGAAGAGGGTACTCCTGCTCATGGAGGTGTCATGATAATGGTGCGTAACGACGTTCATTTTCGAACTCTCACACTTACATCCGACTTGCAAGCAGTTGCCGTTCGCCTTCACTTACCCGGCTTTTTGTTTTCTGTTTGCTGTGTGTATTCGGCTCCATCGTGTCCTCTCGCTCCGGCTGACGTTCGAGATCCCTTGTCCGCTCTCCCAACACCTTTTCTTCTGTTGGGGGATTTTAATCCGCATCAGCCCCTGAGGAGAACTCTTCTTTTCGACATTTTTATCAGGTGAATCTACAGGTGAATCTACTTTTATTTCTGATTCTTCTGGTACATTCTCTCACTTAGACCTTACCGTTTGCTCCATCCAGCTTGTTAGTTGTCTGCAGTGGAACGTCGTCGCTGACACCTACTCC
The DNA here is from genome assembly GCA_030765065.1 of Deroplatys truncata. Taxonomy (NCBI): domain Eukaryota; kingdom Metazoa; phylum Arthropoda; class Insecta; order Mantodea; family Mantidae; genus Deroplatys; species Deroplatys truncata. The sequence continues at coordinate 261,100,588 of CM060984.1, forward strand.
AGCGACCATTACCTCTGCAGCGTTTCTCTTTTGTCTCACCACGTCCAGCATTCCAGTGTACCTACCTGGATATTCAGTAAGGCCGACTGGAGATTGTATTCCACCCTAGTGTCTTTTGCGGACCAGCCCTTCACTGACGTTAACCAAATGGTGCAGCACGTTTCGTCCACGATTCTATCTGCCGCAGAACGCGCAATTCCCCATTCATCCTCTCACCCTCGACGGATTTGTTCCTTGGTGGAACGAGGCGTGTCTGGTTGCCGTTCGTGCCCGTAGAACTGCACTTAGGGTGCTTCGGCGACACCCTACACTTCATAATTTGGTTACTTTTAAACAATCGCGCGCCAGGGCTCGTCGCATTTTTCAGGATAGCAAGAAAAGCATCTTGGACTCGTTTTGTCGAGTCTTTTATTCGCTTCACACCTTCCTCTGTTGATTGGGATAAACTTCGTCGCTTCTCCGGTAAAGTGTCGCATTGTACTATGCCTGGTCTTCAGGTTTCCGGCTGCCATTGTTAACACTCTTGGTGCTGCCTTTGAGGCAGTTTCCAGTTTAGACCATTATTCCTCCGACTTTCGCTCTAATAAAGACCGGCTGCATTCCGCAACATATAATTTTCGGTCTGCTAATACTGAATGTTATAACGAACTTTTCACAATGAGGGAGCTGGAGCACGCTCTTCATTGCTCTAGGCACTCCGCTCCTGGGCCGGACGGCGTTCATGTCCTGATGTTACAGAACCTTTCAGCCGACAGTAAAGTTTTTCTCTTACAGGTCTATAACCGTATTTGGCAAGACGGCATTTTTCCTTCCGTTTGGCGCGAAGCCACCATTGTCCCTATTCTTAAGCCTGGGAAGGATCGCCAACTACCTTCCAGCTACCGCCCCATCTCCCTCACCAGTTGCCTTTGCAAGGTGATGGAGCCCATGATCAACGGGCGGTTGACATGGCGGCTTGAGTCCCAGAAACTTCTGACGAACGCTCAGTGCGGATTTCGTCGCCATCGCTCTACCGTCGACCATCTGGTGTCTTTGTCGACGCATATTATGAACGGATTTCTGAGAAAGTTTCAAACAGTGGCTGTATTTTTTGACCTGGAGAAAGTTTATGACACTTGTTGGAGGTGCGGCATTTTACTTACATTCCATGCATGGAATTTCCGCGGTCGTCTTTCCATATTTCTTAGGGAGTTTATGACGGATCGCGTCTTTCGTGTACGTGTGGGCTCGGTTTTATCCAGTAGTTTTATTCAAGAGAACGGAGTACCGCAGGGCGCTGTACTCAGTGTCACACTTTTGCGATTGATATCAACCCCATTGTTGATTGTATTTTACCTGCAATTTCATCGTCCCTTTTTGTTGACGATTCTGCGATCTACTGCAGTTCACGGCGGACCTGTCTGCACGAACGCCGTCTCCAGAGCTGTACCGACCGTCTCTACGCCTGAAGTAACGCCAACGGCTTTAATTTCTCCGCCGAGAAAACAGTCTGCATCAACTTCTGGCGCCGGAAGTATTTCCCTCCGCCCTCTCTCCATCTTGGGCCGGAGATACTTCCGTTTGCAGACGAGGTGAAATTTTTGGGGTTGATCTTTGATAGGAAGTTGTGTTGGACCTCGCAGATTTCCTTTTTAAAAGCAACGTGTGACCGTTCTCTTAATCTTTTACGTGTTTTAAGTGACACATCCTGGGGAGCTGATCGGACCGTCCTTCTTCGCCTTTATCACTCTTTCGTCCGATCCAAGCTTGATTACGGGTGTATTGTTTATTCGTCGGCACGTCCATCTGTGTTACGTCGATTGAATGCCATTGACCATCGTGGCATAAGGGTTGCTACAGAGGCCTTTCCAACCAGCCCTGTACCTGGCCTATATGCTGAAGCTGCAGAGCCTCCGCTGTCCTTCAGGCGTGAGATGCTTTTGTGCGGCTATGCCTGTCGACTCTCAAGCTTGCCTGACCACACGTCCTTCGCGATATTTTACGAGGATTCGCTTGATCGGCAATATTTAGTTAGCTCCTCTGCATTGCTCCCTCCAGGGGTTCGATTTCGTGAACTTCTTCGGCATTTGGACGTTACGCCAGCGCCAGCCCTTCCAAGGGGGGAAACGCGTTTTCCTCCATGGTTGCGCGCTGAGGCCCACTGTCACCTTGGGTTATCGTCGCTGCCGAAGAATGAGACCCCTTCTTCAATCTTTAGATCAGCATTTTTAGAACTGCAGGCGCAATTCGGGGACTTACCTTTTATATTTACTGATGGATCTAAGACTGATGATGGAGTACGGTGTGCCTTTGTTTCTGATCATCATGGTTTTACTTTTCGTTTACCGGGTCACTGTTCGATTTTTACCGCCAAAAGTTTTAGTGTTTATGAATCTGTTTTATACGTTCAGCGGAGCGGCTTACGGCAGTGTGTTGTTTGTACGGACTCTCTGAGTGCCCTTCAGAGTATTAACGCGCTGTTCAGTTCCCACCCTCTCATACAGCGCATACATGACCTGCTCCACACGCTTGCTGCCTCTGGCATCAGCGTCTGCTTCCTGTGGATTCCGGGTCATGTGGGCATCTCAGGGAACAAGTCTGCCGACACCGCAGCCAAATCGGCGATTTTATTACCCAGATTGTTTACTCCTGTTGCTCCCTCTTCAGATTTGTTTATTATTTTACGTAGCCGCATTCTCTCGCTTTGGAGGGATGAGTGGACGGCCCTTCTGGGAAACAAGTTACGGGAGGTTAAGCCTCTCCCGTTAATCTGGGGTACCTCTTCTCGTTCGTGTCGTCGAGAAGAGGTAATTTTAGCTCGCTTACGAATCGGACATTGTCTTTTTAGCCATAGATACCTGCTCAGTGGTGACCCCGCACCACTCTGTGAGCAGTGTGATGCGCCCTTAACGGTGCGTCACATTTTAGCACAGTGTGAAGTTTTAGCTCCGTTGCGCGTTCGTTTTGGTCTGCCTGTTGGCCTAGCCAACGTTTTGGCAGACGACACGCGCGTGCTGTAGAGTGTCTTTTACGTTTTATCAGTGACATTGGATTTACCAGACGCATTTGAGAGCGCTGAGCGTCTTTTGACTGTGTGATTTTATATTGTCTTTTTAATGGAGCATCTCCTTCCCAATGGATATCTGGCGTTCGTGTCCCTCGCATTCTACAGTTCTTAAAACGTTGTTTTATTCTTTTATTGACCATGGTTTTAGTGTGTTCGTTTTTGAAATTTGGTGTTTTGTTTTTTACCTTTTGGACATCGCGGGTTTGTGTCCTGTTTTTTAGTTATGCTGCTTTTTATCGGACTTTTATTTTTGGACTGTACATTTCATACTTTGTAAGGGCGCTGATGACCTTAGCTGTTTAGCGCCCTTAAACCGCATCTCATCATCATCTCAGGGAACGAGTCTGGTGACGCCGTTGCCACATCGGCGATTTTATCCTCCAGATTTTTTACCTCTGTTGTTTCCTCGTCAGATTCGTGTGTTATTTTACGTCGCCGCATCCTCTCGCTTTGGCGCCTTGAGTGGACGCCCCTCCGGGGGAACAAGTTCCGGTAGGTTAAACCTCTCCCGTTAATCTGGAGCACCTCTTCTCGTTCTTCTCGTCGGGAAGAGGTGATTTTAGCTCGTCTACGAATCGGACATTTCCTTTTTAGTCATAGATACCTGCTTAGTGGTGACCTTGCACGTCTGTGTGGTCAGTGTGATATGCCATTAATGGTGCGTCACATTTTAACAGAGTGTCAAGTTTTAGTTCCACTGCGCGTTCGCGTGTGTCTGCCTGTTGGCATAGCTAACGTTTTGGCAGACGACGCGCATGCTGTAGAATGTCTTTTACGGTTTATACGTGACATTGGTTTTAATCGGCGCATTTGATGCGCTGAGCGTCTTTTAGCTTTGAGATTTTATATTGTCAGTTTTAATGGGGCTCTTCCACCGACGGATATAGGCGCTCATGTCCCTTGCCTTCTACAGTTATTGACACGTTTTATTCTTTTATTGACCATGATTTTAGTGTGTAGAGTTTAGTTTTTGGTCTGTTGTGTTTTTTAGTGTTTTTGACCAGGCGGGTTTGTGTGTGATTGTTTAGTTTTTTGACTTTTCAGTTTTATATCCTATACATTGTAAGGGCGCTAATAACCTTAGCATTTGAGCGCCCTTAAGCCCCATCTCATCATCATCAAGTGTTATTTAAGCGCGTGTACGATCAAATTAAAAGTAAATTCACCAATTACATATCAATATGTACAGATGGATCCAAAACTAGTGAAGGGAGCGGATGTTCAGAAACAAAGTTCTGTCATTTTGCGTTTTCACCTGTGCACTGGATATTAAACATGTGGAACACCAACATTTCATTCGCTCAGTCGTATACACAGTGACCCATGGACATTCAGATCCTGTTCCATTCATTGATAATAAAGGAACAGTGAGATACATAACTGACAGACCTCGCAGGATAAAACTGCCATTCATAATAATAAACTTTGAACCACAATATGAATACCTGGCATCCATATACCTGTACAAGCTACAAAGAAGAGATTAAGTTTTATTGGCAAGATTGAGAATCAGACTAGCTCACTCCTAACAGTAAACCACATCCTTATATCACATTCAGTACGTTTAGGAAGAAACGTAGAATATCAGAAATTACCATAGTTCTGAATAATCTAAAGTCCTTTAATAATACTATCTGTTCTTTTAAATCTATTTCTATGTATAAATGAAGTTAAAAGTAACCCTTTACTGTGTATTTATTCCTTAATAATTTGTCATGCTATTGTTAATTACCTATATAGTATTCTATGTATGTTTTAGCAATAGAATGTGTATTGCTAAACCACCCACTTGTGCGACCTTTGCCTCCTCGGAGTGTACTATGAACTGGTAGTGACGGGTAAAACCTTGCCGATGAAAAGGACAAAAGCGATATCAACCTTTCTGATTTCTAGGATGTAAAAATAAAAAGGACGACGGCGTCTAACGTCTCTTCTACAACAAGCTGTTGAAATGGATGAAGTTCCTTCACTAAAATATGAAAGTTCTTCATTAGTGTAAGATGACACTACAGTAAACGTGTCCATTATGTTGCTATACAAGAGAATCCACTAGACAACTTTTTCTTCTTCACAAAAGCACATAAGAGCACAAAAGCTGTAAGAGTTCACACGAGTTTCTCTACTCTCTCATCCACAAAGTATTCTTACAAAGACTTTCTCTTATGATAAATATTCTTTACTTATTTCTAAGAAGAGTACAGCGACTTAAGCGAGTCAGATTTTGAAAACAGCGTGTCGCTATATGAAATTCCTTGCTCTTTCATGACCACGAGAACAAACCTGTAGTGACTTGCTTACCTCTTGCAAAAAGTAAGTGTGTATCAGCATTCGAACCAATAACAAAGAATGTCTCGAAAATGGTTAATGCAGCGAAAAATTGATTAGACAGAGATCTAGTGTTCTAATAACATACACATTTTTGTGTGGCAAGGTTGTGTTTACATCTGTTTCAGTTTACTAATTATATAAAGGTGTTTGACTTCACAAGCTATTCGTAAAAAGTTCAACATATGCATTTTGTTTGCAAATATCTAAAATATATGGTCTTTTAATATAAATGATTAGAGCTATTTATGAAAAATTCAAGAATAACGGAACATTTTCCATGTAAAGGGGGGGTCTGCTTGAAAATGTTCGTGCCTCGTCCTTGGAACACCCTGGACTTGATTGGTATTTCCGTTTCTGAGTTATGTTGTACACGGACCTTTATTAAAAATCTCTTTTTGAATTCAGGGGGCCTTGACATCGAATTTTTAGTGGAATACAGTAGTTCCTCTATCTAGAGAAAATAAAAATATACCGCGTCCAGTTCCAAGCAATTACTCTGAACGACGGTAATAGAAAATGCATAAAAGTGTGTTAAACATTAACTTGAATTATTCTCGCGTTGTGCAGAATCTGAAGGAGAATCTGCACGATAATTAATCCACTCAGCCAATAGCGTTCCCGCACTTCTCACAAGTAATTACTTTCTAAACACTTTTCATTGCCGGCAGACCTCTACAACCTTCGGGGCCCAAGGTCCCACATAAAGCCTTAACCAGTCAGGAATAGGAAAAGTTCCATACAATTGACAGAAGGTTAATGTTACAGTTCCGCAAATCATAAAATACTTTATTTACTTTTGTTTAAAAAGCGTTCCTTTTTGTACTGAAGGTCGCTTCCAAATAGTATTTTAGTTATTATGAGGTTAGCAAGTGGTTATAAGGAATGGAAGAAAATGATTAAAACATGCGCGAAGCGAGGTTTCTAATAATTCTATTGTACAGTATTCTTGGACAGACAATGTGTTTCAAAATAATACACCTTAATATTTATAATATGAAGACCGATATAGACAGTCTGACAAACGTAAATACGCTAAACTTCGAAAGTAATATTTTAACATAATACAGAACCTAGCTTTGGATGCGTGGCCGTATTACCGGAAATTGCTTGCTTTGCACTGTCCTGTTTCTTACTGGTTTTGTTTCATCTCCGTGTGCCGGCTAACCAGTTGACGCTAAGTCTGTGCTGTACGAAGGTTGGTACGTTGTGAGACCACATTTTTCAGTGTTATGGAGTGTTATTGTTATAATGCCAGCACACAGAATGTTCATGTATGATTCCTATGTTACAACAAACTCTTGTAGAGAAGTGAGACAGATTCCCTGTTATAACGCCAGCACATAGAATCTTCATGTATGATTCCTATGTGACAACAAACTCTTGTAGACCAGACAGACAGATTCCCTGCTGTTATAATGCCAGCACATAGAATCTTCATGTATGATTCCTATGTGACAACAAACTCTTGTAGACCAGAGAGACAGATTCCCTGCTGTTATAATGCCAGCACATAGAATCTTCATGTATGATTCCTATGTGAAAACAAACTCTTGTAAGCCAGAGAGACAGATTCCCTGCTGTTATAATGCCAGCACATAGAATCTTCATGTATGATTCCTATGTGACAACAAACTCTTGTAGACCAGAGAGACAGATTCCCTGCTGTTATAATGCCAGCACACAGAATCTTCATGTATGATTCCTATGTGAAAACAAACTCTTGTAAGCCAGAGAGACAGATTCCCTGCTGTTATAATGCCAGCACATAGAATCTTCATGTATGATTCCTATGTTACAACAAACTCTTGTAGAGAAGTGAGACAGATTCCCTGTTATAACGCCAGCACATAGAATCTTCATGTATGATTCCTATGTGACAACAAACTCTTGTAGACCAGAGAGACAGATTCCCTGCTGTTATAATGCCAGCACACAGAATCTTCATGTATGATTCCTATGTGACAATAAACTCTTGTAGAAAAGTGAGACAGATTCCCTGTTGTTATAATGCCAGCACACAGAATCTTCATGTATGATTCCTATGTGACAACAAACTCTTGTAGAGAAGTGAGACAGATTCCCTGCTGTTATAATGCCAGCACACAGAATCTTCATGTATGATTCCTATGTGACAATAAACTCTTGTAGAAAAGTGAGACAGATTCCCTGTTGTTATAATGCCAGCACACAGAATCTTCATGTATGATTCCTATGTGACAATAAACTCTTGTAGAAAAGTGAGACAGATTCCCTGTTGTTATAATGCCAGCACACAGAATCTTCATGTATGATTCCTATGTGAAAACAAACTCTTGTAAGCCAGAGAGACAGATTCCCTGCTGTTATAATGCCAGCACATAGAATCTTCATGTATGATTCCTATGTGACAATAAACTCTTGTAGAGAAGTGAGACAGATTCCCTGCTGTTATAATGCCAGCACATAGAATCTTCATGTATGATTCCTATGTGACAATAAACTCTTGTAGAAAAGTGAGACAGATTCCCTGTTGTTATAATGCCAGCACATAGAATCTTCATGTATGATTCCTATGTGACAACAAACTCTTGTAGAGAAGTGAGACAGATTCCTTGCTGTTATAATGCCAGCACACAGAATCTTCATGTATGCTTCCTATGTGACAACAAACTCTTGTAGAGAAGTGAGACGGATCCCCTGCTGTTATAATGCCAGCACACAGAATGTTCATGTATGATTCCTATCTGACAACAAACTCTTGTAGAGAAGTGAGACAGATTCCTGCTGTTATAATGCCAGCACACAGAATCTTCATGTATGATTCCTATGTGACAACAAACCCTTGTAGAGAAATGATACAGATTCCCTGTTATAAAGCCTGCACACAGAATCTTCATGTATGACTCTTATTTGACAACAAACTCTTGTAGAGTAGTGAGACAGATTCCCTGCTTTTATAATCCCAGCATACAGAATCTTCATGTATGATTCCTATGTGACAACCAACTCCTGTAGAGAAGTGAGACAGATTCCCTCCTGTTATAATGTCAGCACACATAATCTTCATGTATGATTCGTATGTGACAACAAACTGTTGTAGAGAAGCGAGACAGATTCCCTGCTGTTATAATACCAGTACACAAAATCTTCATGTATGATTCCTATGTGACAACAAACTCTTGTAGATAAGTGAGACAGATTCCCTGCTGTTATAATGCCAGCACACAAAATATTCATGTATTATTCCTATGTGACATCAAACACTTGTGTGAGAAGTGAGACAGATTCCCTGCTGTTATAATGCCAGCACATAGAATCTTCATGTATGACTCCTATGTGACAACAAACTCTTGTAGAGTAGTGAGACAGATTCCCTCCTGTTAAAATGCCAGCACACAGAATCTTCATGTATGCTTCCTATGTGACAACAAACTCTAGTATGGAAGTGAGACAGATTCCCTCCTGTTATAATACCAGCACACAGAATCTTCATGTATGACTCCTATGTGACAACAAACTCTTGTAGAGTAGTGAGGCAGATTCCCTGCTGTTATAATGCCAGCACACAGGATCTTCATGTATGACTCCTATGTGACAACAAACAGTTGTAGAGTAGTGAGACAGATTGCCTCCTGTTATAATGCCAGCACACAGGATCTTCATGTATGATTCCTATGTGACAACAAACTCTTGTAGAGTAGTGAGACAGATTCCCTGTTATAAAGCCAGCACACAAGATCTTCATGTATGGTTTCTATGTGACAACACACTCTTGTAGAGAAGTGAGACAGATTCTCTGGTGTTATAATGCCAGCATACAGAATCTTCATGTATGATTCCTATGTGACAACAAACCCTTGTAGAGAAGTGATACAGATTCCCTGTTACAAAGCCAGCACACAGAATCTTCATGAATGGTTCCTATGTGACAACAGATTCTTGTAGAGAAGTGAGACACATCCCCTTCTGTTATAATGCGAGCACACAGAATCTTCATGTATGGTTCCTATGTGACAACAAACTCTTGTAGAGAAGTGAGACAGATTCCCTGTTATAAAGCCAGCACACAGAATCTTCATGTATGGTTCCTATGTGACAATAAACTCTTGTAGAGAAGTGAGACAGATCCCCTGTTATAATCCCAGCACACAGAATCTTCCTGTATGGTTCCTATGTGACAACAAACTCTTGTAGAGAAGTGAGACAGATTCCCTGTTATAAAGCCAGCACACAGAATCTTCATGTATGGTTCCTATGTGACAATAAACTCTTGTAGAGAAGTGAGACAGATCCCCTGTTATAATGCCACCACACAGAATCTTCCTGTATGGTTCGTATGTGACAACAAACTCTTGTGGAGAAGTGAGACAGATTCCCTGTTATAACGCCAGCACACAGAATCTTCATGTATGATTCCTATGTGACTACAAACTCTTGTAGAGAAGTGAGATAGATTCCGTGATAACGCCAGCACACAGAATCTTCATGTATGATTCCTATGTGACAAAAAACTCTTGTAGAGAAGTGAGACAGATTCCCTGTTATAATGCCAGCACACAGAATCTTCATGTATGATTCCTATGTGACAACAAACTCTTGTAGAGAAGTGAGACAGATTCCTGTTGTTATAAAGCCAGCACACAGAATCTTCATGTATGATTCCTATGTGAGAACACACTCTTATAGAGAAGTGAGACAGATTCCCTGCTGTTCGTGCCTCTCACAGCGTAATCTTTTGAATAGATTAATGGAAATGGAACTATTCTGGGTAAGAAACCGAAATTATATCGCCGTGATTTTACAGATGTTTCACGATGACATCGGAGAAAATTTAGAAGGAAGTTCAAAGAAACGTTAATCGAGATTTCATAATCTAGACTTTGGATGACAAAAGTTTTAAAATAGAAACGCTATAAGGCTTTAACTGCGATAATGTAGTGTTTCTACCTTTGGGTGTTGGATGATCGGACTATTGACCATTACGGTTTTAGTTACATGGCCGTGTTAATACAATTTTGTTACAAGGTGTGAGAGATGTGTGGACACCATCCCCAACATCCTCTATGACGCTGTTATTGCGGTTGTTACTTTATACGCTTGAGTTTAAGGTGCTATGAATCTCCATCTCAAACAGCGTGCCTCCCGGCCACACATCCAAACGAAGGTTTTGCAGTAAGGCATGCCAAGAATTATCTAAATATATGATGCTGTCAAAGAATAGGGTAGAACCCAGAAAACCTTAATTTGGGATATTCCGCACAACTTACGGGATAGAAGGAAAAATAAAAATTTTACTTGCTATGTAAACAAAGGATTCAATCCCAGTACTGCAGTTAAAATGATGTTTAAGCTAGTATTTAGGTTATGTACCTACACGTAGTGTATTCTTAGTACTGTACTGCAAGTAATTTTGTAATTGTGCTATACATTCTTGCACTACTTTATTACATGCTTTTCTATAATCCGAACAAATCAGTCCCATAATTCGGTTTTGCAGGGTACTACTGCATGTGTGATGACATTAAAGAGGCGCGCTCCTGCAGTGCCAGAAAGATCTAAATACAGGCACGGAAAAGTTCATTGCTTTTAAATGAAGTGATTTATTTCTTATATTAATTAAGATTGTCTTTTGCAAATGAATTTTAAATGCATTATTGCATACATAGAAGACGATAGAAGGCAACAGTATATTGGTACATACTTATTCAAGTTGGCAACTCTGAATTCAGTAAGATCAACTTCCAATTCATGTCGGCCGTTTTCTCTAATGACAAGAAAAGACACTATTGTGCAAAATATATTATACCAAAATTTTCGAAAAATGAGCCATAAATACCAGCAAAATGCGGTAGGTATGAGAATCCGAGGACTAAATAATTGCTTACTATGATCCCACGTATGGCAGTTATCAAAGTTTACACTTTATACCAAAACAAATCAAACAACCCCCATTTAAAAGTTGTAACAGAAGCAAGCAGTATTACGTTTGCAGATTAGGAAGACAAAGGTCTCGAAATATTTATTCCTATAAATTTACTAATGGAGTAGCCAATACAATTATAGAACATAAAATTCACTAGCTTTACTTACATTTTAAATTTATAAGATACAGTTCATCTATAATGTTAGTGCTAAAAGTTCCAGAATTGAAAACAACTTCCCAACAGTTCCAAGATACCAACCATATGGAATAAGTTATATTACTATGCCTCACAACACAAACTACTGTTTGTCTCCCAAACAATAAAATTCCTTGTTTTGTATGTTTTTCCTTTACCACGTATCTAGCAGGCAAAGACAGTATTGGATTCTATCCAAGGGTTTTATTTTTCTTCTTCTACTGTCTAGCAGACAGAGAAAGTATTGGATCTATCCAAAAACTTTATTTTTCTTTCTCTGTGTCCAGCAGGCAGAGAGAGTATTGGATCTATTCAAAGGGTTTTATTTTTCTTCTTCTACTGTCTAGCAGACAGAGAAAGTATTGGATCTATCCAAAACATTTATTTTTCTTTCTCTGTGTCCAGCAGGCAAAGACAGTATTGGATTCTATCCAAGGGTTTTATTTTTCTTCTTCTACTGTCTAGCAGACAGAGAAAGTATTGGATCTATCCAAAACCTTTATTTTTCTTTCTCTGTGTCCAGCAGACAGAGAGAGAGTATTGGATCTATTAAAAGCTTTTATATTTCTGTTTCTACTGTCTAGCAGGCAGAGAAAGTATTGGATCTATCCAAAACATTTATTTTTCTTTCTCTGTGTCCAGCAGGCAGAGAGAGTATTGGATCTATTCAAAGGGTTTTATTTTTCTTTCTCTACTGTCTAGCAGGCAGAGACAGTATTGGATTCTATACAAGGGTTTTATTTTTCTTTCTCTACTGTCTAGCAGGCAGAGACAGTATTGGATTCTATCCAAGGGTTTTATTTTTCTTTCGCTACCGTCTAGCGGTCAGAGAAAGTATTGTATCTATTAAAAACCTTTATGTTTCTTTCTCTATGTGTCGTCTAGCAGGCAGAGAAAGTTTTGGATCCATTCAAAACTTTTATTCTTCTTTCTCTATGTGTCTAACACGCAGAGAAACTATTAGATTCTATCCAAGTGTTTTATTTTTCTTTCTCTGTGTCTAGCACGCAGAGAAAGTATTGGATTCTATCCAAGGGATTTATTTTTCTTTCTCTATGCGTTTAGCACGCAGAGAAAGTATTGGATTCTATCCAAGCGTTTAATTTTTCTTTCTCTACTGTCTAGCAGGCAGAGAAAATATTGGATCATCCAAAACTTTTATTTTTCTTTCTCTGTGTCCAGCAGGCAGAGAGAGTATTGGATCTATTCAAAGGGTTTTATTTTTCTTTCTCTACTGTCTAGCAGGCAGAGACAGTATTGGATTCTATCCAAGGGTTTTATTTTTCTTTCTCTACTGTCTAGCAGGCAGAGACAGTATTGGAATCTATCCAAAGGTTTTATTTTTTTCTCTCTACTGTCTAGCAGGCAGAGACAGTATTGGATTCTATCCAAGGGTTTTATTTTTCTTTTTCTACTGTATAGCAGGCAGAGAAAATATTGGATCATCCAAAACTTTTATTTTTCTTTCTCTGTGTCCAGCAGGCAGAGAGAGTATTGGATCTATTAAAAGCTTTTATATTTCTTTTTCTACTGTATAGCAGGCAGAGAAAGTATTGGATCTATCCAAAACATTTATTTTTCTTTCTCTGTGTCCAGCAGGCAGAGAGAGTATTGGATCTATTCAAAGGGTTTTATTTTTCTTTCTCTACTGTCTAGCAGGCAGAGACAGTATTGGATTCTATCCAAGGGTTTTATTTTTCTTTCTCTACTGTCTAGCAGGCAGAGACAGTATTGGATTCTATCCAAGGGTTTTATTTTTTTTCGCTACCGTCTAGCGGTCAGAGAAAGTATTGTATCTATTAAAAACCTTTATGTTTCTTTCTCTATGTGTCGTCTAGCAGGCAGAGAAAGTTTTGGATCCATTCAAAACTTTTATTCTTCTTTCTCTATGTGTCTAACAGGCAGAGAAACTATTGGATTCTATCCAAGTGTTTTATTTTTCTTTCTCTGTGTCTAGCACGCAGAGAAAGTATTGGATTCTATCCAAGGGATTTATTTTTCTTTCTCTGTGTCTAGCACGCAGAGAAACTATTAGATTCTATCCAAGTGTATTATTTTTCTTTCTCTGTGTCTAGCACGCAGAGAAAGTATTGGATTCTATCCAAGGGATTTATTTTTCTTTCTCTGTGTCTAGCACGCAGAGAAACTATTAGATTCTATCCAAGTGTTTTATTTTTCTTTCTCTGTGTCTAGCACGCAGAGAAAGTATTGGATTCTATCCAAGGGATTTATTTTTCTTTCTCTATGTGTTTAGCACGCAGAGAAAGTATTGGATTCTATCCAAGCGTTTAATTTTTCTATCTCTACTGTCTAGCAGGCAGAGAAAATATTGGATCATCCAAAACTTTTATTTTTCTTTCTCTGTGTCCAGCAGGCAGAGAGAGTATTGGATCTATTCAAAGGGTTTTATTTTTCTTTCTCTACTGTCTAGCAGGCAGAGACAGTATTGGATTCTATCCAAGGGTTTTATTTTTCTTTCTCTACTGTCTAGCAGGCAGAGACAGTATTGGAATCTATCCAAGGGTTTTATTTTTTTTTCTCTACTGTCTAGCAGGCAGAGACAGTATTGGATTCTATCCAAGAGTTTTATTTTTCTTTCTCTACTGTCTAGCAGGCAGAGAAAATATTGGATCATCCAAAACTTTTATTTTTCTTTCTCTGTGTCCAGCAGGCAGAGAGAGTATTGGATCTATTAAAAGCTTTTATATTTCTTTTTCTACTGTATAGCAGTCAGAGAAAGTATTGGATCTATCCAAAACATTTATTTTTCTTTCTCTGTGTCCAGCAGGCAGAGAGAGTATTGGATCTATTCAAAGGGTTTTATTTTTCTTTCTCTACTGTCTAGCAGGCAGAGACAGTATTGGATTCTATCCAAGGGTTTTATTTTTCTTTCTCTACTGTCTAGCAGGCAGAGACAGTATTGGATTCTATCCAAGGGTTTTATTTTTCTTTCGCTACCGTCTAGCGGTCAGAGAAAGTATTGTATCTATTAAAAACCCTTATGTTTCTTTCTCTATGTGTCGTCTAGCAGGCAGAGAAAGTTTTGGATCCACTCAAAACTTTTATTCTTGTTTCTCTATGTGTGTAACACGCAGAGAAACTATTGGATTCTATCCAAGGGATTTATTTTTCTTTCTCTATGTGTCTAGCACGCAGAGAAAGTATTGGATTCTATCCAAGCGTTTTATTTTTCTTTCTCTACTGTCTAGCAGACAGAGAAAGTATTGGATCTATCCAAAACCTTTATTTTTCTTTCTCTGTGTCCAGCAGGCAGAGAGAGTATTGGATCTATTCAAAGGGTTTTATTTTTCTTTCTCTACTGTCTAGCAGGCAGAGACAGTATTGGATTCTATCCAAGGGTTTTATTTTTCTCTATGTGTCTAGCAGGCTGAGAAAGTATCGGATCTATTCAAAGCTTTTATATTTCTTTCTCTGTGTCCAGCAGGCAGAGAAAGTATTGGATTCTGTCCGAAACTTTTGCTTTTCTTTCTCTATGTGTCCAGCAGGCAGAGAAAGTTTTGGATCCATTCAAAGCTTTTATTTTTCTTTCTGTATGTGTCTAGCAGGCAGAGAAAGTATTGGATCTATTCAAAGCTTTTATATTTCTTTCTGTATGTGTCTAACACGCAGAGAAACTATTAGATTCTATCCAAGTGTTTTATCTTTCTTTCTCTGTGTCTAGAACGCAGAGAAACTATTGGATTCTATCCAAGCGTTTTATTTTTCTTTCTCTACTGTCTAGCAGACAGAGAAAGTATTGGATCTATCCAAAACCTTTATTTTTCTTTCTCTGTGTCCAGCAGGCAGAGAGAGTATTGGATCTATTCAAAGGGTTTTATTTTTCTTTCTCTACTGTCTAGCAGGCAGAGACAGTATTGGATTCTATCCAAGGGTTTTATTTTTCTTTCGCTACCGTCTAGCGGTCAGAGAAAGTATTGTATCTATTAAAAACCCTTATGTTTCTTTCTCTATGTGTCGTCTAGCAGGCAGAGAAAGTTTTGGATCCACTCAAAACTTTTATTCTTGTTTCTCTATGTGTGTAACACGCAGAGAAACTATTGGATTCTATCCAAGGGATTTATTTTTCTTTCTCTATGTGTCTAACACGCAAAGAAACTATTAGATTCCATTCAAGTGTTTTATTTTTCTTTCTCTGTGTCTAGCACGCAGAGAAAGTATTGGATTCTATCCAAGGGTTTTATTTTTCTTTCTCTATGTGTCTAGCAGGCTGAGAAAGTATCGGATCTATTCAAAGCTTTTATATTTCTTTCTCTGTGTCCAGCAGGCAGAGAAAGTATTGGATTCTGTCCGAAAGTTTTACTTTTCTTTCTCTATGTGTCTAGGAGGCAGAGAAGGTATTGGATATATTCAAAGCTTTTATTTTTCTTTCTCTATGTGTCTAGTAGGCAGAGAAAGTATTGGATCTTTTCAAAGCTTTTATTTTTCTTTCTCTATGTGTCTAGCAGGCAGAGAAAGTATTGGATCTATTCAAAGCTTTTATTTTTCTTTCTCTATGTGTCTAGCAGGCAGAGAAAGTATTGGATCTATTCAAAGCTTTTATTTTTCTTTCTGTATGTGTCTAGCAGGCAGAGAAAGTATTGGATCTATTCAAAGCTTTTATATTTCTTTCTGTATGTGTCTAACACGCAGAGAAACTATTAGATTCTATCCAAGTGTTTTATTTTTCTTTCTCTGTGTCTAGAACGCAGAGAAAGTATTGGATTCTATCCAAGGGTTTTATTTTTCTTTCTCTATGTGTCTAGCACGCAGAGAAAGTATTGGATCTATCCAAAGTTTTTAGTTTTCTTTCTCTATGTGTCTAGCACGCAGAGAACGTATTGGATTCCTCAAAAACTTTGATATCGATATTTTATGGAAATACATGTTTTGAGGCTCGCGTATAAAACAGATATTTAGAAAACGTTTTGTGCAGGTGTGTAATGAATGCCAAACTTGGTAATTAAGTTGTACCTACCAAAGATGTGACACAATAATCTCGAAGAAAATACCCCACTCCACACTACCCTTTATTTGGAAAGTTTTACATTACGTTCGATTTTCTCAAATATGTCTGGGACAACTTGGATTAAGATATTTACATGACAAACAAAAATTGTATGTTGAATTTTCTGGGAATAGCCTGTAAAGTCTTTTTCATTTAAAAGAAATTTTGTATGATTTTGCATAATAGGTAAACCTTAAGGGATAGCAAGATGTAGATCTATTTTGTGACATTAGCTACTTCCGAGATATCCGTTATTATGGATTTGAATTTCTCAATAGCGTTGTAATCTTTTAAGCTGCTTTCGGTATTCTTTTCTTTTTTGCGATGCCATGGAAAGAATATGGAATTTAAAGGCAGTGTGACTGTCGAATCCTTCTTGGACTACAAGGAAATGTGAGGTGAAAGTATTAACAAGAAGTGGATAGAACAATAGAGTCTTGGTTGAGACAAAGTTATTATTCATATGTTATCGCAGGTCTTATTCATCTCCTTGTAACCTAGCAACGTGGATCAAAGGAAACTTTCCACTCAACAATACAGCGTTGAGACAAAGTTATTATTCATATGTTATCGCAGGTCTTATTCATCTCCTTGTAACCTAGCAACGTGGATCAAAGGAAACTTTCCACTCAACAATACAGCGTTGAGACAAAGTTATTATTCATATGTTATCGCAGGTCTTATTCATCTCCTTGTAACCTAGCAACGTGGATCAAAGGAAACTTTCCACTCAACAATACAGCGTTGAGACAAAGTTATTATTCATATGTTATCGCAGGTCTTATTCATCTCCTTGTAACCTAGCAACGTGGATCAAAGGAAACTTTCCACTCAACAATACAGCGTTGAGACAAAGTTATTATTCATATGTTATCGCAGGTCTTATTCATCTCCTTGTAACCTAGCAACGTGGATCAAAGGAAACTTTCCACTCAACAATACAGCGTTGAGACAAAGTTATTATTCATATGTTATCGCAGGTCTTATTCATCTCCTTGTAACCTAGCAACGTGGATCAAAGGAAACTTTCCACTCAACAATACAGCGTTGAGACAAAGTTATTATTCATATGTTATCGCAGGTCTTATTCATCTCCTTGTAACCTAGCAACGTGGATCAAAGGAAACTTTCCACTCAAAAATACAGCGTTGAGACAAAGTTATTATTCATATGTTATCGCAGGTCTTATTCATCTCCTTGTAACCTAGCAACGTGGATCAAAGGAAACTTTCCACTCAACAATACAGCGTTGAGACAAAGTTATTATTCATATGTTATCGCAGGTCTTATTCATCTCCTTGTAACCTAGCAACGTGGATCAAAGGAAACTTTCCACTCAACAATACAGCGTTGAGACAAAAAGTAGTAGAAAGTTCTGTCTTTTGTTATGTCCAGAAGACATACTCACCACGAAAAAGACCGTCACATTTACTTTCATAAACCAATCAAAAGTTTCGCTTTCCTTATAATTCTCTAATAAAGTGCAAACGGCGGTTTGGACAGTTAGGCACGATCTGTATTAGTTTGTTAGATAGCTGCAAGCTGATGAATCAGCATTTATTGTTGACATTAATATATTGTAACGCAGCTATGGGCCGCTCTAAGGAGGAGCACTGTTCCAGAAGCGCTCGCGACGCAACAACGCAATTCTGGAAGATATTTCTTCCTTCCTACGAAGCTTCCAGAAACTCGTTCTCTTGTATAATATAACGAGCGTGTTCGCGACATAAAGTAATGTGTTCTACGAGTGAGGTAACATACAGTAGGTGCGACTAGTGCGAGCGATTAGAGAGGTCTGGTGTTCGACGCCCCAGCGAATGAAGCGAAAGGAGGAAGAGACTGCTTCACGCGTGATTCATTTTACCGCTAAATGGGAGGAAAATTGAACTAAACATTAGTGAACTGACAGTGATAACCGAACTAAATCACAAGGAAAATTAAAGTCACAATATCAATATTAATGATTAAGCATATTAAATCATATCTAACATAGGACTATTAGAATCAATGGTCTAAGTTGTTCATATTCTGCACACATTTGGATCCGCCTGCGCACTTAGGGTGTGAATTTCTCCTTTTAATTGTTCAGCGAATCACATCAAGGTAGGACCACAACCAGTTGGTGGCCATCCACGTTGGACAGGAGTCCAGCAATGTCCTGTTGTTGCAGAACGACGGAATTATAAAGCCAACTCTGTCATGTTCCGGAATGAGACAACAATAGGAAGGACGATTGCACAGTCACCAAGGGTTTAGCTACTTGTTGCTCTCCTATTTCAGTTGGGGCAGTTCTGATTTCCTCATACCATGACGAAGTGAGGACTTGCAGACGGGGTGTATCCGTCAACGCTAGCCGGAAGCTTCATCGAGAGCCAAGGAGATACCTCTGGATCTCTTGCGAACTCGGCGAGTGCTGCTCTCTAACTTCCTGTGTTCGACTCTCCACTGAGTGAAGCTGAAGTTGCTTCGTGCGTGACTCATTACACCGCTACGCGCGAGGAAAACAAAAGTAAAGTGATAGTGAAAACCGAATAGAGCCGCAAAACGTTCCACCAGTTTGATTGTTTTTCCTCAGTTATATACCTGCCATTGTTTACACAACAATCAACCAGATCGCCTCTCCGGTGTAGGGGTCTGCCTCACTTTCAAGAGGTCTCGAGTTCGAATCTCGGTTAGGCTCAGTTATATACCTGCCATTGCTTACACAACAATCAACCTGATCGGTTCTCCGGTGTGGGGGTCTGCCTCACATTCAAGAGGTCTCGAGTTCGAATCTCGGTTAGGCTCAGTTATATACCTGCCATTGTTTACACAACAATCAATCTGATCGCCTCTCCGGTATCCGGTTGAGGTGGGTTCGGTCTCGTGACCGGGGGACTCAAGGTAGGCTCTCGTGCGTTCTGTGCATTTCATTCCATGACGCCTTCGCCATCGTTTCTTTATTCTCTCTTCTATTTCTGCACATTTCGCACCACGTCCATTCATTTACACATCTCTTTTACTTCTTCGCCGGCCTACCTTGCGTGCGAAACGCCCACACACTTTTAGTTTCTTTTAACCTTTTATTTTAATCCTCCGTGGACGCAGCCTGACGGGGTCGTCATGTGGGGTTTGTGTTCGTATCCGCTGTTCAACTGCAGTCCCGCGGGGGGGGGGGGGGGTATTGCATGAGCTGCTGACTTCCGACGGCGATTGGGTCCCTCTGTCTATGTTCTGGGAGGTGTGACCCTGGGGTCAGTTTGGTATAGATAGGCCACTCACCCAAGCTGGGGTAACGTCCAGGAAGTCAAAGCCCGAGGTCGGAGACGGTTGCAATGGTGGAGCATTTTTTTCGCTATGGAGCACCCTTTCTCCATTATTAACAACAAGCGCCGAAAAGTTATTGCAACAGAAGTAGCAACACTAACAGCTGGTTGTAACTTAGTGATTACCCTTTTAGAGGAAGGACAATCATTCGAGAAGGTGAATGCTTATAAAATCCAGAAGGGCATTGACTCAATTGCTGGTCCTGTTCATTCCTGCACTCGCTTACGAAACGGTTCATAGTTGGTTCAGAGTAAGTCCGACCAACAAAGTAAGACCTTGTTGCGCGCCACGCTTCTCCACGCTTATCCTATCCGTGTTGAGAAGCACGGCACCTTGAATTCCTGTCGAGGCGTCGTAACCACTCACAGCCTCGACGAAATTTCAGACGATGAGCTGGTCAACTATCTTTCCGACCAAAAGGTTACAGCGGTTCATCGAGTGCAGGCTAAACGCAAAGGTGTGTTGGTACCTACTCGTACCCTGTTTCTCACGTTCGATGGCGTCAATCTGCCCACTAGTATTTCAGCAGGGTACGAACGTGTTGCTGTGAGGCCCTATATTCCTAGACCTCTGCGTTGTTTTAAATGCCAGCGTTTTGGGCATAAGCAAGTCTCATGTAAGAGTGCCGTTACCATCTGTGCAACATGTAGCCAGCCTCACACGAAGGTACCAGTTCATCAGGACCCGTCTGCGTTAATTCCAAAGGGTCTCATTCTGCTTCATTTACCGACTGTCCTCGGTACTTGGACGAGAAGGCGATCCAGGAGATCCGGGTAAAGGAGAAACTCTCCATCGCTGAAGCCCGAAGGCGTTACCATGCGCGCCAACCTTCGCTCCTGAGATCGGGAACATTTAGTTCTGTTGTTGCCTCGCCAGTACCCCGGAAGGATGCAGAGACTCAAACTTGGACCACGACTGCATTGACCGCCACTACTATCCGGCCGTCCATTAAAGCTACAGTTACCAAGTCCTCTAAACCTGGTCCGAAGTCTATGAAGTCACAAGCCACTGAGAAGAAAACGAAGCAGAAATTTCGTAGGGAAGATTATTTGAAAGACGCTCCGCGTGCGCGCGGCAAGACAAGTTCAGCTTCTCCTCCTGCTCGGAGGTCGCAGTCCCAGGAAGCTCCTGGGATAAGCCGCGCTCAGCGGCCCCCTTCACCTGTTGCCACCCAGAACCGATTTTCGGCGCTTGAATCGGTTTCTGGTACTGAGAGCGTGGGCCCTCCCTTCGAGGAGCCTGTGGGGTCTGACTAACTCCATACCAAAAGCCCGAGCCCAAAGGTTAAGCAAAAGATAATTTTAAGCCTTCCTTCTAAGTAGACAGTTTATCCCTTTCTCTTAATGGCTATCCTGACCTGGAATTTAGTGGTATGCGATCGCATAGGGCGTAACTCAACTTTTAATGCTTTCCCAATCACCAATGGTCGTGTGTTTGCAGGAGACCAAGCTTCGCCCTCACCACCCTTTTGATCTTCGAGGGTATACTCCATTTCGCTACGATCTTGAACCGGAGGAGGGTATTCCTGCTCATGGAGGTGTCCTGTTATTAGTGCGTAACGACGTTTATTTTCAACCTCTCGCTATTACGTCCGACTTGCAAGCTGTTGCCGTTAAACTACAGTTACCTGGCTTTTTGTTTTCTGTTTGCTGTGTGTATTCACCTCCATCGTCTCCCCTCGCTAACGCGGACACTCGAGCTCTCCTGTCCGCTCTCCCAAAACCATTTCTTCTGTTGGGAGATTTTAATGCCCATCACTCACTGTGGGGTTCGCCAAGGGATTGTGCGAGGGGAACTCTTCTTTCTGACATTTTTTACCAGTTTAATCTTTCCATCCTCAATACAGGTGAACCTACTTTTATTTCTTATTCTTCTGGTAGATTCTCTCACCTGGAACTTGCCGTTTGCACACTCCAGCTTGCTAGTCGTCTGCAGTGGAACGTCGTCGCTGACACCTACTCCAGCGGCCATTACCCCTGCATCTTTTCTCTTCTATCTCACCACGTCCAGCATTCCGGAGTACCTACCTGGATATTCAGATAAGCCGACTGGAGATTGTATTCCTGCCTCGTGTCTTTTGCGGACCAGCCCTTCACTGACGTTAACCAAATGGTGCAGCACCTTTCGTCTACGATTTTATATGCCGCCGAAGGTACAATCCCAATATCATCCTCTCACCTTCGGTGTATTCCTGTTCCGTGGTGGAACGAGGATTGTCGGGACGCCGTTCGGGCTCGTAGGACTGCACTTAGGGTGTTTCGGCGACACCCTACGCTTGATAATTTGGTTACTTTTAAATAATCGCGAGCCAGGGATCGTCGCATTATTCAGGATAGCAAGAAGGCATCTTGGACACATTTTGTCGAGTCTTTTAATCACTTCACACCTTCCTCTGTTGTTTGGGATAAACTTCATCACTTCTCTGGTAAAGTGTCGCATTGTACTGTGTCTGACCTTCAGGTTTCCAATGCCACCATAGTGGATCCGGCTGCCATTGCTAACACTCTGGGTGCAACCTTTGAGGCGGTTTCCAGTTCCGACCATTATTCCGTCGGCTTTCGCTCTATTAAAGACCGGCTGTATTCCGCAACCTATAATGTTCGGTCTGCTAATACTGAATGTTATAACGAACTTTTCACACTGAGGCAGCTGGAGTACGCTTTACATTGCTCTAGGCACTCCGCTCCTGGGCCGGACGGCATTCATGTCCTGCTGTTAAAGAACCTTTCAGCCGACAGTAAACTATTTCTCTTACAGGTCTATAACTGTATTTGGCAAGACGGCCTTTTTCCTTCCGTTTGGCGCGAAGCCACCATTGTCCTTATACTTAAGACTGGGAAGGATCGCCAACTACCTTCCAGCTAACGCCCTATCTCCCTCATTAGTTGCATTTGCAAGGTGATGGAGCGCATGAACAACTGGCGGTTGACATGGTGGCTTGAGTCTCAGAAACCTCTAGCGAACGCTCAGTGCGGATTTCTTCGATATCGCTCCACCGTCGTCCACCTGTGTACCTGTCGACGCATATTATGAATGGATTTCTGAGAAAGTGTCAAACCGTGGCTGTGTTTTTTGACCTGGAGGAAGCTTATGACACTTGTTGGAGTGGCGGCATTTTACGTACACTTCACGATTGGAATATCCGCGGTCGTCTTCCCATATTTCTTCGGGACTTTATGACGGACCGCGTCTTTCGTGTACGTGTGGGCTCGGTTTAATCTATTCTTTTTATTCAATAGAACGGAGTACCGCAGGGCTCTGTACTCAGTGTCACAGTTTTTGCGATAGCTATCAACCCCATTGTTGATTGTATTCCACCTGGCATTTCATCGTCCCTTTTCGTTGACGATTTAGATATTTATTGTAGTTCACGGCGGAACTGTGTGCTCAAACGGCGTCTCCAGAGCTGTATCGACCGTCTCTACGCCTGGAGTAACGCCAACGGCTTTAATTTCTCCGCCGAGAAATCCGTCTGCATCAACTTCTGGCGCCGGAAGGCTTTCCCTCCTCCCTCTCTCCATCTTGGGTCGGAGGTCCTTCCATTTGCAGACGAACTGAAATGTTTGTGGTTGATCTTTGATCGAAAGCTGAGCTGGACTTCTCACGTTTCCTTTTTAAAAGCAAAGTGTACCGTTCTCTTAATATTTTACGTGTTTTAATTGGCACATCCCGGGGAGCTGATCGGACTGTTCTTCTGCGTCTTTATCGCTCCTTGGTCCGATCCAAGCTTGATTGCGGGTGCATTGTCTATTCATCGGCACGTCCATCTGTGTTACGTCGATTGAATACCATTCATCATCGTGGTATAAGAGTCGCTACAGGGGCCTTTCCAACTAGCCCTGTACCCAGTCTGAACGCAGAAGCTGCAGATCCTCCGCTGTCCTTCCGGCGTGAGATGCTTTTGTGCAGCTATGCTTGTCGGCTTTCAAGCTTGCCTATCCACCCGTCCTTCAAGTTATTTTACGAAGATTCGCTTGATCGACAGTATTTAGTTAGCTCCTCTGCATTACTACCTCCAGGGGTTCGATTTCGACAACTCCTTCGGCATTTGGACGTTGTGCCAGCGCCGGCCCTTCCTAGGGGGAAACGCTTTTTCCTCCATGGTTGCGCGCTGAGGCCCACTGTCACCTTGGGCTAACGTCGATGCCGAAGACTGAGACCCCTTCTTCAGTTCTTAGATTAGCTTTTTTAGAACTCCAGGCGAAAATCGGGAACTTTTATTTTATATACACTGATGGGTCTAAGACATGTTGGAGTAGGGTGTGCCTTTGTTTTTGGTCAGCATAGTTTTACCTTTCGTTTACCGGAGCAATGTTCGATTTTTACTGCCGAACTTTTTAGTATTTATCAGGCACTTTTATACATCCAGCGGCATGATTTATAGCACTGTGTTCTTTGCGCAGACTCCGTGAGTGCCCTTCAGTGTATTAACGCGCTGTACAATTACCATCCACTCGTACAGGGCATACATGATCTCCTCCTCTCGCTCGGCGTTTCTTGCACAGCGTCTCCTTCGTGTGGGTTCCGAGTCATGTGGGCATCTCAGGTAATGTGTCTGCCGACGCCGCTGCCAAATCGGCACTATTATCGCCCAGATGTTTTACCTGTGTTGTTCCCTCCTTATGTTCTTTTACGACACCGCATCCTCTCGCGTTGGTGCGATGAGTGGGCGGCCCTTAGGGAGAACAAATTGCGTGAGGTTACACCTCTTCTGGCTGTCTGGGCCACCTCTTCTCGTGCTTCTCGTCGGGAAGAGGTGATTTTAACACGACGACTTCGTATCGGACATTGCATTTTTAGTCATAGACACTTCCTTAGTGGTGATCCCGCACCACTGTGTGATCAGTGTGCTGTACCCTTAACAGTGTGTCATATTTTAACAGAGTGTCAGGTTTTAGCACAATTACGCGCTCGTCTGTCTCTGCCTGTTGGTTTAGCCGACATTTTGGCAGACGACACGTATACTGTAGCAAGTCTTTTATGTCTTATCCGTGACAGTGGTTTTTTTCGACGCATTTAATGCGCGGAGCGTCTTTTAGTTTTATGATTTTATATTGTCCATTTTAATGGGGGGCTGTTCTCCCCTGGGGTCATATGACGCTCTGGACCCTTGGCTTCTACAGAACTTGACACGTAGGTTACTATTTTATTATTTGATTTGCAACGTTTTTAGTATGTTTGTTTTTTAGACATTGATATGTATTTTAATGTATCGACTACGTGGGTTTGTGTCCCGTGTTTTAATTTCTGGATTTTAAATTTTAGACTTCGATGGCTTATTTTATAGTGTTGTTGCATCTGCGGTTTTTTACTCCTATTTTAGTTTTGGACTTTCCATTTTATACTTTGTAAGGGTGCTGATGACCATAGCTGTTGAGCGCCCTTAAACCGCATCTCATCATCATCATCATCACGCCTCTCCGGTGTGGGGGTCTGCCTAACATTCAAGAGGTCTCGAGTTCGAATCTCGGTTAGGCTCAGTTATATACCTGCCATTGCTTACACAAAAATCAACCTGATCGCCTCTCCGGTGTGGGGGTCTGCCTCACATTCAAGAGGTCTCGAGTTCGAATCTCGGTTAGGCTCAGTTATATATCTGCCATTGCTTACACAACAATCAACCTGATCGCCTCTCTGGTGTGGGGGTCTGCCTCACTTTCAAGAGGTCTCGAGTTCGAAGCTCCGTTAGGGTCAGTTATATACCTTCCATTGCTTACACAACAATCACCCTGATCGCCTCTCCGGTGTGGGGTCTGCCTCACATCCAAGAGGTCTCGAGTTCGAAGCTCTGTTAGGCTCAGTTATATACCTGCCATTGCTTACACAACAATCAACAATCAACCTGATCGCCTCTCCGGTGTGGAGGTCTGCCTAACATTCAAGAGGTCTCTTGTTCGAATCTCGGTTAGGCTCAGTTATATACCTGCCATTGCTTACACAACAATCAACCTGATCGCCTCTCCGGTGTGGAGGTCTGCCTCACTTTCAAGAGGTCTCTAGTTCGAATCTCGGTTAGGCTCAGTTATATACCCACCATTGCTTACACAACAATCAACAATCAACCTGATCGCCTCTCCGGTGTGGAGGTCTGCCTCACTTTCAAGAGGTCTCTAGTTCGAATCTCGGTTAGGCTCAGTTATATACCTACCATTGCTTACACAACAATCAACCTGATCGCCTCTCCGGTGTGGAGGTCTGCCTCACATCCAAGAGGTCTCTAGTTCGAATCTCGGTTAGGCTCAGTTATATACCGACCATTGCTTACACAACAATCAACCTGATCGCCTCTCCGGTGTGGAGGTCTGCCTCACTTTCAAGAGGTCTCTAGTTCGAATCTCGGTTAGGCTCAGTTATATACCTACCATTGCTTACACAACAATCAACAATCAACCTGATCGCCTCTCCGGTGTGGAGGTCTGCCTCACTTTCAAGAGGTCTCTAGTTCGAATCTCGGTTAGGCTCAGTTATATACCTACCATTGCTTACACAACAATCAACCTGATCGCCTCTCCGGTGTGGAGGTCTGCCTCACTTTCAAGAGGTCTCTAGTTCGAATCTCGGTTAGGCTCAGTTATATACCTACCATTGCTTACACAACAATCAACAATCAACCTGATCGCCTCTCCGGTGTGGAGGTCTGCCTCACTTTCAAGAGGTCTCTAGTTCGAATCTCGGTTAGGCTCAGTTATATACCTACCATTGCTTACACAACAATCAACCTGATCGCCTCTCCGGTGTGGAGGTCTGCCTCACTTTCAAGAGGTCTCGAGTTCGAATCTCGGTTAGGCTCAGTTATATACCTACCATTGCTTACACAACAATCAACAATCAACCTGATCGCCTCTCCGGTGTGGAGGTCTGCCTCACTTTCAAGAGGTCTCTAGTTCGAATCTCGGTTAGGCTCAGTTATATACCTACCATTGCTTACACAACAATCAACAATCAACCTGATCGCCTCTCCGGTGTGGAGGTCTGCCTCACTTTCAAGAGGTCTCTAGTTCGAATCTCGGTTAGGCTCAGTTATATACCTACCATTGCTTACACAACAATCAACCTGATCGCCTCTCCGGTGTGGAGGTCTGCCTCACTTTCAAGAGGTCTCTAGTTCGAATCTCGGTTAGGCTCAGTTATATACCTACCATTGCTTACACAACAATCAACCTGATCGCCTCTCCGGTGTGGAGGTCTGCCTCACTTTCAAGAGGTCTCTAGTTCGAATCTCGTTTAGGCTCAGTTATATACCTGCCATTGCTTACACAACAATCAACCTGATCGCCTCTCCGGTGTGGTGGTCTGCCTCACATTCAAGAGGTCTCGAGTTCGAATCTCGTTTAGGCTCAGTTATATATCTGCCATTGCTTACACAACAATCAACCTGATCGCCTCTCCGGTGTGGAGGTCTGCCTCACATCCAAGAGGTCTCTAGTTCGAATCTCGGTTAGGCTCAGTTATATACCTACCATTGCTTACACAACAATCAACCTGATCGCCTCTCCGGTGTGGAGGTCTGCCTCACTTTCAAGAGGTCTCTAGTTCGAATCTCGGTTAGGCTCAGTTATATACCTACCATTGCTTACACAACAATCAACAATCAACCTGATCGCCTCTCCGGTGTGGAGGTCTGCCTCACTTTCAAGAGGTCTCTAGTTCGAATCTCGGTTAGGCTCAGTTATATACCTACCATTGCTTACACAACAATCAACCTGATCGCCTCTCCGGTGTGGAGGTCTGCCTCACTTTCAAGAGGTCTCTAGTTCGAATCTCGGTTAGGCTCAGTTATATACCTACCATTGCTTACACAACAATCAACAATCAACCTGATCGCCTCTCCGGTGTGGAGGTCTGCCTCACTTTCAAGAGGTCTCTAGTTCGAATCTCGGTTAGGCTCAGTTATATACCTACCATTGCTTACACAACAATCAACCTGATCGCCTCTCCGGTGTGGAGGTCTGCCTCACTTTCAAGAGGTCTTGAGTTCGAATCTCGGTTAGGCTCAGTTATATACCTACCATTGCTTACACAACAATCAACAATCAACCTGATCGCCTCTCCGGTGTGGAGGTCTGCCTCACTTTCAAGAGGTCTCTAGTTCGAATCTCGGTTAGGCTCAGTTATTTACCTACCATTGCTTACACAACAATCAACAATCAACCTGATCGCCTCTCCGGTGTGGAGGTCTGCCTCACTTTCAAGAGGTCTCTAGTTCGAATCTCGGTTAGGCTCAGTTATATACCTACCATTGCTTACACAACAATCAACCTGATCGCCTCTCCGGTGTGGAGGTCTGCCTCACTTTCAAGAGGTCTCTAGTTCGAATCTCGGTTAGGCTCAGTTATATATCTGCCATTGCTTACACAACAATCAACCTGATCGCTTCTCCGGTGTGGTGGTCTGCCTCACATTCAAGAGGTCTCGAGTTCGAATCTCGTTTAGGCTCAGTTATATATCTGCCATTGCTTACACAACAATCAACCTGATCGCCTCTCCGGTGTGGGGGTCTGCCTCACATTCAAGAGGTCTCGAGTTCGAATCTCGTTTAGGCTCAGTTATATATCTGCCACTGCTTACACAACAATTAACAATCAACCTGATTGCCTCTCTGGTGTGGGGGTCTGCCTCACATTCAAGACATCTCGAGTTCGAAACTCTGTTAGGGTCAGTTACCCGGATAAGGTTTCTTCCCGCGGTTTTTGCTTTTTCTGAGAAGACAAATGTCGAGTAATTTTAAGCTCAATGGACCCCGGGTTGATTTCGCGCTTTCATCATCCAATATAATTCACCAGGACGCTAAACTTATAGTAATAAAGTAACTGTTATCAGCCAGGGTAGTTGCAAGTTAGATGTACTGTTTCAATATAAAATATCTCCAATTGTGGTTGTTTGCTCAAACGTCTGTGAATATTTGCAAAGCTTTGACTGAACCTTCGTTTTGGGTCTAAAGTTCATGTTGCGGCTGCAGGCTCTGTTTACCCTCGCTGGATACGTGAGGGAGGGCAACGATGTGCGTAAGCATAGACGGGGTCACTAATGATTCCAGACTGAACGCATCCGAAGCCGATCGTCCTACCGTCCCACCCACCCACCCTAGAGCCCAGAAATCAGTTCAACCAACGCCAGGGAGAAACGTTTCCACTGCTCAGCCGCCAAACACCGAACGCCGACTTTCAACCGTGAAACAGGTGATAGGAAATGATGGAAAGGCATTTCGTGGTAGAAGACGAACCAGCACAGCAGTCGCTGACCGACCCGGGGATACCACGAGAAACCCCATTTCAGAGTGGCCGGTCCGACGGGAATCGAACCCGAGACCTCCCAAATGCGAGCCTCACGCTTTTCCGTGGAGTCATCTCGCTCGCTAGCAGGCAGAGGAAGTATTCTATATCCAGATTTCAACGGAAATACACGTTTGGAGGCCCACTAAATACAAAAGAGCATCTTTAAAAGAGTGTGTGTGTTTTTTTACAGAATAACTCGAAAAGCAAATTCGGTTAAATAGGGAACTTAAACCCTAGATTTTCAAGAAAATCCCCACATCCCAAACTACCGTGTACATGAAGGACTTTTCGAAATCCTTTATTTTCTCGAAACTATTCCTTTAACGATATTCCTTAAAATACCATATGTTTAATATATTTACAGGACAAAATAAAATGTACACGTTGAGTTTTTTAGGAAGTCCTCTTTATTCGGAACAGATTTTGTGTAAACTATAAGAAATAGACGAAAAGCATTTGCACAACAAATGTAGACCTCTTTAAAATACACGACTTATTTATGTTGTATAGGCCATTTCCGAGATATCCGTTGTTATTGGTTTGAAATTTTCACACTTGTGATTTTCTTAAAGTTCTGTCGGTATTCATTTGTTTCATGGAAAGAGGAGGCAAACATACATTTTAAACATCTGATTATCAGTTAAGTTTCGTGTATTCCTCTGGTATCTAAAACTTAATGTGTAATGAAGCTATATCTACAAATGTATACCTCGATTAACTGTAGAAGCTACATAAAAATAAACGACGGTGTGTAGAGAAAGTCATGAGTATGTAACACGTGATATTTGCTTCTTTTGAATACATGTCATTGAGTGTATGTTTCCATACCAGTAGTAGAGGCCAAAATTATCAAGGAGAGCTAATAACTTCCTTACGCATGCAAAGAAAAAGGTTCCTTAATTACGTCTGGGGGCCTGTAAAACCTGATATTAGCAAAGCCACTCGCTATGTGAAAGAGGACGTGGCCTTTCTGCCGTTTGCAACACAGATACTTAATGATGTAATCATGGCCTCCTTCAACTAACTTTCCTCGTCGACGATTCTCATCCGTTTATTTCTAAATATTTACGCAACGAAACAATTTTACTAAATATCCATAAAAACATTGTAAACTTTCGTTTTGCATGTGGGTGGAAAAAATACACTATCCCAAGACAAATTTGTTTCAGAACAAATAAATTTTAAAATCGGAGTTGCGCCCAAAAGTATCGATTTTGTATTTTTACTACTACTTTACTTACATACATAAGTATTACATAGCATCCAAACATTTCATTCGACGTACATGTTTTGGGACTCTCTGAATCCAAAAAAAAAAATTAAAAAAAGAGTCCGTGTATGTGTTTGTGTAAACAACTAACTTGGTATTTAAGTTCAGTTCTTCTAAATACACGAAGATTTAAAAGAAATTCTCCCCACCCTAACTACTCTTTATAGAAATGTTTTTAAAAATTATTGATTTTCTAAAAAAAACGGCTATAGCGATTTGGATTCAAAACCATATGCTTACGATATTTGTATGACAAATAAAATGTTTACCTTGAATTTTCTGCGAAAAGCTTGTGAAGTCCTAATTCTGAATAACTTTTCTGTAATTGGAGAACTGTAAGAGACAGACAAAAGTCCTACGGAACAAGAAATGTATGTGGATCTCGTTAACCATTTCCGAGAAATTTGTCATTTATCGGTTTTGAGTTTTCAAAGTCGCTTTTCATTTTTGCTCGTGGTCATGCTAAGAGCAAGCCATCACATACTGATCCGCTTTCTAAAAATCTGACTATTGCTTTAGCTACAACCAAATCTGAATAAAAGTTTATCTGTATTAACAAGAAGTAAATAAAAGATTAATCTTTATTAAGAATAGTTTGTAGAAGAATGAGTAGATTAAGTCATATGAACACATCAGATTGTTTTGGCCAGAGTATGCATTGCGGTACATAATGCTCCTGCCCACAACGGGTATCGAACTAAACCGTGGAAGTATAGCTTTAAGCACACATTCATTGATAACTGCAACTTAACCTTGAAATGTAAATATTTACTACGCAAGCATAAGTGTTTGGTTTTAGTTTAGTCAACGCAGAAGATGAGATGTTATTCTTGTATTACTGCTCTGCATTCACTCTTAGGTTGATCCCGCACTGTGGCACAACACGGTAGCAATGCGCGCAGGCAAGTAGTTCAATGCTAATAATCTAAATTTTAGAATAAATTTATCCTTAAATGGTATAATATTCTATATAAATATGTGAGAGTTTAATTAACCCTGATTTATACCGGAGCTACAAGTTCCAACATGCAATTCGTATGAGTGAACTGACATCTGGGTATGCACAGAATGTTGTTTACAGCCAGAAACCAGCACTTTCTGTTTAGTATCATGGCGGACAATTAATTTGCTGTTGTGTCTTCGTCGGCTTATATAAAGCAAACTCTGACTACTGGTGAAAAAACAATATTGTTGAATGTTTATTACAAGTTGCATGAGAAATATCCAATGCTTCCCGTGAAAGAAGTGGTGAAATTAACTTTTGAGTTCACCGAGCACAAGTACAAACAGTGCTCGTAAAGAAAAATCGTAGTAGAAAAGCGATTACACCCAGGAAAAAAGAAAGTCTGTGAAGTACACAATTCAAGAGAGTGACGATTTTGCGAAGAATGCAATTCGCGTAACAGTGCACTTTTTTGTTTTGTTTTAATTAGCCCCCAACAGTTGATAAAGTGTCGCTTCCAGAGAGCGAATAAATACAAGTATTGCTTATTTGTTACTTTCCTTTTCACAGGTTTCTTTTAAATTAGCTATTATATGTGCAAACGTTCATTTTGTTGCATATCAATGTTATCTCGTTCAACGGAACACTCGCCACATTGTCGAGAAAGTATGCGAGTATTTCTGGTGCGAAGGATACGTTATAACGATGCACTGGTCACCTGGGTTTTCTTTTAGCGCTGATCAACCAAGAGTGAATACAGTATAGTTCGCGGGTGAATAAACGATGAAACAACGAAGCAAAGAAAGAAACAAAATCATTGGTGTAAAGGAAAAAACAAAAAGGATACAACAAATGCTACGTGTTGCATTCACATCATTTTCTCTACTCATTCTTGTAAAAACTATACTTACGAAAGCTTATTCTACTGTCTACTTCTTGTTAATCGCAGTAAACTTTCATTACACATTTCGTTGTAACTATAAGAAGAATACAGTAGACTAAAGTGATAGTCAGATTTTCAAAAAGTGGATCACTATGTGATGGCCTTGAAATTTCATGTTATGTATGACTACGAGAAGGAAGGAAGGAAGGAAGGAAGAATTTATTTAAAGATTAAAACCAATAACAAATAATATCTCGGAAATGGTTAACGCCGCCATAATTAAAGACAAATTATATGTTTTAACAGATCTACATTTTTTGTGTAGCAATATTTTATCTGTAACGGTTTACCATTATACAAAGGTTATTCAAATTGAAGAGGACTTCACAATCTATTCCCAGAAGATTCAAGGTACATGCACACAGAGCGCCAAAGAAAATCTTCCACGGATCTTGTATCGTTTTCTGGGGACTTTTGAGACGTGTCCTTCACCATGCCTATCGCAGAGCATGGTGGCTTGATAACACAGGAAAAAGAGGGGAGGTAGATGCCTTTGCTTTTTCTGGTGTTATTGAAACCAAGACATGCTTGTTTCAGAGCCAGTCATGCCGTATACTAGCGAAGTATTTAATGAATACCATTCATTTGCACCCCCTGAAAATCTTTTCACACTTCGCTAACCTGGGCGCTCATCCCCTTAGCTTTTAACCCTTTCAAAGGCGTGTCCTGCACTAGCCGATGAGGTATGGGCTACCAATCACGATAAGGGGTGTGTATGACAAACTGAACGCACTCACTCTACCTTTTTCGCTTTTAGCCAATACGATCGAGAGCGTAAACGTGTATTTTCGTTTCTACCCATTTTGTAACCTTTGTTGTGGTTATTTGTGTAACAGAAGGACCGGCCTAAGGCAACCATGGCTTCGCAAGCCAACGTACAACGATAAATAATGTGACATAGACGCGTTTTATTTGTCATTAAGTATCTTAAATATGTAGGTGTTATTTTAATCAAAACTATCAGAACATTTTTGAGAAAATAAAAAACGTAAATCTTTTCATGTAAAGGATAGTTTAGGTGGTGGGACTTTCTTCGTGTCACTACCTTCGAAGATCCTCAACTCAAGTACCAAGTTTGCTATTTAAGTGACTTTCCGCTTTTTATTTATGCTATTTTTCACTCTCTCACACGGAGGTCTGTTTATAATGTTTTTATTCAGAAAATCTTAAAAGCGTATTTCCGGTGAAATTTCGATATCGAATATTTGAGGAGAATCCAGTGCTTCCTCTACCTGCGTACGTGGTAGAGAAAATAGTACTAGCTGATAATGTTTTACGAAATTAGAGGAACTTTCGAGCGCGCGCGCGCACACACACACAATTGTTTTCTCCAGGCATAACTCAGCCATGCGCGAATTTGAAATTACTTGCGAATGGCAGAGAAAAACAATATGCAACAGAAACTACAAGTCATTCTCTGGCATTGAAGACAATTAGCACGTGTGAACGTTCCAGTCATTGAAACCAAGCAGCGCAGTGTTTTATTTCAACTTTAGAACAGTAACCACGTAAACTACTACAATCAATAATGAGACTTCCACAGAGTATTAACGTAATTGATGTAATGTTAGACTAGGTTAGGTTAGAGACACAAAAGAAAAAGTATAAAAGGGCAAAACTAGTGACCTGTGAATCTGTACGCTTGAAGAAGGCGCACCAAGGTCAACATCTCTATGACCTTTCACTTGAAGGTGTTGTCCACCACAAGGACGTTACTAAATCATCAATGAACTTCCTCCCCGACCAAAGAGCGTGCAAGAAAAACAGCAGCGTCATTGTTGTAGTGTGTCCATATAGGCTCAATTGGCAACAATACAATAGAGTTAAATAATGTCTTGTTGCTAATTCTATTTACTTCATGGGCCAGGCGTTTAATGTTGACGAATCCAATTCACTGATTTAATTTTGAAATCAGATTGTCGCAACTGATTCCTATTGTTTGGAAATGGTTGCAGCTAACCTGCAATTGTGTAAGCTAAGGGAAGGAAGAAAACTATATTAAAGAACACAGAGGGCCGTTTTACTATATGATATTGGTGTACAATAAATTCAATTAAAGAATAGTATATAAAATGCATATGTTATTTTCATTTAATGAGTATTGTTTAGTAAATGGGCCATTCACTCAATAGCCTTACTAAATACCTCTCGTGAGCTCGATATTAACAGAGGTGGCTTGTGCAAATTTTAGTTGGTGGGGCCCAATTTATTTAAAATTGCGCGGAATCGACGAACATGAATTGCAAAAATAGGCCAGAGCCGAAAAATGACACATTCACGTTTCTCAAAAGTAATTTTATGTACCGGCATTCAATTTTACTTGACGTAGGAAATAAGTCCTTTACTTTCTCATACATTTCAGGTCCCTGTTAATAGCTTCGCTTCCTAAACTAGATGTAAGAATTAATGTCAGCAATAAACACTTAGGATGAAGCTACGTCACTGCGGGGGTTTAAAGTGTATTAAAACAATAGTATGTGTCTATTTATAGATGCAGTCTCCTCTCACTAGGCAGTCAACTTCACTCTTATGATACTGTCTTTATAGTGGAACAGTTTCTGAGATGAGCCTACCTTTTTTCATTAAAATACGGGTGGCCTGTGGTCAACGACCAATAATTTCTGAAATGCCGTGTTGACGAACGTTACGATGAAGGAAACACGATACCGAATAAACGCACTTTGCATCAACAATGTTTATTAATACCCTAAGTGAAATGCACTTACAAATCCTTCATATTATTAGAATTCTGTTTGTATTTTTCACGTTAGTGAATTTGCTCGCTTATCTAAGCCATTTCCTTTATCACATGACCAATGATTCCTTTTTTATAACAAAGGCCTATTTCCTGCATTCGACCCGGGATACAGAGAGCCAGTTCTACAGGACCTTTAATTTTATGCACCGTCCTTTAACACATTAAATATTCGAACCCATCTTCCTTGGAATCGTTACAGTAATTTAGCAGTCGCTATGACAATACAATATTCATTAAACAGTTTTGCACTATCAACTGGTTACTTTCTGAATCAACGGTGTATATCACTCCATTGTTAGCTCCTTT
Source organism: Deroplatys truncata (assembly GCA_030765065.1). Taxonomy (NCBI): domain Eukaryota; kingdom Metazoa; phylum Arthropoda; class Insecta; order Mantodea; family Mantidae; genus Deroplatys; species Deroplatys truncata. The sequence continues at coordinate 261,135,866 of CM060984.1, forward strand.
TTCAAAGTGGTCTCCCCCCCCCAGGGGCTCACCTTATGTGAGTACGGGTGTTGCGTACCCGGGGGTTGCCGAGCCACTCATCGCCATCTTTATCGCTTCATCCCCGTCCGGTCGAGGTGGGTTCGTTCTCGTGACCGGGGGACTCAAGGTAGGCTCTCGTGCGTTCTGTGCATTTCATTCCATGTCGCCCCTCGCCATCGTTTCTTTATTCTCTCTGCTATTTATGCACATTTCGCACCATGTCCATTCATTTACACATTTCTTTTCCTTCTTCGCCGGCCTACCTTGAGTGCGAAACGCCCACACACTTTTCGTTTCTTTTAACCTTTTATTTTAATCCTCCGTGGACACAGCCTGACGGATACCCGCGCACTGGGTGCGCAGCTGGCTGAGTGGTTAATGGCGTCATCCCCAATACCCGGGGTCGTCATGTAGGGTTTGTGTTCGTATCCTCTGTTCAACTGCAGTCCTGCGGGGGGGGCCATTGCATGAGCTGCTGACTTCTGAGGCGATTGGTTCCCTCTGTCTATGTTCTGGAAGGTGCGACCCTAGGGTGAGTTTGGTATAGATAGGCCACCCACCCAAGCCGGGATAACGCCCGGGAAGTCAGAGCCCGAGGTCGGAGACGGTTGTAATTGTGGAGGATTTATTTCGCTATGGAGCACCCTTTTTCCGTTATTCACAACAAGCGCCGAAAAGTTTATGTAACAGAAGTAGCACCGCCGACATCTGGTTGTTACTTGGTCATTTCACGTACAGAAGGACAGAGTTTCGAGAAGGTGAACCCTTTTATTATTCAGAAGGGCATTGAGGCTATTGCAGGTGCGGTTCAGTCCTGCACTCGTCTTCGAATTGGTTCATTCTTGGTTCAAACCAAATCCGAACAGCATAGTAAGTTCTTATTGCCGGCCACCCTTCTCCACAATTATCCTATCCGTATTGAGAAGCACGGCACCTTGAATTCCTGTCGAGGCGTCGTTACCACCCATAGCCTCGATGGTATGTTGCACGAAGAACTTGTCGACTATCTTTCTGATCAAAAGGTGACAGCTGTTCATCGAGCGCAGGCTAAACGCGACGGAATTTTGGTACCAACTCGTACCCTGTTTATCAATTTCGACGGCGTCGATCTGCCCACGAGTCTTTCAGCAGGGTACGAACGTATTGCAGTGATGCCCTATATACCTAGCCTTCTGCATTGATTCAAATGCCAACGTTTTGGGCATACGCAAGTGCCGTTACCATCTGTACAACACGTAGCCACACGAAGGTACGTGTTCAATAGCCCCCGTCTGCGTTAATTGCCAAGGGTCTCATTCTGCTTCATTTGCCGACTGTCTGCGGTACATGGACGAGAAGGGATCCAGGAGATCCGGATAAAGGAGAAACTCTCCTTCGCCGAAGCCCGGAGGCGTTACCATGCGCGCCAACCTTCGCTGCTGCGATCGGAAACATTTAGTTCTGTTGTTGCCTCGCCAGTTCCCCGGAATGATGCAGGGACTCAAACTTGGACCATGACTGCATTGACCGCCACTACCATCCGGCCGTCCATTTCAGCTACAGTTACCAAGCCCTCTAAACCTGGTCCGAAGTCTATGAAGTCGAAAACCACTGAGAAGAAATCGAAGCAGAAATTTCGTATGGAAGAGTTTTTGAAAGATCCTCCGCGTGTGGGCGGCACAACAAGTTCACCTTCTCCTCCTTCTCCTCCTCCTCGAAGGTCGCAATCCCAGGATGCACCTAGGACAAGCCGCGCTCAGCGGCTCCCTTCACCTGTTGCCAACCAGAACCGATTCTCGGCACTTGATCCGTTTCTGGCTCTGAGCGCGTGGGCCCTCCCTTCGAGGAAGATATGGAGTCTGACCAACTCCATTCCAAAAGCCCGAGCCCAGAGGTTAAGCAAAAGCTAATTTCAAGCCGCCCTTCTAAATAGACAGTTTATCCCTTTTTCTTAATGGCTATACTGACCTGGAATTTACCTGGTGTACGATCGCATAGGGCGGTACTGCAACATTTATTGCGTTCCCATTCACCTATGGTCGTGTGTTTGCAGGAGACCAAGCTTCGCCCTTACGACCCTTTTGATCTACGAGGATATACTCCGGTTCGCTACGATCTTGAACCTGAGGAGGGTGTTCCTGCTCATGGAGGTGTCATGCTATTAATGCGTAACGACGTTCATTTTCAAACTCTCAATATTATGTCCGACTTGCAAGCTGTTGCCGTTAAACTACATTTACCTGGCTTTTTCTTTTCGGTTTGCTCTGTATATTCACCTCCATCGTCTCCCCTCGCTAACGCGGACATTCCCGCTCTCCTGTCTGCTCTCCCAACACCATTTCTTCTGTTGGGAGATTTTAACACCCATCACTCCTTGTGGGGTTCGCCAAGGGCTTGTGCGAGGGGAACTCTACTTTCTGACATTTTTTATCTGTTCAACCTCTCTATTCTCAATACAGGTGAGCCTACGTATCTTTCTGATTCTTCCGGTACACTCTCTCACTTGGACCTTGCCGTTTGCTCCATCCAGCTTGCTAGTCGTCTGCAGTGGAACGTCGTCGCTGACACCTACTCCAGCGACCATTGCCCCTGCATCATTTCTCTTCTGTCTCACCACGTCCAAAATTCCAGAGTACCTACCTGGATATCACAAAAGTCGACTGGATATTGTATTCCTGCCTCGTGTCTTTACGGACCAGCCCTTCACTGACGTTAACCAAATGGTGCAGCACCTTGCGTCTACGATTCTATCTAACGCCGAACGCGCAATTCCCCGTTCATGCTCTCAACCTCGACGGATTCCTGTTCCTTGGGGAACGAGGAGTGTCGGGTTACCGTTAGTGCCCGTAGATCTGCACTTAGGGCGTTTCGTCGACACCCTACACTTGAAAATTTGGTCATTTTTAAACAATCGCGCGCCAGGGTTCGTCGCATTATTCAGGATAGCAGGAAAACATCTTGGAATCGTTTTGACGAGTGTTTTAATCGCTTCACACCTTCCTCTGTTGTTTGGGATAAACTCCGTCGCTTCTCAGGTAAAGTGTCGCATTATACTGTGTTTCCAGTTCAGACCATTATTCCGCCGGCTTTCGCTCTATTAAAGACCGGCTGGATTCCGCAGCATATAACTTTCGGTCTGCTAATAATGAATGCTATAACGAACTTTTCACAATGAGGGAGCAGGAGCACGCTGGAGCAGGCTTTCCCTCCGCCGTCTCCCCATCTTGGGCCGGAGGTCCTTCCGTTTGCAGACGATGTGAAATTTTTGGGGTTGATCTTTGATCGAAAGCTCAGCTGGACGTCTCACGTTTCCTTTTTAAAAGCAAAGTGTGACCGTTCTCTTAATATTTTACGTGTTTTAAGTGGCACATCCTGGTGAGCTGATCGGAACGTCCTTCTGCGTCTTTATCGCCCTATGGTCCGATCCTAACTTGATTACGTGTGCATTGTCTATTCATCGGCACGTCCATCTGTGTTACGTCGCTTGAATCCCATTCATCAACGTGGTATTAGAGTCGCTACAGGGGCCTTTCCAACTAGCCCCGTACCCAGTCTTTACGCTGAAGCTGCAGAGCCTCCGCTGTCGTCCAGGCGTGAGCTGCTTTTGTGGAGCTATGCAAGTCGGCTCTCCAGTTTGCCTGACGACCCGTCCTTCGCAATATTTTACGGGGATTCGTTTGATCGACAATATTTAGGTAGCTCCTCTGCTTTGCTCCCTCCAGGGGTTCGATTTCGTCAACTTCTTCGGCATTTGGACGTAACGCCAGCGCCGGAAATTCCAATGAGGGAAATGCGTTTTCCTCCATGGTTGCGCGCTGAAGCTCACTGTCACCTTGGGTTATCGTCGATTCCGAAGAATGAGACCCCTTCTTCAGTCTTTAGATCAGCGTTTTTAGAACTTCAGTCGCAATTCGGGGACTTTCATTTTATCTTTACTGATGGATCTAAGTCTGATGCTGGAGTAGGAAGTACCTTGTTTGTGGTGGAAATAGTTATACCTTTCGTTTAACGGGGCAATGTTCGATTTTTACCACTGAACGTTTTAGCCTTTATCAGTCTCTTTTATACACTCAGCGGTACGATTTACGGCCCTGTTTTATTTGTGCAGACTCCCTGAGTGCTCTTCAAAGTATTAGCTCGCTGTACAATTACCACCCGCTCGTACAGCGCATCCATGACCTGCTCCACTCGCTTGGTGTTTCTGGCACCAGTATCTCCTTCATGTGGAATCCAGGTCATGTGGGCATCTCAGGTAATGAGTCTGCTGACGCCACTGCCAGGTCGGCGATTTTATTACCCAGATATTTTACCTCTGTTGTTCCTTCCACAGATTTGTTTGTTATTTTATGTAGCCGCATCCTTCTCGCTTTGGAGGGATGAGTGAATGGCCCTCCGGGGAACACGTTGCGGGAGGTTAAGTCTCACCCGTTAGTCTGGGGTACCTCTTCTCGTTCGTGTCGTCGGGAAGAGGTACTTTTAGCCCGCCTACGAATCGGACAATGCCTTTTTAGTCATAGATACCTGCTTAGTGGTGACCCCGCAGCAGTATCCGAGCAGTGTGATGCGCCCTTAACGGTGCGTCACATCGTAACAGTGTGTCAAGTTTTAGCTCCACTGCGCGTTCGTGTGGGTCTGTCTGTTGGCCTAGTCAACGTTTTGGCAGACGACGCACGTGCTGTGGAATGTGTTTTACGTTTTATTCTTGACAGTGATTTTAATGCGTTGAGCGTCCTTTAACCCCCCCCCAGGGGCACACTTTATGTGAGTACGGATGTTGCCGTACCCGGGGGTTCCCGAGCCACTCATCGCCATCTTCATCACTTCATCCCCGTCCGGTCGAGGTGGGTTCGTTCTCGTGCGTTCTGTGCATTTCATTCCAAGTCGCCCCTCGCCATCGCTTCTGTACATTCCGCCCCACGCCCCTTCATTTACACATTTCTTTTACTTCTTCGCCGGCCCACCTTTGCGTGCGAAACGCCCACACAGTTTTAGTTTCTTTTATCCTTTTATTTAAATCCTCCGTGGACACAGCCTGACGGATACCCGCTCCCTGGATGCGCAGCTGGGTGAGTGGGTAATGGCGTCATCCCCACCACCCGGGGTCGTCATGTAGGGTATGTGTTCGTATCCGCTGTTCAACTGCAGTCCCGCGGGGGGCCATTGCATGAGCTGCTGCCTTCTGACGGCGATTGGGTTCCTCTGTCTATGTTCTGGGAGGTGTGACCCTGGGGTGAGATAGGTATAGATAGGCCACTCACCCAAGCGGGGTAACGCCCGGGAAGTCAGAGTCCGAGGTCGGAGACGGTTGCAATGGTGGAGGATTTTTTTCGCTATGGAGCACACTTCCTCCATTAATTCAAATAAGCGCGGGAAAGTTTTTGTAACAGAAGTAGCACCGCCGACATCTGGTTCTTACTTGGTCATTTCAAGAACAGAAGGACAAAACTTTGAGAAGGTGAACCCTTTTATAATTCAGAAGGGCATAGATGCTAATGCTGGTGCGGTTCAATCCTGCACTCGGCTACGGAATGGAACACTCGAAGTCCGAACAGCAAACTAAGAACTTGTTGCGCGTGACGCTTCTCCACGATTATCCCATCCGTGTTGAGAAGCACCGCACATTGAATTGCTGTCGAGGCGTCGTTACCACGCATAGCCTCGATGGTATATCGGACGAGGACCTGGTCGAATATCTTTCCGATCAAAAGGTGACCGAAGTGCATTGAGTGCAGGCCAAACGCAACTGCGTATTGATCTCCACTCGTACCCTGTTTCAAACATTTGATGGGGTCGATCTGCTCACGAGCATTTCCGCAGGGTGCGAACGGATTTCTGTGAGACCTTATATTCCTAGACTTCTGCGTTGTTTTAAATGCCAACGTTTTGGGCATACGCAAGTCTCATGTAAGAGTGCCGTTAACATCTGTGCAACATGTAGCCAGCCCTCACACGAAGGTGCCTGTTCACCAGCCCCCGTTTGCGACAATTACCAAGGGTCACATTCTGCTTCATTTGGCGACTGTCCGCGGTATTTGGACGAGAAGGCGATCCACGAGATCCAGGTAAAGGAGAAACTCTCCTTCGCCGAAGCCCGGAGGCGCTACCATGCGCGCCAACCTTCGCTCTTGCGATCGGGAGCATTTAGTTCTGTTGTTGCCTCGACAGTACCCCGGAAGGATGCTGGGACTCAAAATTGGACCGTGAATGCCTTGACCGCCACTACCATTCGGCCGTCCATTTCAGCTCCTGTTACCAAGGTCTCTAAACCTGGTCCAAAGTCAATGAAGTCACAAGCCACAGAGAAAAAGTCGAAGCAGAAACTTCGAAGAGAAGACTTTTAAAAAAGACCCTCCACGTGTTCACAGCAAGCAGAGTTCACCTTCTGCTCCTCGGAGGTCGCAGTCCCAGGAAGCTCCTTGGACAAGCCGTGCTCAGCGGCACCCCTCACCCATTGCCACCCAGAACCGATTGTCGGCGCTTGAATCGGTTTCTGGCTCTGAGGGCGTGGGCAGTCCCTTCGAGGAGGCTATGGAGTCTGACCAACCCCATACCAAAACCCCGAGCCCAAAGGTTAAACAAAAGGTAATTTTAAGCCGCCCTTCTAAGTACACGGTTTATCCCTTTTTCTTAATGGCTATCCTGACCTGGAATGTACGTGGTGTACGATTGCATAGGGCGGAACTGCAACTTTTATTGCGTTCCCATTCGCCTATGGTCGTGTGTTTGCAGGAGACTAAGCATCGCCCTCACGATCCTTTTAATCTCTAAGGATATACTCCGGTTCGGTACGACGTTGAACCGCACGAGGTTACTCCTGCTCATGGAGGTGCCATGATTTTGGTGCGTAACGACGTTCATTTTCAAACTATCACACTTACATCCAACTTGCAAGCTGTTGCCGTTCGCCTTCACTTACCCGGCTTTATGTTTTCTGTTTGCTCTGTGTATTCACCTCCATCGTGTCCCCTCCCTCCGGCAGACGTGCGAGATCTCTTGGCCGCTCACCCAACATCTTTTCTTCTGTGGGGGGATTTTAATGCGCATCACCCCCTTCGGCGTTCGCAAAGGGCTTGTGCGAGGGGAACTCTTCTTTTCGACATTTTTTCTCAGTTTAACCTTTCTATCCTCAGTACCGGTGAGGCTACTTTTATTTCTGATTCTTCTGGTACATTCTCTCACTTGGACCTTGCCGTTTGCTCCATCCAGCTTGCTAGTCGTCTGCAGTGGAACGTCGTCGCTGACACCTACTCCAGCGACCATTACTCCTGCGTCGTTTCTCTTCTGTCACACCACGTACAGCATTCCAGAGTACCTACCTGGATATTCACAAAAGCCGACTGGAGCTTGTATTCCAACCTCGTGCATTTTGACGATCAGCCCTTCACCGACATTAACCACCTGGTGCTGCATTTTACGTCTACAATTTTCTCTGCCGCCGAACGCGCAATTCCCCTTTCATCCTTTCAACCTTGGCGACTGCCTGTTGGTTACCTTTAAGCAATCGCGCGCCAGGGCTCGTCGCATTATTCAGGATAGCAACAAGGCATCTTGGACTCGTTTTGCCGAGTCTTTTAATCGCTTTACGCCTTCACCTGTTGTTTGGGATAAACTTCGTTGCTTCTCAGGTAAAGTGTCACATTGTAATGTGTCTGGCCTTCAGGTTCCCAATGCCACCATAGTGAATCCGGCTGCCATTGCTAACACTCTGGTTGCTGCCCTTGAAGCGGTTTCCAGTTCAGACCATTATTCCGCCGGCTTTCGCTCTATCAAAGACCGGCTGGATTCCGACACCTTTAATTTTCGGTCTGCTAATAATGAGTGTTATAATGAACTTTTCACAATGAGGTAGCTGGAGCACGCTCTTCATTGCTCTAGGCACTCCTCTCCTGGGCCGGATGGCATTCATGTCCTGATGTTAAAGAACTTTTCAGCCGACAGTAAACTTATTCTCTTACAGGTCTATAACCGTATTTGACAAGACGGCCTCTTTCCTTCCGTTTTGGCGCGAAGCCACCATTGTCCCTATACTTAAACCTAGGAAGGATCGCCAACTAACTTCCAGCTACCACCCTATCACCCTCACCAGTTGCCTTTGCAAGGTGATGGAGCGCATGATCAACGGGCGGTTGACATGGTGGCCTGAGTCTCAGAAACTTCTGGCCAACGTTCAGTGCGGATTTCGTCGCCATCGCTCTACCGTCGACCATCTGGTGTCTTTGTCGACGCATATTATGCACGGATTTCTGAGAAAGTGTCAAACGGTGGCTGTATTTTTTGACCTGGAGAAAGCTTATGACACTTGTTGGAGGGGCGGCATTTTACGTACATTCCATGCTTGGAATTTCCACGGTCGTCTTCCCATATTTCTTAGGGAGTTTATGACGGACGCGTCTTTCGTGTACGTGTGGGCTCGGTTTTATCTAGTCGTTTTATTCAAGAGAACGGAGTACTGCAGGGCTCTGTACTCAGTGTCACACTTTTTGCGATTGCTATCAACCTCATTGTTGATTGTATTCCACCTGGCATTTCATCGTCCCTTTCTGTTGACGATTTTGCCATTTATTGCAGTTCCCGGCAGACCTGTCTACTCGAACGCCGTCTCCAGAGCTGTATCGATCGTCTCTACGCCTGGAGTAACGCCAAAGGCTTTAATTTCTCCGCGAAAAATCCGTCTGTATCAATTTCTGGCGCCGGAAGGCTTTCCCTCCGCCCTCTCTCCATCTTGGGCCGGGGATACTTCCCTTTGCAGACGAGGCGAAATTTTTGGGGTTGATATTTGATAGGAAGCGGAGCTGGATTTCGCACATTTGTTTTTAAAAGCAAAGTGTGACCGTTCTCTTAATGCTTTACGTGTTTTAAGTGGCACATCCTGGGGAGCTGTTCGGACTGTCCTTCTACATCTTTATCGCTCTTTGATCCGATCCAAGCTTGATTACGGGTATATTGTCTATTCGTCGGCGCGTCCATCTGTATTACGTCGATTGAATGTCATTCACCATCGTGGCATAGGTGTCGCTACGGGGGCCTTTCCAACCAGCCCTGTATCCAGTCTGTATGCTGAAGCTGCAGAGCCTCCGCTATCCTTCCGGGGTGAGATGCTTTTGTGCAGCTATGCCTGTCGATTCTCAAGCTTGCCTGGCCACCCGTCTTTCGAGGTATTTTACGAAGATTTGCTTGATCGGCAATATTTCGTTAGGTCTTTGCCTTGCTCCCTCCAGGGGTTCGATTTCGAAAGCTTCTTCGGCATTTGGACCTTACGCCAGCGCCGGCCCTTGCCAGGTGAAGAAACGCTCTTTCCTCCATGGTTGCGCGCTGAGGCCCAGTGTCACCTTGGTTTGACGTCAATGTCGAAGCACGAGACCCCTTCTTCAGTTCTTAGCTCAGCCTTTTTAGAACTTCAGGCGCAGTTCGGAGACTTTCGTTTTATATATACTGATGGGTCTAAGACTGCTGTTGGAGTAGGGTGTGCCTTTGTTGATGGTAATCGTAGTTTTACATTTCGTTTACCCGGGCAATGTGCGATTTTTACCGCCGAACTTTTTAGTATTTATCAGTCACTTTTATACGTCCAGCGGTACGACTTACGGCACTGTTTTATTCGTTCAGACTCCCTGAGTGCACTTCGAAGTATTCGCACACTGTACAATTACCACCCCCTTGTACAGCGCATATATAACCTGGTCCACTCGCTTGGTGCCTCTGGCATCTGCGTCTCCTTCATGTGGATTCCAGGTCATGTGGGCATCTCAGAGAACCTGTCTGCCGATGGCGCAGCCAAATCGGCGATTTTATTACCCAGATTTTTTACCTCTGTTGTTCCCTCGTCAGATTCGTGTGTTAGTTTACGTCGCCGCACCCTCTCGCTTTGGCGCGATGAGTGGACGGCCCTCCACAGGAACAAATTGCGGGATGTTATACCTCTCCCGTTAGTCTGGGGTACTTCTTCTCGTTCTACACGTCAGGAAGAGGTACTTTTAGCCCGCTTACGAATTGGACATTGCCCTTTGTCATAGATACATGCTCAATGGTGACCCCGCTCCACTGTGTCAGCAGTGTGATGCGCCCTTAACGGTGCGTCACATTTTAACTGAGTGTCAAGTTTTAGCTCCACTGCGTGTTCGCGTGTGCCTGCCGGTTGGCATAGCCAACGTTTTGGCAGACGACGCGCATGCTGTAGAATGTCTTTTACGTTTTATAAGTGACATTGGTTTTAATCGGCGCAATTGATGCGCTGAGCGTCTTTTAGCTTTGGGATTTCATTGTCAGTTTTAATGGGGCTCTTCTCCCCGACGGACATAAGGCGCTCATGACCCTTGCATTCTACAGTTCTTGACACGTTATTTTATTCTTTTAGTGACCATGATTTTAGTGTGTACATTTTAGTCTTTGGTCTGTTGCGTTTTTTAGTGTTTTTGATCAAGCGGTTTTCTGTGTGCTTTTTAGACTTTTCGAATTCTCAACTTTATATTTTATACATTGTAACGGCGCTAATAACCATAGCAGGTGAGCGCCCTTAAGACCCATCTCATCATCATTTGGCGGGAAGCCACCATTGCATCTATACTTAAGCCTGGTAAGGATCGCCAACTACCATTCAGTTAACGCCCAATCTCCCTCACCAGTTGCGTTTGCAAGGTGATGGAGCGCATGATCAACGGGCGGTTGACATGGTGGCTTGAGTCTCAGAAACTTCTGGCGAACGCTCAGTGTGGATTTCGTCGCCATCGCTCTACCGTCGACCATCTGGTGTCTCTGTCGACGCATATTATGTACGGGTTTCTGAGAGAGTGTCAAACAGTGGCTGTATTTTTTGACCTTTAGAAAGCTATGACACTTGTTGGAGGTGCGGCATTTTACGTACACTCCATGCGTTGAATTTCCGCGGTCGTCTTCCCAAATTTCTTCGGGAGCTTATGGCGGACCGCGTCTTTCGTGTACGTGTGGGCTCGGTTTTATCTAATCGTTTTATTCAAGAGAACGGAGTACCGCAGGGCTCTGTACTCAGTGTCACACTTTTTGCGATTGCTATCAACCCCATTGTTGATTGTATTCCACCTGGAATTTCATCGTCCCTTTTTGCTGACGATTTTGCCATTTATTGCAGTTCACGGCGGACCTGTCTACTCGAACGCCGTCTCCAGCGCTGTATTGACCGTCTCTACGCCTGGAGTAACGCCAACGGCTTTAATTTCTCTGCCGAAATATCCGTCTGTATCAATTTCTGGCGCCGGAAGGCTTTTCCTCCGCCCTCTCTCCATCTTGGGCCAGGGATACTTCCTTTTTCAGACGAGGCGAAATTTTTGGGGTTGATTTTTGATAGGAAGTTCTGTTGGACTTCGCACATTTCCTTTTTAAAAGCAAAGTGTAACCGTTCTCTTAATATTTTGCGTGTTTTAAGTGGCACATCCTGGGGAGCTGATCGGACCGTCCTTCTTCGCCTTTATCACTCTTTGGTCCGATCCAAGCTTGATTACGGGTTCATTGTTTATTCGTCGGCATGTCCATCTGTGTTACGTCGATTGAATGTCATTCACCATCGTGGCATAAGTGTCGGGGGCCTTTCCAACCAGCCCTGTACCTAGCCTATATGCTGAAGCTGCAGAGCCTCCACTGTCCTTCAGGCGTGAGATGCTTTTGTGCAGCTATGCCTGTCGACTCTCAAGCTTGCCTGACCACCCGTCCTTCGCGATATTTTTTGAGGATTCGCTTGATCGCCAATACATAGTTAGCTGCTCTGCATTGCTCCCTCCAGGCGTTCGATTTTGACTGCTACTTCGGCATTTGGACGTTACGCCAGCGCCGGCCCTTCCACGGGGGGAAACGCGTTTTCCTCCATGGTTGCGCGCTGAGGCCCACTGTCACCTTGGGTTAACGTCGATGCTGAAAACTGAGACCCCTGCTGCCGTCCTTAGATCCGCTTTTTTAGAACTACAGGCGCAGTTCTGGGACTGTCATTTTATATATACCGATGGGTCTAAAACTGATGTTGGAGTAGGATGTACCTTTGTTTTTGGTGCACAGAGTTTTACTTTACGTTTACCTGGACAATGTTCGATTTATACCGCCGAAATTTATAGTATACATCAATGTGTTTTATACATTCAGTGGCACGTCTTACGGCGCTGTGGTGTTTGTTCGGACTCTCTGAGTGCCCTTCAGAGTATTCGCGCGCTGTATAGTTACCACCCGCTCGTACAGCGCATACAGCGACCTGCCCCACTCGCTCTGTGCTTCTGGCATCAGCGTCTCCTTCGTGTGGATTCCAGGTCATGTGGGCATCCCAGGCAACGAGTCTGCCGACGCCGCTGCCAAATCGGCGATTTTATCACCCAGATGTTTTACTTGTGTTGCTCCTTCCTCCGATTTTTATGTTATTTTACGTTATCGTATCCTCTCGCGCTGGCGGGATGAGTGAGCGGTTCTTAGGGGGAACAAGTTGCGTGAGGTTAAACCTCTCCCGTTAGTCTGGGGTGCCTCTTCTCGTTCTTCTCGTCGGGAAGAGGTGCTTTTAGCCTGTCTACGAATCGGACATTGTCTTTTTAGCCATAGATACCTGCTCAGTGGTGACCCCGCACCACTCTGTGAGCGGTGTGATGCGCCCTTAACGGTGCGTCACATTTTAGCACAGTGTCAAGTTTTAGCTCCGTTGCGCGTTCGTGTTGGTCTGCCTGTTGGCATAGCCAACGTTTTGGCAGACGACACGCGCGTGCTGTAGAGTGTCTTTTACGTTTTATCAGTGACATTGGATTTACCAGACGCATTTGAGAGCGCTGAGCGTCTTTTGACTGTGTGATTTTATATTGTCTTTTTAATGGGGCATCTCCTTCCCAATGGACATCTGGCGCTCGTGTCCCTCGCATTCTACAGTTCTTGACACGTTGTTTTACTCTTTTATTGACCATGCTTTTAGTGTGTTCGTTTTTGGAATTTGGTGTTTTGTTTTTTACCTTTGGACATCGCGGTTTTGTGTCCTTTTTTTTAAGTATGCGGTGTTTTATCGGATGTTTATTTTTGGACTGTAAGTTTTATACTTTGTAAGGGTGCTGATGACCTTAGCTGTTTAGCGCCCTTAAACCGCATCTCATCATTATCATCATGATCCCTTAAAATTGAGAACACAATGAAACTTATAGATTATTTCAACATAAATGTAAACGATGACGAACTATTTTCTGAAATATGTGCATTGAATGACGTCTTGCCAGACTCAAACATTTCAAACAAATGGGTGACATTCTTTAAGAGATGCAGAGCACATAATTTGCTGAAAGATGTTAAACATATGCCAGCAGCGCCACCGTCCAATGCGTTTGTAGAGCGGATTTTCAGTAAATATCTGGAGCAATGAAAGAAACAGACTGAAAGCCGAACTATTTGTAAATTTTAACTACCGTATGAAATGCGCTGAATTTGCTTAATTTGTCAAATCCGACAACGGGAAATCTGTGAAGTCGGAAAATAAGTATAACTTCAAAATATAACTGGCAAAGAAACTAGAGGCTCGCAGAAATGGCTGGATTCGCAGTATTAACAGTGAGTATGGTGTTAAATAAATACCTGCCTTCCTGTTGTATCAGCTATAATGCGTTTATTGTGTAATTGTTGCTTGTGAATAATAATAAGAAGAAGAAGAATACATTATTGACTTGTCCGGTTTTGGCTCCAGTTAAAGTTGGCAAACCTAGTTCAAAAAAGTGAATTATAATGTGAAAACTGCTGCCCCATGAATCCAAATATTCAAGTGCTGCATCATAGAATGAACATAGGAATAAAAGCTACTGTGAGAAGCCTGTATACTGTTATACAATTCCTTCAACATACATTTAACCTTAAAACTCTCTTCTTCCTTTTTGTTTTACTTCCTCTACTACGTATACTAAGTAGGGGAAGTATTGTATTCCATACCGAGATTTCACTGGAAATACATGTTTTGAGACCTCCTGAATTAAAAAAAAAGAAGCATTTTTGGAAACATGTCCGTGTGTGTGTCTGTGAACAGCATAACTCAGAAACGAACAGATAGACACCAAACTTGGTATTTAGGTTCAGTATCTTCCAGAGATACGACACGAAGGTTTTCAAGAAAATCCCCCCACCCCAGACTACCCTTTACATGGAACATTTTTCGAAAATTTTAATTTTCTCAAAAATGCCTCTAACGATTTTGATTAAAATATCATATGTTTAAGATATTTTCATGACAAATAAAATCTATACCTTGAATTTTCTGGGAATGTGTCCAAAAGTATTCTTCATTGTGAAGACTTTTTCATAACTGGTAAACCATAAGAGATAGGCAAAAGTTTACTACACAAAAAATGTAGATCGCGTTAAAATACAAATTTATGTCATATGGATTTTTTTTTTGAGTGAACCATTTTCGACATATTGCTTGTTATTCCCTTAAATCTGTGGCAAAGGGAATGGTGCTGCGCATAGCAACCAGCTATTAAGACATATGTCTATGCTTAAAGGCTAATGTATTTCTATATTGCCCTTGTAAATACAAAACAAGGGAAACATAGTACGCCTTAAGCGATAGTCAAATATTTTTAGAACTGGTCGCTATGTGTAAAATGTAATTCTCTTTGCATATCAAAAGATCGTTTCTGCAAATGTTTATCTCGATTAATATGAAATAGATGGAGAATAAGGGTTTGTAAAAATACTTTCTACAAGGGTGGAGAAAGTCATGTGAGTGTAACAGATTAGATTTTTTTTACGTTTGTTGTGAGTAATCTAACAGACATTGTCTGTGCAAGCATTCTGCTCTTAGATTTCTCGAATGCTTATTTCAAAAAGATTGATGTGACCATGAGCAAACTTAGATCACTCTTTGTTGATGAAAACTGATTGCAAAGAAAACCTGATTCAGAGATAAGGCGACCATATTTTTGAAACAAGAAAACGGGACATTTTAAATTCTTCTCAGTGAAACATGGGTCAAAAGAGAATGTGTAAAATTGTTTTGTCATAAATACGAAGGTTTCGAAACTAATAAATAAATAAATAATTAATTTGTAAGTTATATATATAACTTCACTCCAGCCAAGCAATCCTGTAGAGTTATTAGTGCAGGAATCATTCCTCATTGATACTTTGTAAATTTTGGTTCAAAACTACATTGGATAAGTTTAGAAGTACAGTCCATTGATCTGAAAGATTGGTTTTGGTGTAAAGTATGGTAAGCAAGCGCTCCTTCAACAGCTGCTAATTTCATATTTTTATTGCCAAAACTTTCACTTTAAAAAGAATAGTCCATACTGTGCTAGAAGAGGCACTTGCGCACATCATTCTTTTGTTTTTCACTGTTTATATGTTGTGATATATCCCTCCGCATGCTTATACTGAAAGTAGATGCACACTGGAACATCTGAGTCACAAATTGTTTTTTTAATGTATGGATATTCCTTTTTCAGGTCATTATTAAAAACACGCTTCCATTTCGTCGGTGGCATATTATTAATTTGAAGTGTTTTACCACTCCCAGTTTTTTTATTTCATAAATGCGCTGTCTTCTACCAAAGTCACAACTTCTTTTAATACGCGTTTACAGTTTTTCTTATTGTTGGCGGCACTCACATGAAACACGGTTTGTTTGTTGATAGCGCAGTTTAATTGTCGTCCGCAACTGTACTTTTCCAAGCGAAGTCTCCACAAGGTTTCAGGTATATACCGCATTTGTTAGTATCTTTAAATTTTTCATCAAAGTGATGCGAAACAGAACATGTTGAGAACTATAGTTAATGGCGTTTTATGCCGATAAGTCATTGCCACAAAAGGAACATTTTGGCGTCACGTTTCTATCTCAAAAGAAAACAAAAGGCGGTACAGGGACTAAAAAAATCACTATCCCGGCTAATATGGGACGTCTGGTCACCTTACTCAGAGAGCAAAAATGGTTTCAGAGTAGGATATAAATTCAGACTTCTTTCAAACTATGAATGCAACAAATGCCACACCGCAATCTGTCTTATCTGCGGAACATGCTGTGACAGGTGCACATGCCCTTCTTCCGCTCAACTTAACTGACTGAAAATGAGCTATTCTGAGCCATCCACTACAATGTTATAAGTGTTTCTTACCACACTTTGAAATTCGTTTAATGATAATGGGTAGACAATTTAAGCCAATTTGGTGGCAGATCAGACATTACATACATTCTCTTTTATAATTTTCAAAACAATAAAACCCTTTAGGGGCTCACCTTATGTGAGTACGGGTTTTTGGAGCACCGGGGGTTCCCGAGCCAATCATCGCCACATTCATCCCCTCATTCCCATCCGGTCGAGGTGGGTTCTTGTCGTGACCGGGAGACACAAGGTAGGCTCTCGTGCGTTCTTTGCATTACATTCATACCGCACCTCACCATCGTTTCTTTCTTCTATTTTATTTCTGCACATTTCGCCCCACGCCCATTCATTTACACGTTTCTTTTACTTCTTCGCCGGCCTGCCTTGAGTGCGAAACGCCCACACACTTTTAGTTTCTTTTAACCTTTTATTTTAATCCTCCGTGGACACAGCCTGACGGATACCCGCGCACTGGGTGCGCAGCTGGCTGAGTGGGTAATGGCGTCATCCCCACCACCCGGGGTCGTCATGTAGGGTTTGTGTTCGTATCCGCTGTTCAACTGCAGTCCCGCGGGGGGGGGGGGGCATTGCATGAACTGCTGACTTCCGACGGCGATTGGGTCCCTCTGTCTATGTTCTGGGGAGGTGTGACCCTGGGATGAGATAGGTATAGATAGGCCACTCACCCAAGCCGGGGTAATGCCCGGGAAGTCAGAGCCCGAGGTCGGAGACGGTTGCAATGGTGGAGGATTTATTTCGCTATGGAGCACCCTTTCTCCATTACTAACAACAAGCGCCGAAATGTCTATGTAACGGAAGTAGCACCGCCGACATCCGGTTGTTACTTGGTCATTTCACGAACAGAAGAAGGACAAAGTTTTGAGAAGGTGAACCCTTTCATTATTCAGAAGGGCATTGACGCTATTGTAGGTGCGGTTCAGTCCTGCACTCGACTTCGAATTGGTTCCTTGTTGCTTCAAAACCAAAACTGAACAGCAAAGTACGTCCCTGTTGCAAGCCACGCTTCTCCACGGTTATCCTATCCGTGTCGAGAAGCACCGTACCTTGAATTCCTGTCGTGGCGTAATTACCAACCATTGCCTCGATGGTATGTCGGACGAAGAACTTGTCGGCTATCTTTCTGATCAAAAGGTGACAGCTGTTCATCGAGTGTAGGCAAAACGCGACGGAATTTTGGTACCAACTCGTACACTGTTTATCACTTTCGACGGCGTCGATCTGCCCACGAGTCCTTCAGCAGGGTACGAGCGTATTGCTGTAAGGCCGTATATACCTAGACCTCTGCGTTGTTTCAAGTGCCAACGTTTTGGGCTTACGCAAGTCTCCTGTAAGACTGCCGTTACCATATGTGCCAGATGTAGCCAGCCGTCGCACGAAGGTACCTGTTTCACAGCTCCCGTCTGCGTTAACTGCAAAGGGTCTCATTCTGCGTCATTTGCCGACTGTCCGCGGTACTTGGACGAGAAGGCGATCCAGGAGATCCGGGTAAAGGAAAAACTCTCCTTCGCTGAAGCCCGGAGGCTTTACCATGCGCGCCAACCTTCACTCCTGCGATCTGGCACATTTAGTTCTGTTGTTGCCTCGCCAGTACCACGAGTAGATGCCGAAACTCAGACCTGGACCATGACTGGATTAACCGCCACTACCATCCGGCCGTCCATTAAAGCTACTGTTACCAAGCCCTATAAACCTGGTCCAAAGTCAATGAAGTCGCAAGCCGCTGAAAAGAAACCCAAGCAGAAACTTCGTAGGGAAGATTTTCTGAAAGACCCTCCGCGTGCGCGCGGTAACAAAAGTTCGCCTTCTCCTCCTCGGAGGTCGCTGTCCCAGGAAGGTCCTGGGACAAGCCGCGCTCAGCGGCACCCCTCACCCATCGCCACCCAGAACCGCTTCACGGCGCTTGAATCGGTTTCTGGCACAGAGCGCGTGGGCCCTCCCACCGAGGAAGCTATGGAGTCTGACCAACTCCATACAAAAAGCCCAAGCCCAAAGGTTAAGCAAAAGCTTCTTTTAAGCCGCCCTTTTAAGTAGACAGTTTATCCCTTTTATTCATGGCTATCCTGTCCTGGAATGTACGTGGTGTACCATCGCATAGGGCGGAACTGCAACTTTTATTGCGTTCCCATTCACCTATGGTCGTGTGTTTGCAGGAGACCAAGCTTCGCCCTCACGACCCTTTCGATCTCCGAGGGTACATTCCGGTTCGCTACGATCTTGAACCGCAGGAGGGTGATCCTGCTCATGGAGGTGTCATGTTGTTAGTGCGTAACGACGTTCATTTTAAACCTGTCACACTTACATCCGACTTGCAAGCTGTTTCCGCTCGCCTTCACTTACCCGGCTTTTTGTTTTCTGTTTGCTCTGTATATTCACCTCCGTCGTCTCCCCTCGCTCTCGCAGACCTTCGAGCTCTCCTGTCCGCTCTCCCAACACCATTTCTTCTGTTGGGAGATTTTAACGCCCATCACCCCCTGTGAGGTTTGCCAAGGGCTTGTGCGAGGGGAACTCTTCTTTCCGACATTTATTATCAGTTCAATCTTTCCATCCTCAATACAGGTACACCTACTTTTATTTCTGATACTTCTGGTACGTTCTCTCACCTGGACCTTGCCATTTGCTCCCTCCAGCTTGCTCATCGTGTTCAGTGGAACGTCGTTGCTGACACCTACTCCAGCGACGATTACCCCTGCATCGTTTCTCTTCTGTCGCACCACGTGCAGCATTCCAGAGTACCTACCTGGATATACCAAAAGCCGACTGGAGGTTGTATTCCAGCCTCGTGCATTTTTACGATCAGCCCTTCGCCGACATTAACCAACTAGTGCAGCATCTTACGTCTACAATTTTCTCTGCCGCCGAACGCGCAATTCCCCGTTCATCCTCTCAACCTCGGCGACCACCTGTTCCGTGCTAGAACGAGGATTGTCGGGACGCCGTTCGTGCCCGTAGGACTGCACTTAGGGTGTTTCGGCGACACCCTACTCTTGTTAATTTGGTGACTTTTAAACAATCGCGCGCCAGGGCTCGTCGCATTATTCAGGATAGCAAGAAGGCGTCGTGGACTCGTTTTGTCGAGTCTTTTATTCGCTTTACGCCTTCATCCGTTGTTTGGGATAAACTTCGTCGCTTCTCATGTAAAGTGTCGCATTGTACTGTTTCTGGCCTTCAGTTTCCAATGCCATCATAGTAGATCCGGCTGCCATCGCTAACACCCTAGGATCTGCCTTTGAGGCGGTTTCCTATTCGGACCATTATTCCGCCGGCTTTCGCTCTATCAAAGACCGGCTGTATTCCGCAACCTATACTTTTCGGTCTGATAATAAGGAGTATTATAATGCCCGTTTTACAATGAGGGAGCTGGAGCACGCTCTTCATTGCTCTAGGCACTCCGCTCCTGGGCCGGACGGCATTCATCTCCTGATGTTAAAGAAACGTTCAGCCGACAGTAAGCGCTATCTCTAACGGGTCTATAATCGTATTTGGCAAGACGGCCTTTTTCCTTCCGTTTGGCGCGAAGCCACCATTGTCCCTATACTTAAGCCTTGGAAGGATCGCCAACTGCCTTCCAGCTACCGCCCTATCTCCCTCACCAGTTGCATTTGCAAGGTGATGGAGCGCATGATCAACGGGCGCTTGACATGGTGGCTTGAGTCTCAGAAACTTCTGGCGAATGCTCAGTGTGGATTTCGTCGCTATCGCTCTACCGTCGACCATCTGGTGTCGCTGTCGACGCATATTATGAATGGATTTCTGAGAAGGTTTCAAACCATGGCTGTATTTGTTCACATGGTGAAAGCTTATCACACTTGTTGGAGGGGAGGCATTTTACGTACACTCCATGCATGGAATATCTGCGGTCATCTTCCCAAATTTCTTCGGGAGTTTATGACGGACCGCGTCTTTCGTGTACGTGTGGGCTCGGTTTTATCTCGTCGTTTTATTCAAGAGAACGGAGTACCGCAGGGCTCTGTACTCAGTGTCACACTTTTTGCGATTGCTATCAACCCCATTGTTGATTGTATTCCACCTGGAATATCATCGTCCCTTTTTGTTGACGATTTTGCTATTTATTGCAGTTCACGGCGGACCTGTCTACTCGAACGCCGTCTCCAGAGCTGTATCGACCGTCTCTACGCCTGGAGTAACGCTAACGGCTTTAATTTCTCCGCCGAGAAATCCGTCTGCATCAACTTCTGGCGCCGAAAGTATTTCCCTCCGCCCTCTCTCCATCTTGGGCCAGGGATACTTCCGTTTGCAGACGAGGCGAAATTTTTGGGGTTGATTTTTGATAGGAAGTTGTGTTGGACCTCGCACGTTTCCTTTTTAAAAGCAAAGTGTGACCGTTCTCTTAATCTTTTACGTGTTTTAAGTGGCACATTCTGGGGAGCTGATCGGACCGTCCTTCTTCGCCTTTATCGCTCTTATGTCCGATCCAAGCTTGATTACGGGTGTATTGTTTATTCGTCGGCACGTCCATCTGTGTTACGTCGATTGAATGCCATTCACCATCGTGGCATAAGAGTCGCTACAGGGGCCTTTCCAACCAGCCCTGTTCTTAGCCTGTATGCTGAAGCTGCAGAGCCTCCGCTGTCCTTCAGGCGTGAGATGCTCTTGTGCAGCTATGCCTGTCGACTCTCAAGCTTGCCTGACCACCCGTCCTTCGAGTTATTTTTCGAGGAGTCACTTGATCGTCCATATTTCATTAGCTCCTCTGCTTTGCTCCCACCAGGGGTTAGCTTTCGACAGCTCCTTCGGCGTTTAGACGTTCCGCCAGCGCCGGCCCTTCCACGGGGGGAAACGCGTTTTCCTCCATGGTCCCGCGCTGAGGGCCACTGTCACCTTGGGCTAACGTCGATGCCGAAGACTGAGACCCTGCTTCAGTCTTTAGATCGGCTTTTTAGAAGTACGGGCTCAATTCGGGGACTGAAAGAAACCAAAGCAGAAACTTCGTAGGGAAGATTTTCTGAAGGACCCTCCGCGTAAGAAAAGTTCACCTTCTCCTCCTCGGAGCTCGGAGTCCCAGGACGGGACTCCATACCAAAAGCCCGAACCCAAATGTTAAGCCCAAGGTAATTTTGAGCCGACCTTCTAAGTAAGTAGTTTATCCCTTTTCTTTATGGCTATCCTGACCTGGAATTTACGTGGTGTACAATTGCATAGGGCGGAATAGCAACATTTATTGCGTTCCCATTCGCTTACGGTCGTGTGTTTGCAGGAGACTAAGCTTCGCCCTCACGATCCTTTTGATCTCCGAGGATGTACTCCGGTTCGCTACGGCCTTGAACCGGAGGAGGGTACTCCTGCTCATGGAGCTGTCATGATATTAGTGCGTAACGACGTTCATTTTCAACGTCTCACTCCTAAGTCCGACTTGCAAGCTGTTGCCATTAGACTGCAGTTACCCACTTTTTTCTTTTCTGTTTGCTCTGTGTATTCACCTTTATCGTCTCCCTTTGCTCCAGCGGACATTCTATCTCTTCTGTCCGCTCTCCCAACACCATTTCTTCTGTTGGGAGATTTCAAAGCACATCACCCCCTGTGGGGTTTGCCAAGGGCCTGTGTGAGGGGAACTCTTCTTCCTGACATTTTTGATCAGTTCAATCTCTCTATTCTCAATACAGGTGAGCCTACGTTTCTTTCTGATTCTTCCGGTACATTTTCTCACTTGGACCTTGCCATTTGCTCACTCCAGCTTGCTAGTCGTCTGCAGTGGAACGTCGTCGCTGTTACCTACTCCAGCGACCATTGCCCCTGCATCGTTTCGCTTCTGTCACACCACGTACAGCATTCCAAAGTAGCTACCTGGATATTTACAAAAGTCGATTGGAGCTTTTATTCCAGTCTCGTGCCTTTTGACGATCAACCCTTCAGCTACGTTAACCAACTAGTGCAGCACCTTACGTCTACGATTTTCTCTGCCGCCGAATGCGAAATTCCCCGTTCATCCTCTCAACCTCGGTGAATGCCTGTTCCGTGGTGGAACGTGGCATGTAGGGACGCCGTTTGTCCCCGTAGATCTGCACTTAGGGTGTTTCGGCGACACCCTAACTTGATAATTTGGTGACTCTTAAACAATCGCGCGCCAGGGCTCCTCGCATTATTCAGGATAGCAAGAAGGCGCCTTGCACTCCTTTAGTCGAGTCTTTTAATCGCTTTACGCCTTCATCTGTTGTTTGGGATAAACTTCGTCGCTTTTCAGGTAAAATGTCGCATTGTACTGTTTCTGGCCTTCAGGTTTCCAATGCCACCATAGTGGATCCGGCTGCCATCGCTAACACCCTAGGATCTGCCTTTGAGGCGGTTTCCTGTTCAGACCATTATTCCGCCGGTTTTCGCAGTATTAAGGACCGGCTGGATTCCGCACCATATACTTTTCGGTCTGCTAACACTGAATGTTATAACGAACTTTTTACAATGAGGGAGCTGGAGCACGCTCTTCATTGCTCTAGGCACTCCGCTCCTGGGCCGGACGGCATTCATCTCCTGATGTTAAAGAAACGTTCAGCCGACAGTAAGCGCTATCTCTAACGGGTCTATAATCGTATTTGGCAAGACGGCCTTTTTCCTTCCGTTTGGCGCGAAGCCACCATTGTCCCTATACTTAAGCCTGGGAAGGATCGCCAACTGCCTTCCAGCTACCGCCCTATCTCCCTCACCAGTTGCATTTGCAAGGTGATGGAGCGCATGATCAACGGGCGCTTGACATGGTGGCTTGAGTCTCAGAAACTTCTGGCGAACGCTCAGTGTGGATTTCGTCGCTATCGCTCTACCGTCGACCATCTGGTGTCGCTGTCGACGCATATTATGAATGGATTTCTGAGAAGGTTTCAAACCATGGCTGTATTTGTTCACATGGTGAAAGCTTATCACACTTGTTGGAGGGGAGGCATTTTACGTACACTCCATGCATGGAATATCTGCGGTCATCTTCCCAAATTTCTTCGGGAGTTTATGACGGACCGCGTCTTTCGTGTACGTGTGGGCTCGGTTTTATCTCGTCATTTTATTCAAGAGAACGGAGTACCGCAGGGCTCTGTACTCAGTGTCACACTTTTTGCGATTGCTATCAACCCCATTGTTGATTGTATTCCACCTGGAATTTTATCGTCCCTTTTTGTTGACGATTTCGATATTTATTGCAGTTCACGGAGGACCTGTCTACTCGAACGCCGTCTCCAGAGCTGTATCGACCGTCTCTACGCCTGGAGTAACGCCAACGGCTTTAATTTCTCCGCCGAGAAATCCGTCTGCATCATCTTTTGGCGCCGGAAGTATTTCCCTCCGCCCTCTCTCCATCTTGGGCCAGGGATACTTCCGTTTGCAGACGAAGCGAAATTTTTGGGGTTGATTTTTGATAGGAAGTTGAGTTGGACCTCGCACGTTTCCTTTTTAAAAGCAAAGTGTGACCGTTCTCTTAATATTTTACGTGTTTTAAGTGGCACATCCTGGGGAGCTGATCGGACCGTCCTTCTTCGCCTTTATCGCTCTTTGGTCCGATCCAAGCTTGATTACGGGTGTATTGTTTATTCGTCGGCACGTCCATCTGTGTTACGTCGATTGAATGTCATTCACCATCGTGGCATAAGAGTCGCTACAGCAACCTTTCCAACTAGCCCTGTACCCAGTCTGTACGCAGAAGCTGCAGAGCCTCCGCTGTCCTTCCGGCGTGAGATGCTTCTGTGCAGCTAAGCTTGTCGACTCTCAAGCTTGCCTAACCACCCGTCCTTCGATGTATTTTACGAGGATTCGCTTGATCGCCATAATTTCGTTAGCTCCTCTGCATTGCTCCCTCCAGGGGTTCGATTTCGACTGCTACTTCGGCATTTGGACGTTACGCCAGCGCCGGCCCTTACCCGAGGGGAAACGCGCTTTCCTCCATGGTCGCGCGCTTAGGCCCACATCCACCTTGGGCTAACGTCGATGCCGAAGAATGCGGCCCCTGCTTCTGTTTTTAGATCCGCCTATTTAGAACTACAGGCGCAGTTCGGGGACTGTCATTTTATATATACTGATGGGTCTAAGACTGATGTTGGGGTAGGATGTGGCTTTGTTTTTGGTGTACAGAGTTTTACTTTTCGTTTACCTCGACAATGTTCAATTTTTACCGCCGAACTGTTTAGCATTTATCAATCTGTTTTATACATTCAGCGGCACGACTTACGGCACTGTTTTATTTGTACGGACTCTCTGAGTGCCCTTCAGACTATTCATGCGCTGTACCATTACCACCCACTCGTACAGCGCATACATGACCTACTCCACTCGCTTGGTGTCTCTGGTATCAGAGTGTCCTTCATGTGGATTCCAGGTCATGTGGGCATCTCAGGTAATGAGTCTGCCAACGCCGCTGCGAAATCGGCGATTTTATTACCCAGATTTTTTACTTCTGTTGTTCCCTCGTCAGATTCGTGTGTTATTTTACGTCGCCGCATCCTCTCGCGCTGGCACGATGAGTGGACGGCCCTCAGGGGGAACAAGTTGCCGGAGGTTAAGCCTTTCCCGTTCCTCTGGGGTACCTCTTCTCGTTCTTATCGTCGGGAAGAGGTAATTCTAGCTCGTCTACGGATTGGACATTGTGTTTTTAGTCATAGGTATTTGCTCAGTGGTGACCCCGCACCACTCTGTGGGCAGTGTGACGTGCCCTTAACGGTGCGTCACATTTTAACAGAGTGTCAGGTTTTAGCTGCATTGCGTGCTCGTGTGGGTCTGCCTGTTGGCCTAGCCAACGTTTTGGCAGACGACACGTGTGCTGTAGAAAGTGTTTTACGTTTTATTCGTGATAGTGATTTTAATCTGCGCATTTAATGCGATGAGCGTCTTTTAGCGTAGTAATTTTATACTCTCTATTTTTTATGGGGACTTTAATACCCAGTGGACAAAAGGCGCCCATGTCCTTCGCATTCTACAATCCTTGACACGTTTTAATCTTTTATTGCCTATGCTTTTAGTGTGTTGGTTTTTCAGATATATTTATTGTTATTATTGTTGTTATTGTTATTATTGTTATTGTTTTTATTGTTATTGTTATTCTATTGTTATTTTTAACTTTGTTGAAATCGCGGGTTTGTGTCCCGTTTTTTAATTATGCGGTTTTTTACGTGTCTTTTATATTTTGACCTTATATTCTACACATTGTAAGGGCGCTGATGACCGCAGCAGTTTAGCGCCCTTAAACCGCATATCATCATCATCATCATTCCAAGGTACCTACCTGGATATTCGCAAAAGCCGACTGGAGCTTGTATTCCAGCCTCGTGCATTTTGACGACCAGCCCTTCTCCGACATTAACCAACTAGTGCAGCACCTTACCTCTATTATTTTCTCTGCCGCCGAACGCGCAATACCCCGTTCATCCTCCCAACCTCGGTGGCCACCTGTTCCGTGGTGGAACGAGGATTGTCGGGACGCCGTTCGTGCCCGTAGGACTGCACTTAGGGTGTTTCGGCGACACCCTACACTTGATAATTTGGTGCCTTTTAAACAATCGCACGCCAGGGCTCGTCGCATTATTCAGGATAGCAAGAAGGCATCTTGGGCTCGTTTTGTCGAGTCTTTTAATCGTTTTACGCCTTCATCTGTTGTTTGGGATAAACTTCGTCGCTTCTCAGGTAAAGTGTCACATTGTACTGTTTCTGGCCTTCAGGTTTCTAATGCCACCATAGTGGATCCGGCTGCCATCGGTAACACTCTGGGTGCTGCCTTTGAGGCGGTTTCCAGTTCAGACCATTATTCCGCCGGCTTTCGCTCTATTAAAGACCGGCTGGATTCCGCATCATATACTTTTCGGTTTGCTATTGTTGAATGCTATAACGAACTATTCACAATAAGGGAGCTGAAGCACGCTCTTCATTGCTCTCAGCACTCCAATCCTGGGCCGGACGGCATTCATGTCCTGATGTTAAAGAACCTTTCAGCCGACAGTAAACTATTTCTCTTACAGGTCTATAACCGTATTTGGCAAGACGGCATTTTTCCTTCCGTTTAGCGCGAAGCCACCATTGTCCCTATACTTAAGCCTGGGAAGGATCGCCACTACCTACCAGGTACCGCCCTATCTCCCACACCAGCTGCATTTGCAAGGTGATGGAGCGCATGATCAACGGGCGGTTGACATGGTGGCTTGAGTCTCAGAAACTTCTTGCGAACGCTCAGTGCGGGTTTCGTCGCTATCGCTCTACCGTCGACCATCTGGTGTCCTTGTCGACGCATATTATGAATGGATTTCTGAGAAAGTGTCAAACCGTGGCTGTATTTTTTGACCTGGAGAAAGCTTATGACACTTGTTGGAGGGGCGGCATTTTACATACACTTCACAATTGGAATATCCGCGGTCGTCTTCCTATATTTTTTCGGGAGTTTATGACGGACCGCGTCTTTCATGTACGTGTGGGCTCGGTTTTATCTCGTCGTTTTATTCAAGAGAACGGAGTTCCGCAGGACTCTGTACTCAGTGTCACACTTTTTGCGATTGCTATCAACCCCATTGTCGATTGTATTCCACCTGGCATTTCATCGTCCCTTTTTGTTGACGATTTCGCTATTTATTGCAGTTCACGGCGGACCTGTCTACTCGAACGCCGTCTCCAGAGCTGTATCGACCGTCTCTACGCCTGGAGTAACGCCAACGGCTTTAATTTCTCCGCCGAGAAATCCGTCTGCATCAACTTCTGGCGCCGGAAGGCTTTCCCTCCGCCCTCTCTCCATCTTGGGCCAGGGATACTTCCGTTTGCAGACGAGGCGAAATTTTTGGGGTTGATTTTTGATAGGAAGTTGTGTTGGACCTCGCACGTTTCCTTGTTAAAAGCAAAGTGTGACCGTTCTCTTAACCTTTTACGTGTTTTAAGTGGCACATCCTGGGGAGCTGATCGGACCGTCCTTCTTCGCCTTTATCCCTCTTTGGTCCGATCCAAGCTTGATTACGGGTGTATTGTTTATTCGTCGGCACTTCCATCTGTGTTACGTCGATTGAATGCCATTCACCATCGTGGCATAAGAGTCGCTACAGGGGCCTTTCCAACTAGCCCTGTACCCAGTCTGTACGCAGAAGCTGCAGAGCCTCCGCTGACCTTCCGGCGTGAGATGCTTTTGTGCAGCTATGCTTGTCGGCTCTCAAGCTTGTCTAACCACCCGTCCTTCGATGTATTTTACGAGGATTCGCTTGATCGCCAATATTTCGTTAGCTCCTCTGCATTGCTCCCTCCAGGGGTTCGATTTCGACTGCTACTTCGGCATTTTGACGTTACGCCAGCGCCGGCCCTTACCCGAGGGGAAACGCGTATTCCTCCATGGTCGCGCGCTGAGGCCCACATCCACTTTGGGCTAACGTCGATGCCGAAAAATGCGACCCCTGCTTCTTTTCTTAGATCCGCCTTTTTAGATTTAAAGGCGCAGTTCGGGGACTGTCATTTTATATATACTGATGGGTCTAAGACTGATGTTGGAGTAGGATGTGGCTTTGTTTTTGGTGTACAGAGTTTTACTTTTCGTTTACCTCGACAATGTTCAATTTTTACCGCCGAACTGTTTAGCATTTATCAATCTGTTTTATACATTCAGCGGCACGACTTACGGCACTGTTTTATTTGTACGGACTCTCTGAGTGCCCTTCAGACTATTCATGCGCTGTAACATTACCACCCACTCGTACAGCGCATACATGACCTGCTCCACTCGCTTGGTGTCTCTGGCATCAGCGTGTCCTTCATGTGGATTCCAGGTCATGTGGGCATCTCAGGTAATGAGTCTGCCGACGCCGCTGCGAAATCGGCGATTTTATTACCCAGATTTTTTACTTCTGTTGTTCCCTCGTCAGATTCGTGTGTTATTTTACGTCGCCGCATCCTCTCGCGCTGGCGCGATGAGTGGACGACCCTCCGGGGGAACAAGTTGCGGGAGGTTAAGCCTTTCCCGTTGATCTGGGGTACCTCTTCTCGTTCTTGTCGTCGGGAAGAGGTAATTTTAGCTCGTCTACGGATTGGACATTGTGTTTTTAGTCATAGGTATTTGCTCAGTGGTGACCCCGCACCACTCTGTGGGCAGTGTGACGTGCCCTTAACGGTGCGTCACATTTTAACAGAGTGTCAGGTTTTAGCTGCATTGCGTGCTCGTGTGGGTCTGCCTGTTGGCCTAGCCAACGTTTTGGCAGACGACACGCGTGCTGTAGAATGTGTTTTACGTTTTATTCATGACAGTGATTTTAATCTGCACATTTAATGCGTTGGGCGTCTGTTAGCTTAGTACTTTTATTGTGTCTGTTTTTATGGGAACTCTTATCCCCAGTAGACTTATGGCGCTCATGTCCCTTGCATTCTACAGTTCCTGACACGTTTTAATCTTTTATTGCCTATGCTTTTATTGTGTTGGTTTTTCAGATATTTGTATTGATCATATTGTTGTTATTGTTATTATTGTTGTTATTGTTATTATTGTTGTATTGTTATTATTGTTGCTATTGTTATTATTGTTATTGTTATATTATTGTTAGTTTTAGCTTTTTGAACATCACGGGTTTGTGTCCCGTTTTTTAAATATGCGGTGCTTTTACCTGTTTTATACTTTGACCTTATCTTTTATACATTGTAAGGGCGCTATTGACCATAGCAGTTTAGCGCCCTTAAACCGCATATCATCATCATCCCAAGTTTATTGATTTATATGGAAGCTGAACGCTATTGAAAGAAACAGGTCTGAGTAGGACATACAGAGTCCTTCCTTGATAATCACTGCTGGAGGTTTGGGGGGGAGTCCTAAGTTTATTGACTTATATGGAAACTGAACGCTATTGAAAGAAACAGGTCTGAGTAGGACATACAGAGTCCTTCCTTGATAATCACTGCTGGAGGTTTGGGGGGGGAGTCCCAAGTTTATTGATTTATATGGAAGCTGAACGCTATTGAAAGAAACAGGACTGAGTAGGACATACAGAGTCCTTCCTTGATAATCACTGCTGGAGATTTGGGGGGAGTCCCAAGTTTATTGATTTATATGGAAACTGAACGCTATTGAAAGAAACAGGTCTGAGTAGGACATACAGAGTCCTTCCTTGATAATCACTGCTGGAGGTTTGGGGGGGAGTCCCAAGTTTATTGATTTATATGGAAGCTGAACGCTATTGAAAGAAACAGGTCTGAGTAGGACATACAGAGTCCTTCCTTGATAATCACTGCTGGAAGTTTGGGGGGGGAGTCCCAAGTTTATTGATTTATATGGAAGCTGAACGCTATTGAAAGAAACAGGTCTGAGTAGGACATACAGATTCCTTCCTTGATAATCACTGCTGGAGGTTTGGGGGGAGTCCCAAGTTTATTGATTTATATGGAAGCTGAACGCTATTGAAAGAAACAGGTCTGAGTAGGACATACAGAGTACTTCCTTGATAATCACTGCTGGAGGTTTGGGGGGGGAATCCCAAGTTTATTGATTTATATGGAAGATGAACGCTATTGAAAGAAACAGGTCTGAGTAGGATATACAGAGTCGTTCCTTGATAATCACTGCTGGAAGTTTGGGGGGGGGAGTCCCAAGTTTATTGATTTATATGGAAACTGAACGCTATTGAAAGAAACAGGTCTGAGTAGGACATACAGAGTCCTTCCTTGATAATCACAGCTGGAGCTTTGGGGGGAGTCCCAAGTGTACTGATTTATTTGGAAACTGAACGCTATTGAAAGAAACAGGTCTGAGTAGGACATACAGAGTCCTTCCTTGATAATCACTGCTGGAAGTTTGGGGGGTGGGAGTCCCAAGTTTATTGATTTATATGGAAACTGAACGCTATTGAAAGAAACAGGTCTGAGTAGGACATACAGAGTCCTTCCTTGATAATCACTGCTGGAGATTTGGGGGGGGGGGAATCCCAAGTTTATTGATTTATATGGAAGATGAACGCTATTGAAAGAAACAGGTCTGAGTAGGATATACAGAGTCCTTCCTTGATAATCACTGCTGGAAGTTTGGGGGGGGAGTCCCAAGTTTATTGATTTATATGGAAACTGAACGCTAATGAAAGAAACAGGTCTGAGTAGGACATACAGAGTCCTTCCTTGATAATCACTGCTGGAGCTTTGGGGTGAGTCCCAAGTGTACTGATTTATTTGGAAACTGAACGCTATTGAAAGAAACAGGTCTGAGTAGGACATACAGAGTCCTTCCTTGATAATCACTGCTGGAAGTTTGGGGGGTGGGAGTCCCAAGTTTATTGATTTATATGGAAACTGAACGCTATTGAAAGAAACAGGTCTGAGTAGGACATACAGAGTCCTTCCTTGATAATCACTGCTGGAGGTTTTGGGAGGGGAGTTCAAGTTTATTGATTTATATGGAAACTGAACGCTATTGAAAGAAACAGGTCTGAGTAGGACATACAGAGTCCCTCCTTGATAATCACTGCTGGAGCTTTGGGGGGGGGAATCCCAAGTTTATTGATTTATATGGAAGATGAACGCTATTGAAAGAAACAGGTTTGAGTAGGATATACAGAGTCCTTCCTTGATAATCACTGCTGGAAGTTTGGGGGGGGGAGTCCCAAGTTTATTGATTTATATGGAAACTGAACGCTATTGAAAGAAACAGGTCTGAGTAGGACATACAGAGTCCTTCCTTGATAATCACTGCTGGAGCTTTGGGGTGAGTCCCAAGTGTACTGATTTATTTGGAAACTGAACGCTATTGAAAGAAACAGGTCTGAGTAGGACATACAGAGTCCTTCCTTGATAATCACTGCTGGAAGTTTGGGGGGTGGGAGTCCCAAGTTTATTGATTTATATGGAAACTGAACGCTATTGAAAGAAACAGGTCTGAGTAGGACATACAGAGTCCTTCCTTGATAATCACTGCTGGAGGTTTTGGGGGGGGGGGAGTTCAAGTTTATTGATTTATATGGAAACTGAACGCTATTGAAAGAAACAGGTCTGAGTAGGACATACAGAGTCCCTCCTTGATAGTCACTGCTGGAGCTTTGGGGGGGAGTCCCAAGTTTATTGATTTATATGGAAACTGAACGCTATTGAAAGAAACAGGTCTGAGTAGGACATACAGAGTCCTTGCTTGATAATCACTGCTGGAGGTTTGGGGGGAGTCCCAAGTTTATTGATTTATATGGAAACTTAACGCTATTGAAAGAAACAGTTCTGAGTAGGACATACAGAGTCCTTCCTTGATAATCACTGCTGGAGGTTTGGGGGGGAGTCCCAAGTTTATTGATTTATATGGAAGCTGAACGCTATTGAAAGAAACAGGTCTGAGTAGGACATACAGAGTCCTTCCTTGATAATCATTGCTGGAAGTTTAGGCGGGGGGGAGTCCCAAGTTTATTGATTTATATGGAAACTGAACGATATTGAAAAAAACAGGCCTGAGTAGGACATACATAGTCCTTCCCTGATAATCACTGCTGGAGGTTTGGGGAGGTATCCCAAGTTTATTGATTTATATAGAAACTGAACTCTGTTGAAAGAAACAGGTCTGAGTAGGACATACAGAGTCCTTCCTTGATAATCACTGCTGGAGGTTTGGGGGGGAGTCCCACGTTTATTGATTTATATGGAAACTGAACGCTATTGAAAGAAACAGGTCTGAGTAGGACATACAGAGTCCTTCCTTGATAATCACTGCTGGAGATTGGGGGGGGGGGAATCCCAAGTTTATTGATTTATATGGAAGATGAACGCTATTGAAAGAAACAGGTCTGAGTAGGATATACAGAGTCCTTCCTTGATAATCACTGCTGGAAGTTTGGGGGAGAGTCCCAAGTTTATAGATTTATATGGAAACTGAACGCTATTGAAAGAAACAGGTCTGAGTAGGACATACAGAATCCTTCCTTGATAATCACTGCTGGAGCTTTGGGGGGAGACCCAAGTGTACTGATTTATTTGGAAACTGAACGCTATTGAAAGAAACAGGTCTGAGTAGGACATACAGAGTCCTTCCTTGATAATCACTGCTGGAGCTTTGGGGGGAGACCCAAGTGTACTGATTTATTTGGAAACTGAACGCTATTGAAAGAAACAGGTCTGAGTAGGACATACAGAGTCCTTCCTTGATAATCACTGCTGGAGCTTTGGGGTGAGTCCCAAGTGTACTGATTTATTTGGAAACTGAACGCTATTGAAAGAAACAGGTCTGAGTAGGACATACAGAGTCCTTCCTTGATAATCGCTGCTGGAGCTTTGGGGGAGAGTCCCAAGTTTATTGATTTATATGGAAGATGAACGCTATTGAAAGAAACAGGTCTGAGTAGGACATACAGAATCCTTCCTTGATAATCACTGCTGGAGGTTTTGGGGGGGAGTTCAAGTTTATTGATTTATATGGAAACTGAACGCTATTGAAAGAAACAGGTCTGAGTAGGACATACAGAGTCCTTCCTTGATAATCACTGCTGGAGCTTTGGGGTGAGTCCCAAGTGTACTGATTTATTTGGAAACTGAACGCTATTGAAAGAAACAGGTCTGAGTAGGACATACAGAGTCCTTCCTTGATAATCGCTGCTGGAAGTTTGGGGGGTGGGAGTCCCAAGTTTATTGATTTATATGGAAACTGAACGCTATTGAAAGAAACAGGTCTGAGTAGGACATACAGAGTCCTTCCTTGATAATCACTGCTGGAGGTTTTGGGATGGGAGTTCAAGTTTATTGATTTATATGGAAACTGAACGCTATTGAAAGAAACAGGTCTGAGTAGGACATACAGAGTCCTTCCTTGATAATCACTGCTGGAGGTTTGGGGGGGAGTCCCAAGTTTATTGATTTATATGGAAGCTGAACGCTATTGAAAGAAACAGGTCTGAGTAGGACATACAGAGTCCTTCCCTGATAATCATTGCTGGAAGTTTGGGCGGGGGGGAGTCCCAAGTTTATTGATTTATATGGAAACTGAACGATATTGAAAAAAACAGGTCTGAGTAGTACATACATAGTCCTTCCCTGATAATCACTGCTGGAGGTTTGGGGAGGTATCCCAAGTTTATTGATTTATATAGAAACTGAACTCTGTTGAAAGAAACAGGTCTGAGTAGGACATACAGAGTCCTTCCTTGATAATCACTGCTGGAGGTTTGGGGGGGAGTCCCACGTTTATTGATTTATATGGAAACTGAACGCTATTGGAAGAAACAGGTCTGAGAAGGACATACAGAGTACTTCCTTGATAATAACTGCTGGAGGTTTGGGGGGGAGTCCCAAGTTTATTGATTTATATGGAAACCGAACGCTATTGAAAGAAACAGGTCTGAGTAGGACATACAGAGTCCTTCCTTGATAATCACTGCTGGAGGTGTGGAGGGGGGAGTCCCAAGTTTATTGATTTATATGGAAGCTGAACGCTATTGAAAGAAACAGGTCTGAGTAGGACATACAGAGTCCTTCCTTTATAATCACTGCTGGAGGTTTGGGGGGTGGGAGTCCCAAGTTTATTGATTTATATGGAAACTGAACGCTATTGAAAGAAACAGGTCTGAGTAGGACATACAGAGTCCTTCCTTGATAATCACTGCTGGAGCTTTGGGGGGGAGTCCCAAGTTTATTGATTTATATGGAAGGCGAACGCTATTGAAAGAAACAGGTCTGAGTAGGACATACAGATTCCTTCCTTGATAATCACTGCTGGAGGTTTGGGGGGGAGTCCCAAGTTTATTGATTTATATGGAAACTGAACGCTATTGAAAGAAACAGGTCTGAGTAGGACATACAGAGTCCTTCCTTGATAATCACTGCTGGAGCTTTGGGGGGGAGTCCCAAGTTTATTGATTTATATGGAAGCTGAACGCTATTGAAAGAAACAGGTCTGAGTAGGACATACAGAGTCCTTCCTTGATAATCACTGCTGGAGTTTTGGGGGGGGAGTCCCAAGTCTATTGATTTATATGGAAGCTGAACGCTATTGAAAGAAACAGGTCTGAGTAGGACATACAGAGTCCTTCCTTGATAATCACTGCCGGAGGTTTTGGGGGGGAGTTCCAAGTTTATTGATTTATATAGAAGCTGAACGCTATTGAAAGAAACAGGTCTGAGTAGGACATACAGTGTCCTTCCTTGATAATCACTGCTGGAGCTTTGGGGGGGAGTCCCAAGTTTATTGATTTATATGGAAACTGAACGCTATTGAAAGAAACAGGTCTGAGTAGGACATACAGAGTCCTTCCTTGATAATCACTGCTGGAGATTTGGGGGGGTCCCAGGTTTATTGATTTATATGGAAGCTGAACGCTATTGAAAGAAACAGGTCTGAGTAGGACATACAGAGTCCTTCCTTGATAATCACTGCTGGAGGTTTGGGGGGTGGAAGTCCCAAGTTTATTGATTTATATGGAGACTGAGCGCTATTGAAAGAAACAGGTCTGAGTAGGACATACAGAGTCCTTCCTTGATAATCACTGCTGGAGGTTTGGGGGGGAGTCCCAAGTTTATTGATTTATATGGAAACTGAACGCTATTGAAAGAAACAGGTCTGAGTAGGACATACAGGGTCCTTCCTTGATAATCACTGCTGGAGCTTTGGGGGGGGGGAGTCCCAAGTTTATTGATTTATATGGAAGCTGAACGCTATTGAAAGAAACAGGTCTGAGTAGGACATACAGAGTCCTTCCTTGATAATCGCTGCTGGAGGTTTGGGGGGGTGTCCCAAGTTTATTGATTTATATGGAAACTGAACGCTATTGAAAGAAACAGGTCTGAGTAGGACATACAGAGTCCTTCCTTGATAATCACTGCTGGAGGTTTGGGGGGGGGGAGTCCCAAGTTTATTGATTTATATGGAAGCTGAACGCTATTGAAAGAAACAGGTCTGAGTAGGACATACAGAGTCCTTCCTTGATAATCACTGCTGGAGGTGTGGGGGGTGGAAGTCCCAAGTTTATTGATTTATATGGAGACTGAGCGCTATTGAAAGAAACAGGTCTGAGTAGGACATACAGAGTCCTTCCTTGATAATCACTGCTGGAGGTTTGGGGGGGGGGAGTCCCAAGTTTATTGATTTATATGGAAACTGTACGCTATTGAAAGAAACAGGTCTGAGTAGGACATACAGAGTCCTTCCTTGATAATCACTGCTGGAGCTTTGGGGGGGGGGAGTCCCAAGTTTATTGATTTATATGGAAGCTGAACGCTATTGAAAGAAACAGGTCTGAGTAGGACATACAGAGTCCTTCCTTGATAATCGCTGCTGGAGGTTTGGGGGGGTGTCCCAAGTTTATTGATTTATATGGAAACTGAACGCTATTGAAAGAAACAGGTCTGAGTAGGACATACAGAGTCCTTCCTTGATAATCACTGCTGGAGGTTTTGGGGGGGAGTCCCAAGTTTATTGATTTATATGGAAGCTGAACGCTATTGAAAGAAACAGGTCTGAGTAGGACATACAGAGTCCTTCCTTGATAATCACTGCTGGAGGTGTGGGGGGGGGAGCCCGAGGTTTATTGATTTATAATTTATCCCTTAAATGTAGGAGAGCCAGACAATATTCACAAAATTAATCAATTTCACGATTTTAGGGTGTTTTGAATATTTGAGATTGTGCAACCAGAATATGTACTCAAAATGCTAATTTCGACATATAAGATATAATTAACTTGTTAATGCAGGTGTATTTATTTAGGACACGCCCCCTTACTTTCATATTTCTATGTTTGCTAAGTACGAAAGACAGATTTCTGAACTCGCCTAAAGAGACACCAAGAGCCCTGATTATGGTGCTGGACTCTTCTTGTAAGTGGGTGGCAATTTCTTCTATATGTCTATATTTGCTAGCATAGAAAAGATAGATTTCTAGGCCCACCTAAAGAGACACCACACCAAGAACCCTGGACTACTCTTGTGAGTGGGAGTTTGAAGTCTGTAAACCTGTTTTTCTCATTTAGGTACACATTATTACTGCTCTGTAGGCCTGCTTATTAATATCACTGCATTGGGTGAAACAGTGAATTCTAAGCAGTTTAGTTTCATAAAATCTGATATGCTGCATTCACATGACATTCTCTGCTCTTCTATCTACTTATTGTTAATCGTTCGTTTAGCATTTAGAATTTTCGTACGAGATATAAGAATGCAGATGCACACAGATTTTTAAAAAGTCGGTCTCCATATGATGATTTGAAATTCTATTCTCTTTGCATGAACACGAACAAATAAAAAGTGAAAGGAATACTGATTTGCAGTTGAGAAAAGTAAAAAGTAATTGAAAGTTCAAACCAATAACAAAATATTTTGGAAACGATTAATGCCACAAAAAGTTGTACACAAATTGTGTACTTTAACAGCTCCACATTTGTTGTCTAAGATTTTATCTGTCTATTACGGTCTACCAGACGTTATTCCGAATGGAGGTGACTTCATAGGCTATTCCTAGAAAGTTCAAGATATACTTTCATTTGTCATGAAATTATCTTAAACTTGCGATATTTTAATCAAAACCGTTAAACCACTTTTCGAGAAAATGGAAAAATAACCAAACTTTCACGTGTAAAATAAATGTAGTTTAGGGTGCGAGGAAACACCTCGTGTCGCAGGATCGTTGGTATTTAATTGACTTTTGACATGGCGCGCACGTACACACGGACCTTTATATAAGAGTACTTTTTTGGATACAGGGAGCTTAAAACGTGCATTTTGATGAAATCTTAGTATTGAATAGAATAGTTCCTCTGTAGTTGAGAAAGACACATTTCCGTGAGTAGAAAATAAATAGCGACTTGGAGCCATAAAGGATATGCCGCCATCTGATAAGGTTCTTTGATCTATGCCGACAAGCCCCACCCCCTCCTTTGAGGCCTCACATGCCGCCCTGGTCGCGTGGCGCTAGCTCCGCCCCCCTTCCCTTTGTGGCCTCACCTAATGCCGACTGGTTCTGTGCCGGCAGGTCCTCCCCCCTCCCCCCTGTGGTCTGGTCACGTGTCGGTGGCCCGCCCCCCCTCCCTCCCCCATACGCGTACCCTCCCTCCTCTTTGTGTTCTGGTTGGTTCCCTGTGGATAGGTGGGAGAGTGTGTATTGTTCCTATACGGTGACTACATTCCCGCCCCCTCATTGTGACTTGTCTAAATCCCTGCCGTGTGATTGGCTTGGGGTAGGGGATGTGACGCTCGGGGTGAGGGGGTATATGTGGGGGTTCTCGGTGCGTGACGTTGGCTTGGAAATCCACCCTGGCGATGTGGGAATGCGATTCTCGATGCCTGCCGCACATCGGCAAATCGTTTGAGTACATAATTGTGTCAATCAATTAGGTAATGTGTTATTGAAAAAATAAGAATGCCCATCATATTACTACTAATGCAATTAAACGCTGTTCTTCGAACAATTAAGTATTTTTGATTGAATCGCGCGCACTTGTTTCTAAACTGCCATCATATTACTACTAATGCAATGAAACGCGGCTAGTCGGTCGATGAATACAATTAAGTATTTTTGAATGATTAATGTAATTGACTCGCGCGCAACTGTTCGTTATCGTATATGTGTGGTAGCATATGTATAATTATTACGAGTAATAACATTTATTTAATTCTACTTTTGAGGGAAAATATATTTTGGATTTATAAGAATATTACAACACTTAGATGAAAGGACAGAGTTGACGTAACAGTCGTTATCGCGTGATAATTGCGCTGGAACCCCGAGCGCAACCTTCCACCGCGAGACGTTTCACTCGAATGGCTGGCTCTCGATACTTTCAGTGGTAAGTCGACTAGCGCACCCCCTCCACTCGCGTTTCAGTTCGCAACCTACACGAGCGCGCTAGGTGGTAATATGAGTGAAACTGGTTTTGAACCAGCGAGTGTTTCCTCACGGCGCCCCTGGTGGTCATATCCGAAAGTTGTGAATTCACCATATTTAAACTCAATGTGTGTGCAAGGCGGCCATCTTAACTCTATATAATTCAGCGAAATATGATTCCGAAAAAAATAAATACAGGCGAATTAACATTTTTAGTTAAATAATACTCGTTTAACATGCGAGGTGCGTTCATGTTGTCTCCGGAGGAATTGATTATGAAATAAATAAATACGTTATTAAAAAATAAATAAGGCCCTCGCTGATCGATGAATACAATTAAATATTTTTATTAATTAATGTAATTGACTTGCGCGCCTAGAGATATCTCACCCAATTATTCATCTATCATGAATATCTCACTTCTAATGAAACGGCGCAGTCTATCGATTAAAAACAATTAAGTATTTTTGATTGATTAATGTAATTGACTCGCGCGCAACTGTTCGTTATCGTATATGCGCGTGTATAACTATTACGAGTAATAACGTTTGTTTAATTCTTCTTTTGACTGGATGGTTTATAAAAAAATATTACATTGCTTAGATGAATTAAAATGCAACTTAAAACGAAATTGCAAATAGCTTGGATGAGACTTTAACACGAGAACCCTTTACGAAAAACAAGACGCATGCGACAGCTGTGTATCGTCTAAATAGAAGCGGTTAAACCAGCACGCTTGGGTTTTCCCACAGTACCTGCTCTTAATGGCTAGGGGTATCCATCACATCGGTGTACGCTCCAACAGATGTTAAAAATATAAGTCCGCTATGTCTCTTCTCGCTCGAGAGAAGTAATAATTACAATTCAAAACAGGCATACCTTTCTTATTAGATATAAACGTAACACGCACGAAGACTTCAAATATAAATTTTATATTCGTTTTAAATGTTCTTTCTAAAGACGTAGCGAACTTTGAGAAATTCAACGAATTATTCACTTGCGTACCCTGCTTGAAAGAAATATGTTGTACAGCCCTGAAGAATGCATATGGTCTTCTCGGAAGAAATGCCTATGTAGACACATTAGCAGACAATGGCAGACGCTTTCCACGCCATTAAATATCTTCAGAAGAAGGTAAAACAAGGTCCTGTATAGAGCCATTAGTGAACAATGACAGACGTTTCCAGTTCATTAAACATCCTAAGTGCTCTGAAAAACCACAGGCCCTCGGGGGTAAATAGCTATTAGCGATACAAAAGATTTTCTTAATGGCTTCCCCGGTGCAGAAATTCCATCACAAACCGTGGAAAACCAAGTCTAGGCATGTTTTAAGCTTACCACAAAAAATGTTTTCCCGATAATTAATATAATTCTACATGAAGAATATTAATGATTAAGTTTTCAATTAAACGTATACTGTATAGATTCTGTACTTAAACATTCGATTGTATCTTTGTCATTATTTAAATACTCGCATACAAGAATTGCATGCATGATATCAAAAATTAAACTGATTTTTTTCGGTATGTTAAACAAAGAAATATGATTTGGTGAGAGTAATATGAAGAATAAAAAGTATTCAGAACGGTGAATATTACATACGTTATTAAAAATAAATAAGACTCTCGCTGATCGATGAAAACAATTAAATATTTTGTTTTAATTAATTGTATATGAATTGACTTGCGCATCTGGTTGGTAACGTATGTGCATGATTATTACGCGTGTATAACTATTACGACTAATAGCATTTGTTTAATTCTAAATAAATAATGAAATATGGAGCCTAGCCTAAACAATCCTCGTTACTCTTAATTTATTCCATTTTTAAAAAGATTGGCTTATTCTCTTAGTAAACATAGGACGAGTACGATTTTAAATACCCCGTCCATTCGAGAGATATTTTTCGAATATTCCAACATGTTAATATAAACTTAATACACACACACAAAAATTCATTTCAAGTAATATTTGTGCGACATTAAGTATTTGCGAATGAGTTTTACTTTCTATACTACGTATAGTAAGTAGAGGAAGAGTTGTATTCCACCCAAAAAAATCGATACCGAGATTTCACTGGAAATACATGTTTTGAGACCCTCTGAATCCGAAAAAAAAGCATGACTGTCTCCGAGTGTGCCCGTGAAGCATAACTCAGAAACGAAGAGGCGGATAAAACACCAAACTTGGTATTTAGGTTCAGTATCTTCCAGAGATGCGACACGAAGGTTTTAAAGAAAATGCCTCACACCAGACTACCCTTTACATGGAACATTTTTTCGAAAATTTTAATTTTCTCAAAAAAATGACTCTAACGATATTGAATAAAATATTATATGTTTAAGATATTGTAATGAGAAATGAAATGTATATCTCGAATTTTCAGGGAATGTCTCCAAAAGTATTCTTCATTCTGAACGATTTTTGCAAAACTGATAAACCATAAGAGATAGACAAAATTTTACTACACAAAAAATGGAGATCGCGTTAAAATACATAATTTATATCATATACATTCTTGTTGTTGAGTAAATCGTTTTCGAGATATTGCTCGTTATTCCCTTAAAATTTCCAATACTTATACTTTTTCTCAAATTCGTTATTCTTGTTTTTATGTCCTGGACATGCAAAGAGAATGGAATGCGTCACATAGCAACCAGCGTTAAAATATTTGACTATCGCTTAAAACCTACCATATTCCCATTGCATCGATATGAAAATTACCAATAACATTGACATCTCGATACCTCGATTAACATGAAGCATATAGGGAATAAGCGCTTGTAAAATAGTTTGTACAAGAGTAGAGAAAGTCATGTGAGTGTATCACATTAGAATTTTGATATTGGTTTAAATTTTCAAATACTTTTAACTTCTCTCAAATGGTAACTCGCTATTCGTTTTTCCCGTGGTAATGCATAGAGAATAGAATTCTAAAGCCATCACATAACATCAGACGTTTTTTTAAACATCTGTGACGTATCTATTCACAATCGAAAGGTTGCTGGTTCGAGGAAAATTATATCTACAGAAATAATACATTATTTTCACTCTGTGATTAATTTGGTAATGTAACAATAATTAACAATGAATTTTAATGGTACATGTAAAAAATAAAATATATTTTTATTTCCTAGCGTCATACGCAGAAACATTTCCCTTAAGGAACGCTGGCGTGATCGAAGGATTTCCCCCATAACAGGCTTAGACTTGCTTACGAAATGACCCTGTGCGAGGCTAGCATTTCCCTCTCCTTCTCGAATTTTTGGAGTAGACAATCAAAATTGCTGTATTATATATCTTAAACTTTCACTCATACATTTTTATATCGCAAAAGAACACTATAAAAAGGCTGCTTCATCGTGAATTCTCACAGTTTCTCCGCTGAAATCAACGAGCTAAGGTCTCTGCAAACTTTTCTCATTCAAAGTGAAATTTCAACGAACATCATGTCTGGTAAGTTGTAACAAACCACTACATTTACTTTTAAAAGTTAAATTATTTCTCTGTACATTTAACTTATATTTTCGTTCTTGTTTTTTAATGTATGGCATTTATATGCGAATAGTTGAACTTCTACTGTTAATATCTAGCTGCGGAATTCTCAAAAAATGTGAACAGTTTAATTAAGTATTCACCTTGTTGAGTAATTATTATTCCGGATATTTAAATACGTGTTTTCACCGGGTGAATTATATTCCTTTCTAGAGAAATACAATTACTTGAAAACCCTGCGATTCGAATAAAAAATGATCTGTATAAAATTTCTTCCGGGGTAACCGGCGGTAATCGAACCGAAGACTTCATGCTTGCATGCACTGGTCGAACATTCACTGTGAATGTTTCATTCCTCTCTCGCATTTATTTAGTAAAAACTTTCAGCCTGTTTCCATCATGTTAAAGAGATATTTTCCATGATTGTGCCGCGAAATACACATACTTTATTTTTGTACTAGAAATTTCTCAGGTGTTTAAAATACATCGACATTTTCCCTGTATAAGGTATTCGCAGTAAAGTAAATTAACTTAATAATATATCTTTTCTTTAATAAATAAATAAATAAATAAAAATCTAACGCGTAAATTAATTGCGTTTTCAGCCTTCAGTTCTGCTAACATAGCTGAAGCATTCATCCAGCTCCAGCAGGATACCCAACGCCGGCTGCAGGATCGCTCATCAAATCCCGTAATGATTCAGGCACCCGAACAGTCGAATGGTAAGCATTCTTCAGTGTTTTAAAAAAGTAATGTAACAATTCATATTAACTTCTTGTTCATATTCTTTATTATTATTATTTCCAGGAAGTGGACTTTATTTTGGTATCGACCATCCATCGACCGCTGCACAGGCACCGCCAGGCTTCCAAACCTTCCTGGTACCAAATCATTATGGAGGTGGCTCTGCCCCGTACATACAGCAACAATCGTACGGTAAGAATTTACAGACTGGTGTTCGAGCATTTCTAACTAAAAATTATTTAATAGTAGTCATACATTGGCGATTCTAGCACACAAAGCCCTACCTACGATAGCATAGAGTTCTGGATTGTATAAGGAGAAAAGGATATATTTAAGTGGAGTTTCTCACCCAATATTCAGTCACATAACTCTTTCGGTCTCCCAGAATGCTATGTTTTTTCACACGGGTGTTTAAAACATGTATTTTTTCACGTATAGCGTGTAGATTCTTAAGAACTCTGTACTTAAACATGCTATACTATTATTATTTCTTCTTCCAGGAAATGGACTTTATTTCGGAGGCGGTATCGGTCAACATGCGAGCGATGCACCGGTAGCTCCAGGCTTCGCGACTGTTGCACCAGCAGGCTTCGCGACCGCTGCACCGCCACCCCCAGGCTTCCAGAACTTCCTGGTACCAAATCAGCAGGGGTGGGGCCCTGCCCCATACATGCAGCAAGCACCGAACGGTAAGAATTTTTTTTCAACATTTTACGAACTTCTTTTACACATTCTATATTATTATTATTAATATTGTTATTATTATTTCCAGGAAGTGGACTTTATTTCGGGGGCTGCATCCGTCAACATGCGAGCGCTGCACCGGTGCCTCCAGGATTCGCAACCGTTGCACCAGTAGGCTTCGCGACCGCTGCACCGCCACCCCCAGGCGTCCAGACCTACCTGGTACCAAATCACCATGGTTGGGTCCCTGCCCCATACATGCAGCAAGCATCGAATGGTAAGAATTTATCACCATTTTACGAGGTTCTTTTACACATTCTATATTATTATTAATATTACTATTATTTTCAGGAAGTGGGCTTTATTTCGGAGGCGGTATTCATCACGCGCCCTCTGCACCACACACATTCCCTGCATCAAATCAGCAGTGGAGGGGCCCTGCCCCATACATACAGCAACCACTGAATGGTAAGAATTTTTTCCACATTTTATGAACTTCTTTTACACATTCTATATTATTATTGTTATTATTATTAGTATTATTATTATTATTATTATTATTATTCCAGGAAGTGATCTGGGTGACCTTGGAAGCCAGCCTATGCATCTGGCAACACAGGAGGCAACATCACCGGAGATTGGTGAAGAATCGTCCGCTGCACCATCCGCCTCCTCATCATTCGACATTCTGGAGGAAGTTGTACCAGCTGCACCATCGACCTCCTCAGACGCAGGCGATGAAACCGCTGCACCATCGACCTCCTCAGGCGCAAACAATGAAGCCGCTGCACCGTCAACCTCCTCATCATCATCCAGCGATGCGACAGCTTTGAATGGAAAGAGAGGGCCGGCATCGGACGGGAGCGAGCAGCTTACAATCAAAAAGGCCAAGGTTAGTGCTAGTAATTGCCAGGGGCTGGAATGCAATACCATCCAATCGGCGTTCAAGGGACGTATTTTTAATAGTAGAATAGAAAATACATTAGAAATACTCGAGCCTAGAGTCTTTTTAGATGAATGCAAGGAGCTTATTATTAAAGAAGTGGAAAGCGTCTTGCAGAGAAGCATTTGTGGATTAAAGATGCATTGTTCCATGGAACTTGAATATTTAATCCGCAAACCTGATGAAGAGAAGAGTCTTTCCACTGGCTTTAATTCTAAGCCTGTATTGATTCTTCCGTCAAGCGATCTCAATCAGATCTTCTCTTCAATTGCGGGGGATATTTTGGAAAACATTTCTAAATTTGAGGGGGGAGCATCATCGAAGTCCTTGGTAAAGATACTCAGCCTGGTGATGGGCTTTACACACTACGACCCTTTACACGCAGGTTCATACATCGAATTGCCACTGAAAATCAGGAATAAGTACGCTGTTATAAACATAAAGAATGAAGACAATTACTGCTTTGCATGGTGCATGCTAGCCTCTAAATACCCTGCTAGTAACCATGGATATAGAACAACAGTATACCCATTTGAACTGCTTTTCAAAGCATTCAATTATGAAGGTGTCGAATTCCCGACACCCCTCCATCAAATTGAATGCTTTGAAAAACAGAACAATGGAGTATCCATTTCAGTGTTTGGTATAGAGGAGGAGAATGAGAACATTATTCCCCTATACCAAACAGCTGAAAAGAGGCAGCACCATACCAATCTGTTATATATTGAGCAGGGGGGAAAGTCCCACTACTGTATAATTAAAGACTTGTCCAGACTTGTAAGGAGTCAAGTTACTAAATACCAACATAGAATATGGACATGTGAGGCCTGCCTCAAGAGGTGCACCAATGAAAAGGCCCTGGAAACGCATCGATTAAGATGTGGAAAATGCCAATTGCTTAAAATGCCTCAACAGGATGAATACCTTGAATTTAAAGCATTCTCCAAGAGCGTTCCTGTACCATTTGTTATATACGCAGACATTGAATCTGTTCTGGCGAAGGTTCACTCTTGCGCGCCCTCAAGCAGCTCGAGCTGGACCCGAACCGTTCAAGAGCATGAAGCAATGTCTATTGCCTTGAAGGTGGTATGTAGGCAT
Source organism: Deroplatys truncata (assembly GCA_030765065.1). Classification (NCBI taxonomy): domain Eukaryota; kingdom Metazoa; phylum Arthropoda; class Insecta; order Mantodea; family Mantidae; genus Deroplatys; species Deroplatys truncata. Next base: position 261,180,630 of record CM060984.1, read on the forward strand.
GACGAGGCATTGTCAAAATTCTTTCTCTTTAGAGGTCCAAATGCCGTCGATGACTTTATCAAACAATTAAAATCAATTGCTGATGACGTCATCGATGTGTATTCCAATCCTAAACCCATGGATTTAACCCTTGAAGAGCAACAGAATTTTGACAATGCCTCTGAGTGTCATATATGCCTCGCTGCTTTCACTGTGAGCGATTTGCGCGTGAGGGATCACGATCATGTGACAGGGAAATATCTAGGTGCTGCTCATAATAGATGCAATTTGAATAGAAAGGTCCCTGATTTCATACCGATCTTTTTTCATTGTCTATCTAATTATGACAGCCACTTCTTGATAAGGCGCCTGGCATATGGTAATAAGCCCATATCGTGCATCGCTCAAAGTGGTGAAAGGTATATAGCGTTTAGCAAACGGTACAGGAACATCAGCTTCAGGTTTCTGGACAGCTTTAAGTTTCTTGACGACAAGCTGTCCAGCCTGGCTGACATGCTGGAGGAGAGTGACTTTAAAATAACAAGGGCAGAATATCCTGTTGAGGAGCATTTTAAGCTGGCAAAGAGCAAGGGAATATTCCCATATGAATATGTTTCAAGCCATGACATTCTCAAAGAAACTTCTCTACCACCGAAGGAGGCCTTCTACAGCACTCTCACTGACAACCACATTACCGAAGAAGAATACAGGCATGCTGTAAAAGTCTGGGAGGTCTTTAGTATCCGGAATCTCGGAGAATACAGCGATCTATACCTGAAAACAGATATACTGCTCTTGGCGGATATTTTCGAAAAGTTTCGAGATCTCATTCTGGGAATGTATAAACTTGACCCAGCATGGTTTTATACATTACCAGGACTCGCCTTTGACGCTATGTTGAAGATAACAAAGGCGAGACTTTCCTTAATATCCGACAAGAGCATGCTGGAATTTTTCGAGTCGGGAATTAGAGGCGGACTGTGCACAGTGGTGAAGGGCTACACCAAAGCTAACCACAGATACATGTCCAACTTTGACCAGCATGCTCCTGTTAAACACCTGTCCTATTGGGACATAAACAACTTATATGGAGCTTCTATGGTGTCTGCCCTACCGTACAAAAATCTGAAATGGCTCACCAGAGAAGAAATTGACACCATAAACTTCGCAGAAATCAAAGAAGATTCAGAGACTGGATATGTGCTAGAGGTTGATATCGATTACCCCGACCATATCCACGACGCCCATAACGAACTTCCTTTCTGCCCACAGAGCGCGATACCCCCGAATGGCCAATACAAGAAACTGCTTGCAACATTAGAACAGAAAAGCAAATATGTCTTGCACTACAGGGTGATGCAGCAGTGTATCGAGCAAGGTCTAACTGTGAGACATATTCACAGAGTGGTGTCCTACGACCAGGTCTAACTGGTTGAAGACATATATCGACGTCAACACCGAGAAGAGAGCACAAGAAAAGTCAAAATTCGGGCAAAACCTGTGGAAAAAGATGAATAACGCCGTATATGGAAAATTTATAGAGAATGTGAGAAAGTACACTGATTTCAAAATAGTTGGAACATGGGAACAGGCAAAGAAGTTGATAGCACGCAGCACTTACCTACGCACCATAATTTTTGAGGAAAATCTTGTGGGAATCGAACTGGGCAGAGAGGAAGTACATATGAACAAACCAATCTACATAGGACACGCAATTTTGGACATTTCAAAATTTATCATGTATGACTTCTTTTACAATATCATGAAACCGAATTTACAAGACTTGCTGCTGAATTACATGGATACAGACTCGTTTATTTTTGAAACGAGTTCTGATATCTATGAGTTCATCAGGGAGAACCCTCAATATTTCGACACTTCAAACTTCGAAAAGGATAATGTATATGGCATTAAGCAAGCCAATAGGAAAAAGATTGGGTTGTTCAAGGACGAATTGGGCGGCTTGGTTATGGAGGAGTATGTCGGTATTAGAGCAAAGCTATACGCCTACAGATATGGAGGGCAGACAATTAAGAAAGCTAAGGGCATCACCAGGGCAGGCATGGATAAAATAGATTTCGGCCATTATTTTGAATGCTTAAAAGACTATAGCCTAAAAATTTATTCGGTACAAAAAACATTTCGGAGTAAACACCACAAAATTACAACAATTGAGACAAATAAATTGGCGTTGAAGGGGGTGACGATAAGAGGAAGTTGCTGGATGGAAGTTATAAGACTCTAGCGTGGGGCCATTATTCCCTTAGACCTGGTGATTGCTAGTGCCTAAACTTGTAAATATGTATAATGTAAATATTTGAAGATATCTTGTTTTTTTCAATCTGGACTTTGTAAATATTCATTTAAATTGTGTATGAGGGTTTTTATATATTAATTTTTTCCCTCTGATAATGTCATTGTATATATTCATTTAAAGTTTGTGTGAGGGTTTTTATATATTAATTTTTCCCTCTGATAATGATATTGTATATATTCATTTAAAGTGCGTATGAGGGTTTTTATATATTAATTTTTTCCCTGTGATAATGTCATTGTATATATTCATTTAAAGTGTGTATGAGAGTTTTTATATATTAATTTTTCTCTCTGATAATGATATTGTATATATTCATTTAAAGTGTGTATGAGGGTTTTTATATATTAATTTTTCTCTCTGATGTCATTGTATATATTCATTTAAAGTGTGTATGAGAGTTTTTATATATTAATTTTTCTCTCTGATGTCATTGTATATATTCATTTAAATTGTGTATGAGGGTTTTTATATATTAATTTTTCCCTGTGATAATGTCATTGTATATATTCATTTAAATTGTGTATGAGGGTTTTTATATATTAATTTTTCCCTCTGATAATGTCATTGTATATATTCATTTAAAGTATGTGGGGGTTTTTATATATTAATTTTCCCTCTGATAATGTGTTTGTATATATCCATTTAAAGTATGTGAGGGTTTTTATATATTAATTTTCCCTCAAAAAAAAAGAGAAAATATAAAGGATTTTTAAAATAAAAAATACTCATGATTTTACAATCATAACAACTGGTCTTTATTAAGTCTTCATACATTACACCAAATCCTTTATATCAATCCATTGAGTATCTGCAAAACCATACCACTTTACAAGAACTTTGTTTCCACGTTTACGTATAAGCTTTTCTACTAAATATGTGTTAGGATAGTTAGTCTTTTTTAGTTCATGCCCATAAAAGCCACCTTTTATGATTTCACCATTCCTATCCTTTAATATGTATGTTGTAGGCTTGGTATGATTCACACGAAATACTTTGAAGATTTCAACGCTCCAGTTAGATTCATAACCCTTTTCAAAATGTCCTTTATGTTTAGATATCCTGACATAATCACCAACACTAAACTTCCTTGAAGCCTTCTTCTCTCTTCGGTCTTGATTATAATTATACACAGTCAGAAGAAGATCGTTGTTTTTCACTTCATTAGGCTTCATGTGGATAGTTGAATGAAAAGTATCATTGTACTTTACAAGGATTCTAGGTAAAAGATCTAGCCACTTGTATGAGCCTTGGACTAAAAACTCTCGGTACATCATATTCTTCAAGGTTCGAATTAAACGTTCAACAGCTGCAGCCTTCACATTGGTATAGGTGCTGTAGTGGTTAATATTATACTTAAACATTAATCGTTTAAAGAACTTGTTATAAAATTCTTTCCCGTTGTCACTTTGAATATTCCGGGGAGGGACGTCCATTTCTTGTAATATATCCTCCATAGCCTTTGCAACATTAACTCCACCCTTATCCTTTAAGGGTTTTGCATATGCCATTTTAGAGTAAAAGTTGATTGCGATCAGAATGTATTTGAAATTTTTGTTCACTTTTGCATAGGGTATCATTTCAATCAAATCAATTTGTAATAAATCATTCATACCTTTGCTGATAATTTTGCGTCGTAAATAGTTCCTCCTCGCCGATCCGTGAAGCTCTCTGGCGATATTCTGTTTGGCGGTCATGCTATAATTTTAGATGCTTTCAACTCCCGGATAATTTCCTCAACCTCTCGAGTGTGACTATTGTTACCAGCGTCCCTCGAAGCAATAAGTAACCTCAGTCTATTCACTAATGTGTTAGGATTTCTCCAGAAAACGTAGTCAACCTCCTTATCAGGCTTATGCTCCTTCCATGCCAGTCCTAGACCTGAATGTGAATTGAGCAAGGGTCGTATTATATTCTTGTATTTATACGATTTACCAGATTTCAAGCGGCCGTGTCTGCTGTAACCACTTCTATGAAGAAAAGTACTTTTCATAATCTTAGCGTACGTCTCCAAGTCTTCACTGGTGTATGCAGAAATCTGTGGCGTTCGCTTAAAGATGAGCTCCGACAAACCGGTGGTAGATTCATACGTTTCATCACCTATCAATATTTGATTATTTATAAAATGAATATCTTTATTTCCAAGCATATAACTTCCATCCTGATATCTCACACCGTACAATGTATCAATACGATCCTTGTCTTTTGAGCGAACGTGTTGAAGGTAAGTAGAAATACTTGTAGAATCACCAGATTCATTCTTGACGTTCTTCACCGGCAACCCTCGTTGAGTGTCCAAAATATCCATGAGGGGGGCGGTTACAGGCTTCAAAGCGTCGGACATGACATGCTGAGTCTCAAACCTGAGACCTTTTAGAGCTCTCAGTTTTTCTTTTACAGCCCTGGTATGCTCGGCTACAGACTCTTTAAGTCTTATGCTTTCACTATCCATCTTGCAAATGATGTGAAAATAGACGATTACCTTCAATTTATAGCCTGCGTCCAGCTTGAGTTCTCAACGTGTCGATAGCCTTAGCTAACATCTCTATCGAAGTTCTCAGTTGCTCGGTTTCTTTCTTATGCTCCTGTGTATGTGTCTTGAACGCTTCAGCAAAGATTGCAGTATTAGCGTACTGGCTTCTGGCTGATTCTTCTAGAGTCGTCATTTGCTGCATATTAGTTTTGTAGGCGTCCATCATCATATTTACATTATCCTCCACTTTCTTAAGTTTATCATTGCAGCAATCAGTTTTGAGAGTATTCAAAACCTCTATCTTTAACTGTCTGACTGTAGCCTCTAAATCTGAAACTCGCTTCATCGCTAACTTTTCTAAATTACTAATTTTCTGATTGCAAAGATTCTGAAGATTTGTTTTTTCTCTATCAAGCTCTGCGGTAACTTGTTTAATAGAGTCCATTACAGAATCCACTCTGTCTTTTGTAGAGGTTGTTAGAATATCCACTTTACTCGTAGTTTTATTCAGATTTGCTGTAATGTCTAGCAGCTTCTTGCCTATTTGCATCTCGATTTCCTTTGGTAAGTACCTGTTTAACTGCTGTCGCGTCTCGTTCGATTTCCTAATGATCATAGCTCTAGCATATCTTTTATTTACAGCATCCGTATCTCCGAGAGGATCCGCTATATCAATGATTCTCTTATTGTCGAATATAATGTTACCATTACCATCTACCGACTGCGTGAGTGAATTGACATATTCAACGATGAACTTTTTATTCACAACATCATTATCGTGAACAGGATCTAGCAATACCTTCAATCTAACTTTATCGATCACGACGTTATTTTCCTTATCTCTCTTGAGGATATATCTTGAAATCAATTCATCGATCAGGGTCTTAGCCATAACCTCAATATTGTTAGCAGCTTGCTGAGAGAAATCTTGCATCCTAATTTCGAGAGCATCCACATAATTCTTATTGGAGGCGTCATGATTATCTTCAGGATCGTGAACATTGCACAATCTCTTATTCTTGAATTGATAGTTTCCTTTGACATCTCTGTTTATGATAAAACGATCAAACACTCTTCTAACTGGATCAGTTCTCTGAGAACCGAACCTATCGATGCTCATGGTTAACTACGCATGATCATTTTCTTTTTTGTCGAGCTTAATATATACATCAAAACCATTCCTATATCGTCCCTCATTCATGTAAAATTCAGGAACTATCACAACAAAGGGTCTTCCTTCTGTAGAGCTCTCCCAAACGTTCTTACATAGATCTTTAAATTCATTGTAGGTCATGTCGGTATTTACATAATCTTCGTAAATGTGCTTTAAGTTTAAATTGTCTTGTCTGAAGAGTATTATCATGTTTGTATTATCGCGAATTAAATGTTTTGGAACTTTAGCATAGGACTGTGCTAGATATACAGAGTCGACATTTCGATGTCTACCCATACTGTAAAAGGATGCTATCTTTTCCTGCTTTTCAGTGATGACGTCATCAAATATAAAGATTGAATTTTCTTTGACTTCAGAAGGATGCAAAACATCATCCCCGTTGTCGAAGGTGTTCACTTCTATACCTTCGATGTTTCCGAGCACTTTAATTAGGTATTGGTACTTTGGTTGATAGAGAGACTTTGAATAAATATACAAATTTTCAAAACGTAGTCCATTCTCAAGGAGTAGCATATTGAGTAATACGTTTGTTTTCCCTGCACTGGAGCTCCCTAAAATAAGAGCTCTGACATTAGATGGAAATAACTTGCCATGACGATCACTTCTAAAGTCACTTTCAAAGTCTAATACCTGAATAGGTAGAGAGCAGTGCTGCTTAACAAGCTCCATGTTAACAACTAACTTATAAAATGTATGTGCGATGTTTATATATTACCAGATGTAAAGTAGTTAATGATATAAAAGGACTATTGCATGCAATTACTCGCTTAGTATATCATGAGAGCTAAGAGAGGAAGGTCGTTGCAGTATAAGCGCGGCTCTGGAATTATTAATTCCATAATTAATTCGCTCCCCTTTGAAGCTCACTTACCTGGATATAGATATTGCGGGCCTGGTACTAAATTGGAAAAACGTCTAAAAAGAGGAGACCCAGGAATTAACCAATTAGACGAAGCTTGCAAACAGCACGACCTCGCGTACGCTGAGAATAAGGACACCGCTTCAAGACAAATAGCGGATAAAATTCTTGCAGAGAAGGCTTGGAAACGGGTGCAGGCATCAGATTCAACTTTTGGTGAAAGGTTAGCTGCAAGGCTAGTAACTGCAATCATGAAGGGAAAGGTTGCAGTGGGAGCCGGAAAGAGGAAGAAGAAGAGAGGAGGGTTCTTGCCATTGATACCCATCATTGCTGCTTTAGGCGCTGCAGCAGGCGGTGGTGCTCAGATAGCCTCTGCAGTCAATAAAAAAAAGGCTGCTGATAGGCATTTAGCAGAAGTTGCGAGGCATAACAAGGCGATGGAGACACGAGGAAAGGGACTCCGAAAGAGAAGGTGTAAGAAGAGGAATAAAGGAGGATTCTTACCTGCAATGCCGCTGATGTCGTCTTTAGCCGATGCATCTAAAATAGCAAGGTCCTTGAAAAAAAGAGGATCTAAAGGCAGTGGTTTAAAGAAGAAGGCAAAAAACGGCGGAAGAGGATTGTACATATACCGGAAGAAGCCCTAAGTAACGTGGCCATCGAATATTATGCTAAACGTTTAACAATTCCTTATTTTAGAGGAGTTTATATGATTGACAAACTTCCTTTAAAACCACACTTCAAAGCGAGACTTATTACCAATCTCGATACCTCCGATAATGAAGGAACACACTGGGTTGCTATAAGGAAAGAAGGTGATGTCGCATACTACTTTGATAGTTTCGGCAATTTGAAACCGCCTCCTGAGATTGAGAAATATCTACAAGGTGTTAAAATCTACTATAATACACAGAGATACCAGAATTTCGATTCAGTCATCTGCGGGCACTTGTGCTTGCAATTTCTTTTATGCTAGAAGCTGCTACATCGTCAAGATGAGTTATACAGTTACAGTGAGTGGGCCAGACACTGTTATTTCAACGTATTTAAACCCTCCTCTACAGCTAGATCCTCCAGGTCATTATGAGGTTGCTCTCTTGAATTTTGAAACATTCTATTCAATACCAAATGTCGATGAAAGTAATAATAGATTTCATTATATTCACAATGGTAAACCTGAAACCATTGTCATCCCGCATGGAACCTACGAGATTGCCGATATCAACGCATTTCTAAAGGATAAACTAGGATTGAATGATGAAGTCTTCTTCATAAGGCCTAACAATAATACAATGAAGGCCGAGATTAAATGTCCTTATACAATAGACTTTTCTAAGGCAAGATCTATTGGTTCGCTTCTAGGATTCACAGACACTAAAATAATTCCTGCTGGAGAAGCCTTTGATTCTGACGATCTTGTGAATATATTTAAAGTGAGTATCATACGTGTGGAGTGCAGTATTGCAACAGGCTCTTTTATTGATGGTAAAAGCGGACATTCGCTCTACGAGTTTTTCCCTTCTGTTCCGCCAGGCTATCATATCTCTCAAGAACCTTCGAACCCGATATATTTACCGGTCATAGATACAAACTATATAGACCAGATCACTATTCGAGTGGTAGATCAACACGAAAAGGCTATCAACTTCAGGAACGAAGTTATCACTACAAGACTGCACATAAGACGCAATGGCAATATATTTTAAAAGACATCGCAAATACTATAATAGACGACGTACACCACGTTCGAAGCATACTACCTCTCCAGCTTCCGAGGAGTTAACACGTGCTAACCGCAAGTTCCTCGAGGGGTTAGGTTACAGAACGTTATAATGGACATCTTAAACGTGACAGAAGTTCCAGCCTTTGACGACAAGATCACCAAGGAGGAGGAGCATATTTTTCTTCCATACAACACGTCTGCTCTGGATGTAAACGATGAAATTAGAATACCATGCCAAGCTGAAGATTTGTATACGCTACCTAACAAGAGTTATCTCTACATCGAAGGTGCTCTCATCAAGGTAGATGGATCGCCTACTACAGTGAAGCTCGCTAATAATGTTATAGCCTTCATGTTTGATGAGATACGTCTAGATATGAATGCTACAACTATAGACAGAACAAGGAATCCTGGAATTACTACAACTATACGAAATTATGTGACTCTCAACCCTATGGAGTCGAATCGGCTGCTGAATGCTGGATGGGCCTATCCTGGTGAAGAAGTTGATATAGTACACGCTACGAATGGAGCTTTCAATGCTGTAGTCCCTCTCTCGATGCTCCTAGGATTTGCTGATGATCACAAGGAGCTTATTCTCAACAGCAAGTTTGAATTGATTCTCATAAGATCCAAAGATTCTAGAAACTGTGTCCTGAGTTCGAATGGAGAGGAAGCTAATGTAAAGTTAACTAGAATCGAATGGAGGATGCCTGTAATTCGTCTTTCCGATGCTGAAAGAGTTCACATTCTAAAAATTGTCAAGTCTGATAAACCTCTACACCTTGCCTTTCGATCTATGGATCTTCATACCCAGCCTGCTGTACCCCAGACAAGATCTTTCACTTGGAATGTAGCAACAACATCTAAGCTCGAGAAACCTCGCTTCATCATAGTGTGCGCGCAGACTGCAAGATTGGGTGATTATAGCAAGAACAGTTCCGAGTTTGATCACTGCAACATTACTAATTTGAGACTATTCCTCAACAGTGAATGCTACCCCTACCATGATTTGAACTTGGACTTTAAAAATTCAAAGTTTGCTTCACTATATGAAATGTACTGTAAATTTCAAAGTTCCTATTATGAAAGAGATAATTATCCCCTCTTGAAGAGAAAGGATTTTCTTCACTGTGCACCATTATTCGTAATAGACTGTTCTCACCAACCCGAGGAGGTTATAAATGGAGCTGTGAACATCAGAATCGAGATTCAAGCATCTGCAAATATACCAGCCCAGACGTCACTGTACTGCCTGGTTCTACATGACAAAGTATTTACCTACAAACCTCTTTCTCACGTGATGCAAGCACTTATATAATTTTGCATATGTTGGGTGAATGGTTTTTGTAAAGGAATGTACTAGGATAAGTTTATGAATAATAAATTGAATTCATATACTAAAACACTCTTTTATTGACTTTAGCATACATTTCAAGCATTTTCCTTCTCCCCCTCCTACTCCCTGAAAAACTAGTTGCTCCTGAATTGCAGAAATCATTTAAAATATTCAAATGTCTTTCAATATAGGGCAATAGCCGTTTTAGGTTCCTTACACCCTCAATGTCTAAAGATATTACATTATTATTTAAACATGTATTTATGAAATGAATTGAATGGTCAAAAAATACAATAATATTGTATGCATAAATTACATTGTCACAATATTCATCACACGCAAACTTTTTTTCTTGGCGTAGGCAATCTTCAATCATTGGAATGTTTTTGGATATTATATCCCAGTCTGATTTTGTGATATAAACAAATGATTTATCACTTTCGCAGTTTATGTAGAGGGAGGGGGTGTCATAGTATAGTCCAATGTTCACGGAATGGGAGGGGGAGATGCTGACGTCTTCAAGCGCATGTGATCGATTCTCCATGCTCCTCCGGGGTATCTTCAATGAATAAGAAGACCATAGGACCATCGTTGAGGATTCTCCTCTTACACCGTCTCTTCTGCTTTTTCTCCCCGGCCTCGTTCCGTCTCTTCCTCCGCTCCCTCCTCACACCCCTGCAACATATATTCAAAACAATGTTAGAAATAGGTTTAGTTAATGATTTCATACGTCTGAAAGAGAAAATACATATATTAGAAAAATCCTCTCCCCTTGTCACACAAAAAAGTATTATCAAAGAGTGTCATACTCACTTCACGGTCTTGCACGATTCTGTGTGTATCTCGGGCGAGCAATCTGGAGTCGCCTGATTTATCCACTCCTGTACCCTCGGTGCTTTATCATCAGGGGTAGTAGTAATGTCGGGTAGTGGAGCGGCATCCTCATCCATAGGCTGTGTATGGCGCTCTGCGATTGGATATTCCACTATATCGACATCGCGTCTCTCAGGATCCAGCTCCTCTATTGGCACGGGTACCTTAGGCGCAGTCATTCGCAGTCTGTAATAATTTAATTTTAGGTTAGACACAGAGTAGCATTAGAAGTAGTAAATGAATATGTAATTTAACATTTCTTCTACTTACTCGAGTTTTCTCTTCCTGCGCTGGTAGACCTCGCAGTTGTCGTTACATAGGAAGAAGGATGTCATGCGTTCATGCTGGGCCGGGTTAGTACAAAGTACAGAATGCATGTATCCAGTGCACGACTCTGTATCACATTCAGCTAGATGTTTCGAGACGAAGACATCGTCAACTTCATCGACATCGCTAAGATCCTCCACATCAACACCTCTGTGATTTTCACTGAAAGAATGAAATAATTTCAAGTTAGATTTCATTTAACATGCATACAATATATTACCGAGTTATAGAAATATGTATATTACTTACATGTTCGCTCCTCGATAAACAGGACAGCTCTCTGTACACACTTCCAGTGTAGTCATCTGATCATGATGCGCCGGTTGAGTACACAACACTGAATGCATTAAACCATTGCATGTTTCGGTATGGAAGTATACGTAGTGAAAATAATCTTCCCCGCACTCGCTCCAGTAATCATTCACATCAGATGCACGATGATCACCAGCCATTTCGATTATCACTGAACGAACACTGAAAAAACAATAAATGATCGCTCCGGCTGCCTGCGTTCCTTATATACTGTAGACGGTGACGTCACGCGGCGGTGGAGGGGGTGGAATGCATGTTGAGACCTGTTATTCACCCTCCAGGCAGAAGCCAGCCGTCTGTATTTGAATACCAAGGAAAGTCCTTGGCGAGCGTGTTTTAAGATGATTTACCGACGCCGACAGAGTGGAGCCGGGCTAGCCTACATGTCGAGGCTTGTTAGTGACGTCACGCACGCAGTCGCGGAGTGGGGATGAAACTGGTTATTACCAGGCCGAGGTCGGCTGGCGGGCTTTCCATTACATACCTGGCTGTTGCCGGAGAGAGGTTAAGACCGTGAGCGTAGTTATACATATACGATGGCTGTCAGATGCGCGCGAGTCAATTAATCAATCAAAAATACTTAATTGACTGACGAGGAACATTTAATTGCAATAGCGGTATATAAACATTGATTCTTTTTTCAATAACACATTACCTAATTGATTGACACAATTATGTACTCAAACGATTTGCCGATGTGCGGCAGGCATCGAGAATCGCATTCCCACATCGCCAGGGTGGATTTCCAAGTCAACGTCACGCACCGAGAACCCCCACATATACCCCCTCACCCCGAGCGTCACATCCCCTACCCCAAGCCAATCACACGGCAGGGATTTAGACAAGTCACAATGAGGGGGCGGGAATGTAGTCACCGTATAGGAACAATACACACTCTCCCACCTATCCACAGGGAACCAACCAGAACACAAAGAGGAGGGAGGGTACGCGTATGGGGGAGGGAGGGGGGCGGGCCACCGACACGTGACCAGACCACAGGGGGAGGGGGGAGGACCTGCCGGCACAGAACCAGTCGGCATTAGGTGAGGCCCCCTCAGGGGCTCACCTTATGTGAGTACGGGTTTTTGGCGCACCCGGGGGTTCCCGAGCCAATCATCGCCACATCCATCCTCTCACCCCCATCCGGTCGAGGTGGGTTCTTCTCGTGACCGGTGGACACAAGGTAGGCTCTCGTGCGTTCTTTACATTCCATTCATACCGCACCTCACCATCGTTTCTTTCTTTCCTTATCACTTTCCGGCCATTTCGCACCACGACATTCCCATATCTCTTTTTCTTCCCCGCCGGCCTACCTTGCGTGCGAAACGCCCACACAGTTTTAGTTTCTTTTATCTTTTTATTTAAATCCTCCGTGGACACAGCCTGACGGATACCCGCGCACAGCGTGCGCAGCTGGGTGAGTGGGTAATGGCGTCATCCCCACCACCCGGGGTCGTCATGTAGGGTTTGTGTTCGTATCCGCTGTTCAACTGCAGTCCCGCGGGGGGGCCATTGCATGAGCTGCTGACTTCTGACGGCGATTGGGTCCCTCTGTCTATGTTCTGGGAGGTGTGACCCTGGGGTGAGTCTGGTATAGATAGGCCACTCACCCAAGCCGGGGTAACGCCCGAGAAGTCAGAGCCCGAGGTCGGAGACGGTTGCAATGGTGGAGGATATTTTTCGCTATGGAGCACCCTTTCTCCATTATTAACAACAAGCGCCGAAACGTCATTGTAACAGAAGTAGCACCGCCGTCATCTGGTTGTTACTTGGTCATTTCGAGAACAGAAGAAGGACAAAACTTTGAGAAGGTGAACCCTTTTATAATTCAGAAGGGCATAGATGCTATTGCTGGTGCGGTTCAATCATGCACTCGTCTACGGAATGGTTCCTTATTGGCACAAACTAAGTCCGAACAGCAAAGTAAGACCTTGTTGCGCGCTACGCTTCTCCACGGTTACCCCATCCGTGTTGAGAAGCACCGCACATTGAACTCCTGTCGGGGCGTCGTTACCACCCATAGCCTCGATGGTATATCGGACGAGGATCTCGTAGAATATCTATCCGATCAAAAGGTGACTGCAGTGCATCGAGTGCAGGCCAAACGCGACGGCGTATTGGTACCCACTCGTACCCTGTTTATTACATTCGATGGCGTCGATCTGCCCACGAGCATTTCCGCAGGGTATGAACGGATTTCTGTGAGGCCTTATATTCCTAGACCTCTGCGTTGTTTTAAATGCCAACGTTTTGGGCATACGCAAGTCTCATGTAAGAGTGCCGTTAACATCTGTGCAACCTGTAGCCAGCCCTCACACGAAGGTACCTGTTCAACAGCCCCCGTCTGCGTTAATTGTAAAGGGTCTCATTCTGCTTCGTTTGCCTACTGTCCGCGGTACTTGGACGAGAAGGCGATCCAGGAGATCCGGGTAAAGGAAAAACTTTCCTTCGCTGAAGCCCGGAGGCGTTACCATGCGCGCCAACCTTCACTCCTGCGATCTAGCACATTTAGTTCTGTTGTTGCCTCGCCAGTACCACGAGTAGATGCCGAAACTCAGACCTGGACCTTGACTGGATTAACCGCCACTACCATCCGGCCGTCTATTAAGGCTACAGTTACCAAGCCGTATAAACCTGGTCCCAAGTCCATGAAGTCGCAAGCCGTTGAAAAGAAGCCCAAGCAGAAACTTCGTAGGGAAGATTTTTTGAAAGACCCTCCGCGTGCGCGCGGTAACAAAAGTTCACCTTCTCCTCCTCGGAGGTCGATGTCCCAGGATGGTCCTGGGACAAGCCGCGCTCAGCGGCACACTTCACCCATCGCCACCCAGAACCGATTCACGGCGCTTGAATCGGTTTCTGGCACTGAGCGCGTGGGCCCTCCCTCCGAGGAAGCTATGGAGTCTGACCAACTCCATACAAAAAGCCCGAGCCCAAAGGTTAAACAAAAGGTAATTTTAAGCCGCCCTTCTAAATAGACAGTTTATCCCCGTATTCTTAATGGCTATCCTGACCTGGAATGTACGTGGTGTACGATCGCATAGGGCGGAACTGCAACTTTTATTGCGTTCCCATTCGCCTATGGTCGTATGTTTGCAGGAGACTAAGCTTCGCCCTCACGATCCTTTTGATCTCCGAGGATATACTCCGGTTCGCTACGACCTTGAACCGGAGGAGGGTACTCCTGCTCATGGTGGTGTCATGATTTTGGTGCGTACTGACGTTCATTTTCAAACTATCACACTTACGTCCGACTTGCAAGCTGTTGCCATTAGACTGCAGTTACCCGGTTTTTTCTTTTCTGTTTGTTCTGTGTATACACCTCCATCGTCTCCCCTCGCTCCCGCGGACATTCGATCTCTCCTGTCCGCTCTCCCAACACCATTTCTTCTGTTGGGAGATTTTAATGCCCATCACCCACTATGGGGTTCGCCAAGGGCTTGTGCGAGGGGAACTCTTCTTTCCGACATTTTTTATCAGTTCAACCTTTCCATCCTCAATACAGGTGCACCTACTTTTATTTCTGATTCTTCTGGTACATTTTCTCACCTGGACCTTGCCATTTGTTCACTCCAGCTTGCACGTCGTCTTCAGTGGAACGTCGTCGCTGACACCTACTCCAGCGACCATTACCCCTGCATCGTTTCTCTTCTGTCGCACCACGTACAGCATTCCAGAGTACCTACCTGGATATTCGCAAAAGCCGACTGGAGCTTGTATTTCAGCCTCGTGCATTTTGACGACCAGCCCTTCTCCGACATTAATCAACTAGTGCAGCACCTTACGTCTATTATTTTCTCAGCCGCCGAACGTGCAATACCCCGTTCATCCTCCCAACCTCGGCGGCCACCTGTTCCGTGGTGGAACGAGGATTGTCGGGACGCCGTTCGTGCCCGTAGGACTGCACTTAGGGTGTTTCGGCGCCACCCTACACTTGATAATTTGGTGACTTTTAAACAATCGCGCGCCAGGGCTCGTCGCATTATTCAGGATAGCAAGAAGGCATCTTGGGCTCGTTCTGTCGAGTCTTTTAATTGTTTTGCGCCTTCATCCGTTGTTTGGGATAAACTTCGTCGCTTCTCAGGTAAAGTGACACATTGTACTGTTTCTGGCCTTCAGGTTTCTAATGCCACCGTAGTGGATCCGGCTGCCATCGCTAACACTCTGGGTGCTGCCTTTGAGGCGGTTTCCAGTTCAGACCATTATTCCGCCGGCTTTCGCTCTATCAAAGACCGGCTGGATTTCGACACCCTTAATTTTCGGTCTGCTAATAATGAGTGTTATAATGAACTTTTCACACTGAGGGAGCTGGAGCACGCTCTTAATTGCTCTAGGCACTCCGCTCCTGGCCCGGACGGCATTCATGTCCTGATGTTAAAGAACCTTTCAGCCGACAGTAAACTCTTTCTCTTACAGGTCTATAACCGTATTTGGCAGGACGGCATTTTTCCTTCCGTTTGGCGGAAGCCACCATTGTCCCTATACTTAAGCCTGGGAAGGATCGCCAACTACCTTCCAGCTACCGCCCTATCTCCCTCACCAGTTGCATTTGCAAGGTGATGGAGCGCATGATCAACGGGCGGTTGACATGGTGGCTTGAGTCTCAGAAACTTCTAGCGAACGCTCAGTGCGGGTTTCGTCGCTATCGCTCTACCGTCGACCATCTGGTCTCCTTATCGACGCATATTCTGAATGGATTTCTGAGAAAGTGTCAAACCGTGGCTGCATTTTTTGACCTGGAGAAAGCCTATGACACTTGTTGGAGGGGCGGCATTTTACGTAGACTTCACGATTGGAATATCCGCGGTCGTCTTCCCATATTTCTTCGGGAGTTTATGACGGACCGCGTCTTTCGTGTACGTGTGGGCTCGGTTTTATCTCGTCGTTTTATTCAAGAGAACGGAGTACCGCAGGGCTCTGTACTCAGTGTCACACTTTTTGCGATTGCTATCAACCCCATTGTTGATTGTATTCCACCTGGCATTTCATCGTCCCTTTTTGTTGACGATTTCGCTATTTATTGTAGTTCACGGCGGACCTGTCTACTCGAACGCCGTCTCCAGAGCTGTATCGACCGTCTCTACGCCTGGAGTAACGCCAACGGCTTTAATTTCTCCGCCGAGAAATCCGTCTGCATCAACTTTTGGCGCCGGAAGTATTTCCCTCCGCCCTCTCTCCATCTTGGGCCAGGGATACTTCCGTTTGCAGACGAGGCGAAATTTTTGGGGTTGATTTTTGACAGGAAGTTGTGTTGGACCTCGCACGTTTCCTTTTTAAAAGCAAAGTGTGACCGTTCTCTTAATCTTTTACGTGTTTTAAGTGGCACATCCTGGGGAGCTGATCGGACCGTCCTTCTTCGTCTTTATCGCTCTTTGGTCCGATCCAAGCTTGATTACGGGTGTATTGTTTATTCGTCGGCACGTCCATCTGTGTTACGTCGATTGAATGCCATTCACCATCGTGGCATAAGAGTCGCTACAGGGGCCTTTCCAACTAGCCCTGTACCCAGTCTGTACGCAGAAGCTGCAGAGCCTCCGCTGTCCTTCCGGCGTGAGATGCTTCTGTGCAGCTATGCTTGTCGACTCTCAAGCTTGCCTAACCACCCGTCCTTCGATGTATTTTACGAGGATTCGCTTGACCGGCAATATTTAGTTAGCTCCTCTGCATTGCTCCCTCCAGGGGTTCGATTTCGACTGCTACTTCGGCATTTGGACGTTACGCCAGCGCCGGCCCTTACCCGAGGGGAAACGTGCTTTCCTCCATGGTCGCGCGCTGAGGCCCACATCCACCTTGGGCTAACGTCGATGCCGAAGAATGAGACCCCTGCTTCAGTCCTTAGATCCGCATTTTTAGAACTTCAGGCAACATTCGGAGACTGTCATTTTATTTATACTGATGGGTCTAAGACTGATGTTGGAGTAGGATGTACCTTTGTTTTAGGTGCGCATAGTTTTACTTTTCGTTTACCCGGGCAATGTTCGATTTATACCGCCGAACTTTTTAGTATCTATCAATGTGTTTTATACATTCAGCGGCATGTCTTACGGCGTTGTGTTGTTTCTTCGGACTCTCTGAGTGCCCTTCGGAGTATTAACGCGCTGTACTCTTACCACCCCCTCGTACAGCTCATTCATGACCTGCTCCATTCGCTAGGTGCCTCTGGCATCAGCGTCTCTTTTATGTGGATTCCAGGTCATGTGGGTATCTCAGGGAATGAGTCGGCCGACGCCGCTGCGAAATCGGCGATTTTATTACCCAGATTTTTTACTTCTGTTGTTCCCTCGTCAGATTCGTGTGTTATTTTACGTCGCCGCATCCTCTCGCGCTGGCGCGATGAGTGGACGGCCCTCCGGGGGAACAAGTTGCGGGAGGTTAAACCTCTTCCGCTAGTCTGGGCTACCTCTTCCCGTGCTTCTCGTCGGGAAGAGTACTTTTAACACGCCTTCGTATCGGACATTGCCTTTTTAGTCATAGATACCTGTTAAGTGGTGATCCCGCACCTCTGTGTGGTCAGTGTGACGTGCCCTTAACGGTCCGTCACATTTTAACCGAGTGTCAAGTTTTAGCTCCACTGCGCGTTCGCGTGGGTCTGCCTGTTGGCCTAGCCAACGTGTTGGCAGACGACGCGCATGCTGTAGAATGTCTTTTACGTTTTATCACTGACATTGGTTTTAGCCGTCGCATTTGATGCGCTGAGCGCCTTTTAGCTGTTTGATTTTATATTGTTAGTTTTAATGGGGCCCTTCTCCCCTGACATAAGGCGCTCATGTTCCTTGCATTCTACAGTTCTTGACACGTTTTATTCTTTTAGTGACCATGATTTTAGTGTGTTGGTTTTTTAGATATATTTATTGTTATTCTTGTTATTGTTATTATTGTTATTGTTATATTATTGGTATTTTTAAGTTTTTTTGACATCGCGGGTTTGTGTCCCGTTTTTTAATTATGCGGTTATTTTATCCTTTTGACTTTATATTTTATACATTGTAAGGGCGCTGATGACCTTAGTAGTTTAGCGCCCTTAAACCGCATCTCATCATCATCATCATCATCATCATTAGGTGAGGCCACAAAGGGAAGGGGGGCGGAGCTAGCGCCACGCGACCAGGGCGGTATGTGAGGCCTCAAAGGAGGGGGTGGGGCTTGTCGGCATAGATCAAAGAACCTTATCAGATGGCGGCATATCCTTTATGGCTCCAAGTCGCTATTTATTTTCTACTTCCATGCCAAGAACAGTTGTCTCAACAGCACATTTGTGGATCTGGAGAAGGGAAGGGGGTCCCACCCTGAAATAGATGAAAGGAAATTCGTGGTAGAAGGTGAACTAACTACCATTCGCTTACCGATTCAGGGGAAACCACTAAAAAATCCATGATCAGTGGACAGAATCGAACTCGGGACCTCCCGAATGCGAACCTAAACGTTACCGCGGAGCCATCTCGCTCGGTTTTTGAAGGAAGGGTCACCGGTTACGTCCTCAACACAGGATAGTCTAATAACCAACAATTTAACGTCCTTTTAAAATATTTATACGTAAATTTTTAAAACAACTGGAAGAATATTAAACGTTTTTTATTTCAGTGTACTGAAAATTATACAAAGCGCATAGTGATAGTAAACTTCCTGTCTTTCAGTACACAGGTTTACATTTCTCCTTATAACTAGTAATATGTAAAGATTTACTACCTTCAAAATAGAAGCCAAAGTCAGCACAGCTAATACCCTTAAAATATTCTAAAAACACACACAACATTGAAACTAGCCCAAAGAATAATTGCTGTGGAAATGTTCATTTTTCATATACCGAGGTGGTAAATGAAGTTTTAAACATCTTAAAAGGGTCCCGTTATTATCGCGGGTAGAACGTCCGTCCCCTAGCATATAGTACGAAATCTAATAATACGCTGAGCGTAGTGAAATATAAAGTGATTTGGTATCCCTGTTCCAAAAAAGGGCATTCAGCACAAGTAGTTGGTTGTGACCGCGACATTGCTGGTAGCTCTTCACAAAATACAAACATTATTACATATTCTGCCGTTTTTATAAAACTTTCATTTGATTGTAGTTATAATTTTTAATAATACACCCATTTTCATCTATTGTGTGTGTGTGTGTGTGTGTGTGGAGTTTAAAATATTGTTACATGCATTTATTAGAGAAATCTTTTTGTACAACATCCGATTTTGCGATTAAAATCGGTTTTAGTGAAACATAAAACTGCAACATCGTTATGAAGTCTCTATAAGTGTGCCTGAAAGTCGTAAGTCTTCTAAAATTAACTAGATTGAGATTTAATTTCCTACAGGACTGAGTTAGGTGCTTTATAATTTGGAAAAAGGGGACCGAGTTAGGTTGTTTACATTTTGGAAGACGGGGCCGAGTTAGGTTGTTTACATTTTGGAAGACGGGATCGAGTTAGGTTTTTTACATTTTGGAAGACGGGGCCGAGTTAGGTTGTTTACATTTTGGAAGACAGGACCGAGTTAGGTTGTTTACATTTTGGAAGACGGGACCAAGTTAGATTGTTTAAATTTTGGAAGACGGGACCGAGTTAGGTTGTTTACATTTTGGAAGACGGGACCGAGTTAGGTTGTTTAAATTTTGGAAGACGGGACCGAGTTAGGTTGTTTACATTTTGCAAGACGGGACCGAGTTAGGCTGTTTGCATTTTGGAAGACGGGACCGAGTTAGGTTGTTTGTAGTTTGGAAAAAGGGGACCGAGTTATGTTGTTTACATTTTGTAAGACGGGACCGAGTTAGGTTGTTTAAATTTTGGAAGACGGGACCAAGTTAGGTTGTTTACATTTTGTAAGACGGGACCGAGTTAGGTTGTTTAAATTTTGGAAGACGGGACCGAGTTAGGTTGTTTAAATTTTGGAAGACGGGACCGAGTTAGGTTGTTTAAATTTTGTAAGACGGGACCGAGTTAGGTTGTTTAAATTTTGGAAGACGGGACCGAGTTAGGTTGTTTAAATTTTGGAAGACGGGAGCGAGTTAGGTTGTTTAAGTTTTGTAAGACGGGACCGAGTTAGGTTGTTTAAATTTTGGAAGACGGGACCGAGTTAGGTTGTTTAACTTTTGTAAGACGGGACCGAGTTAGGTTGTTTAAATTTTGGAAGACGGGACCGAGTTAGGTTGTTTACATTTTGGAAGATGGGACCGAGTTAGGTTGTTTAAATTTTGGAAGACGGGACCGAGTTAGGTTGTTTGCATTTTGGAAGACGGGACCGAGTTAGGTTGTTTACATTTTGCAAGACCGGACCGAGTTAGGCTGTTTGCATTTTGGAAGACGGGACCGAGTTAGGTTGTTTGTAGTTTGGAAAAAGGGGACCGAGTTAGGTTGTTTACATTTTGTAAGACGGGACCGAGTTAGGTTGTTTAAATTTTGGAAGACGGGACCGAGTTAGGTTGTTTACATTTTGTAAGACGGGACCGAGTTAGGTTGTTTAAATTTTGGAAGACGGGACCGAGTTAGGTTGTTTAAATTTTGGAAGACGGGAGCGAGTTAGGTTGTTTAAATTTTGTAAGACGGGACCGAGTTAGGTTGTTTAAATTTTGGAAGACGGGACCGAGTTAGGTTGTTTAAATTTTGTAAGACGGGACCGAGTTAGGTTGTTTAAATTTTGGAAGACGGGACCGAGTTAGGTTGTTTACATTTTGGAAGATGGGACCGAGTTAGGTTGTTTAAATTTTGGAAGACGGGACCGAGTTAGGTTGTTTACATTTTGCAAGACGGGACCGAGTTAGGTTGTTTGCATTTTGGAAGACGGGACCGAGTTAGGTTGTTTGTAGTTTGGAAAAAGGGGACCGAGTTAGGTTGTTTACATTTTGGAAGACGGGACCGAGTTAGGTTGTTTGTAGTTTGGAAAAAGGGGACCGAGTTAGGTTGTTTACATTTTGGAAGACTGGACCGAGTTAGGTTGTTTACATTTTGGAAGACGGGACCGAGTTAGGTTGTTTGCATTTTGGAAGTCGGG
The DNA here is from genome assembly GCA_030765065.1 of Deroplatys truncata. NCBI lineage: Eukaryota > Metazoa > Arthropoda > Insecta > Mantodea > Mantidae > Deroplatys > Deroplatys truncata. The sequence continues at coordinate 261,201,977 of CM060984.1, forward strand.
ACCGAGTTAGGTTGTTTATAATTTGGAAGACGGGAACGAGTTAGGTTGTTTACATTTTGGAAGACGGGAACGAGTTAGGATTCTAAGATAGAAAATAGGACCGAGATGAATTTCAACGCTTAGAAGATAAACTACCCTTCTAAATAAAATATATGACTTTGTATCAAGAAAAATTCCAGGAATTTTGCATCCGTAACAGTAGCTTCAATATTTGGTCTTACGCTAAAATATATATTTTGTGAAGACGATAAGAAGGCCTTAGTTGCGTAGTTGCCTTCTCGTATAAACTTCCATGTACCGTCTAGGTTTTACTTTCCACAATGCAATCCTATGTATGTCATTAAGATACATGTGTTCTGTGCTATAATGATTACTTTTTGGGGGGATTGTGTTTAACGCCCGTTCTTACGGCGACGCTGATTACACATAAAATGCAATTGTAATTCGGCCCAAGTTCAGGGCATTTGCCAATTAAGAGGACTAACAAAAACCTCAGTCAGGGAGGGATTTGAACTGCATACCTCCCTTCGCGAGTCCATGTTTTAACGACCAATTTGCCTACTGCGTGTTCGAATACCACATAATAAAGTATACTTTCCCTTGTTCCCGATAGTCATTGATCAATGGTCTTTCTATTTTACATTAATTACGATGAATTGGGAATGACCTAAGATATAATTCAATTGTACCGCTAAAGGGTAGACGGGAATCTCATAGCTTTGCAAAACAACGCGGCCGTAAAATTACCACACGGATAGGTTTGGTACGCTAGCAAAATGTAAAATAACATAGCTACTATAGGTTAATCAAAACCTGGAGGTAAATGACAGTTTACAGTCTATTTATTAAGGTTGTGCGAATGCTGTCTAGTTAATTATAATTAAAATAATTGCTTTAAACCGTTTGAAGAATGGCTGGGTAAATTAGTGTTGTAAAATTTGTCTAGATTTAAATCACGGCTGGCTGATAAAATGTGCGTCTGTTTCATAAAACTACATGGTTGCAGCAGAGGTTCATTATAAGCAATCGCCTCCCATTTCATGCTATTATGTTTGTTTTGTGTTATTCATTTTAAAACGTTACAAATACAGAGCAATTGTGTATAAATCACCGTTTTCGTTGCTAACGGAAGAACATTATGGATACAATTCCTTTTTCAATAGAAGTAACTTCCGTTTTCACGCACTGCTGTCAAATCCGGAAACAGTGAACATAAAAGGTCAACCGGTGACTGTGTAGCAGTTGCTTGTTAGAAAGTTGGTACAGGAGCGAACACTCGCATCTCGGCGCTCGAACAGCAAGGTTGTCAGGTACGTACGTGCATGTACTCTTGGCAAGGGTGGTCGTTATCTCGTATGCTCTACTAAAACGTAAATAAGAGCAGTTATTTTAATTAAATATGTAAATTTATCGTTGGTTGTCTTGGATATAAATAAACGGAGTGTGATGGCGGATAGTGAAAGTGTACGGGAGTCAGATGCAGTTGGTCCCTAAAAAGTCTGATTTTCTATATGACAACAGAGCACAAACCAAGATTACAGCTATAGTTCTTTGCTAGGAACGACGGATAAACGATAACTTATATGGCAGCAGTGGATAAAATAACTAACAAATCTTCATTTATTAATTCTAAAAGAACTGCATTCTCCATCGCTCAAAATTACCGCAATATATGAACATTTGATTCTCTGGATGGAATAGCTGATGTGCTGTATTCACATGACTTTCTAGACTCGTTTTTTTATAAACTATTCTTACAAAAGCTTATTGTTATATCTACTTGTTGTTAGCACAGATAAACCTTCATTTCACATTTCGTTGTAGCTATAACAAGAATACAATAGGCTAAAGCAATACTCAAGATTTTTAGAAAGCGGGTAACTATGCGATCGATATCTTTGAATTTCTTTGCTCTTTGCGTGACCACGAGAAAAAATGAATTGCGACACTTACATCAATAACAAAGAATATCTTGGAAATGGCCAATGACACAAAAATGTCATTTAAAATAAATTTTGTTTTAAAAAGATGTACTTTTTAATGGTAAATTTTTACCTATCTTGTACGGTTTGCTGGTTCAAAATTATGCAACTTCCTTCCGAATGAAGAGGGATTCACAAGCTATTCCCAGAAAAGTCAAAATATACGTTTTATTTGCCATATAAATATCTTAAATATGTGCTTTTTGAATAAAAAAATGTTACAGCCACTTTAGAGAAAATAACAAAATTTTCCATGTAAAGGGTAATTTGGGGTGAAGGATTTTCTTAAAAATCGTGTCGCACCCTTGAAAGATATTAAATACTTAAATCACAAATTTGGTATTTAACAGAATTTTCGTTTTTGAGGATTGTCTTTGAATGCTCTTTTTGGATTTAGGTCTCCAAACAGTGTTTATGAAACCTCTGTATCGAATTTTTGGCTGGAATGCAATACTATAAGTTAAAGAAAGTGTAAATGTGGATCCTGTTAAAACCTGCCGTCATTGTAGCATAAGACATTTTAAATAAGTGTACATAAGTTCTCTTAGTTAGAAACAACTGTACTTTAGAATGTAAAGAACACGCAACAATGTGTGTTCCGTCCTTGTCACACATTTGAAAACGACCGATTGCTATTTGTTTTTCACAAATGAAACCATTTGTTTGTAAACAAAAGACTGCCATCTTAGCTTCCTACGTTAACAAAATATGAGCTTGCAAACTAAATTCATTTCCATTCAGATACTTTTTATTTTCTCTGCCGCGTATCTTGTAGGTAGAGGAATTGTGTATTCCATTCGGAATTCGGTAGGTACTGAGATTTCACAAGAGATGTTACATGTATGTAAACAGCATATACGTAAAGTCGCTTAAATACTAAGCTTGGTATTCAAGTTCAGAATCTCCCACCCCGAACTATTCTTTATATGGAAAATGTTTACTTGTTTTTTATTTTCTCAAAAATGACTAACGGGATTTTGATTAAAATTCGACATGTGTAAGATATTTAAATATGTTTTGAATTTTCAAATACGTGTATGCTTTTTCCAAGTGGTAAGTCGCTATTCGTTTCCTCTCGTGGCCATGGAAATAACATTATACCTTCTTATACCTTAAGAATATCCATCTGTGAGATTTATAAAATTCACAATTTGAAATTTTAACACAGCAATGAGAGTTTACTGTACATATAGTATGTAGACCAAATTTTGTGCATATTTCTAAATTAGTTCTGGAGAGTCCCCCCTTTTTTTGGCTGATTTGAAAAATTGCCTCCACCGATGCAATTATATATATTTTAAAAATTATATTTTATGGTTAAATTGTTTAATAGTGGATATATAAGTAAACTGTGAAGATGAATGTTAATTGTCATTTTAGTTTGGGAGAAAATAAATCTTAAATATGAGAATTAAATTGTTCCTTAAAAGGCTTTTAAAAGTACAGCTATGAAACCTACATAGAACTAAAGTAGTCGGTTTGTAGTGTTTGATAACACTAAAATCCAATTCATGAATTTTGGCTTTTTTCACAGATGCGTATCCTTAAACGCAACGTGTAATGACAGTTTATATACATAAACAGGAAGTAGATAAAAGAATAAGCTTTTGTAAGAATATTTTGTAGAAGAGTGAGTAGAGAAGGTCATGCGAATGCACCACATCAGACGGGAGCAAGGAAGCTGGAACACCCGAGAGTAGGAATTCATGTGGAGGTGTTGGCCCATTAAATAACCACAACGGGGTAAGGACAGAATCTGCGGTAACTCCAACTGGACTGAACCGGTTTGCGAATTCCTTTAAGCTAATACGCGAGTTGATTAGGCTCAGAGCTGAAGAGAATAAACAAATGATTGATAACTGAAGATCTCAGGGCCTGGGTTCGAAAACACCGGTATTCACTACAAACATATGCGATATAAATAAACATTATTTAACGAGCATTGAACTACATGCCAGGTATTGCATAATGATTTCAGGTTGTGGTGAAAGCGTGTGTGGACGTAGATGCCTAAGACAGAGATGATGAGCAACCAAACCTTAATCCAATCTGTTACATTCACGTAACTTTCTCTATCTGCTTCATGTTAAAACATTTACACAAATAGCTTCACTGCACAGAGGGAAATTGATAGTCAGATGTTTAAAGGTGGGACGCTATATACTGCCCTTAAATTTCCATAACATTCGCAAGAAACGACGAATGGCGAAAGCTAAAACATGGCAACGTATTGAAAATCTCAACGCAATAACGGGCTGGTGCCACAAAGAAGTTATTAGAAATGAATTGTATATTTTTAAAGTTGCCTGCAATTTTTTGTGTAGTACTTTTTGTCTATCTATTAAGGTTTACCAGAAATACAAAGCTATACAGAATTCCTACCAAATGAAGAGGCTATTCTCAGAGAGTTTACGAACATACATTTTGTCACGTAAATATCTTAAATGTATGGTAATTTCATAAATAATTAGAGCCGTTTTTAAAAAAATAGAAGAATTTGAAAAATGTTTCATATTAAGGGTAGTTTGGGATGGGAGGATTTTCTTTAAAATCTTCGTGTCGCATCTTTGGAATATGCTGAACTGAAGTATCAAGTTTGGTATTTAACCGAGCTTTCGTCTTTCAATCACCTGTTCACAGGTAAACGCAGGCCTTTTTCTAAAAATGCTTTTATAGGGAGTCTCAAAACGTGTATTTCCGTTGAAATGGAATACAATAGTGCCATAGAAAGTAAAAAGGAATAGCGACTTAGCGGTCGACAAGGAGTAGAGTATAGTGTTCCTCTCATAGACGCTTGCATTTCAGAATGAAGTTGACTACACTGCCCTTGCTACTCCTGGTGAGCGTCCCTGCAATGGGATTCAAGACGGGAGCTCCGGAATCGGCATGTGAAACCATGATCCCTGAGCATCATTCAGAAATCAAGACCACTCCTTCGCCTTATACCATTAAGCTGAGCAAAAACAGCATATCCGACGGAGGTTCTGTTGACCTCACCATTTTTGGTACCGAGGAGGACAAGATACGAGGTTTCTTCGTGCAGGCTCGTGTTGGAGACACGCCTGTCGGCAAGTTCCTCAAGGGCAAGGACATCAAGCTTGTAAACTGTGGCGGCGGAGTCGAGGTGAGTTAAAATATGCATTACAAATTTACAAAGACTGTTTCATAAGATCGGTAATTCTTTGTTTAACTTTGGTATATCACGTTACTGTTTTATAAACATTATATATGTTGATTCACTGCTTTGTTGTACAAGAGAACGTTTTGTGTTGTTTAATTCAATATTTCCTGCTAAGGTTTGAATGTGAATCTGTAGTCTTTCTAATACTTTGGGTCCTTCGCCCGCTGTCATTCGCCGACATCTTAAACACAAATAAACGACACTGACCAATACCAACAGTAAAATAACAGTGGGACTACACAGTTAACATCGTTATAAGGGACAGTATTTCTGGAAATATGAAGTAGGGATGAGGATTAACTGTACACAGTATCAAGTGCCTGTTTTGGAATTTAGAGTTCGGGCAAAAGAACGCTGCTAATTGTCACAGCAACGTTGCCAGTGTGAATTTAAGTATGTCATATATTTTCTTTCATTCTTTCTTACTTTATTTTATTTTTGGTGGGGCTTCCTCAGATTTTTCGGTTAAGCGGGGTTTTACTGTATATAAAGTAAATATGTGTGCATGTGATTCATGAGAAATAGAACGCACGATAATAGTGGTAAAAATAGGAAAGGGAATTTTCAGTGCTAATAATGATACACATTATAAGTGCAGAAATTTAAATATTTGTGCAATATTTTGTGGTTCAAATAACCCAAGAACGGAAAGCAAAACAGCGTACATCATTTTGCTTTACAATAATCCGAGAACGAGAATGCTTTTCGATGACCATATCGAGCAAAGTGGAAAGTCGATTTTCGCGTTGGGTCGTCATTTGTTTGTAACTGACCAATGGTATCTTTTCACCTGCTTCCAGTTCAACCAACATAATACCAACGTCAAAAACCGATGGAGTAAACGTTTTACGAGCACATGCATTTCCATCTCCTTCATTCCTTTATGAATAGCATACATTAAAGTTGTTTGTTAATTTCTACCAGTTTTTGCTGTTCTTTGTGGCTTTTGGGGGACAGTAGCCAGTTTTGAATTGCAAACTAAGATAACAGTTTTGCTAGAAGCAACGCGTCAGGTCGCACGTTTGCTGGAATTTCTTCCGGTTTCAGTTTCTCAGCTTGGGAGTAGCGGCTGTTTCATTACACGACAAAGTCTTCTTTCTTCCTGAACATTCACATGTATTTTAACTTTGTCGTTCTCGGTTGTTGTGGACCAGACTTAACAACTGGAACTGGAAAAGACGGAAAGATTAACATCGGGAAGGCCGGAAGTGAAGTCAAGGCGCTACAGACCTAGGCCTGCCAACCTGCTAAATCCAGAAAGATTAGAGTTTCTGACAATTATTGTGGCATCCAGAATTCCTTTAAGAAGGGGCTAACATATTTGGAAACACAGCTTGCCAATTAGCAAAAGGCAGATAATCATAGAGCATTTTCACTTCTAAATTTTAATGCATTATATATAAAAAATGGTCGGATTATCCTTTGGATGGAAAATTAATTTAAATTTTGAGAAAACTTATGCCATGAGTTATTGAAGATAACTTTTAAACGTAATATTTAACAAGTTGCTGTAACTTACTGATGCTCATTGTTTGACAGCTTAATTCTTATTTAATAGTAAATCTACAGCATATTATCTAATTTTTTTAATTCTTTTGAATTAGCGGAACATATTTTGAGACATTGTCTGACTTTGAATTTACCAAAGCAAAGCAACACTATAACCTTAAGTATAACAGTTGTCACGTTTTCTCTATAATTAAGGGGTCAAGTAGATTTGGTTAGAATCAAATACCTAATAATTTAGGGGAGGATACGCGTAAACAGCAAACCAATAATATTGCATTAGTATTAAGAGAGAATCTCCTAAACCGGAAGGGAGTTGGGAGTAGAAAAAGTCGTGTGACTACAATACTTGAGATATTTTGTGAGGGGCCTCTAGAAATATTTCATTTAAATAAGACGTGCTTAGTTCAACATACAGCCCCTCAGGGGCTCACCTTATGTGAGTACGGGTTTTTGGCGCAACCGGGGGTTCCCGAGCCAATCATCGCCACATTCATCCCCTCACCCCATCCGGTCGAGGTGGGTTCTTCTCGTGACCGGTGGACACAAGGTAGGCTCTCGTGCGTTCTTTGCATTCCATTCATACCGCACCTCACCATCGTTTCTTTCTTCCCTTGTCACTTTCAGGCCATTTCGCTCCACGACATTCGCACATCTCTTTTTCTTCCCCGCCGGCCTAGCTTGCGTGCGAAACGCCCACACAGTTTTATTTGTTTTATCTTTTCTTTTAATCCTCCGTGGAAACAGCCTGACGGATACCCGCGCACGGGGTGCGCAGCTGGGTGAGTGGGTAATGGCATCATCCCCACCACCCGGGGTCGTCATGTAGGGTATGTGTTCGTATCCGCTGTTCAACTGCAGAACCCGCGGGGGGCCATTGCATGAGCTGCTGACTTCTGACGGCCATTGCGTCCCTCTGTCTATGTCCTGGGAGGTGTGAACCTGGGGTGAGTCTGGTATAGATAGGCCACTCACCCAAGCCGGGGTAACGCCCGGGAAGTCAGAGCCCGAGGTCGGAGACGGTTGCAATGGTGGAGGATTTATTTCGCTATGGAGCACCCTTCCTCCATTAATACCAACAAGCGCCGAAAAGTTTATGTAACAGAAGTGACACCACCGACAACTGGTTGTTACTTGGTCATTTCACGAACCGAAGAAGGACAAAGTTTTGAGAAGGTGAACCCTTTCATCATTCAAAAGGGCATTGATGCTATTGCTGGTGCGGTTCAGTCCTGCACTCGTCTACGGAATGGTTCCTTATTAGCACAAACGAAATCCGATCAGCAAAGTAAGATCTTGTTGCGCGCCACGCTTCTCCAGGGCTATCCCATCCGTGTGGAGAAGCACCGCACCTTGAATTCCTGTCGAGCCGTCATTACCACCCACAGCCTCGATGGTATATCGGACGAGGACCTGGTAGAATATCTTGCAGACCAGAAGGTGACAGCGGTCCATCGAGTGCCGGCCAAACGCGACGGCGTATTGGTACCCACTCGTACCCTGTTTCTAACATTTGATGGCGTCGATCTGCCCACGAGCATTTCCGCAGGGTACGAACGGATTTCTGTGAGGCCTTATATTCCTAGACCTCTGCGTTGTTTTAAATGCCATCGTTTTGGGCATACGCAAGTCTCATGTAAGAGTGCCGTTAACATCTGTGCAGCATGTAGCCAGCCCTCACACGAAGGTACCTGTTCAACAGCCCCCGTCTGCGTTAATTGTAAAGGGTCTCATTCTGCTTCGTTTGCCGACTGTCCGCGGAACTTGGACGAGAAGGCGATCCAGGAGATCCGGGTAAAGGAAAAAATCTCCTTCGCTGAAGCCCGGAGGCGTTACCATGCGCGCCAACCTTCACTCCTGCGATCTGGCACATTTAGTTCTGTTGTTGCCTTGCCAGTATCACGAGTAGATGCTGAAACTCAGACCTGGACCATGACTGGATTAACCGCCACTACCATCCGGCCGTCCATTAAAGTTACTGTTACCAAGCCCTATAAACCTGGTCCAAAGTCAATGAAGTCGCAAGCCGCTGAAAAGAAACCAAAGCAGAAACTTCGTAGGGAAGATTATCTGAAGGACCCTCCGCGTGCACACGGTAAGAAAAGTTCACCTTCTCCTCCTCGGAGGTCGCTGTCCCAGGAAAGTCCTGGGACAAGCCGCGCTCAGCGGCACCCCTCACCCATCGCCGCCAAGAACCGATTTACGGCGCTTGAATCGGTTTCTGGCACTGAGCGCGTGGGCCCTCCCTCCGAGGAAGCTATGGAGTCTGACCAACTCCATACAAAACGCCCGAGCCCAAAGGTTAAGCAAAAGATTCTTTTAAGCCGCCCTTCTAAGTAGACAGTTTATCCCTTTTATTCATGGCTATCCTGACCTGGAATGTACGTGGTGTACGATCGCATAGGGCAGAACTGCAACTTTTATTGCGTTCCCATTCACCTATGGTCGTGTGTTTCCAGGAGACCAAGCTTCGCCCTCACGACCCTTTCGATCTCCGAGGGTACACTCCGGTTCGCTACGATCTTGAACCGGAGGAGGGTGCTCCTGCTCATGGAGGTGTCATGTTGTTAGTGCGTAACGACGTTCATTTTAAACCTGTCACACTTACATCCGTCTTGCAAGCTGTTGCCGTTCGCCTTCACTTACCCGGCTTTTTGTTTTCTGTTTGCTCTGTGTATTCACCTCCATCGTCTCCCCTCACTCCCGCGGACGTTCGAGCTCTCCTGTCTGCTCTCCCAACCCCACTTCTTCTGTTGGGAGATTTTAATGCCCATTACCCACTGTGGGGTTCGCCAAGGGCTTGTGCGAGTGGAACTCTTCTTTCCGACATTTTATCAGTTCAATCTTTCCATCCTCAATACAGGTGCACCTACTTTTATTTCATATTCTTCTGGTACATTCTCTCACCTGGACCTTGCCATTTGCTCACTCCAGCTTGCTCATCGTCTTCAGTGGAACGTCGTCGCTGACACCTACTCCAGCTACCATTACCCCTGCATCGTTTCTCTTTTGTCGCACCACGTACAGCATTCCAGAGTACCTACCTGGATATTCCAAAAACCGACTGGAGCTTGTATTCCGACCTCGTGCATTTTTACGATCACCCTTCGCCGACATTAACCAACTAGTGCAGCACCTTACGTCTACGATTTTCTCTGCCGCCGAACGCGCAATTCCCCGTTCATCCTCTCAACTTCGGCGGCCACCTGTTCCGTGGTGGAACGAGGATTGTCGGGACGCCGTTCGTGCCCGTAGGACTGCACTTAGGGTGTTTCGGCGACACCCTACACTTGATAATTTGGTGACTTTTAAACAATCGCGCGCCAGGGCTCGTCGCATTATTCAGGATAGCAAGAAGGCGTCGTGGGCTCGTTTTGTCGAGTCTTTTAATCGCTTTACGCCTTCATCTGTTGTTTGGGATCAACTTCGTCGCTTCTCAGGTAAAGTGTCGCATTGTACTGTTTCTGGCCTTCAGGTTTCCAATGCCACTATAGTGAATCCGGCTGCCGTCGCTAACACTCTGGGTGCTTCCTTTGAGGCGGTGTCCAGTTCAGACCATTATTCCGCCGATTTTCGCTCTATCAAAGACCGGCTGGATTACGACACCTTTACTTTTCGGTCTGCTAACAATGAGTATTATAATGAACTTTTCACAGTGAGAGAGCTGGAGCACGCGCTTCATTGCTCTAGGCACTCCGCACCTGGCCCGGACGGCATTCATGTCCTGATGTTAAAGCACCTTTCTGCCGACAGTAAACTCTTTCTCTTACAGGTCTATAACCGTATTTGGGAAGACGGCATTTTTCCTTCCGTTTGGCGTGAACCCACCATTGTCCCTATACTTAAGCCTGGGAAGGATCGCCAACTACCTTCCAGCTACCGCCCTATCTCCCTACCAGTTGCATTTGCAAGGTGATGGAGCGCATGATCAACGGGCGGTTGACATGGTGGCTTGAGTCTCAGAAACTTCTAGCGAACGCTCAGTGCGGATTTCGTCGCTATCACTCTACCGTCGACCATCTGGTGTCCTTGTCGACGCATATTATGAATGGATTTCTGAAAAAGTGTCAAACCGTGGCTGTATTTTTTGACCTGGGGAAAGCTTATGACACTTGTTGGAGGGGCGGCATTTTACGTACACTTCACGCATGGAATATCCGCGGTCGTCTTCCCATACTTCTTCGGGAGTTTATGACGGACCGTGTCTTTCGTGTACGTGTGGGCTCGGTTTTATCTAGTCGTTTTATTCAAGAGAACGGAGTACCGCAGGGCTCTGTACTCAGTGTCACACTTTTTGCGATTGCTATCAACCCCATTGTTGATTGTGTTCCACCTGGCATTTCATCGTCCCTTTTTGTTGAGGATTTTGCCATTTATTGCAGTTCACGGATGACCTGTCTACTCGAACGCCGTCTCCAGAGCTGTATCGACCGTCTCTACGCCTGGAGTCACGCTAACGGCTTTAATTTCTCCGCCGAGAAATCCGTCTGCATTAACTTCTGGCGCCGGAACGCTTTCCCTCCGCCCTTTCTCCATCTTGGGCCAGGGATACTTCCGTTTTCAGACGAGACGAAATATTTGGGGTTGATTTTTGATAGGAAGTTGTGTTGGACCTCGCACGTTTCCTTTTTAAAAGCAAAGTGTGACCGTTCTCTTAATCTTTTACGTGTTTTAAGTGGCACATCCTGGGGAGCTGATCGGACCATCCTTTTTCGCCTTTATCGCTCTTTGGTCCGATCCAAGCTTGATTATGGGTGTATTGTTCATTCGTCTTCACGTCCATCTGTGTTACTTCGATTGAATGCCATTCACCATCGTGGCATAAGAGTCGCTACAGGGGCCTTTCCAACCAGCCCTGTTCTTAGCCTGTATGCTGAAGCTGCAGAGCCTCCGCTGTCCTTCAGGCGTGAGATGCTCTTGTGCAGCTATGCCTGTCGACTTGAAGCTTGCCTGACCACCCGTCCTTCGAGTTATTTTTCGAGGAGTCACTTGATCGTCACTATTTCATTCGCTCCTCTGCTTTGCTCCCACCAGGGGTTCGCTTTCGACAGCTCCTTCGGCATTTAGACGTTCCGCCAGCGCCGGCCCTTCCACGGGGGAAAACGCGTTTTCCTCCATGGTCCCGCGCTGAGGCCCACTGTCATCTTGGGCTAACGTCGATGCCGAAGACTGAGACCCCTGCTTCAGTCTTTAGATCGGCTTTTTTAGAAGTACGGGCTCAATTCGGGGACTTCCATTTTATCTTTACCGATGGATCTAAGACTGAAGCTGGAGTTGGATGTGCCTTTGTTTTTGGTCACTGTAGTTTTAAGTTTCGTTTACCTGGACAATGTTCAATTTTTACCTCCGAACTTTTTAGCATGTATCAATCTGTTTTATACATTCAGCGGCACGACTTAGGCATTGTTTTATTTGAACGGACTCTCTGAGTGCCCTTCAGACTATTCATCCGCTGTACCATTACCACCCACTCGTACAGCGCATACATGACCTGCTCCACTCGCTTGGTGTCTCTGGCACCAGCGTGTCCTTCATGTGGATTCCAGGTCATGTAGGCATCTCAAGTAATGAGTCTGCCGACGCCGCTGCGAACTCGGCGATTTTATTACCCAGATTTTTTACTTCTGTTGTTCCCTCGTCAGATTCGTGTGTTATTTTACGTCGCCGCATTGTCTCGCGCTGGCGCGATGAGTGGACGGCCCTCCGGGGGAACAAGTTGCGGGAGGTTAAGCCTTTCCCGTTGATCTGGGGTACCTCTTCTCGTTCGTGCCGACGGGAAGAGGTAATTTTAGCTCGTTTACGGATTGGACATTGTGTTTTTAGTCATAGGTATTTGCTCAGTGGTGACCCCGCACCACTCTGTGGGCAGTGTGACGTGCCCTTAACGGTGCGTCACATTTTAACAGAGTGTCAGGTTTTAGCTGCATTGCGTGCTCGTGTGGGTCTGCCTGTTGGCCTAGCCAACGTTTTGGCAGACGACACGCGTGCTGTGGAATGTGTTGTACGTTTTATTCATGGCAGTGATTTTAATCTGCGCATTTAATGCGTTGAGCGTCTTTTAGCTTAGTAATTTTATGCTGTCTGTTTTTATGGGGACTCTAATCCCCAGTGGACAAAAGGCGCTCATGTCCCTCGCATTCTACAGTCCTTGACACGTTTTAATCTTTTATTGCCTATGCTTTTAGTGTGTTAGTTTTTGGCATTGTGGTATTATTGTTGTTTTAACTTTTTGGACATCGCGGGTTTGTGTCCCGTTTTTTAACTATGCGGTTCTTTTATATTTTTGACTTAATATTTTATACATTGTAAGGGCGCTGATTATCTTAGCAGTTTAGCGCCCTTAAACCGCATCTCATCATCATCATCATCAACATACAGAAACGGTCGGTATTCCTGCTAACAAGAATCGTCTGTTAATGACGCTTAGCTTGGCAACAACTAACTATTGTATTGATATCGGCGATTTTCATATAGTCTACCTTTATAAAGATTTCCTTGTAATTCAAAATTTTACAAAATTTATTCAAATAAAGGCGACCTCACAGACTATTTACACAAAATTGAAGATATACATTTTATTTCTCATGTAAACACATTAAACACATAAGGATTTTTCGAAATGCTTAGAGCCGTTTTTGAGAAAATAAAAATTCAAGCTCCTTCCATGTAAAGGTTAGGGGGGGGCGGATTTTCTGAAAATCTTAGTGTCACAACCTTGGAAGATGCTGAACTTAAATAACACACACACACACTCTCTCTTTTGCCTTAAATTTACTTGTTTAGATTCATTACGATCCGGAAACCCTATCTGTAGTGAAATATCGAATATTTGGATCAATACAATGTGACACAGAAAATAAAACTTGCTACTATCAAATGGAAGTTGTTTAAATAACAAAACTTGGTGCTCATGGACTTTTTTTATGTAACATTAAAAACACTTATTATGCGTTATATTCACATGACTTTCTGTGTCTACTCTTCTCATAAAACCATCTTCTGTTTGATTCATGTTAATCTAGATAAACTTAATTTTATTAAACGTTTCGTTGCAGGTACAAATCACAATGTAATTACAGCCATAATTGAGGAAATGGAAAAGAACAAACTTTTGCATATAAAGGGTAGTTTGGCATGGGGCCATTTTCTTGAAAGTCTTCGTGTCACTCCTTGGAACTCGCTGACACACACATTACTCTTTTGCAGAATGCGGCTTCGCACAGCGAAAATTCTGACAAAGACAAGATTGATCTTAAATGGCAGGCTCCAAAAGGACTTAACGAAAAAGTTCGCTTCCGGTAAGTAATTGCATTTTACATATTAAGAAAGGTTTATATTTCAGGTTATTTATAAAACTTTGAAGCTATTATAAAAAAACCGTTGTCTTACAAACATAGTGAGAAGCGAATGAATTCTGCTTCCCTCCTCACAATTAGCTGATCCTTTTAAATGCTAAATGCAGAAGTAATGCAGCAAATGATGATTATAGCACGAGTGTTATATTATAATAATCCACGAGTGGGATACAACATGCAGGAAATAAATCCATTGCTCACATAAGTAGGGGCGACTTCATATAGTGACCTATTTTCAATTTTGTTGACTTCGCAATGAAACACGCACAAAGCAGCCTTTTCCCTTCACTCGTTGGGGAGTCGCTAACGTACTCACTAACTCACTCACTCGCTGGGAAGTCGAACACAAGACCTCTCTAGTCTCCTGAGTAGTAGCACTCACTGTACCTCACAACCTCTCTCCTAGAACAGCACTTGCTACTATCAGAAACACACTCACTAACTCACTCACTCAGTCACTCGCTGGGAAGTCGAACACAAGACCTCTCTAGTCTCCTGCAGTAACAGCACTCAATGTACGTCACAACCTCTCTCGTAGAACAGCACTTGACTAGTATCAGAAACACACTCACTAACTCACTCACTCAGTCACTCGCTGGGAAGTCGAACACAAGACCTCTCTAGTCTCCTGCAGTAACAGCACTGAATGTACGTCACAACCTCTCACGTAGAACAGCACTCGACTCGTATCAGAAACACACTCGCTCACTCACCCAGTAACTCGCTGGGAAGTCGAACACAAGACCTCTCTAGTCTCCTGCAGTAACAGCACTCAATGTACGTCACAACCTCTCACGTAGAACAGCACTCGACTCGTATCAGAAACACACTCGCTCACTCATCCAGTCACTCGCTGGGAAGTCGAACTAGATTCATTACGATCCGGAAACTAGTCTCCTGCAGTACCCCCCAGGGGCTCACCTTATGTGAGTACGGGTGTTGGCGTACCCGGGGGTTCCCGAGCCATTCAACGCCATCATCGTCCATCCACCCTCATCCGGTCGAGGTGAGTTTGTTCTCGTGACCGGGGGATTCAAGGGAGGCTCTCGTGCGTTCTGGGCATTTCATTCCATGTCACCACTCGCCATCGTTTCTTTCTTTTCTTCTACTTCTGCACATTTCACCCCACGTCCATTCATTTACGCCTCTCTTTTTCTTCCTCGCCGGCCTACCTTGCGTGCGAAACGCCCACAGAGTTTTATTTCTTTTACATTTTATATTAATCCTCCGTGGACACAGCCTGACGGATACCCGCGCACTGGGTGCGCAGCTGGGTGAGTAGGAAATGGCGTCATCCCCACAGCCCGGGGTCGTCATGTAGGGTATGTGTTCGTATCCGCTGTTCAACTGCAGTCCCGCGGGGGGCCATTGCATGAGCTGCTGACTTCCGACGGCTATTGGGTCCCTCCGTCTATGTTCTGGGAGGTGTGACCCTGGGGGTGAGCTAGGTATAGATAGGCCACTCACCCATGCCGGAGTAACGCACGGGAAGTCAGAGCCCGAGGTCGGAGACGGTTGCAATGGTGGAGGATTTATTTCACTATGGAGCACCCTTTCTCCATTATTACTAACAAGCGCCGAAAAGTATTTGCAACAGAAGTAGCACCGTCAACATCTGGTTGTTACTTAGTTATTACACGAACTGCGGAAGGTCAATCGTTTGAGAAGGTGAACCCTTTTATAGTACAGAAGGGCATTGACTCTATTGTTGGTTCGGTTCAGTCCTGCACTCGGCTTCGAAACGGGTCATTATTAGTACACAGCAAGTCCGAACAACAAACTAAGATCTTGTTGAGCGCTACGCTTCTCCACGGTTATCCCATGCGTGTTGAGAAGCACCGCACCTTGAATTCCTGTCGAGGCGTCGTTACCACCCATAGCCTCGACGGTATATCGGACGAGGCCCTAGTCGAAAAATCTATCAGATCAAAAGGCGACAGCAGTGCATCGGGTGCAGGCCAAACGCGACGGAGTATTGGTACCCACTCATACCCTTTTTATCACATTTGATGGCGTCGATCTGCCCACGAGCATTACAGCAGGGTACGAACGTATTGAGGTGAGGCCCTATATTCCTAGACCTCTGCGTTGTTTCAAATGCCAACGTTTTGTGCATACGCAAGTCTCCTGTTAGAGTGCCGTTAACATCTGTGCAACATGTAGCCAGCCCTCACATGAAGGTACCTGTTCAACAGCCCCCGTATTCGTTAATTGCAAAGGGTCACATTCTGCTTCGTTTGCCGACTGTCCGCGGTATTTGGACGAGAAGGCGAAACAGGAGATCCGGGTAAAGGAAAAACTCTCCTTCGCCGAAGCCCGGAGGCGTTACCATGCGCGCCAACCTTCGCTCCTGCGATCAGGAAGATTTAGTTCTGTACCCACAAAAGATGCAGGGACTCAA
Source organism: Deroplatys truncata (assembly GCA_030765065.1). NCBI lineage: Eukaryota > Metazoa > Arthropoda > Insecta > Mantodea > Mantidae > Deroplatys > Deroplatys truncata. Next base: position 261,218,402 of record CM060984.1, read on the forward strand.
ACCTGGTCCATGACTGCACTGACCGCCACTACCATCCGGCCGTCCATTCAAGCCCTGTTATAAGGCCATCTAAAGCTGGTCCAAAGGTTCAGAAGTCAAAAGCCACAGAGAAGAAATCGAAGCAGAAATTTCGTAGGGAAGATTTTTTAAAACATCCTCCGCGTGCGCGCGGGAAGAAAAGTTCACCTTCTCCTCCTGCACGAAGGTCGGTGTCCCAGGATGCTCCTGGGACAAGCCGCGCTCAGCGACCCCCTTCACCCATTGCCACCCAGAACCGATTCAGGACGCTTGAATCGGTTTCTGGCACTGAGCGCGTGGGCCCTCCCTTCGAGGAAGCTATGGAGTCTGACCAAGTCCATACAAAAAGCCCGAGCCCAAAGTTTAAGCAAAAGATTATCTCGAGCCGCCCTTCTAAGTAGACAGTCTATCCCTTTTATTCATGGCTATCCTGAGCTGGAATTTTCGTGGTGTTCGATGGCATAGGGCGGAACTGCAACTTTTATTGCGTTCCCATTCACCTATGGTCGTGTGTATGCAGGAGACCAAGCTTCGCCCTCACGACCCTTTCAATCTCCGAGGGTACACTCCGGTTCGCTACGAACTTGAACCGGAGGAGGGTGCTCCTGCTCATGGAGGTGTCATGTTGTTAATGTGTAACGACGTTCATTTTCAAACTCTTGCTCTTACGTCCGACTTGCAAGATGTTCTCATTGAACTGCAGTTAGCCGGTTTTTTCTTTTCTGTTTGCTCTGTGTATTCACCTCCATCGTCTCCCCTCGCTCCCGTGGACATTCGAGCTCTCCTGTCCGCTCTTCCAATACCATTTCTCCTGTTCGGAGATTTTAACGCCCATCACTCCCTGTGGGGTTCGCCAAAGGCTTCTGCGAGGGGAACTCTTCTTTCTGGAATTTTTGATCAGTTCAATCTCTCTATTCTCAATGCAGGCCTATTTCTTTCTGATTCTTCCGGTACATTCTCTCACTTGGACCTATCCGTTTGCTCACTCCAACTTGCTAGTTGTCTGCAGTGGAACGTCGTCGCTGACACCTACTCCAGCGACCACTACCCCCGCATCGTTTCTCTTCTGTCACACCACGAACAGCATTCCAGAGTATCTGCCTGGATACTCACAAAAACCGACTGGAGCTTGTATTCCAGCCTGGTGCATTTTGACGACCAGCCCTTCACCGACATTAACCAACTAGTGCAGCACCTTACGTCTACGATTTTCTCTGTCGCCGAACGCGCAGTTCCCCGTTCATCCTTTCACCATCGACGGATTCCTGTTCCTTGGTGGAACGAGGAGTGCCGGGTTACCGTTCGTGCCCGTAGAACTGCACTTAGGGTGTTTCGGCGTCACCCTACACTTGATAATTTGATTACTTTTAAACAATCGCGCGCCAGGGCTCGTCGCATTATTCAGGATAGCAAGAAGGCATCTTGGACTCGTTTTGTCGTGTCTTTTAATCGCTTCACACCTTCGTCTGTTTGGGATAAACTTCGTCGCTTTTCCAGCAAAGTGTCGCATTGTACTGTGTCTGGCGTTCAGGGTTCCAATGCCACCATAGTGGATCCGGCTGCCATTGTTAACGCTCTGGGTACTGCCTTTGAGACGGTTTCCAGTTCAGACCATTATTCAGACGGCTTGCGCTCTAATGAATGCTAATAATGAATGCTATAACGAACTTTTCACAATGAGGGAGCTGGAGCGCGCTCTCCATTGCTCTCGGCTCTCCGCTCCTGGGTCGGGCGGCATTCATGTCCTGATGTTACAGAACCTTTCAGCCGATAGTAAACTCTTTCTCTTACTGGTCTATAACCGTATTTGGCAAGACGATATTTTTCCTTCCGTTTGGCGCGAAGCCACCATTGTCCCAATACTTAAGCCTGGGAAGGATCGCCAACTACGCATATAATGAATGGATTTCTGAGAAAGTGTCAAACCGTGGCTGTGTTTTTTGACCTGGAGAAAGCTTATGACACTTGTTGGAGGGGCGGCATTTTACGTACAGTTCACGCATGGAATATCCGCGGTCCTCTTCCCATATTTCTTCGGGAGTTTATGACGGACCGCGTCTTTCGTGTACGTGTGGGCTCTGTTTTATCTAGTCGTTTTATTCAAGAGAACGGAGTACCGCAGGGCTCTGTACTCAGTGTCACACTTTTTGCGATTGCTATCAACCCCATTTTTGATGGTATTCCACCCGGCATTTCATCGTCCCTTTTTGTAGATGATTTTGCCATTTATTGCAGTTCACGACGGGCCTGTCTACTCGAACGCCGTCTCCAGAGCTGTATCGACCGTCTCTACGCCTGGAGTTACGCCAACGGCTTTAATTTCTCCGCCAAGAAATCAAGCTGCATCAATTTCTGGCGCAAGAAGGCTTTTCTTCCGCCCTCTCTCCACCTTGGGTCTGAGGTCCTTCCATTTGCAGACGAGGTGAAAATTTTTGGGTTGATCTTTGATCGAAATTTGAGCTGGACTTCTCACGTTTCATTTTTAAAAGCAAAGTGTGACCGTTCTCTTAATATTTGACGTGTTTTAAGTGGCACATCCTGTGGAGCTGATCGGACTGTTATTCTGCGTCTTTATCGCTCCTTGGTCCGATCCAAGCTTGATTACGGGTGCGTTGTCTATTCGTCGGCACGTCCATCTGTGTTACGTCGCTTGAATACCATTCATCATCATGGTATAAGAGTCGCTACAGGGTCCTTTCCAACTAGCCCTGTACCCAGTTGGTATGCAGAAGCTGCAGAGCCTCTGCTGTCCTTCCGGCGTGAAATGCTTTTGTGCAGCTATGCTTGTCGGCTCTCAAACTTGCCTAATTTCCCGTCCTTCGAGTTATTTTACGAGTATTCGCTTGATCGACAATATTTAGTTAGCTCCTCTGCATTACTATCTCCAGGGGTTCGATTTCGACAAAGCTTTCGGCATTTGGACCTTGCGTCAGCGCCGGCACTTCCCAGAGGGGAAACGCTTTTTCCTCCATAGCTGCGCGCTGATGCCCACTATCACCTTGGGCTAACGTCGATGCCGAAGACTGAGACCCCTTCTTCAGTTCTTAAATCAGCTTTTTTTAGAACTCCAGGCGAAAATCAGGAACTTTCATTTTATATACACTGATTTGTCTAAGACTTATGTTGGAGTAAGGTGTGCCTTTGTTTTTGGTCAGCATAGTTTTACCTATCGTTTATCGGAGCAATGTTCGATTTTTACCGCCGAACCTTTCAGTATTTATCAGGCACTTTTAAACATCCAGCGGCATGATTTACAGCACTGTGTTCTTTGCGCAGACTCCCTGAGTGCCCTTCAGAGAATTAACGCGCTGTACAATTACCACCCACTCGTACAGCGCATACATGACCTGGTCCACTCGCTTGGTGTATCTGGCATCCGCGTCTCCTTCATGTGGATTCAAGGTCATGTTGGCATCTCAGGGAACGAGTCTGCCGAGCCACTGCCAAATCGGCGATTTTATCACCCTGAAGTTTTACCTCTGTTGTTCCCTCGTCAGATTTGTTTATTGTTTTACGTCGCCGCATCCACTCGCTTTGGAGCGATGACTGGACGGCCCTCCGGGGGAACAAGTTGCGGGAGGTTAAACCTCTCCCATTAGTCTGGGCTACCTCTTCCCGTGCTTCTCGTCGGGAAGAGGTAATTTTAACACGCTTTCGTATCGGACATTGCATTTTTAGTCATAGGGATTGATCAGTGGTGACCCTGCACCACTCTGTGGACAGTGTGATGCGCCCTTAACGGTGCGTCACGTTTTAGAGGAGTGTCAGGTTTTAGCTGCATTGCGTGTTCGTGTGGGTTTGCATGTTGGCCTAGCCAACCTTTTTGCAGACGACGCGCGTGCTGTAGAATATATTTTACGTTTTATTCGTGACAGTGATTTTAATCTGCTCATTTGATGCGTTGAGCGACCTTTAGCTTTCTAATTTTATTATGTCTGTTTTAATGGGGACTCTACTCCCCAGTGGACATAAGGCGCTCATGTCCTTCGCATTCTACAGTTCTTGACACGTTTTACTCTTTTATTGCCTATGCTTTTAGTGTGTTTTTGGGATTAGTGTATTGTTGTTTTTAGCTTTTTGGACATAGCGGGTTTGTGTCCCGTTTTTTACTTATGCGGTTTTTTTACCCGTCTTTTATATTTTGGACTTTAAATTTTTATACATTGTAAGGGCGCTGATGACCTTAGCTGTTTAGCGCCCTTAAACCGCATCTCATCATCATTATCATCATCGTTCGTGTCGTCGGGAAGAGGTACTTTTAGCTCGTTTACGAATCGGACATCGTCATTTTAGTCATAGATACCTGCTCAGTGGTGACCCCGCACCACTTTGTGAGCAGTGTGATGCGCCCTTAACGGTGCGTCACATTTTAGAAGAGTGTCAGGTTTTAGCTCCATTGCGCGTTCGTGTGTGTCTGCCTGTTGGCCTAGCTAACGTTTTGGCAGACGACGCGCATGCTGTAGAATGTGTTTTACGTTTTATTCGTGACAGTGATTTTAATCTGCGCATTTGATGCGTTGAGCGTCCTTTAGTTTTGTAATTTTATTCGGTCTGTTTTAATGGGTACTCTACTCCCCAGTGGACAGATGGCGCTCATGTCCCTCGCATTCTACAGTTCTTGACACGTTTTACTCTTTTATTGCCTATGCTTTTAGTATGTTGGTTTTTGGGATTGTTGTATTGTTGTTTTTAGCTTTTTGGACATCGGGGGTTTGGGTCCCGTTTTTTAATTATGCGGTTCTTTTACCCGTCTTTTATGTTTTTGACTTTATATTTTATACATTGTAAGGGCGCTGATGACCTTAGCAGTTTAGCGCTCTTAAACCGCATCTCATCCATCATCCAACACAAGACATGGTTGTGCAGTGTACATGAACGGTATTGTGTCGTCTTTTCCAAGGTGGACGCACTAGCATCCATGTGAGCGACGAACTTGTAACAAATGTGAATCATCGTTGGACATTTTCGGAACAACGGCGTATGAAGTGGTGAGGCTATCGCAAGTTTTGTGCTTGGTGGATGCTAAAAGTTGTATCAGAAGCTCAAAATATCCACGAGTATGGGAGCTGAAAGCTTCATGGTAGATGAGCGTCAATACAAAGCGACATTTATTGGCGTGGTGTCACACAACTCCCCTGTGAAACCACAGAAATGCCTCCAAACATTTTCGACAAAGCAGCTTAGGAAAACTGTTTTTTTTGGGGGGGCAAGCAAAATGTGTTGTTGATGGAGTTCGTGGAAAGAGAGACAATAATAAACTATGACGCCTACTGTCAGACATTAACCAAACTTAGGAGAGCAGAATGTTAGTGCTGCACGCGCTCAAAATGCCCTGCTTCCAAACACGAAGAAATGGCTTGGGCCATGTTGGAGCTCAAGGAGAGCATCACACGTGGCAGGTTTCAAATCTTGTGAGCCGGTACGACAAACGCCTGAATGTAAATGGAAATTATGTTGAAAACTGATTTAACGGCTTTGTGCGTAACAAAAGTAAGTAGCATTGCTTAAAGAATTAACAGAACTAACTTTCCGAATGGCTCTCGTAACAGTAAGAGGCGGTTTTCAAGTGAGATGTCGTCTTCACAAAGTCCATCATCTGTAAGGAAAGAATTTTAATATTTCCTTCACCCACACCATTAATTAGCTCAAGAAGATTCCATTAGCTTGCCTTCATTTTGCTGCGTTCTAGCTCTATTTCATCCATAAATATTGGAAATCGTTACTGATGCTCTTACTTGTGATCATGTTATCTAGGCGATTCCATGTCTCATATAATTTTCCATACACTGCTTTTATATTTCCAGTAGGTATTCCTTAACTTGTACTGTTTCATTGCTGTTCCTGATTTATATTAAAGACAGTGAATTACAATGTGATTTCATTGATGGACTTTTAATTCAGGGTACATTAAATCCATTTTCTTTTTACTTTCTCTCCCTCAAGTAAGTAGAGGGAATACTGCACTCCACCCAGAAATTCGATACCGATATGTCAATTGTTTGAAAATATCCTTAAGCATAATGCTTCGAAATTATTTAACTTGTTAACCAAACTGTTCTAAGGTGACATCAAATGTCCCAAAGAAAAACAAAAGCTTTGGCTACATATTTAGATTAAAAATCTGATGTTACATTCACATGAACTCCTCTACTTCCTTTCTACAAAAGCTTATTCTATTTATTTCTTGTTAATGCAGCTAAACTTTTAATTCACATTTCATTGAACGGTAAGTAGATAAACCGATGATCGCATTCGCAATGTAATGACTTTGAAGTTGCTATTCTTTATACGTTCGCGAGAAAAAAAACTACTTTCCAGTTGCGAAAAGTGTAAGTATTTGAAAATCCAAACCAACAAGTAATATTATCTTGAAACAGTTAACTCAAAAAAATTATATGATATGAATTGTGTGCTTTAAGGAGAATTAGTAAGATACTGTTTATCATATTACTCTACAAAAGTCATTCAGAACGAAGAGAACTACAAAGGCTATTCCCAGAAAATTCAAGATAACATTTCATTTGTCATGAAAGTATCTTAAACATGTGGTATTTTAACCAAACTCATTATAGCCATTTTTGAGAAAGTTAAAAATTTCGAAAAATTGTTCCATTCAAAGGTTAGTCTGGAGCGGAGAGATTCTCTTTCAAATATTTGTGTCGCATCCTCGGAAGACACTGAACTTAAATACCAAGTTTGGTATTCAATCTACACACACACACGCACGCACAGAGAGAGAGAGAGAGAGAGAGAGAGAGAGAGATATGCGGGCCTTATTGTAAAAGTGCATTTTCAGTGAAATCTCGGTATTGAATTTTTGGTAGGAATACATCACTTCCTCTACTCACTATAGATAAGTAGTAGAAAAATAAAATTATAGTGTGTTTCAGTGAGATGTACCTTTTTCTCTCTATTGAGTAACGAAAGGGTGATACCCAAGTGTGAATGAGAAGTTATATATATATGCTGGAGGTGCCCCTCTCGATCTTCCTGGAGACACATTGCTGTACTTTCCACTTGAATACAAGTCCGTATACACGTTGTTTATTTTCCACTGTTTTGCTTTCCTAATGGCTCTCGATTCAAATTCAAATTTTATTCACTGTTTGATTTCAATACAGAAATATTGGCTTTGTCAACAATACAATTATTAGTACAAAACAAACAAGTCTAATTAGATGTAATACACAAATACGGAATTACATGAGCAGGTACCTAAACTAAATTTTGGAATTGTAAACATAGTATATTCCGTAAGAAAGCTTATAAACTAATTCATTTCTAGATATTCTTCCACTGAATAAAAACAATCCTGTACTAGGAATTTTTCAAATCTTTTTTGAAGACTGTTAGGGTTTTAACTTTTTTTTTAAATATGTTGGGAGTTTGTTAAACAATTGAATGCCATTATAATATAAACTTTTTTCATATAGGATTCTTTTATGATCTGTAATGTGCAATTTAGATTTATTTCTTGTATTATAGTCGGGACATTTGTGTTAAAACTATTTTGCCGCTTATACATTGTTACCAGAGTTTCAAAAATGTATAGCGAAGGAACAGTCAAGATATTTAACAGTATGAAGTAAGGTTTTTAGCTTGTGTTACTGCAAAGGTTTAATATTATTCTGATTGCCCTTTCTTGTAGTATGAAGATTCTGTTTTTATAACTGGACTTTCCACAGATATTATACCAGATGATAAATGAGTATGGAAATATGCACAGTAGGCCATTTTAAGTACGTCAAGATTAACTGAAGTTTTAAGGGTATATCATGCAATGCATGTTTGGGATAATTTTTAGATAGTACATCAATGTGGATTCCCCAGTCAAGGTAACTATCAACCCAGAGTCCAAGAAATTTAATTTTATTAGACATTGTTATAAATTCATTTCCTAAATAAACTTTGGCAAATTTTAAGTTTTTTTTAACTGTATGATACAATCCTAAGGCAACACTTTTATTTTTATTAAGGACAAGTCTGTTGTTACTAAACCAATTTACTACATAATATGTTGAGATATCAATATTCACTTTAAGTTCTTGTTTATCTTTAACAGAAATTAAAACGTTTGTATCATCTGCAAAAAGAATAAATTTAGCATTAGGGAAGTCATTGTTTATGGCCAGGTCATTAATATACATTAAACATAGTAAGGGGCCCAGTATCGAGCCCTAAGATACTCCATATTTAACATTTTCCAAACCAGAACGTGAAGCTTTAATTTTTTTTTTAAATTCTTACTTCAGATTTTATTTAAATTCAGTGTTTTCTATTGCTAAGATATGATTCAAACCACTTAATGGAATTCCCCTTATACCATAATTGCACAATTTGTAAATTAATATATCATGGTCAAGCAGGTCTAAAGCTTTAGATGGTCAAGAAATAATCCCAAGCACTGGTTTGCTGTATCTAGAAATTTAGAAACTTCTTCAATAATGTTCTGCATTGCAGAATTTGTAGATTTCCCTTGCTGAAACCCATATTGGGCTTTTGATATAACGTTATATTTACTTAAAAATGATACTACCCTATTGTATACTGCCCTTTCAATTACCCCCCCAGGGACTCATCTTATGTGAGTACGGGGGTTGGCGTACCCGGGGGTTCCCGAGCCACTCATCGCCATATTCATCCCTTCATCCCCGTCCGGTCGAGGTGGGTTCGTTCTCGTGACCGGAGGACTCAAGGTAGGCTCTCGTGCGTTCTGTTCATTTCATTCCATGTCGCCCCTCGTCATCGTTTCTTTCTTCTCTTCTATTTATGCACATTTCGCCCCACGCCCATTTTTACACACCTCTTTTACTTCTTCGCCGCCTACCTTGAGTGCGAAACGCCCACACACTTTTAGTTTCTTTTAACCTTTTATTTTAATCCTCCGTGGACACAGCCTGACGGATACCCGCGCACCAGGTGCGCAGCTGGGTGACTGGGTAATGGCGTCATCCCCACCACCCGGGGTTGTCATGTAGGGTTTGTGTTCGTATCCGCCGTTCAACTGCAGTCCCGCGGGGGCCCATTGCATGAGCTGCTGAATTCTGACGGCGATTGGGTCCCTCTGTCTATGTTCTGGGAGGTGTGAACCTGGGGTGAGCTAGGTATAGATAGGCCACTCACCCAAGCCGGGGTAACGCCCGGGAAGTCAGAGCCCGAGGTCGGAGACGGTTGCAACGGTGGAGGATTTATTTCGTTATGGAGCACCCTTTCTCCATTAATACCAACAAGCGCCGAAAAAATTATGTAACGGAATTGAAACCACCGACAACTGGTAGTTACTTGGTCATTTCACGAACCGAAGAAGGGCAAAGTTTTGAGAAGGTGAACCCTTTCATTATTCAAAAGGGTATTGATGCTATTGCTGGTGCGGTTCAGTCCTGCACTCGTCTACGGAATGGTTCCTTATTAACACAAACGAAGTCCGATCAGCAAAGTAAAACCATGTTGCGCGCTACGCTTCTCCACGGCTATCCGTGTGGAGAAGCACCGCACATTGAATTCCTGTCGAGGCGTCATTATCACCCATAGCCTCGATGGTATGTCGGACGATGAACTCGTAGACTATCTTTCAGAACAAAATCTGAACGGGGGGGGAACGCGTTTTCCTCCATGGTCGCGCGCTGAGGTCCACTGTCACGTTGTTTTAACGTCGATGCCGAAAAATGAGACCCCTGCTTCCGTCCTTAGATCCGCTTTTTTAGAACTACAGGCGCAGTTCGGGGACTGTCATTTTATATATACCGATGGTCTAAGACTGATGTTGGAATAGGATGTGCCTTTGTTTTTGGTGCACAGAGTTTTACTTTTCGTTTACCTGGACAATGTTCGATTTATACCGCCGAACTTTTTAGTATATATCAATGTGTTTTGTACATTCAGCGGCACGTCTTACGGCGCTGTGTTATTTGTACGGACTCTCTGAGTGCCCTTCAGAGTATTCACGCGCTGTACAGTTACCACCCGCTCGTACAGCGCATTCATGACCAGCTCCACTCGCTTCGTGCTTCTGGCATCAGCGGCTTCTTCGTGTGGATTCCAGGTCATGTGGGCATCTGAGGCAACGAGTCTGCCGACGCCGCTGCTAAATCGGCCATTTTATCACCCAGATGTTTTACCTGTGTTGTTCCTTCCTAAGATTTTTATGTTATTTTACGTTACCGTATCCTCTCGCGCTGGCGCGATGAGTGGACGGCTCTTAGGGGGAACAAGTTGCGGGAGGTTAAACCTCTCCCGTTAGTCTGGGGTACCTCTTCTCGTGCTTCTCGTCGGGAAGAGGTGCTTTTAGCCTGTCTACGAATCGGACAGTGTCTTTTAAGCCATAGATACCTGCTCAGTGGTGACCCCGCACCACTCTGTGAGCAGTGTGATGCGCCCTTAACGGTGCGTCACATTTTAACAGAGTGTCAAGTTTTAGCTCCATTGCGCGGTCGTGTGGGTCTGCCTGTTGGCATAGCCAACGTTTTGGCAGACGATGCGCATGCTGTAGAATGTCTTTTACGTTTTATCAGTGACAGTGATTTTAATCGGCGCATTAGATGCGCTGAGCGCGTTTTAACATTGTGATATTATATTGCCTTTTTAATGGGAGGTCGTCTCCCCAGTGGACATATGGCGCTCATGTCCCATACGTTCTACAGTTCTTGACACGTGGTTTTATTCTTTTATTGTTTTATCTAACATGTTTTAGTGTGGTGGTTTTAGCATTTGTGTGCGTGTTTTTTAGTGTTTTTGACTTATCGGATTTTCCGTATTTTAATTCTTGAATTTTATATTTTACACGTTGTAAGGGCGCTGATGACCTTTGCTGTTTAGCGCCCTTAACCCCATATCATCATCATCATCATCATCATCACTGTATTAACAGACAATGTTCTATGTGTTAACATTGTGTATGTACACAAAGATATTGAAATGCAGTTCACACATGTTTGCTGCGCATAGCAGCATTTAACTCTTGCATATGACAAGTGAAAGAAGCTTTCAATTAGTTGAATGTTATTTGCAGGTTGACAGTTGTCAAGACTGGGGCAGACTACTGGGTAGGACAGGAATCAGAAACTTTGACTGTTCAATAAAGGTAAGCACAAAACTACTATTTTTCTATTGCTATGCAACAGATCTGATACAAAATACCTTATTTATTACCAAAACGGAATCTGATGTATTGCATTTACATGACTTCCTCTCTCCACTATCGTTTATTTTTACATAGCCTCTACAAATTATTCGTGTGTACCTACTTCAGGTTGTTCATGACAAACGTTTGCAGAAATATTTCGTTGTACGTACAAGAGGGAACCGAATATATAGTCATTAAATGTTGTTCCAATGACAATGCAAGAAACAACGGAATAGCGACAGCACTTTAAAATGATAAAAGTATTGAAAAACTAAAACCTATTATAACAAATATCTTGGAAATGGCAGATGCAACAAAATAAGTTATTTGAAATAAATTCTGTGTTTTAGAGAGATTCACATTTCTTGAAGTACGCTTTTGTCTCTCTCTTACGGTTCCAATTATGCAAAAGTCATTAATAATGAAAAGGATTTCACAGGCTATTCACAGAAAATTCAAGATAGGTATAGTTATGTTATTTGTTGTGCAAATATATTAAACATACCTACGGTATTTTAATCAAAAAAGTTAGAGCCATGTTTGATAAAATAATAAACATTTTTCCATGTAAAGGGTAGTTTGGGGTGGGAGTTTTCTTTGCTTACAAGCTGCTAAATTCAAATACCAACTTAAGTTTTCAGCTTTTCCTTTTTGAGTTGTGCTGTTCACATACAAAACTGCTTTTCTGGATTTAGGAAACCTCAAAACGTATATTTCCGCTGAAATATCTGTCGAATTTTTGGATGAAATGCAATACCACCCTACTTTCTATAGGTAAGCAGCAGCAGAGAAAGTATAAATACAACAATTATAATACTTACTTTTTATTTTGTACAGACGCAATTCTTTATGTAGCTTCAATATAAGAAGAAAGCTTAATATGACGTAACTCTGCGTGTTTATAAAAGAGAGAGTTTTATTTGGTATGTAATATAGATCATGAACAGCCTTAAAGAGTATTTCGTTCATGTGAATTGTGTTACATCTATAAGCCTTCGTTTAGACGCATGACCATATTACGGGAATTGCTTGCCCTGCCCTGCTCTGCAATTTTCTAACCGGTTCTGTTCCCTCTCTGTGTGCCGGTTAATCAGTTGAAGCCAAGTCTATGCTGTACGTTATGAGACCACGTGTTTCAGTGTTATAGTGTGTTAGTGCTGTTATGAATTCAAAAAGTCCGTATGCTTTAGCGCACACAACCTTCACGTATGTTACCTATTACAACAAACTCTTGTAAAGAAGCAAAACACGATTCCCTGCTGTTCGTGAGCCTCGCAGAGAAACCATTCGTAATCTTGTAAATAGATTTAGCAATGCGGGATCTATTTTTGATGAGAAACCGAAATTAAATCGCCTTGCTCTTACACAGCAAAAAATTGGAGACATCGAAAAAAAGTTAGAGCGAAGTCCAAAGAAATCTCTGAGAAAGCTTGCACAGCAATCAGGAATTTCGCAAAACTTGGCTTGGAATACCACTAACGTTTTAAAATTAAAACCCTATAAGATAACTGTAGTTCAGAAATTGTGATAATGTGAGTAAAGTTAATTTTTAGAATTGCACATTGGATCATGTTAATGATCGCTGTATTGACCCGCGTGGGCATGTTAATACAAACTGTGAGAGATCTGTGGCCGACATCATAAATTCCAGCATGTTCTGTGGCGAAGGTAAGTATTCCAGTTTAAGACATATACTTTAAAGTACGATAGCGTGCTTCCCATTAGGCTCTGTATAAATGAGAGCAAGTGTTTCTTTCTGTACTTGTTGAATTGATGGTATGTCTTGTGCTATTTTACTGCCTATGTCCCTTAATTAGCAGTTTTGTCTTTAGTTACACTTGCATGGAATACCCTCAGGGAATTATACGAAGTAGTGTGCGAAAAATCTGGGCGAGGGTTGAAAGAATAAAAACAAGCAACTATAATGGATGTCTTTAGTAATGAAGATACAGACTAGAACAACGTGAAGAAAAACTAGATGGCCCGGGGTACCTTTAAAAACATCTCCATATACCATGAATTGATATTCCTCAAGTTCAATACCGGACCCACTGGGAAGATCATTACTTCCATTTTTTTATTTTTTTAGCGAATATTTATTCCTACAAACTTTCTAATTAGAACCCATTGCTATAAATGTGATTAGTTTACGTACTAGAAACATATTCTAAATGGGCGCACATATTCTTACGCGAAAGCGTGTATACACAAGAAGGTAACCAACCGAGATTCGAATTTGGGTACTCTGGCACTCTAATCTAAATATAAAATGTTTTAATGAAACTATTACACTATACAACAGGACCTACCCGGGTAGAGATTTCACGGCAGCGTATTGTGATAGCATGTTTGATGAAACTATTACACTATACAACAGTACCTGCCCTGGTAGAGATTTTACGGCTGCGTAGTGTGATAGCATGTTTGATGAAACTATTACACTATACAACACTACATGCCCTGGTAGAGATTTTACAGCAGCGTAGTGTGATGGGATGTTTTGATGAAACTATTACAGTATACAACACTACATGCCCTGGTAGAGATTTTACAGCAGCGTAGTGTGATAGCATGTTTGATGAAACTATTACAGTATACAACACTACATGCCCTGGTAGAGATTTTACAGCAGGGTAGTGTGATGGGATGTTTTGATGAAACTATTACAGTATACAACAGTACCTGCCCTGGTAGAGATTTTACGGCTGCGTAGTGTGATAGGATGTTTGATGAAACTATTACACTTTACAACACTACATGCCCTGGTAGAGATTTTACAGCACCGTAGTGTGATAGGATGTTTGATGAAACTATTACACTATTCAACAATATCTGCCCCGGTAGTGATTTTACGGCAGCGTAGTGTGATAGGATGTTTTGGTGAAACTATTACACTATACAACAGCACCTACCCTGATAGAGCTTTTACGGCTGCGTAATGTAATAGGATGCTTTATGAAACTATTACAATATACAACAGTATCTGCCCGGGTACGGATTTTACGGGTGCGTAATGTGATAGGATGTATTGATGAAACAATTACAGTATACAACAGTATCTGCCCGGGTACGTGTTTTACGGCTGCGTAATGTGATAGCATGTTTTGATGAAAATATTACATTATACAACAGTATCTGCCCGGGTAGGGATTTTACGGCTGCGTAATGCGATAGGATGTTTTGATGAAACTATTACAGTATACAACAGTATCTGCCCTGGTAGGGATTTTACGGCTGCGTAATGCGATAGGATGTTTTGATGAAACTATTACACTATACAACAGTACCTGCCCTGGTAGGGATTTTACGGCTGCGTAATGCGATAGGATGTTTTGATGAAACTATTACACTATACAACACTACATGCCCTGGTAGACATTTTACGGCACCGTAATGTGATAGTGTGTTTTGATGAAACTATTACACTATACAACACTACATGCCCTGGTAGACATTTTACGGCACCGTAATGTGATAGGATGCTTTGGTGAAACTATTACACTATAAAACACTACATGCCCTGGTACAGATTTTACGGCATCGTAGTGTGATAGGATGTTTTGATGAAACTATTACACTATACAACAGAACCTGCCCTGGTAGGGATTTTACGGCTGCGTAATGTGATAGTGTGTTTTGATGAAACTATTACACTATACAACACTACATGCCCTGGTAGACATTTTACGGCACCGTAATGTGATAGGATGCTTTGGTGAAACTATTACACTATAAAACACTACATGCCCTGGTACAGATTTTACGGCATCGTAGTGTGATAGGATGTTTTGATGAAACTATTACACTATACAACAGAACCTGCCCTGGTAGGAAGTTTACGGCAGCGTAGTGATAGGAAGTTTTTGTGAAACTATTACACTATACAACAGCACCTGCCCTGGTAGAGATTTTATAGCAGCCTAGTGTGATAGGACGTGTTGGTGAAACTATTACACTATACAACAGCACCTACCCTGGTAGAGATTTTACGTCTGCGTAATGTGATAGGATGCTTTGATGAAACTATTACAAGTATACAACAGTACCTGCCCGGGTAGCGATTTTACGGCTGCGTAATTTGATACGCTGTTTTGATGAAACTATTACTTTATACAACAGTATCTGCCCGGGTAGGGATTTTAAGGCTGCGTAATGTGATAGGATGTTTTGATGAAACTATTACACTATACAGCACTACATGCCCTGGTACAGTTTTCCGGCAGCGTAGTGTGATAGGATGTTTTGCTGAAACTATTACACAATACAACCGTGTCTGCCCGGGTAGGGACTTTACGGCTGCGTAATGTGATAGGATGTTATGATGAAACTATTACATTATACAACAGTATCTGCTCAGGGAGGGATTTTACGTTTGCGTAATGTGATAGGATGTTTTGATGAAACTATTACACTACACAACACTACATCACCTGGTAGAGATTTTACGGCAGCGTAGTGTGATAGGATGTTTTGATGAAGCTATTACACTCTACAACACTACATGCCCTCGTAGAGATTTTACGGCAGCGTATTGTGATAGGATGTTTTGATGAACCTACTACACTATACAACACTACATGCCCTGGTAGAGATTTTAAGGCTGCGTAATGTGATAGTGTGTTTTGATGAAACTATTACACTATACAACACTACATGCCCTGGTAGAGATTTTACGGCAGCGTAATGTGATAAGATGTTTTGATGAAACTATTACACTATACAACAGTACCTGCCCGAGTAGAGATTTTATGGCTGCGTAATGTGATAGGATGTTTTGATGAAACTATTACACTTTACAACAGTACCTGCCCGAGTAGAGATTTTACGGCAGCGTAATGTGATAGGATGTTTCCATGAAACTAGTACAGTACACAACAGTATCTGCCCGTGTGGGGATTTACGGCTGCGTAATGAGATAGGATGTTTTGATGAAGCTATAACACTATACATTAGTACCTTCCCGGGTAGAGATATTACGGCTACATAGTGTGATAGGATGTTTTGATGAAACTATTACACTATAATACAGTACCTGCCCTGGTAGAGATTTTACGGCTACATAGTGTGATAGGATGTTGTGGTGAAACTATTACACTATACAACAGCACCTGCCATGGTAGGGATTTTACGGCTACATAGTGTGATAGGATGTTGTGGTGAAACTATTACACTATAATACAGTACCTGCCCTGGTAGAGATTTTACGGCTACATAGTGTGATAGGATGTTGTGGTGAAACTATTACACTATACAACAGCACCTGCCATGGTAGGGATTTTACGGCAGCGTAATGTGATAGGCTGTTTTGATGAAACTATTACACTATAATACAGTACCTGCCCTGGTAGAGATTTTACGGCTACATAGTGTGATAGGATGTTGTGGTGAAACTATTACACTATACAACAGCACCTGCCATGGTAGGGACTTTACGGCTACATAGTGTGATAGGATGTTGTGGTGAAACTATTACACTATAATACAGTACCTGCCCTGGTAGAGATTTTACGGCTACATAGTGTGATAGGATGTTGTGGTGAAACTATTACACTATACAACAGCACCTGCCATGGTAGGGATTTTACGGCAGCGTAATGTGATAGGCTGTTTTGATGAAACTATTAAACTATACAACACCACCTACCCTTGTAGAGATTTTACGGCAGCGTAGTGTGATAGGATGTTTTGGTGAAACTATTACACTATACAACAGCACCTAGCCTGGTAGAGATTTTACGCCTGCGTAATGTGATAGTATGCTTTGATGAAACTGTTTCACTATACAACAGTACCTGCCCTGGTAGAGATTTTACGGCTGCGTAATGTGATAGTATGCTTTGATGAAACTGTTTCACTATACAACAGCACCTACCCTGGTAGAGATTTTACGGCTGCGTAATGTGATAGTATGCTTTGATGAAACTGTTTCACTATACAACACTACCTGCCCTGGTAGAGATTTTACGGCTACATAGTGTGATAGGATGTTGTGGTGAAACTATTACACTATACAACAGCACCTGCCATGGTAGGGATTTTACGGCAGCGTAGTGTGATAGGCTGTTTGGATGAAACTATTAAACTATACAACAGCACCTACCGTTGTAGAGATTTTACGGCAACGTAGTGTGATAGGATGTTTTGGTGAATCTATTACACTATACAACATCACCTACCCTGGTAGAGATTTTACGGCTGCGTAATGTGATAGTATGCTTTGATGAAACTATTACAGTATACAACAGTACCTGCCGGGGTAGGTTACTTCACGGCTGCGTAATGTGATAGGCTGTTTGGACGAAACTATTAAACTATACAACAGCACCTGCCGGGGTAGGAATTTTACGGCTGCGTAATGTGATGGGATGTTTTGATGAAACTATTACACTATACAACAGCACCTACCCTGGTAGAGATTGTATAGCAGCCTAGTATGATAGGACGTGTTGGTGAAACTATCACACTATACAACCTCACCTACCCTGGTAGAGATTTTACGGCTACATAGTGTGATAGGATGTTGTGGTGAAACTATTACACTATACAACAGCACCTGCCATGGTAGAGATTTTACGGCAGCGTAGTGTGATAGGCTGTTTTGATGAAACTGTTAAACTATACAACAGCACCTACCCTGGTAGAGATTTTACGGCTGCGTAGTGTGATAGTATGCGTTGATGAAACTATTACAGTATACAACAGTACCTGCCGGGGTAGGGATTTTACGGCTACATAGTGTGATAGGATGTTGTGGTGAAACTATTACACTATACAACAGCACCTGCCATGGTAGAGATTTTACGGCAGCGTAGTGTGATAGGCTGTTTTGATGAAACTGTTAAACTATACAACAGCACCTACCCTGGTAGAGATTTTACGCCTGCGTAGTGTGATAGTATGCGTTGATGAAACTATTACAGTATACAACAGTACCTGCCGGGGTAGGGATTTTACGGCTGCGTAATATGATGGGATGTTTTGATGAAACTATTACAGTATACAACACTACATGCCCTGGTAGAGATTTTACGGCAGCGTAGTGTGATAGGATGTTTTGGTGAAACCATTACACTATACAACAGCACCTACCCTGGTAGAGATTTTACGGCTGCGTAGTGTGATTGTATGCTTTGATGAAACTATTGCAGTATACAACAGTACCTGCCGGGGTAGGGATTTTACGGCTGCGTAATATGATGGGATGTTTTGATGAAACTATTACACTATACAACAGTATCCGCCCCGGTAGGATTTTTACGGCTGCCTAATATAATAGGATGTTTTGAGGAAACTATTACACTATACAACACTACATGCCCTGGTAGTGATTTTACGGCAGCGTAGTGTGATAGGATGCTTTGGTGAAACCATTACACTATACAACAGCACCTACCCTGGTAGAGATTTTACGGCTGCGTAGTGTGATAGTATGCCTTGATGAAACTATTACAGTATACAACAGTACCTGCCGGGGTAGGGATTTTACGGCTGCGTAATATGATGGGATGTTTTGATGAAACTATTACACTAAACAAGAGTATCCGCCCCGGTAGGGTTTTTACGGCTGCCTAATATAATAGGATGTTTTGATGAAACTATTACATTATACAACACTACATGCCCTGGTGGGGATTTTACGGCAGCGTAGTGTGATAGGATGTTTTGATGAAACTGTTACACTATACAACAGTATCTACCCGGTAGGGATTTTACGGCAGCGTAGTGTGATAGGATGTTTTGATGAAATTATTACACTATTCAACAGTATCTACCCGGTAGGGATTTTACGGCAGCGTAGTGTGATAGGATGTTTTGGTGAAACTATTACACTATACAACAGCACCTACCCTGATAGAGCTTTTACGGCTGCGTAATGTGATAGGATGCTTTTAGAAACTATTACAATATACAACAGTATCTGCCCGCTTACGGATTTGACGGCTGCGTAATGTGAGAGGATGTTTTGATGAAACTATTACAGTATACAACAGTATCTGCCCGGGTACGGATTTTAGGCCTGCGTAATGTGATAGGATGCTTTTAGAAACTATTACAATATACAACAGTATCTGCCCTGGTAGGGATTTTACGGCTGCGTAATGCGATAGGATGTTTTGATGAAACTATTACACTATACAACAGTACCTGCCCGAGTAGAGATTTTATGGCTGCGTAATGTGATAGGATGTTTTGATGAAACTATTACAGTATACAACAGTATCTGCCCGGGTACGGATTTAAGGCCTGCGTAATGTGATAGGATGCTTTTAGAAACTATTACAATATACAACAGTATCTGCCCGGGTAGGGATTTTAAGTCTGCGTAATGCGATAGGATGTTTTGATGAAACTATTACACTACACAACACTACATGCCCTGGTAGAGATTTTAGGGCAGCGTAATGTGATAAGATGTTTTGATGAAACTATTACACTATACAACAGTACCTGCCCGAGTAGAGATTTTATGGCTGCGTAATGTGATAGGATGTCTTGATGAAACTATTACACTTTACAACAGTACCTGCCCGAGTAAAGATTTTACGGCAGCGTAATGTGATAGGATGTTTTGATGAAACTATTACACTGTACAACAGTACATGCCCTGGTAGAGATTTTACGGCAGCGTAATGTGATAGGATGTTTTGATGAAACTGTTACACTTTACAACACTACATACTCTCGTACATGTTTACGGCAGCGTAGTGTGATAGGATGTTTTCATGAAACTAGTACACTACACAACAGTATCTGCCCGTGTGGGGATTGTACGTCTGCGTAATGAGATAGGATGTTTTGATGAAGCTATTACACTATACAACAGTACCTTCCCGGGTAGAGATATTACGGCTACATAGTGTGATAGGATGTTTTGATGAAACTATTACACTATAATACAGTACCTGCCCTGGTAGAGATATTATGGCAGCATAGGGTGATAGGATGTTTTGATGAAGCTATTTCACTATACAACAGTACCTGCCCTGGTAGAGATTTTACGGCTACATAGTGTGATAGGATGTTGTGGTGAAATTATTACACTATACAACAGCACCTGCCATGGTAGGGATTTTACGACAGCGTAGTGTAATAGGCAATTTTGATGAAACTATTAAACTATACAACAGCACCTAACCTTGTAGAGATTTTACGGCAGCGTAGTGTGATAGGATGTTTTGGTGAAACTATTACACTATACAAAAGCACCTACCCTGGTAGAGACTTTACGGCTGCGTAATGTGATAGTATGCTTTGATGAAACTATTACAGTATACAACAGTAACTTCCGGGGTAGGTTATTTTACGGCTGCGTAATGTGATGGGAGGTTTTGATGAAACTATTACACTATACAACAGTATCTACCCGGGTAGGGATTTTACAGCAGCGTAGTGTGATGGGATGTTTTGGTGAAAATATTACACTTTACAACAGCACCTACCCTGATAGAGCTTTTACGGCTGCGTAATGTGATAGGATGCTTTATGAAACTATTACAATATACAACAGTATCTGCCCGGGTACGGATATTACGTCTGCGTAATGTGATAGGATGTTTTGATGAAACTATTACAGTATACAACAGTACCTGCCCGGGTACGTGTTTTACGCTGCGTAATGTGATAGCATGTGTTGATGAAAATATTACATTATACAACAGTATCTGCCCGGGTAGGGATTTTACGGCTGCGAAATGCGATAGGATGTTTTGATGAAACTATTACACTATACAACTCTACATGCCGTGGTAGAGATTTTACGGCAGCGTAGTGTGATAGGATGTTTTGCTGAAACTATTACACTATACAACACTTCATGCCCTGGTAGAGTTTTTACGGCAGCGTAGTGTGATAGGATGTTTTCATGAAACTATTAGACTTTACAACACTACATGTCCTTGTAGAGATTTTACGGCAGCGTAGTGTGATAGGATGTTTTGATGAACCTACTACACTAAAAACACTACATGCGGTGGTAGAGATTTTACGGCAGCGTAATGTGATAGGATGTTTTGATGAAGCTACTACACTATACAACACTACATGCCCTGGTAGAGATTTTAGGCTGCGTAATGTGATAGTATGTTTTGATGAAACTATTACACTACACAACACTACATGCCGTGGTAGAGATTTTACGGCAGCGTCATGTGATAGGATGTTTTGATGAAACTATTACACTATACAACACCACATGCCCTGGTAGAGATTTTATGGCAGTGTAGTGTGATAGAATGTTTTGATGAAACTATTACACTATACAACACTATATGCCCTGGTAGAGATTTTACGGCTGCCTAATATAATAGGATGTTTTGATGAAACTATTACACTATACAACACTACATGCCCTGGTGGGGATTTTACGGCTGCGTAATGTGATAGGATGCTTTTAGAAACTATTACACTATACAACAGCACCTACCCTGATAGAGCTTTTACGGCTGCGTAATGTGATAGGATGCTTTTAGAAACTATTACAATATACAACAGTATCTGCCCGGGTACGGATTTTACGGCTGCGTAATGTGATAGGATGTTTTGATGAAACTATTACAGTATACAACAGTATCTGCCCGGGTACGGATTTTAGGCCTGCGTAATGTGATAGGATGCTTTTAGAAACTATTACAATATACAACAGTATCTGCCCTGGTAGGGATTTTACGGCTGCGTAATGCGATAGGATGTTTTGATGAAACTATTACACTATACAACAGTACCTGCCCGAGTAGAGATGTTATGGCTGCGTAATGTGATAGGATGTTTTGATGAAACTATTACAGTATACAACAGTATCTGCCCGGGTACGAATTTAAGGCCTGCGTAATGTGATAGGATGCTTTTAGAAACTATTACAATATACAACAGTATCTGCCCGGGTAGGGATTTTAAGGCTGCGTAATGCGATAGGATGTTTTGATGAAACTATTACACTACACAACACTACATGCCCTGGTAGAGATTTTAGGGCAGCGTAATGTGATAAGATGTTTTGATGAACCTATTACACTATACAACAGTACCTGCCCGAGTAGAGATTTTATGGCTGCGTAATGTGATAGGATGTCTTGATGAAACTATTACACTTTACAACAGTACCTGCCCGAGTAAAGATTTTACGGCAGCGTAATGTGATATGATGTTTTGATGAAACTATTACACTGTACAACAGTACATGCCCTGGTAGAGATTTTACGGCAGCGTAATGTGATAGGATGTTTTGATGAAACTGTTACACTTTACAACACTACATACTCTCGTACATGTTTACGGCAGCGTAGTGTGATAGGATGTTTTCATGAAACTAGTACACTACACAACAGTATCTGCCCGTGTGGGGATTGTACGTCTGCGTAATGAGATAGGATTTTTTGATGAAGCTATTACACTATACAACAGTACCTTCCCGGGTAGAGATATTACGGCTACATAGTGTGATAGGATGTTTTGATGAAACTATTACACTATAATACAGTACCTGCCCTGGTAGAGATATTATGGCAGCATAGGGTGATAGGATGTTTTGATGAAACTATTTCACTATACAACAGTACCTGCCCTGGTAGAGATTTTACGGCTTTATAGTGTGATAGGATGTTGTGGTGAAATTATTACACTATACAACAGCACCTGCCATGGTACGGATTTTACGACAGCGTAGTGTAATAGGCAATTTTGATGAAACTATTAAACTATACAACAGCACCTATCCTTGTAGAGATTTTACGGCAGCGTAGTGTGATAGGATGTTTTGGTGAAACTATTACACTATACAAAAGCACCTACCCTGGTAGAGACTTTACGGCTGCGTAATGTGATAGTATGCTTTGATGAAACTATTACAGTATACAACAGTAACTTCCGGGGTAGGTTATTTTACGGCTGCGTAATGTGATGGGAGGTTTTGATGAAACTATTACACTATACAACAGTATCTACCCGGGTAGGGATTTTACGGCAGCGTAGTGTGATGGGATGTTTTGGTGAAACTATTACACTTTACAACAGCACCTACCCTGATAGAGCTTTTACGGCTGCGTAATGTGATAGGATGCTTTATGAAACTATTACAATATACAACAGTAAATGCCCGGGTACGGATATTACGTCTGCGTAATGTGATAGGATGTTTTGATGAAACTATTACAGTATACAACAGTACCTGCCCGGGTACGTGTTTTACGCTGCGTAATGTGATAGCATGTTTTGATGAAAATATTACATTATACAACAGTATCTGCCCGGGTAGGGATTTTACGGCTGCGTAATGCGATAGGATGTTTTGATGAAACTATTACACTATACAACACTACATGCCGTGGTAGAGATTTTACGGCAGCGTAGTGTGATAGGATGTTTTGCTGAAACTATTACACTATACAACACTTCATGCCCTGGTAGAGTTTTTACGGCAGCGTAGTGTGATAGGATGTTTTCATGAAACTATTAGACTTTACAACACTACATGCCCTTGTAGAGATTTTACGGCAGCGTAGTGTGATAGGATGTTTTGATGAACCTACTACACTATACAACACTACATGCGGTGGTAGAGATTTTACGGCAGCGTAATGTGATAGGATGTTTTGATGAAGCTACTACACTATACAACACTACATGCCCTGGTAGAGATTTTAGGCTGCGTAATGTGATAGTATGTTTTGATGAAACTATTACACTACACAACACTACATGCCGTGGTAGAGATTTTACGGCAGCGTCATGTGATAGGATGTTTTGATGAAACTATTACACTATACAACACCACATGCCCTGGTAGAGATTTTATGGCAGCGTAGTGTGATAGAATGTTTTGATGAAACTATTACACTATACAACACTATATGCCCTGGTAGAGATTTTACGGCAGCGTAATGTGATAGGATGTTTTGGTGAAACTATAACAGTATACAACACTACCTGCCCGGGTAGAGATTTTAAGGCTGCGTAATGTGATAGGATGTTTTGGTGAAACTATTACACTATACAACACTACATGCCCCTGTAGAAATTTTACGGCAGCCTAATGTGATAGTATTTTTTGATGAAATTATTACACTATACAACACTAGATGCCCCGGTAGAGATTTTATGGCAGCGTAGTGTGATATTATGTTTTGATGAAACTATTACACTATACAACACTACATGCCCTGGTAGAGATTTTACGGCAGCGTAATGCGATAGGATGTTTTGATGAAACTGTTACACAATACAACAGCACCTGCCCAGGTAGAGATTTTGCGGCTGCGTAGTGTGATAGGATGTTTTGGTGAAACAATTACACTACATAACACTACCTGCCCGGGTAGAGATTTTAAGGCTGCGTAATGTGATAGGATGTTTTGGTGAAACAATACACTATACAACACTACATGCCCTGTTAGAGATTTTAAGGCAGCGTAATGTGATAGGATGTTTTGATGAAACTATTACACTATGCAACCGCACCAGCCCGGGTAGAGATTTTACGGCTGCGAAATGTGATGGGATGTTTTGATGAAACTGTTACACTATACAACAGCACCTGCCCAGGTAGAGATTTTGCGGCTGCGTAGTGTGATAGGATGTTTTGGTGAAACAATTACACTATATAACACTACCTGCCCGGGTAGAGATTTTGCGGCTGTGTAATGTGATAGGATGTTTTGGTGAAACAATACACTATACAACACTACATGCCCTTTTAGAGATTTTAAGGCAGCGTAATGTGATAGGATGTTTTGATGAACCTATTACACTATACAACACCCCCCTCAGGGGCTCACCTTATGTGAGTACGGGTTTCTGGCGCACCCCGGGGGTTCCCGAGCCTATCATCGCCACAATCATCCCCTCACCCCATCCGGTCGATGTGGGTTCTTCTCGGGACCGGTGGACACAAGGTAGGCTCTCGTGCGTTCTTTGCATTCCATTCATTCCGCACCTCACCATCGTTTCTTTCTTCTCTTCTATTTCTGAACATTTCGCCCCACGCCCATTCATTTACATGTTTGTTTTACTTCTTCGCCGGCCTACCTTGCGTGCGAAACCCCCACACAGTTTTAGTTGCTTTTATCTTTTTATTTAAATCCTCCGTGAACACAGCCTGACGGATACCCGCGCACTGGTGCGCAGCTGGTTGAGTGGGTAATGGCGTCATCCCCACCACCCGGGGTCGTCATGTAGGGTATGTGTTCGTATCCGCTGTTCAACTGCAGTCCCGCGGGGGGGCCATTGCATGAGCTGCTGACTTCTGATGGCGATTGGGTCCCTCTGTCTATGTTCTGGGAGGTGTGACCCTGGGGTGAGTTTGGTATAGATAGGCCATTCACCCAAGCCGGGGTAACGCCCGGGAAGTCAGAGCCCGAGGTCGGAGACGGTTGCAATGGTGGAGGATTTATTTCGCTATGGAGCACCCTTCCTCCATTATTACAAACAAGCGCCGAAAAGTCATTGTAACAGAAGTTGCACCGCCGTCATCTGGTTGTTACTTGGTCATTTCAAGAACAGAAGAAGGACAAAACTTTGAGAAGGTGAACCCTTTTTGTAATTCAGAAGGGCATAGATGCTATTGCTGGTGCGGTTCAATCCTGCACTCGTCTACGGAATGGTTCCTTATTGGTACAAACTAACTCCGATCAGCAAAGTAAGACCTTGTTGCGCGCTACGCTTCTCCACGGTTATCCCATCCGTGTCGAGAAGCATTGCACATTGAACTCCTGTCGGGGCGTCGTTACCACCCATAGCCTCGATGGTATATCGGACGAGGATCTAGTAGAATATTTATCCGATCAAAAGGTGACTGCAGTGTATCGAGTGCAGGCCAAACGCGACGGCGTATTGGTACCCACTCGTAACCTGTTTATTACATTTGATGGCGTCGATCTGCCCACGAGCATTTCCGCAGGGTACGAACGGATTTCTGTGAGGCCTTATATTCCTAGACCTCTGCGTTGTTTTAAATGCCAACGTTTTGGGCATACGCAAGTCTCATGTAAGAGTGCCGTTAACATCTGTGCAACATGTAGCCAGCCCTCACACGAAGGTACCTGTTCAACAGCCCCGTCTGCGTTAATTGTAAAGGGTCTCATTCTGCTTCGTTTGCCGACTGTCCGCGGTACTTGGACGAGAAGGCGATCCAGGAGATCCGGGTAAAGGAAAAACTCTCCTTCGCTGAAGCCCGGAGGCGTTACCATGCGCGCCAACCTTCACTCCTGCGATCTGCCACATTTAGTTCTGTTGTTGCCTCGCCAGTACCACGAGTAGATCCGAAACTCAGACCTGGACCATGACTGGATTAACCACCACTACCGTCCGGCCGTCCATTACGGTTACTGTTACCAAGCCCTATAAACCTGGTCCAAAGTCAATGAAGTCGCAAGCCGCTGAAAAGAAACCCAAGCAGAAACTTCGTAGGGAAGATTTTTTGAAAGACCCTCCGCGTGCGCGCGGTAACAAAAGTTCACCTTCTCCTCCTCGGAGGTCGCTGTCCCAGGAAGGTCCTGGGACAAGCCGCGCTCAGCGGCACCCCTCACCCATCGCCACCCAGAACCGATTCACGGCGCTTGAATCCGTTTCTGGCACTGAGCGCGTGGGCCCTCCATCCGAGGAAGCTATGGAGTCTGACCAACTCCATACAAAACGCCCGAGCCCAAAGCTTAAGCAAAAGATTCTTTTCAGCCGCCCTTCTAAGTAGACAGTTTATCCGTTTTATTTATGGCTATCCTGACCTGGAATATACGTGGTGTACGATCGCATAGGGCGGAAATGCAACTTTTATTGCGTTCCCATTTGCCTATGGTCGTATGTTTGCAGGAGACTAAGCATCGCCCTCACCATCCTTTTGATCTCCGAGGATATACTCCGGTTCGCTACGAACTTGAACCGGAGGAGGGTACTCCTGCTCATGGAGGTGTCATGTTGTTAGTGCGTAACGACGTTCATTTTCAAACTCTCGCTCTTACGTCCGACTTGCAAGCTGTTGCCATTAGATTGCAGTTACCCGGTTTTTTCTTCTCTGTTTGCTCTGTATATTCACCTCCGTCATCTCCCCTCGCTCCCGCGGACATTCGAGCTCTCCTGTCCGCTCTCCCAACACCATTTCTTCTGTTGGCAGATTTTAATGCCATCACCCACTGTGGGGTTCGTCAAGGGCTTGTGCGAGGGGAACTCTTCTTTCCGACATTTTTTACCAGTTCAATCTTTCCATCCTCAATACAGGTGCACCTACTGTTATTTCTGATTCTTCTGGTACATTCTCTCACCTGGACCTTGCCATTTGCTCACTCCAGCTTGCTCATCGTCTTCAGTGGAACGTCGTCGCTGACACCTACTCCAGCGACCATTACCCCTGCATCGTTTCTCTTTTGTCGCACCACGTACAGCATTCCAGAGTACCTACCTGGATATTCCAAAAACCGACTGGAGCTTGTATTCCGGCCTCGTGCATTTTTACGATCAGCCCTTCGCCGACATTAACCAACTAGTGCAGCACCTTACGTCTACGATTTTCTCTGCCGCCGAACGCGCAATTCCCCGTTCATCCTCTCAACTTCGGCGGCCACCTGTTCCGTGGTGGAACGAGGATTGTCGGGACGCCGTTCGTGCCCGTAGGACTGCACTTAGGGTGTTTCGGCGACACCCTACACTTGATAATTTGGTGACTTTTAAACAATCGCGCGCCAGGGCTCGTCGCATTATTCAGGATAGCAAGAAGGCGTCGTGGGCTCGTTTTGTCGAGTCTTTTAATCGCTTTACGCCTTCATCTGTTGTTTGGGATCAACTTCGTCGCTTCTCAGGTAAAGTGTCGCATTGTACTGTTTCTGGCCTTCAGGTTTCCAATGCCACTATAGTGAATCCGGCTGCCGTCGCTAACACTCTGGGTGCTTCCTTTGAGGCGGTGTCCAGTTCAGACCATTATTCCGCCGATTTTCGCTCTATCAAAGACCGGCTGGATTACGACACCTTTACTTTTCGGTCTGCTAACAATGAGTATTATAATGAACTTTTCACAGTGAGAGAGCTGGAGCACGCGCTTCATTGCTCTCGGCACTCCGCTCCTGGGCCGGACGGCATTCATGTCCTGATGTTAAAGCACCTTTCAGCCGACAGTAAACTCTTTCTCTTACAGGTCTATAACCGTATTTGGCAAGACGGCCTTTTTCCTTCCGTTTGGCGCGAAGCCACTATTGTCCCTATACTTAAGCCTGGGAAGGATCGCCAACTCCCTTCCAGTTACCGCCCTATCTCCCTCACCAGTTGCATTTGCAAGGTGATGGAGCGTATGATCAACGGGCGGTTGACATGGTGGCTTGAGTTTCAGAAACTTCTAGCGAACGCTCAGTGCGGGTTTCGTCGCTATCGCTCTACCGTCGACCATCTGGTGTCCTTGTCGACGCATATTATGAATGGATTTCTGAGAAAGTGTCAAACCGTGGCTGTATTTATTGACCTGGAGAAAGCTAATGACACTTGTTGGAGGGGCGGCATTTTACGTACGCTTCACGCATGGAATATCCGCGGTCGTCTTCCCATATTTCTTCGGGCGTTTATGACGGACCGCGTCTTTCGTGTACGTGTGGGCTCGGTTTTATCTCGTCGTTTTATTCAAGAGAACGGAGTACCGCAGGGCTCTGTACTCAGTGTCACACTTTTTGCGATTGCTATCAACCCCATTGATGATTGTATTCCACCTGGCATGTCATCGTCCCTTTTTGTAGATGATTTTGCCATTTATTGTAGTTCGCGGCGGACCTGTCTACTCGAACGCCGTCTCCAGAGCTGTATCGACCGTCTCTACACCTGGAGTAACGCTAACGGCTTTAATTTCTCCGCCGAAAAATCCGTCTGCATCAATTTCTGGCGCCGGAAGGCTTTCCCTCCGCCCTCTCTCCATCTTGGGTCGGAGGTCCTTCCATTTGCAGACGAGGTGAGATTTTTGGGGTTGATCTTTGACCTGAAGCTGAGCTGGACTTCTCACGTTTCCTTTTTAAAAGCAAAGTGTGACCGTTCTCTTAATATTTTACGTGTTTTAAGTGGCACATCTTGGGGAGCTGATCGGACCGTCCTTCTTCGTCTTTATCGCTCTTTGGTCCGATCCAAGCTTGATTACGGGTGTATTGTTTATTTGTCGGCACGTCCATCTGTGTTACGTCGATTGAATGATATTCACCATCGTGGCATAAGAGTCGCTACAGGGGCCTTTCCAACCAGCCCTGTTCTTAGCCTGTATGCTGAAGCTGCAGAGCCTCCGCTGTCCTTCAGGCGTGAGATGCTCTTGTGCAGCTATGCCTGTGGACTCTCCAGCTTGCCTGACCACCCGTCCTTCCCGACATTTTACGAGTATTCGCTTGATCGGCAATATTTAGTTAGCTCCTCTGCATTGCTCCCTCCAGGGGTTCGATTTCGACTGCTACTTCGGCATTTGGACGTTACGCCAGCGCCGGCCCTTACCCGAGGGGAAACGCGTTTTCCTCCATGGTCGCGCGCTGAGGCCCACTGTCACCTTGGGTTAACGTCGATGCCGAAGATGGAGACCCCTGCTTCAGTCCTTAGATCCGCCTTTTTAGAACTACAGGCGCAGTTCGGGGACTGTCATTTTGTATATACTGAAGGGTCTAAGACTGATGTTGGAGTAGGATGTGCCTTTGTTTTTGGTGTACAGAGTTTTACTTTTCGTTTACCTTGACAATGTTCGATTTATACCGCCGAACTTTTTAGTATATACCAATCTGTTTTATATATCCAGCGGCACGACTTGCGGCAGTGTGTTATTTGTACCGACTCTCTGAGTGCCCTTCAGGGTATTGACGCGCTGTACGGTTACCACCCTCTCGTACAGCGTATACATGACCTGCTCCACTCGCTTGATGCCTCTGGCATACGCGTCTCCTTGCTGTGGATTCCAGGTCACGTGGGGATCTCAGCAAACGAGTCTGCCGACGCCGCTGCCAAATCGGCCATTTTATCACCCAGATGTTTTACCTGTGTTGTTCCTTCCTCAGATTTTTATGTTATTTTACGTACCAGTATCCTCTCGCGCTGGCGCGATGAGTTGGCGGCTCTAAGGGGGAACAAGTTGCGGGAGGATAAACCTCTTCCGTTGCTCTGGGGTACTTCTTCTCGTTCGTATCGTCGGGAAGAGGTAATTTTAGCTCGCTTACGAATCGGACATTGTCTTTTTAGCCATAGATACTTGCTCAGTGGTGACCACGCACCACTCTGTGAGCAGTGTGATGCACCCTTAACGGTGCGTCATATTTTAGCAGAGTGTCAAGCTTTAGCTCCTTTGCGCGTTCGTGTTGGTCTGCCTGTTGGCCTAGCCAACGTTTTGGAAGACGACGCGCGTGCTGTAGAGAGTCTTTTACGTTTTATCACTGACATTGGATTTACCAGACATATTTGATGCGCTGAGCGTCTTTTGACTGTGTAATTTTATCTTGTTTTTTTAATGGGGCTTCTCCTCCCCAGTGGACATTGGGGCTCGTGTCCCTGACATTCTACAGTTCTTGACACGTTATTTTACTCTTTTATTGACCACGTTTATGGTGTGTTCATATTTGGTATTTGGTGTTTTGTTTTTTACCTTTAGGACTCGTGGGTTTGTGTCCCGTTTTTAATTATGCGGTTTTTTATCGGACTTTTATTTTTGGACAGTACATTTTATACTTTGAAAGGGCGCTGATGACCTTAGCTGCTTAGCGCCCTTAAACCGCATCTCATCAACATCACAACCCGGGTAGAGATTTTAAGGCTGCGTAATGTGATAGGATGTTTGATGAAACTATTACACTAAACAATAGTAGCTGCCCGGGTGGAGATTTTACGGCTGCGTAATGTGATAGGATGTTTTGGTGAAACTATTACACTAAAGAACAGTACCTGCCCGTGTAGAGATTTTACGGCTGCGTAATGTGATAGAATGTTTTGGTGAAACTATTACACTATACAACAGCACCTGCCCGGGTAGAGATTTTGCGGATGCTTAACGTGATAGGATGTTTTGGTGAAATTATTACACTATACAACAGCACCTGCCCGGGTTGAGAATTTGCGGCTGCGTAGTGTGATAGGATGTTTTGGTGAAACTATTACACTATATAACACTACCTGCCAGGGGAGAGATTTTAAGGCTGCGTAATGTGATAGAATGTTTTGGTGACACTATTACACTATACAACAGCACCTGCCCGGGTAGAGATTTTACGGCTGCGTAACGTGATAGGATGATTTGGTGAAAATATTACACTATACAACAGCACCTGCCCTGGTAGGGATTTTAGGGCTGCGTAGTGTGATAGGATGTTTTGATGTAACTATTACACTATACAACAGCACCTACCCTGGTAAAGATTTTACGGCTGCGTAATGTGATAGGATGCTTTGATGAAACAATTACAGTATACAATAGTATCTGCCCGGGTAGGCATTTTACGGCTGCGTAATGTGATAGGATGTTTTAATGAAACTATTACACTATACAACAGTACCTGTCCCGGTAGGGATTTTACGGCTGCGTAATGTGATAGGATGTTTTGATGAAACTATTCATTCATTCATTCATTATCTGTTTACCCTCCTCTTATGTAGGACTCACACCCCCCAGGACTTACAGGCGGGTGCCTGGGGTCAGAGGCCCGTCGAGGAGCAGACACTCATGGATCAGACAGAATATCCAGGATGGGGGATCAGCCCGATGCCTGGTATGGGATGAAGGAAGTAGATGAAGCGAAATGTTGGTGAAATGGATGAAAGGAAAGGTGATGATGGAGCAGTTGGTGGAATGAATGGCGGGGGAAACCGGAGATCCCGGAGAAAACCCGCCCAGACGCCGCTTTGTCCACCACAAATCCCACATGCAGGTCCCTGGGATTGAACCCGGTCCGCCTCGGTGGGAGGCGAGCGGTCTAACCACTCGGCCACGGCGCCGCCTATGAAACTATTACAGTATACAAAAGTACCTGCCCGGGTAGGCATTTTACGGCTGCGTAATGTGATAGGATGTTTTAATGAAACTATTATACTATACAACAGTACCTGTCCCGGTAGGGATTTTACGGCTGCGTCGTGTGATAGGACATTTTGATGAAACTATTACACAATACAGCAGTACCTACCCGGGTAGTCATTTTACGGCAGCGTAATGTGATAGCACGTTTTGCTAAAACTATTACACTATATTACACTACCTGCCCGGGTAGAGATTTTACGGCATCGTAGTGTGACAGGATGTTTTGCTGAAACTATTACACTATACAACACTACATGCCCTGGTAAAGATTTTATGGCAGCGTAGTGTGATAGGATGTTTTGCTGAAACTATTACGCTATACAACAGTATCTGCCCGGGTAGGGATTTTACGGCAGCGTAGTGTGATAGCATGTTTTGATAAAATATTACAGTATACAACAGTTCCTGCCCGGGTAAGGATTTTACGGCTGCGTAATGTGATAGGATGTTTTGATGAAAGTAATACACTATACAGCACTACAAGCCCTGGTAGAGATTTTACGGCAGCGTAGTGTGATAGTATGTTTTGATGAAACTATTACACTATACAACACTACCTGCCCTGGTAGAGATTTTACGGCAGCGTAGTGTGATAGGATGTTTTGCTGAAACTATTACGCTATACAACAGTATCTACCCGGGTAGGGATTTTACGGCAGCGTAGTGTGATAGGATGTTTTGATGAAACTATTACACTATACAACACTACCTGCCCTGGTAGAGATTTTACGGCAGCGTAGTGTGATAGGATGTTTTGCTGAAACTATTACGCTATACAACAGTATCTACCCGGGTAGGGATTTTACGGCAGCTTAGTGTGATAGCATGTTTTGATAAAACTATTACAGTATACAACAGTACCTGCCCGGGTAAGGATTTTAAGGCTGCGTAATGTGATAGGATGTTTTGGTGAAACTAATACACTATACAACACTACAAGCCCTGGTAGAGATTTTACGGCAGCGAAGTGTGATAGGATGTTCTGATGAAACTATTACACTACACAACACTACATGCCCTGGTAGAGATTTTACGGCAGCGTAATGTAATAGAATGTTTTGATGAACCTATTACACTATACAACACTACATGCCCTGGTAGAGATTTTACGGCAGCGTGCTGTGATAGTATGTTTTGATGAAACTACTACACTATACAACAGTACATGCCAGGATAGAGATTTTACGGCTGCGTAGTATGATAGGATGGTTTGATGAAACTATTACACTACAACAGTACCTGCCCAAGTAGAGGTTTTTCGGCTGCGTAATGCGATAGGATGTTTTGATGAACCTATTACGCTATACAACAGTACCTGCCCTGGTAGAGATTTTACGGCAGCGTAGTGTGATAGGATGTTTTGATGAAACTATTATACCATATAACAGCACCAACCCTGGTAGAGATTTTACGGCTGCATAATGTGATAGGATGCTTTGATGAAACTATTACACTATACAACAACACATGTCCTGTTAGAGATTTTACGGCAGCGTAGTGTGATTTTATGTTTTGATGAAACTATTACACTATACAACACTACATGCCCTGGTAGAGATTTTACGGCAGCGTAATGTGATAGGATGTTTTGATGAAACTATTACACTATACAACAGTACAAGCCCGGGTAGAGATTTTACGGCTGCGTAATGTGATAGGATGGTTTGATGAAACTATTACATTATACAACACTACCTGTACTGGTGGAGATTTTACGGCAGCGTAATGTGATAGCATGTTTTGATGAAACTATTACACTATACAACAGTACATGCCCGGGTAGGGATTTTACGGCTGCGTAATGTGATAGGATGTTTTGATGAAACTATTACACTATACAGCACTACTTGCCTGGGTAGCGATTTTACGGCAGCGTAGTGTGATAGGATGTTTTGATGAAACAATTACACTATACAACACTACATGCCCTGGTAGAGATTTTACGGCAGGGTAGTGTGATAGCATGTTTAGGTGAAACTATTACACTATACAACAGTACCTGCCCGGGTAGAGATTTTACGGCAGCGTAATGTGATAACATGTTTTGATGAAGCTATTACACCATACAACAGTACTTGCCCTGGTAGAGATTTTACGGCAGCGTAGTGCGATAGGATGTTTTGGTGAAAGTATTACACTATACAACAGTACTTGCTCTGGTAGAGATATTACGGCAGCGTAGTGCAAAGGATGTTTTGGTGAAAGTATTACACTATACAACACTACATGCCCTAGTAGAGATTTTACGGCTGCGTAGTGTGATAGGATGTTTTGATGAAACTATTACACTATACAACAGTACCTGCCGGGTAGATATTTTACGGCAGCGTAGTGTGATAGGATGTTTTGGTGAAACTATTACACTATACAACCCTACATGACCTGGTAGAGATTTTACGGCTGCGTAATGTGATAGGATGTTTTAATGAAACTATTACACTATACAACAGTACATGCCCAGGTAGAGATTTTACGGGAGCGTAGTGTGATTGTATGTTTTGCTGAAACTATTACACTATACAGCAGTACATGCCCGGGTAGAGATTTTACGGCTGCGTAATGTGATAGGATGTTTTGATGAAACTATTACACTATACAGCACTACTTGCCCGGGTAGAGATTTTACGGCAGCGTAGTGTGATAGGATGTTTTGATGAAACTATTACACTATACAACACTACATGCCCTGGTAGAAATTTTACGGCAGGGTAGTGCGATAGCATGTTTTGGTGAATCTATTACACTATACAACAGTACCTGCCCGGGTAGAGATTTTACGGCAGCGTAATGTGATAGCATGTTTTGATGAAACTATTACACTATAAAAAAGCACTTGCCCGGCTAGAGATTTTACGGCAGCGTAGTGCGAGAGGATGTTTTGGTGAAAGTATTACACTATACAACACTACATGCCCTGGTAGAGATTTTACGACTGCGTAGTGTGATAGGATGTTTTGATGAAACTATTACACTATACAACACTACATGCCCTGGTAGAGGTTTTACGGCAGCAGAGTGAGATAGTATGCTTTGATGAAACTATTACACTATACAACAGTACATGCCCTGGTAGAGATTTTACGGCAGCGTGGTGTGATAGTATGTTTTGATGAAGCTATTACACTATACAACAGTACATGTCCTGGTAAAGATTTTACGGCTGCGTAATGTGATAGGATGTTTTGATGAAACTATTACACTATGCAACAGTACATGCCCTGGTAGAGATTTTACGGCAGCGTAATGTGCTAGGATGTTTTGATGAAACTATTACACCAGACAACAGTACAAGCCCGGGTAGAGATTTTACGGCTGCGAAATGTGATAGGATGTTTTGATGAAACTATTACACTACTCAACACTACCTGCCCTGGTAGAGATTTTACGGCAGCGTAATGTGACAGCATGTTTTGATGAAACTATTACACTATACAACAGTACATGCCCGGGTAGAGATTTTACGCCTGCGTAATGTGATAGGATGTTTTGATGAAACTATTACACTATACAGCACTACTTGCCCGGGTAGAGATTTTACGGCAGCGTAGTGTGATAGGATGTTTTGATGAAACTATTACACTATACAACACCACATGCCCTGGTAGAGATTTTACGGCATGTTAGTGTGATAGCTTGTTTTGGTGAAACTATTACACTATACAACAGTACCTGCCCGGGTAGAGATTTTTCGGCAGCGTAGTGTGATGGGATGTTTTGATGAAACTGTTACACTATACAACAGTACCTGCCCGGGTAGAGATTTTACGGCAACGTAGTGTGATAGGATGTTTTGGTGAAACTATTACACTATACAACACTACATGCCCTGGTAGAGCTTTTATAGCTGCGTAATGTGATAGGATGTTTTCATGAAACTATTACACAATACAACAGTACCTGCCCTGGTAGAGATTTTACGGCTACATAGTGTGATAGCATGTTTTGATGAACCTATTGTACTATACAACAGTACCTGCCCGGGTAGAGATAGCGGCGGCATTTTACGTACACTTCACGCATGGAATTTACGCGGTCGTCTTCCCAAATTTTTCGGGAATTTATGACGGGCCACGTCTCTCGTGTACGCGTGGGCTCGGTTTTATCTTGTCGTTTTATTCAAGAGAACGGAGTACTGCAGGTCTCTGTACTCAGTGTCACACTTTTTGCGATTGCTATCGAGGAATATAGGACCTCACAGCAACATGTTCGTACCCTGGTGAAATACTCATCCGGTCGAGGTGGGTTCGTTCTCGTGAGCGGGGGACTCAAGGTAGGCTCTCATGCGTTCTGTTCATTTCATTCCATGTCGCCCTTCGCTATCGTTTCTTTCTTCTTTTCTACTTCTGCACATGTCGCCCCATGTCCATTCATTTACGCCACTCTTTTTCTTCTTCGCCGGCGTACCTTGCGTGCCGAAGGCCCACACAGTTTTATTTCTTTTACATTTTAGATTAATCCGCCGTGGACACATCCTGACGGATACCCGCGCACTGGTTGCGCAGCTGGGTGAGTGGGTAATGGCGTCATCCCCACCACCCGGGGTCGTCATTTAGGGTATGTGTTCATAACCGCTGTTCAACTGCAGTCCCGCGGGGGGGGGCCATTGCATGAGCTGCTGGCTTCCGACGGCCATTGGGTCCCTCTGTCTATGTTCTGGGAGGTGTGACCCTGGGTGAGCCAGGAATAGATAGGCCACTCAGCCAAGCCGGGGTGACGCCCGGGAAGTCAGAGCCCGAGGTCGGAGACGGTTGCAATGGTGGAGGATTTATTTCGCTATGGAGCACCCTTTCTCCATTACTAACAACAAGCGCCGTAAAGTCTATGTAACAGAAATAGCACCGCCGACATCAGGTTGTTACTTGGTCATTTCACGTACAGAAGAAGGACAAAGTTTTGAGAAGGTGAACCCTTACATTATTCAGAAGGGCATTGACACTATTGCAGGTGCGGTTCAGTCCTGCACTCGTCTTCAAATTGGTTCACCGTTGGTTCAAACCAAATCTGAACAGCAAAGTAAGTCCTTGTTGCGCATCGTTCTTCTCCACGGTTATCCTCTCCGTGTCGAGAGCACCGCACCTTGAATTCCTGTCGAGGCGTTGTTACCACGCATAGCCTCGATGGTATGTTGGACGAAGAACTTGTCGGCTATCTTTCTGATCAAAAGGTGACAGCAGTTCATCGAGTGCAGGCTAAAGGCGACAGAATTTTGGTACCCACTCGTACCCTGTTTATAACATTTGATAGCGTCGATCTGTCCACGAGCATTTCAGCAGGGTACGTACGCATTGCGGTGAGGCCTTTTATTCCTAGACCTCTGCGTTGTTTTAAATGGCAACGTTTTGGGCATACGCAAGTCTCCTGTAAGAGTGCCGTTACATCTGTGCCTCATGTAGCCAGCCGTCACACGAAGGTACCTGTTCCACAGCCCCCGTCTGCGTTAACTGCAAAGGGTCTCATTCTGCGTCATTTGCCGACTGTCCGCGGTACTTGGACAAGAAGGCGATCCACGAGATCCGGCTAAAGGAGAAACTCTCCTTCGCTGAAGCTCGGAGGCGTTACCATGCGCGCCAACCTTCGCTCCGGCGAGGTGGTGCATTTAGTTCTGTTGTTGCCTCGCCAGTACCACGAGTAGATGCCAAAACTCAGACCTGGACCATGACTGCATTAACCGCCACTACCATCCGGCCGTCCATTTCTGGTATTCTTAGCAAGCCATCTAAAGCTGGTCCGAAGTCAGTGAAGTCGCAAGCCGCTGAAAAGAAACCAAAGCAGAAACTTCGTAGGAAAGATATTCTGAAGGACCCTCCGCGTGCGCGCGGTAACAAAAGTTCACCTTCTCCTCTTCGGAGGTCGCAGTCCCAGAAGGTTCCTGGGACAAGCCGCGTTCAGCGGCACCCCTCACCCATCGCCACCCAGAACCGATTCTCGGCGCTTGAATCGGTTTCTGGCTCTGAGCGCGTGGGCCCTCCCTTCGAGCTGGCTATGGAGTCTGCCCAAATCCATACCAAAAGACCGAGCCCAATGGTTAGGCACAAGGTAATTTTGAGCCGCCCTTCTAAGTAAGAAGTTTATCCCTTTTTCTTAATGGCTATCCTGACCTGGAATGTACGTGGTGTACGATCGCATAGGGCGGAACTGCAACTTTCATTGCGTTCCCATTCGCCTATGGTCGTGTGTTTGTAGGAGACTAAGCTTCGCCCTCACGATCCTTTTGATCTCCGAGGATATACTCCGGTTCACTCCGACCTTAAACCGGAGGAGGGTACTCCTGCTTATGGAGGTGTCATGTTGTTAGTGCGTAACGACGTTCATTTTCAACGTCTCACCTTTACGTCTGACTTGCAAGCTGTTGCCATTAGACTGCAGTTACCCGGTTTTTCTTTTCTGTTTCCTCAGTATATTCACCTCCATCGTCTCCCCTCGCTAACGCGGACCTTCGAGATCTCTTGTCCGCTCTCCCAACACCATTTCTCCTGTTGCGAGATTTTAATGCCCATCACCCCCTGTGGGGTTCGCCAAGGGCCTGTGCGAGGGTAACTCTTCTTTCCGACATTTTTGATCAGTTCAATCCCTCTATACTCAAATCCGGTGAGCCTACGATTCTTTCTGATTCCTCCGGTACGTTTTCTCACTTGGACCTTGCCGTTTGCTCACTCCAGCTTGCTAGTCGACTGCAGCGGAACGTCGTCGCTGACACCTACTCCAGCGAACATTACCACTGCATCGTTTCTCTTCTGTCACACTACGTACAGCATTCCAGAGTACCTACCTGGATATTCAAAAAAGCCGACTGGAGCTTGTATTCCAGCCTCGTGCATTTTGACGACCAGCCCTTCACCAACATTAACCAACTAATGCAGCACTTTACGTCTACGATTTTCTCTGCCGCCGAACGCGCAATTCCCCGTTCATCCTCTCAACCTCGGCGAATGCCTGTTCCGTGGTGGAACGAGGATTGTGGGACGCCGTTCGTGCCCGTGGAACTGCACTTAGGGTGTTTCGGGGACACCCTACGCTTGATAATTTGGTGACTTTCAAACAATCGCGCGCCAGGTCTCGTGGAATTATTCAGGACAGCAAGAAGGCATGGTGGACTCGTCGAGTCTTTTAATCGCTTTACGCCTTCATCTTTGTTTGGGATAAACTTCGTCGCTTCTCAGGTAAAGTGTCGCATTGTACTGTTTCTGGGCTTCAGGTTTCCAATGCCACCATAGTGGATCCGGCTGCATCGCTAGCACTCTGGGTGGTGCATTTGAGGCGGTTTCCAGTTCAGACCATTATTCCGCCGGCTTTCGCGCTATCAAAGACCGGCTGGATTCCGCAACCTATAATTTTCGGTCTGCTAATACGGAATGTTATAATGCCCATTTTACAATGAGGGAGCTTGAGCACGCTCTTCATTGCTCTAGGCACTCCGCTCCTGGGCCGGATGGCATTCATGTTGTGCTGTTAAAGAAACTTTCAGCCAACAGTAAGCGCTTTCTCTTACGGGTCTATAATCGTGTTTGGCAGGACGGACTTTTTCCTTCTGTTTGGCGTGAAGCCACCATTGTCCCTATACTTAAGCCTGGTAAGGATCGCCAACTACCTTCCAGCTACCGCCCTATCTCCCTCAGCAGTTGCGTTCGCAAGGTGATGGAGCGCATGATCAACGGGCGCTTGACATGGTGACTTGAATCTCAGAAACTTCTAGCGAATGCTCAGTGCGGATTTCGTCGCCATTGCTCTACCGTCAACCATCTGGTGTCTCTGTCGACGCATATTATGAACGGATTTCTGAGAAGGTGTCAACTAGTGGCTGTATTTTTTGACCTGGAGAAAGCTTATGACACTTGTTGGAGGGCGGCATTATACGTACACTTCACGCATGGAATATCCGCGGTCGTTTTCCCATATTTCTTAGGGAGTTTATGACGGACCGCGTCTTTCGTGGACGTGTGGGCTCGGTTATATCTAGCCGTTTTATTCAAGAGAACGGAGTACCGCAGGGCTCTGTACTCTGTCACACTTTTTGCAATTGCTTTCAACCCCATTGTTGATTGTATTCTACCTGGCATTTCATTGTCTCTTTTTGTTGACGATTTTGCCATTCATTGCAATTCACGGCGGACCTTTCTACTCGAACGCCGTCTCCAGAGCTGTGTTCTCCGTCTCTACGCCTGGAGTAACGACAACGGCTTTAATTTCTCCGCCGAGAAATCCGTCTGTATTAATTTCTGGCGCCGGAAGGCTTTCCCTCCGCCCTCCCCCTTTCTTGGGCCGGAGCTACTTCCGTTTGTAGACGGGGTGAAATTTTTGGGGTTGATCTTTGATAGGATGTTGTGTTAGACTACGCAAATTTCCTTTTTAAAAGCAAAGTGTGCCTTTCCAACCAGCCCTGTTCCCAGTCTGTATGCTGAAGCTGCTCCGCTGTCCTTTCGGCGTGAGATGCTTTTGTGCAGCTATGCCTGTCGACTCTCAAGCTTGCCTGACCATCCGTCCTTCGCGTTATTTTTCGAGGATTCCCTTGATCGCCACTATTTAATTAGCTCCTCTGCATTGCTCCCTCCAGGGGTTCGATTTCTTCAGCTACTTCGGCATTTGGACGTTACGCCAGCGCCGGCCCTTCCACGGGGGGAAACGCGTTTTCCTCCTTGGTCGCGCGCTGAGCCCCATTGTTACCTTGGGTTAACGTCGATGCCGAAGACTGAGACCTCTGCTTCAGTCCTTAGATCCGCATTTTTAGAATTACAGGCGCAATTCGGGGACTGTCATTTTATTTATACGGATGGGTCTAAGACTGATGTTGGAGTAGGATGTGCCTTTGTTTTTGGTGCACGTAGTTTTACGTTTCGTTTACTCGGCAATGTTCGATTTATACCGCCGATCTTTTTACTATATATACCTATGTATTTTATACATTCAGCGGCACGTGTTACGGCGCTGTGTTGTTTGCACGGACTCTCTGAGTGCCCTTCAGAGTATTCAGGCGCTATATAGTTACCATCCGCTTGTACAGTGCATTCATGACCTGCTCCACTTGCTTGGTGCTTCTGGCATCAGGGTCTCCTTCGTGTGGGTTCCGGGTCATGTGGGCATCTCAGGGAACGTGTCTGCCGACGCCGCTGACAAATTGGCCATTTTATCACCCACATGTTTTACCTGTGTTATTCCTTCCTCAGATTTTTATGTAATTTTACGTTACCGTATCCTCTCGCGCTGGTGCGATGATTGGGCAGCTCTTAGGGGGGAACAAGTTGCGGGAGGTTAAACCTCTTCCGTTAATCCGGGGTACCTCTTCTCGTTCTTCTCGTCGGCAAGAGGTGCTTTTAGCCCGTCTGCGAATCGGACATTGCCTTTTTAGCCATAGATAGCTGCTCAGTGGTGACCCCGCACCACTATGCGAGCAGTGTGCTGCGCCCTTAACGGTGCGACACATTTTCACAGAGTGTCAAGTTTTAGCTCCATTGCGCAGTCGTGTGGGCCTGCCTGTTGGCATAGCCAACGTTTTGGCCGACGACGCGCATGGTGTAGAATGTCTTTTACGTTTTATCAATGACAGTGATTTTAATCGGGGCATTTGATGCGTTGAGCGTCCTTAAACATTCTGATTTTATATTGCCGTTTTAATGGGGGCTCTCCCCTGTGGACATGTGACGCTCATGTTCTATGCGTTCTACAGTTCTTGGCACGTTTTATTATCTTATTGAGTTGTTTCACGTGGCTTTTATAGTGGTTTTACCTATTGCTGTCTGATTTTAGAGTATTTTTGACTATGGGGTTTTTTACTCGTATTTTATTCTTGGACCTTCAATTTTATACCTTGTGAGGGCGCTGATGACCATAGCAGTTTAGCGCCCTTAAACCGCATATCATCATCATCACTAGCATGTTTTGATGAACCTATTACACCATACAACAGTACCTGCCCGGGTAGAGATTTTACGGCAGCGTAGTTTGATAGAATGTTTTGTTTCACCAAAGTTCTGTTTAGTCTTAAGTGTTTTAAATGTAAGACAAACGCAGACAGTACAACGTCATAAGTAGGAATCCCAAGAAGACGCATTTGAAATGCACAAAACCTGCTGGATTAAGTGTTTTAAATATAAGATGTCTTTGTGTGCCTTAGCTTCTACTCTTTCTTTCAAAGACTAGAAAACTAGTAATTAATTAACAAAGAAAGTGCATTTAAAAATGATGGTTATGAACTGCCTATAAGCGCAGTCCAATCACCAACATAAGTCGAGGGGTAGTACGTACTCAAGTGTTCATTCGTGGGTAGACTTTGAGATCGAGTTTACCTAAATAAATTGGCAAGAAACTAAGTAAAATCTTAAACATATGAATAAAGAAGCCTTGTAAAACTAATTAATACAATCACCTTCACCGCTGCTTACCCCAACGTCCCAAACCCTAATGCTAAGTGTCAGATTGTAGTGCTGCTTCGAAATCTCATGATGCGGCAGCAAGTCTCATCAAGAGTGGAGTTATATAGCTTTACCCACTAAATTCCACTCTCGTTGTAGGAAGACATGACTATAGTTTGTTGTGCATTAAGCCAGCAGCAGAGACTTAACACGTTTAGCCTCTGTGTACCTGCTCTCTCGTAGTTCCGAAACAGGACAATAGGGGTTGGAGACAAGGGTAGGGCAAGGCAGAGAATTCATTTTTCGTCGGATATGGGTAAGAGAAGGACACCCAGAGACGCCACTGACCCTTCGGCACCCGCCGAAAGGGCCATCTCCAAGTCATTCACAGCTGAGGCTACTCCGAGCTTCTCCGCTCCCCATGCATTTGCCGGGAGCGCTGCCTCACCGCCGTCGGAGACCGGGCCTTCATTGGCCGCAGTCACTGCTTCGTCCCGGCACCAGCACCACACATTACCTTCAGCCTCAGACGTCGACTCCGCCAACCGGAACGCCAACCGCACACCACAGCATCCTTCACCACCGCCGCTGTCGTCACGATGCGTCGCAGTGATTTATGGAATTCCCCAGGATCTGCCTACAAGATACTCCTATGTGCCGCTCAACTCCAGGCCACCCGAATCATTACGTCCCGAGGATGTACCACGCTCGTTGGCCTGGCATTGGCTGATCCGGCCTTGCCCTTATTAGAGCGGGTTTAACGT
Organism: Deroplatys truncata; assembly: GCA_030765065.1. Taxonomy (NCBI): domain Eukaryota; kingdom Metazoa; phylum Arthropoda; class Insecta; order Mantodea; family Mantidae; genus Deroplatys; species Deroplatys truncata. The sequence goes on from CM060984.1 coordinate 261,261,644, forward strand.
ATTGAAGCTAGCCGAGCGGAAAGCCACCAGCCATGCCGCCGCTATGACACGAGACAACCTCATGCAACGGCCACTTCACCGGGTAGGCGCAGTGCCCCCTCTATCCAAGAAGCCTCAACTGTGCACACAGCTCCTCCGACACTACCACCAGCGCCGGTCTCCTCAGACAACACCCTGCGAGATGCGGTCCAGGATATCCACACGGACGTCCTAAACAAGGTTCCCGCATTTCTCTGCAAGAAGAAAACCTATCATCGCTCACTACAGGATCCACCGTCTCCTTGTCAACTGCCTGCAGCAACTTGACACAACAATCCGTTGCCTGGGAGAAGTCATCACCTTCCTGCCACAAAACCCACCACCGCCAGATTCTCTGGAAGAGGTTAGGCGCACGCTGACCGGATACGAGCCCTGCTAACGAACTACACGCCTGCACAAGCACATCCTTGGACGCATGCACTAGATACCAACACACCTCTCGATTGGCGCTCAAGCAACCTTTTTTAAGTACAAATAAAAAGAAAAACAAAAAATTCCTACCCATTCCCGATCCACTCCGCATGCTGGCAGCCAGGGCTCTGGCACGTCATGGCTGTCCCCCGGTAATTTTCTTCACCCGCTACCAGCACAGTAAGCTGGCAGTTACCTTTTCCGCATTAACGGGGGTGGGAAGAGGCGGAACGCCAACACCTTCCTTCATTTCTTCTGCCAATTCCTCTCCTTAACTTCACTTTCTTATTCCCGTCATTATATACATAAAAGGCAAGGCAGTGTAACATAAACAGTTAATTTCTCAGTTATTGGGGAACCAGCATTATGTGCGTGCAGCCGTGAAATGCATAAAGTGTTAATTTTATATAGACCTGTGTATTGTTTTGATTGTGCGTGTTTTATTTATGATTTTACAAATATGGATATTCCATCGATTTAATGGACTACGTATTAAAAATTCAGTTTTCAACTCTAAGCTTGGCATTGGCTTCCAGGAAAAGACCCCCCAGGGGCTCACCTTATGTGAGTACGGGTGTTGGCGTATCCGGGGGTTCCCGAGCCACTCATCGTCATCTTCATCACTTCATCCCCGTCCGATCGAGGTGGGTTCGATCTCGTGACCGGGGGACTCAAGGTAGGCTCTCGTGCGTTCTGTGCATTTCATTCCATGTCGCCCCTCGCCATCGCTTCTTTCTTCTCTTCTACTTTTGCACATTTCGCCCCACGCCCATTCATTTACACATCTCGTTTACTTCTTCGCCGGCCTACCTTGAGTGCGAAACGCCCACACACTTTTAGTTTCTTTTAACCTTTTATGTTAATCCTCCGTGGAGACAGCCTGACGGATACCCGCGCACCAGGTGCGCAGCTGGGTGAGTGGGTAATGACGTCAACACCACCGCCCGAGGTCGTCATGTAGGCTTTGTGTTCGTATCCACTGTTCAACTGCAGTCCCGCGGGGGGCCATTGCATGAGCTGCTGAATTCTGACGGCGATTGGGTCCCTCTGTCTATGTTCTGGGAGGTGTGACCCTGGGGTGAGGTAGGTATGGATAGGCCACTCACCCAAGCCGGGCTGACGCCCGGGAAGTCAGAGCCCGAGATCGGAGACGGTTGCAATGGTGGAGGATTTCTTTCGCTATAGAGCACCCTTTCCCCATTAATAACAAGCTCCGAAAAGTCTTTGCAACAGAAGTAGTACACCCAACATCTGGTTGTTACTTAGTAATTAGCCGAACAGAGGAAGGCCAATCTTTTGATAAGGTGAACCTTTTGTTATACAAAAGTGGATTGATACTACTGCTGGTTCTGTTCAAGCCTGCACTCGTCTTCGGAATGGTTCTTTGTTGGTTCAGAGCAAGTCCGAACAACAAAGCACGTCATTGTTACGCGCCACGCTTCTCCACGGTTATCCTATCCGTGTTGAGAAGCACCGCACCTTGAATTCCTGTCGAGGCGCCGTCACCACTCACAGCCTCGACGGAATATCTGAGGATGAACTGGTCGAATATCTTTCCGAACAAAAGGTTACAGCGGTTCATCGATTGCAGGCTAAACGCGACGGAGTGTTGGTACCGACTCGTACCCTGTTTCTCACGTTCGATGGCGTCGATCTGCCCACTAGTATTTCGGCAGGGTACAAACGTATTCCGGTGAGGCCCTATATTCCTAGATCTCTGCGTTGTTTTAATTGCCAAAGTTTTGGGCATACGCAAGTCTCTTGTAAGAGTGCCGTATCCATCTGTGCCTCATGTAGCCAGCCGTCACATGAAGGTACCTGTTCATACGGACCCGTCTGCTTTAATTGTAAAGGGTCTAATTCTGCGTCATTTGCCGACTGTCCGCGGTACTTGGACGAGAAGGCGATCCAGGAGATCCGGGTAAAGGAGAAACTCTCTTTCGCTGAAGCCCGGAGGCGTTACCATGCGCGCCAACCTTCGCTCCTGCGATCTGGTACATTTAGTTCAGCTGTTGCCTCGCCAGTACCCCGGATGGATGCTGAAACACAGACCTGGACCATGAACGCATTGACCGCCACTACCATCCGGCCGTGCATTTCAGCCACAGTTAGCAAACCATCTAAAGCTGGTCCTAAGGTTATGAAGTCGCAAGGCGCTGACAAGAAACCGAAACAGAAGCTACGCAAGGAAGATTTTTTGAAAGACCCTCCGCGTGCGCTCGGTAAGAAAAGTTCACCTTCTCCTCCTCGAAAGTCGCAGTCCCAGGATACTCCTGGTACAAGCCGCGCCCAGCGGCCACCTTCACCCATTGCCACCCAGAACCGATTCACGGCGCTTGAATCGGTTTCTGGAACTGAGCGCGTGGGCCCTCCCTTCGAGGAAGCTATGGAGTCTGACCAACTCCATACCAAAAGCCCGAGCCCAAAGGTTAAACAAAAGATTATTTTAAGCCGCCCTTCTAAGTATACAGTTTATCCCATTTATTCATGGCTATCCTGAGCTGGAATTTACGTGGTGTTCGATCGCATAGGGCGGAATTGCAACTTTTATTGCGTTCCCATTCGCCTATGGCCGTGTGTTTGCAGGAGACTAAGCTTCGCCATCACGATCCTTTTGATCTCCGAGGATATACTCCGGTTCGCCACGACCTTGGACCGGAGGAGGGTACTCCTGCTCATGGAGGCGTCATGTTGTTAGTGCCTAACGACGTTCATTTTCAACGTCTCACTCTTACGTCCGACTTGCAAGCTGTTGCTATTAGACTGCAGTTACCCGGTTTTCAGTTTGCTCTGTGTATTCACCTCCATCGTCTCCCCTTGCCCTCGCGGACATTCGAGCTCTTCTGTCCGCTCTCCCAACACCATTTCTTCTGTTCGGAAATTATAATGACCATCACCCCCTGTGGGGTTCGCCAAGGGCTTGTGCGAGGGGAACTCTTCTTTCCGACATTTTTACCAGTTCAATCTCTCTATTCTCAATACAGGTGAGCCTATGTTTCTTTCTGATTCTTCAGGTACATTTTCTCACTTGGACCTTGCCGTTTGCTCACTTCAGCTTGTTAGTCGTCTGCAGTGGAACGTCGTCGCTGACACCTACTCCAGCGACCATTACCACTGCATCGTTTCTCTTCTGTCACCCTACGTACAGCATTCCAGAGTACCTACCTGGATAATCACAAAAGCCGACTGGAGCTTGTATTCCAGCCTCGTGCATTTTGCCGACCAGCCCTTCACTGACATTAACCAACTAGTGCAGCACCTTACGTCTACGAATTTCTCTGCCGCCGAACGCGCAATTCCCCGTTCATCCTCTCAACCTCGGCGACTGTCAGTTCCGTGGTGGAACGAGGATTATCGGGACACCGTTCGTGCCCGTAGAACTGCACTTAGGGTGTTTCGGCTCGTCGCATTATTCACGATAGCAAGAAGGCATCGTGGACTCGTTATGTCGTGTCTTTTAATCGCTTCACGCCTTCATCTGTTGTTTGGGATAAACTTCGCCGCTTCTCAGGTACAGTGTCGCATTGTACTGTTTCTGGCCTTCAGGTTGCCAATGCGACCATAGTGGAATCGGCTGCCATCGCTAACACTCTGGGTGCTGCATTTGAGGCGGTTTCCAGTTCAGACCATTATTCCGCCGGCTTCAGCTCTATCAAATACCGGCTGGATTCCGCAACCTATAATTTTCGGTCTGATAATACGGAATGTTATAATGCCCTTTTTACAATGAGGGAGCTGGAGCACGCTCTTCATTGCTCTAGTTACTCCGCTCCTGGGCCGGATGGCATTCATGTTCTGCTGTTAAAGAACCTTTCAGCCCACAGTAAGCGCTTTCTCTTACGGGTCTATAATCGTATTTGGCAGGACGGCCTTTATCCTTCCGTTTGGCGCGAAGCCACCATTGTCCCTATACTTAAGCCTGGTAAGGATCGCCAACTACCTTCCAGCTACCGCACTATCTCCCTCACCAGTTGCGTTTTAAGGTGATGGAGCGGATGATCAACGGGCGGTTGAGATGGTGGCTTGAGCCTCAGAAACTTCTAGCAAACGCGCAGTGCGGATTTCGTCGATATCGCTCTACTGTCGACCACCTGGTGTCCCTGTCGACGCATATTATGAATGGATTTCTGAGAAAGTTTCAAACCGTGGCTGTGTTTTTTGACCTGGACAAAGCTTATGACACTTGTTGGAGGGGCGGCATTTTACGTACACTTCACGCCTGGAATATCCGCGGTCGTCTTTCCATATTCCTTCGGGAGTTTATGACGGACCGCGTCTTTCATGTTCGTGTGGGCTCGGTTTTATCTAGTCACTTTATTCAAGAGATCGGTGTACCGCAGGGCTCTGTACTCAGTGTCACACTTTTTGCAATTGCTATCAACCCCATTGTTTATTGTATTCCACCTGTCATGTCATCGTTCATTTTCGTTGACGATTTTGCCATTTATTGCAGTTCACGGCGGACCTGTCTACTCGAACGCCGACTCCAGAGCTGTATCGACCGTCTCTACGCCTAGAGTAACGCCGAAGGCTTTAATTTCTCCGCCGAGAAATCCGTCTGCATCAACCTCTTGTGCTGGAAGGCTTTTATTCCGCCCTCTCTCCACCTTGGGTCTGAGGTCCTTCCATTTGCAGACGAGGTGAAACTTTTGGGGTTGATATTTAATCCAAAGCTGAGCTGGACTTCTCACGTTTCCTTTTTAAAACCAAAGTGTGACCGTTCTCTTAATATTTTACCTGCTTTAAGTGGCGCATCCTGGGGAGCTGATCGGACCGTTCTTCTGCGTCTTTATCGCTCCGTGGTCCGATCCAAGCTTGATTACGGGTGCATTTTCTATTCATCGGCATGTCCATCTGTGTTACTTCGCTTGAACACCATTCATAATCCTGGTATAAGAGACGCTACAGGGGCCTTTCCAACTAGCCCTGTACCCAGTCTGTACGCAGAAGCTGCAGAGCCTCCGCTGTCCTTCCGGCGTGAGATGCTTTTGTGCAGCTATGCTTGTCGGCTCTCAAGCTTGCCTAACCACCCGTCCTTGAGTTATTTTACGAGGATTCGCTTCATCGACAATAGTTAGCTCCTCTGCATTACTACCTTCAAGGGTTCGATTTCGACAACTCCTTCGGCATTTGGACGTAGCGCCAGCGCCGGCCCTTCCCAGGGGGAAAACGGTTTTTCCTCCATGGCTGCGCGCTGAGGCCCACTATCACCTTGGACTAACGTCGATGCCGAAGACTGAGACCCCTTCTTCAGTTCTTAGATCAGCCTTTTTAGAACTCCAGGCGAAAATCGGGGACTTTCATTTTATATACACTGATGGGTCTAAGACTGATATTGGAGTAGGGTTGCCTTTGTGTTTGGTTAGCATAGTTTTACCTTTCGTTTACCGGAGCAATGTTCGATTTTACAGCCGAACTTTTTAGTATTTATCAGGCACTTTTATACATCCAGCGGCATGATTTACAGCACTGTGTTCTTTGCGCAGATTCTCTAAGTGCCCTTCAGAGTCTTAACGCGCTGTACAATTACCACCCACTCGTACAGCGCATACATGACCTGGTCAACTCGCTTGGTGTCTCTGGCATCCGTGTCTCCTTGATGTGGATTTCAGGTCATGTTGGCATCTCAGGTAATGAGTCTGCCGAACGCCGCTGCCAAATCGGTGATTTTATCACCCAGAAGTTTTACCTCTGTTGTTCCCTCGTCAGATTTGTTTATTGTTTTACGTCGCCGTATCCTCTCGCTTTGGAGCGATGAGTGGACGGCCCTCCGGGGAAGAAGTTGCGGGAGGTTAAACCTCTCCCGTTAGTCTGGGCTACCTCTTCCCGTGCTTCTCGTCGGTAATTTTAACACGGCTTCGTATCGGACATTGCATTTTTAGTCATAGGTATTTGCTCAGTGGTGATCCCGCTCCACTGTGTCAGCAGTGTGATGTGCCCTTAACGGTGCGTCACATTTTAACTGAGTGTCAAGTTTTAGCTCCACTGCGCGTTCGCGTGGGTCTGCCTGTTGGCCTAGCCAACGTTTTGGCGGACGACGCGCATGCTGTAGAATGTATTTTACGTTTTATAAGTGACATTGGTTTTAATCGTCGCATTTGATGCGCTGAGCGTCTTTTAGCTTTGAGATTTTATATTGTCAGTTTTAATGGGGCTCTTCTCCCCGACGGACATAAGGCGCTCATGTCCCTTGCATTCTACAGTTCTTGACAGGTTTTATTCTTTTAATGACCTTGATTTTAGTGTGTTGATTTTATTTTTGGTCTATTGTGTTTTTAGTGTTTTTGACAAAGCGGGTTTGTTTATGGGTTTTTAGTTTTTTGACTTTTCGATTTTATATTTTATACATTGTAAGGGCGCTAATAACCCTAGCAGTTGAGCGCCCTTAAGCCCTATCACATCATCATCATCATCATTTGATGCGTTGAGCGTCCTTTAGCTTTGTAATTTTATTCTGTCCTGTTTTAATGAGGACTCTACTCCCCAGTGGGCATATGGCACTCATGTCCCTTGCATTCTACAGTTCTTGACACGTTTTAATCTTTTATTGCCTATGCTTTTGGAGTGTTAGTTTTGGGGATTGTTGTATTGTTGTTTTTAGCTTTTTGGACACCGCGTGTTTGTGTGCCATTTTTTAATTATGCGGTTCTTTTATGCGTCTTTTATATTTTTGACTTTATATTTTATACATTGTAAGGGCGCTGATGACCGTAGCAGTTTAGCGCCGTTAAACCGCATCTCATCATCATCATCCAGGAAAAGAATCAAAAACAGATGTTTCAAACATCCTGGCAGAGTAAATTTAATTGCTTAACTGGCAGTTACATTTATAACAAAGTGTATTGCTTTGTATGTTTGCTTTTTGGCGGGGAAAAGGAATAGAGTGTTGAAGGAATATTAAAAACATTGAAAGGAAAGCTTGCAATAAAAATCGCTGCCTGGAGCTTTTATACAAGAAAATCTAAGTGAGTACCTACATTGTTTTCATGAGTTACAACCAAACAATGGTTTGTCAGCATTTTGTTAAGTTACTTCTAATGCTATATTTTTATAATCTAGTTTAGTTTAAAATGTTGTATGTTCAGTCGATTTCAGCAATTAGTAGTGATGCTAATGACTACTAAAACAAACAACAACAATCAAATTGATAAGAGGAATTCACACTATTTTACGAAACACTAGTGTATGGGAATTTGTGCATTACTTAAAAATAATAAATTCAATTTTTAAAATGTAGTATACCCAGAACACAGATCAAGCTACGCCACTGCATTCTAGTACAGACAGGTTATATGAAACAGCTTAATGCTAGTTCTTACTACATTATGGTAGACACTGTTGAATGCAGTTGGGAATGGAAACGTTCCAGGCCTAAGTTTAGGATGGTACATTTGCCAGTTATGGGGAAGATGGTGCTGGCAGGATTAGAACCATAGGCCTTTTATTCAGGAGTCTGTATTCCTAACCATCTCGGTTATAAAACGGTTGTCCAATGAACTGAACTTATGGGATTTCAAGCTGAAATATAAACATCACAGAGAACTTATGTTTAAAAGCAATTAACACAAATGAAAACCCTTAGGCCATTAATAATCTTTATCGGTCATTTTTCTACCACTTTGAACTTTTGTCTCTGTGTGTCTGTGAACAGCATAATTCGAAAAGCAAAAGTTTGAATATTGAAGTTCAGCATTTTCCAAAGATGCAATATGATGATTTAAACAAATTTCCTTCACAACAAAACTACCCTTTACATGGGAAAATTTTGTTATTTTTTAAAAAATGGCTCATGTTTGATGTATGTTCAATATACCATACTGCCCTGGGAAATGATGATGTTCATGAGAGTTAAGGGGTAGAGGGAGGTGAGTGGAACTGTAATAAGGTGAAAGCAGCAATGGCTTGATTACTTCCAAAACTAAGATTCTGTTCCAAAAATGACACCCCATAACAGCAATAGAGTATTATTTAGTAAAACAGATCAGTCACTGGGGCTAAAGCTAATAATAATAATAATAATAATAATAATAATAATAATAATAATAATAACTAATAATAATAATAGTGGTAGTACATACAAATTAAAATTTTTATTATGGGTAAATAACTGATAAGCAACTGTAAGCCCAAATTGCATTTGTATGAGTTTATTATTACTATTGCCCTTTCACGTAAGAATAATTGAAGCATTTACTATGAACATTTGTACACAAACTTCCTTATCTTAAAGCTTTTATAGCACTCTTACACAGTCCCCTACAACAAATGATGAGAAAAGTTGTCTATTTTATCAAAAGCATACATTTTCCTTGAGGGTGGGTATAGAACATGTTGGAATTTAAGTTGAAAGAGGTGATTCCTACAAAAGTTGTCTGTTTTATCAAACACTTTCATTTTCCCTGAGCTGAAGGTGGGTTTGAAATATTGAGCTCAAAGAGGTGATTGCTACAGAAGCTGAATCTGGATAACACGTCATCACTTTCAATCACACTATATTAACTGTTTGTCTTGACCCTATTACTTGCTTTTTGTTGGTCAAGAGTTCTTTTTTGCAATCATTGTCCTTGATATTATGTTCAGGAAATGTTTCATCGAAATATGAACACAAGCAGAAACTGAGAAAATGCTGTAAAATTGCTGGATCTATTAACTGCACCTGTTCAAGTCTGGCAGTGTTTGACACTAAAACAAGTCTTGTTTGGTCTCTCTTCTCTTCTGTGCACTGTCCTCTTTCCCGCTTGTATTAATGTCATTATAATGAAGACAGTTGCATCACTATTTTAAAACATAATAAATGTTCCCAGCACATAGTATTGGCCCTCCCATATCCATATCAAAGCTTCTACCTTCCTAACTAATCAAGTAATTTAATGGATATAAAGCACTATCTTTCATCTCCACCTCCACTCTGGCTTATTTACATTCACTCAGAGCAAACTTTCTATTTAAAATGTGATTAAACTCGAGGTAGTGAAGCATACTGATGATTTTATAGAGCACACATTACTAACCTTTGTTGCTATAGAACATGTGATTGACTGCTGGACTATGTTGTCCTTGGTAAGAATTTCAAAATTTCTCAAATCTGTTTTGTGTTTCTTTATTAATATTGTTTCCCATGTGCCCAGTTCTTTTTGACATGGAACATGTTTTAGTTATTTTCTATGTTGTAGTTGTGGTTCCAAAACTGTGTTGATATTTCTATTGTTTGCTTTTAGTATGTCTTAGGATAGACAGGTGGCAATGTTCCTGTGCTCCCTACATACACTTTTTGTCTACCTTTACCGTCATTACCAGCCTTGCCTTTGGAACAAATTGCTCATTGGCAATGATCTTCATTTATTTACTATTCTGTTAATCTTTGGGTTTGTTTAAGTTAGATTTTTCTTTATAAGCTATAAATTCACACATGCACTTAAACTGTCATTCATACTTCCATACTCTAGGGAAGACGGGGAATACTTTTTGGCTAAAGAGAAATTCCCACTCTCGAGCTGGGAATCAAACCTGGGACCTTTAGATTTGGAAGCTAGCATGCTAACCACCAGAACCACAGAGAAGCCTATGTAGATTTTAATGCAGTTTTCACATTTGATTCTGTATTTCGGGTCTTTTGAACAATGCAATTTTTCCAAATTGTTTGATTTTAATCTTGTTATTGTTATATGGGGCTAAAACTATGTTGAGATTGCTGAAAATCCTTTGAAGCTATTTTATCACACAAGGGTGGTACATGAATTCCTTGAATCTTATTTTGTGTGTGGGGTTGTATTGCAATTGTTTTCATGCTGTAACTTCTTGTCAGCTGATCTTTTTGAGAAGGCATGCGACTGTCTTAAAATAACACCTCAGGCATACACCCCTCAGGGGCTCACCTTATGTGAGTACGGGTTTTTGACGCACCCGGGGGTTCCCGAGCCAATCATCGCCACATTCATCCCCTCACCCCCATCCGGTCGAGGTGGGTTCTTCTCGTGACCGGTGGACACAAGGTAGGCTCTCGTGCGTTCTTTGCATCACATTCATACCGCACCTCACTATCGATTCTTTCTTCTCCTCTATTTCTGCGCATTTCGCCCCACGTTCACTCATTTACGCCTCTATTTTACTTCTTCGCCGGCCTACCTTGCATGCGAAACGCCCACACAGTTTTAGTTTCCTTTATCTTTCCTTTAATCCTCCGTGGACACAGCCTGACGGATACCCGCGCACTGGGTGCGCAGCTGGGTGAGTGGGTAATGGCGTCATCCCCACCACCCGGGGTCGTCATGTAGGGTTTGTGTTCGTATCCGCTGTTCAACTGCAGTCCCGCGGGGGGGGGCCATTGCATGAGCTGCTGACTTCCGACGGCGATTGGGTCCCTCTGTCTATGTTCTGGGAGGTGTGACCCTGGGGTGAGCTAGGTATAGATAGGCCACTCACCCAAGCCGGGGTAACGCACGGGAAGTCAGAGCCCGGAGGACGGAGACGGTTGCAATGGTGGGGGTTTTTTTCGCTATGGAGCACCCTTTCTCCATTATAAACAACAAGCGCCGAAAAACTTTAGTAACAGAAGTAGCACCGCAAACAGCTGGTTGTTACTTAGTGATTACCCGTACAGAGGAAGAACAATCATTCGCGAAAGTGAACCCTTTTATCAACCAGAAGGGCATTGATGCTATTGCTGGTGCGGTTCAGTCCTGCACTCGTCTACGGAATGGTTCCGTATTAGCCCAAACGAAATCCGATCAGCGAAGTAAGACCTTGTTGCGCGCTACGCTTCTCCACGGCTATCCCATCCGTGTGGAGAAGCACCGCACATTGAATTCCTGTCGGGGCGTCATTACCACCCATAGCCTGTATGGTATATCGGACGAAGACCTGGTAGAATATCTTGCAGACCAGAAGGTGACAGCGGTCCATCGAGTGCAGGCCAAACGCGACGGCGTATTGGTACCCACTCGTACCCTGTTTCTAACATTTGATGGCGTCGATCTGCCCACGAGCATTTCCGCAGGGTACGAACGGATTTCTGTGAGGCACTATATACCTAGACCTCTGCGTTGTTTCAAATGCCAACGTTTTGGGCATACGCAAGTCTCCTGTAAGAGTGCCGTTACCATCTGTGCCTCATGTAGCCAGCCGTCACACGAAGGTACCTGTTCCACAGCCCCCGTCTGCGTTAACTGCAAAGGGTCTCATTCTGCGTCATTTGCCGACTGTCCGCGGTACTTGGACGAGAAGACGATCCAGGAGATCCGGGTAAAGGAAAAACTCTCCTTCACTGAAGCCCGGAGGCGTTACCATGCGCGCCAACCTTCACTCCTGCGATCTGGCAATTTAGTTCTGTTGTTGCCTCGCCAGTACCACGAGTAGATGCCGAAACTCAGACCTGGACCATGACTGGATTAACCGCCACTACCATCCCGCCGTCCATTAAAGCTACTGTTACCAAGCCGTATAAACCTGCTCCAAAGTCAATGAAGTCGCAAGCCGCTGACAAGAAACCCAAGCAGGAACTACGTAGGGAAGAGTTTTTGAAAGACCCTCCGCGTGCGCGCGGTAACAAAAGTTCACCTTCTCCTCCTCGGAGGTCGCTGTCCCAGCGCCAACCAGAACAGATTCACGGCGCTTGAATCGGTTTCTGGCTCTGAGCACGTGGGCCCTCCCTCCGAGGAAGCTATGGAGTCTGACCAACTCCATACCGAAAGCCCCAGCCCAAAGGTTAAGCAAAGGATTCTTTTAAGCCGCCCTTCTAAGTATATAGTTTATCCCTTTTATTCATGGCTATCCTGAGCTGGAACGTACGTGGTGTACGATCGCATAGGGCCGAACTGCAACTTTTATTGCGTTCCCATTCGCCTATGGTAATATGTTTGCAGGAGACTAAGCTTCGCCCTCACGATCCTTTTGATCTCCGAGCATATACTCCGGTTCGCTACGACCTTGAACCGGAGGAGGGTACTCCTGCTCATGGAGGTGTCATGTTGTTAGTGCGTAACGACGTTCATTTTACACCTGTCACACTTACATCCGACTTGCAAGCTGTTGCCGCTCGCCTTCACTTACCCGGCTTTTTGTTTTCTGTTTGCTCTGTGTATTCACCTCCATCGTCTCCCCTCGCTCCCGCGGAAATTCGAGCTCTCCTGTCCGCTCTCCCAACACCATTTCTTCTGTTGGGAGATTTTAATGCCCATCACACACTGTGGGGTTCGCCAAGGGCTTGTGCGAGGGGAACTCCTCTTTCCGACATTTTTTACCAGTTCAATCTTTCCATCCTCAATACACGTGCACCTACTTTTATTTCTGATACTTCTGGTACCTTATCTCACCTGGACCTTGCCATTTGCTCCCTCCAGCTTGCTAGTCGTCTTCAGTGGAACGTCGTCGCTGACACCTTCTCCAGCGACCATTACCCCTGCGTCGTTTCTCTTCTGTCCCACCACGTACAGCATTCCAGAGTACCTACCTGGATATTCACAAAAGCCGACTGGAGCTTGTATTCCAGCCTCGTGCAATTTTACGATCAGCTCTTCGCCGACATTAACCAACTAGTGCAGCACCTTACGTCAACGATTTTCTCTGCCGCCGAACGCGCAAATCCCCGTTCATCCTCTCAACCTCGGCGACCGCCTGTTCCTTGGTGGAACGAGGATTGTCGGGACGCCGTTCGTGCCCGTAGGACTGCACTTAGGGTGTTTCGGCGACACCCTACACTTGATAATTTGGTGACTTTTAAACAATCGCGCGCCAGGGCTCGTCAAATTATTCAGGATAGCAAGAAGTCGTCGTGGGCTCGTTTTGTCGAGTCTTTTAATCGCTTTACGCCTTCAACCGTTGTTTGGGATAAACTTCGTCGATTCTCAGGTAAAGTGTCACATTGTACTGTTTCTGGACTTCAGGTTTCTAATGCCACCATAGTGGATCCGGCTGCCATCGCTAACACTCTGGGTCCTGCCTTTGAGGCGGTTTCCAGTTCAGACCATTATTCCGCCAGCTTTCACTCTATTAAAGACCGGCTGGATTCCGCATCATATACTTTTCAGTCTGCTAATAATGAATGCTATAACGAACATTTCACAATGAGGGAGCTGGAGCACGCTCTTCATTGCTCTCGGCACTCCGCTCCTGGCCCGGACGGCATTCATGTCCTGATGTTGAAGCACCTTTCAGCCGACAGTAAACGCTTTCTCTTACAGGTCTATAACCGTATTTGGCAAGACGGCATTTTTCCTTCCGTTTGGCGCGAAGCCACCATTGTCCCTATTCTTAAGCCTGGGAAGGATCGCCAACCACCTTCCAGCTACCGCCCTATCTCCCTCACTAGTTGCATTTGCAAGGTGATGGAGCGCATGATCAACGGGCGCTTGACATGGTGGCTTGAGTCTCAGAAACTTCAAGCGAACGCGGATTTCGTCGCTATCGCTTTACCGTCGACCATCTGGTTTCCCTGTCGACGCATGTTATGAATGGATTTCTGAGAAAGTGTCTAACCGTGGCTGTGTTTTTTGACCTGGAGAAAGCTTATGACACTTGTTGGAGGGGCAGCATTTTACGTACACTTCACGCATGGAATATCCGCGGTCGTCTTCCCATATTTCTTCGGGAGTTCATGACGGACCGCGTTTTTCGTGTACGTGTGGGCTCGGTTTTATCTCGTCATTTTATTCAAGAGAACGGAGTACCGCAGGGCTCTGTACTCAGTGTCACACTTTTTGCGATTGATATCAACCCCATTGCTGATTATATTCCACCTGTCATGTCATCGTCCCTTTTTGTTGACCATTTTGCCATTTATTGCAGTTCACGGCGGACCTGTCTACTCGAACGCCGTCTCCGGAGCTGTATCGACCGTCTCTACGCCTGGAGTAACGCCAACGGCTTTAATTTCTCCCCCGAGAAATCCGCCTGCATCAACGTCTGGCGCCGGAAGTATTTCCCTCCGCCTTCTCTCCATCTAGGGCCAGGGATACTTCCCTTTGCAGACGAGGCGAAATTTTTGGGGTTGATCTTTGATAGAAACTTGTGTTGGACTTCGCACATTTCCTTTTTAAAAGCAAACTGTGACCGTTCTCTTAATCTTTTACGTGTTTTAAGTGGCACATCCTGGGGAGCTGATCGGACCGTCCTTCTTCGTCTATATCGCTCTTTGGTCCGATCCAAACTTGATTATGGGTGTATTGTCTTTTCATCGGCACGTCCATCTGTGTTACGTCGCTTGAATCCCATTCATCATCGTGGTATTAGAGACCCTATAGGGGCCTTTCCAACTAGCCCCGTGCCCATTCTTTACGCTGAAGCTGCAGAGCCTCCGCTGTCCTCCAGGCGTGAGATGCTCTTGTGTAGCTATGCCTGTCGACTCTCCAGCTTGCCTGACCACCCGTCCTTCGCGGCATTTTACGAGGATTCGCTTTACCGGCAATATTTAGTTAGCTTCTCTGCATTACTCCCTCCAGGGGTTAGATTTCGACTGCTACTTCGGCATTTGGACGCTACGTCAGCGCCGGCCCTTCCTAGGGGGGAAACGCGTTTTCCTCCTTGGTTGCGCGCTGAGGCCCTCTGTCACCTTGGGTTATCGTCGATGCCGAAGAATGAGACCCCTTCTTCAGTCTTTAGATCAGCGTTTTTAGAACTTCAATCGCAATTCGGGGACTTTGATTTTATCTTTACTGATGGATCTAAGACTGATGCTGGAGTAGGATGTGCCTTTTTAGTGGTGGAAATACTTTTACCTTTCGTTTACCAGAGCAATGTTCGATTTTACCGCCGAACGTTTTAGCATTTATCAGTCTCTTTTATACATTCAGCGGCACGACTTACGGCACTGTTTTATTTGTTTCGACTCCCTGAGTGCTCTTCAAAGTGTTACCTCGCTGTACAGTTACCACCCGCTCGTACAGCGCATTCATGACCTGCTCCACTCGCTTGGTGTCTCTGGCATCAGCGTCTCCTTCATGTGGATTCCAGGTCATGTGGGCATCTCAGGTAATGAGTCTGCCGACGCCGCTGCCAAATCGGCGATTTTATCACCCAGAAGTTTTACTTCTGTTGTTCCCTCGTCAGATTTGTTTATTGTTTTATGTCGCCGCATCCTCTCGCTTTGGAGCGATGAGTGGACGGCCCTCCGGGGGAACAAGTTGCGGGAGGTTAAGCCTCTCCCGTTAGTCTGGGCTACCTCTTCCCGTGCTTCTCGTCGGGAAGAGGTAATTTTAACACGCCTTCGTATCGGATATTGCAGTTTTAGTCATAAGTACTTGCTGAGTGGTGACCCCGCACCACTCTGTGGGCAGTGTGATGCGCCCTTAACGGTGCGTCACATTTTAGAAGAGTGTCAGGTTTTAGCTCCATTGCGCGTTCGTGTTGGTCTGCCAGTTGGCCTAGCCAACGTTTTGGCAGACGACGCGCGTATTGTAGAATGTGGTTTACGTTTTATTAGTGACAGTGATTTTAATCTGCGCATTTGATGCGTTGAACGTATTTAGCCTTGTTATTTTATTCTGCATGTTTTAATAGGGGCTCTACTCCCCAGTGTACATACGGCGCTCATGTCCCTCGCATTCTACAGTTCTTGACACGTTTTACTCTTTTATTGCTTATGCTTTTAGTGTGTTAGTTTTTGCGATTGTTGTCTTGTTGATTTTAGTTTTTGGACATAGCGGGTTTGTGTCCCGTTTTTTTATTTATGCGGTTTCTTTATATTTTTGACTTTCTATTTTATACATTGTAAGGGCGCTGATGACCTTAGTAGTTTAGCGCCCTTAGACCGCATCTCATCATCATCATCACTGGAATGTACGTGGTGTACGATCGGATAGGGCGGAACTGCAACTTTTATTGCGTTCCCATTCGCCTATGGTCGTATATTTGCAGGAGACTAAGCTTCGCTCTCACGATCCTTTTGATCTCCGAGGATGTACTCCGGTTCGCTACGACCCTGAACCGGAGGAGGGTACTCCTGCTCATGGAGGTGTCATGTTGTTAGTGCGTAACGACGTTCATTTTAAACCTGTCACACTTACATCCGACTTGCAAGCTGTTGCCGCTCGCCTTCACTTACCCGGCTTTTTGTTTTCTGTTTGCTCTGTGTATTCACCTCCATCGTCTCCCCTCGCTCCCGCGGACATTCGAGCTCTCCTGTCCGCTCTCCCAACACCATTTCTTCTGTTGGGAGATTTTAATGCCCATCACACACTACGGGGTTCGCCAAGGGCTTGTGCGAGGGGAACTCTTCTTTCCGACATTTTTTATCAGTTCAATCTTTCCAACCTCAATACAGGTGCACCTACTTTTATTTCTGATTCTTCTGGTACATTCTCTCACCTGGACCTTGCCATTTGCTCCCTCCAGCTTGCTCATCGTCTTCAGTGGAACGGCGTCGCCGACACCAACTCCAAGGACCATTACCCCTGCATGATTTCTCTTCTGTCGCACCACGTACAGCATTCCAGAGTACCTACCTGGATATTCCCAAAAGCCGACTGGAGCTGGTATTCCAGCCTCGTGCATTTTTACGATCAGCCCTTCGCCGGCATTAACCAACTAGTGCAGCACCTTACGTCTACAAATTTCTATGCCGCCGAACGCGCAATTCCCCGTTCATCCTCGCAACCTCGGCGGGCACCTGTTCCGTGGTGGAACGAGGATTGTCGGTACGCCGTTCGTGCCCGTAGGACTGCACTTAGGGTGTTTCGGCGACACCCTACTCTTGATAATTTGGTGACTTTTAAACAATCGCGCGCCAGGGCTCGTCGCATTATTCAGGATAGCAAGAAGGCGTCGTGGACTCGTTTTCTCGAGTCTTTTAATCGCTTTACGCCTTCATCCGTTGTTTGGGATAAACTTCGTCGCTTCTCAGGTAAAGTGTCGCATTGTACTGCTTCTGGCCTTCAGGTTTCCAATGCCACTATAGTGGATCCGGCTGCCGTCGCTAACACTCTGGGTGCTGCCTTTGAGGCGGTGTTCAGTTCAGACCTTTATTCCGCCGGCTTTCGCTCTATCAAAGACCGGCTGGATTCCGACACCTTTACTTTTCGGTCTGCTAATAATGAGTGTTATAATGAACTTTTCACAATGAGGGAGCTGGAGCACGCTCTTCATTGCTCTAGGCACTCCGCACCTGGCCCGGACGGCATTCATGTCCTGATGTTACAGCACCTTTCAGCCGAGAGTAAACTCTTTCTCTTACAGGTCTATAACCGTATTTGGCAAGACGGCATTTTTCCTTCCGTTGGCGCGAAGCCACCATTGTCCCTATTCTTAAGCCTGGGAAGGATCGCCAACTACCTTCCAGCTACCGGCCTATCTCCCTCACCAGTTGCATTTGCAAGGTGATGGAGCGCATGATCAACGGGCGGTTGATATGGTGGCTTCAGTCTCAGAACCTTCTAGCGAACGCTCATTGCGGATTTCGTCGCTATGGCTCTACCGTCGACCATCTGGTGTCCCTGTCGACGCATGTTATGAATGGATTTCTGAGAAAGCGTCAAACCGTGGCTGTGTTTTTTGACCTGGAGAAAGCTTATGACACTTGTTGGAGGAGCGGAATTTTGCGTACACTTTACGCATGGAATATCCGCGGTCGTCTTCCCATATTTCTTCGGGAGTTCATGACGGACCGCGTTTTTCGTGTACGTGTGAGCTCGGTTTTATCTCGTCATTTTATTCAAGAGAACGGAGTACCGCAGGGATCTGTACTCAGTGTCACACTTTTTGCGATTGCTATCAACCCCTTTGTTGATTGTATTCCACCTGGAATGTCATCGTCCTTTTTTGTTGACGATTTTGCTATTTATTGCAGTTCACGGCGGACCTGTCTACTCGATCGCCGTCTCCAGAGTTGTATCGACCGTCTCTACGCCTGGAGTAACGCCAACGGCTTTAATTTCTCCGCCGAGAAATCCGTCTGCATCAACTTCTGGCGCCGGATGTATTTCCCTCCGCCCTCTCTGCATCTTGGGCCAGGGATACTTCCGTTTGCAGACGAGGAGAAATTTTTGGGGTTGATTTTTGATAAGAAGTTGTGTTGGACCTCGCACGTTTCCTTTTTAAAAGCAAAGTGTGACCGTTCTCTTAATCTTTTACGTGTTTTAAGTGGCACATCCTGGGGAGCTGATCGGACCGTCCGTCTTCGCCTTTATCGCTCTTTGGTCCGATCCAAGCTTGATTACGGGTGTATTGTTTATTCGTCGGCACGTCCATCTGTGTTACGTCGATTGAATGCCATTCACCATCGTGGCATAAGAGTCGCTACAGGGGCCTTTCCATCCAGCCCTGTTCTTAGTCTGTATGCTGAAGCTGCAGAGCCTCCGCTGTCCCCCCCCCCAGGCTCACCTTTTGTGAGTACGGGTTAGGCGCACCCGGGGTACCCGAGCCAATCATCACCATCATCATCCTTCCACCCCCGTCCGGTCGAGGTGGGTTCGTTCTCGTGACCGGGGGAATCAAGGTAGGCTCTCGTGCGTTCTGTGCATTTCATATCATGTCGCCCCTCACCATCGTTTCTTTCTTCGCTTTTACTTCTGCACATTTGGCACCACGTCCATTCATTTACGCATCTCTTTTTCTTCCTCGCCGGCCTACCTTGCATCCGAAACGCCCACACAGTTTTAGTTTCCTTTATCTTTCTTTTAAACATCCGTGGACACCGCCTGACGGATACCCGCGCACCAGGTGCGCAGCTGGGTGAGTGGGTAATGGTGTCATCCCCACCACCCGGGGTCGTCATGTAGGGTTTGTGTTCGTATCCGCTGTTCAACTTCAGTCCCGCGGGGGGGCCATTGCATGAGCTGCTGACTTCTGACGGCGATTGGGTCCCTCTGTCTATGTTCTGGGAGGTGTGACCCTGCGGTGAGTCTGGTGTAGATAGGCCACTCACCCAAGCCGGGGTAACGCCCGAGAAGTCAGAGCCCGAGGTCGGAGACGGTTGCAATGGTGGAGGATTTTTTTTCGCTATGGAGCACCCTTTCTCCAGTATAAACAACAAGCGCCGAAAAACTTTAGTAACAGAAGTAGCACCGCCAACAGCTGGTTATTACTTAGTGATTACCCGTACAGAGGAAGGACAATCATTGGAGAAGGTGAACCCTTTTATCATCCAGAAGGGCATTGATGCTATTGCTGGTGCGGTTCAGTCCTGCACTCGTCTACGGAATGGTTCCTTATTAGCCCAAACGAAATCCGATCAGCAAAGTAAGACCTTGTTGCGTGCTACGCTACTTCACGGCTATCCCATCCGTGTGGAGAAGCACCTCACATTGAATTCCTGTCGTGGCGTCATTACCACCCATAGCCTCGATCGCATATCGGACGAGGACCTGGTAGAATATCTTGCAGACCAGAAGGTGACAGCGGTCCATCGAGTGCAGGCCAAACGCGACGGCGTATTGGTACCCACTCGTACCCTGTTTATTACATTTGATGGCGACGATCTGCCCACGAGCATTTCCGCAGGGTACGAACTGATTTCTGTGAGGTCTTATATTCCTAGACCTCTGCGTTGTTTTAAATGCCAACGTTTTGGGCATACGCAAGTCACCTGTAAGAGTGCCGTTAACATCTGTGCAACATGTAGCCAGCCCTCACACGAAGGTACCTGTTCAACAGCCCCCGTCTGCGTTAATTGTAAAGGGTCTCATTCTGCTTCGTTTGCCGACTGTCCGCGGTACTTGGACGAGAAGGCGATCCAGGAGATCCGGGTAAAGGAAAAACTCTCCTTCGCTGAAGCCCGGAGGCGTTACCATGCGCGCCAACCTTCACTCCTGCGATCTGGCACATTTAGTTCTGTTGTTGCCTCGCCAGTACCACGAGTAGATGCCGAAATTCAGACTTGGACCATGACAGGATTAACCGCCACTACCATCCGGCCGTCCATTAAAGCTACTGTTACCAAGCCCTATAAACCTGGCCCAAAATCAATGAAGTCGCAAGCCGCTGAAAAGAAGCCCAAGCAGAAACTTCGTAGGGAAGATTTTTTGAAAGACTCTCCGTGTGCACGCGGTAACAATAGTTCACCTTCTCCTCCTCCTCGGAGGTTGCTGTCCCAGGACCTTCCTGGGACAAGCCGCGCTCAGCGGCACCCCTCACCCATCGCCACCCAGAACCTATTCACGGCGCTTGAATCGGTTTCTGGCACTGAGCGCGTGAGCCCTCCCTCCGAGGAAGCTATGGAGTCTGACCAACTCCATACCAAAAGCCCGAGCCCCAAGGTTAAACAAAAGGTAATTTTAAGCCGCTCTTCTAAGTAGACAGTTTATCCCTTTTTTCTTAATGGCTATCCTGACCTGGAATGTACGTGGTGTACGATCGCATAGGGCGGAACTGCAACTTTTATTGCGTTCCCATCCGCCTATGTCGTGTGTTTGCAGGAGACTAAGCTTCGCCCTCACGATCCTTTTGATCTCCGAGGATATACTCCGGTTCGCTACGACCTTGAACCGGAGGAGGGTACTCCTGCTCATGGAGGTGTCATGTGGTTAGTGGGTAACGACGTTCATTTTAAACCCGTCACACTTACATCCGACTTGCAAGCTGTTGCCGTTCGCGTTCACTCACTTACCCGGCCTTTTGTTTTCTGTTTGCTCCATGTATTCACCTCCATCGTCTCCCCTCAGGGGCTCACCTTATGTGAGTACGGGTTTTTGGCGCACCCGGGGGTTCCCGAGCCAATCATCGCTATATTCATCCCCTCAGCCCCATCCGGTTGAGGTGGGTTCTTAAAGTGACCGGTGGACCCAAGGTAGGCTCTCGTGCGTTCTTTGCATTCCATTCATACCGCACCTCACCATCGTTTCCTTCTTCCCTTATCACTTTCCGGCCATTTCGCACCACGACATTCCCATATCTCTCTTTTTCTTCCCCGCCGGCCTACCTTGCGTGCGAAACGCCCACACAGTTTTAGTTTCTTTTATCTTTTTATTTAAATCCTCCGTGGACACAGCCTGACGGATACCCGCGCACCGCGTGCGCAGCTGGGTGAGTGGGTAATGGCGTCATCCCCACCACCCGGGGTCATCATGTAGGGTTGTTGATCGTATCCGCTGTTCAACTGCAGTCCCGCGGGGGGGCCATTGCATGAGCTGCTGGCTTCCGACGGCGATTGGGTCCCTCTGTCTATGTTCTGGGAGGTGTGACCCTGGGGTGAGCTAGGTATAGATAGGCCACTCACCCAAGCCGGGGTAATCCCCGGGAAGTCAGAGCCCGAGGTCGGAGACGGTTGCAATGGTGGAGGATTTTTTTTCGCTATGGAGCACCCTTTCTCCAGTATAAACAACAAGCGCCGAAAAACTTTAGTAACAGAAGTAGCACCGCCAACAGCTGGTTGTTACTTAGTGATTACCCGTACAGAGGAGGGACAATCATTCGAGAAGGTGAACCCTCTTATTATCCAGAAGGGCATTGACTCAATTGCTGGTCCGGTTCTTTCCTGCACTCGGCTTCGTAATGGTTCGTTATTGGTTCAAAGCAAATCCGAGGCACAAAGTAAGTCCTTGTTGAGCGCCACGCTTCTCCACGGTTATCCTATCCGTGTTGAGAAGCACCGCACCTTGAATTCTTGTAGAGGCGTTGTCACCACGCATAGCCTCGATGGTATCTCTGACGAAGACCTGGTGGAATATCTTGCAGACCAGAGGGTGACAGCGGTTCATCGAGTGCAGGCCAAACGCGACGGCGTGTTGGTACCCACTCGTACCCTGTTTATTACATTTGATGGCGTCGATCTGCCCACGAGCATCTCCGCAGGGTACGAACGGATTTCTGTGAGGCCTTATATTCCTAGACCTCTGCGTTGTTTTAAATGCCAACGTTTTGGGCATACGCAAGTCTCATGTAAGAGTGCCGTTAACATCTGTGCAACCTGTAGCCAGCCCTCACACGAAGGTACCTGTTCAACAGCCCCCGTCTGCGTTAATTGTAAAGGGTCTCATTCTGCTTCGTTTGCCGACTGTCCGCGGTACTTGGACGAGAAGGCGATCCAGGAGATCCGGGTAAAGGAAAAACTCTCCTTCGCTGAAGCCCGGAGGCGTTACCATGCGCGCCAACCTTCACTCCTGCGATCTGGCACATTTAGTTCTGTGGTTGCCTCGCCAGTACCACGAGTAGATGCCGAAACTCAGACCTGGACCTTGACTGGATTAACCGCCACTACCATCCGGCCGTCTATTAAGGCTACAGTTACCAAGCCGTATAAACCTAGTCCCAAGTCAATGAAGTCGCAAGCCGTTGAAAAGAAGCCCAAGCAGAAACTTCGTAGGGAAGATTTTTTGAAAGACCCTCCGCGTGCGCGCGGTAGCAAAAGTTCACCTTCTCCTCCTCGGAGGTCGCTGTCCCAGGATGGTCCTGGGACAAGCCGCGCTCAGCGGCACCCTTCACCCATCGCCACCCAGAACCGATTCACGGCGCTTGAATCGCTTTCTGGCACTGAGCGCGTGGGCCCTCCCTCCGAGGAAGCTATGGAGTCTGACCAACTCCATACAAAAAGCCCGAGCCCAAAGGTTAAACAAAAGGTAATTTTAAGCCGCCCTTCTAAATAGACAGTTTATCCCCTTATTCTTAATGGCTATCCTGACCTGGAATGTACGTGGTGTACGATCGCATAGGTCGGAACTGCAACTTTTATTGCGTTCCCATTCGCCTATGGTCGTGTGTTTGTAGGAGACTAAGCTTCGCCCTCACGATCCTTTTGATCTCCGAGGATATACTCCGGTTCGCTACGACCTTGAACCGGAGGAGGGTACTCCTGCTCATGGAGGTGTCATGTTCTTAGTGCGTAACGACGTTCATTTTACACCTGTCACACTTACATCCGACTTGCAAGCTGTTGCCGTTCGCCTTCACTTACCCGGCTTTTTGTTTTCTGTTTGCTCTGTATATTCACCTCCATCGTCTCCCCTCGCTCCCGCGGACATTCGATCTCTCCTGTCCGCTCTCCCAACACCATTTCTTCTGTTGGGAGATTTTAATGCCCATCACCCACTATGGGGTTCGCCAAGGGCTTGTGCGAGGGGTACTCTTCTTTCCGACATTTTTTATCAGTTCAATCTTTCCATCCTCAATACCGGTGCACCTACTTTTATTTCTGATTCTTCTGGTACATTCTCTCACCTGGACCTTGCCATTTGTTCCCTCCAGCTTGCTCATCGTCTTCAGTGGAACGTCGTCACTGACACCTACTCCAGCGACCATTACCCCTGCATCGTTTCTCTTCTGTCGCACCACGTACAGCATTCCAGAGTACCTACCTGGATATTCGCAAAAGCCGACTGGAGCTTGTATTCCAGCCTCGTGCATTTTGACGACCAGCCCTTCTCCGACATTCACCAACTAGTGCAGCACCTTACGTCTATTATTTTCTCTGCCGCCGAACGCGCAATACCCCGTTCATCCTCCCAACCTCGGCGGCCACCTGTTCCGTGGTGGAACGAGGATTGTCTGGACGCCGTTCGTGCCCGTAGGACTGCACTTAGGGTGTTTCGGCGACACCCTACACATGATAATTTGGTGACTTTTAAACAATCGCGCGCCAGGGCTCGCCGCATTATTCAGGATAGCAAGAAGGCATCTTGGGCTCGTTTTGTCGAGTCTTTTAATCGTTTTACGCCTTCATCCGTTGTTTGGGATAAACTTCGTCGCTTCTCAGGTAAAGTGTCACATTGTACTGTTTCTGGCCTTCAGGTTTCCAATGTCACCATAGTGGATCCGGCTGCCATCGCTAACACTCTGGGTGCTGCCTTTGAGGCGGTTTCCAGTTCAGACCATTATTCCGCCGGCTTTCGCTCTGTTAAAGACCGGCTGGATTCCGCATCATATACTTTTCGGTCTGCTAATGATCAATGCTATAACGAACTATTCACAATGAGGGAGCTGGAGCACGCTCTTCATTGCTCTCGGCACTCCGCTCCCGGGCCGGACGGCATTCATGTCCTGATGTTAAAGAACCTTTCAGCCGACAGTAAACTATTTCTCTTACAGGTCTATAACCGTATTTGGCAAAACGGCATTTTTCCTTCCGTTTGGCGCGAAGCCACCATTGTCCCTATACTTAAGCCTGGGAAGGATCGCCAACTACCTTCCAGCTACCGCCCTATCTCCCTCACCAGTTGCATTTGCAAGGTGATGGAGCGCATGATCAACGGGCGGTTGACATGGTGGCTTGAGTCTCAGAAACTTCTAGCGAACGCTCAGTGCGGGTTTCATCGCTATCGCTCTACCGTCGACCATCTGGTGTCCTTGTCGACGCATATTATGAATGGAGTTCTGAGAAAGTGTCAAACCGTGGCTGTATTTTTTGACCTGGAGAAAGCTTATGACACTTGTTGGAGGGGCGGCATTTTACGTACACTTCACGATTGGAATATCCGCGGTCGTCTTCCCATATTTCTTCGGGAGTTTATGACTGACCGCGTCTTTCGTGTACGTGTGGGCCCGGTTTTATCTCGTCGTTTTATTCAAGAGAACGGAGTACCGCAGGGCTCTGTACTCAGAGTCACACTTTTTGCGATTGCTATCAACCCCATTGTTGATTGTATTCCACCTGGCATTTCATCGTCTCTTTTTGTTGACGATTTCGCTATTTATTGTATTTCACGGCGGACCTGTCTACTCGAACGCCGTCTCCAGAGCTGTATCGACCGTCTCTACGCCTGGAGTAACGCCAACGGCTCTAATTTCTCCGCCGAGAAATCCGTCTGCATCAACTTTTGGCGCCGGAAGTATTTCCCTCCGCCCTCTCTCCATCTTGGTCCAGGGATACTTCCGTTTGCAGACGAGACGAAATTTTTGGTGTTGATTTTTGACAGGAAGTTGTGTTGGACCTCGCACGTTTCCTTTTTAAAAGCAAAGTGTGACCGTTCTCTTAATATTTTACGTGTTTTAAGTGGCACATCCTGGGGAGCTGATCGGACCGTCCTTCTTCGTCTTTATCGCTCTTTGGTCCGATCCAAGCTTGATTACGGGTGTATTGTTTATTCGTCGGCACGTCCATCTGTGTTACGTCGATTGAATGCCATTCACCATCGTGGCATAAGAGTCGCTACAGGGGCCTTTCCAACTAGACCTGTACCCAGTCTGTACGCAGAAGCTGCAGAGCCTCCGCTGTCCTTCCGGCGTGAGATGCTTTTGTGCAGCTATGCTTGTCGACTCTCAAGCTTGCCTAACCACCCGTCCTTCGATGTATTTTACGAGGATTCGCTTGACCGGTAATATTTAGCTACCTCCTCTGCATTGCTCCCTCCAGGGGTTCGATTTCGACTGCTACTTCGGCATTTGGACGTTACGCCAGCGCCGGCCCTTCCACGGGGGGAAACGCGTTTTCCTCCATGGTCCCGCCCTGAGGCCCACTGTCACCTTGGGCTAACGTCAATGCCGAAGACTGAGACCCCTGCTTCAGTCTTTAGGTCGGCGTTTTTAGAAGTACGGGCTCAATTCGGGGACTTCCATTTTATCTTTACTGATGGATCTAAGACTGAAGCTGGAGTTGGATGTGCCTTTGTTTCTGGTCACTGTAGTTTTAAGTTTCGTTTACCTGGACAATGTTCAATTTTTACCGCCGAACTTTTTAGCATTTATTAATCTATTTTATACATTCAGCGGCACGCCTTACAGCACTGTTTTATTTGTACGGACTCTCTGAGTGCCCTTCAGACTATTACTGCGCTGTACCATTACCACCCACTCGTACAGCGCATACATGACCTGCTCCACTCGCTTTGTGTCTCTGGCATCAGCGTGTCCTTCATGTGGATTCCAGGTCATGTGAGCATCTCAGGGAATGAGTCTGCCGACGCCGCTGCGAAATCGGCGATTTTATTACCCAGATTTTTTACCTCTGTTGTTCCCTCGTCAGATTCGTGTGCTATTTTACGTCGCCGCATCCTCTCGCGCTGGCGCGATGAGTGGACGGCCCTCCGGGGGAATAA
Source organism: Deroplatys truncata (assembly GCA_030765065.1). Taxonomy (NCBI): domain Eukaryota; kingdom Metazoa; phylum Arthropoda; class Insecta; order Mantodea; family Mantidae; genus Deroplatys; species Deroplatys truncata. The sequence goes on from CM060984.1 coordinate 261,287,986, forward strand.
GTTGCGGGAGGTTAAGCCTCTCCCGTTAATCTGGGGTACCTCTTCTCGTTCTTGTCGTCGGGAAGAGGTAATTTTAGCTCGTTTACGGATTGGACATTGTGTTTTTAGTCATAGGTATTTGCTCAGTGGTGACCCCGCACCACTTTGTGTGCGGTGTGACGTGCCTTAACGGTGCGTCACATTTTAACAGAGTGTCAGGTTTTAGTTGCATTGCGTGCTCGTGTGGGTCTGCCTGTTGGCCTAGCCAACGTTTTGGCAGACGACACGCGTGCTGTAGAATGTGTTTTACGTTTTATTCATGACAGTGATTTTAATCTGCGCATCTAATGCGTTGGGCGTCTGTTAGTTTAGTACTTTTATTCTGTCTTTTTTTATGGGAACTCTTATCCCCAGTGGACATATGGCGCTCATGTCCCTCGTATTCTACAGTTCCTGACACGTTTTAATCTTTTATTGCCTATGCTTTTAGTGTTTTGGTTTTTCAGAACTTTGTATTGTTCTTATTGTTGTTATTGTTATTCTTGTTGTTATTGTTATTATTGTTTTATTGTTATTATTGTTATTGTTATATTATAGTTAGTTTTAGCTTTTTGAACATCGCGGGTTTGTGTCCCGTTTTTAACTATGCGGTTCTTTTACCTTTTTTATATTTTGAACCTATCTTTTATACATTGTAAGGGCGCTGATGACCATAGCAGTTTAGCGCCCTTAAACCGCATATCATGATCATCATCATCATCATCCATCGTCTCCTCTCGCTCCCGCGGACATTCGAGCTCTCCTGTCCGCTCTCCCAACACCATTTCTTCTGTTGGGAGATTTTAATGCCTATCACCCACTGTGGGTTTCGCCAAGGGCTTGTGCGAGAGGAACTCTTCTTTCCGACATTTTTTATCAGTTCAATCTTTCCATCCTCAATACAGGTGCACCTACTTTTATTTCAGATTCTTCTGGTACATTCTCTCACCTGGACCATGCCGTTTGCTCACTCCAGCTTGCACGTCGTCTTCAGTGGAACGTCGTCGCTGACACCTACTCCAGCGACCATTACCCCTGCATCGTTTCTCTTCTGTCGCACCATGTACAGCATTCGAGAGTACCTACCTGGATATTCGCAAAAGCCGACTGGATCTTGTATTCCAGCCTCGTGCATTTTGACGACCAGCCCCTCTCCGACATTAACCAGATAGTGCAGCACCTTACGTCTATTATTTTCTCTGCCGCCGAACGCGCAATACCCCGTTCATCCTCCCAACCTCGGCGGCCACCTTTTCCGTGGTGGAACGAGGATTGTCGGGACGCCGTTCGTGCCCGTAGGACTGCACTTAGGGTGTTTCGGCGACACCCTACACTTGATAATTTGATGACTTTTAAACAATCGCGCGCCAGGGCTCGTCGCATTATGCAGGATAGCAAGAAGGTGTCGTGGGCTCGTTTTGTCGAGTCTTTTAATAGCTTTACGCCTTCATCCGTTGTTTGGGATAAACTTCGTCGATTCTCAGGTAAAGTGTCACATTGTACTGTTTCTGGCCTTCAGGTTTCTAATGCCACCATAGTGGATCCGGCTGCCATCGCTGACACTCTGGGTGCTGCCTTTGAGGCGGTTTCCAGTTCAGACCATTATTCCGCCGGCTTTCGCTCTATTAAAGACCGGCTGGATTCCGCATCATATACTTTTCGGTCTGCTAATAATGAATGTTATAACGAACTATTCACAATGAGGGAGCTGGAGCACGCTCTTCATTGCTCTCGGCACTCCGCTCCTGGCCCGGACGGCATTCATGTCCTGATGTAAAAGCACCTTTCAGCCGACAGTAAACGCTTTCTCTTACAGGTCTATAACCGTATTTGGCAAGACGGCATTTTTCCTTCCGTTTGGCGCGAAGCCACCATTGTCCCTATTCTTAAGCCTGGGAAGGATCGCCAACCACCTTCCAGCTACCGCCCTATCTCCCTCACTAGTTGCATTTGCAAGGTGATGGAGCGCATGATCAACGGGCGCTTGACATGGTGGCTTGAGTCTCAGAAACTTCAAGCGAACGCTCAATGCGGATTTCGTCGCTATCGCTCTACCGTCGACCATCTGGTTTCCCTGTCGACGCATGTTATGAATGAATTTCTGAGAAAGTGTCTAACCGTGGCTGTGTTTTTTGACCTGGAGAAAGCTTATGACACTTGTTGGAGGGGCAGCATTTTACGTACACTTCACGCATGGAATATCCGCGGTCGTCTTCCCATATTTCTTCGGGAGTTCATGACGGACCGCATTTTTCGTGTACGTGTGGGCTCGGTTTTATCTCGTCATTTTATTCTAGAGAACGGAGTACCGCAGGGCTCTGTACTCAGTGTCACACTTTTTGCGATTGATATCAACCCCATTGCTGATTATATTCCACCTGTCATGTCATCGTCCCTTTTTGTTGACGATTTTGCCATTTATTGCAGTTCATGGCGGACCTGTCTACTCGAACGCCGTCTCCGGTGCTGTATCGACCGTCTCTACGCCTGGAGTAACGCCAACGGCTTTAATTTCTCCTCCGAGAAATCCGCCTGCATCAACTTCTGGCACCGGAAGTATTTCCCTCCGCCTTCTCTCCATCTAGGGCCAGGGATACTTCCCTTTGCAGACGAGGCGAAATTTTTGGGGTTGATCTTTGATAGAAAGTTGTGTTGGACTTCGCACATTTCCTTTTTAAAAGCAAAGTGTGACCGTTCTCTTAATCTTTTACGTGTTTTAAGTGGCACATCCTGGGGAGCTGATCGGACCGTCCGTCTTCGCCTTTATCGCTCTTTGGTCCGATCCAAGCTTGATTACCGGTGTATTGTTTATTCGTCGGCACGTCCATCTGTGTTACGTCGATTGAATGCCATTCACCATCGTGGCATAAGAGTTGCTATAGGGGCCTTTCCAACTAGCCCTGTACCCACTCTGTACGCAGAAGCTGCAGAGCCTCCGCTGTCCTTCCGTCGTGAGATGCTTTTGTGCAGCTATGCTTGTCGGCTCTCAAGCTTGCCTAACCACCCGTCCTTCGATGTATTTTACGAGGATTCGTTTGATCGCCAATATTTCGTTAGCTCCTCTGCATTGCTCCCTCCAGGGGTTCGATTTCGACTGCTACTTCGGCATTTGGACGTTACGCCAGCGCCGGCCCTTACCCGAGGGGAAACGCGTTTTCCTCCATGGTCCCGCGCTGAGGCCCACATCCACCTTGGGCTAACGTCGATGCCGAAAAATGCGACCCCTGCTTCTGTTCTTAGATCCGCCTTTTTAGATTTAAAGGCGCAGTTCGGGGACTGTCATTTTATATATACTGATGGGTCTAAGACTGATGTTGGAGTAGAATGTGCCTTTGTTTTTGGTGTACAGAGTTTTACTTTTCGTTTACCTCGACAATGTTCAATTTTTACCGCCGAACTTTATAGCATTTATCAATCTGTTTTACACATTCAGCGGCACGACTTACGGCACTGTTTTATTTGTACGGACTCTCTGAGTGCCCTTCAGACTATTCATGCGCTGTACCATTACCACCCACTCGTACAGCGCATACATGACCTGCTCCACTCGCTTGGTGTCTCTGGCATCAGCGTGTCCTTCATGTGGATTCCAGGTCATGTGGGCATCTCAGGTAATGAGTCTGCCGACGCCGCTGCGAAATCGGCGATTTTATTACCCAGATTTTTTTACTTCTGTTGTTCCCTCGTCAGATTCGTGTGTTATTTTACGTCGCCGCATCCTCTCGCGCTGGCGCGATGAGTGGACGGCCCTCCGGGGGAACAAGTTACGGGAGGTTAAGCCTTTCCCGTTGATCTGGGGTACCTCTTCTCGTTCTTGTCGTCGGAAAGAGGTAATTTAAGCTCGTTTACGGATTGGACATTGTGTTTTTAGTCATAGGTATTTGCTCAGTGGTGACCCCGCACCACTCTGTGGGCAGTGTGACGTGCCCTTAACGGTGCGTCACATTTTAACAGAGTGTCAGGTTTTAGCTGCATTGCGTGCTCGTGTGGGTCTGCCTGTTGGCCTAGCCAACGTTTTGGCGGACGACACGCGTGCTGTAGAATGTGTTTTACGTTTTATTCATGACAGTGATTTTAATCTGCGCATTTAATGCCTTGGGCGTCTGTTAGCTTAGTACTTTTATTCTGTCTGTTTTTATGGGAACTCTTATCCCTAGTGGACATATGGCGCTCATGTCCCTCGCATTCTACAGTTCCTGACACGTTTTAATCTTTTATCGCCTATTATTGTGTTGGTTTTTCAGATATTTGTATTGATCATATTGTTGTTATTGTTATTATTGTTGTTATTGTTATTATTGTTGTATTGTTATTATTGTTGTTATTGTTATTATTGTTATTGTTATATTATTGCTAGTTTTAGCTTTTTGTACATCGCGGGTTTGTGTCCCGTTTTTTAAATATGCGGTGCTTTTACCTGTTTTATATTTTGACCTTATCTTTTATACATTGTAAGGGCGCTGATGACCATAGCAGTTTAGCGCCCTTAAACCGCATATCATCATCATCATCATCACTCCGCTGTCCTTCAGGCGTGAGATGCTCTTGTGCAGCTATGCCTGTCGACTCTCAAGCTTGCCTGACCACCCGTCCTTCGAGTTATTTTTCGAGGAGTCACTTGATCGTCACTATTTCATTAGCTCCTCTGCTTTGCTCCCACCAGGGGTTCGCTTTCGACAGCTCCTTCGGCATTTAGACATTCCGCCAGCGCCGGCCCTTCCACGGGGGGAAACGCGTTTTCCTCCATGGTCCCGCGCTGAGGCCCACTGTCACCTTGGGCTAACGTCGATGCCGAAGACTGAGACCCCTGCTTCAGTCTTTAGATCGGCTTTTTTAGAAGTACGGGCTCAATTCGGGGACTTCCATTTTATCTTTACCGATGGATCTAAGACTGAAGCTGGAGTTGGATGTGCCTTTGTTTTTGGTCACTGTAGTTTTAAGTTTCGTTTACCTGGACAATGTTCAAGTTTTACCGCCGAACTTTTTAGCATTTATCAATGTGTTTTATACATTCAGCGGCACGACTTACGGCACTGTTTTATTTGTGCGCACTCTCTGAGTGCCCTTCAGACTATTCATGCGCTGTACCATTACCACCCACTCGTAGAGCGCATACATGACCTGCTCCACTCGCTTGGTGTCTCTTGCATCAGCGTGTCCTTCATGTGGATTCCAGGTCATGTGGGCATCTCAGGTATTGAGTCTGCCTACGCCGCTGCGAAATCGGCGATTTTATTACCCAGATTTTTTACTTCTGTTGTTCCCTCGTCAGATTCGTGTGTTCTTTTACGTCGCCGCATCCTCTCGCGCTGGCGCAATGAGTGGACGGCCCTCCGGGGGAACAAGTTTCGGGAGGTTAAGCCTTTCCCGTTGATCTGGGGTACCTCTTCTCGTTCTTGTCGTCGGGAAGAGGTAATTTTAGCTCGTTTACGGATTGGACATTGTGTTTTTAGTCATAGGTATTTGCTCAGTGGTGACCCCGCACCACTCTGTGGGCAGTGTGACGTGCCCTTAACGGTGCGTCACATTTTAACAGAGTGTCAGGTTTTAGCTGCATTGTGTGCCCGCGTGGGTCTGCCTATTGGCCTAGCCAACGTTTTGGCAGACGACACGCGTGCTGTAGAATGTGTTTTACGTTTTATTCATGACAGTGATTTTAATCTGCGCATTTAATGCGTTGAGCGTCTGTTAGCTTAGAAATTTTATTCTGTCTGTTTTTATGGGGACTCTAATCCCCGGTGGACATATGGTGCTCATGTCCCTCGCATTCTACAGTTCTTGACACGTTTTAATCTTTTATTGCCTATGCTTTTAGTGTGTTGGTTTTTCAGATATTTGTATTGTTATTATTGTTGTTATTGTTATTATTGTTGTTATTGTTATTATTGTTGTTATTGTTATTACTGTTATTGTTATATTATTGTTATTTTTAGCTTTTTGACATCGCGGATTTGTGTCCCGTTTTTTTAATTATGCGGTTCTTTTACCTGTCTTTTATATTTTGACCTTATATTTTATACATTGTGAGGGCGCTGATGACCTTAGCAGTTTAGCGCCCTTAAACCGCATATCATCATCATCATCATCATCAGGCATACTAAATATAAACAAATCACCACAGTTTTGGAATCACAACCACATCATAGGAAACAGGATACTTATCTTTTAAGACATGTTCAACATAAAAAAGAACTGAACACATGCAGAAATTATTAATAAACATGAAACAGATTTGAAAAATTTTGAAATTCCTGCCACGTACATCATCAGCAACACTTCCAGAGAACATGTTCTATAGCAACAAAGGTTTATGAAGCAACTCAATAAAACAAAACTCCCCATTGCTTATTTTTCTACATCTGCCAAAGTCACACTCAGTCCTGCACTCACACAGCTCATGCAACTGCAACAAAATAGTTTATTTAACACAATTATTTTCTCTTTGTTTCAGAGAATCAGTTCACAGCAGTTACAGTATTTCCAGAGAAGCACCTTCAATAGTTCACTTCATTTTTGTAAAATAGTACTTAAGCAATCATTAAAACATTTAATACATACAAACTGAGTTTTATTAATGGTTTCACATTAGACATATCTATACCTCAAAAACCAATTTTAATATTTCCTTCACCATTGAGAAACAGTGAACGGACATGACTATAAAACACCTTCTAATTTCAATTCATAAATTACTAACAGATAAAAGGGATTTACAAAGGCTATGTTTTGAAACCCCTTGAATCCAAAAAAAGCATTTTTGGAAACATGCCCGTGTGTGTGTCTGTGAACAGCATAACTCAGAAATGAACAGTCGCATAAACACCAAACTTGGTATTTAGGTTCAGTATCTTCCAGAGATGCGACACGAAGGTTTTCAAGAAAATCCCCCCACCCCAGATTACCCTTTACATGGAACATTTTTCGAAAATTTTAATTTTCTCAAAAATGGCTCTAGCGATTTTGATTAAAATATCATATGTTTAAGATATTTTTATGACAAATAAAATGTGTATCTTGAATTTTCTGGGAATGTCTCCTAAAGTATTGTTCATTGTGAACGACTTTGCATAACTGATAAACCATAAGAGAGAGACAAAATTTTACTACACAAAAAATGTAGATTGCGTTAAAATACACAATTTATGTCATATACATTTTTGTTGTTGAGTGAACCATTTTCGAGATATTGCTTGTTATTCCCTTAAATTTTTCAATACTTATTTTCTCAAATGTGAATTCGTTATTCATTTTTTTTGTCTTGGATATGCAAAGAGTATTAATCTGTGGCAAATAGTATGGTGATGCACATAGGAACCACCTACTAAGAGATATGTCTGTGCAAATAAAACAAGGGGAACTTAGTAGGCCTTAAGCGATGGTTAAATATTTTTAGAACTGGTCGCTATGTGTAAAATGTAATTCTCTTTGCATGTCAAAAGATCGTTTATGCAAATGTTTATCCCAATTAATATTAAATAGATGGAGAATAAACGTTTGTAAAAATGGTTTGTACAAGAGTAGAGAAAGTCATGTGAGTATAACACATCAGATTTTTTTTATATTTAAACATTCTTATTCCTAACTCTACCTATTTTGATAAGAGCAATTTAAAATTTATACAAAACTGCATATATAAAAGTAAAAATGGGAAAATATTGTCAAGCAGATTTCATGTTAATAAAGGATTATGACAGGGATGTTGTGTATCTCCTACATTATATAAAATGTACACAGAAAAAGCTATAGGAGGTTAGAAAAATAACCAAAAAATATGGGAATTCCGAGAGATGATGACTCAACAATATACTCCCTGCAGAGGATCAGTTAATTCTGGCTCAAGAATGTGAAGATGTAGAAAGGAAATTGATTCAAGAATACAACAAATGGGCCCTAAAAGTAAATATGGATAAATCTAAATGCATGGCTATTGAAGATGTTCATCAAGATTTGGTACTAGAAGGTGAAATGGGGATAATTAAACACACAGGGGAATATAAATACCTGGGAGTACAGATTACACAAGACAGGAAACAAGATCAAAGACAAACTCAGAAAAGTATGCTATGTCTACTTTGAATGGTATATTATGGGATAAACAGGTCTCAAAAGAAACTAAAATTACAGTTTTAAAACAATAGAAGTATTATAAACCTATGGCTCCGACATGTGGACTCGAACTACCAGTTAAAAAGAAAGTTATTGGCAACAGAAATGGATTATTGGAGGAGATCAGCTCGGATATCTAAAAGAGAAAAAATTGTAAATGAGATTATAAAAGATAATATGAATTAAATTTTAAATTTTATTCAACAGAAACAATTAGAATGGTATGGGCATGCTATAAGAATAAAAGATGAAAGATTAGCCAAAAGAATAATGGAACGGTCGCCACCAGGAAGAAGGAGTGGATTCAAGGAATTGGGGGACAATGATAGATTGGGAAATTGAGGAAGATTTATGGTCCAACAGGCAAGAAAAGTAATAAGATGATGTTAAAAACTGTAGCCTTCAATGCTGTCTGCATTATAAAACTGGAAATATATATTCCTCTCTGAAATAGTACAACCACCTAACACACAATGAAATGAATAAATTGGCAATAATATACATTTAAGCAATGGTCTGCCAAAGAAAAACAAGATTTTTTTTATAATAATCTCTCAATGTTGTGCTACCTTAAATAAATTATTGGTGTTATATTATGATACATTAGGAAGACAAGCTTTGTTATGTGAAGATTCTAATCACTGTTATAAGGACCCCCAAGGGGCTCACCTTATGTGAGTACGGGTGATGGCGTACCCGGGGGTTCCCGAGCCAATCATCGCCATCATCATCCTTCCACCCTCGTCCGGTCGAGGTGGGTTCGTTCTTGTGACCGGGGACTCAACGTAGGCTCTCGTGCGTTCTGTGCATTTCATTCCATGTCGCCCCTCGCCATCGTTTCTTTTTCTCTTCTCCTTCTGCACATTTCGCCCCACGCCCATTCATTTACACGTCTCTTTTACATCTTCGCCGGCCTACCTTGCGTGCGAAACGCCCACACAGTTTTAGTTGCTTTTACCTTTTTATTTAAATTCTCCGTGGACACAGCCTGACGGATACCCGCGCACTGGGTGCGCAGCTGGGTGAGTGGGTAATGGCGTCATCCCCACCACTCGGGGTCGTCATGTAGGGTTTGTGTTCGTATCCGCTGTTCAACTGCAGTCCAGCGGGGGGGCCATTGCATGAGCTGTTGACTTCTGACGGCGATTGAGTCCCTCTGTCTATGTTCTGGGAGATGTGACCCTGGGGTGAGATAGGTATAGATAGGCCACTCACCCAAGCCGGGGTAACGCCCGGGAAGTCAAAGCCCGAGGTCGGAGACGGCTGCAATGGTGGAGGATATATTTCGCTATGGAGCACCCTTTCTCCATTATAAATAACAAGCGCCGTAAAGTAATTGCAATAGAAGTAGCACCACCAACAACTGGTTGTTACTTAATGATTTCGCGAACTAAGGAAGGTCAAACGTTTGAGAAGGTGAACCCTTGTATTATCCAGAAGGGCAGTGACGCTATTTCATATGCGGTTTAGTCCTGCACTCGTCTTCGGATTGGTTCCCTGTTGGTTCAACCAAATCCGAACGGCAGAGTAAGACCATGTTGCGCGCTACGCTTCTCCACGGTTATCCTATCCGTGTTGAGAAGCACCGCACCTTCAATTCTTGTCGACGCGTTGTCACCACGCATAGCCTCGATGGCATATCGGACGAGGACCTGTTAGAATATCTTGCAGACCAGAAGGTGACAGCGGTTCATCGAGTGCAGGCCAAACGCGACGGCGTATTGGTATCCACTCGTACCCTGTTTCTAACATTTGATGGCGTCGATCTGCCCACGAGCAACTCCGCAGGGTACGAACGGATTTCTGTGAGGCCTTATATTCCTAGACCTCTGCGTTGTTTTAAATGCCAACGTTTTGGGCATACGCAAGTCTCATGTAAATGTGCCGTTACCATCTGTGCATCATGAAGCAAACCCACACACGAAGGTACCTGTTCAACAGCCCCCGTCTGCGTCAATTGCAAAGGGTCACATTCTGCTTCATTTGGCGACTGTCCGCGGTATTTGGACGAGAAGGCGATCCAGGAGATCCAGGCAAAGGAGAAACTCTCCTTCGCCGAAGCCCGGAGGCGTTACCATGCGCGCCAACCTTCGCTCCTGCGATCGGTAACATTCAGTTCTGTTGTTGCCTTGCCAGTACCCCGAAAGGATGCTGGGACTCAAACTTGGACCATGACTGCCTTGACCGCCACTATCATCCGGCCGTCCAAGTCTGCTATTGTTACCAAGCCCTATAAACTTGGTCCAAAGTCTATGAAGTCACAAGCCACTGAGAAAAAGCCGAAAAAGAAACTTCGAAGAGAAGACTTTTTAAAAAGACCCTCCGCGTGCTCACAGCAAGCAGAGTTCACCTTCTCCTCCTCGGAGGTCGCAGTCCCAGGAATGCCCCTGGGACCAGCCGCGCTCAGCGGCACCCCTCACCCATCGCCACCCAGAACCGATTCTCGGCACTTGAATCGGTTTCTGGCACTGAGCGCGGGGACCCTCCCTTCGAGGAGGCTATGGACTCTTACCAACTCCATACCAAACGCCCGAGCCCAGAGGTTAAACAAAAGGTAATTTTAAGCCGCCCTTCTAAGTAGACAGTTTATCCCTTTTTACTTTCTCTACTACGTATAGTAAGTAGGGGAAGTATTGCATTCCACCCAAAAATTCAATACCGAGATTTCACCGGAAATACATGTTTTGAGACCTCCTGAATCCATAAAAAGCATTTTTGGAAACATGTCCGTGTGTGTGTCTGTGTGTGTGTGGCTTTGTGTGTGTGTCTGTGTGTGTGTCTGTGTGTGTGTCTGTGAACAGCATAACTCAGAAACGAACATTCGGATAAACACCAAACTTAGTATTTAGGTTCAGTATCTTCCAGAGATGGGACACGAAGGTTTTCAAGAAAATCCCCCCACCCCAGACTACCCTTTACATGGAACATTTTTCGAAAATTTTAATTTTCTCAAAAATGTCTCTAAGGATTTTGATGAAAATATCATATGTTTAAGATGATGTCATGAGAAATGAAATGTATATCTCGAATTTTCTGGGAATGTCCCCAAAAGTATTCTTCATTGTGAACGACTTTTGCATAACTGGTAAACCATAAGAGATAGACAAAATTTTACTACACAAAAAATGTAGATCTCGTTAAAATACACAACTTATGTCATACATTTCTTTTGTTGAGTGAACCGTTTTCAAGATATTGCTTGTTATTCCCTTAAATTTTCCAATACTTATACTTTTTCTCAAATTCGTTATTCATTTTTTTATGTCCTGGACTTGCAAAGAGAATGGAATGCACCGCATAGCAACCAGCGTTAAAATATTAGACCATCGCTTAAAAGCTAACATATTCCCCTTGCATCTACAAGAAAATTAGCAATAAGATTGACATCTCGATATCTCGATTAACATGAAGCATATGGAGAATAGGCGTTTGTAAAAATAGATTGTACAAGAGTAGAGAAAGTCATATGAGTGTAACACATCAGATTTTTTCTTAATGGCTATCCTGACCTGGAATGTATGTGGTGTACGATCGCATAGGGCGGAACTGCAACTTTTATTGCGTTCCCATTCGCCGATGGTCGTGTGTTTGCAGGAGACTAAGCTTCGCCCTCATGGTCCTTTTGATCTCCGAGCATATACTCCGGTTGGGTACGAACTTGAACCGGAGGAGGTTACTCCTGCTTATGGAGGTGTCATGTTGTTAGTGCGTAACGACGTTCATTTTCAACGTCTCACTCTTACGTCCGACTTGCAAGCTGTTGCCATTAGACTGCAGTTACCCGGTTTTTCTTTTCTGTTTGCTCTGTATATTCACCTCCATCGTCACCCCTCGCTAACGCGGACCTTCGAGATCTCTTGTCCGCTCCCCCAACACCATTTCTCCCGTTGGGAGATTTTAATGCCCATCACACCCTGTGGGGTTCGCCAAAGGCTTGTGCGAGGGGAACTCTTCTTTCCGACATTTTTGATCAGTTCAATCTCTCTATACTCAATACCGGTGAACCTACGTTTACTTCAGATTCTTCCGGTACATTTTCTCACTTGGACTTTGCCGTTTGCTCAATCCAGATTGCTAGTCGGTTTCAGTGGAATGTCGTCGCTGACACCTACTCCAGGGACCATTACCCCTGCATCGTATCTCTTCTGTCACGCCAAGTACAGCATTCGCGAGTACCTACCTGGATATTCCGAAAAACCGACTGGAGCTTGTATTCCAGCCTGGTGCATTTTGACGACCAGCCCTTCACTGACATTAAACCAACTAGTGCAGCACCTTACGTCTACGATTTTCTCTGCCGCCGAAGGCGCAATCCCCCGTTCATCCTCTCAACCTCGGCGACTGCCTGTTCCGTGGTGGAACGAGGATTGTCGGGACGCCGTTCGTGCCCGTAGAACTGCACTTAGGGTGTTTCGGCGACACCCTACACTTGATAATTTGGTGACTTATAAACAATCGCGCGCCGGGGCTCGTCGCATTATTCAGGATAGCAAGAAGGCGCCTTGGACTCGTTTTGTCGAGTCTTTTAATCGCTTTACGCCTTCATCTGTTGTTTGGGATAAACTTCGTCGCTTCTCAGGTAAAGTGTCGCATTGTACTGTTTCTTGCCTTCAGGTTTCCAATGCCACCATAGTGGATCCGGCTGCCATCGCTAGCACTCTGGGTGCTGCCTTTGAGGCGGTTTCCAGTTCAGACCATTATTCCGCTGGCTTTCGCTCTATCAAATACCAGCTGGATTCCTCCAGCTTCAATTTTCGGTCTGCTAATACCGAATGTTATAATGAACTTTTTACAATGAGGGAGCTCGAGCACGCTCTTCATTGCTCTAGACATTCCGCTCCTGGGCCGGATGGCATTCATAATCTGCTATTAAAGAACCTTTCAGCCGATAGTAAGCGCCTTCTCTTACGGGTCTATAATCGTATTTGGCAGGGCGGCCTTTTTCCTTCCGTTTGGCGCGAAGCCACCATTGTCCCAATACTTAAGCCTGGTAAGGATCGCCAACTACCTTCCAGCTACCGCCCTATCTCCCTCACCAGTTGCGTTCTAAGGTGATGGAGCGCATGATCAACGGGCGGTTGACATGGTGGCTTGAGTCTCAGAAAGTTCTGGCGAACGCTCAGAGTGGATTTCGTCGCCATCGCTCTACCGTCGACCATCTGGTGTCCCTGTCGACGCATATTATGAACGGATTTCTGAGAAAGTGTCTAACGGTGGCTGTATTTTTTGACCTGGAGAAAGCTTATGACACTTTTTGGAGGGGCGGCATTTTACGTACACTCTATGAATGGAATTTCCGCAGTCGCCTTCTCTATTTTCTTCGGGAGTTTATGACGGACCGCTTCTTTCGTGTACGTGTGGGCTCGGTTTTATCTCGTCATTTTATTCAAGAGATCGAAGTATCGCAGGGCTCTGTACTCAGTGTCACACGTTTGCAAATGCTATCAACCCCATTGTTTATTGTATTCCACCTGGCATTTCATCGTCCCTCTTCGTTGACGATTTTGCCATTTATTGTAGTTCACGTCGGACGCCGTCTTCAGAGCTGTATCGACTGTCTCTACGCCTAGAGTAACGCCAACGGCCTTAATTTCTCCGCTGAGAAATCCGCCTGCATCAACTTCTGACGCCGGAAGGCTTTCACTCCGCCCTCTCTCCAACTTGGGTCTGAGGTGCTTCCATTTGCAGACGAGGTGAAATTTTTGGGGTTGATCTTTGATCGAAAGCTGAGCTGGACTTCTCACGTTTCCTTTTTAAAAGCAAAGTGTGACCGTTCTCTTAATATTTGACGTGTTTTAAGTGGCACATCCTGGGGAGCTGATCGGACTGTTATTCTGCGTCTTTATCGCTCCTTGGTCCGATCCAAGCTTGATTGCGGGTGCATTGTCTATTCGTCGGCACGTCCATCTGTGTTACGTCGCTTGAATACCATTCATCATCGTGGTATAAGAGTCGCTACAGGGTCCTTTCCAACTAGCCCTGTACCCAGTCTGTACGCAGAAGCTGCAGAGCCTCCGCTGTCCTTCCGGCGTGAGATGCTTTTGTGCAGCTATGCTTGTCGGCTCTCAAACTTGCCTAATCTCCCGTCCTTCGAGTTATTTTACGAGTATTCGCTTCATCGACAATATTTAGTTAGCTCCTCTGCATTACTACCTCCAGGGGTTCGATTTCGACAAAGCTTTCGTCATTTGGACCTTGCGTCAGCGCCGGCACTTCCCAGGGGGGAAACGCTTTTTCCTCCATAGCTCCGCGCTGATGTCCACTATCACCTTGGGTTAACGTCGATGCCGAAGACTGAGACCCCTTCTTCAGTTCTTAGATCAGCTTTTTTAGAACTCCAGGCGAAAAACGGGAACTTTCATTTTATATACACTGATGGGTCTAAGACTGATGGAGTAGGGTGTGCCTTTGTTTTTGGTTAGCACAGTTTTACCCATCGTTTATCGTAGCAATGTTCCATTTTTACCGCCGAACCTTTCAGTATTTATCAGGCACTTTTATACATCCAGCGGCATGATTTACAGCACTGTGTTCTTTGCGCAGCCTCCCTGAGTGCCCTTCAGAGTATTAAAGCGCTGTACAATTACCAACCACTCGTACAGCGCATACATGACCTGGTCCACTCGCTTGGTGTCTCTGGCATCCGCGTCTCCTTTACGTGGACTCCAGGTTATGTTGGCATCTCAGGGAACGAGTCTGCCGACGCCGCTGCCAAATCGGCGAATTTTTCTCCCAGAACTTTTACCTCTGTTGTTCCCTCGTCAGATTTGTTTATTGTTCTACGTCGCCGCATCCTCTCGCTTCGGAGCGATGAGTGGACGGGCCGGGGTAACGCCCGGGAAGTCAGAGTCCGAGGTCGGAGACGGTTGCAATGGTGGAGGAATTTATTTCGCTATGGAGCACCCTTCCTCCATTAATACAAACAAGCGCCGAAAAGTCATTGTAACAGAAGTAGCACCGCCGTCATCTGATTGTTACTTGGTCATTTCAAGAACAGAAGAAGGACAAAACTTTAAGAAGCTGAACCCTTTTATAATTCAGAAGGGCATAGATGCTATTGCTGGTGCAGTTCAATCCTTCACTCGTCTACGGAATGGTTCCTTATTGGCACAAACTAAGTCCGATCAGCAAAGTAAGACATTGTTGCGCGCTACGCTTCTCCGCGGTTATCCCATCCGTGTCGACAAGCACCGCACATTGCACTCCTGTCGGGGCGTCGTTACCACCCATAGCCTCGATGGTATATCGGACGAGGATCTAGTAGAATATTTATCCGATCAAAAGGTGACTGCAGTGCATCGAGTGCAGGCCAAACGCGACGGCGTATTGGTACCCACTCGTACCCTGTTTATTACATTTGATGGCGTCGATATGCCCACGAGCATTTCCGCAGGGTACGAACTGATTTCTGTGAGGCCTTATATTCCTAGACCTCTGCGTTGTTTTAAATTACAACGTTTTGGGCATACGCAAGTCTCATGTAAGAGTGCCGTTAACATCTGTGCAACATGTAGCCAGCCCTCAAACGAAGGTACCTGTTCAACAGCCCCCGTCTGCGTTAATTGTAAACGGTCTCATTCTGCTTCGTTTGGCGACTGTCCGCGGTACTTGGACGAGAAGGCGATCCAGGAGATCCGGGTAAAGGAAAAACTCTCCTTCACTGAAGCCCGAAGGCGTTAACATGCGCGCCAACCTTCACTCCTGTGAACTGGCACATTTAGTTCTGTTGTTGCCTCGCCAGTACCACGAGTAGATGCCGAACCTCAGACCTGGACCATGACTGGATTAACCGCCACTACCATCCGGCCGTCCATTAAAGCTACTGTTACCAAGCCGTATAAACCTGGTCGAAAGTCAATGAAGTCGCAAGCCGCTGACAGGAAACCCAAGCAGAAACTACGTAGGGAAGATTTTTTGAAAGACCCTCCGCGTGCGCGCGGAAACAAAAGTTTACCTACTCCTCCTCGGAGGTCGCTGTCCCAAGAAGGTCCTGGGACAAGCCGCGCTCAGCGGCACCCCTCGCCCATCGCCACCCAGAACCGATTCGCGGCGCTTGAATCGGTTTCTGGCACTGAGCGCGTGGGCCCTCCCTCCGAGGAAGCTATGGAGTCTGACCAACTCCATACAAAAAGCCCGAGCCCAAAGGTTAAGCAAAAGATTCTTTTAAGCCGCCCTTTAAGTAGACCGTTTATCCCTTTTATTCATGGCTTTCCTGACCTGGAATGTACGTGGTGTACAATCGCATAGGGCGGAACTGCAACTTTTATTGCGTTCTCATTCGCCTATGGTCGTATGATTGCAGGAGACTAAGCTTCGCCCTCACGATCCTTTTGATCTCCGAGGATATACTCCGGTTCGCTACGACCTTGAACCGGAGAAGGGTTCTCCTGCTCATGGAGGTGTCATGCTGTTAGTGCGTAACGACGCTCATCTTCAAACTCTCGCTCTTACGTCCGACTTGCAAGCTGTTGCCATTAGATTGCAGTTACCCGGCTTTTTCTTCTCTGTTTGCTCTGTATATTCACCTCCGTCATCTCCCCTCGCTTCCGCGGACATTCGAGCTCTTCTGTTCGCTCTCCCAACACCATTTCTCCTGTTGGGAGATTTTAATGCCCATCACCCACTGTGGGGTTCGCCGAGGGCTTCTGCGAGGGGAACTCTTCTTTCCGACATTTTTGACCAGTTCCATCTCTCTATTCTCAATACAGGCGAGCCTACGTTTCTTTCAGATTCTTCCGGTACATTTTCTCATTTAGACCTTGCCGTTTGCTCACTCCAGCTTGCTAGTCGTCTTCAGTGGAACGTCGTCGCTGATACCTACTCCAGCGACCATTACCCCTGCATCGTCCCTCCTTTGTCGCACCACGTACAGCATTCCAGAGTACCTACCTGGATATTCGCAAAAGCCGACTGGAGCTTGTATTCCAGCCTCGTGCATTTTGACGACCAGCCCTTCTCCGACCTTAACCAACTGGTGCAGCACCTTACGTCTATTATTTTCGCTGCCGCCGAACGCGCTATACCCCGTTTATCCTCTCAACCTCGGCGGCCACCTGTTCCGTGGTGGAACGAGGATTGTCGGGACGCCGTTCGTGCCCGTAGAACTGCGCTTAAGGTGTTTCGGCGACACCCTACAATTGATAATTTGGTGACTTTTAAACAATCGCGCGCCAGGGCTCGTCGCATTATTCAGGATAGCAAGATCGCGTCGTAGACTCGTTTTGTCGAGTCTTTTAATCGCTTTACGCCTTCATCTGCTGTTTGGGATAAACTTCGTCGCTTCTCAGGTAAAGTGTCGCATTGTACTGTTTCTGGCCTTCAGGTTTCCAATGCCACTATAGTGGATCCGGCTGCCATCGCTAACACTCTGAATGCTGCCTATGAGGCGGTATCCAGTTCCGACCATTATTCCGCCGGCTTTCGCTCTACCAAAGACCGGCTGGATTCCGACACGTTTAATTTTCGGTCTGCTAATGAGTGTTATAATGAACTTTTCACACTGAGGGACCTGGAGCACGCTCTTAATTGCTCTAGGCACTCCGCTCCTGGTCCGGACGGTATTCATGTCCTGATGTTAAAGCACCTTTCAGCCGACAGTAAACTCTTTCTCTTACAGGTCTATAACCGTATTTGGCAAGACGGCCTTTTTCCTTCCGTTTGGCGCGAAGCCACCATTGTCCCTATACTTAAGCCTGGGAAGGATCGCCAACTACCTTCCAGCTACCGCCCTATCTCCCTCACCAGTTGCATTTGCAAGGTGATGGAGCGCATGATCAACGGGCGGTTGACATGGTGGCTTGAGTCTCAGAAACTTCTAGCGAACGCTCAATGCGGATTTCGTCGATATCGCTCTACCGTTGAGCACCTGGTGTCCCTGTCGCCGCATATTATGAATTGATTTCTGAGAAAGTGTCAAACCATGGCTGTGTTTTTTGACTTGGGGAAAGCTTATGACACTTGTTGGAGGGGCGGCATTCTACGTACACTTCACGGATGGAATATCCGCGGTCGTCTTCCCATATTTCTTCGGAAATTTATGACGGACCGCGTCTTTTGTGTACGTGTGGGCTCGGTTTTATCTAGTCGTTTTATTCAAGAGAACGGAGTACCGCAGGGCTCTGTACTCAGTGTCAAACTTTTTGCAATTGCTATTAACCCCATTGTTGATTGTATTCCACCTGGCATTTCATCGTCCCTTTTTGTTGACGATTTTGCCATTTATTGCAGTTCACGGCGGACCTGTCTACTCGAACGCCGTCTCCAGAGCTGTATCGACCGTCTCTACGCCTGGAGTAACGCCAACGGCTTTAATTTCTCCGCCGAGAAATCCGTCTGCATCAATTTCTGGCGCCAGGAGGCTTTCCCTCCGCCCTCTCTCCATCTTGGGTCGGAGGTCCTTCCATTTGCAGACGAGGTGAAATTTTTGGGGTTGATCTTTGACCGGAAGCTGAGCTGGACGTCTCACGTTTCCTTTTTAAAAGCAAAGTGTGAACGTTCTCTTAATATTTTACGTGTTTTAAGTGGCACATCCTGGGGAGCTAATCCGACCGTCCTTCTGCGCCTTTATCGCTCTTTGGTCCAATCCAAGCTTGATTACGGGTGTATTGCTTATTCGTCGGCACGTCCATCTGTGTTACGTCGATTGAATGCCATTCACCATCGTGGCATAAGAGTCGCTACAGGGGCCTTTCCAACCAGCCCTGTTCTTAGCCTGTATGCTGAAGCTGCAGAGCCTCCGCTGCCCTTCAGGCGTGAGATGCTCTTGTGCAGCTATGCCTGTCGACTCTCCAGCTTGCCTGACCACCCTTCTTTCCCGACATTTTACGAGGATTCGTTTGACCGGCAATCTTTAGTTAGCTCCTCTACATTGCTCCCTCCAGGGGTTCGATTTCGACTGCTACTTCGGCATTTGGACGTTACGTCAGCGCCGGCCCTTACCCGAGGGGAAACGCGTTTTCCTCCATGGTCGCGCGCTGAGGCCCACAGCCACCTTGGGCTAACGTCGATGCCGAAAAATGCGACCCCTGCTTCTGTTCTTAGATCCGCCTTTTTAGAACTACAGGCGCAGTTCGGGGACTGTCATTTTATCTATACTGATGGGTCTAAGACTGATGTTGGAGTAGGATGTGCCTTTGTCCTTGGTGTACATAGTTTTATTTTTCGTTTACCTGAATAATGTTCTATTTATACCGCCGAACTTTTTAGTATCTATCAATGTGTTTTATACATTCAGCGGCACGTGTTTCGGCGCTGTGTTGTATATACCGACTCTCTGAGTGCCATTCAGGGTATTAACGCGCTGTACAGTTACCACCCTCTCGTACAGCGCATACATGATCTGCTCCACTCGCTCGGTGCCTCTGGAATCAGCGTCTCCTTCCTGTGGATTCCAGGTCATGTGGGCATCTCAGGCAACGAGTCTGCCGACGCCGAATCCAAATCGGCAATTTTATCACCCAGATGTTTTACCTGTGTTGTTCCTTCCTCGGATTTTTCTGCTATTTTACGTTACCGTCTCCTCTCACGTTGGCGTGATGAGTGGGCGGCTCTTAGGGGGAACAAGTTGCGGGAGGTTAAACCTCTTCCGTTATTCTGGGGTACCTCTTCTCGTTCTTCTCGTCGGGAAGAGGTGCTTTTAGCCCGTCTACGAATCGGACATTGTCTTTTTAGCCATAGATACCTCCTCAGTGGTGACCCCGCATCACTCTGTGAGCGGTGTGATGAGCCCTTAACGGTGCGTCACATTTTAGCAGAGTGTCAAGTTTTAGCTCCGTTGCGCGTTCGTGTTGGTCTGCCTGTTGGCCTAGCCAACGTTTTGGCAGACGACGCGCGTGCTGTAGAATGTGTTTTACGTTTTATCATTGACATTGGTTCTAGCCGTCGCATTTGATGCGCTGAGCGCCTTTTAGTTGTTTGATTTTACGTTATCTTTTAATGGGGGCACTCCTCCCCAGTGGATATCTGGCGCTCGTGTCCTTCGCATTCTACAGTTCTTGACACGTTTTAAACAGTTGTTGACCATGATTTTAGTGTGTTGATCTTAATAATTGGTCTGTTGTGTTTTTTAGTGTTTATGACCAAGCTCTTTGTGTGTGGATTTTTAATTTTTTAGCTTTTACTGTTCCCATTTTACACATAGTAAGGGCGCTAATAACCTTAGTAGTTGAGCGCCCTTAAGCACCACCTCATCATCATCATCATCATGAGTGGACGGCCCTCAGGAGGAACAAGTTGCGGGAGGTTAAACCTCTCCCGTTAGTCTGGGCTACCTCTTTCCGTGCTTCTCGTCGGGAAGAGGTAATTTTAACACGCCTTCGTTTCGGACATTGCATTTTTAGTCATAGCTTTTTACCAGTGGTGACCCCGCACCACCCTGTGGGCAGTGTGATGCGGCCTTAACGGTGCGTCACGTTTTAGAGGAGTGTCAGGTTTTAGCTGCATTGCATGTTCGTGTGGGTCTGCCTGTTGGCCTAGCCAACGTTTTGGCAGACGACGCGCGTCCTGTAGAATGTGTTTTACATTTTATTCATGACAGTGATTTTAATCTGCGCATTTGATGCGTTGAGCAACCTTTAGCCTTATAATTTTATTCTGTCTGTGTTAATGGCGAATCTACTCCCCAGTGGACATAAGGCGCTCATGTCCCTCGCATTCTACAGTTCTTGACACGTTTTAGTCTTTTATTGCCTATGCTTTTAGAGTGTTTTTGGGATTGGTGTATTGTTTTTAGCTTTTGGACTTCGTGGGTTTGTGTCCCGTTTTTTCTTATGCGGTTTTTTTACCCGTCATTTGTATTTTGGACTTTATTTTTATACATTGTAAGGGCGCTTATGACCTTAGCAGTTTAGCGCCCTTAAACCGCATCTCATCATCATCATCATTATCATCATCAATATAATCACTGTTATAAGAGTGCCCATTTAAACTTAAAACAAAATACTGCCAGCTATAAAGTGCAGCTGTTTATTAATTACTATGAGATTTATATTTTAATATTCATCAAAAATTAGCGAGTCAAAAAAGCTAAGTGGTTCCCAACATTGGAAAATTCCTGAGACACTTGATACCTAATTTAGAAATTGCATAAAGAATATTCTTGTGAACCGCTGCAACCAACTGTTGAGCCAAGCAGTCCTTTTCAGTCCTCAACCCCCCAGGGGCTCACCTTATGTAAGTACGGGTGTTGGCATACCCGGGGGTTCCCGAGCCACTCATCGCCACATCATCCCCGTCCGGTCGAGGTGGGTTCGTTCTCGTGACCGGGGGACTCAAGGTAGGCTCTCGTGCATTCTGTGCATTTCATCCCATGTCGCCCCTCGCCATCGTTTCTTTCTTCTGTTCTACTTCTGCACACTTCGCCCCACGCCCACACATTTACACATCTCTTTTACTTCTTCGCCGGCCTACTTTGCGTGCGAAACGCCTACACACTATTAGTTTCTTTTAACCTTTTATTTTAATCCTCCGTGGATACAGCCTGGCGGATACCCGCGTACGAGGTGCGCAGCTGGGTGAGTGGGTAATGGCGTCGTCACCAACACCAGAAGTCGTCATGTAGAGTTTTTGTTCGTATCCGCTGTTCAACTGCAGTTCCCGGGGGGCCATTGCATGAGCTGCTGACTTCTGACGGCGATTAGGTCCCTCTGTCTATGTTCTGGGAGGTGTGACCCTGGGGGTGAGCTAGGTATAGATAGGCCACTCATCCAAGCCGGAGTAACGCACGGGAAGTGAGAGCCCGAGGTCGGAGACGGTTGCAATGGTGGAGGATTTATTTCGCTATGAAGCAGCCTTTCTCCATTATTACTAACAAGCGCCGAAAAGTATTTGCAACAGAAGTAGCACCGTCAACATCTGGTTGTTACTTAGTTATTACACGAACTGCGGAAGGTCAATCGTTTGAGAAGGTGAACCCTTTTATAGTACAGAAAGGCATTGACTCTATTGCTGGTTCGGTTCAGTCCTGCACTCGCCATCGAAACGGGTCATTATTAGTACACAGCAAGTCCGATCAACAAACTAAGACCTTGTTGAGCGCTACGCTTCTCCACGATTATCCCATCCGTGTTGAGAAGCACCGCACCTTGAATTCCTGTCGGGGCGTCGTTACCACCCATAACCTCGACGGTATATCGGACGAGGGCCTAGTCGAATATTTAACAGATCAAAAGGTGGCAGCAGTGCATCGGGTGCAGGCCAAACGCCACGGAGTATTGGTACCCACTCGTACCCTTTTTATCACATTTGATGGCGTCGATCTGCCCACGAGCATTACAGCAGGGTACGAATGTATTGCGGTGAGGCCCTGTATTCCCAGACCTCTGCGTTGTTTCAAACGCCAACGTTTTGTGCATACGCAAGTCTCCTGTTAGAGTGTCGTTAACATCTGTGCAACATGTAGCCAGCCCTCACATGAAGGTACCTGTTCAACAGCCCCCGTTTTCGTTAATTGCAAGGGGTCACATTCTGCTTCGTTTGCCGACTGTCTGTGGTATATGGACGAGAAGGCAAACCAGGAGATCTGGGTAGAGAAAAAAACTCTACTTCGCCGAAGCCCGGAGGCGTTACCATACGCGCCAACCTTAGCTCCTGCGATCAGGAACATTCAGTTCTGTTGTTGCCTCGACAGTACCCACAAAGGATGCAGAGACTCAAACCTGGTCCATGACTGCACTGACCGCAACTAGCATCTGGCCGTCCAATCAAGCCACTGTTATAAGGCCATCTAAAGCTGGTCTAAAGGTTCAGAAGTCACAAGTCACAGAGAAGAAATCGAAGCAGAAATTTCGTTGGGAAGCTTTTCTAAAGGACCCTCCGCGTGCGCGCGGTAAAAAAAGTTCACATTCTCCTCATGCTCGAAGGTCGCTGTCCCAGGATGCTCCTGGGACAGGCCGAGCTCAGCGGCCCCCTTCACCCGTTGCCACTGATTCACGGCGCTTGAATCGGTTTCTGGCATTGAGCGCGTGGGCCCTCCCTTCGTGGAGCCTATGGAGTCTGACCAACCCCAATCAAAAAGCCCGAGCCCGAAGGTTAAGCACAAGGTTATTTTGAACCGCCGTTCTAAGTAAGAAGTTTATCCCTTTTACTCATGGCAATCCTAAACTGGAATTTCCGTGGAGTCCGATCGCATACGGCGGAACTGAACTTTTATTGCGTTCCCATTCACCTATGGTCGTGAGTTTGCAGGAGACTAAGCTTCGCCCTCAAGATCCTTTTGATCTCCGAGGGTATACTCCGGTTCGCTCGATCTTGAACGGGAGGAGGGTTCTCCCGCTCATGCAGGTGTCATGTTATTAGTGCGCAACGACGTTCATTTTCAAGCTCTCGCTCTTACGTCCGACTTGCAAGCCGTTGCCATTAGACTTCACTTACCCGGTTTTTTTTCTTTTCTGTTCGCTCTGTCAATTCACCTCCATCGTCTCCCTCTCTTGCGCGGACATTCGAGATCTCTTGTCCGCTCTCCCAACACTACTTCTCCCGTTGGGAGATTTTAATGCACATCACCCCCTGTGGGGTTTGCCAGGGCTTGTGGAGGGGAAATCGTCTTTCCGACATTTTTGATAGTTCAACCTCTCCATTCTCAATACAGGTGAACCTACTTTTGTTTCTGACTCTTCTGGTACTTTCTCTCACTTGGACCTTGCCGTTTGCTCACTCCAGCTTGCTAGTCGTCTACAGTGGAACGTCGTCGCTGACACCTACTCCAGCGACCCATCTGAGGGGCTCACCTTATGTGAGTACGGGTTTTTGGCGCACCCGGGGGTTCCCGAGCCAATCATCGCCACATTCATCCCCTCACCCTCATCCGGTCGAGGTGGGTTTTTCTCGTGACCGGTGGACATAAGGTAGGCTCTCGTGCGTTCTTTGCATCACATTCATACCGCACCTCACTATCGTTTCTTTCTTCTCCTCTATTGCTGCGCATTTCGCCCCACGATCATTCATTTACGCCTCTATTTTACCTCTTCGCCGGCCTACCTTGCGTGCGAAACGCCCACACAGTTTTAGTTTCTTTTATCCTTTTATTTAAATCCTCCGTGGACACATCCTGACGGATACCCGCGCACGGGTTGCGCAGCTGGGTGAGTGGGTAATGACGTCATCCCCACCACCCGGGGTCGTCATGTAGGGTATGTGTTCGTATCCGCTGTTCAACTGCAGTCCCGCGTGGGGGGCCATTGCATGAGCTGCTGGCTTCCGACGGCGATTGGGTCCCTCTGTCTATGTTCTGGGAGGTGTGACCCTGGGGTGAGTCTGGTATAGATAGGCCACTCACCCCAGCCGAGGTAACGCCCGGGAAGTCAGAGCCCGAGGACGGAGACGGTTGCAATGGTGGAGGATTTATTTCGCTATGGAGCACCCTTCCTCGATTACTACCCACAAGCGCCGAAAAGTTTATGTAACGGAAGTGACACCACCGACACCTGGTTCTTACTTGGTCATTTCCAGAACCAAAGAAGGACAAAGTTTTGAGAAGGTGAACCCTTTCATCATTCAAAAGGTCATTGATGCTATTGCTGGTGCGGTTCAGTCCTGCACTCGTCT
The DNA here is from genome assembly GCA_030765065.1 of Deroplatys truncata. Taxonomy (NCBI): domain Eukaryota; kingdom Metazoa; phylum Arthropoda; class Insecta; order Mantodea; family Mantidae; genus Deroplatys; species Deroplatys truncata. The sequence goes on from CM060984.1 coordinate 261,312,652, forward strand.
ACGGAATGTAGTGTTGGACCTCGCACGTTTCCTTTTTAAAAGCAAGGTGTGACCGTTCTCTTAATCTTTTACGTGTTTTAAGTGGCACACCCTGGGGAGCTGATTGGACCGTCCTTCTTCGCCTTTATCGCTCTTTGGTCCGATCCAAGCTTGATTACGGGTGTATTGTTTATTCGTCGGCACGTCCATCTGTATTACGTCGATTGAATGCCATTCACCATCGTGGCATAAGGGTCGCTACAGGGGCCTTTCCAACCAGCCCTGTTCTTAGCCTGTATGCTGAAGCTGCAGAGCCTCCGCTTTCCTTCAGGCGTGAGATGCCCTTGTGCAGCTATGCCTGTGGACTCTCAAGCTTGCCTGACCACCCGTCCTTCGAGTTATTTTTCGAGGAGTCACTTGATCGTCACTATTTCATTAGCTCCTCTGCTTTGCTCCCACCAGGGGTTCGCTTTCGACAGCTCCTTCGGCATTTAGACGTTCCCCCAGCGCCGGCCCTTCCAAGGGGGGAAACGCGTTTTCCTCCATGGTCCCGCGCTGAGGCCCACTGTCACCTTGGGCTAACGTCAATGCCGAAGACTGAGACCCCTGCTTCAGTCTTTAGATCGGCTTTTTTAGAAGTACGGGCTCAATTCGGGGACTTCTATTTTATCTTTACCGACGGATCTAAGACTGAAGCTGGAGTTGGATGTGCCTTTGTTTTTGGTCACTGTAGTTTTAAGTTTCGTTTACCTGGACAATGTTCAATTTTTATCGGCGAACTTTTTAGCATTTATCAATGTGTTTTATACATTCAGCGGCACGACTTACGGCACTGTTTTATTTGTACGGACTCTCTGAGTGCACTTCAGACTATTCATGGGCTGTACCATTACCACCCACTCGTACAGCGCATACATGACCTGCTCCACTCGCTTGGTGTCTCTGGCATCAGCGTGTCCTTCATGTGGATTCCAGGTCATGTGGGCATCTCAGGTAATGAGTCTGCCGACGCCGCTGCCAAATCGGCGATTTAATACCCAGTTTTTTACTTCTGTTGTTCCCTCGTCAGATTCGTGTGTTCTTTTACATCGCCGCATCCTCTCGCGCAGGCGCGATGAGTGGACGGCCCTCCGGGGGAACAAGTTGCGGGAGGTTAAGCCTTTCCCGTTGATCTGGGGTACCTCTTCTCGTTCGTGTCGTCGGGAAGAGGTAATTTTAGCTCGTTTACGGATTGGACATTGTGTTTTTAGTCATAGGTATTTGCTCAGTGGTGACCCCGCGCCACTCTGTGGGCAGTGTGACGTGCCCTTAACGGTGCGTCACATTTTAACAGAGTGTCAGGTTTTAGCTGCATTGCGTGCTCGTGTGGGTCTGCCTGTTGGCCTAGCCAACGTTTTGGCAGACGACACGCGTGCTGTAGAATGTGTTTTACGTTTTATTCATGACAGTGATTTTAATCTGCGCATTTAATGCATTGAGCGTCTTTTAGCTTAGTAATTTTATTCTGTCTGTTTTTATGGGGACTCTAATCCCCGGTGGACATATGGCGCTCATGTCCCTCGCATTCTACAGTTCTTGACACGTTTTAATCTTTTATTGCCTATGCTTTTAGTGTGGTGGTTTTTCAGATAATTGTATTGTTATTATTGTTATTGTTATTGTTATTTTCTTGTTATTTTTAGCTTTTTGGACATCGCGGATTTGTGTCCCGTTTTTTTTAATTATGCGGTTCTTTTACCTGTCTTTTATATTTTTACCTTATATTTTATACATTGTAAGGGCTCTGATGACCTTAGCAGTTTAGCGCCCTTAAACCTATGTCATCATCATCATCATCATCATCATCATCATCATACTCCCCAGTGGACATATGGCGCTCATGTCCCTCGCATTCTACAGTTCTTGACACGTTTTACTCTTTTATTGCCTTTGCTTTTAGTGTGTTGGTTGTTGGGATTGGTGTAATGTTGTTTTTAGCTTTCTGGACATCGCGTGTTTGTGTCCCGTGTTTTAATTATGGGTTCTTTTTACCCGTATTTTATGTTTTTTGACTTTAAATTTTATACATTGAAAGGGCGCTGATGACCGTAGCAGTTTAGCGGCCTTAAACCGCATCTCATCATCATCATCACTTCACCTTATCGAAGGTCGAAGTCCCAGGAAGCTCCTGGGACAAGCCGCGTTCATCGGCCCCCATCACCTATTGCCACCCAGAACCGATTCACGGCGCTTGAATCGGTTTCCGTCACTGAGCGCATGGGTCCTCCCTTCGAGGAGGCTATGGAGTCTGACCAACTCCATACCAAAAGCCCGAGCCCAAAGGTTAAGCACTAGGTTATTTTAAGCCGCCCTTCTAAGTAGATAGTTTATCCCTTTTATTCATGGCTATCCTGACCTGGAATTTACGTGTTTTACGTTCGCATAGGGGGGAATTGCGACTTTTATTGCGTTCCCATTCACATATGGTCGTGTGTTTGCAGGTGACTAAGCTTCGCCCTCACGATCCTTTTGATCTCCGAGGGTATACTCCGGTTTGCTACGATCTCGAACCGGAGGAGGGTACTCCTTCTCATGAGGTTGTCATGATTTTGGTGCGTAACGACGTTCATTTTCAAAACTATCACACTTACATCCGTCTTGCAAGGTGTTGCCGTTCGTCTTCACTTACCCCGATTTTTGTTTTCTGTTTGCTCTGTGAATTCACCTCCATCGTGTCCCCTCGCTCCGGCGGACGTACGAGATCTCTTATCCGCTCTCCCAACACCTTTTCTTCTGTTGGGGGATTTTAATGCGCATCAGCCCCTGTGGGGTTCGCCAAGGGCTTGTGTGAGGAGAACCCTTCTTTTCGACATTTTTTATCCTTTTAACCTCTATCCTCAATACAGGTGAACCTACTTTTATTTCTGAATCTTCTGGTATATTCCTTCACTTAGACCTTGCCATTAGCTCCATCCAGCTTGTTGGTCGTCTGCAGTGGAACGTCGTCGCTGAAACCTACTCCAGCGACTATTACCCCTGCATCCTTTCTCTTTTGTGTCACCACGATCAGCATTCCAGAGTACCTACCTGGATTTTCAGTAAGGACGACTGGAGATTGTTTTCCAGCCTCGTGTCTTTCGCCGACCAGTCCTTCACTGACGTTAACCAAATGGTGCAGCAGCTTGCGTCTACGATTCTATCCGCCGCCGAACGCGCAATTCCCCGTTCATCCTCTCACACTCGGCGGATCCCTGTTCCTTGGAGGAACGAGGAGTGTTGGGTTTCCGTTCGTGCTCGTAGAACTGCACTTAGGGTGTTTCGACGACACCCTACGATTGATAATTTGGTTTCTTTTAAACAATCGCGCGCCAGGGCTCGTCGCATTATTCAGGATAGCAAGAAGGCATCTTGGACTCCTTTTGACGAGTCTTTTAATCGCTTCACACCTTCCTCTTTTGTTTGGGATAAACCTCGTTGCTTCTCCAGTAAAGTGTCGCATTTTACTGCGTCTGGCCTTCAGAATTCCAATGCCCCCACAGTGGATCCGGCTGCCATTGCTAACACTCTGGGTGCTGCCTTTGAGGCGGTTTACAGTTCAGACCATTATTCCGCCGGCTTTTGCTCTATAAAAGACCGGCTGGTTTCCGCAACATATAATTTTCGGTCTGCTAATGCTAAATGTTATAGCGAACGTTTTACAGTGAGGGAGCTGGAGCACGCTCTTCATTATTCTAGGCACTCCGCTCCTGGGCCGGATGGCATTCATGTTCTGCTGTTAAAGAAACTTTCAGCCGACAACAGGGGCTTTCTCTTACGGTTCTATAATCGTATTTGGCAGGACGGCCTTTTTTCTTCCGTTTGCCCCCCAGGGGCTCACCTTATGTGAGTACGGATGTTAGCGAACCCGGGGTACCCGAGCCATCCATAGCCATTTTCACCCTTTCATCCCCGTCCGGTCGAGGTGGGTTCGTTCTCGTGACCGGGGGACTCAAGGTAGGCTCTCGTGCGTTCTGTGCATTTCATTCCACGTCGCCCCTCGCCATCGCTTCTTTCTTCTCTTCTGTTTATGCACATTTCGCCCCACGCCCATTCATTTACGCCTCTCTGTTTCTTCCTCGCCGGCCTACCTTGTGTGCGAAACTCCCACACAGTTTTATTTATTTTACATTTTATTTTAATCCTCCGTGTTCACAGCCTGACGGATACACGCGCACTGGGTGAGTGGGTAATGGCGGCATCCCCACCACCCGGGGTCGTCATGTAGTGTATGTGTTCGTATCCGCTGTTCAACTGCAGTCCCGCGGGGGGTCATTGCATAAGCTGCTGACTTCCGACGCATTTGGTCCCTCTGTCTATGTTCAGGGACGTGTGACCCTGGGGTGAGATAGGTATAGACAGGCCACTCATCCAAGCCGGGGTAACGCCCGGGAAGTCAGAAGCCGAGGTCGGAGACGGTTGCAATGGTGGACGATTTATTTCGCTATGGAGCCCCCTTTCTCCATTATTTCGAATAAGCGCCGAAAAGTGTTAGTAACAGAAGTAGCGCTATCGACATCTCGGTGTTACTTAGTCATTACGCGAACAGAGGAAGCTCAAATTTTCGAGAAAGTGAACCCTTTTGTTATCCAAAAGGGCATTGACTCAATTGCTGGTCCGGTTCTTTTCTGCACTCGGCTTCGCAATGGTTCGTTGTTAGTGCAAAGAAAGTCCGAGGCACAAAGTAAGTCCTTGTTGAGCGCGACGCTTCTCCACGGTTATCCCATCCGTGTTGAGAAGCACCGCACCTTGAATTCCTGTCGTGGCGTCATCACCACACATAGCCTCGATGGTATGTCGGACGAAGAGCTAGTAGAATATCTTTCCGACCAAAAGGTAACGGCAGTTCATCGAGTGCACGCTAAACGCGACGGAGTGTTTGTACTTAATCGTACCCTGTTTACCACTTTTGATGGCGTCGATCTGCCCACGAGTATCTCAGCAGGGTACGAACGGATTGTGTTGAAGCCCTATGTTCCTAGATCTCTGCGTTGTTTTAAATGCCAACATTTTTGGCATACGCAAGTCTCTTGTAAGAGTGACGTATCCATCTGTGCCTCATGTAGCCATACGTCACACGAAGGTACCTGTTCAACCGGACCCGTCTACGTTAATTGCAAAGGGCCTCATTCTGCTTCATTTACCAACTGTCCACGGTACTTGGACGAGAAGGCGATCAAGTAGATCCGGGTAAAGGAAAAACTCTCCTTCGCTGAAGCCCGGAGGCGTTACCACGCGCCCCCCAGGGGCTCACCTTTTGTGAGTACGGGTTAGGCGCACCCGGGTTATCCGAGCCATCCATAGCCATTTTCACCCTTTCATCCCCGTCCGGTCGAGGTGGGTTCGTTCTCGTGATTCCCCCAGGGGCTCACCTTTTGTGAGTACGGGATAGGCGCACCCGGGGTACCCGAGCCTCTCATCGCCATCTTCATCATTTCATCCCCGTCCGGTCGAGGTGGGTTCGTTCTCGTGACCGGGAGACTCAAGGTAGGCTCTCGTGCGTTCTGTGCATATCATTCCATCTCGCCCCTCGCCATCGCTACTGTCTTCTCTTTTATTTATGCAGATTTCGCCCCACGCATATTCATTTACACGTCTCTTTTACTTCTTCGCCGGCCTACCTTGAGTGCGAAACGCCCACACACCTTTAGTTCCTTTTAACCTTTTATGTTAATCCTCCGTGGACACATCCTGACGGATACCCGCGCACCGGGTGCGCAGCTGGGTGAGTGGGTAATGGCGTCATCCCCACCACCCGGGGTTGTCATGTAGGGTATGTGTTCGTATCCGCTGTTCAACTGCAGTCCCGCGGGTGGCCATTGCATGAACTGCTGACTTCCGACGGCCATTGGGTCCCTCTGTCTATGTTCTGGGAGGTGTGACCCTGGGGTGAGATAGGTATAGATAGGCCACTCACCCAAGCCGGGGTAACGCCCGGGAAGTCAGAGCCCGAGATCGGAGACGGTTGCAATGGTGGAGGATTTATTTCGCTATGGAGCACCCTTTCTCCATTACTAACAACAAGCGCCGAAAAGTCTATGTAACGGAAGTAGCACCGCCGACATCTGGTTGTTACTTGGTCATTTCACTAACAGAAGAAGGACAAAGTTTTGAGAAGGTGAACCCTTTCATTATTCAAAAGGGCATTGACGCTATTGCAGGTGCGGTTCAGTCCTGCACTCGTCTTCGAATTGGTTCCTTGTTGGTTCAAACCAAAACTGAACAGCAGGGTACGTCCTTGTTGCGTGCCACGCTTCTCCACGGTTATCCTATCCGTGTAGAGAAGCACCGCACCGAGAATTCCTGTCGAGGCGTCATTACCACCCATTGCCTCGATGGTATGTCGGACGAAGAACTTGTCGGCTATCTTTCTGACCAAAAGGTGACAGGTGTTCATCGAGTGCAGGCAAAACGCGACGGAATTTTGGTACCAACTCGTACCCTGTTTATCACTTTCGACGGAGTCGATCTGCCCACGAGTCTTTCAGCAGGGTACGAGCGAATTGCTGTGAGGCCCTATATACCTAGACCTCTGCGTTGTTTCAAATGCCAACGTTTTGGGCATACGCAAGTCTCCTGTAAGAGTGCCGTTACCATCTGTGCCTCATGTAGCCAGCCGTCACACGAAGGTACCTGTACCACAGCCCCCGTCTGCGTTAACTGCTAAGGGTCTCATTCTGCATCATTTGCCGACTGTCCGCGGTACTTGGACGAGAAGGCGATCCAGGAGATCCGGGTAAAGGAAAAACTCTCCTTCGCTGAAGCCCGGAGGTGTTACCATGCGCGCCAACCTTCACTCCTGCATTCTGGCACATTTAGTTCTGTTATTGCCTCGCCAGTACCACGAGTAGACGCCGCAACTCAGACCTGGACCATGACTGGATTAACCGCCACTACCATCCGGCCGTCCATTGAGGCTGCAGTTACCAAGCCGTATAAACCTGGTCCCAAGTCAATGAAGTCGCAAGCCGCTGAAAAGAAACCCAAGCAAAAACTTCGTAGGGAAGATTTTCTAAAGGACCCTCCGCGTGCGCGCAGTAACAGAAGTTCACCTTCTCCTCCTCGGAGGTCGGAGTCCCAGGAAGATCATGGGACAAGCCGCGCGCAGCGGCACCCCTCACCCATCGCCACCCAGAACCGATTCACGGCGCTTGAATCGGTTTCTGTCTCTGAGCGCGTGGGCCCTCTTTTCGAGGAGGCTATGGAGTCTGACCAACTCCATACAAAAAGCCCGAGCCCAAAGGTTAAACAAAAGGTAATTTTAAGCCGCCCTTCTAAATAGACAGTTTATCCCCTTTTTCTTAATGGCTATCCTGACCTGGAATGTACGTGGTGTACGATCGCATAGGGCGGAACTGCAACTTTTATTGCGTTCCCATTCACCTATGGTCGTTTGTTTGCAGGAGACTAAGCTTCGCCCTCATGATCCTTTTGACCTCCGAAGATATACTCCGGTTGGCTACGACCTTGAACCGGAGGAGGGTACTCCTGCTCATGGAGGAGTCATGTTGTTAGTGCGTAACGACTTTCATTTTCAAACTATCACACTTACATCAGACTTGCAAACTGTTGCCGCTCGCCTTCACTTACCCGGCTTTTTGTTTTCTGTTTGCTCTGTGTATTCACCTCCATCGTCTCCCCTCGCTCCCGCGGACATTCGAGCCCTCCTGTCCGCTCTCCCAACACCATTTCTTCTGTTGGGAGATTTTAATGCCCATCACCCACTGTGGGGTTCGCCAAGGGCTTGTGCGAGGGGAACTCTTCTTTTCGATATTTTTTACCAGTTCAATCTTTCCATCCTCAATACAGGTACACCTACTTTTATTTCTGATTCTTCTGGTACATTCCCTCACCTGGACCTTGCCATTTGCTCACTTCAGCTTGCTAGTCGTCTTCCCACCAGGGGCTCAACTTTTGTGTGTACGGGTTAGGCGCACCCGGGGTAGCCGAGCCCAACATCGCCATCATCATCCTTCCACCCCCGTCCGGTCGAGGTGGGTTCGTTCTCCTGACCGGGGACACAAGGTAGGCTCTCGTGCGTTCTGTGCATTTCATTCCATGTCGACCCTCGCCATCGTTTCTTTCTTCTCTTTTACTTCTCCACATTTCGCACCACATCCATTCATTTACGCCTCTCTTTCTCTTCCTCGCCGGCCTACCTTGCATCCGAAACGCCCACACAGTTTTATTTCTTTTATCTTTTCTTTTAATCCTCCGTGGACGCAGCCTGACGGATACCCGCACACTGGGTGCGCAGCTGGGTGAGTGGGTAATGGCGTCATCCCCATCACCCGGGGTCGTCATGTAGGGTGTGTGTTCGTATCCGCTGTTCAACTGCAGTCCCACGCGGGGGGGCCATTGCATGAGCTGCTGACTTCCGACGGCAATTGTGTCCCTCTGTCTATGTTCTGGGAGGTGTGACCCTGGGGTGAGCTAGGTATAGATAGGCCACTCACCCAAGCCGGGGTAACGCCCGGGAAGTCAGAGCCCGAGGTCAGAGACGGTTGCAATGGTGGAGGATTTTTTTCGCCATGGAGCACCCTTTCTCCATTATGAACAACAAGCGCCGAAAAGTTTTAGTAACAGAAGTAGCACCGCCAACAGCTAGTTGTTACTTAGTGATTACCCTTACACAGGAAGGACACTCATTCGAGAAAGTGAACCCTTTTATCATCCAGAAGGGCATTGACTCAATTGCTGGTCCGGTTCATTCCTGCACTCGGCTTCGTAATGGTTCGCTGTTAGTGCAAAGCAAATCCCAGGCACAAAGTAAGTGCTTGTTGAGCGCCACGCTTCTCCACGGTTATCCTATCCGTGTCGAGAAGCACCGCACCTTCAATTCTTGTCGAGGCGTTGTCACCACGCATAGCCTCGATGGCATATCGGACGAGGACCTGGTCGAATATCTTGCAGACCAGTAGGTGACAGCGGATCATCGAGTGCAGGCCAAACGCGACGGCGTATTGGTACCCACTCATACCCTGCTTCTAACATTTGATGGCGTCGATCTGCCCATGAGCATCTCCGCAGGGTACGAACGTATTTCTGTGAGACGTTATATTCCTAGACCTCTGCGTTGTTTTAAGTGCCAACGTTTTGGGCATACGTAAGTCTCATGTAAGAGTGCCGTTAACATCTGTGCAACATGTAGCCAGTGCTCACAAGAAGGTGCCTGTTCAACAGCCCCCGTCTGCGTTAATTGTAAAGGGTCACATTCTGCTTCATTTGGCGACTGTCCGCGGTATTTGGACGAGAAGGTGATGCAGGAGATCCGGGTAAAGGAAAAACTCTCCTTCGCCGAAGCCCGGAGGCGTTTCCATGCGCGCCAACCTTCACTCTTGCGATCTGGCACATTTAGTTTTGTTATCGCCTCGCCAGTACCACGAGTAGATGCCGCAACTCAGACCTGGACCTTGACTGGATTAACCGCCACTACCATCCGGCCGTCAATTGAGGCTACAGTTACCAAGCCGTATAAACCTGGTCCCAAGTCAATGAAGTCGCAAGCCGCTGAAAAGAAACCCAAGCAAAAACTTCGTAGGGAAGATTTTCTGAAGGACCCTCCGCGTGCGCGCAGTAACAAAAGTTCACCTTCTCCTCCTAGGAGGTCGGAGTCCCAGGAAGATCATGGGACAAGCCGCGCGCAGCGGCACCCCTCACCCATCGCCACCCAGAACCGATTCACGGCGCTTGAATCGGTTTCTGTCTCTGAGCGCGTGGGCCCTCTTTTCGAGGAGGCTATGAAGTCTGACCAACTCCATACAAAAAGCCCGAGCCCATAGGTTAAACAAAAGGTAATTTTAAGCCGCCCTTCTAAATAGACAGTTTATCCCCTTTTTCTTAATGGCTATCCTGACCTGGAATGTACGTGGTGTACGATCGCATAGGGCGGAACTGCAACTTTTATTGCGTTCCCATTCACCTATGGTCGTTTGTTTGCAGGAGACTAAGCTTCGCCCTCATGATCCTTTTGACCTCCGAAGATATACTCCGGTTGGCTACGACCTTGAACCGGAGGAGGGTACTCCTGCTCATGGAGGAGTCATGTTGTTAGTGCGTAACGACTTTCATTTTCAAACTATCACACTTACATCAGACTTGCAAACTGTTACCGCTCGCCTTCACTTACCCGGCTTTTTGTTTTCTGTTTGCTCTGTGTATTCACCTCCATCGTCTCCCCTCGCTCCCGCGGACATTCGAGCTCTCCTGTCCGCTCTCCCAACACCATTTCTTCTGTTGGGAGATTTTAATGCCCATCACTCACTGTGGGGTTCGCCAAGGGCTTGTGCGAGGGGAACTCTTCTTTCCGATATTTTTTACCAGTTTAATCTTTCCATCCTCAATACAGGTACACCTACTCTTATTTCTGATTCTTCTGGTACATTCTCTCACCTGGACCTTGCCATTTACTCTCTCCAGCTTGCTCGTCTTCTTCAGTGGAACGTCGTCGCTGACACCTACTCCAGCGACCATTACCCCTGCATCGTTTCTCTTCTGTCGCACCACGTACAGCATTTCAGAGTACCTAACTGGATATTCCCAAAAGCCGACTGGAGCTTGTATTCTAGCCTCGTGCATTTTTACGATCAGCCCTTCGCCGACATTAACCAACTAGTGCAGCACCTTACGTCTACGATTTTCTCTGCCGCCGAACGCGCAATTCCCCGTTCATCTTCTCAACCTCGGCGGCCACCTGTTCCGTGGTGTTTCGGCGACACCCTACTCTTGATAATTTGGTGACTTTTAAACAATCGCGCGCCAGGGCTCGTCGCATTATTCAGGATAGCAAGAACGCGTCGTTTACTCGTTTTGTCGAGTCTTTTAATCGCTTTACGCCTTCATCTGTTGTTTGGGATAAATTTCGTCGCTTCTCAGGTAAAGTGTCGCATTGTACTGTTTCTGGCCTTCAGGTTTCCAATGCCACTGTAGTGGATCCGGCTGCCATCGCTAACACTCTGGGTGCTGCATTTGAGGCGGTATCCAGTTCAGACCATTATTCTGCCGGATTTTGCTCTATCAAAGCCCGGCTGGATTCCGACACCATTAATTTTCGGTCTGCTGATATTGAGTGTTATAATGATCTTTTCACAATGAGGGAGCTGGAGCACGCTCTTCATTGCTCTAGGCACTCCGCACCTGGCCCGGACGGCATTCATGTCCTGATGTTAAAGCACCTTTCAGCCGACAGTAAACTCTTTCTCTTACAGGTCTATAACCGTATTTGGCAAGACGGCATTTTCCCTTCCGTTTGGCGCGAAGCCACCATTGTCCCTATTCTTAAGCCTGGGAAGGATCGCCAACTACCTTCCAGCTACCGCCCTATCTCCCTCGCCAGTTGCATTTGCAAGGTGATGGAGCGCATGATCAACGGGCGGTTGACATGGTGGCTTGAGTCTCAGAACCTTCTAGCGAACGCTCAGTGCGGATTTCGTCGCTATCGCTCTACCGTCGACCATCTGGTGTCCCTGTCGACGCATGTTATGAATGGATTTCTGAGAAAGTGTCAAACCGTGACTATGTTTTTTGACCTGGAGAAAGCTAATGACACTTGTTGGAGGGGCGGCATCTTACGTACACTTCACGCATGGTATATCCGCGGTCGTCTTCCCATATTTCTTCGGGATTTCATGACGCACCGCGTTTTTCGTGTACGTGTGAGCTCGGTTTTATCTCGCCGTTTTATTCAAGAGAACGGAGTACCGCAGGGCGCTGCACTCAGTGTCACACTTTTTGCGATTGCTATCAACCCCATTGTTGATTGTATTCCACCTGGCACGTCATCGTCCCTTTTTGTTGACGATTTTGCCATTTACTGCAGTTCACGGCTGACCTGTCTACTCGAACGCCGTCTCCAGAGCTGTATCGACCGTCTCTACGCCTGGAGTAACGCCAACGGCTTTAATGTCTCCGCCGAGAAATCCGTCTGCATCAACTTCTGGCGCCGGAAATATTTCCCTCCGCCCTCTCTCCATCTTGGGCCGGAGATGCTTCCGTTTGCAGACGAGGTGACATTTTTGGGGTTGATGTTTGATAGAAAGTTGTGTTGGACCTCGCACATTTCCTTTTTAAAAGCTAAGTGTGAGCGTTCTCTTAATCTTTTACGTGTTTTAAGTGGCACATCCTGGGGAGCTGATTGGAACGTCCTTCTTCGTCTTTATCGCTCTTTGGTCCGATCCAAACTTGATTACGGGTGTATTGTTTATTCGTCGGCACGTCCATCTGTGTTACGTCGATTGAATGCCGTTCACCATCGTGGCATAAGAGTCGCTACAGGGGCCTTTCCAACTAGCCCTGTACCCAGTCTGTACGCAGAAGCTGCAGAGCCTCCGCTGTCCTTCCGGCGTGCGATGCTTTTGTGCAGGTATGCTTGTCGGCTCTCAAGCTTGCCTAACCACCCGTCCTTCGATTTATTTTACGAATATTTGCTTGATCGACAATATTTCGTTAGCTCCTCTGCATTACTACCTCCAGGGGTTCTCTTTCGAAAGCTTCTTCGGCATTTGGACTTTACGCCAGCGCCGGCCCTTCCCAGGGGGGAAACGCGTTTTCCTCCATGGTTGCGCGCTGATGCCCAGTGTCACCTTGGGTTGACGTCTATGTCGAAGAATGAGACCCCTTCTTCAGTTCTTAGATCGGCCTTTTTAGAACTTCGGTCGCAGTTCGGGAACTTTCGTTTTATATATACTGATGGGCCTAAGACTGATGTTGGAGTAGGGTGTGCCTTTATTGATGATAATCGTAGTTTTACATTTCGTTTACCCGGGCAATGTTCGATTTTTACCGCCGAACTTTTTAGTATTTATCAGTCACTTTTATACGTCCAGCGGTACGACCTACGACTCTGTTTTATTTGCTCAGACTCCCTGAGTGCTCTTCAAAGTATTCGCGCACTGTACACTTACCGCCCCCTCGTACAGCGCATACATGACCTGCTCCACTCGCTTGGTGCCTCTGGCATTAGCGTCTCTTTTATGTGGATTCCAGGTCATGTGGGCATCTCAGGGAACGAGTCGGCGACGCCGCTGCGAAATCGGCGATTTTATTACCCAGATTTTTTACCCCTGTTGTTCCCTCGTCAGATTCGTGTGTTATTTTACGTCGCCGCATCCTCTCGCGCTGGCGCGATGAGTGGACGGCCCTCCGGGGGAACAAGTTGCGGGAGGTGAAACCTCTTCCGCTAGTGTGGGCTACCTCTTCCCGTGCTTCTCGTCGGGAAGAGGTAATTTTAACACGCCTTCGTATCGGACATTGCATTTTTACTCATAGGTACTTGCTCAGTGGTGACCTCGCACCAGTATGCGAACAGTGTGATGCGCCCTTAACGGTGCGTCACATTTTAACAGAGTGTCAAGTTTTACCTCCATTGCGCGGTCGTGTGGGTCTGCCTGTTGGCATAGCCAACGTTTTGGCAGACGACGCGCATACTGTAGAATGTCTTTTACGTTTTATTCATGACAGTGATTTTAATCTGCGCATTTAATGCGTTGAGCGTCTTTTAGCTTAGTAATTTTATTCTGTCTGTTTTTATGGGGACTCTAATCCCCAGTGGACATATGGCGCTCATGTCCCTCGCATTCTACAGTTCTTGACACGTTTTAATCTTTTATTACCTATGCTTTTAGTGTGTTGGTTTTTCAGATATTTGTATTGTTATTATTGTTGTTATTGTTATTATTGTTGTTATTGTTATTATTGTTGTTATTGTTATTGTTATATTATTGTTATTTTTAGCTTTTTGACATCGCGGGTTTGTGTCCCGTTTTTTTAATTATGCGGTTCTTTTACCTGACTTTTATATTTTGACCTTAAATTTTATACATTGTAAGGGCGCTGATGACCTTAGCAGTTTAGCGCCCTTAAACCGCATATCATCATCAAAAATCTTGCAGACTAAAATAAGTGTGATTCCTATAACTAAGGTAGAGCATTTATTTCATTTCTGCCCTACTCAGTTTCAAGTGTTTTAACACCAACATTAATACAATAGGTGTTAGCGTATGTTCACTGCTACCATGTTTCCATGAATGAAGGATTGATTTGTTGTCTGCTTTAAACTTTACATACAATGTTTACAATACAATGGAGTTGCTTATTATTTCTCTTCTTCTTATATTTAACATTCCATTGTATATATAACGGGGAAGTGTAATATGTCCATTATTTAATTTTTTGCCTTGTTATCCCTTTTCCGTCTTTTCTCTTTTATCTTGTATTAAAAATATTCCTAACTTTTACCTCTGTTGACAAATTTTTCCATTACTCTAGCATTAAATTCTCTCTTCCTTTATCCATACTATTGCATTCCAGAATATACTGCCAGTTGTCATGTGATCCATTACATTTAGTACATCTCTCCCCCCTTCTTCCTGTTAAACCACTTAAATTCATTACACCTATCCTCGCCCATGCATAGCCCATTCTGGCCTCTCTGTTGCATACTTCAATGTATATCTTTCTTTTCGCCATTCCATTTTAAAATATTTATAATCTATTAATGACCTTTTTATCTTGAAACTACTTATAATTTCTTGCTTTTCAATATCCTCCACTCTTGTTCTAATTTCTTTCCAGAAACCCCTACTTTTGTTGTTTCTTTCAGCCCATGTTTCTCCCATTCCTATTTCTTACAATGTTGTCTGTATCTTGTGCATCCAATTTCTTTTTTCCCCATTTTATCCTGTACAACCAAGCATTGCTTTAGTATATAATTTTTCTCTAGTAGCTTTATTCTGAACCAATATTTGATTATCCTTTCTACCATTTTGCCTTTTGCTCCCACTCCCTAGTTTTGCTTGTGGTACTCCCAGGGTTATTTCACAAAAATTTGTATGTACAGCACCCATATCTCTACTGCGTATAACATCCTTGCTATATATCCTTTTTAACCACGTAATTTGCATATCTGGTAATTAGTTCATACATGCTCTGATTAGCTTTTTATTCTGTTCTCCCCTTGCCATTGAGCCTACTCCTAGATAGTCAATTCTCCTCACTCCGTTCCTTCACAATACCAATTTTTAGTATTTCTTAAAGATTATGGTTTTTTATTTCTTTTGTTTCTCAGCCCCAATCTTTACAATATTTGTCAGTTGCTTCAATAGCTTTACTTAGCCGGCTACTAAGATGGAATCTGCCAATAGATCATCTGCAAACAATTATCGTGGTTTAAAATAAAGAGAGTTTCTTTTCATTCCACAACAAAATCTTTAAACAAACCACCGGCCTAACTATAGGAAATCCCCTTTCACCGTTCTTAGCAGAACTATATATGAGCCATTTTGAATGCCATATTACTAACTCTTTCCCACATCTATTCAAAATCTGGTATAGTTAAGTAGTTGATATTTTTGCTATAGTTTCAAGAAAGCTTACAGAAGATGCTTTGAAATTATTGAATTTACAAAAAAGATCCGTAAAATTCACAATAGAAAGAGAAGAAAATGGCCAATTACCTTATCTAGACATCAGAATCATCACAAATAAAGCACATAACAAACTAATGTTCGGCATTTATAGGAAACCAACTCACACAGAAAATTATATTAAAACCAATAGCTACAATCCTACAAGCCACAAACATGCAATTTTAAATAGCAGTACAAACAGGTTAGTACAAATACCATTGGAGAAAGAGGAATACCAACACATTATCCACATAGCTACCATGAATGGATACCAGAAAACAATAATAGATAAGAAGATAAAAAAGTTTGAAAGACAGAAATACATCCAACAAACCACGACTTTACTCAGACAGCAAAAAACACAAACATACAGAAAGTTCACTTATCATCCTTGGACACCTCATAAACTTCAAAGGATTTTCAAGAAATACAACATCACTCTGTCTCCACAGAATAACCACAATATTCAGAAACTACTATGTAACAGAACAAAAGACCCTATCCCCAACGATAAGTCAGCTGGTATAACTGGCGCAACAGTTCTAGACACGTGAAAATCTTAATGACAGCTATGAAGCGAGTTACATACCAGATCAAGAGGTGACCGGTCGTCTGCATGCTGCAGGAGTGCGTGGGACAGTCATTGTCAAATATCCGCACACTGGTTATGCACTGCACTACACGATAAACTTATAGTTATATACAGTATATTTAAATCCACCGCTGTAAAATGCCCTTAATATAAACACTGTCAACCATCTGCCTCCAGTTCTTCCACACCTGACAGCTCTTCCTCTTCTGCGGAATCACTCACATCATTGCCGTCATCACTGCTGTCGCTACTTTCTGCACCATTATCCTGGATGAGAATTTTTCTAATTGATTTTCTGCAATTCCGTATTTTTTTAAATAATGATTTTCAATTTATTCAACATGTCGATATACATTTTCCCATTCTGGCCTTCCAATTTCTGAAAATCGCTGGCAACATAACTGCTCCACATCTTTTGCTTTAAAAGTGATATTTCTGCAGGCCACCCAATTTTTGACATCAGCCTAGATTAATTCGATTGGGTTTAGATCTGGGTGATATGGTGGCAGTCTAAGTACATTATGGCGATGTTGTATTAATATCTGGCCAAGTATTATGAGTTATGACTTCTGAAGGGATTTGTTGGCTTTAACTAAGTTATATTTGTTTTATTCATGCTTTCATCAAAAGTTATATTATGCCTAAGCAACCAGGTTTTTATTTCTTCTTTCAAGGAATTTGAGGTAGGTTGTTTGTCAATTTGAGTGTTACCACATTGTGAAGCATTGTCGATACCCAGAATAGACCCAGCAGGCATATTAGGTATCAACATGGTGTTGATCCACTTCATGTAATTTTCTGTATTCATTTCTTGATGAAAATCTCCTGTATTTTTGTTGCGACTTGTAAAAGAAGGGCATTTGGAAGGAGCAGCATGAACGATAATAAGTATTTGCCCTTTGGCAACAGGTGCCTGAAAACCTAATTCGCTATCGTCACTTCAACTTTTAGATGTATGACTGCTGTGTATGTACGACTCATCTTCATACACTATAGTTTGACCCTCTAATTTGTACCTCTGAGTAAGGTACTCTTCCAGCTGAGATCGTTTGTCGTGCTTTTCTATTACAACTCTATTTGGTTTCATTTTCTTCCACTTAAACCCTAAATCTTTTATAATTTTTCTGAGATTTGTAGCAGCATCTTGAAAATTTATGCTGATATAAGTACATATAAAAATATAGTCACTTGGAAAGTTAGTATCAGACTGCAAAATTCAGTGCCATAGCCAGGATTTGAGACTTGTAGCACCACCTTGTACATTTATGACATCTTTCAGATTGATGAGTAATCTGCTTATTGTTGGCACAGTTTTTTCTTCCACATAGAAATTGTGAATCGTGCACCGAATGACGCATTTGTCGAAATCGTCTATTTCTGTAATACGTTTAGGGACCTTATGTTTCTTCACAGGTGTGTCAAATGGTACTCTTTCATCCATATGGTTTTTCTTATCTTTGAGAAATCTGGAAACGGAACTCAGTGAAACAACAGTTGCTTTGGCTACTCTTTCTTTCACTCTCTTAAGGCTTTTGTGGAACTCGGGTAAACATATATTTTCTTCCTTTATCTCTGCTTCTTGCTTCATGAAGTCGAGGACATTTGCAATTATTTCCCTGCTTTGAATACGTAATACCTTAACATTTAACTTTGAAAACGTAGGAGCCATGGTTATAAATATCACAAATATAAAATAAGCACTATTTACGTACTGATCTCTTTGAAATTACAAGATGCGGACACTTTCTATGCAGACTGTATGTGTTACGCACTGTGAGTAAGCAAAGGTATTATATCGCTTTCGCTGATTAAGCTAAACATGAACCATTCCTAGGCTCGGCTGCTGGGGTGGCAATCAAGGTCACGATTCCAGAAGTTTTGCGCCAGTTATATATACAAAATAGTTTGCAATGACTGTGACCTGGTATACATAAGAGAACCAAAAGAAATCTGGAAACAGACTTAAAGAGCATATGAGATGCATTTACCAAAAACAGATGGATAAATCAGCAGTAGCACATCATTTCTAGTCTTCAAACCATGAAATCACTCCAAACATAAACTCTTAAAACTGATCAAGAACAGCTATGAATTGGACATCTTGGAAAAACTACATATCGTCAAACAGAGGAATCACCTAATTAATTTTGAACTACTACCACCCACCACTAGCCACACACATTCTCTGGACAGTAACTTGGAAACAAGCTGACAATGGGTGCAAACCGTTCTCCCGAAATGCGTACAAAGTAAGTACCTTTAGTGATGCAGTGTAACAACCTCCGACTTTTTATTTTAAATTATGACACATCACTATTACTAGCTTCTCAATCTTCAAAATAATAATCCTGGTATTTACGTATTAATGATAATTGATGTATGCTTATTAAATTTTTTTATCTCTTCTATATCATCAATAGGGCGGCGCCGTGGTCGAGTGGTTAGACCGCTCGCCTCCCACCGAGGCGGACCGGGTTCAATCTCAGGGACCTGCATGTGGGATTTGTGGTGGACGAAGCGGCGTCTGGGCGGGTTTTCTCCGGGTTCTCCGGTTTCCCCCGGCATTCATTCCACCAACTGCTCCATCATCACCTTTCCTTTCATCCATTTCACCAACATTTCGCTTCATCTACTTCCTTCATCCCATACCAGGCATCGGGCTGATCACCCATCCTGGATGTTCTGTCTGATCCATGAGTGTCTGCTCCTCGACGGGCCTCTGACCCCAGGCACCCGCCTGTAAGCCCTGGGGGTGTAAGTCCTACACAAGAGGAGGGTAAACAGATAATGAATGAATATATCATCAATAAATAGGTTAAATAGCACTGGACTAAGTTTGCACCCTTGTCTAAGCCCTGAATTATTTGTGTTCTCTTCAGTAATTCTTCCCTTGGCTATTTTTACACAGCACTGTACTATAACTCCCTTTTCCCAGTTCTCTGGGACACCACTCCTTTCACGTATTAAGCAATTGCATCATGTTTTCCAGAATTCACCTGGTAACCCATAGATTCCACAGGCCTTGTTATTTATTTGCTTTTTACTTCATTTATCTAAATCCTCAGTATACTATATTTGTTCTTTGAATTGGTAACAAACGTTAAACTTTGACTAATGTTTGTATCCCATATAAACCTTTACAGTAATTGCACCATGTTTCCACCTGTATGTTGATTAAATTGAGTTTTTTTATTTATGGACGCTCTTTAATTACTATGGTCCTTAGCGTCCCATTCTATATTGGGCATGAACGACCAGAAATTTTGCTCAGAGGCCTCTTATCAGGCTTGAGGTTCTTTAACGTGCCGTAAATCTACGACATAGGACCACTGGCTTTACTTCCCTTCCGAAGGAAGCCATGCTAAGGATTTTTACGCCCGAAAAAAATCCATCGCCCTCCGCTGGGTTTGAACCCGCGACCTCGTAAACTAGAGGCTAGCACGGTACCACTAGTCCACGGAGGACGACACCTGTACGTTATTCCCACCACTTTTGTTCTTATGTATATATGTTCCACCATCTTCCATATTGCCTTCGTATCCTGATTTTTTGCTGCTTCATTTTATGACTTAATCCCCCCCATTTTTTCTTTTTTGCCTTCACTAGACATTTATACCCCATCTTTGTATTAAACACTTTCTTTTATCTTTTTGTTCTCTTGTCTGTCCCCATTTCTTTAGTTCTCTTTCCACTTTTTTTCTTTGTCTAGTAACATTCATGATCATACCATCCCTCCCCATTTTGTGAATAAGTATTGTTCGCCTTCATTTTTCACCCTGCCTTTTTTATTACCTGCTCCATTCTCAACAGGGCTTCCTCTATCTCACTCTTTTGTATCAACCTTTCTAGATATGCTAACCCTATTATTTCCACCCGCTTCTCTAGCTCTTTACAAAATATTTTCCTATCTTTATCCCTTCATCTATATGCTCTGAATTCTTTACTGATTTTATCTGATTATGCTTTTAATGGTGACAACTATTAAAAACATTGGCACAGTATGCATGTAACTCTGTTGAATATAGTACATCACACTTTGTCCATTTTTGTGAACTCCCCTTCTTTAATCCCACTACAGAAAATCATATTATTCATTTCACAACTTCGTTCCCTCGCAGTTACATATTTTATCTCTACTCTTCCTAGTTTCTGCATCTGCTGTATGCTTTATATTGTTTTGTACTTTTCATATTCTGATTTGCTCTTCCCCTATACTTGCATTGCAGTCACCTACTACTATTATATCTATTTCTACATATTTACTCTGTATTTCTTATGTCCTGTTGCACTTCCTTGAACATATTTTGATCATAGAATTTTGAAAAATTCGGTGGGTTGTACACTACTCCTAAGCACACCTTTCTTTCGTTCACCTCTCCTACTTCCATCCCCCCAGGGGCTCACCTTATGTGAGTACGGGTTTGGCGTACCCGGGGGTTCCCGAGCCAATCATCGCCATCATCATCCTTCCACCCTCATCCGGTCGAGGTGGGTTCGTTCTCGTGACCGGGGGACTCAAGGTAGGCTCTCGTGCGTTCTGTGCATTTCATTCCACGTCGCCCCTCGCCATCGTTTCTTTCTTCTCTTCTTTTTATGCACATTTCGCCCCACGCCCATTCATCTACACATCTCTTTTACTTCTTCGCCGGCCTACCTTGCGTGCGAAACACCCACACACTTTAAGTTACTTTTATCTTTTTATTTAAATCCTCCGTGGACACGGCCTAACGGATACCCGCGCACGAGGTGCGCAGCTGGGTGAGTGGGTAATGCTGTCATCCCCACCACCTGGGGTCGTCATGTAGGGTTTGTGTTCGTATCCGCTGTTCAACTGCAGTCCCGCGGGGGGCCATTGCATGAGCTGCTGACTTCTGACTGCGATTGGGTCCCTCTGTCTATGTTCTGGGAAGTGTGACCCTGGGGTGAGATAGGTATAGATAGGCCACTCACCCAAGCCGGGGTAACGCCCGGGAAGTCAGAGTCCGAGGTCAGAGACGGTTGCAATGGTGGAGGATTTTTTCCCTATGGAGCACCCTTTCTCCATTATAAATAACAAGCGCCGAAAAGTTAATGTAACAGAAGTAGCACCACCAACAGCTGGTTGTTACTTATTGATTAACCGTACAGAGGAAGGACAATCATTCGAGGTGAACCCTTTTATCATCCACAAGGGCATTGACTCAATTGCTGGTCCTGTTCATTCCTGCACTCGCCTACGAAACGGTTCATTGTTGGTTCAGAGTAAGTCCGATCAACAAAGTAAGTCCTTGTTGCGCGCCACACTTCTCCACGGTTATCCCATCCGTGTGCAGAAGCACCGCACATTGAATTCCTGTCGAGGCGTTGTCACCACGCATAGCCTCGATGGCATATCGGACGAGGACCTGGTAGAATATCTTGCAGACCAGAAGGTGACAGCGGTTCATCGAGTGCAGGCCAAACGCGACGGCGTATTGGTACCCACTCGTACCCTGTTTCTAACATTTGATGGCGTCGATCTGCCCACGAGTATTTCAGCAGGGTACGAACGGATTACTGTGAGGCCTTATATTCCTAGACCTCTGCGTTGTTTCAAATGCCAACGTTTTGGGCATACGCAAGTCTCATGTAAGAGTTCCGTTACTATCTGTGCATCATGTAGCCAACCATCACACGAAGGTACCTGTTCAACAACCCCCGTCTGCGTTAATTGTAAAGGGCTCATTCTGCGTCGTTTGCCGACTGTCCGCGGTACTTAGACGAGAAGGCGGTCCAGGAGATCCGGGTAAAGGAAAAACTCTCCTTCGCTGAAGCCCGGAGGCGTTATCATGCGCACCAACCTTCACTCCTGCGATCTGACACAATTAGTTCTGTTGTTGCCTCGCCAGTACCACGAGTAGATGCCGAAACTCAGACCTGGACCATGACTGCATTAACCGCCACTACCATCCGGCCGTCCATTAAAGCTACAGTTACCAAGCTGTATAAACCTGGTCCCAAGTCACTGAAGTCGCAAGCCGCTGAAAAGAAATCAAAGCAGAAACTTCGTAGGGAAGATTTTCTGAAGGACCCTCCGCGTGCGCGCGGTAAAAATGTTCACCTTCTCCTCCTTGGAGGTCACAGTCCCAGGAAGCTCCTGGGACAAGCCGAGGTCAGCGGCACCCCTCACCCATCGCCACCCAGAACCGATTCTCGGCGCTTGAATCGGTTTCTGGCTCTGAGCGCGTGGGCCCTCCCTTCGAGGAGGCTATGGAGTCTGACCAACTCCATACCAAAAGCCCGAGCCCAAATGTTAAGCACGAGGTAATTTTGAGCCACCCTTCTAAGTAAGAAGTTGATCTCTTTCTTTATGGCTATCCTGACCTGGAATGTACATGGTGTACGATCGCATAGGGCGGAATTGCAACTTTTATTGCGTTCCCATTCGCCTATGGTCGTGTGTTTGCAGGAGACTAAGCTTCGCCTTCAAGATCCTTTTGATCTGCGAGGATATAATCCGGTTCGCTACGACCTTGGACCGGAGGAGGGTACTCCTGCTCATGGAGGTGTCATGTTATTAGTGCGTAACGACGTTCATTTTCAACGTCTCACTCTTACATCCGACTTGCAAGCTGTTGCCATTAGACTGCAGTTATCCGGTTTTTTCTTTTCTGTTTGCTCTGTGCATTGACCTCCATCGTCTCCCCTTGCCCTCGCGGACATTCGAGCTCTTCTGTCCGCTCTCCCAACACCATTTCTTCTGTTGGGAGATTTTAATGCCCATCACTCCCTGTGGGGTTCGCCAACGGCTTGTGCGAGGGGAACTCTTCTTTCCGACATTTTTTACCAGTTCAATCTCTCTATTCTGAATACAGGTGAGCCTACGTTTCTTTCTGATTCTTCCGGTACATTTTCTCACTCCAGCTTGTTAGTCGTCTGCAGTGGAACGTCGTCGCTGACACCTACTCCAGCGACCATTAGCCCTGCATCGTTTCTTTTCTGTCACACCACGTACAGCATTCCAGAGTGCCTACCTGGATATTCACAAACGCCGACTGGAGCTTGTATTCCAGCCTCGTGCATTTTGACGACCAGCCCTTCACTGACATTAACCAACTAGTGCAGCACCTTACGTCTACGATTTTCTCTGCCGCCGAACGCGCAATTCCCCGTTCATCCTCCCAACCTCGGCGAATGCCTGTTCCATGGTGGAACGAGGACTGTCGGGACGCCGTTCGTGACCGTAGAACTGCGCTTAGGGTGTTTCGGCGTCACCCTACACTTGCTAATTTGGTGACTTTTAAACAATCGCGTGCCAGGGCTCGTCGCATTATTCAGGATAGCAAGAAGGCATATTGGGCACGTTTTGTCGAGTCTTTTAATCGCTTTACGCCTTCATCCGTTGTTTGGGATAAACTTCGTCGCTTATCAGGTAAAGTGTCGCATTGTACTGTTTCTGGCCTTCAGGTTTCTAGTGCCACCATACCGGCTGCCATTGCTAATACTCTGGGTGCTGCCTTTGAGGCGGTTTCGAGTTCAGACCATTATTCCGCCGGCTTTCGCTCTATAAAAGACCGCCTGGATTCCGCCAGATTTAATTTTCGGTCTGCTAATACCGAGTGTTATAATGAACTTTTCACACTGAGGGAGCTGGAGCACGCTCTTCGTTGTTCTCGGCACTCCGCTCCTGGGCCGGACGGCATTCATGTCCTGATGTTAAAGAACCTTTCAGCCGACAGTAAACTCTTTCTCTTACAGGTCTATAACCGTATTTGGCAAGACGGCCTTTTTCCTTCCGTTTGGCGCGAAGCCACCATTGTCCCTATACTTTAGCCTGGGAAGGATCGCCAACTACCTTCCACCTACCGCCCTATCTCCCTCACCAGTTGCATTTGCAAGGTGATAGAGCCCATGATCAACGGGCGGTTGACATGGTGGCTTGAGTCTCAAAAACTTCTAGCGAACGCCCAGTGCGGATTTCGTCGCTATCGTTCTACCGTCGACCATCTGGTGTCCCTGTCGACGCATCTTATGAATGGATTTCTGAGAAAGTGTCAAACCGTGGCTGTGTTTTTTGACCTGGAGAAAGCTTATGACTCTTGTTGGAGGGGCGGCATTTTACGTACACTTCACGCATGGAATATCCGCTGTCTTCTTCCCATATTTCTTCGGGAGTTTATGAGGACCGCGTCCTTCGTGTACGTGTGGGCTCGGTTTTATCTCGTCATTTTATTCAAGAGAACGGATTACCGCAGGGCTCTGTACTCAGTGTCACACTTTTTGCGATTGCTATCAACCCCATTGCTGACTGTATTCCACCTGGCATTTCATCGTCCCTTTTTGTTGAAGATTTTGCCATTTATTGCAGTTCACGGCGGACCTGTCTACTCGAACGCCGTCTCCAGAGCTGTATCGACCGTCTCTACGCCTGGAATAACGCCAACGGCTTTAATTTCTCCGCCGAGAAACCCGTCTGCATCAACTTCTGGCGCCGGAAATATTTCCCTCTGCCCTCTCTCCATCTTGGATCGAAGATACTTCCGTTTGCAGACGAGGTGAAATTTTTTGATAGGAAGTTGTGTTGGACTTCGCACGTTTCATTTTTAAAAGCTAAGTGTGACCGTTCTCTTAATCTCTTAGGTGTTTTAAGTGGCACATCCTGGGGAGCTGATCGGACCGTTCTTCTGCGCCTTTATCGCTCCTTGGTCCGATCCAAGCTTGATTACGGGTGCATTGTCTATTCATCCGCACGTCCATCTGTGTTACGTCGTTTGAATATCATTCATTATCGTGGTATAAGAGTCGTTACAGGGGCCTTTCCAACTAGCCCTGTACCCAGTCTGTAAGCAAAAGCGGCAGAGCCTCCGCTGTCCTTCCGGCGTGAAATGCTTTTGTGCAGCTATGCTTGTCGGCTCTCAAGCTTGCCTAACCACCCGTCCTTCGAGTTATTTTACGAGTATTCGCTTGATCGACAATATTTAGTTAGCTGCTCTGCATTACTACCTCCAGGGGTTCGATTTCGATAACTCCTTCGGCATTTGGGCGATGCGCCAGCACCGGCCCTTCCCAGGGGGGAAACGCTTTTTCCTCCATGGTTGCGCGCTGAGGCTCGCTATCACCTTGGGCTAACGTCGATGCCGAAGCCTGAGACCCCTTCTTCAGTTCTTAGATCAGGTTTTTTAGAACTCCAGGCGAAAGTCGGTAACTGTCATTTTATATACACTGATGGGTCTAAGACTGATGTTGGAGTAGGGTGTGCCTTTGTTTTTGGTCGGCATAGTTTTACCTTTCGTTTACCGGAGCAATGTTCGATTTTTACCGCCGAACTTTTTAGTATTTATCAGGCTCTTGTATACATCCAGCGGCATGATTTACAGCACTCTGTTCTGTGTGCAGACTACCTGAGTGCCCTGCAGAGTATTAACGCGCTGTAGAATTACCACCCACTCGCACAGCGCATACATGACCTGGTCACTCGCTTGGTGTCTCTGGCATCCGCGTCTCCTTCATGTGGATTCCAGGTCATGTTGGCATCTCAGGGAACGAGTCTGCCGATGCCGCTGCCAAATCGGCGATTTTATCACCCTGAAGTTTTACCTCTGTTGTTCCCGTCATATTTGTTTATTGTTTTACGTCGCCGCATCCTCTCGCGTTGGAGCGATGAGTGGACGTCCCTCCGGGGGAACAAGTTGCGGGAGGTTAAACCTCTCCCGTTAGTCTGGGCTACCTCTTCCCGTGCTTCTCGTCGGGAAGAGGTAATTTTAACACGCCTTCGTATCGGACATTGCATTTTTAGTCATAGGTATTTGCTCAGTGGTGACCCCGCACCAGTATGCGAGCAGTGTGATGCGCCCTTAACGGTGCGTCACATTTTAACAGTGTCAAGTTTTAGATCCATTGCGTGGTTGTGTGGGTCTGCCTGTTGGCATAGCCAACGTTTTGGCAGACGACGCGCATGCTGTAGAATGTCTTTTACGTTTTATCCATGACAGTGATTTTAATCTGCGCATTTGATGCGTTGAGCGACCTTTAGCTTTCTAATTTTATGTTTGTTTTAATGGGGACTCTACTCCCCAGTGGACATAAGGCGCTCATGTCCCTTGCATTCTACAGTTCTTGACACGTTTTACTCTTTTATTGCCTATGCTTTTAGTGTTGGTTTTTGGGATTGTTGTATTGTTGTTTTTAGCTTTTGGACGTCGCGGGTTTGTGTATCATTTTTAATTATGCGGTTCTTTTATATTTTTGACTTTTTATATTTTTGACTTTATATTTTATACATTGTAAGGGCGCTGATGACCTTAGTAGTTTAGCACCCTTAAACCGCATCTCATCATCACTGTGGTAAATTTCTGTAGATATCCCCATGTGTCATATACGGCGCTATTTGCTGCACTTGCTCAACTGCAACTCACCATGTTTCTATATAAGCAAAATCTACTTTTCCATTAATCTAAATAAGCTACCAGTGCCAAAGTTTTCAACATTTGCAACAGGCTTTTGGGTATATTGCTCCTTCCCAATCCACAGTTTTCCAGTGGTTTCAGGAATTTAAAGGGGCAGAACATCTTTGAAAAATGAGAGAAGCAGGCATCTGGCAACAGGGTGACTGAGGAAAACATCGCAGCCATTGAGAAAATAATCGTGTGACATTGAGCAGTATTGCAGATTGGTTCGCCAACAGTTTTGAAAATTCTGCAAGAATTCCTTTGTGCGAGGTAGGTATCTTGACAGAACAAAGCATGCCTATGTTGAATGGTGTAAGGAAATGCTGAAAAGATTTAGGGGAGAGGGGATTCTAGGTGGGACATGTTGCAGGTGACAAACCCTGGATTTATTAGTTTGATCTGGAGACCAAGCAGCAATAAACAGTATGGATGACAATCCACCGACAAAAGTGAAGCATCCTTGAAATGTCGGCAAGAAAATGATTCTTCTCAAGGGTGGTCATGTGGCAGCGCTTCCTCCGCAGGAGCAAAGACTAATTATCACATCATGGTTTACCAGCCAAACTTAAAGAACGGCAGCCACACACAGGACTGCGAGGGATTCTTCTCCATCATGAAAACGTATCCACGCACACAGCCAAAATCATCTTCAGTTCCTGGAGCCTACGAAGGTCTAACTCATGACTCATCCACCATACAGTCCCGACCTGGCTCCATGTGGTTTTCTTTCTGTTTCCAATGGGCATCGTGGAAAGAGATTTTCAACCCCTGAGGATGCTGTTATCATCTACGAAGGGGAACTTACAGCCATCCAAGAAAATGTGTGGCAGGAGTGCTTGCAGAAGTGGTTTCAGCAAATTCAAAAGTGTGGTGGCAAGTACTTTGAGAAAGTGCATCAGTCAGAATAATTTTAAAAAAGTTGTTTATCTCAAAACTTTCATATTTTACACTACCTCCAAGAACTATATTAACAGCAAATCATTCCGTTTTAAACATATTGAAGCACACTAAACACACTTAATGTGGACTAACAGCATAATTCTCATAAATGTGCTGCTACCTAACCTATACAAATCATAATATTAACTATTATGCACCAAAATGTTCAATTTGCTGCAAATAAAACATCTGAAATAGAATAATTCATGAATATGACCCAGAGTTTTTAATAGTAACTGAAAGTGGTAATTTGCAGTTCACTACTTATGCTGGCTACAAGTGTGTAGCCAATTTCTCTGAGAACTATACAAAGGAATTGGGGTTGCTAATCACTGCCAGTGTTAAAGCACATTGTAGAAACAAATACACAATTACTGAAATTAATATGTAATGTCATAGGTATTTATCATCCACCATGTGAAGATTTGAACATTTTTATGGACAAATTACAATGTTGGCTCGATCAAGCAACTATACTAAGTAAATGCAAAATTATAGCTGGAGATTTTAATTTTGACCTAATGAAAGCAGACAAATAAACTTTCACTTTTAGTTCAGTATTAAAGGATTTTAATCTTGTCCCCACCATCAATATACCAACAAGGGTTACATTGTTCTCAGCAACATAACAACAGATATTCAGACCATAAGTCGGCTATTGTACAGCATGATAAATATATCTATTATAGAGTCTATGATGAATCATGCTATGCAGCACTAATTACACATTTAAATAAACATGAGGGAGAGAAACAGAATTTCAAAAGATTTTAAATTAGCATAATGATGCTCTATTTCTATACAGAAAAATGTACAGTTGCTGGCCATCAAATTGATGTTAGGTTGCATTACGAAAGGAAAAAGCCTTCAAGTCCTAACAGAAATGCAAAGAAATTGAAATTGTCGAAATTTAAAATACCATGTTAAAAAGCATAGACAAGTATACATGGCTGAGAGAGAGAGAGACGCTGCATAACAATAAAGTCATTGCATCCTCCAAAAATAAGTCAAAAGCAACTTGGGGCTTACTGAATAAACTAAGGGATAATTCCACAAATTCGGTAGGTATCATGCATATAAACTCAAAAGGGAAGCCACTAGAAAAATCCCAAAGAAATAGCCAAATGTTTTAACTTTATGTACATTATACAAATATGATCATCAATTTTGTAAAAAATAAAAAACAAACACAAGTGATTCTAAGAGTAAATTTTATAACACTAATACACTATTTTTAAGGCCAGCAGACAAAAATAATTTACTCACGTCTACAGGATTTGATAATATAATACACTGAGAAACTGTAAAAGCATTCCATTAGAACCTGTATTACAAGAATTTTCCCAACTTGCTTACAGAAAGGCCAGTATATAAAAAGGATAATCCTGAAGACCATCACATGTGTACTATTGAAAGTACACAAATTACTAAAGCATGGTCTACAAAGGATGCAATAGTGTTACTAATAACAGAGAGATGGCTACAACACTCTCATCAGCAAGCTAAAAGATTATGGAATTAGAGGACCTACCTGACAGAGAGGAAGGGTAATATAGCCACATATCCTCATTACAAATCACCAAGCAAGGATCAATTCTCGGACCCATATTAGTTTTTAAATGATATCTTAAAAGAAGGGATACTTTATGCTGATACCACTAGTCTCATTTCAGCGGAAACAATGGGCCAATTGAATAATAAATGTAAAGAGGTACTGCTATTATTTTCACATCTACAATCTTACTCCAAATGTCGGTAAGACAAAATACTTGCTACTTTCACTAAGAAAGCAGTTCACAGTCAGTAGTGAAGGTTGAAAACTGGTTTATAACAGTCAAATGGTATCCAGAGTTCAAAATATAGCATTCATACTGACAATAATCTTTGCTGGCAAAACCATATTATAATAGTCGTCAGTGGTTAGAGCAACCGGATGGAGACCGGGAGATCCGTGGTTCAAATCCCGGCTATGGCATTGAAGTTTTCAGTCATCTGATTCTACCTTTCCAACTCTGTCCAACACACGGCTTGTGTGAAAGAACAATTAATTCCATATTATAATAATTTAATAAGACTGTTTGTACTACAACTAGTCAGCAAATGCTTCGTACAGTATACTTAGAAAATGGGGGTCAACCTATTTCACGCACATCCTTTTACTACAGAAAAGAGCAATAACAGTTCTATCTAAAATTAATAGATTCAAGTCAACTACCAAGCAGACCGTTTGCGCGTTTATCTGCTCAGTACATAAGCGTGATGGGAGCAACAGGTAAAATGGTGTCATTCATAGGCTCCCTTGTTTATTCTGCCTTTGAACATATGAATTATCATCTTTTTACTACATAATTTGTTATTTTTGCTTCCTATGATGCAAAGCTCACCATATTGAACAGTGCTAATTGTATTGTATACTGCCACTGCCATCAATAAAGTAATAATAATAATCTATTATCATATGAAGAATATAATTCTGTAAAACAATAAATACTTCAAATCAATTTGTATTGTAAAGTTACTGCCATTCAGTTTACACACCGACCTGGTGCTCAGCTTTCCTTGTGGCAGACGCTAATCGGAGCAGAGCAGGTAAAGCTGGCTCCCTAGAGCTACGTATCGATGATGCCTGGTGTAGACAATAATTTAAACAACTTGATATATAACTATGGTAGTGTATCGTATATTATTTTATGTACTAAAAAGCAGGCTAGTGAATCTCCTCAGCTAAATAAAGATGTACACAGATATTCTACATTTTTTTTTCTAAAATCATTCAAGGGGTGCTTTTGGAAATAAAAATACTATTCATGCAGGGTGTAAATATTTTAATTCATTGGCAATAGATATAAAGAGGATATCTGATATAAACCTGCTTAAAAAAAATCTCATGTGTCTCACATGACTTTCTCTATTCTTGTACAAACTATTTCTACAAATGTTTGTTCACCATCTAAACATTTGCAGAAACTATCCTATTCTAATTTTCTTGTAGGTACAAGGGGAATATGGTAGGCTTTAAGTGATAGTCAAATGTTTTAAGAGCTGGTTGCTATGTGGAGTATTCCATTCTCTTTGCATGTCCAGGACATAAAAAGCAAATAACGAATTTGCATTTCAGAAAAAGAATAAGTATTGGAAAATTCAAACAAATAACAAGAAATATGTCGGAAATGGTTCACTCTACAAAAAAATGTATGACATAAATTGTGTGTTTTAATTATATCTGCATTTTTTTTGTAGTAAAAATTTGTTTTATCTCTTACAGTTTGCTAGTTATGCAAGTCATTCAAATGAAGAGGACTTTTGGGTACATTCCCAGAAAATTCAAGGTATAAATTTTATTTCCCTGAAAATACCTTAAACATATGATATTTAATCAAAACTGTTAGAGCATTTTTGAGAAAATGAAAATTTTCGGAAAATGTTCCATGTAAAATGTAGTCTGGGATAGGGAGTTTTCGTTGAAAAATCTTCGTGTTGCATCCTTGGAAGATAGTGAACTCAAATATCAACGTTTTGTTTGCTGTTCACAGACACAGGACATATTTCCAAAAATTGTTTATTTGGATTCAGAGCATTTCAAAACATGTATTTCCAGTGAAATCTTGGTATCAAATTTTTGGGTGGAATGCAATACTTTTCCTACTTACTGTATGCAGTAGAGAAAGTAAAAAGGTTGATATCTAATGTTGGGAATGAAGCCATTCACTCTCTAGCACTCCAGTATTTTGACAATAGGTTGGTGTGTTGATTCTGCTATGCCAATCCTGTGTAGATGTTTGTCTTGGCCTGTTAATAATCTAAAAAGTGGTCATCTTGTTATGTAGATATTCTTCATTGTATGTTGTTGATGGATCAGGTGATTTTATTACCTTTCTTGGCCAGAAAATCTGTTACCATCCATTTTACACTGTGCTGGTATACTACTCCTTTACTTGAATTAGTTAATTGTTTTTGGCTGTAGTATTATAGCTACTTTAGTCAGATAATATCACAACTCTCTTAAATTTGTTTATTTGATATAGAAGATTTTGTAAGCTGAGAATTGCTAAAATGTCACCATCAAAATTTGTAGAATTTGAACTTAGAAAAGTGGGCATACTGCACCGCCACCATTATATGGTAAGCTGCAGGATTTATTATTTCTAGTGACATTTGTTTCAAAACACATGGAGAGATTTCACATTTTTTACCATCTTCAATATCATAGTTCTAAAGGGTTGATTTTCTTTTGTAAGTTATCTTTTAAATATGGGAGTTCTAATTTGTTTGACTTCTTGGGCTTTATTAAGAAAGCTTTGTTGAGTTTTTAAGTTCACCTGTGGATTTTTTCTCTTTTCCCAATTACTATATCGCAGTCTGATTAATTTTTTATATTGTACGATAACTGGTTTTTCAATGTCAAGATTAAGTCTTGTATTATTTGTTAGAATTTGTAGAGCAAGTACGGTGGTAGTTAAATGAAAAATTTGGTTTTGTAGAATATTAAGTTTTTTTCTACATTTGCAGCTATTCATACCACTTTGCAATGTTTGAACATTGGTTTAATATACATCTTATAAAAAGTGTTCGCAGTTTTTGCAGTACTTCCCCATTTTTTTCCTGCTAGTCTTTTAATAGTGGTAATTTTTCCTCAGTTTTTTTTTCTTTCTTTGCGAATATAATCAATGTGTTTTCTCCATGTTCATTTTGTAACAAAAACAATACCTAAATATTTGGCTTCACAAGTTTCTGCAAGTGTTTTCCCTTCTTCCTTGGTAAGAAGAGGTGATAATACTTTCTTTTCTGGATATTTATTATGTGGCCAATTCTGTAATTTATCAGGGACTGTTGTGCTATATTTATTAACTGTTGACTGATTTTTTGGTTTAGAGTTCCAGAAGACTAATCATTGATATAAATAGTGCACCTTGGTGTGTCTGTTGATATTTTGGTAGCTATATAGCATTGGATAATGAATTCACTTATCCAATGTTGCATTCTGCCATGAACACCTAAAATTTTAAGTTTTTCGAGTATTGAAAATCAATGAATACTGCCAAGGTAATCCTCTTTTTTGTTTAATGCATCTTTAATGTCCTGACTAAAATTTAAAGTTTGTTGATTTGTTGAACGGTGTTCTCTAAATCCTGCTTGGTTAATTGAAATCAAGTTATTTTTTTTCTAAAAACCAATTTAATTGATTGGAAATAATTTTTTCCATGATTTTTGCTAATACACTAGTAATTGGGCAGTAAGTTGAAAAATTATCTGCTGGTTTATTTGAATTTATAACAGGTATTTTTATTGCTTTTTTTCTACTCATCTGGTGTTTTTGTATTCCATGATAGGCTCTAGTGTCTTAAGTTTGCTTTTTTTTTCTAAATGTTTAATGAATTCTGCATGTGTATTGTCAGGGCCTGGAGATTTCTTTGATTTTAGGTTATTAATTGCAATATTAAAAAGCTTAATATTGAATTCCTGATTAAACATATTATTATTAAGTTTAGTTGTTGCTTTTACGTACTTTGATATTTTTCTTCATTAGTTTTTTTTTTAGCATTTGCGGATAATTTATAAGTATTAGCATAATAATTGTTGAATTTGTTAGGTATATCACTATCATCTATAATTGTTTTATTATTGTAAATAAAAGGTACTTTTTGATTCTCTTATTTTGTATGTTATGTATAAATTATTAAAATGTTCTCTTTTATTACTGTTAATTTCTTTTTTTGAATTGAGCAACCAGTTTTCTCCAATTTTGTACCTCTTTTGGTTTTTTCAGTTATGATTCTGGCTAGATTTTTTTTTCTTCACTTTTTTCTAGTTGTGGGTTAAAATAAAAATTGTAGATTTAATTATTCCTCTTGGTATATATTTCTTTGCTGTTTTTAAAATTGTTTCACATATATCTTTGTTTATCTGGCTATGTTGATTCATTTAAAACATATTTGGTTTCTAATTTATTTGTATAGTCTTTCCAAATTACTTTTTTAAAGTTCCATCTAGTCTTATGATTTACTGGAGTCAAACTTTTCTTTTCAAGTTGAACAGTGGCAATTACAGTTCTAAGACCTGTGTATATAATTTGAGGACACTAAAAGTAGGTCAGGATTGGTATCTTTATGGAAAATTGCTTCTGCAGTTGTTGAGTTTAATAGATCTTCCAGCACTGTTTGATTTATCACAAACCCCATTGTTTTGAATGAGCACTATTGTATTTGAACTTATTATGTTTTCAAGATTAGTAGTCTTGTTTGGAAGATTATACACAGTAAATTTTAAAAGAGATTTTTTATTCCAGTTTAATTATTTCTATGTCGTCATTCTTTTAAAATAATTACAGAAATGAAGTGAGATTTTTTTTTTGAACTCCAACTAGAATACCACTGTTTATTTGTCATCCTTTGGGAAGAAAATTTACACTAAAATGTTGGAACTGGTAATACAGAGTGAGCCAACAGACTCTGAACCACCTGCAAGGTGTTTTTCCTGTCTGTGTCCTCAGCGCTCATTGCCATCTGCCACTATATAGAAAGGTGCGGATGAAACCGTATAACATTTTTAAAATTACTTTTAAAGGCTTTACTTACCAACTTTATGAACGGAGATGCTGAAACTGGCCACCGTCGTTGTCCATACATTTTTGGCACCTCTTTAGGAAACTATCCATCACTCGCCGTAGTTCATGTTGAGAAATTTCCTGGCAGATATTTTGTTTTAATTCCTCCAGGGTGTGTGGGTTTGTCTTATACACTTTGTTTTAAGTTACCATGGAGGCATATTTTATGAACAATATTATGGGCAGCGTTGTGTTTTTCCACTGGGCGTGTGGAAATATAACGCACTGCTGCTATAAACAGTCATGCTGTTGTGGTTTTGCTGTGCAGTGTGAAGTGCAGTTTTGAGTTGACGGTGACGTGATGTAGTTCAGTTATTACAAGTTATTTATTATTTTCTCCTGTACTTAGTCACAAAGTATATTATGGCTCAGTATTTGTTTTCTACTGCACAGCGTGTATTTCCCCCCAGGGGCTCACCTTATGTGAGTACGGGTGTTGGCATACCCGGGGGTTCCCGAGCCACTCATCGCCATCTTCATCGTTTCATCCCCGTCCGGTCGAGGTCGGTTCGTTCTCATGACCGGGGGACTCAAGGTAGGCTCTCGTGCATTTCATTCCATGTCGCCCCTCGCCATCGTTTCTTTCTTCTCTTCTCTTTATGCACATTTCGCCCCATGCCCATTCATTTACACATCTCTTTTACTTCTTCGCCGGGCCTACCTTCCGTGCGAAACACCCACACACTTTTAGTTTCTTTTAACCTTTAATTTTAATCCTCCGTGGACACAGCCTGACGTATACCTGCGCACAAAGTGCGCAGCTGGGTAAGTGGGTAATGGCGTCATCCCCACCACCCAGGGTCATGTAGGGTGTGTTCGTATCCGCTGTTCAACTGCTGTCCCGCGGGGAGGCCATTGCATGAGCTGCTGACTTCTGACGGCAATTGGGTCCCTCTGTCTATGTTCTGGGAGATGTGACCCTGGGGTGAAATAGGTATAGATAAGCCACTCACCCAATGCCCGGTAATGCCCGGGAAGTCAAAACCCGAGGTCGGAGACGGTTGCAATGGTGGAGGATTTATTTCACTATGGAGCACCCTTTCTCCATTATAAATAACAAGCACCGTAAAGTAATTGCAACAGAAGTAGCACCACCAACAACTGGTTGTTACTTACTGATTTCGCGAACTGAGGAAGATCAAACGTTTGAGAAGGTGAATCCTTGTATTATCCAGAAGGGCATTGACGCTATTTCATGTGCGGTTCAGTCCTGCACTCGTCTTCGGATTGGTTACCTGTTGGTTCAAACCAAATCCGAACAGCAGAGTAAGACCTTATTGCGCGCCACGCTTCTCCACGGGTATCCTATCCGTGTTGAGAAGCACCGCACCTTGAATTCTTGTCGAGGCGTTGTCACCACGCATTGCCTCGATGGCATATAGGACGAGGACCTGGTAGAATATCTTGCAGACCAGAAGGTGACAGCGGTTCATCGAGTGCAGGCCAAACGCGACGGCGTATTGGTACCCACTCGTACCCTGTTTATAACATTTGATGGCGTCGATCTGCCCCCGAGCATTTCAGCCGGGTACGAACGGATTGCTGTGAGGCCTTATATTCCTAGACCTCTGCGTTGTTTCAAATGCCAACGTTTTGGGCATATGCAAGTCTCATGTAAATGTGCCGTTACCATCTGTGCATCATGTAGCAAGCCCTCACACGAAGGTACCTGTTCAACAGCCCCCGTCTGCGTCAATTGCAAGGGGTCTCATTCTGCGTCATTTGCAGACTGTCCGCGGTACTTGGACGAGAAGGCGATCCAGGAGATCCGGGTAAAGGAAAAACTCTCCTTCGCTGAAGCCCGGAGGCATTACCATGCGCGCCAACCTTCGCTCCTGCGATCTGGTACATTTAGTTCTGTTGTTGCCTCGCCAGTACCACGAGTAGATGCCGAAACACAGACCTGGACCATGACTGCCTTGACCGCCACTACCATCCGGCCATCCGTCTCTAGCACTCTTACCAAGTCATCTAAAGCTGGTAATAAGGTTCTGAAGCCCCAAGCCACGGAAAAGAAGCCCAAGCAGAAACTTCGCAGGGAAGACTTTCTTAAAGACCCTCCGCGTGCGCGAGGAAAGAAAAGTTCACCTTCTCCTCGAAGGTCGCAGTCCCAGGATGCTCCTGGGACAAGCCGCGCTCAGCGGCCCCCTTCGCCCATTGCCATCCAGAACCGATTCACAGCGTTGGAATCGGTTTCTGTTACTGAGCGCGTGCGCCCTCCCTTCGAGGAGCCTATCGGGTCTGACCAACTCCATTCCAAAAGACCGAGCCCAAAGGTTAAGCAAAAGATAATTTTAAGCCGCCCTTCTAAGTAGACAGTTTATCCCTTTCTCTTAATGGCTATCCTGACCTGGAATTTACGTGGTGGGCGATCGCATAGGGCGGAACTGCAACTTTTATTGCGTTCCCATTCACCTATGGTCGTGTGTTTGCGGGAGACCAAGCTTCGCCCTCACGACCCTTTTGATCTTCGAGGGTATACTCCAGTTCGCTTCGATCTTGAACCGGAGGGTATTCCTGCTCATAGAGGTGTCATGTTGTTAGTGCGTAACGACGTTCATTTTCAACGTCTCACTCTTACGTCCGACATGCAAGCTGTTGCCATTAGACTGCAGTTACCCGGTTTTTTCCTTTCTCTTTGCTCTGTGTATTCACCTCCATCGTCTCCCCTTGCTCCCGCGGACATTCGAACTCTCCTGTCCGCTCTCCCAACACCATTTTTGGGAGATTTTAATGCCCATCACCCACTGTGGGGCTCGCCAAGGGCTTGTGCGAGGGGAACTCTTCTTTCCGACATTTTTTACCAGTTCAATCTCTCCATCCTCAATACAGGTGAACCTACTTTTATTTCTGATTCTTCTGGTACATTCTCACACCTGGACCTTGCCGTTTGCTCACTCCAGCTTGCTAGTCGTCTGCAGTGGAACGTCGTTGCTGACACCTACTCCAGCGACCAGTACCCTTGCATCGTTTCTCTTCTGTCTAACCACGTCCAACACTCCAGAGTACCTACCTGGATATTCACAAAACCCGACTGGAGTTTGTATTCCAGCCTCGCGTCTTTTGCGGACCAGCCCTTCAATGGCGTTAACCAAATGGTGCAGCACCTTGCGTCTACGATTCTATCTGCCGCCGAACGCGCAATTCCCCGTTCATCCTCACACCCTCGACGGATTCCTGTTCCTTGGTGGAACGAGGAATGTCGGGTTAGCGTTCGTGCCCGTAGAACTGCACTTAGGGTGTTTCGGCGACACCCTACACTTGATAATTTGGTTACTTTTAAACAATCACGCGCCAGGGCCCGTCGCATTATTCAGGATAGCAAGAATGCGTCTTGGGCTCGTTTTGCCGAGTCTTTTCATCGTTTACGCCTTCATTTGTTGTTTGGGATAAACTTCGTCGCTTCTCAGGTAAAGTGTCGCATTGTACTGTTTCTTGCCTTCAGGTTCCCAATGCCATCGTAGTAGATCCGGCTGCCATCGCAAACACTCTGGGTGCTGCCTTTGAGGCGGTTTCCAGTTCAGACCATTATTCCACCGGCTTTCGCTCTATCAAAGACCGGCAGGATTCCGCAACAAATAATATTCGGTCTGCTAATAATGAATGTTATAACAAACTTTTCACAATGAGGGAAATGGAGCACGCTCTTCATTGCTCTCGGCACTCCGCTCCTGGGCCGGACAGCATTCATGTCCTGATGTTACAGAACCTTTCAGCCGACAGTAAACTCTTTCTCTTACAGGTCTATAAGCGTATTTGGCAAGACGGTCTTTTTCCTTCCGTTTGGCGCGAAGCCACCATTGTCCCTATACTTAAGCCTGGGAAGGATCGTCAACTACCTTCCAGCTACCACCCTATCTCCCTCACCAGTTGTCTTTGCAAGGTGATGGAGCGCATGATCGACGGGCGGTTGACATGGTGGCTTGAGTCTCAGAAACTTCTAGCGAACTCTCAGTGCGGATTTCGCCGCTATCGCTCTACCGTCGACCATCTGGTGTCCCTGTCGACGCATATTATGAATGGATTTCTGAGAAAGTGTCAAACCGTGGCTGTTTTTTTTTTGACCTGGAGAAAGCATATGGCACTTGTTGGAGGGACGGCATTTTACGTACACTTCACGCATGGAATATCCGCGGTCGTATTCCCATATTTCTTCGGGAGTTTATGACGGACCGCGTCTTTCGTGTACGTGTGGGCTCGATTTTATCTTGTCTTTTTATTCAAGAGAACGGATTACCGCAGGGCTCTGTACTCAGTGTCACACTTTTTGCGATAGCTATCAACCCCATTGTTGATTGTATTCCACCTGGCATTTCATCGTCCCTTTTTGTTGACGATTTTGCCATTTATTGTAGTTCACGGCGGACCTGTCTGCTCGAACTCCGTCTCCAGAGCTGTATCGACCGTGTCTACGCCTGGAGTAACACCAACGGCTTTAATTTCTGCGTTGAGAAATCCGTCTGCATCAACTTCTGGCGCCGGAAGGCTTTCCCTCCGCCCTCCCTCCACCTTGGGTCTGAGGTCCTTCCATTTGCAGACGAGGTGAAATTTTTGGGGTTGATCTTTGATCGAAAGCTGAGCTGGACTTCTCACGTTTCCTTTTTAAAAGCAAAGTGTACCGTTCTCTTAATATTTTACGTGTTTTAAGTGGCACATCCTGGGGAGCTGATCGGACTGTTCTTCTGCGTCTTTATCGCTCCTTGGTCCGATCCAAGCTTGATTACGGGTGCATTGTCTATTCACCGGCACGTCCATCTGTGTTACGTCGATTGAATACCATTCATTATCGTG
Organism: Deroplatys truncata; assembly: GCA_030765065.1. Lineage (NCBI taxonomy): Eukaryota > Metazoa > Arthropoda > Insecta > Mantodea > Mantidae > Deroplatys > Deroplatys truncata. The sequence continues at coordinate 261,351,382 of CM060984.1, forward strand.
GTATAAGAGTCGCTACAGGGGCCTTTCCAACTAGCCCTGTACCTAGTCTGTACGCAGAAGCTGCAGAGCCTCCGCTGTTCTTCCGGCGTGAGATGCTTTAGTGCAGTATGCTTGTCGGCTCTCAAGCTTGCCTAACCACCTGTCCTTCGAGTTATGTTACGAGGATTCGCTTGATCGACAATATTTAGTTAGCTCCTCTGCATTACTACCTCCAGGGGTTCGATTTCGACAACTCCTTCAGCATTTGAACGTTGTGCCAGCGCCGGCCCTTCCTAGGGGGGAAACGCATTTTCCTCCATGGCTGCGCGCTGAGGCCCACTATTACCTTGGGCTAACGCCAATGCCGAAGACTGAGACTCCTTCTTCAGTTCTTAGATCAGCTTTTTTAGAACTCCAGGCGAAAATCGGAAACTTTTATTTCATATACACTGATGGGTCTAAGACTGATGTTGGAGTAAGGTGTGCCTTTGTTTTTGGTCAGCATAGTCTTGCCTTTCGTTTACCGGAGCAATGTTCGATTTTTACCGCCGAACTTTTTAGTATATATCAGGCACTTTTATACATCCAGCGGCATGATTTACAGTACTGTGTTCTTAACGCAGACTCCCTGAGTGCCCTTCAGAGCATTAACGCACTGTACAATTACCACCCACTCGTACAGCGCATACATGACCTGGTCCACTCGCTTGGTGTGTCTGGCATCCGTGTCTCCTTCATGTGGATTCCAGGTCTTGTTGGCATCTCAGGGAACGAGTCTGCCGACGCTGCTGCCAAATCAGCCATTTTATCACCCAGAAGTTTTACCTCCATTGTTCCCTTGTCAATTTGTTTGTTTTACATCGCCGCATCCTCTCGCTTTGGAGCGATGCGTGGACAGCCCTCCGGGGGAACAAGTTGCGGGAGGTTAAACCTCTCCCGTTAGTCTGGGCTACCTCTTCCCGTGCTTCTCGTCGGGAAGAGGTAATTTTAACACGCCTTTGTATCGGACATTGCATTTTTAGTCATAGTTATCTGCTCAGTGGTGACCCCGCACCACTCTGTGGGTAGTGTGATGAGCCCTTAACGGTGCGTCACATTTTAGCAGCATTGCGTGTTCGTGTGGGTCTGCCTGTTGGCCTAGCCAACGTTTTGGCAGACGACGCGCGTGCTATAGAATGTGTTTTACGTTTTATTCGTGACAGTGATTTTAATCTGCACATTTGATACGTTGAGCGACCTTTAGCTTTCTAATTTTATTATGTCTGTTTTAATGGGGACTCTACTCCCCAGTGGACATTAGGCACTCATGTCCCTCGCATTCTACAGTTCTTGACACGTTTTACTCTTTTATTGCCTATGCTTTTAGTGTGTTTTTGGGATTGGTGTATTGTTGTTTTTAGCTTTTTGGACATCGCGGGTTTGTCCCATTTTTTACTTATGCGGTTTTTTTACCCGTCTTTTATATTTTGGACTTTAAATTTTTATTCATTGTAAGGGCGCTGATGACCTTAGCAGTTTAGCGCCCTTAAACCGCATCTCATCATCATCAGCGTGTATTTATTTATGATTCGTATGTCTTAATTCGGTCAGCTCGCCAAGTGAAAGTATGATTTGCAGAAGGATTTCCAGATGTAAAAGTTCCAGGCTGTACAACAATCGATGAACTTTACAGTGAATTTCAGGCCACAGGAAGTGTTCAGGCTAAGAAATCTAAAAGACAGTGTTCGGTTCTTACCAAAGAAACATTAGATGACATCGGTCATTATTTGGAAAATTCTCCCAAAAAATTCCATGATAGATAGTTTCCTAAAGAGGTGCCAAAAATGTATGGACAACGATGGTGGCCAGTTTCAGCATTTCGTTTTATAAAGTTGGTAAGTAAAGCCTATAAAAGTAGTTTTAAAAATGTTGTAGGGTTTCATCCATGCCTTTCTATGTTAGCAGCAGATGGCAATGAGTGCCGAGGATGCAGACAGGAAAAACACTGTGCAGGCAGTTCGGAGTCTTTTGGCTCACCTTGTATTTTAGATGGTGTAATGTTAGATTTGCATCTTGAATTGTGATATATCAATATTATGACTGTATATAATTTTATTAAATACAAGCTTTTTTTTGCTTGTGGTAACCCTCCTGTATTCCACTGCAAACTTTTTAACGAATTATGGATCTTCTGTTGTTTTCCTTGAAAACAATTTCCGACCTGGAAATCCGAATGGGGGAGGGGGACTATATTACTTCCAGAATATTTCTCTTTCCAAGGAAACATCATTATTATAATCAATAATGTACAAGTGCCGTTGATAGTGAAGCATTTCAAATGAAAATGAACAGGGAGAAGGAAAACTCATTTACATTCTTCAATTACTTAAGTGAAGAGTGTAAATGAGTTTTCCTACTCCTTGTTTATTTTCAGACATCATTATATCTGGAGTGTTTCAAACATATTGTAACCATTTAAGATGGGCACCATGTTTGGCAGTTACATCACCCTGAGGGGGGGGGGTGAGAGGTATGGGCAGGATCCCCTAGGCCTCGAATACCATCGAGGTAGAAGAAAACAAGAGTTGAGTCAAAGAAGACTGGATTACAGAGGGGTTCTAATATATGGAAAGGAAGGAATACCAATCCAGGTCTGTAACTTGCCAAGCTGACCAGTGCTTTCTTTACCAGAGAAAGTAAAAAGGGATTAAAAAGTATTTATTAGCACACTGCCTTTATAATTCACAAGAGCTTTTAAACCATAGTACAAACTATTGTTAAATATGCATCTTATGAGATCTTTTTCCTTCTTTTGTTTTGTAATTACTATAATTTGTATGAAGTAATAAGAATTGTGTGTAAATTATGGTTGGTATACACAATTGTCTTTTTAAATACTGCATCACTTTGATAAGTGTTTTACTCTATATATTATATGATTAAAAAATAAAATAACAGCAAGTAAGCTTTATTACGTTCCTCAAAATGCATCCGGCCTATTATCAAGCTACCTGAAATTATCTATATTAATCACCAAAGCCTACCACATTAATTTAATATAAAAGTCAAGATTTTATTGTAAACATAAATCACGTGGCAAGCTCAAAAAAATCAGAACAGAAAGTTTTTATCTAGGTGGCTTGAAATTGTGCACAAAAATGTTGCCAATAATACCAAATTGTTAAACTCCATGTTATCTAGCATTCACAACACATTTAACCACAGATTAGCAAACCTGACTTAACTGGAGATTGTAATGCAAGCCCTAGAAAGAAGAAATATTTACTGTGTTATACACTGAGGAGAAAAGTTGCAAATGTTCAGTATGATAGTACGCAGCTTTAATTAAGGATTGTTTTATTTCAATTCAAATCAGCACAAAGGATTTTGTTATAAATAAACTTTACAACATTTCTGTCAGTTCAACTGCCACTTTTTGCTTATTTAGGGCAAGAATCAACATTTGTATTTTATTAAGAGTGTACAGATAGACTGTATAGCTGTCATCTAGATTAGTAGCAAAATATCTTTCTACAAAACGGAATTCAAACCAAACATTACAAGTACACTGCAAAATCAATGATAATGACATTTGAACAAACCTTTTAATTCAGAACGGTCATAAATTGCATATTCTGCAATGTAATCTTCCAGCAAAACTACAATAAGGAGAAACATATTACCAGATTTTGCTTCCCATTTAAATAGATCATGTTTACAATATATGTTACAAATGTTCATAAAGACATAATTATATGTACTTTCACATCAGATGCCTTAAAATGCATGGTTTACAAAATAATTTAGAGAAACTGCCCACAGAAAGCAGCATAAAAACTGGCTTATAAAAACTGATGAGAAATTAATTTTGGTGAGAGTCCTGGTCTAATAAGTAGCATTTAGGGCTTCATAGTTTAAAAACAAATTACATGAAAGTTAACAATGTAAAATATATTTTTTTGGAAAAATATTTCAAATATGCTAGGACAAAATGTTTAGAACATGGAAAATAGAGATGCAGTATTAAAGCAAAGTCCATTGCTGCTGCAGCACATTCAGAGATTATTAGCCTCATGCATGCAGTGTGCAATACTATATTCTGCAAGACTGGAAAGGGGAAGTGATGAAAGAACTTGAATAGATATGAATTTCCCAAATACAGTGAAACCTGCCGAATTCTGTATTTCGGGAAAATGTTTCAGTCCCAGTAGAAATTATATACTTTGTCTCATTTTTCCTAAATAATAAGGAAGTGTCAAAACGGAGTCCTGCAACTGCTTAAAATGCAAATATGCTGTATTAAAACAGACATACTGTACTTCCAAGGAAACTGTAAATGTTGGTTAAACTAAATGAGATTTCTTTGTAAGCATACATACCTGAATGGAGACTGTGTCAAGGATGAAACAAAGAGTTTGCAATTACAAATGTGTGTTTTTTCTTTCAGTGTTGTCTGTTGCTCAGAACAGTGTATTCTGAGAAAAGCTGTGCATTTTGGGATAAAGAATGTCACATAAAAATGTGGCATTTGCTTTAAAGGATAAACTGAAAATTATCTAATTAAAGGAAAAAAGAAAGGACAGAAAAGAATTAATCTACAGTTCAAATTTGGCAAAATGCAAATATGTGAAAGCTTAAACAAAGTGAAACCCTGGTATGATGTTTGTGATTAATCTTAGAACTATGCATAGACAAAACAAATCTGGAGTAACCGAATAATACAGAAACCTCATCAAAACAGGAAAAACTTTAAGATCGTTTCACTTCTATCTTGAACAGGTTTCACTATGTAAAAATATAGGAAATAGTATTTTCCTTAATTCATAACACATTCACAACAATGTATGTTTGCTGATTTGTTTGAATTTTTAACTTGTAATAGCTGTAAATACTGGGTTCATGCACATTGGAGGAAAAGAAAGTTCGATAAAGAGATGGTTATTAAGAATCCCTTCCAGGACCTGTTATAAAACATCTTGAGCACTGTCCCAGCTTTTATTCTAGGTATGTTACTTGTTTCTCTTTCTGAGAAAGTCATATCTGGCAACATAGCTAGTAACGGTCGAGATATTTTAATAGGCAAGCTGTGTTCTCTCAGTTGCTTCCATACGCCAAATTCTGCGAGTGAAACTAAAATGTTATTGTATCAACCAGAACTTAAATTACTTAGTATATGCAACATTTATGAAGATTTCTGCAATTCAGCAGAATTTCCATCTATTACCACACTCATTACACATGACGAAGGTTGTCATGGGTTCATCAGCACTTCTTGTCTGCACCTGCAAGAGAAAACACGACTGTGAGGAAGAATGCCATTTAAATATAATAACCATAGAACGGGAAGCAAAACGGCATACAAAATTTTGGTTCACAATATCCTGGTAATGAGAACAGAATGCATATCGATAAAGTGGAAAGTTGACTTTGTGCATTGGGATTTCATTTATTTGTAATTGACCAATGATATTTTTTTCAACGGTTCCAATTCAGCCAACAGAATGCAGGTTAGCCAATGTCAAAATTTAATAGTCAACATTTTCTAAATACAGCTACATTTACTATTTTGATTTCTGTAGTCGTTTTTAGCATTTTTTGTTCTTTGTAGATTTTGCTATTATTTTTGAAGCAATAGCCAGGTTTGAGTTGCATATAACTTGCATACACTTTTGATAGAAGAACCAATGCTCAATGAATCTGAGGGAATCAGGAGGCACATTTGCTGGAATTTCTTCCAGTTTCATTTACCAAGCTTGTGACTAGAGAGAGCTCTAGTGGCTGTTTCATGCAATAGCTGCCTTGAATTATATGCCATGCCCAGGAACAAGAAGGTTAAAATTGACTAAGGACCCAGGAAAGCTTCCCACTCACATTATAGTAAATGTATCTTAAGTTTGTTGCTAATGTGAACCAGCCTCTACTCTTAAAGCCAGTTTCACTAACCAATGTTGAATTTTTAAGTGATTTAACATTGAAGTTAATGCAAATTTTGTTTCACCACACAATGTTAGCTATAACTTTGTGTTAAGTTTACATTGTTGTCTTACGACATTTAACAAAATAAATGTTACAAATTGAAAAATGGCTGCCATAAATCAAGACGTTGACATGGAATTTTTGAATGCTGTTCCTAACCGAATAACAACTACTTTATACACCATTAAACTTTTACAAAAAGCAATAGGTTTGGTCAGGAACATATTTACGAATATATATATATACACACAAGTATTGTAAGTAAGATAGTACAAAAGTTATATAAAAGCTGATTTAAAGCATAAAAATTTACTTAGGTCAAAAGTCTTCAGCGTTAACCTAATACTCAACACATAGCAGAATTACATAAATTCCGAGGTGTGAATATTACACTCCATATATTCATCTACAGAATAAAATGCTGTTTGTTTGAGCCATTTTTGACTAGATAGATAGATACTTTATTTGTATATTTTTCTACATAATTCTTTTTACAATGTCCCACTTATAAACTAACTTAACACATGTACAAATTTCCTTGCTAGCTATGCTGCTCTTTTTGCCTGGCACCCTGGCCTTCTGGCTCCTCTAAGAATTCCTTACTACCTTTTATCCCTATTGCCCATCTTCTCCTTCCTCCGTTTGCCTTTCTACCTTTCTTATCTCTCTTACTTTTCTAATCCATTTCTCTTTTACTTTCTTTAAGAACTCTCCCATATTCTTAATTTGCTTTTCTTCTTTTCTCGTTAGCATTTTAATTGCTACTATTTTCCTATCCATTTTTTCCCATACTTCTTGTCTCCATTCTGCTAATTCTTTGCATTCTGTCATATAATGCTCTGTGCTTTTGCTGTCATCGCATAATTCACAAATTCCATTTTTTTTACCTCTTAACATTGCTCCTGTTCTCATCCATGCAAACGCTTCTTTTCCTGCTCTATTGCAATAATCTACATACCCTTCTCTTCCCCATTTCCTTTTTACTAATCTATAGAACCCTAGTGACTTTTTATTTTCTAAGCTTCCCCAAATCTCTTGTCTTTCTATGTCCTCCACTCTGTTTCTTACTGCTATCCAGAAACATTGCTATTTCTTTCTCCTGTTCTCCAGATATCTCCCATTCCTATCTTCTCCATAATTTTTTCTACCCCTGTCCACCAGCTATTTTTATTTTTCATACTCTTTGGTTGTTCCATGCATATCTTTAAAATTTCCTCTTTATCTTTTCTCAGGCACCTAAACCAAAATTTTAATATCCTTTCCAGTATCATTCCTTTCTTTTTGTTCTTCCTAATTCCACTAATGCTACTTCCCCTGGTGTTGATCTTGTTAACCCCAATAGCTCTTTACAAAACATCCCGTAGCTCTGGTCTATTTTTCTGCTTAATTCAGATCCTCCCCAAATTTCTACTGCATATAGCATTCTTGTTTCTACCAATGCTTCATACATTCTTTCTATCCATTTAGTTGGCATTTCCAATTTATATTTGTACATCCTTACTCCTGTCATTGCTGCCTTTCCTTTAGCCACAACCTTCCTGCTATGCGCCCCCCCATTCGCCATTACTGCTCAACCTCACCCCCAAATAATCCATCTCCTTGACAACTTCTAATTTTAAACCCCCCATCTGCCATCTCTCTTCTCTTTTTAGTTTATTTCCTCTTTTAAATACCATAACTTTTGATTTATTTATATTTACTTTTATTCCCCATTCTTCGCAGAATTCTTGTATTCCATTGACTGCTTTCTGTAACCCAATTACCGTTATAGCCCCGACCATAAGATCATCCGCATATAGTAAACCTGGTATCTCTGTATTTGCTATTATGGGGCAGTGCGAATTGTTTTCCTTCACGCTTTCTAATATGTCATCTATGAATATATTAAGTAGTATAGGACTCAATTTACACCCTTGTCTTAATCCTATTTTTTGCTCCGTCATTTCTGTAACTCCATTATTTTTATATCTTATACAGAATCTTACATTTTTATAAATCTTTTATAAAGAAAGTTTTTGCTTACCCCTTTCTTGCTTAATTTATACGCTAATGCTTCCCTATTTATTGTATCAAATGCTTTTTCAAAATCTACAAAAAACATGTATATCCTTCCTCTTTTCCTGCTCAAGTATTTATTTATTATAAATATATTGTCTATTGTTTGTTTACCTTTCCTAAACCCTGCTTGATATTCTGACAGTATTCCTTCCTCTTCCACCCAGCTTCTTAATCTGTTGGCCAGTATACCTGTGTATATTTTTCCTAATATTGATAATAAACTTATTCCCCTATAATTCTCTGGTGTATTTGCTCCTCCCTTTCCTTTCTAAATTGGTACCACCATACTTATTTTCCAACATTCTGGTACATCATTCTTTTCTTTAATTTTATTTAATAATTTTGTCATCACTGTTAGCCCACTTTGCATTTCCCCATACATTTTCCAGAATTCCCCTGGTATTCCGTCTATTCCTACTGCCTTGCCTTTTTTTATATTCCTTATTTGCTGGTGAACTTCCAGCTCTGTGATTTTACTGTCTAATTTCTCATTAAATATTCTTCCTTGTCCTACCTCTTTTATGTCTAACTTTACTCTCTTCCCTTCTCCAATTAGCCTTCTAAAGTACCCTATCCATTCATTCGGTGTAATTTCGTTTTTGTCCTCTCTCTTCTTGTTCATCATCTTCACTATTTCCCATATTTTTTTACTATCCTTACTCTCTATTGCTGCCTTTAGTTTCTTTTCTATATTTCTCTGCCATTCTTTCCTCTTAGCCTCAAGCAAACCTTTATATTCCCCCTTAAGTTTCATCAGATTTTGTCTATCCCTTTCTTTCTCTGACCTCCTCCAACTAATAAGCTCTTTAAATACCTCCTTTTTTTTAATTCTGCATTCTTCATCAAACCACCCCTTAATTTCTTGGCCTTTTCTGTGCCTTCTTTCCATCCCTGCTGCTGCTCTTGTTAGTAATAATTTTAGTAACTGTAACACTTTTTCTGAATTTCCCTCATACATAGCCATTTTTATACCACACTCCACAATCTGACTTACTTTTGACTTAAATTCTTTCACAAATTCCTCTTTTAGTACTTCTCTCCATTTATACACTTTTATTGTTTTTATTTTAGCTGTTTCCTTATTCTTTACCCCCTGTTCCAGAACATTTATTTCCATCATTAGTGGGAAATGGCTACTACCTACTACATCGTTTATTATTTTAAATGTGGTGATTCTATCCTCCAGTTCCTCACTACATATCATGTAATCTTCTACACTTTGTGTGTTTGCATTTACGAATGTAAACTCCCCCTCCTCGTCTCCTTTCATTGATCCATTACATATTAGCATGTTGTTTATCTCGCAAAATACTAGTAATTTTTTTCCCTCCTTATTAATCGCTACGTCCCTGCTTTTCCTTAGCCTTATCACATCCCTATCTTCTTGTATCTGCTCTTTACCTAATAACGTTCCATTCTCTTCTCCTAATCTCCCATCACAATAAATTCTGTCTCTGGCATCTTTTCCTGTATTTCTTCCATATCTTCCTCTAATTTACTATAAAAGTTACTATCGTAAAAAAATGATGTTTCTGGTGGGTTATATGCCACCCCTATTCCTAATCTTACTCTGCTATTTCGCTTAATTACTGACCATAGCACATTGGTGCCTCTATTCTCCATTTTTTCCGTATCATTCTTTATAAACAGACCTACTCCTCCTGATGCTCTTCCTCTACCGCATCTTTTCCTTGCCTTTTTCTCTAGAAACTTGAAACCTGCTATCTCATCCTTTCCCAACCATGTCTCTGCTACTCCTACAAAATCCATAGAACACAGTGTTTTTCATTTCCCTGCTACCTATCTTATTTCTTAGCCCTTCCACATTCCAAAACATTAATTTTAGCCCCTTTCCCTATTTATTCTTTGGCTGTTCTTGGAATTTAAAACTCTCCCAACATTTTCCCGTATCTTGTAGCTCGAGACTCCATTTCCTTTTCTTCTCTTACATCCTTAAGCTGAATATAATCCTTGGATAAAAATTTTGAACCTTTCTTTCTTTTTTTTTTTTGTTTCTTTTGCTTCGCTTATGGACCCTACCAGTAACACTTCCCCACTTTGTGTTTTACCCCTCTTTGCACTCTCGCTTTTCCCTGCCTCCCTTCCCTCACTCAACACAATTCCTGCTGCCACCCCTCCTTCTTCTGGCTCCTCCCTCTCGGCTATTTCGTTCACCAATGTTGCCTCTTCGCTTTTTCCCACCACTAACAACTCTTCTTCCTGCCTTCCCCTTGTCTCGTCTCTCTTCAAAGCTGCTTCTCCCACTTCTTCTGTCCTCTTGCTCAGCTGTCGCTCTTTCATTTTGTTGACCTCTTCTCACCCATGTTTGACCTTGCTGAAATTCTGCTGATGATTTCATTCTCTGTTCAGGTCTTTGTCCTGTGTTTTCTGGTCATTTTTTGACTAAGAAGGTAAACCTGTTCAGTGGTAATTCTTTTACATTGAGGGGAAGTTTATTAAAAAGCTTTAGCTGTTGGTAGCAGTGGCTACTGATACTCTTGCTTAATCTGCTATGTGGTGTGCCCAAATCAAATTTACATCTAGTGTTATAATTATGTACAGTGGAATGATTTACAAATTGATTCATATTTTCTTTGACATACATAATATTACTAAATATATATAATGAAGGTAATGTGATTATCTTGAGATTTCTAAAGCTAGGCTTACACATTTCCCGTGGTCCTAATTCTACTATTAATCTAATAGTTTTCTTTTGCCAGACAAATACATTTTTTTGATGTAGCATGGTTTCCCCAAAACCTGACCCCATATAATAATGAGAATGAAAAAAAGGCATAATAGGAAGTGAGTAGCACATCTTGACTTATACATTTCTTTAATTTACGTAAAAGATACCATATTTGTGCAAGATATTTGCAAAGGTAGAAAGTGTGTGTATCCCATGTTAACCTAGTGTGTAAATGCAATCCTAGCAGTTTCACTGTGTTGTAATGTAAACAGTATGTTATTAGTTTTTGCTGCATTCATAGTTAAGTTATTTAGGGAGAATCAAACTTTCTATAGATAAGTTCATTTGCTGTTTGAGAATATCCATATCTTTGTTACTGTTCAGTAGAGTGGTATCATCTGCATATAGAATAGAAGTATAAGAAATGTTAAATTTTAAATCATTTTCATATGTTACAAAAAAAAAAGGGTCCCAGCACAGATCCTTATGGTACTCCTGCTTTCACAGTTTCTAAGTTGGATTTCTCATTATTAACAAAAACCATTTGCTTTCTTTCCTCCAAATAGGATATTAATAATTTTAATTCAGCACCTCCTATTCTATAATAAAAAAGTTTATCAAATAGAATATTATGTGAAATGCAGTCAAAAGCTTTGGTTAAATCTATCAAGGTGGCCCCAGTTGTCTCTTTGTCTTCAAACTTTTTTAAGATTTCAATGATTAAGCATTCTGCTGCTTTTTTGGTTGATAGTACCCTTTCTGAATCCAAACTGCTTGTCATCTAAAAGATCATTTATTGAAAAATAGTTGTAAAGTTGGATCAAAATACAGGATTCAACAACTTTCCTAAGTTTAGGCACAATTGTAATGGGACGGTAGTTGGACGAACATGTATTATCAAGCTCAATTTTTGAAGATTTAGAAGCTTGTAACAGTGATGTGTCATAATTTAAAATAGAGAGTTGAGGGTTGTTACACTACATCACTATGATAATCTTACTTGAACGCGTTTCGGGAGACGGCTTGTTCCCATCGTCAGCATTTTCTCTCAACTAATATTTGCCGGTCATCGTCTGGGGGATGTGTGTGGTTTGTGGTGTTCTCTGGTGCTGGGCTGATGAACCTCCAAAGGCTGTTGGGTGGCGGCAGTTCAAAATTCATTAGGTGATTCCTGTGTTTGACAATATGTATTTTTTCCCAGATGTCCAATTCATTGCTGCTGTTGATCGGTTTTAAGAGTTTTATGTTTGGAGTGATATCATGGTTTGAAGACCAGAAATGATGTGCTACTGCTGATTTATCTTGCTGCTTTTGGTAAATGCATCTCATATGCTCTTTAAGTCTTATTTCAAGATTTCTTTTTGTTCTTCCTATATATACCAGGTTACATTCATTACAATCAATAAATAAATCAGCTGGTATATATCAAATTGATTGTAATGAATGTAACCTGGTATATATAGGAAGAACAAAAAGAAATCTTGAAATAAGACTTAAAGAGCATATGAGATGCATTTACCAAAAGCAGCAAGATAAATCAGCAGTAGCACATCATTTCTGGTCTTCAAACCATGATATCACTCCAAACATAAAACTCTTAAAACCGATCAACAGCAGCAATGAATTGGACATCTGGGAAAAAATACATATTGTCAAACACAGGAATCACCTAATGAATTTTGAACTGCCGCCACCCAACAGCCTTTGGAGGTTCATCAGCCCAGCACCAGAGAACACCACAAACCACACACATCCCCCAGACGATGACCGGCAAATATTAGTTGAGAGAAAATGCTGACGATGGGAACAAGCCGTCTCCCGAAACGCGTTCAAGTAAGATTATCATAGTGATGTAGTGTAACAACCCTCAACTCTCTATTTTAAATGTATTATCAACTTTCTTAAAGATAGGTATCACTGGAAATCTTAAGGCAAGTGGGATATATTCCCTGAACAAACATCAGATTAATCAGGAAAGTCAAAGGTGATGCTATTTCATCTAATATTTTCTTTAATATTTGATTAGATAAACGATATATATCCTGGGTATGAGATGTACTTAATCCTTTAACAATGTTGATAAAACTTGCTGCCATTTAAAACTTTTGTTTGATGGCATGTTAACTAGTGGAAAATTGTTAGTAAATTGAAATGATTATGAGTATTAGTAATATTAGCAGTCATTAAATCTTTGTGAAATACATTTCTGGAAATATTTATAAAGTATTCGTTAAGCTGATTGGATTCTACAGGTATTGCACATTTAGATTTAGGTGCGTCAATAGCACCCTTAATAATGGACCATGCTGTTTTACATTTATTAGTTGCAGTTAAAATTAAGTTATTGTTTGCTGCAATTTTTGCATTTACAATGCATTTCCTATACCATTTCTTGAAGTTTTTAGATTTCCCTCTATTTTCATGTAATATGTAAAGTAATGTAATATTTATTTCATCATTATTACAATAATACAAATAAAGCTTACATCTAAAACTTATGTCTAGTGCACCAGTTTTCTATCTCCCCCATATTTAGCCCTAGGCTGTATATATGGGATAAAGCTACTATACCATCTCTCCACTTTCCAAACTATGCCCGTTCTGCTGTACCTTTCTTAAGCTCCTTATCCACTTATCCCTTGTGTTGCCTAAAAATGTCCCCATCATTTTAATTGTTTCTACTTTTGTGCTTCCCAACATTCTTAATGCTAGTGCTTCTTTGTTTAGCTTGTCCCATTTTTTATTCCATATAACCTCTCTCTACCTTTTAACCTTATCACATTCTATTAGACAATGAAAAGTACTACCCGATTCATCACACATAATACATCTCCGTGAACAATTATATCCATTCCTTTTTAAAAATATTACTCCTGTGCGCATCCACACAAGACCTATTCTACCAAATTGATTGCATATATCTACACACTTCTCCCTTCCCCAATTTCTTTTAGCTGATTTGTACAAGATCAATGATCTTTTATCCTCAAAACTAGCCCATATCTCTTGTTTCTCGATATCTTCCACCCTCAATCTCACTTCTTTCCAAAACCCACTGTTATTATATTTATCTAATAGGAAAATATTCCTCATGCCAATTTCTTTTAGGACATTTCCCATCTCCCCTAACCAACACTCTTTCTCCTAAGACAGCTTTTTGAAACTGTATACATTCTTTTAATATATTACTATCTTCTAAATTTAAACATCTATACCAATACTTCAAAATTCTTTCCACTATTATACCTTTTCTCCCTACCTTTCCTAGCTCTACCAGTGCCACGCCCCTTGGTGAACTCTTGGGTAAACCCAGAACTTCTCTACAAAATATTCTATGGACTATATCAATCTTAATCCATCCCTTTGCCACCCCCCATATTTCTATTCCATATAACATTTATGACTCCACTACAGCTTCATATAGCCTTTCCAACCAGTTCATTGTTAGCGTGGGTGTTTTGCACAAGCAAGCTCTAACGGCTTTCATGGCTAGCTTTCCTTTCAGTTGTGCATATTTAGATTGTGCTTCCCATTTCCCGTTGCTTGAGAATCAAATTCTTTTACCACCTACATTTGCTCTCCATTTATATACTCTTTCCTCTCTTTTTAATTTTGATCCTTTCTTGAACACTATTATCTTGGACTTTTTTGTATTCACCTTTAGCCTCTATTCCATACAAAATTTTGCAATTTCATTGATAGCATGTTGCAACCCTATCACTGTTACTGCCCCGGCTACTAGATCATCTGCAAATAATAACCCTGGTATTTCCTTTTTCCCTATAACTGGACAGTGTTTATTACTTTTCATTATTCTATCTAAACTATCATCTATAAATAAGTTAAATAATATTGGACTGAGTTTACAACCTTGCCTCAGACCTAAATTTTGCTGTATATAATCAGTAGTACTATTTGTTTCACATTTTACACAAAATTTAATTCCTTCATACAATTTTTGTATCCCCTCAATGAATGCCATGCTGACTCCTTTGTTCCCCAATTTATATACCAAAGCCTCTCTGTTTATAGTATCAAAAGCCTTCTCGAAGTCTGCAAAAAATATATATACCCTATCCCTTTTATGTCTTAAGTATTTGTTTACTATGGTTTGAATTATCAATATGTTATCTATTGTTCTTTTTCCTCTCCTAAAACCTGCTTGGTATTCTGATAGCTTAACTTCCCTCTCTGCCCACTCGTATAATCTTCTAGCTAATATACCAGTGTATATTTTGCCTAATATAGATAATAAACTAATTCCTCTGTAGTTACTTGTATTATTTGTATCTCCCTTTCCTTTATACAATAATGCTCACTTTCCAGCTCTCCGGTATCACTTTCTTCTCTTTGATTCTGTTAAATAGCTGTGTCAACAACTTTGTACCCTCTCCTAACTCCCCGAAGTTTTTCCAAAATTCCCCTGGAATTCCATCGGCCCCTGTAGCCTTCCTCTCTATTTTCATACTAAGTTTGGATTTACCACAAAGAAATAATAGCATGTTGAACGTTTTGAACAGCTCTGGTGTAAACCAATTAGGAGCCCTTGTCAGAGTTTCTGACTTTAAACTATTAATTTTCTTTGGGCAACTTGTATTATAAAGTAAAATGTAATATTTTCTATGTTCCCAGTGCTTACAATTCAGACCAGTCAATTTACATTAAGCTAAGTTTAAATGAACCTAAGCTTTCTTCAGACAGTAAGTGTTTTGTATAATGCACTGTTTCATTTGGTGAGTTAGTGCTTTGACAA
This sequence comes from Deroplatys truncata, assembly GCA_030765065.1. NCBI lineage: Eukaryota > Metazoa > Arthropoda > Insecta > Mantodea > Mantidae > Deroplatys > Deroplatys truncata. The sequence goes on from CM060984.1 coordinate 261,366,819, forward strand.
TATATTTTGCTCAAGAAAATGGTACTTATAGCCTGTTTTGTGTACATTTGTTACAATGTTATCCAGACATGGTTGATTATGAATACAATTTAAGTTGTAAGATCTTAACAAATTTAAAAAGTCAATAGTATCTTGTGACAAATCCAATATATTTACATTGTAGTCGCCTGCAAATGCTATGTGGCAATTAAACTTACCCATTAGGTAAGTAATTAAAGATTGTAATTTGGTGTATGGTATACAGAAACTATAATGAAATTACATTCATATAACCTAATAGCTACAGCCGTTTTTGCTGTAAGCTGATACATTAAGTATTTCAAATTTTACATTATTCCTAACAAAAATATCATCTAATACAAAGCCACTGGGTATGTAGAGGTTAGATTCTTTTTCGGAGAGCCAGTGTTCATTAACAAATAACACATCTGTTGGCATTTTATCTAGTATTAGCTCTAACTGTCCAAGTTAATTTCTGATGGATTGTAGATTAAATCGTGTAATTGTAATGTTATTATCAGCACTAGCTTTATGGAATTTGGGAATGTTAACTTTACTGAACAAACCTGTAAAAATTCTAGTTTTTTGAAGACGGTAAACATGCACATTCTATTGGAATTTTGCCCTGCCTCAACCTTGTTCTTTGATGCACAATTTTTCCTGCATAAATTCTATAGCCACTTTCACAAAAGATTCACTAAGAAGCCTTTTCCCTGTTTTGCTGAAGTGTAAACCTTGTGCGGTATGAAGTTTGCATTGAAGCTGTTTACCAATTTCACGTGTTGATATTTGAGACTGTCAAGTGCAAAAATAGTCTTATATGCTGCGTGCAGAGTAAAACTTGTCTTATCCAACACTTGTTTCAGTACAATTGTGCTTTATGAAGAGTAAAACTTGTTTCAGTACAATTGTGCTTTATGAAGAGTAAAACTTGTTTCAGTACAATTGTGCTTTATGAAGAGTAAAACTTGTTTCAGTACAATTGATCTTTATGAAGAGTAAAACTTGTTTCAGTACAATTGATCTTTATGAAGAGTAAAACTTGTTTCAGTACAATTGTGCTTTATGAAGAGTAAAACTTGTTTCAGTACAATTGTGCTTTATGAAGAGTAAAACTTGTTTCAGTACAATTGTGCTTTATGAAGAGTAAAACTTGTTTCAGTACAATTGATCTTTATGAAGAGTAAAACTTGTTTCAGTACAATTGTGCTTTATGAAGAGTAAAACTTGTTTCAGAACAATTGTGCTTTATGAAGAGTAAAACTTGTTTCAGTACAATTGTGCTTTATGAAGAGTAAAACTTGTCTTATCCAACACTTGTTTCAGTACAATTGTGCTTTATGAAGAGTAAATCTTGTTTCAGTACAATTGTGCTTTATGAAGAGTAAAACTTGTCTTATCCAACACTTGTTTCAGTACAATTGTGCTTTATGAAGAGTAAAACTTGTTTCAGTACAATTGCGCTTTATGAAGAGTAAAACTTGTTTCAGTACAATTGTGCTTTATGAAGAGTAAAACTTGTTTCAGTAGAATTGTGCTTTATGAAGAGTAAAACTTGTCTTATCAAACACTTGTTTCAGTACAATTGTGCTTTATGAAGAGTAAAACTTGTTTCAGTACAATTGTGCTTTATGAAGAGTAAAACTTGTGTTAACCAATACTTGTTTCAGTACAGCTGTGGTGTTTGAAGAGTAAAACTTGTCTTATCCAATACTTGTTTCAGTACAGCTGTGGTGTTTGAAGAGTAAACCTTGCCTTATTCATTACTTGTTTCAGTACAGCTGTGGTGTTTGAAGAGTAAAACTTGCCTTATTCAATACTTGTTTCAGTACAGCTGTGGTGTTTGAAGAGTAAAACTTGCCTTATTCATTACTTGTTTCAGTACAGCTGTGGTGTTTGAAGAGTAAAACTTGCCTTATTCAATACTTGTTTCAGTACAGCTGTGGTGTTTGAAGAGTAAAACTTGTCTTATCCAATACTTGTTTCAGTACAGCTGTGGTGTTTGAAGAGTAAAACTTGCCTTATTCGTTACTTGTTTCAGTACAGCTGTGGTGTTTGAAGAGTAAAACTTGCCTTATTCAATACTTGTTTCAGTACAGCTGTGGTGTTAGAAGAGTAAAACTTGTCTTATCCAATACTTGTTTCAGTACAATTGTGCTTTATGAAGAGTAAAACTTGTCTTATCCAATACTTGTTTCAGTACAGCTGTGGTGTTTGAAGAGTAAAACTTGCCTCATTCAATACTTGTTTCAGTACAGCTGTGGTTTTTGAAGAGTAAAACTTGCCTTATTCATTACTTGTTTCAGTACAGCTGTGGTGTTTGAAGAGTAAAACTTGCCTTATTCAATACTTGTTTCAGTACAGCTGTGGTGTTTGAAGAGTAAAACTTGTCTTATCCAATACTTGTTTCAGTACAGCTGTGGTGTTTGAAGAGTAAAACTTGTCTTATTCAATACTTGTTTCAGTACAGCTGTGGTGTTTGAAGAGTAAAACTTGTCTTATCCAATACTTGTTTCAGTACAGCTGTGGTGTTTGAAGAGTAAAACTTGTCTTATCTAATACTTGTTTCAGTACAGCTGTGGTGTTTGAAGAGTAAAACTTGCCTTATTCAATACTTGTTTCAGTACAGCTGTGGTGTTTGAAGAGTAAAACTTGTCTTATCCAATACTTGTTTCAGTACAGCTGTGGTGTTTGAAGAGTAAAACTTGTCTTATCCAATACTTGTTTCAGTACAGCTGTGGTGTTTGATGAGTAAAACTTGTCTTATCTAATACTTGTTTCAGTACAGCTGTGGTGTTTGAAGAGTAAAACTTGCCTTATTCAATACTTGTTTCAGTACAGCTGTGGTGTTTGAAGAGTAAAACTTGCCTTATTTAATACTTGTTTCAGTACAGCTGTGGTGTTTGAAGAGTAAAACTTGTCTTATCCAATACTTGTTTCAGTACAGCTGTGGTGTTTGAAGAGTAAAACTTGTCTTATCCAATACTTGTTTCAGTACAGCTATGGTGTTTGAAGAGTAAAACTTGCCTTATTCAATACTTGTTTCAGTACAGCTGTGGTGTTTGAAGAGTAAAACTTGTCTTATTCATTACTTGTTTCAGTACAGCTGTGGTGTTTGAAGAGTAAAACTTGCCTTATTCAATACTTGTTTCAGTACAGCTATGGTGTTTGAAGAGTAAAACTTGCCTTATTCAATACTTGTTTCAGTACAGCTGTGGTGTTTGAAGAGTAAAACTTGCCTTATTCATTACTTGTTTCAGTACAGCTGTGGTGTTTGAAGAGTAAAACTTGCCTTATTCAATACTTGTTTCAGTACAGCTGTGGTGTTTGAAGAGTAAAACTTGCCTTATTCAATACTTGTTTCAGTACAGCTGTGGTTTTTGAAGAGTAAAACTTGCCTTATTCAATACTTGTTTCAGTACAGCTGTGGTGTTTGAAGAGTAAAACTGGCCTTATTCAATACTTGTTTCAGTACAGCTGTGGTTTTTGAAGAGTAAAACTTGCCTTATTCAATACTTGTTTCAGTACAGCTGTGGTTTTTGAAGAGTAAAACTTGCCTTATTCAATACTTGTTTCAGTACAGCTGTGGTGTTTGAAGAGTAAAACTTGCCTTATTCAATACTTGTTTCAGTACAGCTGTGGTTTTTGAAGAGTAAAACTTGCCTTATTCAATACTTGTTTCAGTACAGCTGTGGTGTTTGAAGAGTAAAACTTGCCTTATTCAATACTTGTTTCAGTACAGCTGTGGTTTTTGAAGAGTAAAACTTGCCTTATTCAATACTTGTTTCAGTACAGCTGTGGTGTTTGAAGAGTAAAACTTGCCTTATTCAATACTTGTTTCAGTACAGCTGTGGTGTTTGAAGAGTAAAACTTGTCTTATCCAATACTTGTTTCAGTACAACTGTGCTTTATGAAGAGTAAAACTTGCCTTATTCAATACTTGTTTCAGTACAGCTGTGGTGTTTGAAGAGTAAAACTTGCCTTATTTAATACTTGTTTCAGTACAGCTGTTGTGTTTGAAGAGTAAAACTTGTCTTATCCAATACTTGTTTCAGTACAGCTGTGGTGTTTGAAGAGTAAAACGTGTCTTATCCAATACTTGTTTCAGTACAGCTATGGTGTTTGAAGAGTAAAACTTGCCTTATTCAATACTTGTTTCAGTACAGCTGTGGTGTTTGAAGAGTAAAACTTGTCTTATTCATTACTTGTTTCAGTACAGCTGTGGTGTTTGAAGAGTAAAACTTGCCTTATTCAATACTTGTTTCAGTACAGCTATGGTGTTTGAAGAGTAAAACTTGCCTTATTCAATACTTGTTTCAGTACAGCTGTGGTGTTTCAAGAGTAAAACTTGTCTTATCTAATACTTGTTTCAGTACAGCTGTGGTGTTTGAAGAGTAAAACTTGCCTTATTCAATACTTGTTTCAGTACAGCTGTGGTGTTTGAAGAGTAAAACTTGCCTTATTTAATACTTGTTTCAGTACAGCTGTTGTGTTTGAAGAGTAAAACTTGTCTTATCCAATACTTGTTTCAGTACAGCTGTGGTGTTTGAAGAGTAAAACTTGTCTTATCCAATACTTGTTTCAGTACAGCTATGGTGTTTGAAGAGTAAAACTTGCCTTATTCAATACTTGTTTCAGTACAGCTGTGGTGTTTGAAGAGTAAAACTTGTCTTATTCATTACTTGTTTCAGTACAGCTGTGGTGTTTGAAGAGTAAAACTTGCCTTATTCAATACTTGTTTCAGTACAGCTATGGTGTTTGAAGAGTAAAACTTGCCTTATTCAATACTTTTTTCAGTACAGCTGTGGTGTTTGAAGAGTAAAACTTGCCTTATTCATTACTTGTTTCAGTACAGCTGTGGTGTTTGAAGAGTAAAACTTGCCTTATTCAATACTTGTTTCAGTACAGCTGTGGTGTTTGAAGAGTAAAACTTGCCTTATTCAATACTTGTTTCAGTACAGCTGTGGTTTTTGAAGAGTAAAACTTGCCTTATTCAATACTTGTTTCAGTACAGCTGTGGTGTTTGAAGAGTAAAACTTGCCTTATTCAATACTTGTTTCAGTACAGCTGTGGTTTTTGAAGAGTAAAACTTGCCTTATTCAATACTTGTTTCAGTACAGCTGTGGTTTTTGAAGAGTAAAACTTGCCTTATTCAATACTTGTTTCAGTACAGCTGTGGTGTTTGAAGAGTAAAACTTGCCTTATTCAATACTTGTTTCAGTACAGCTGTGGTTTTTGAAGAGTAAAACTTGCCTTATTCAATACTTGTTTCAGTACAGCTGTGGTGTTTGAAGAGTAAAACTTGCCTTATTCAATACTTGTTTCAGTACAGCTGTGGTTTTTGAAGAGTAAAACTTGCCTTATTCAATACTTGTTTCAGTACAGCTGTGGTGTTTGAAGAGTAAAACTTGCCTTATTCAATACTTGTTTCAGTACAGCTGTGGTGTTTGAAGAGTAAAACTTGTCTTATCCAATACTTGTTTCAGTACAACTGTGCTTTATGAAGAGTAAAACTTGCCTTATTCAATACTTGTTTCAGTACAGCTGTGGTGTTTGAAGAGTAAAACTTGCCTTATTTAATACTTGTTTCAGTACAGCTGTGGTGTTTGAAGAGTAAAACTTGTGTTATCCAATACTTGTTTCAGTACAGCTGTGGTGTTTGAAGAGTAAAACTTGTCTTATCCAATACTTGTTTCAGTACAGCTATGGTGTTTGAAGAGTAAAACTTGCCTTATTCAATACTTGTTTCAGTACAGCTGTGGTGTTTGAAGAGTAAAACTTGTCTTATTCATTACTTGTTTCAGTACAGCTGTGGTGTTTGAAGAGTAAAACTTGCCTTATTCAATACTTGTTTCAGTACAGCTATGGTGTTTGAAGAGTAAAACTTGCCTTATTCAATACTTGTTTCAGTACAGCTGTGGTGTTTGAAGAGTAAAACTTGCCTTATTCATTACTTGTTTCAGTACAGCTGTGGTGTTTGAAGAGTAAAACTTGCCTTATTCAATACTTGTTTCAGTATAGCTGTGGTGTTTGAAGAGTAAAACTTGCCTTATTCAATACTTGTTTCAGTACGGCTGTGGTTTTTGAAGAGTAAAACTTGCCTTATTCAATACTTGTTTCAGTACAGCTGTGGTGTTTGAAGAGTAAAACTTGCCTTATTCAATACTTGTTTCAGTACAGCTGTGGTGTTTGAAGAGTAAAACTTGTCTTATCCAATACTTGTTTCAGTACAACTGTGGTGTTTGAAGAGTAAAACTTGCCTTATTCAATACTTGTTTCAGTACAACTGTGCTTTATGAAGAGTAAAACTTGCCTTATTCAATACTTGTTTCAGTACAGCTGTGGTGTTTGAAGAGTAAAACTTGTCTTATCCAATACTTGTTTCAGTACAGCTGTGGTTTCTGAAGAGTAAAACTTGCCTTATCCAATACTTGTTTCAGTACAGCTGTGGTGTTTGAAGAGTAAAACTTGCCTTATTCAATACTTGTTTCAGTACAGCTGTGGTGTTTGAAGAGTAAAACTTGCCTTATTCAATACTTGTTTCAGTACAGCTGTGGTGTTTGAAGAGTAAAACTTGTCTTATCCAATACTTGTTTCAGTACAGCTGTGGTGTTTGAAGAGTAAAACTTGTCTTATCCAATACTTGTTTCAGTACAGCTGTGGTGTTTGAAGAGTAAAACTTGCCTTATTCAATACTTGTTTCAGTACAGCTGTGGTGTTTGAAGAGTAAAACCTGCCTTATTCAATACTTGTTTCAGTACAGCTGTGGTGTTTGAAGAGTAAAACTTGTCTTATCCAATACTTGTTTCAGTACAGTTGTGGTGTTTGAAGAGTAAAACTTGCCTTATTCAATAGTTGTTTCAGTACAGTTGTGGTGTTTGAAGAGTAAAACTTGCCTTATTCAATACTTGTTTCAGTACAGTTGTGGTGTTTGAAGAGTAAAACTTGCCTTATCCAATACTTGTTTCAGTACAGCTGTGGTGTTTGAAGAGTAAAACCTGCCTTATTCAATACTTGTTTCAGTACAGCTGTGGTGTTTGAAGAGTAAAACTTGTCTTATCCAATACTTGTTTCAGTACAGTTGTGGTGTTTGAAGAGTAAAACTTGCCTTATTCAATACTTGTTTCAGTACAGCTGTGGTGTTAGAAGAGTAAAACTTGCCTTATTCAATACTTGTTTCAGTACAGCTGTGGTGTTTGAAGAGTAAAACTTGCCTTATTCAATACTTGTTTCAGTACAGTTGTGGTGTTTGAAGAGTAAAACTTGCCTTATCCAATACTTGTTTCAGTACAGCTGTGGTGTTTGAAGAGTAAAACTTGCCTTATTCAATACTTGTTTCAGTACAGTTGTGGTGTTTGAAGAGTAAAACTTGTCTTATCCAATACTTGTTTCAGTACAGCTGTGGTGTTTGAAGAGTAAAACGTGCCTTATTCAATACTTGTTTCAGTACAGCTGTGGTGTTTGAAGAGTAAAACTTGCCTTATTCAATACTTGTTTCAGTACAGCTGTGGTGTTCGAAGAGTAAAACTTGTCTTAACCAATACTTGTTTCAGTACAGCTGTGGTGTTTGAAGAGTAAAACTTGTCTTATCCAATACTTGTTTCAGTACAGCTGTGGTGTTTGAAGAGTAAAACTTGTCTTATTCAATACTTGTTTCAGTACAGCTGTGGTGTTTGAAGAGTAAAACTTGCCTTATTCAATACTTGTTTCAGTACAGCTGTGGTGTTTGAAGAGTAAAACTTGTCTTATCCAATACTTGTTTCAGTACAGCTGTGGTGTTTGAAGAGTAAAACTTGCCTTATTCAATACTTGTTTCAGTACAGCTGTGGTGTTTGAAGAGTAAAACTTGTCTTATCCAATACTTGTTTCAGTACAGCTGTGGTGTTTGAAGAGTAAAACTTGTCTTATCCAATACTTGTTTCAGTGCAACTGTGGTGTTTGAAGAGTAAAACTCGCCTTATCCAGCACTAAGAAATATAGCAGTTTCACTTCTGTTTCAACACATTGGTAGTCCTGTGTGATTTCAACTGCTTTTAGTTTAGTTTTGACTAGTCTAAGGTGCAGACATGTTATTATGGAGTCCTCTGATACCCTGAAGTTGGTGGAAAGGGTAGAGCTAGGAAATGGACATCCCATGTATCGAAACATAAAAGAGAAAAGAGGTAAAGGTATGTATGTTTTAACTACAATTAAGTAGTATTGTTCTATTGTTGACAGATATGACTCATATAGTAATAAGCAGATGTTTTTACAATACAGTAACTTGACACAGAAGGATATAATGAAATTCCACAAGGCTTTCTACAGCTGTAGCTCTAAAATTAAACAAGACCGTGTTATACTGACTTACTGTTCAACTGATATACCTGAATGGCAGCGTGCAGTCAAAGACAATTCTCAGAAGGGTTTTACAACAAAGTATCATGTGAAACATGTACTAGGTCTGCCAGTTCAGGTGTGTCAGAAAACTTTTCTGGACATATCAAAAGACAACTTGAAACTGGAGTGGCCCCAAATTAATTCTGAGTTGGAGACTGGGTGTCACAAAAAAAATAGTAATAAGAGAGAATCTATAATTAAGTTCATACAGAAGGTTAAAGTACTTGATGTCCATTATTGTAGAAGAAAAACATCAACACTGCATTACTTACCAAGGGAATTAAGCATTAATAAAATGAGACGTGTATATACATATATAATGCAGAAGCATCTACGACTTTCTTTCGTAATATTTTTAATGAAAAATTTAATATAGGCTTCAAAAGTCCTATTTCTGATGTATGCTCACTTTGTCTTTCTTATAAAAAGAAAACAAAATTGGAAACAAATAAAACTAAACGTTCTGATTTTCTGATAGCTAAACGAATACATAAACTTAGAGCTAAGGCATATTTTGATCTCCTGAAGAAGATGTTAAAGTAGCAACATTTTCATTTGACTGTCAGAAAAACATGGTACTGTCAAAAGTACAGGATCAAGCAGTTGTACATGTGTAACTTCTCCATTGTGCAGGGTTCATCCAAGACAACACTGACAAAACAGCATGTTTGTAATTTTGTTTGGACAGAAAATGAGGTCCTGAAGCTTCAAACGAAATTGTGTCAGCAGTATCTAGTCATTTGTGCAAATCTGATTTTTCTGGGGTTAAAAAAGTTAGGCTATTTGCAGATGGCTGCTGTGGGCAAAATAAAAACACCACTATGATAGCCACGTATAATAAATGGCTTGCTATTCAAGCACTGCAGAATGTAGGCGATAGAAATGATCTTTCCTATTCCTGGCCATTCATTCATTCATCCCTCCCTAATAGAGAAAGAAATAAGAATGAGAAACACTATCAGTAGGCCTGAAGAATATTTTGAAATGTATAAAAATCATGGAAAGGTAATCAGGCTAGGGATAGATGTATCTGTACAAATTTGGAAGTATGCTGCAAAGGAAACATCGAAATCACCAGAATCCTGGAATTTTAAATTAAAGGCATCTAAACATTTTATTTTACGTTTTAACTCAGGCAAAGTTCTAGTGAAAGGCGAGGCAAATTATTGGTCCAATTTGTGTGTAGGCAAGACGATTCTGAAGTGAGGCAAAACCTTAGAAATGCTTATTGCAAGGAATTTGGATGCAGGTGTAAAAGTAAAGGCGGAAAAAGCTAAAGATGTATTTAAAAAAAATTTGGTGATAACTGGGAAGAAAATGAAAGCCTGTATTTTACAAGAATTTAATATCTAAAAACAATATTGCCAATGACGATAAAGAAGTAGATGCTGTTTGTGAGTGTTTCTTGGATAGTGAGGAAGGAGAACTTAGAATTTGATATGTTTGTTTTTGAACATTAGTTATTAATATTACATTTTAAACATAATATGTCAATTTTACAAGTCATAAGATGTATGTGATATAAAAAGTGACCAAAATATGAAAGGAGTGATTCATTGTTATTCTTATGCGAAATAGGTTAAAATTTAGTTTTTTTTTTTTAACTAAAATGAAATCAGAAATGGTTATAATTATATTAACATTGTCAAACACAAATATTGAGAAGTAAATCAAAAATGTTTGCACTTAATTCTAATTTAGTATTGTGTTTCTACCAAAACTCGCCAAATCCACTACCGTTGTGTGCAAAACTTGCCTTATCCAAAATTAAATATTATTTGAGACTGATTTTCAAGAGAATACAAGCATCTTTAAGGGTCTAGTACGGACATTATTACATTAAAAGAATTTTCAAATGTTCTGCTGTTTGCCTAATTTTAGTTTTTCATGTTTTCGGAAAATTCGTTTTACCTGGATAAGGGGAGTTTTGCACTTAACAGCCTCATTTCTTGCACATTTCACTTATGAACAAGTTTACAACTGATGTGCATTGATTTTCCCAGGAGTTTGGATGTAGATCACACCTGCATGGTAGCTTCACCACAATCACATTCGTATTTTCTAGTTTATTTAGCGCTCTTTCTAGGTTAGGTACTAAATTTTCTGGTTCGCTGTTTGCGATGTCATTACATCCACCTAATATTACTACACAGTCGTCTTTTGTGCATTTGGAGCACTTTGCTTCGATAGTTTTTGTTACTTCTTCAAGTTTTGCTCCCAGTTTCACTAATGCACCATTCCTTCCAATGTTTCTGCAAGACCTCTGCCATGGCTATCAGTAAGTAGCAGAACTTTCCCATGTGATTTCTTCAGATGGTTCTCATGTTGATGTTCTGATAGGCTTTCCTTGCTGTTTCCAAGGGTGCATATTTATTGGAGAAATTATAATTAGCCGACAGTGAAGTATTCCTTTCCTGCTTGTTTACCGTTTTATGTTCCAACCATTATTACATGGTTCTACATTATGGTTTCCATCTTTAATCGTTGCAAGCCTATAATTTTTCTTCTTTTAGCTTTTCAATTTCATTAATTGCATGCTGCAAGTCTTTTTGCATTACCTCAATGACTTTCTGTGGTGAAGCTATGGTAGCTTTGTCCCTCAATGCGTGTGTGGAGTTGTTTCTGCCTGTTACACTGATTTTATTTGCTAATAGTGTGCTATGAGATGGAGTATTTTGTTCATCTTCATCTCCTGCTCCATTTTCTTGAGTTTCATTTCAATTTCTTAATTTATATTAACAGATATTCACGCATTTTACGGAGCTGTTACACGAAACTACACACTTGGATGCCATCTTGTCAGAAGCAGGAACTTTTAAAGCGACACAGACAGTGGTCATGAGCAGGTGAGAATACTACCAACAGAAACATGTTTCTTTCTCCTATGTACAAATGTTAAAGATTCTTGGTATTTCATATTACTGCACTGTTCATTTAATGGTAGGCAATAGTGTTGGCACTTCCAAAGCTACCATTTGTGGGTTTGTGGAAGGTTTCTAAAACAACAGTGATAATACACTTTTGTTTCAATGTAGTGTTCACAACCAGCTTTAAAACATTCTAAATGATCTTCACAACTGGATTTTTTGGTCTTGTATTTTATGTTAACATAAAACTGCTGCAGTTGCTTACTGCATCTGGGAGAAATGCATACATTGCAATTAAATTCCTTGTGGATTTTTTCCCAGGCTGCAGCATTCTCCTGTAATTTTTTTTTTGCACTTGACAATTCCTGTATACTCAGTAACTCATTCTGTAATCAACACCTTTTCAAACTGTGAAACACTAGTTCCTCTGCATCTAGATTGTAACCTCAATCAGGAAACTCACAAGGCAATAATTGTATATGAGCATAACTAATTGTTTGCTAACAAAACGAGAATGCTGTGATACATCAGTAAGAGCTCAGAAGCTGTGTAGTTAGGTCACCGCCTTGTCAAAAGTTGTTTGCAGCTGTCATATGCCCAGATGTTAGCTAACAATTCGCTGCAAACACTTGATGAAACAGAGTAGTTTTAACATTGATTCATGAAAATGGCTGTTAAGGGTTTCTGGATAATGTTAAATTTCTAGTAAACAACTGCAAGAAGAACTTAACACAGTGAAACCAACATTAAACATTTGGAATGCCACTCACACACAAAACTACATCAAAGCCAGTGGTTTTAATCCTAGACAACATAAACATGCAATAATCAACAGAGTGGGATACAAGGAGCCTACAGAAATTTTAAAGACAGCAGAATGTAATGGTTTTACCAAAGAAATAATAAAAAGAAAATCCAACGACATAAGCACTTGGAAGAAATGGCAATGCTCAAAAAAGAAAAGCCTGATATGCAGTATAGAAAATTTACCTCCCATTCAATAGCTGTGCACAAATTTAAAAAACACCACCACCTCAGAATAGACCATCTTTAAGGAACTACTTAATTAAATAAAATAAATTAGACGAACCTAGAGGTATATCAAATTAACTGTTTGTGGCTGATCATTTCTGAAAAACTGGCTACAAATTAATGGAGAAATTATATTCTTAAAGACCCCCAGAAATGCTAAACAAATGGAGGTCTGGGAGAAGATCTTTATTTATAAGCATGAAGGATGTGTGAAGAAGTTCGAGATTCCTAATGATGTCAACGCAAAACTGTTCCAACTTACGCTGCCAGAGGATACACCTTTGACAATCTAGACAAGGTGCTACAAAAACATGTTCCAACATTATGTGTAAGTGAAATCCATGGAATTCAAAACCTTAAATGTTTAACTATATAAAATTACAACTTGCAGGTTATATATTTCTAAACGCTTTAACAGAGGGATGTTTGACTAGTTTCAATATAAAACTTGCTTTTTGCAAACAAAGTCTACATTCTTCAATGTATGCAAGGCCGTAATTTCTTTTGTCAAAATATTAGTAACTCTCATTGATATTTGAAAAGAAGCTAGAAACAGTGATGTGTATTGAATTTAAAGGCGAGTCGGAATTGCTACACTAACATCACTTAAGTTTACTCACTTAACATGTTTTGGGAAACGGTTGTTCCCATCCTCAGAAGCTAATCCAACTGGCCCGTGTTGTTTGGTGTTTGGACTGGATACTGTGGTGGTGAAATGTACTTCCAGAGAGGATTTGATGGCGGCAAATCAAAATTCATTAGATGTGTGTTGTGTTTTAGAATAGTGATCTTCTCCCATTCATCTAATTCGGCTGCAAATTTGGCTGGTTTGACTAATGTAATATTGGATTTGATGTTGTGATTAGTGATCCAAAAATGGTGTGAAACTGCAGATTTGTCCATTTGTTTGTATTTGATACATCTCATGTGCTCCTTTATCCTAGTTTCTAGGTTTCTTTTTGCCTTACCTATATATACTTTATTGCAATCTGAACAATTGTTTTGTAGACTCACCAGCTTTTTTTGTCTTGTGGAATGGGGGTCTTTTAACTTGTTACAAACTAATTTCTCTATATTATTTAAAGGTGAGTCGAAATTGTAACACTAACATCACTTAAGTTTACTCACTTAACATGTTTCGGGAAACCGTTGTTCCCATCCTCAGAAGGTTAACTCAACTGGCCCGTGTTGTTGGTGTTTCCGTTTTTTGGACTGGATCCTGTGGTGGCATCTTGTGGTGGAGAAATGTACTTCCAGAGAGGATTTGGTGGCGGCAAATCAAAATTCATTAGATGTGTGTTGTGTTTTAGAATGGTGATCTTCTCCCATGCATCTAATTCGGCTGCAAATTTGGCTGGTTTGACTTTCTAAAACACAACACACATCTAATGAATTTTGATTTGCCGCCACCAAATCCTCTCTGGAAGTACATTTCTCCACCACAAGATGCCACCACAGGATCCAGTCCAAAAAACGGAAACACCAACAACACGGGCCAGTTGAGTTAACCTTCTGAGGATGGGAACAACGGTTTCCCGAAACATGTTAAGTGAGTAAACTTAAGTGATGTTAGTGTTACAATTTCGACTCACCTTTAAATAATATCAATACACATCACTGTTTCTAGCTTCTTTTCATTACAATACATACGTAATTTCTCTATGTTAAATTTGTTCTGTGGGGCTAGGCTGATGTAGTGTTTCATGAAAATCTTCTTAAATTTGTGATATGTTCCTAGGTGGTATGTGAATTTCTTGAACTTTAGTTGTTTATCTTGCTGGCTGAGATTTGTTGTGTTTTTGATGTGTTTCTGTTGTTTGAATCAAATTTAAGAAGATTTTCATGAAACACTACATCAGCCTAGCCCCACAGAACAAATTTAACATAGAGAAATTAGTTTGTAACAAGTTAGAAGACCCCATTCCACAAGACAAAAAAAAGCTGGAGTCTACAAAACAATTGTTCAGATTGCAATAAAGTATATATAGGTAAGGCAAAAAGAAACCTAGAAACTAGGCTAAAGGAGCACATGAGATGTATCAAATACAAACAAATGGACAAATCTGCAGTTTCACACCATTTTTGGATCACTAATCACAACATCAAATCCAATATTACATTAGTCAAACCAGCCAAATTTGCAGCCGAATTAGATGCATGGGAGAAGATCACCATTCTAAAACACAACACACATCTAATGAATTTTGATTTGCCGCCATCAAATCCTCTCTGGAAGTACATTTCACCATCACAAGATGACACCACAGTATCCAGTCCAAAAAATGGAAACACCAACAACACGGGCCAGTCGGATTAGCTTCTGAGGATGGGAACAACCGTTTCCCAAAACATGTTAAATAAGTAAACTTAAGTGATGTTAGTGTAACAATTCCGACTCACCTTTAAATAAAAAATTAGTAACTCTCCTGTACTAAAATGTAGTTGTTCACCAATGGCACTGGGGATTAATTGATCTGCATCATTTTCCCTCCGGCTTCCCAATATAAAGTCTGTAAGTTATCACTTTTGAGGTCTTTGCATTTGGCGAGATGTTGTTTGTTCAGGAGGACATCATCTTCACAGAGAATGCACTTGGGTGTAGGTAGGCATCCTATCTTGTAGAGGTGTTCTGCGAGGCAATTGTGGCCAGTTGCCATTCCTAAATAAGGCCACTGCAGTCTTCCTTGACATTTTTTGTATATCAACTCTATCTTTAATATTCTTATAATCTTTATCCTTGAATTTATCTTCATCATCAAGTGTCTGTTGTCTTTTGAAATATTGTTTAATGTTATTTAATTGTCTATTTATTTCTATTTGTCCTACAGGTTTTATTTGTTGTATTGCACCTTTCTTTGCTAATTGATCTGCACGTTCATTGCCCAAAAGTCCAACATGAGCTGGGATCCACTGTGGAGCGACATGATTTCTAGTTTCAACTGCTTTAATTACGCTTCTTATTTCTTTAATATTTTATTATTGTAATTTACTATTCCATCTATGGTGATTTCAAGTCTGATAAGATGACTCTTTTTTGTTTTATGTATGGTCTATATCAAATGTTGTGTAATGTGAAGCGGTATTAGTTACCTTGTTTGTTTACCTCAGTGTTGGTGGAAGCCATTCTTGTGACGTCATACGTTGGTTGGTTCATTTGTTCTGTTTGTAGTTCCATCTGGCGTAGCAATTTGTATCAGTTTTAAATGTCCACCGGCTAGCTATCATCTGATCTGGGTAGGCATGTTTTTCTTACAGGTTGTGAAGCGGAAAGGAATCTTTTATCCAAAAATTACTAGTGAAGAAATGTGTTTTATAATGTTTTATTGTCGAACACGTGCACTAACACTTTCACAGATTTATCTAGATAATCGCCATACTGAAACTGTTTATAATAACTTATCACTTTTAACTCACGTACTTCAACTTTGTATATTTAACTTTAGAATATTTTATAAGATTTCTCGTACTTCTGCTGCGTGTAACTTATGACGAAATGAAGGACTGATTGGCGACATGTAGTGTACTGAGAATTCCGTTGAACTGCGGAATCGACGTGGAGTGTACGGAGAATTTTGTATAACTGCGGGGCGACCGACTTCGAGCCTGGCTATTTATAGGCTTGCCTTAAGATACACCTAAAGATTATAAATGAACTGCTATTGGCTAATAAAACGCGCCAACATTAGCGTCTATTTTACTATCCAATGAAAACCACTAATACATATTGATTTAGAAAATGTTCTAGAAGCTTTTTTTACCGAAAAGGCGCGAAACATTACGTAACTTCCTGGTTCCCGGTAACGATAAACAACTCATCCCCTTGCTGCAGTATTGTGTTATTGTTAACAGTTTCAATAGAGCCGTATATTATTATTTACCAATAATAATTACAATTATTAAACCTCTGAAATCAATGTTACACAAAAATACATATTCATATTAAAATAATTATTTACATTTGAGTAATTTGTGATACAAATTACCGTATCATATGCCCCACTAGAAACATAATTATAAATATTTATAACTTGTTTAGAATTTTATAATTTGTGTTTTTAGTCTCCTAAATCTTGGAACACACGCTATCACTTTCACTTTACACTTCACACGTATTTAACACACGACATGTGTTTTATCTCGCCACTACTTACTGGCTCTGGTTTAATTAATTTAGATATTAGTCTGATATCACAAAATTTTTTTTTATAGCAAATACTATACCCTAAACTATTTAATCACTGCTACCAAATTGTTTACTTTAAGCTGTTGACAAAAATTTATACATTTAAGATTTTTGTAATCATTACACATATTTACAAAAATATTCACCCTCTACACAAATATATTGATATCTCCTAAATCTAGACACTGTTTCACCTTTTCTGTTTGCTACATAAATATTTGTTTTTAATTATATTTACCAAAAAAAAATTTTTTTTTTTATTATGAATTTATTATTATTTTAACAATACTTTTGGAATTGTATTTACGTACTTTTAATTTAATATCATATTAAGTTTCAATCTTTGCATTCTTAATTTTTAAATCTTGGAATTGTATTTACGTACTTTTAATTTAATATCATCTTAAGTTTCAATCATTGCATTCTTAATTTTCAAATATTGTTACAGATACTAAAAATTTAATTATTTATTTATTTTTTTTTTTTAAATATTTCTTCTTTTTTTTTTTTTTTTTTTTTTTTATAATTTATTTCTCTTTTCAAATGACACATAAATAATTAACCCTCTTACGTTCCAATACATTTCTCTGCAAGTCATCTTTAACTATCCAGCATTTACTTTACATCACATTGCTATTTACCCTCCTGGATCAAATTGTATGTGGCTAAACATTACTCGTAGCCGTAACCTAACCTTCAAATTGTTGTTCATGAATAACCTCTTGTATTCATATGAAATTTCATCTCCTGATAACATTTGAAAACAATCTACAGTTTCTTGAACAATACATCTTTTAACAATTGTCATTTTCAATTCTTCTGCTATCATTTTAATTTGAGAATACTCTGACAAATCTGTACTAAACTGTACTGGACTGGAGTTTTCATTTTGAACATATTGGTACAATTTATTTCTTTGCATTTCTGATTCTTTTTGCATTTCTGATATCTCCGCTCTGAAATTGACTTGCGCCTGATTTACATCTACATTCCTAACCTCTTTCATCTCTCTTAGCTCACTTGAAATATTACTCACTTGACTTCCTAACTCTGTACATTCTACATTAACCTCACTTTTAGTATTAACCTCACTTTCTTTGTTACCTATTTCCATGTTCATGTCTAACATTTTCTTTGAAACTTCTCCTATCTCACTTACTATTACTTCCTCATTTTCATCTCTCATTTCTGGCATACTACTATCTAGCTTCATAACTTTCTTTTCAATTTCTTCACTGCTTTGATCTACTGTTTGCTCTAATTTCTCATTCCTCCTACCAATATTTTCAATTGATTTCCTGTTTTGTTCTAAGCTTTTACCAATATCTTCTCTTAACTCCCTATGACTCTTTTGCATATCTTCCCTGTTTTGATCTATTTTCTTTTCTAATTTCTCATTATTCTTACAAATTTCTTCCCTTAATTGATCTGTAATACTCTTACTAATATCTTCCCTCAATTCTTTATTATTCATTTCCATTTTCTGAGTTAGTTTTTGTTCTAATTTCTCATTACTCTTACTACTATCTTCCCTTAATTCTTCCCTCAATTCCCTCTTCATATTTCTCAGCATTTCCATCATCACAATAGTATCAAGATTAACATTTCCTGCTATTCTATTCTTACTTACTGCACTAACATTTCCTCCCTCCAATATTACATTGTTTGAGCTTTTTTTTGTAACCTGTATTGACTTACAGCTAACTGTTACACTATCTCCCTCCATCATTGTTTCTTCTGTATTACTTGCAGCCATTGTTTTTCGTTTTCTAAAAAAAAATTACTATATTCTGACCTTTTGTGACGCTGTCTGCTGATGTAGCCTTGATGTCCAGCGTTCTGCCCCACTCTCCTAGATTTGTATGTCGCTTCTGCGTTGTGTTGTGATGAATCTACGTCGTTTCGATGTTTTTTGTATCCACTTATCCGCGCCGTTTGTCGCTCCTCTTGTTTCTGGAATCTGCGTCTTGTAGATCATTTTACTGCTGCTTTCGTTCCACGTCCTGATTATTCTTGTTCCTTTCCTAGTCGCTTTGCCTTCCTTTCCTGGTCACTTCGCCTTCCTTTCCTGGTCACTTCGCCTTCCTTTCCTGGTCACTTCGCCCCACGTTGGTGGCGCCAATTTGAAGCGGTATTAGTTACCTTGTTTGTTTACCTCAGTGTTGGTGGAAGCCATTCTTGTGACGTCATACGTTGGTTGGTTCATTTGTTCTGTTTGTAGTTCCATCTGGCGTAGCAATTTGTATCAGTTTTAAATGTCCACCGGCTAGCTATCATCTGATCTGGGTAGGCATGTTTTTCTTACAGGTTGTGAAGCGGAAAGGAATCTTTTATCCAAAAATTACTAGTGAAGAAATGTGTTTTATAATGTTTTATTGTCGAACACGTGCACTAACACTTTCACAGATTTATCTAGATAATCGCCATACTGAAACTGTTTATAATAACTTCTTATCACTTTTAACTCACGTACTTCAACTTTGTATATTTAACTTTAGAATATTTTATAAGATTTCTCGTACTTCTGCTGCGTGTAACTTATGACGAAATGAAGGACTGATTGGCGACATGTAGTGTACTGAGAATTCCGTTGAACTGCGGAATCGACGTGGAGTGTACGGAGAATTTTGTATAACTGCGGGGCGACCGACTTCGAGCCTGGCTATTTATAGGCTTGCCTTAAGATACACCTAAAGATTATAAATGAACTGCTATTGGCTAATAAAACGCGCCAACATTAGCATCTATTTTACTATCCAATGAAAACCACTAATACATATTGATTTAGAAAATGTTCTAGAAGCTTTTTTTACCGAAAAGGCGCGAAACATTACGTAACTTCCTGGTTCCCGGTAACGATAAACAACTCATCCCCTTGCTGCAGTATTGTGTTATTGTTAACAGTTTCAATAGAGCCGTATATTATTATTTACCAATAATAATTACAATTATTAAACCTCTGAAATCAATGTTACACAAAAATACATATTCATATTAAAATAATTATTTACATTTGAGTAATTTGTGATACAAATTACCGTATCAAATGCTGCTTTTATAGCTGTTAATTCTCCTTCATAGTGGTTTGACATATTAGATACTGTGCAGATACAGTATACTCCTGCACATGCATTTTTTTTTTTTATTGATGAGGGATCCATCTGTATATATTCGGAGCTATTGCTATGACTCTCATTTCATCTGCACATAAGCATATTTGTCAACTTGCTGAAATTGAAACCCATGAAACTTTCCCCTCATCCATTTTGCAATGACATGCGATTTAAAATGTGTAAAATCTTCAGTGCAGCAAATGTACACAAATTACATGTAAAACAAATGGAAATTCTGTTTTATAAGAATGCTTTAAGACCTGATAGTAGTGACTTCCTGGTACCACAATAAACACATATTAAAGCAAAGAACACCATTTTCTAGGCTATACACACATTTCTAGTCCATATTTTATGCTTCATAACATCAATTATAAATAAGAAGTCACAAAAATGGGAAACTTGTAGAATACGAATAAGATTTTCATGAGGGAGTTGACTTTTTAATTTACACTGCCTATTACTGCATGTTCACGCCTTAGTTACTCAAGTTCACTAGCAGTGCTATGCAACCCAGTGAAGGGGAGCCATATCATGATGGACAGACACACAAATAAGCTCTGGTCTATCACATTCAGTCTGTAATCTTATGTTACAATTTAATGATTTATCATTTTCATAGTAAAAAAACTAACTCTTTGAATCTGTCTCAATACCCCCTTTGTTGTAAAACGGCCTCTGCTCCCATGATTTTACAAGCAAATAGTAAAGGTTGGCAAGTGTGTGTGCTCAATACCAGCCATAACCTTAAATCCCGTAATATATTTTCATTTTGATTTTGCAAAATCATTTGTGAATTTTTATTATGGTTTATAAATAAAATTATCCATGCAAATTGTGAAACATGGGATCTTTCAATACAAAGAAATCAAGGACCTCTTATGGGACAAACCATGTAATGAGAATTAGTTGTCTAGTATTAGGACAAACTTACCTGGTTATAAGTACAATTTCTTTTCTTGCACTTGCCGCACTTGAGAAGATCTGTTTTAGTTCCCTGGACTGTCGCAAGCTGTGCATCGTTAATAGCCTCCTTTGTGAACTTGTCCCTCATATTTTTCATTTCATCACTTGCCATTTCCTGCAGACATGAACATTGTAACATCAGCAACAGGCTACTAATGCCACAGACATGGGCACTTGATAGCCATTCGCGCGGTGAGAAAGCTTCTTTCATGGAACAATTTTTGACAAAGAGAAGTCTCTATTGCATTTGTTTTGATGATGCCCATTTCTAAGATTACAGGTACTGTTTTAAATGTTAAACTGTTCCTGGGAGTACAATTTGGATGTTAAATTTGAGACTCTTATCACTTTGCAAAGAATTCATCCATTTCATGTACAGAGAGGTCCAAAAAATGTAATACATAGTTTGATCTCATCAATAACTTTGTAATGAATTGAGATACAAGTCTCAAATTTGGTGAAGGTGTAGCTAGGTGTCTAGGATTTAAGTGATCTTGAGCTGCTAATGTTTGTTTTGTTTATTTAGGTGATCCAAATGGCAACTACAAAGCTATCATTCGAAGAAACTGGCGTGGTCTGTCTCAAAAAGCTACAGACGTTGATTTTAGGTGCAATCCGAGAGATGTGCAAGATAGTGCCCCAACTCACTATCATCGAAATATCAGAGTACCTAGATGAAACTCTCCCTTGACAATGGACAGGCCAAAGAGGCACAATCATATATCCAGCACGGCTCCCAGACCTAATGTCTCTACACCTTTACCTCTGAGGGGATCCAAAATGATGTTTTGTATTAGGCAGAGCCACCTATACTGGTTGCACTATTAAAAAGCATTAAATTATCAATATAACGATTACAGGGTACACATTAGAGCAGCAGGATGTTTATGCCACTGGTTGACTGCTGATGGTGGCCACTTTGAGCACCTCAAGTGATTTCATAAGCAAGCTACATCTTCACCAAATGTTAGTCTTGTATCTTAGTTATTGATGATCAAACAGTGTATACATTTCTCTATACAGGGAGCTAATATTAATTACCATACTTCATAAACATAGTGCCATGTTGCTAACCAATGAAAAATGTGTTGTAACTAAACGTCACAACTCAACAAAGACATTAAGCGCACACTGAACTCAATACCTGGGAAAAGTTATTTTTGTGGAAAAATTGACCAAGTTTAATGAAGTTTGAGATCCAAATGGACCAAAATCTCATCACAAAATTCTTACAACCACCGAGAGAGGGACTAGTACTGAGCCATGATCATCAGGGGCAAACCATCCAGTCACAGAAAGGCATTCCTTAAATAGATCTAAAACTTTTAGAATACCTTAGTGCTCTATTGCATCACTCTACTCACCTCGGCTGTCATAACTGCTAACCTACTTGCAGGAATTACGCCCACAAGAAAATTCATCCTCAGCCCTGGGTTTTTGGGATCTTTCAGGTTAGACACTCTGCTTCGCACTCTGTTTTTGTAACGCATGTCTGTGTTGTGGAACTCATTGTAAATAGCCTCTTCTAGCTCTTCAGCCAACTCCTCTGGTGTAGCACAGCCTTCTGGGATTTCTGTCCATCATCATCAAACATATGAGACAAACAGATTTAAAAAATTCTGTATTGAGGACAGTTTTCTAAACAAATGAAAAGAGATTTGTTAAATATGGGTTATATACAGTAGAACACCAATTAACCATTATAATAGAGGGGGTGGGCTTGAAGGTTGACCAAAAATGACAGATAATCCATCTTACTTAATATAAACAGTACATTTAATAAGGAATTACACAAGTCCTCTGTTACATTTCTTGTATATTTACAACCAGTTTCACCTACCGATGTTAAAAATACTCTTAACAGTTTAACATTTACTGCAAATTTTAACATAATGTTGAAACTCTTGCATTTCGTCAAGTTTTTACAGCAAATTGTTAATTAACCACATGTTAACATCAAAGACACTGCGAATGCTAGCTTTTGACAAGGTGGTGACCGAATTACACAGCTTCTGAACGTGCTCTGATGCAATTTTGTTTATGTATCGCAGCACTCTCTGTATCAGTAGTAGACAACATTCACAGATAATTGCCATGTTGTCATGTGATGTTTCTGATTGAGGTTAGAATCATGGAGTCAACTGAAAATCTAGATGCAGGGGAACTAAATGTTTCACCGTTTGAAAAGCATTAATTACAGAACTGGTTATTAAGTATAGATGCATCATCAAGTGCAAAACAGCTGATGCTCTTAGATCAAAGGATAAGGATGCAGCTGGGTGAAAATTTGCGAGTAATTTAATTGGAATGAACATGTTTCTCCCAGGTCCGGTAAGCAACTGCAGCAATTTTATGCTAACCAAAAATGTGAGGTGCAAGGAGTGTTTACATTAATTTAAAACTGGTGGTGGACAAAGGTATGTTATTGCTAATTAAGGATCAAACACACCCAAACTTAAACACTGTTTCCTTCTTGAAGCAATTGCTTTGAAAACTTTCCCAATAAACTCATAAGTGATAACTTTGAAAATAGCAGCATTGTGACCTGCCATTAGATGAAAAGCGCCAGTAACATAAAACCTCAAAGTAATTAATACTTGTAGCATAGCAGAAAGAGATATGTTTCTGTTTGTAGTTTTCTAATCTCTCATATTTACCATTAAATCATGCTCATAACCTCTTTGGAAAGTCTCTGTCACTTTAAAAATTTCTCTTTTTGCAAGTTCTGCTCTTTCATTGGGAATGACATCAGAAAACAACAAACTTGCATGAACAGCTTGGTTTGCCACAGCCATTTTCCAGTTTCTAACATTTGTTAAATGCCTTAACACAGGAGTACGGCAGTGTTAACTTAACACCGAGTTTAACATTGTTAAAGCTAACATCAGTAGGAGAAACTGGTCCTTAGAAAAAATGGCAATAAATGTGACTGTTGTCCATGGGACGGGACTGCACAGTAAGAGGTAACAGACTTTGTTCTGTAAACCAATACAAGCGCATGCATTTCTTTTTCCTCAATTTTGTAGGCACATCACTAGGCGACAACAGTACATTATGACTGATTGCATGATCACTTTGTGATTTGAAACATGGGTGAAGGCATCAGAACAACCTGTTGCTGTGCTCTGCAACATACACTTCTGTTCCATTATTTTTATAATGCACTTCACTTTTACTGAATCCATCTGTTGATATATAACAAGCTTGAACTACGTCATGCATGCAGCTATAGGCTTCATTAATTTCCAAAACCAGGGAATTTTTATTCCAGAGTACCAAATAAACAGACAATGATGTTTAATCAGCCAAGTGACAGATAATCAGAGTTTTACTGTATTCAGCATTGTATTCTATATATTCATAACATAGCCCAAATAATAGGATGAATAAACAAATCAGAATAAAAAGAATATATAAATAAATGTTACATTCACATAACTTCCTCTACCCATTCAATAACATATTGTTACAAAAGCTTATTTTTCTATTCACTTCATATTAATCGGGATGAACATTTGTAGAAACGGCTTATTACATTTTCCTTCATGGATACAATGGAAATAGGGGAATACAGTGCCTCAAGTGACAGTTAAATTGTTTAAAAGCAGGTCAGTATGTGATGGTTTGAATTCTGTTCTCTTTGTATGACCAGGAGAAAGAGAAAAAGAAAAAGAAATAATGACTTTGCATTTGAGAAAAGTATTTGAAAATTCAAACCATTAACAAGGAATATCTCTCAGAAGATTTTCTGTATGGTTAACCAATTATAGAAAATACCTTTCGAATGAAGGACTTCAGAGGCTAATTCCAGAAAATTCAATATATACATTTAATTTGTCATGAAAATATCTTAAACATATGGTATTTTAATAAAAATTACTAAAAGTCATTTTTGAGAAAATGAAAATGTTCATAAAATTTTCGGTAAATGGTAGTTTGGTAGGAGGGATTTTCTTGAAAATCTTTGTGTTACGTCCTTGGAAGATGCTCAACATAAATATCAAGTTTGGTATTTAACAGACATTTTGTTTTTGAGTTATCTCTCACATGGAGTCTCGCCATGTTTATTTCTGGTGAAGTAACAAGTTTGTAAGAAATCTTACACAGTGAGTGAAATAACTGGACAAAGTTCACTGAACTTTTTTCCCTTTGTGTATTTATAAGCTTAGATACCTCCTGGTGATGCTATGTTAGAGAAAGAATAAGAAACATGAAATTATGGGGACAGATTTTGGGGAATGATTGTTGGCATAAAAAGGTTTACAAAAATCTGATATGTTGCATTCACATGGCTTTCTCTATCGACTCTTCTACAAACTTTTCTTACAAGAGCTTCATTCATTCATTCATTCATTTATTTTCATCCTTTTACATATGTTTAAAGGACACGTCAGTATAATCTATTTACATTATATACAAAGTTTTACATTATTTTTCCATATTTGAACTCCTCTATACTGTAAAATGCATTTTCAATTACAGTGGAATCTCGTTAGCACGTTCCTCATTAACACGTTTTCCCGTGTATTGCGTTGAATTATAAAAGTCCCGGCACAAAATGCATCAAATGCATTAATAACGTTCGTTTAGTACGTTTTCTCGCTCCCGCTTACTACGTTCGAAGTTTGATGCCTTCATTCGCTATAAAAGTAACGGTCCAGCGGGAGTAGATTTACTACATTCAAAGTTAGACGTTCTCATTCGCTACTTTGGTCAAACCAGGCGGGGTGGAACCGGCAGCCAATACCATGCATGTACGTATTTGTGGGACGCGTTTTGTGTGTGTGTGTGGGGGGGGGGGATGCTTTAGTGACGCTCTTTGGTGTTCTGCGGTGACGCTTTAGTTTAACAGTGGCTTGGTGTGGTTAGTTTATGCTGTTGAGTGTTGATGAAACGTAAAAGTATTTTAACTTTTTTGTTCGCAATGGAGAAAAAGAAAGTGCGGCAAATAACCAACAGTGAAAAATTGAAAATCCTTGAGGAAGTAGATCGCAATCCAAATATGAAACGTGTGGATATAGCGCGGAAGTTAAACATTCCTCCGTCAACCTTAAACACAATTGTTAGCAAACGTAAACTAATTGAAACTGCTTTTGAAGAAGGAAAAAATGCTAAAAGAAAACGTAATCGCCCTGGCCAGTTTCCAGAATTAGAAGATGTTCTGCTAAAGTGGTTTACACAAGCTAGAGCTTCAAATGTGCCAATAGACGGTACTGTGGCATAATTCGGTGCATGAAACATGCGTATCGTAAGAGGCTGGTACAGAGAAGGTTGGCTGCACTGAAATCGACGACAAGAAAAATCACCGTCTTAGATGCCATGCATTTTATTAGAACTGGTTGGGATTGTGTGACGCAAGATACCATTAGGAACTGCTTTAATAAAGCCGGTTTTTGCCGAGTTCTTGGTGATGAAATTACGCAGGAAGACGAGTTTTCCGAGAGTGAAGAATGGCGCCAAATAGCAGACGATGCCGGCGTGTCTTTCGAAAACTATGTAAACATTGACAATGAAATTCCAGTGTGTGAAACAGCGACGATAGATGAAATACTTGAACAAGTGAAAGATGAACCAGATCCTGAGCCAGTACCTACAGTGTCAGAAGCCATGCAGGCAATGGACATAGTGAAGCGATATGTGTGCAGTTTCGAAGTTGATGATGATGTAATGACTTTACTAAACAAGATGGACAGTAAAATTTTGGCATTAAAACCAACAAAGCAATCAACTATCGATATGTATTTCAAACCAATGTAAATAGTGTCTATATTTCACATCCGTTTTTGAGGTAAGATGTATTATTAGATTTTATTACATAAATATGTTCTTAAGTTGCAGATTATGTATTTTCGTTAACACGTTTTCCCGTCTATGACGTCCAAATCCTTGGGTCCCCGCAAAAACGTACTAACGAGATTTTACTGTAAATATGTTTTTATGGCTTTCACCGTTTTTAATGTTTGATTTATATTCTTTATTTCATTTGGTAGTTTATTGAACAATTCACTTCCTATGGTTTCTGTTGAACGATTATTCAAGGTCCCCCTTAGGGTCGTTCTGAAATAATCCATATTATTTCTTAATCCATAGGAATGTATATTACAATTTTTGTCATGTCTTTTATGTACAATAACTTTTATGCTTTCATAAATATATATGCATGGAGCAGTTAATATTTTTAGGCTCTTAAACAAACTTCTGCATGTTTCTTTATTTTTCATCCTACCAATTATTCTGATAGCTTTTTTCTGCAATTTTAGCACTTTTTCCATTTCTCTATAAGTAATATTCCCCCACAGCGTAATACCATAACTAATATGCGAATATATTAATGCATAGTAAACCTGTATCATCGTTTTACTATCCATTGTCTTACTAATCTGTCTCATTACATATATACCTTTATTTATTTTTTTGGTAATATGGTCTACATGTGCTTTCCAGTTTAAATTTTTGTCAATTATCATTCCAAGGAAGTTTGTACTATTTATTTGATCTATATTTACACCATCTATTGTTAGATTTACATTTTTGAGGTTTCGATTCGTTAATTCGAAATGTATGCATGCTGTCTTTTTTACATTTATTACCATATCTAGACTAGAACAATATTCTTTTATGAATTTTAGAATTGAGTTTGCCCTATTTTCTACATCTTGTATTTTCTGTCCCCTAATTATAACCGTCATGTCATCCGCATATCCAATTGCTATTTCTCCCTTAGATTCTATTAATTCATATATTTCATTAATGTATATTAAGAACAAAAAGGGTCCTAATTTTGAGCCTTGCAGAACTCCCTGTTGAACCTTTTTAAAGTCTGATTTTATCTTTTCTCTCACACCTTTAGCATTTAAATTACTTATTTCCACACACTGTGTTCTGTTTTCTAAATATGTTAGTACCCAATCTAGAGCCAGGCCGCGAATTCCACATTTTTCTAATTTGTATATCAATGTTTTTATATTCATACAATCGAAGGCTTTCGATAAATCTATAAAAATAGCCATCACAGATTCATGTTTATTTATTGCTTTTATTATAACATTGTTTGCCTTTTGTATGGCGTCTATTGTAGACTTATGTTTTTGAAAACCATATTGCCATTTTGATATAAGTTTTAGTTTCTTTACATAATTTTGTAATTGTTTTAAATATAATCCTTCCATTAATTTTGAGAAGGCTGAGCACAAGGTGATTGGTCTATAGCTTTCTGCCTCTTTCTTATTCCCTTTTGGTTTAAGTATTGGTTTAACAACTACTTGTTTTAGTGTATCAGGAAAGACTCCTTGCATTAATGATGCATTTGTAATGTGTGTTACAATGTCAACAATTTCGTTTTTAATCTGTTTTAGTAATTCATTTGAGACTCCATCCAGTCCACTTGATTTCTTAGATTTTAGCTTTTTTATCTTGCTTAGTACGCTTTCTTCTGTCACTTCTGAGACTACCATAGTGTTTAATTGACCTGCTCTTTTAGATAAATAATTATTTTTATTTGTCACACTTTTATTTAAATTTAATCGTGTGGCTACATTTACATAGTGCTCATTGAATATTTCCCCGATTTTTCTTGGATCTTTTATGTCATTGTCATTACTTAGTATCACTATGTTTTCTGCATTTTTATTTTTTCCTTCCTTTTGGATTTTATTTACGATGCCCCATATTGTTTTTGTTTTATTGTCGGCTTTCTGTATGAGTTCTCTGTTATATTTCATTTTTGCATTTTCTACTACGTTTTTAAAAATATTGTTATAATTTTTTATATACTCCACGGATCGGTCATTCATATTTGGGTGCTTTATTGAGTTCAGAAATTTGACTCTTTTCCACGAGATCTCTATCCCCTTTGTCATCCACTTCATAGATGTGTCCCCTTTATTATTTTTTATTTTGATTTTTTTTACAGGTATATAACTATTCATTCCCTTTTCTAATATTTTGATAAAGCTATTATACTTTTCGTTTACAGTCTCTACTATATATACCTCTTTCCAGCTTTGTTGTTGCAGAAAGCCTTGTAGTTTTTTTTACATTTTCATAATTTATTTGCCTTTTGTATTCAAATATGTTTGGAATAACAACTTTACTTATATTTACGTTTATAACCTGTCCAAAGTGGTCCCCTATTCCTGCTTTTACCACAGTTGATTTCCATTTGGTTTTCTCTAAGTTTATAAAAATGTTGTCTATACAAGTTCTTGATTGCTTTGTGACTCTAGTTGGCTCTTCTACCCCTATTTTTAAGTTATGCCTGTCTAGTATTTCCATTAACGCGCGTTTAGCTGTATTTTCCCTTAATAAATTGATATTTAAATCTCCCATTACAATTTTTATCTTGCTTTCCCCTACTGAATACAGCAGCTTTTCTACCTTTTCAAAAAATATCTTTAAGTCTCCAGATGGAGCTCTATACACTCCAATAAGTATAATAGTTTTTGTCTTTAAATTGATCTCCGCTGCTGCAAATTCGCATGCCGTTTCTACCGTGAATTCACTACAATCTATTTCCCTAAAACTCAGTTGATTTTCTATATATACAGCTACCCCACCACTAGCATGTTCCTGCCTGCAGTAGTGTGTTCCTAGCGTAAAACCCTGATAATTATTAGCTACTATTTCTTCCTTTTTTAGACCATGTTCTGTAAATATCATTATATTCGGTTCTAGTTCCTTTATATTTAATTCTATTAGTGCCCTTTTATTACTTATAGACTGAACATTTTGATGAAAGAAGCTTAATACCCTTGCTGCCCTGCCCCTTTCCACTAATTTTTCACCTGCGTGGGCTGACTCAGATTTATTTCTTATTATTTGTAGCTCCATTTTATCACCCTCTGAGTTTATTTTTAGTTTCTTTGCTCCATGCATATATTGATAGATAGTTTTGCCATTTTTACTTTTACAACCTACACCTAATTTACTTTTTACTATATCAGACTTTTGATACATTTATCAATTTTGTTGTCACCGTCTGTACTTAAATCTAGTTTCCCTGCACCATGCACAAATTGACTACCTTATTTATCATTTTACTCATCTCATACGAACCTTTTCTGTTTAAATGCAATCCATCCCTTCCCAGACAACTTTCATCTATAAAGCTATTTGACTCTATGTAAATAGCTTTAGTGGCTTTGCATGCCCATTTGATTTCAGTATTTATAGCCTTTATGTAGTTTTTGCTGTAATCTCTTCTTATGACTATACTACTTACTACAACTTTTGCACCTATATAACACCGTTTGGTACAAACAATCGAGTTATACACTTCGGCCATTACCTCATTTGGACTTATTCCTTTTTTTATATCGTTCGTACCTACATGCAATAACACGACTTTAACTTTACCCTTTTCACTATCACTATCACTTTTTATAATGTTGGGCATATATTCAGCCTTTACACCTCTGAAAACTTTCACATTTGCGTCTTTTCTGTTTAGATTTATATTTTTTAAGATGGAATCCCCGTATATCACAACACACTTTTCTTCTTCGTTCGCCTTCCTTCCCTCACTGTTGCATTTGTCCACTTATATTTGTTGTTTCTTTCCTCTGGATTTGCGTCTGCTTGCATCTCTTCTTCATTTAACACCTGGAACCTATTTGCGGTGTTAATGTTTTTGGTTTTAAGGGTTTCCTGCTGTTGTCTCGCTACTGCTGCATACGATACTTTATCTATTTTACTCTCTATATATGCTTCTAATTCTCCTTTTTGTGTTTTCAGATCTCGAATTTCCTCTTGTGCGTTTTTCAGATCTATTCTTCTAGTTGCTTCATGTTAATCAGATATTTTATTACACATTCCATTATAGTTACACAGGGAATACAGTGCGCTTAAGCAACAATCAAATTTCTTAAAAGCGAGTTGTTATGTGATGGCTTTGAAATTCCATGGTCTTTGCATGACCAAGAGAAAAAAAAACAAATAGCAACTTACCAGTTGAAGAAAGCATAAAGGATCTGGTAATTCAAACCAATAATAAAAAATATCTTAGAAATGCTTAATGGCACAAAATTTTAACAAAAATTGTGTGTTTTAAAGAGATCTACATTTTCTGTATAATAAGTTTTAGCCTGTCTCTTTATAGTTTACACATTATACAAAATTCACTCAGAAGATGACGATTTCACAAACTATTGCCAGTAAATTCAAGACATACATTTTGTCATGCAAATATCTCAACCATATAGTACTTCAATAAAAATTGTTAAGAGCTATTTTTGATAAAATAACATAAAAATGTTTCATGTAAAGCGTAGTTTAGGTTGGGGAGATTTTCTTGAAAATTTGCCACATTCTTGGAAGGTCCTGAACTTAAATACCAAGTTTGGTATTTTACCCTTTCACTTTTGAATTATGTTGTTGATGCACACACATAAATGAACCTTTTTCTGAACATGTATCTCCTTACTGTAGTACCTGGTAGAAGAGAAAGTAAGGATATTTACCTCCATCGCCACGAACAGCAGTTGTCAGAAGCTCACGACATTTTAGCCTAATGGCATCTGTAGTGTTAGATGCAGCTGGAGGGAACTGGGTTTGCATTTTCTTTTCCTTTTCTTTCTCTTTTGCTTCCTCTTTTGGCTTTTCTTCCTTCTCTTTGGCCTTCTTTGAACTGCTAGCTGAATCCTTGTTGTTGGGTGTATTGGAGCCTATAAAGTAGAATGTGAAGTGTTTAATCCCAATTATTTATGCTGTAAACAACAAAGGAAGTCGATATAGCAAGATCATTCTGCTAAATCTAAGCATTCTTTGACATATAGATATTCAATAAACAAAAAGAATGATTACAAACTTTAATGTGATATGTGGTTCTATGCATTACTGCCGTCAAATCAAAACCCGTAAAACTTTCCCTTGTCTAAAGTAATAATAATTTTGTAATAACATGAAATTTAATTGTGTAAAATGTTCAATGCTGATAATGTACAAAAATTCCATACAAAATAAATGTGAATTTCATTTTACAAGAATCCTTGAAGACCTGATAGTACTACTACTCTCTATCACACACGCTGAAATTCTTCCTGGTGCCATAATAAATATGTATTACAGCAAAGAAGGTAATGTTGCTCCCAAGGCCGCATAACGGCAACCTATGCAAACTTACTATAACGGAATCGTGACATAAGCATGAAGTTGGCATGAGCTATGCATAAGGGTGAGGAAGGCGGGAAATGCCATTATCCTCAAAATGACAAATTGGAATAATTATTAATTGATAATCTCTGCAATGGGTAGATTACCTTAAAATGTGAATATATTACATAAGATATGTTTATTTAATAAATAGTCATCACAGAGGCATGGGTAGTATGACAAGCTGAAATAACTATTAATTCACAACCTCCACAATCAGTAGATAACCTTAAAATGTGAAAATATTTTGTAATATAAGTCTATTTAACACATACAAAGTTGCATCATACAGTTACTTGTGCTAGTGTAATTGACAAACAGTGTGCTTTAACTATCCGACACTACTGGAAATTAATTTTTGCAAGTTGCTGAAAATTACAATACTACTTTATATGTGGATGCATAGTAATTAACAGCTGTAACAGAATGAAGCAGCTTAAATTGAATGTAGAAAAGGAATTCCATACTCCTTTCTGATTACAGTATGCCCCTTTTATGCTTCATTTTCATTGGCTCATTAATCGCATGAGGTCTCCTTCCATTTATACCTGCTACTGTTTCAGTTCTGATGTTAACAATTACCAATGTTCTCTTAATCTTAGCTAATTTCCTGGTATAGGGTTGGTACGATTGTGCGACTAATGGATGCTTTGGGAGCAACATTACCCCAAAGACCACCACTTCCTAGGCCAGATTTCTAGTTCATATTTTACACCTTGTAACATCATCTATAGACAAAAACTGTCGCAAAAAATGGGAAACACATCCTGCAACCACAGAATGCAAATAACAAACAATGACGTGAGGGAGTTACAATTCACGTCATTAAATTTTAAATTTGCATGCTATGCATTTTGTTGCAGACCCGTGAAAGGGGACCATGATCACGATGGACAGACACACAGATAAGCTCTGGCATATCATAGCACTGTATGCCATTCAATCTGAAATCTTAAGTTACAATATAATGCAATACAATTTAATGCTTTGTCATGCCCATGGTGTAAATCTGTAACTCTCTTAATCTGCCTATAAAATTGCAAAAATGCATCTTATACAGTTAAGTTGTAAAAAGGACTCTGCTCCTTTACATTTTATGGGCAAACTCTAAATGCTGGCAAATATGGGTTTTAATGCTATTCAACAAGGCTTTGTAATGTTTCACTGAGAGTTATTATTTGTAGTAATTATTTAGAGGTTTGCACACCATTCAGTTCTAAATAACCTAGCACAAATTTGTAAAATATTATTTATTATTATATATAAATAATTAAAATTAATTATATTTTATAGACCAAGCCTAGTCTATGACATGATTTTTAATATTAAAAAACTTGCAAAAGCCAAAATATTTTAACTGTTCCATGCTTAAATATAAATTCGAAAGCATAAAAACTATTGTACATAAAAGAAATTAATAGGATTCTAATACAGATACTTATAGTTTAAGAAACTACCACGACTACTTTGGAATGACACTAAGAGGAACATTAAATAATCATGCAATAGAAATGTTATTGTAGGAAAGACATTATTTAATAAATTACCAACTGAAATAAAGATGTAAAGATGAAATATATAAAACAATTTAAGATTTTGAATTGGTCACATTAACACTCATGGGTTTCGCTTGCACATATTGCTGTCAACTGGCTTGAATGACCAGGTCAAAGGTATTGTGTCCTCTGTAGACAAGGTGCTATGAAAACATGTTCCTGCATTAATGAAACCCATGTGCGTTAAGTCGACCTATTCAAAACCTTAAAGGTTTAATATTGCTTTCACTGTGTTAAGTTCTTTTTGTGCTAGAATACTTATCTGAAAACCTATCTTATAGTATAGAGGAATTTAAATATGGAACCACCAGTTAGTTGACCAGGAGCTGAGAAAGGGGACAATAGGTCCTCAAAACATGTCCTACCAATAATTTTTTTAACTTAAAGCGTTTAATAATAAAATTAAACTAGTGAATGCAGGTCTTCAACAGAAGGGACATCTGCAACATCATCTGTGAATGGGTAAGTTAATTATGATTTTTATTTACTTGTTTTCTTTCTACTTCTCCAAATTTATTTCAACCAGTCTACCACTGTATCACAAATGTGCGGAGTCAGGGTTACCACCAAATCCCCAATTCTCACTGTGGAGGGACTTGCATTAACGGAAGTTGAAAAATCTAATGTTTAAAAATAAGAGTTATAAAACTAACCTGAAAGCAATTTCTTCCAGTTCTTGATTAGCGTTTTAGACAAACTAATGACTTCATCATCTGAACTTGATTTACGTAGAGCATTCACCGTCATTCCAATGCGTGTCTTGGTCAGCACTTCAAGATTGACTGGAAGCTTCTGGAGTGCCTTCAGAAGTTCCAGTGCCTGCTCTTGCCCCTATAAATGCAGTAATTATCATATTCTGCTGGCAGATAATTAAGAAAACAATTTACACACTGGTTTATGTATAATCTGAACCAAAGTCTTCTATTTTATAAGGAATGACATTTACATGCTTCACACTATTTTTCACATGGTGATTTCTCAGACTGTATTGAGAAATTTTCACTGACAATTGAGATTTTTTTATTGTGGTACTGTAAACTTTTTCCAAATATGATTAAATATATTGAAATTAGAAGATGATGCATTTTAAGTTAAAAGGAAATCACTAATTGAACTATGCAATTTTAATTGATTTTTTTCAATGATCCCCATCATGCCCATAACCCCCCATCCAATGCTTTCCTTCTTATTTTGTGTTATACTTGACAAAATATTACATATCAATATGACAAATTAAGAACAATACAAAGATAATTTATTTAAAGGTGAGTCGGAATTGTTACACTAACATCACTTAAGTTTACTCACTTAACATGTTTCGGGAAACCGTTAAGTGATGTTAGTGTAACAATTCCGACTCACCTTTAAATAAATTCAATACACATCACTGTTTCTAGCTTCTTTTCATTACAATATCAACAAAGATAATTGTTTTTTATGGTGTCCTTCTTACATAAAACATAAAAAATCAAAGTACAAAAGCTTTAAAACTTGCCTTACATTTTTCTTGAAACTAGCTATTTCCCTGACCTTTATTTTATTTCCATGACATTCCTAAACTTTCCAAATGTGTTAAATGTGAACTACATTTTAATTAAAATTAAGTCAGTTATAAATAGGCATTCCCATTTATAGGTCTAAAAATGCATATCCTTAACATACTAACAAAATAAATAAATATGCAAAAAAGTTATTAGTAGAACCTAAAGATCAGCAGAATATTTTACAAACTTTATTTCCAGTTTCATTGTTGCTTGTAATTATTACACTTGATAATGATCCAAACACTTTCGGTGATAATAAACTTAAAAAGAATCTGATGTGTTACATTCACAAGACTTTCTCTACCCACTATTATTACTTTCTCTACTACGTATAGTAAGTACGGCAAGCAGTGTATTCCACCCAAAAATTCGATACCAAGATTTCACCAGAAATACATGTTTTGAGACCCCCTGAATCCAAAAAAAAGCATTTTTGGAAACATGTCCATCTTGTGTCTGTGAACAGCATAACTCAGAAACAAACAGTCGGATAAACACCAAACTTGGTATTTAGGTTCAGTATCTTCCAGAGATGCGACATGAAGGTTTTCAAGAAAATCCCCCCACCCCAGATTACCCTTTACATGGAACGTTTTTCGATAATTTTAATTTTCTCAAAAATGGCTCTAACGATTTTGATTAAAATATCATATGTTTAAGATATTTTCATGACAAAATGTATATCTTGAATTTTCTGGGAATGTCTCCAAAAGTATTCTTCATTGTGAACGACTTTTGCATAACTGGTAAACCATAAGAGATAGACAAAATTTTACTACACAAAAAATGTAGATCGCGTTAAAATACACAATTTATGTCATACATGTTTTTGTTGAGTGAACCATTTTCGAGATATTGCTTGTTATTCCCTTAAATTTTTCAATACTTATTTTCTCAAATGGGAATTCGTTATTCATTTTTTTGTCCTTGGATATGCAAAGAGTATTAATCTGTGGCAAAGGGAATGGCGCTGCACCTAGCAACCAGCTATTAAGAGATATGTGTGTGCTTAAAGGCTACTGAATTTCTATATTGCCCTTGTAAATATATATTTCCCTTACATCTAGAAGAAAATTAGCAATAAGATAGAGTCTGCATATGTTTATCTCGATTAACATGAAGTAGATGGAGAATAAGCGTTTGTAAAAATAGTTTGTACAAGAGTAGAGAAAGTCATGTGAGTGTAACACATCAGAATTTTTTATATAGCCTCCAGAAACAATTCTTATGAAAGCTTATTTTTGCATCTGCTTCATGTTAATTAAAATAAACCTTTGTTGAAGCAACACACTGGATACAGGAAAGTCATGTATTTAAAAACTGTGTTGCTATATGCACTCTCCTTCCACGACATTGCAAAAAACAACTGAACAGTGACAGCACTTTGCAAATGAAGTGAACTTTACAGGTTATTCCCAGAAAACTCAAGATATAAATATCTTATACATATGGCATTTTAATCAAAAATGTTTTATAATAAAATACACTGAAAACATTTGCATTTAAACAGTAGTTTGGGATGTAGGGAGTTTTTTTGTCATATCTTTTGAAGATCCTGAACTTAAATACAAAGTGTGGCATTTATCCAAGCTTTTGAATTATGCTACTCACAAACGCACAAATACCTTATTTTAAAACTGCCTTTTTTGAGGGAGAGGGTTTCACAGGCCTCAAAATAATCACCTTCAGTGAAATTTTGACATGCAACTTTTGGATGGAATAAATACTTCTTCCTCCTCCTACTATAGCTACGTAGCAGAGAAAGTAAAAATGCTTGTACAAATACCCACTTCCTAAGGAATGCAATTAAATGTATAACTTATATAAAACATTCCTTGAGATTCTTTATGGCAATAGGCGGCATGCGATCCCTGCTCAGTGCTATCATCTGCTGAAGGCCAGGGTTACAGCTGACAGACAGGTGGAATAGAGTTCCTGCAACACATCTCTTTGTCCCTGTCTTCTTCCTGCCGCTCAGTTGCCTATACGCTATGTTGTTATTGGTGAATGCAAGTGCTATCATCTGCTGTTGGCCAGGGTTACAGCTGACAGACAGGTGGAATAGAGTTCCTGCAACACTTATCTCTTTGTCCCTGTCTTCTTCCTGCCGCTCAGTTGCCTATACGCTATGTTGTTATTGGTGAATGCAAGTGCTATCATCTGCTGTTGGCCAGGGTTACAGCTGACAGACAGGTGGAATAGAGTTCCTGCAACACTTATCTCTTTGTCCCTGTCTTCTTCCTGCCGCTCAGTTGCCTATACGCTATGTTGTTATTGATGAATGCAAGTGCTATCATCTGCTGAAGGCCAGGGTTACAGCTGACAGATGGAATAGAGTTCCTGCAACACTTATCTCTTTGTCCCTGTCTTCTTCCTGCCGCTCAGTTGCCTATACGCTATGTTGTTATTGGTGAATGCAAGTGCTATCATCTGCTGTTGGCCAGGGTTACAGCTGACAGACAGGTGGAATAGAGTTCCTGCAACACTTATCTCTTTGTCCCTGTCTTCTTCCTGCCGCTCAGTTGCCTATACGCTATGTTGTTATTGGTGAATGCCAGTGCTATCATCTGCTGTTGGCCAGGGTTACAGCTGACAGACAGGTGGAATAGAGTTCCTGCAACACTTATCTCTTTGTCCCTGTCTTCTTCCTGCCGCTCAGTTGCCTATACGCTATGTTGTTATTGGTGAATGCCAGTGCTATCATCTGCTGTTGGCCAGGGTTACAGCTGACAGACAGATGGAATAGAGTTCCTGCAATACTTATCTCTTTGTCCCTGTCTTCTTCCTGCCGCTCAGTTGCCTATACGCTATGTTGTTATTGGTGAATGCAAGTGCTATCATCTGCTGTTGGCCAGGGTTACAGCTGACAGACAGGTGGAATAGAGTTCCTGCAACACTTATCTCTTTGTCCCTGTCTTCTTCCTGCCGCTCAGTTGCCTATACGCTATGTTGTTATTGGTGAATGCCAGTGCTATCATCTGCTGTTGGCCAGAGTTACAGCTGACAGACAGGTGGAATAGAGTTCCTGCAATACTTATCTCTTTGTCCCTGTCTTCTTCCTGCCGCTCAGTTGCCTATACGCTATGTTGTTATTGGTGAATGCCAGTGCTATCATCTGCTGTTGGCCAGGGTTACAGCTGACAGACAGGTGGAATAGAGTTCCTGCAATACTTATCTCTTTGTCCCTGTCTTCTTCCTGCCGCTCAGTTGCCTATACGCTATGTTGTTATTGGTGAATGCCAGTGCTATCATCTGCTGTTGGCCAGGGTTACAGCTGACAGGTGGAATAGAGTTCCTGCAACACTTATCTCTTTGTCCCTGTCTTCTTCCTGCCGCTCAGTTGCCTATACGCTATGTTGTTATTGGTGAATGAATGCAAGTGCTATCATCTGCTGATGGCCAGGGTTACAGCTGACAGACAGATGGAATAGAGTTCCTGCAATACTTATCTCTTTGTCCCTGTCTTCTTCCTGCCGCTCAGTTGCATATACGCTATGTTGTTATTGGTGAATGCAAGTGCTATCATCTGCTGATGGCCAGGGTTACAGCTGACAGATAGAATAGAGTTCCTGCAATACTTATCTCTTTGTCCCTGTCTTCTTCCTGCCGCTCAGTTGCCTATACGCTATGTTGTTATTGGTGAATGCAAGTGCTATCATCTGCTGATGGCCAGGGTTACAGCTGACAGATGGAATAGAGTTCCTGCAATACTTATCTCTTTGTCCCTGTCTTCTTCCTGCCGCTCAGTTGCCTATACGCTATGTTGTTATTGGTGAATGCAAGTGCTATCATCTGCTGATGGCCAGGGTTACAGCTGACAGATGGAATAGAGTTCCTGCAATACTTATCTCTTTGTCCCTGTCTTCTTCCTGCCGGTCAGTTGCCTATACGCTATGTTGTTATTGGTGAATGCAAGTGCTATCATCTGCTGATGGCCAGGGTTACAGCTGACAGACAGATGGAATAGAGTTCCTGCAATACTTATCTCTTTGTCCCTGTCTTCTTCCTGCCGCTCAGTTGCATATACGCTATGTTGTTATTGGTGAATGCAAGTGCTATCATCTGCTGATGGCCAGGGTTACAGCTGACAGATAGAATAGAGTTCCTGCAATACTTATCTCTTTGTCCCTGTCGTCTTCCTGCCGGTCAGTTGCCTATACGCTATGTTGTTATTGGTGAATGCAAGTGCTATCATCTGCTGATGGCCAGGGTTACAGCTGACAGATGGAATAGAGTTCCTGCAATACTTATCTCTTTGTCCCTGTCTTCTTCCTGCCGCTCAGTTGCCTATACGCTATGTTGTTATTGGTGAATGCAAGTGCTATCATCTGCTGATGGCCAGGGTTACAGCTGACAGATGGAATAGAGTTCCTGCAATACTTATCTCTTTGTCCCTGTCTTCTTCCTGCCGCTCAGTTGCCTATACGCTATGTTGTTATTGGTGAATGCAAGTGCTATCATCTGCTGATGGCCAGGGTTACAGCTGACAGATAGAATAGAGTTCCTGCAATACTTATCTCTTTGTCCCTGTCTTCTTCCTGCCGCTCAGTTGCCTATACGCTATGTTGTTATTGGTGAATGCAAGTGCTATCATCTGTTGATGGCCAGGGTTACAGCTGACAGACAGTTGGAATAGAGTTCCTGCAATACTTATCTCTTTGTCCCTGTCTTCTTCCTGCCACTCAGTTGCCTATACGCTATGTTGTTATTGGTGAATGCAAGTGCTATCATCTGCTGATGGCCAGGGTTACAGCTGACAGATGGAATAGAGTTCCTGCAATACTTATCTTTGTCCCTGTCTTCTTCCTGCCGTTCAGTTGCCTATACGCTATGTTGTTATTGGTGAATGCAAGTGCTATCATCTGCTGATGGCCAGGGTTACAGCTGACAGACAGATGGAATAGAGTTCCTGCAATACTTATCTCTTTGTCCCTGTCTTCACCCTGCTGCTCAGCTTCTCTAGGTTGTGCTGTTATTAATGCTGTCATTTGCTGTTGGACGCGGTTACAGCTGACAAACAGGCAGGTTAGAGTCGCCCGCAACACCGTGTATCTCTTTATCTTTTTTTACTGGAAAAATGCGAATCAGCTAGAGAATTTAATGTCGTGCCATGGTAGCTCAGTGGTTAGAGCAACTGGATGGAGACCGGGAAACCTGTGGTTCAAATCCTGGGTATGGCATTGAACTTTTCAGTAATCTGATTCTACCTTTCCACTATTTATCTGTATTTTCCTGTATTCTCTCTGCTGCTCAGTTGCAGATAAGGTGTGTTGGTGGCAAATTATTATTGGTGTATATCAGTGCTGTCGTTAGCCAGTGGGCAGGGTTACAGCTGACAAGATAGGTGGGTTATCTATCTCTCTCTGTTGCTCTGAGTCAGTTGCTTATAAGTTCCATTGCAGCTACATTGTTATTGGTATACGTCAATGCTGTCATTCACTGGTGGGCAGGGTTACAGTGCGACACATGGGCGGGTTAGTCACCCGCAACAGTCTTTATCTCTCTGTACCCGCCTCTCTCTGCTGCATTGCTGGTACATTGTTATTGATGTATGTCAGTCAGTCATTCACTGGTGGGCAGGGTTACAGGTGACCGATGGGTCTTTATCTCTCTGTACCCGCCTCTCTCTGCTGTGTTGTGGTACATTGTTATTGGTGTATGTCAATGCTGTCATTCACTGCTGGGCTGCGTTACAGGTGACAGATGGGCAGGTTAGTCACCCGCAACAGTCTTTATCTCTCTGTACCTGCCTCTCTCTGCTGTGTTGTGGTATATTGTTATTGGTGTATGTCAATGCTGTCATTCACTGCTGGGCTGCGTTACAGGTGACAGATGGGCAGGTTAGTCACCCGCAACAGTCTTTATCTCTCTGTACCTGCCTCTCTCTGCTGTGTTGTGGTATATTGTTATTGGTGTATGTCAATGCTGTCATTCACTGCTGGGCTGCGTTACAGGTGACAGATGGGCAGGTTAGTCACCCGCAACAGTCTTTATCTCTCTGTACCTGCCTCTCTCTGCTGTGTTGTGGTACATTGTTATTGGTGTATGTCAATGCTGTCATTCACTGCTGGGCTGCGTTACAGGTGACAGATGGGCAGGTTAGTCACCCGCAACAGTCTTTATCTCTC
This sequence comes from Deroplatys truncata, assembly GCA_030765065.1. NCBI lineage: Eukaryota > Metazoa > Arthropoda > Insecta > Mantodea > Mantidae > Deroplatys > Deroplatys truncata. The sequence continues at coordinate 261,407,735 of CM060984.1, forward strand.
TGTACCTGCCTCTCTCTGCTGTGTTGTGGTACATTGTTATTGGTGTATGTCAATGCTGTCATTCACTGCTGGGCTGCGTTACAGGTGACAGATGGGCAGGTTAGTCACCCGCAACAGTCTTTATCTCTCTGTACCTGCCTCTCTCTGCTGTGTTGTGGTACATTGTTATTGGTGTATGTCAATGCTGTCATTCACTGCTGGGCTGCGTTACAGGTGACAGATGGGCAGGTTAGTCACCCGCAACAGTCTTTATCTCTCTGTACCTGCCTCTCTCTGCTGTGTTGTGGTACATTGTTATTGGTGTATGTCAATGCTGTCATTCACTGCTGGGCTGCGTTACAGGTGACAGATGGGCAGGTTAGTCACCCGCAACAGTCTTTATCTCTCTGTACCTGCCTCTCTCTGCTGTGTTGTGGTATATTGTTATTGGTGTATGTCAATGCTGTCATTCACTGCTGGGCTGCGTTACAGGTGACAGATGGGCAGGTTAGTCACCCGCAACAGTCTTTATCTCTCTGTACCTGCCTCTCTCTGCTGTGTTGTGGTACATTGTTATTGGTGTATGTCAATGCTGTCATTCACTGCTGGGCTGCGTTACAGGTGACAGATGGGCAGGTTAGTCACCCGCAACAGTCTTTATCTCTCTGTACCTGCCTCTCTCTGCTGTGTTGTGGTACATTGTTATTGGTGTATGTCAATGCTGTCATTCACTGGTGGGCAGGGTTACAGGTGACCGATGGGTCTTTATCTCTCTGTACCTGCCTCTCTCTGCTGTGTTGTGGTACATTGTTATTGGTGTATGTCAATGCTGTCATTTACTGCTGGGCAGGGTTACAGGTGACAGATGGGTGGGTTAGTCACCCGCAGCAGTATTTATCTCTCTGTACCCGCATCTCTCTGCTGTGTTGTGGTATATTGTTATTGGTGTATGTCAATGCTGTCATTTACTGCTGGGCAGGGTTACAGGTGACAGATGGGTGGGTTAGTCACCCGCAACAGTATTTATCTCTCTGTACCCGCATCTCTCTGCTGTGTTGTGGTACATTGTTATTGGTGTATGTCAATGTTGTCATTTACTGTTGGGCAGGTTTGCAGGCAACAGATGGGCGGGTTAGTCACCCGCAGCAGTATTTATCTCTCTGTACCCGCCTCTCTCTGCTGTGTTGTGGTACGCTGTTATTGGTGTATGTCAATGCTGTCATTCACTGCTGGGCAGGTTTGCAGGCAACAGATGGGTGGGTTAGTCACCCGCAACAGTATTTATCTCTCTGTACCCGCATCTCTCTGCTGTGTTGTGGTACATTGTTATTGGTGTATGTCAATGCTGTCATTCACTGCTGGGCAGGTTTGCAGGCAACAGATGGGTGGGTTAGTCACCCGCAGCAGTATTTATCTCTCTGTACCCGCCTCTCTCTGCTGTGTTGTGGTACATTGTTATTGGTGTATGTCAATGTTGTCATTTACTGTTGGGCAGGTTTGCAGGCAACAGATGGGTGGGTTAGTCACCCGCAGCAGTATTTATCTCTCTGTACCTGCCTCTCTCTGCTGTGTTGTGGTACATTGTTATTGGTGTATGTCAATGCTGTCATTCACTGCTGGGCAGGGTTACAGGTGACAGATGGGCGGGTTAGTCACCCGCAGCAGTATTTATCTCTCTGTACCCGCATCTCTCTGCTGTGTTGTGGTACATTGTTATTGGTGTATGTCAATGCTGTCATTCACTGCTGGGCAGGTTTGCAGGCAACAGATGGGCGGGTTAGTCACCCGCAGCAGTATTTATCTCTCTGTACCCGCCTCTCTCTGCTGTGTTGTGGTACGCTGTTATTGGTGTATGTCAATGTTGTCATTTACTGTTGGGCAGGTTTGCAGGCAACAGATGGGCGGGTTAGTCACCCGCAGCAGTATTTATCTCTCTGTACCTGCCTCTCTCTGCTGTGTTGTGGTACATTGTTATTGGTGTATGTCAATGTTGTCATTTACTGTTGGGCAGGTTTGCAGGCAACAGATGGGCGGGTTAGTCACCCGCAGCAGTATTTATCTCTCTGTACCTGCCTCTCTCTGCTGTGTTGTGGTACATTGTTATTGGTGTATGTCAATGCTGTCATTCACTGCTGGGCAGGGTTACAGGTGACAGATGGGTGGGTTAGTCACCCGCAACAGTATTTATCTCTCTGTACCCGCATCTCTCTGCTGTGTTGTGGTACATTGTTATTGGTGTATGTCAATGTTGTCATTTACTGTTGGGCAGGTTTGCAGGCAACAGATGGGCGGGTTAGTCACCCGCAGCAGTATTTATCTCTCTGTACCCGCCTCTCTCTGCTGTGTTGTGGTACGCTGTTATTGGTGTATGTCTTAGTTGTGACTTAATATGGCGTCGCGAAAGTTAATAATATTATAACAAAGGATTGATCTTTTAGAGTGTCACATTAGAAAGAGGAAACTTGTCTGAAAGTATGATAATGTTTCACAACAAATTTTCTGAATCTCTTATTCCAAGTAGGTTCACTATATTAAATCTCTCAAAAAAGTTTAGAGAAATGGGTTCAGTTCAGAATAAACCTGGAAAGAGAAACCCAAATGTACTTACTGAGGAAAAACTTGAGGATATAGGAGTTAAAGTTAGAACAATTACCTCAGAAATCTAGCATAAGAAGCAGGTGTTTTAAAACCCACAACATTTAGAACCATTAAAATTCTTAAATTTAAGCCCTACAGAGTGACAAAAATGCATGAGTTAAAGCCTGTAGGTATTGTGTAATTTGAATTGTTATATGGGGGTTTTACAAAGTGTTGACGATGGCATTTTGGATCCTAAATTTATTATGTTCACAAATGAAATATGGTTTCACTTACATGGCCATGTTAGAGCACAAAGTAATAGATACTGGGCTACTGAAATTCCTCATCTCATTCATGAAACTCTTTACATGATTAGAAGGTTGGCTTATGGTGCACTACAACTGCACATAGGATTATAGGTCCTGTATTTTTTGATCAATTAATATCAAGGGTCAGAATGCTGGTTTTCAGCAGGATTCAGCAATTGCCCATAAAGCAGCTGAAACATTAAATTTAATATAGAAAATATTCAAGGACAGGGTTATTAATAGAGGATTATAGCGCTCTAGGTCACCCAATTTGTGGGCCTGCATTTCTATTTATGAGGAACTCTACAAAATAAAACATAAAATTACAATCTGCAAACAATCCACAAGTTAAAAGACAGTATTGTGCAAGAAATTGGGAGAATTTCAGCAGACAAACTTGCAGGTGTGAATGCTAATTTCCTTCAGAGATGTCATGAATGCGTTGCAGTAGATGGACATCGAATCAACACCTACTGAATTTTCTAAATAAATTTAATATACTAAGTAAATCCCAACATGGTTTCAGAAAAAATCACTCTACAACCACTGCTATAGCAGAGCTATAGTCCAAGGGCTTGAAAACGACGAGAAGATCACAAGGATATTCCTTGACTTATCTAAAGCTTTCGACAGTGTATCACATGTAATGCTGCTGAATAAACTGTAGAAATATGGCTTAAGGGGAAAATTTCACACAATATTAAGATCATACCTTGAAAACAGGAAACAATGTAAAGTAGTCAGAACCAAGAGTAAACACACAATAGAATCTATCACATCCGATTATGGAAACGTCAAAGCAGGAGTACCTCAAGGATCTGTCCTAGGGCCAATATTATTTTTACTTTATATAAATGATCTCCAATAACTCCACACTCCAAAACGGTGACGTATGCAGATGACACCTCATTAATATTTGGACTCAATCAAGCGAACGAAATGGAGAAAATAATAACCACAGAAACGCAACTTATTTACAATTATCTTACAAACAACTGTAGCAGACCCAGTTCACCAACAAATGACAGGGGGACCAAGATGGCTTAGTGCCATAAAGAATCCAGAATGTTTTGCGTATCACTGAGAAGGAAATTCTGCTTTAGAATCCTGGGTATATTCATGGAACTATAACACTCAGGGTTCATTGTGCAATGTCCTGCTTTCTTTCTACAATCACACGGCTTCCTCTGGATAGCAACCCTATACGATAGTCTGTGATGTGTTAAGTTTGCTATTCTAAATTCAACAGAAACACCACCATTGGGAAATTCGTAAACTAGAAAACAAAGAAGAATTGCTTTGCAAAGCAGGCGACAAACAAAATGAAAGTAGTGTTTATCACATGGTTACTTTTACAATCGTTTTATAATAAAATTGAAGTAATGAGGGCTTAAAACTGCACTCATGACGACTGTTAAAACTCGTAGAAACATATAAGACTGCACAAGAATGAGAAGTCTAATGTGGTAACTGGGAGGGGGGAAAATTTTTGGGAAACAATCGTGTCAGAGTTCACATAACTTAACCTCTGTGATGGTGACAATTGGTAACATATTTCTCATTTCATTATGTTTCTTCCAAGTCGAAATCTACAGTATAATAATATTATAAAGAGAGAAAATTTGTATGTATGCATCTTAAAAACTACTCAACCGATATTGGTAATGCCTTCATTATTGAAAAGCCCAGTCTTTGTGACGAACATGGACTATAACACACCTTATTTCAATTCATAATTATTAAAATACTAATACAGGTTTGCAAAGCCTGCGTATTAGTATATGGACACATTAGAGTTATAAAAGAACATACCTGCAGAGACTGTTGGGAGAGAGGTTAAGAATTCACTTGCCAAGTATAGCTGGGTTGTAGAGAATTACAATTATACGGATAGGATTAATCACTGAATCCTCTCTTTGTACAATGATTTCATAAAGAATGGTGGGAGGTATACAAAATTAATTGAAACGTCATTCAGGTTTAAAAAGCTCCCCACGAAACATTGGTTAAGCTAGTTAGTCTCTTATAAAAGCAAGCTTATAAATTTTGTCTTTGTACAATGCTTGAAAATAATTTCCTCTCTCTTGTGGCCTTAGGCTTTCTCCTACTATGCAGAAACATAATTATTTCCTTGCTGTCGGCCGATAAATACAATTCTGTAGTGATAAGAACTGTCAGTCCTGAATGTGAAAACTTGTATCGGCTTCTCCAACTGGCCAAAAACTTATCGGCAAAGATATGTTCCAAGCAGTGCTATCCAGAGATTGTAGAACTGACCCTCAGTCAAATACTCAACTATTTGCAATAACAGCACATTAGTCTGCTGACCACAAAACACTGAAGTGCTTGCTTATATGCTCCAGAACACTCTTGCTTACGTGTGTGTTTAGTAGTCACATTATGAGAATGATGTAATGCAATCACTTGCTAAACATTCTTACACATGTACGAACATAAATAAACACTAAATGCTGACACCATGTTACACGTTTCCTGACATTGTGGCAGTAATTTGTATCACAATAATGTAAATGCCAGAGTGATTGTAGTATAAATTAACATTATTGTATGACAATGATTTGGGATGTTTGTTAATTATAAGCATTGTTAGGAAATAGTTACCGCGACAAATTGGATCCCATACGTGGTGCATATAAACATGAAGCATTTTCCAACTACTTAAAAATATAATCATACTTCAACATGGCCTCTGCATATACTGCGAAGTTCTTAACAAATACAGAAATGTTACATGAAAGCACTAATAGCAACCTCACACCATTTCATATGAAGAAAATGTCAGTGGACAACGGATGCCAGACAATTTGGAAACAATGGGGCATCAGTAACTGTGCTAAAATTCTGCATGTATTACATTTCGTACTCGATGTGTCTCTGAATGACTTTCCAGGAAAAACTTGGGTGTGACATCTGAAAAACATACAGGCAGGAAAAGAAATCTACCAGAACTCCATCCCCTAGTGTTTTTCTTTGCAAAAATATCTGCTTTGTGTAGTGAGAAAAAGAGAAGAGCTCCATTTGGAAGTGGTAAACAGATAACATATAAATGCAATGTGATCCGTTGTGTTGTATGGGGTGTTATTTTGGAGTACTATCAGCAGCGAAATATGCTAGTACAAAATTAGGTGCATATGCTTTAAACATATAGGCATAAAATGCAAAAAGAATTTCATTTCTTGTATATCGCACCCTTTCCCTGTCCAAGGAAGGATGCACTTTATTTCCTTAATGAAACTGTACCAGCCAGGCTCGAGAGAAGTGAGACAAGGTATTGTAGACCTTAAGAAAGGCAAGATATATCTGGCCAAGTCTAATGTTATGGCAGGGAAAGAAATTCAAAATGTAGATGATTTCATTTATTTGGGCATTACACTGAGCAGGAGGGGGGGAACCCTGAATGTGCTGTATTCACATGGCTTTCTCTATGCACCTCTAGAGAACATCTTTTAAATGAAAAAAAAAAACAAGAGCTATTCTTACAAACGAATATCTCTCTCTTGTTAATACATTACATTATTCATTTCATTGTAGGTATAAAGAGAATACAGTATGCTAAAGTGATACACAAATTCTTTCAAAGCCGGTCAGTATTTGATGGCTTTGAGATTCCATGCTCTTTGCTTGTATACAAAAAAAGAAAGCAAATAGCAATTTCCAGTTGAGAAAAGAATAAAGTATTTGAAAATTCAAACTAATATCTTGAAAATGGTTTATGCCACAAAAAATTGTATTTCATATAAATTGTGTTTTAATGAGATCTATATTTTTTGTGTAGTAGATTTTGTCTATCTCTAACGGTTTACCAATTACACAAAGTCATTCAGAATGAACAGGATTTCCAGAAAATTCAAGATATACATTTTATTTGTCATGCAAACATGTGGTACTTTAATCAAAATGATTAAAACCATTTTTGAGAAAATGAAAAATACCAAGAATTTTTCCAAAATTGGGTTGGGGCGGGATTTTCTTGAAAATGTTCATTTCCCATCTTTGGAAGATACTGAACTTAAATACCAAGTGTGGCATTTATTGAACATTTGATTTAAAGTTATGCTCTTCACAGACATACAAACGGGACCTTTTATTAAAAATCCTTTCTTTTTCTGGATTCTGGTGGTCTTAAAACGTGCATTTCCAGTAAAATCTCTACATTGAATTTTTAGGAGGGATACAATACTTCTACCTGTTAGGTATATGTTACAAAAAGTAAAAACAGAGTGCCTCATCTAGACGAACTTAAATAATTAGAAATTACATATAGTACTGAAAGTAAATGGCAACTTCTAATATAGATGAGCTTTAAATTTATTTACATTATTACTTAAATTGCAAATAGGTCGGTCATAGGAGTGAAAATAGAAAACACAATAAGAAACAAAGCATTAAGACAAGAAATCGGTATAAACAATATAAAGGAAAGAATAAGCAATTTTAAACTGCCTCTGTGGTCAGCATTCTGGCTTTCCAACCCAGATATTCAGGTTCAAATTTAGCTGAGGTTGGCGGAAATTTTTATTTAATCAGAAACATTCCCTGTTCTTTGTAGAGGGGATTGAATATGTTGACTAATTTTGAAGATTTAGAAGCTGGTAACAGTGATGTGTCATAATTTAAAATAGAGAGTTGAGGGTTGTTACACTACATCACTATGATATTCTTACTTGAATGCGTTTCGGGAGACGGCTTGTTCCCATCGTCAGCATTTTCTCTCAACTCAACTCTCGTAGTTGAGAGAAAATGCTGACGATGGGAACAAGCCGTCTCCCGAAACGCGTTCAAGTAAGAATATCATAGTGATGTAGTGTAACAACCCTCAACTCTCTATTTAAAAAACAAAAAAAAAAAATAGATTGAATATGTGTTTAATAGTAAACTACAGTATACTGACTTAAAACCATTAGTTGTTTTTCAAGCCACAGCTCTTATGACCTTCATGTTGTTTGGTTTCACTGTCTCTAACTTCCAAATAACACTTCAAGAAGAAAGCTGTTACTGGAACAAGATTCTGGCAGTTATACAGAGCCACCCTGGTGAAATCCCAACTTACAATTTGGTAGTTTCAAAAGATTCTCCCAATAATTTGGCCATCTATGGCTTTATTACATTTGTGGAATAATTATTAACCCACTTGACAATTTTTATTTTCTCTAGCGTTTATTTATGGTAGATAGAGAAAGTATTGCATTCAACACAAAAGTTCAATACTGACATTTCACCAGAAATACATATTTTGAGGTCTCCTATATAAAAACGAAATTTCTTAAAAATGGTTTGTATGTGAACATAACTGAAAACGAAAAGTATCAAGTTTAGCATCATCTAAGAATGTGACATGATTTTCAAGAAAATACCATCCCTAACTATCGTTTACAATGAACTTTTTATTTTCTCAAAATCAGCTAACGATTTTGATCAAAATAGTATATGTTTAAGATATTTACACAACAACCCATAAAACTTATCTTGAATTTTCAACAAATATCCTCTGAAATCCTCTCATTTTCTGTATGAATTTTGCATAAATTGATAAACCATAAGACTTATACAAAAATGCACTGCATAAAAAATAAAGATCTTTCAGTTTCAGATCATTGTTTTTTTGTACATCATCTGTTTCTAAGATATCTGTTGCTATTGTTTGGAATTTTTCAATACTTATACATTTAGTTGTTTGCTATGGAATTTCAAAGTGAACATATAACTACCATCACTTCAGCCTTCTATATCTCCCTTGTACATACAAAAAAAATCTGCAAACAAACTATTTTTGCAAACATTTATCTCAATTAATATTAAGTTGATAGAAAATAAGCTTCTGCAAGAATAGTTTGTAGAAGCTATTTAGAAATAAACAAGAGTAGCTAGAGAAAGTCATATAAATGTAATAAGTCAGATTTTTCTATATTGTAATTCATAAGGTTGGTGTTCAGGTTATGGATGGCTCCATAAACAGTGATGTAATCATTGCTATAAACAGAGCTTGGCTACGTTTCTTACATTGGGCAAATTACTCTTACGGGGTCCCCGACAGCGATGGAAGTGATGTCTTATATGTCTAACAGATGTCACTCTGTGTCATTCCCTAGCCCTCCAGATGTCACTCTGTGTTGCTCTCTAGCTCTAACACAATGCTGGCAATATATGAATAACTAATGCCACCAAAGCCGGTAAGATACTCAGCCTCAAGGCGTAGCCGAGGGATTGAAGGCCCTCAGCCTCGAAGTGTAGCTGAGGGATATTTTTTTAGAAGGAGAGGAGTGTAGCAACTGCGAAGCGCCAACAAGGCGTAGCCGAGGGATCTGCGCGTCTAAAACTTGAATGATTCATATTTGCAGAAATTCCTTATTTTGCGGATTTCACTTCTTTTTAGGTTGGCACTTACCATTAAAACACCTAAAGGGGGTGTACAGGTGGGCACCAGTTATTGGCAAGATAACATCTACTTATTTCCTCACTCTTAAGGTAACTTATTCCATTCCTTCTTGCTTTTTTCAGCGTTTTCAACGGGGACCCCAGAAGAGCAAAATAGCCCTTACATTTTCAGCACTTCACATTAAGCACTTTTACCCCAAAAGAGAACTGAACATTAAGTTACAGTGAAACGAACACGGTAAGCTACACTTATAAGTTAGCTGAGAAATTAGATTCAGATTAGTTTTATTCCATATTTTCATCCTGGAATATTATCTGGCTGCAAGGGGAGTAGTATTAGCTTTGCTTACAAATTCTGATAATTAAAAAAAAAAAAAAAAATATGTTAGATTGGTTCTCCATTCCCTGTATGACTATCTTTTGCTAATCTGTCATCGTAACTTTTTCCCCAAAGGAAATAAATGCACCTTACATTAATAATAGCATTGTGCCTTTGGCTTAACTATGCATTACTGCTAAATTTTAAACATGGCTTTCAGTTTACTTATTGTTATACAATGCCCACATAAAAATAGCAGTTTCCATTTAATGAATATAAACATACTGAATTAATTTCATCCACAACGTTAAAAAATATTCAAGTTTTTCTCTTAAAAAAATTTCTTATAAGTCATCTAAAGATCTACACTGTATCCATAATTCTGGCTTCATATCACACATTTAGAAAAAATGGAAAATATATATCAAAAGATAAGTCTTAAATATATGAATGTTTAAAATAAGCGGTCACTTGAAAAGAGCTATATATTTTGAAAGAGAATAACAAAACCAATTTTATGTAAGTTTCTTGAGCTCTTTCTACAGGAGAATTCATTTTTAACTTTTAAAATTGTACTTCTGAATGCCCCATGATTGGGACCTGTGCCAAGGTATACTACAAAAAAAAGCAGAGTAATTAATTCCATTCAGCAATTTGGCACTCGGGAGGACTTTAAAGACATTAAATAATGAGCCAATGCGATATTTGTGGCGCGAAAAACAAAAGCCGTTTTATTCAAATTCGTATTTTGTTTTCCTATTGGTAGATACCCAAACATTGACAAATGGGCGAAACTTGAAGGAATAGTAAATTATAGCATAGATGTAACCTGCTCTCCAACTACAACAGAAAATCCATGCTACAATACAAAGTACGAGTTTAGTCTCTCCGTTTATGAGATTCAGCTCATGTGTTAATACTTTGTGGCATTAAGATCTTTCGAAAAACAATGAAACCCACAGTTCCGTCTCCAGAAGACATTTTATTCAGCTTCTTCTGTATTCGCAAGACTTCTTCTTCCACACTCATCTTTAATTGCAAGTAGCGAACGTACACTCTCACAAATGTGTGATTGAATGCTGCAGTACAAACACGACTGTATTAATTGCAGATAAAAACTACTCTGCCAATGTCCCTAGCGCGAATGCGAAGCTGAGCCGCGGCCCGCACAAGCGCAGAACGTATTCACTTCGTTTTGCATGAGCCTTCTTGAAACTTTTACTGTGCTTTTACTGCAGAAGCACAGGCACTCTTCAAAATACAGAATCACCAACATGTTTTACAAGACTTGATTTAATCTTGATACAAATTTTGCACTATTGACTATAACACCTTAATTAGCCAAGAAGTTATGAAATTAAGTTTCTTGTTTATCTAGAGGACAATTTAGAAGTTAATTACTTTATCATATTAGTTAACATGCAACTTTGTTCAGTGCAGTCACTGCGATTTGTGAGGGTGTACACACTGCTACTTTGATAGGTGCAAGTAAAACCCGACAGTGGCGCTGAAAGTGCATCTCAGCGAAAATGGAGGAGTTTAGAGAATCTTTTGTGTTTGTGTAAAAGTGAAGTTAACATAGTTATGTCATAATGTTTTCTTTTTTGTATTAAGTTAAAGTAAACTCTTCAGTTATTCTGAGAACAAGAAGGGCGAAGGACCGCGTTCGCCGAGATGGGGTGAAACATGTGGAAGACCAAAAATGTAAGAACAAAACCCATTTTAAAATATATTTGGTGGTTTAATAGAAACCTGGTAATATTAACAACAATTTGAAACAAGAGTCAAAAGGTTTTAGATAATTTAGTGTTGTTTAATATTTTTCTCATTAAAAAAGAAACTCGAGTTACCGTTTAATAATGTATTGCGGTTGAGGAAATGACAGTTCTTGCATGTGTTGGATCATAACCATAAAATATGACAGGAAGCACCAGAAATATGTTTAAGATAATGTGATTCAGTTTAGTATATCTGATAAATAGCCCAACAGAATATTTCCGGGCATTAATTAAAGTTTCGAATACGACTTTAGGTTCTTTGTATAGCAGAATGTTTGTTTGTAGTATTAGTCTTAGGCGGTGGCTAAACTTTACTTCTAGTTTGTGGTGCCTGTAATTTAAATGCCATTAGGGATTGCTAATTGAACCAAGAATGTTTGAAGAACAAAGGACTTTCCATAGTGAATGTGGCTTTTGCTTTTCATGAGGAATGACTTTTAGGAATTTATGAGTGCTTCTTGAGTGGCTGAGTATTACTTTTCGGGTGGGGTAACATTAATTATGTTAATACTGGAAGGAATTTGCAGATTAGGATTCAAAGATGACTTGGAAAGTTTAGCCAGTAAATTCTCCTTTTGTATGGTGTTATACAAACCATATATCTAGGTGTAGTTTTATTGTATTGGAGCAGGTTACAGACCATTTTCAATTTTAACTCGTGCTGTAATGTGTTTCATTAAAACGAATATTATAATAGCAAAGCAGTCTTGAAGTGGTGTACAACAGGTACAAGAATCATGTTTATTTTATTTCTGTGACATGTGCATGGCTTGGAGATACTAACAATAAGATTTGATTCACTACACTGAAGTATGTATAAATTTTATAATGTGAATTCCTAAAATAACTTTAATATGTTTGTGAAAATAGTGTGTTAGAACTGAACGCAAAGCTTATAATGAAATCTTGGCTGAAACTTCATTGGTATAATTGACATCTTATTTGATGGTCATGCAGTAAAACTCAAATATTCTTTTGAACATTAAGAATGTGCAGTCGAAATGGAAACTTTAAATTAAAGCATTATGAGGGTCCAAGCTCCGTGTGGCTGGAAGGAATGTGATTAAGGTTATGTTAAGTAAGAATGATATTAGAGAGGTAAGGGGAAGGTAAGCAACCAGGTAACCGTGGTATATCAGAGTTTTCAATGAATGCATAAAATAAAATAGGCAATGCGACTAAATGTCAAACCATGTCAAATGGTGTTACTTGTTTAATTATGCAGTATGCTACATCATTTTAAGGAGTTTACCATGGTGCACATTTAGTTTGATTCAAAACATCTCAAATGAGCAAAAATATAAAGGAATATGCTGTCCGTGATAAGTTTAAATTTTATAAGCTATAAATATTCTGTAACGATGATGATGATAGTCATTGCTATCCATTTTCGCATGACAGTGAGTGTGCAAATTCTTTGTCACTCACAATTGTTCATTGCTGTTACTGGTGGAACTATCATCTGATGCCAGATCCACAACAATGTTATCTATAACATCAGACTTGATTCCATTGTTTTTCCAATACTCAACATATGTTTCCTCCTTTCTTACAAACGTCTATCCCGCCTGCTTCGATGGCCTCCTGTGTATGTTCTTGGGCAATTCCACTGTAATGTCAACCAAAGCTATGAATTTTGAAATGATGTAAAAGCTACAATATTATACATAAAATTAATCAGCAAAACCAGCGCATTCAGGATATGCACTCTGACTTTCTCCCAAAAATGTTTACTTCTCTAAAAATTGTCTTAAAGAACTCGCTGATAAACTACATTGTTTTAAAAGACTTCCCAACATGACATAGCTTTTGTTCTTTATAGGTGTGAATGGGTTAACTTCACATTCAGGGTGTGTTCTTTAAGATTTTATTTTTAAATTTCTAAAAAAAAGTGTAACAAGAAAAGGGTAAATTGCTTTTAGGTGGTCTTCAACACTGATGGAAGTGATGTCTTATATGTCCTACAGATGTCACTCTGTCATTCTCTAGCCCTAATGCAATGCTGGCAACATATGAATAACTAATGCTGCCAAAGCCGGTAAGATAGTCATCCTCAAGGCGTAGCCGAGGGATTTTGAGGGCCCTCAGCCTCAAAGCATAGTCGAGGGATCTGCGCGTCTAAAACTCAAATGATTCACGTTGGCAGAAATTCCTTCCAAAAGTCAATACAAAATGAAGTAGTGACAACAACATCGCTTATTTCGCGGATTTCATTTCTTCTTTAGGTTGGCACTTCCCATTCAGCATCTGTTTTAGCGGGAAGATGGCTACATTTGTTGTGTTTATATTGCAATTTTGCTATAAAAGTAAAACACCTAAAAGGGGTGTGCAGGTGGGCACCGGGTATTGACGAGATCACATCTACTTATAAACTCACTCTTAAGGTAATTTACTCTATTCCTTCTTGCCTTTTTCAGCATTTTCAATGAAGACCACCTAAAAGCAAAATAGTCCAAGAAAACAGCTTTTAGATTTCTCCAAAATAATGTCAGTCCATTACTTACAATTACAAAAAATGTTTTACATACATAACAGTCATATGAATGAAATGCACAGCCATTCTTTTTATGCTACAAGTCTTTTATGGCCATCATTTAAAAAGTTAGTTAAAAAAGGTTCTTTTACGTGCTGTAAATATATGACACAGGGCCACTGGCTTTACTTCCCTTCCGAAGGAAGCTATGGTAAGGATTTTTACGCCCGAAAATATCCATCGCTCTCTGAATTTATCAGTCAGATAGTTTGTAACCAAAAATCCGAAATGTGCATGTTGTAAAAGTGTTTGAATTGTAATGGTTTGAGTAAAATTGTCACTTCATTGCACAGGGATGTTTTAGATGAGTTTTGCTTATGGAATCAATGGACGTCTGACCCTAAAGTCAGCAGGGTGCAGCCATCTAAAGAAAACCTGAAGGGGCAACTGCAACAGGAAATTCAGTGTAACCAGTAATTAAGGAAGAACAATGTTATACTATCTACTATACTGCCCTCTATGTTTAGTGTATGGCATCAGAAACAAGTAGCCGTAAACTTTCTTGGGACTCTAGGAGATTTATACTGGTAACCAAGTAAAGAATAAAGAGAAGAAATCATTGGAAAGTTAATATTTTTGGGGGCATTACAACTAGTAGGAACTGGACTCTTCAATTCCAGAGTTACCTGCTGTGGTAAAGTGAACTTGAGAAGATCTGGACATTAAGTGTAAGGAAATCATGAAAGTTATAAGTAATAATGTAGAAGCGGTTGATAGTGAAGTATTTCAAATGAAAACAAATGAGGAGAGTAGGTCAGCACTGACGATGAGAGCAAAGGACTCTCGAAACATGTCCAGGTAATTTTACTAAGTGAAGACTGTAAATGAGTTTTCCTACTCCTCGTTCATTTTCAAATCATGAAAGCTTCAGAACTCATGAAATCATCTTATAGTGTACCAACAGTAAATACATGTCTCAAGACTGAATGGATTATAATCAGCTGTTAAAATTACATGTCTATTACAACACAAAAAGAACAAATCAGAATCTGTCAGTTCGTTACTTCATACCTTTAAATTAATTACTAATAAAGATTTTCAATTACACAAATGATGTATGTATTGTAATGAAAAGAAGCTAGAAACAGTGATGTGTATTGAATTTATTTAAAGGTGAGTCGAAATTGTAACACTAACATCACTTAAGTTTACTCACTTAACATGTTTCGGGAAACCGTTGTTCCCATCCTCAGGAGGTTAACTCGACTGGCCCGTGTTGTTGGTGTTTCCGTTTTTTGGACTGGATCCTGTGGTGGCATCTTGTGGTGGAGAAATGTACTTCCAGAGAGGATTTGGTGGCGGCAAATCAAAATTCATTAGATGTGTGTTGTGTTTTAGAATGGTGATCTTCTCCCATGCATCTAATTCGGCTGCAAATTTGGCTGGTTTGACTAATGTAATATTGGGTTTGATGTTGATGATGATATTACATTAGTCAAACCAGCCAAATTTGCAGCCGAATTAGATGCATGGGAGAAGATCACCATTCTAAAACACAACACACATCTAATGAATTTTGATTTGCCGCCACCAAATCCTCTCTGGAAGTACATTTCTCCACCACAAGATGCCACCACAGGATCCAGTCCAAAAAACGGAAACACCAACAACACGGGCCAGTCGAGTTAACCTTCTGAGGATGGGAACAACGGTTTCCCGAAACATGTTAAGTGAGTAAACTTAAGTGATGTTAGTGTTACAATTTCGACTCACCTTTAAATAAATTATATACACAAATGATGTTTATGTGAGATATTTTCAGACATTACTCAAGCAAATTAAGGTGGTAACCATTATTCCCAATCCCTATATTCTGAACTGACTGAACTTATATTCCAGAATCTGTAGTTTACAAGAAGTCAGTCTGTTACCTAAATTTCAAAGGCGAGAAAATAATTTTTCTTGCCAGATATTTCAAAACAATGTATATCAAAATAAAGCTTAAAGTCCACAATTTAAAATAGTATAAACACATCTTGAAAAAGTAAATTAGAAGTAGCAAATTTGATGTTTTATTGAAAACAAATGTCGTGCTTTGTCAGTCATTTACCCATGGAATTGCCCTCTTGCACTTTCTGCAAACTCGGGTTTCCATCGATATACCTGACGCTTTATCTGAGTCTAAGTGAACTCAGTCTGTTTTAGGTTGCACGTGTATGGTGGTAGCCTTACTGGTGTGTGCCCTAAACTCGTCAGAAACTTATTTATTCTGAAGTCCTTTTTGGGGGGGGGCAATGCACTTCAACAAGGGACAGTAAATCTCATTTCTTTGCTCCAGTTAATGCCTCACTTCTGCAAGAAACTCACTATCTCTTTCTTTGTAGAATATTTGGAAAGACACTTTTCAGATAAGACTGAGTGATAAGGAGCGTTGTACGAAATTATAACAGAAAAGGATGGGATGTTTGGAATGAGCATTTCTTTGAATCATTTCTCAAAATTTTGATGGTGACCATGGTAGTCTCCACTGGTTCTTCCTGCCTTATACACAAGTTTTGCTCCATTCATAAATTCCTTCTTGCCCCCAGCATGTAGAGGAATGAGCAGACTGTAATTTTTGGCCACCCCTAAAACATCTTCAGACTGCCAACACTTCTTCACAGTTATATTACTGTCCAGCAAAGTTTCATGTAAATAAATAAGATTTCTGCCACAAGTTTTAATATTTACAAGGTACTCATGACACCAATGCACAATTTCAGGTTTCTCAGTTAAAATCTTTCATTTTCTCCACTGAAGCCAATAGTTTTTAAAACCCTTATCAAGAATTTTGTATCCTCTCCTTTACGATGGGTAGAAATTTCTTTGCTGTTGGAGCTACTTTTTGTGGTAGAATTCCTTAACAACGTTACGATAAGACACTTTTCAAATTCGTCCACAAACACTTTTCATTTGTCTTTGTGTGTTTTGTTTTTTTTTTTCTTTCTTTTCTTTCTTCCCAGTGTTGAAAATACAACAGGACCTCCATTTTGCTCCTGAAGTTGTTTTCCCTCCTTTGTAATCTTTAGGATGAAATTTCCTGATTTGTCACAATAGTCTGTTGCCTGCTTCAGTGGAAACCTTAAGGAAATCTCATCACGTGTTTGTATGATGTTCCAAATCAACTGAAGAGCCTCACTGTGGAATATGACTTTGCTTGTGAATACTCTTCTCTGATTATACGTGATGCTAGCACTTGGAACATTCACAGCAGCATGCTCAGAAGTGACTGCTCCATGGTGTAATGTGCTACCCAAGTAAGACATACGTCAACAGTTTCCCCTGCTATCAATATGCATAGTTTCGGGCTTCATGTTTGGGCCGGCTAAACATAACAAGTGTGATGGTAATTCCACTAGTATGTGCTGCTCCCTCAGGATAGTGCCAAGACATGACCAGAGACCAGTGTTGTGCGTCAGTCTTGTTGTTAAGGGCCAGTTAAGTTTTGCCTCTAAAATGTCCTCTATTTATGAATCATTTATTTCTAAATATTTACATTGCTTTAATGTGCCCTTAAAATGTAAAGGAGCAGAGGTCTTTTTATGACTTTATGGCAAAGGAGGCTTTTTAACAGGTTTTTGGGGGCATTCAGAGACTTAAATTTTCATTATGGTAATGGATACAAAGCATTAAATTCTATTGCATTATATTGGAACCTGAGATTAAATTTTTTAAAACCATATTTAAGCTGTCAAGAAATTAGTATACAAAGCACAGGCTGCATAAGTGAACTAAGAAATAATTTAGAAAAATCTGATGTGTTACACTCACATGACTTTCTCTACTCTTGTACAATCTATTTTTACAAACGCCTATTCTCAATATGCTTCATATTAATCGAGATGTCAATCTTATTTGTAATTTTCTTGTAGATGCAAGGGGAATATGGTAGCTTTTAAGCGATAGTCAAATATTTTATCGCTGGTTGCTATGTGGCGCATTCCATTCTCTTTGCATGTCCAGGACATAAAAAAATGAATAACGAATTTGAGAAAAAGTATAAGTATTGGAAAATTTAAGGAAATAACAAGCAATATCTCGAAAACGGTTCACTCAACAAAATAAATGTATATGATATAAGTTGTTTATTTTAACGCGATCTTCATTTTTTGTGTAGTAAAATTTTGTCTATCTCTTATGGTTTACCAGTTATGCAAAAGTCGTTCATAATGAACAATACTTTTGGAGACATTCCCAGAAATTTTGAGATATACATTTCATTTCTCATGACATTATCTTAAACATATGATATTTTCATCAAAATCGTTAGAGCCATTTTTGAGAAAATTAAAATTTTCGAAAAATGTTCCATGTAAAGGGTAGTCTGGGGTGGGGGGATTTTCTTGAAAATCTTCGTGTCGCATCTCTGGAAGATACTGAACGTAAATACCAAGTTTGGTGTTTATCCGACTGTTAGTTTTTTAGTTATGCTGTTCACAGACACACACACACACACACAGACACACACACACACACACAGACACACACACGGACATGTTTCCAAAAATGCTTTTTTTGGATTCAGGAGGTCTCAAAACATGTATTTCCAGTGAAATCTCGGTATCGAATTTTTGGGTGGAATGCAATACTTCCCCTACTTACTATACGTAGTAGAGAAAGTAAAAAAGTGGTATGGGAGATGTTTGAAGAAAAAGAGAAACAATAAAGGTTATTGAAGAATACAAGAAGAAGATTTGAAGATATTGGGATACAAAAATTATTTAGTTAGATAACTGAAAAGTGATCGTTGGTATTTTATATTACAATGAAACTCGTTGGGAAAGAGAGAGGTGTATACAACAGCAATAAAGAAGAAAGAAGGGAGATAGCATGGCTAAGAGCAGCAGTATGGAAGCTGAAAGGACATCAAAATCACTATCTGCAAGGCATATATCCATTATGCGGGGAAGAGAAGATATACAACACATTTTTGGATACAGGGAAACAGAGATTTGGAGAAAAGGTGTATGGTATAGAATGAATAGGAATACTGATATAAATAAAATTCTTGACAAAAACTGTAAGAACATAGGGCAATATTTAGGGAAAGTAAAAAGAAAAAAAAAACAAGAAATGGGAATGGACAGTTAAAAGAGGAAAGAACGATAATGTAAGAATATAAATATAAGAAAGATCATTGTATGTAATTGTTACTTATCTGGACCGCCCATCTTAGTGGCCAGGGCCAAATACAATGGCAGTCCAATTCATGTATTAACTTAATAAAACTCCAGAGCCTATCTGTGTCTATCCTTCATCACGATCCTGGTCTCCCTTCACTGAGCTGCAACAAAATGTATAGCACCACTAGTGAGCTCTAGTAAATAGTATACAGTGCTATAATAGACCAGAACTTATCTGTGTGTATCCTTCATCATGATCCTGGTCTCCCTTCACTGAGCTGTAACAAAATGTATAGCACCACTAGTGACCTCTAGTAAATAGTATACAGTGCTATAATAGACCAGAACTTATCTGTGTGTATCCTTCATTACAATCCTGGTCTCCCTTCACTGAGCTGCAACAAAATGTATAGCATCACTAGTGACCTCTAGTAAATGGTATACAGTGCTATAATAGACCAGAACTTATCTGTGTGTATACTTCATCACGATCCTGCTCTCCCTTCGCTGAGCTGAAATAAAATGTATACCACCACTGGTGACCTCTAGTAAATAGTATACAGTGCTATGATAGACCAGAGCTTATCTGTGTGTCTATACTTCATCACGATCCTGGTCTCCCTTCATTGAGCTGTAATAAAATGTATAGCACCACTAGTGACCTCTAGTAAATGGTATAGAGTGCTATAATAGACCAGAACTTATCTGTGTGTATACTTCATCACGATCCTGGTCTCCCTTCGCCGAATAGAAATAAAATGTATAGCACCACTAGTGACCTCTAGTAAATGGTATACAGTGCTATGATAGAACAGAACTTATCTGTGTGTATACTTCATCACGATCCTGGTCTCCCTTCATTGAGCTGTAATAAAATGTATAGCAACACTAGTGACCTCTAGTAAATGGTATACAGTGCTATAATAGACCAGAACTTATCTATGTGTATACTTACTCACGATCCTGGTCTCCCTTCACTGAGCTGTAATAAAATGTATAGCACCACTAGTGACCTCTAGTAAATGGTATACAGTGCTATGATAGAACAGAACTTATCTGTGTGTATACTTCATCACGATCCTGGTCTCCCTTCATTGAGCTGTAATAAAATGTATAGCACCACTAGTGACCTCTAGTAAATGGTATACAGTGCTATAATAGACCAGAACTTATCTATGTGTATACTTCATCACGATCCTGGTCTCCCTTCACTGAGCTGCAACAAAATGTATAGCACCACTAGTGACCTCTAGTAAATGGTATACAGTGCTATAATAGACCAGAACTTATCTGTGTGTATACTTCATCACGATCCTGGTCTCCCTTCGCCGAGCTGTAATAAAATGTATAGCACCACTAGTGACCTCTAGTAAATGGTATACAGTGCTATAATAGACCAGAACTTATCTGTGTGTCTATCCTTCATCATGATCCTGGTCTCCCTTCGCCGAGCTGGAATAAAATGTATAGCACCACTAGTGACCTCTAGTAAATGGTATACAGTGCTATAATAGACCAGAACTTATCTGTGTGTATAATTCATCACGATCCTGGTCTCCCTTCGCCGAGCTGTAATAAAATGTATAGCACCACTAGTGACCTCTAGTAAATGGTATACAGTGCTATAATAGACCAGAACTTATCTGTGTGTATACTTCATCACGATCCTGGTCTCCCTTCGCCGAGCTGAAATAAAATGTATAGCACCACTGGTGACCTCTAGTAAATAGTATACAGTGCTATGATAGACCAGAACTTATCTATGTGTATACTTCATCACGATCCTGGTCTCCCTTCACTGAGCTGTAATAAAATGTATAGCACCACTAGTGACCTCTAGTAAATAGTATACAGTGCTATAATAGACCAGAACTTATCTATGTGTATACTTCATCACGATCCTGGTCTCCCTTCGCCGAGCTGGAATAAAATGTATAGCACCACTAGTGACCTCTAGTAAATGGTATACAGTACTATGATAGACCAGAGCTTATCTGTGTGTATCCTTCATTACGATCCTGGTCTCCCTTCACTGAGGTGCAACAAAATGTATAGCACCACTGGTGACCTCTAGTAAATAGTATACAGTGCTATAATAGACTAGAACTTATCTATGTGTATACTTCATCACGATCCTGGTCTCCCTTCGCCGAGCTGGAATAAAATGTATAGCACCACTAGTGACCTCTAGTAAATGGTATACAGTACTGTGATAGACCAGAGCTTATCTGTGTGTATCCTTCATTACGATCCTGGTCTCCCTTCACTGAGCTGCAACAAAATGTATAGCACCACTGGTAACCTCTAGTAAATGGTATACAGTGTTATGATAGACCAGAGCCTATCTGTGTCTATCCTTCATTATGATCCTGGTCTCCCTTCACTGAGCTGTAACAAAATGTATAGCACCACTGGTAACCTCTAGTAAATGGTATACAGTGTTATGATAGACCAGAGCCTATCTGTGTCTATCCTTCCTCACGATCCTGGTCTCCCTTCACTGAGCTGTAACAAAATGTATAGCACCACTGGTAACCTCTAGTAAATGGTATACAGTACTATGATAGACCAGAGCCTATCTGTGTCTATCCTTCCTCACGATCGTGGTCTCCCTTCACTGAGCTGTAACAAAATGTATAGCACCACTGGTAACCTCTAGTAAATGGTATACAGTGTTATGATAGACCAGACCTTATCTGTGTGTCTATCCATCATGATCATAGTCCCCCTTCACTGAGCTACAACAAAATGTATAGCACCACTGTTGACCTCTAGTAAATGGTATACACTGTTATGATAGACCAGAGCTTATCTGTGTGTCTATACTTCATCATGATCCTGGTCTCCCTTCACTGAGCTACAACAAAATGTACAGCACCACTGGTAACCTCTAGTAAATGGTATACAGTACTATGATAGACCAGAGCCTATCTGTGTGTATCCTTCATCATGATTCTGGTCTCCCTTCACTGAGCTGCAACAAAATGTATAGCACCACTGGTAACCGCTAGTAAATGGTATACAGTGCTATGATAGACCAGAGCCTATCTGTGTGTATCCTTCATCATAATCCTGGTCCCTCTTCACTGAGCTGCAACAAAATGTATAGCACCACTGGTAACCGCTAGTAAATGGTATACAGTGCTATGGTAGACCAGAACTTATCTATGTGTATCCTTCATCATGATCCTGGTCTCCCTTCTCTGAGCTGCAACAAAACGTATAGCACCACTGGTAACCGCTAGTAAATGGTATACAGTGCTATGATAGACCAGAACTTATCTATGTGTATCCTTCATCATGATCCTGGTCTCCCTTCACTGAGCTGAAATAAAATGTATAGCACCACTAGTGACCTCTAGTAAATGGTATACAGTGCTATGATAGACCAGAGCTTATCTGTGTGTATCCTTCATCATGATCCTGGTCTCCCTTCACTGAGCTGCAACAAAATGTATAGCACCACTGGTGACCTCTAGTAAATGATATACAGTGCTATGATAGACCAGAACTTATCTCTGTGTATCCATCATGATCCTGGTCTCCCTTCTCTGAGCTGCAACAAAATGTATAGCACCACTGGTGACCTCTAGTAAATGATATACAGTGCTATGATAGACCAGAACTTATCTCTGTGTATCCTTCATCATGATCCTGGTCTCCCTTCTCTGAGCTGCAACAAAATGTATAGCAGCACTGGTAACCTCTAGTAAATGGTATACAGTGCTATGATAGACCAGAACTTATCTCTGTGTATCCTTCATCATGATCCTGGTCTCCCTTCACTGAGCTGCAACAAAATGTATAGCAGCACTGGTAACCTCTAGTAAATGGTATACAGTGCTATGATAGACCAGAACTTATCTATGTGTATCCTTCATCATGATCCTGGTCTCCCTTCACTGAGCTGAAATAAAATGTATAGCACCACTTGTGACCTCTAGTAAATGGTATACAGTGCTATGATAGACCAGAGCTTATCTGTGTGTATCCTTCATCATGATCCTGGTCTCCCTTCACCGAGCTGCAACAAAATGTATAGCACCACTGGTGACCTCTAGTAAATGGTGTACAGTGCTATGATAGACCAGGGCTTATCTGTGTGTATCCTTCATCATGATCCTGGTCTCCCTTCACTGAGCTGCAACAAAATGTATAGCACCACTGGTGACCTCTAGTAAATGGTATACATTGCTATGATAGACCAGAACTTATCTCTGTGTATCCTTCATCATGATCCTGATCTCCCTTCTCTGAGCTGCAACAAAATGTATAGCAGCACTGGTAGCCTCTAGTAAATGGTATACAGTGCTATGATAGACCAGAACTTATCTCTCTGTATCCTTCATCATGATCCTGGTCTCCCTTCTCTGAGCTGCAACAAAATGTATAGCAGCACTGGTAACCTCTAGTAAATGGTATACAGTGCTATGATAGACCAGGAACTTATCTCTGTGTATCCTTCATCATGATCCTGGTCTCCCTTCTCTGAGCTGCAACAAAATGTATAGCAGCACTGGTAACCTCTAGTAAATGGTATACAGTGCTATGATAGACCAGAACTTATCTGTGAGTATCCATCATGATCCTGGTCTCTCTTCACTGAGACCCCGCAGGGGCCTTCTTGGCAGGTACGGTGTTTGGCGCGCCCGGGGTCCCGAGCCACCCTGACTTTCTCGGTGTGGGCTCCTCCTTGTGGTGAGGAAGTCAGCCAAAATGCCCACCCACGTATCGGCCATGCGTGGAGACCCGTGTCGGTGGAAAGGACTATCCTGGTTGGTTGAGGGATGCGTGTCTGAGCCTCGTTTGTTCTTTTTCCATTTTTTGAGAAAGATGCGCATTTCCAATGTGCCACTTTGGTGTCTGCTTCACCTAAACGTGCGGGTAGGGACTAACCCACCCCTAGCCAATCGGCCAGGACTAGGTATTTAACTGAACTCCAGGGTGAGTCCGACGGTGCGTCCGCTATATCCTCTGTGTAGCCCTGTCATGCCAGTGGGTTGACCCTTTGTTGGGCTCCTTGGTGGGTGGGGAGCAATGGGGGATGAAACTTACCTTATCTTTTCATGGCAAACCTAAATCCAAAACGAAGACGACACGTTCAAGAAGATAAAGAGGTACATGCAGTGTCACCCATACGTTACCTGTTAATTATCCGGTTGGAAGAGCCTCAGTCCTTTCTGAAGTTTAAGCCATTTGTAATTCAGTCTGGTCTTGACAACATAGCCGGTCCTGTTAAGTCCTGTACGCACCTTAGAACCGGTTCTCTCCTTGTTGAGTCATACACATCTGCGCAGTTTGAAAAGTTGTTGAAGGCCAAACTCCTCCACGGATATCCTGTTCGTGTGGAGAAGCACCGTACCCTGAACTCTTCAAAGGGTGTCATTACCACCCACTTGTTGGATGGTATGCCGGAGGAAGAGATCCTGGGTTATCTTTCGGACCATGGTGTCACCTCTGTATTGTGGGCGAGCAAAGCGTGATGGAGTAGAGGTGCCTACGCGTACACTTTTCCTCACATTTGATCTACTCGATCTCCCTCAGAAAATTAAGGTGGGCCGTATATTCCATGCCCTATGCGTTGTTTTCAGTGTCACACTAAATTTGCTTGTAAGCACTCCGTTCCACTTTGTGTCACCTGTAGTAAGGATGCCCACGACGGAGCTTGTCCATCAGCCCCTTGCTGTGTAAACTGCCGCGACTGTCCTTGCTTCTTGGATGAGAAGGCAATTCAGGAGCTGCGAGTGAAAGAGTGTTTATCTTTCACTGAAGCTCGCAAGCGTCCTTCCATCCTGAAGTTTGGTACGTTTAGCTCCGTGGTTTCACACCAGGTACCGAAGCGGGATATGGGTACTCGAACTTCACCTGTAGCCTCCATAGCAGTCTCGCCTTCTAGCATTACAGTACCATCTTCCAAATCAGCCAGCTCCGCAACCATTCCTGTTACTACCGCAACCCGGAAATTCAAAACACAGCCAAAGCGTATCAATTTCCTTAAGGACCCTCCAGCCTCTATCAGTAAATGCTCTGCATTGACAGTCAGTTCTCCCTCGCCTCCTAGGTGGTCACGCTCTCAGGATGCTAGAGGGCGTAGTTGGGCTCAGTGGGGTTCTCCTGTGTCAACTGGCAATCGTTTTGTGGCACTATCCTCTGCCTCATGTGAAACTGAGTCTCTTCCTTCCCAGGAGCCAACGGAACAAGAGTCCACTACTTCTCAAAGCCCTAGTCCCACGCACAACCAGAAGGGCAAGTTGAGGCGAACGCCTTGCGGTGAAGTGATCTTTCTAATCCACCTATCGCATTTCCCTCCAGATGTCCATTCTTCAGTGGAATACACGTGGCATACGCGCTCATAGGTCCAAGCTACAGTTGTTAACCAAATTGTTTTCTCCCAGCGTTTTGTGTTTACAGGAGACTAAACTTTGACAGCAAGACAGTTTTTCATTTTCTGGTTTTATTCCAGTGCACTTTGACCTACAACCGGAACCTGGTACTCCTGCGCATATGGGTGTCATGCTCCTCCTTCGTGACGACCTGTTTTACCAGCCTCTGGTACTTACTACTACCCTGCAAGCTGCTGCTGTTACTTTGATTTTACCTGGCTTTTCTTTTACCCTTTGTTCCATATATATACCGCCTTGTTCTCCCTTCGCTGTTGCAGAATTTGCACATCTAGTATCCCAGCTCCCAGCGCCTTACCTGCTGCTGGGAGACTTTAATGCGCACCACCCTCTTTGGGGTTCACCATGCAAGGGGGTTTTTCATTACCACCACCCTTTCTCTTCTCAACACAGGTGAACCTACTTTTATTTCCGATTCTACAGGCACTTTTTCTCATTTGGACTTATCTGTTTGCTCAGCACTGCTTGCACATCTTTTTCAGTGGAGTGTCGTCTCTGATACCTTTTCTAGTGATCATTTTCCTTGTCTTATCAGCTTGCTTTCACACACTTTCCCATCACCATGTGTATCTACTTGGCAAATTCAGAGCGAACTGGCTACTTTATTCCAGTTTAGCTGTTTTTGACAACCGCCCGTTCTCCAATGATGATGGGATAGTAGCTCATTTTACTTCAGTCGTTCTTTCTGCTGCCGTTTGTGCTATCCCTCGTTCGTCTTCCCACCCGAAGCGTTTACCCGTCCCCTGGTGGACCGACCAGGTAGCACCACTGGTAACCTCTAGTAAATGGTATACAGTGCTATGATAGACCAGAACTTCTCTGAGTGTATCCTTCATCACGATCCTGGTCTTCTTTCACTAAGCTGCAACAAAATGTATAGCAGCACTGGTAACCTCTAGTAAATAGTATACAGTGTTATTATAGAACAAAGCTTATCTGTGTGTCTATACTTCATCACGATCCTGGTCTCCCTTCACTGAGCTGCAACAAAATGTATAGCACCACTGGTAACCTCTAGTAAATGGTGTATAGTGCTATGATAGACCAGAGCTTATCTGTGTGTCCATACTTCATCATGATCCTGGTCTCCCTTCACTGAGCTGCAACAAAATGTATAGCACCACTGGTAACCTCTAGTAAATGGTATACAGTGCTATGATAGACCAGAGCTTATCTGTGTGTCCATACTTCATCATGATCCTGGTCTCCCTTCACTGAGCTGCAACAAAATGTATAGCACCATTGGTAACCTCTAGTAAATGGTATACCGTGCTATGATAGACCAGAGCCTATCTGTGTGTATCCTTCATCATGATCCTGGTCTCCCTTCACTGAGCTGCAACAAAATGTATAGCACCATTGGTAACCTCTAGTAAATGGTATACCGTGCTATGATAGACCAGAACGTATCTGTTTGTATCCTTCATCATGATCCTGGTCTCCCTTCACTGAGCTGCAACAAAATGTATAGCACCATTGGTAACCTCTAGTAAATGGTATACACTGTTATGATAGACCAGAGCTTATCTGTGTGTCCATACTTCATCATGATCCTGGTCGCCCTTCACTGAGCTGCAACAAAATGTATAGCACCACTGGTAACCTCTAGTAAATGGTATACACTGTTATGATAGACCAGAGCTTATCTGTGTGTCCATACTTCATCATGATCCTGGTCTCCCTTCACTGAGCTGCAACAAAATGTATAGCACCATTGGTAACCTCTAGTAAATGGTATACACTGTTATGATAGACCAGAGCTTATCTGTGTGTCCATACTTCATCATGATCCTGGTCTCCCTTCACTGAGCTGCAACAAAATGTATAGCACCACTGGTAACCTCTAGTAAATGGTATACAGTGCTATGATAGACCAGAGCTTATCTGTGTGTCCATACTTCATCATGATCCTGGTCTCCCTTCACTGAGCTGCAACAAAATGTATAGCACCACTGGTAACCTCTAGTAAATGGTATACACTGTTATGATAGACCAGAGCTTATCTGTGTGTCCATACTTCATCATGATCCTGGTCTCCCTTCACTGAGCTGCAACAAAATGTATAGCACCATTGGTAACCTCTAGTAAATGGTATACACTGTTATGATAGACCAGAGCTTATCTGTGTGTCCATACTTCATCATGATCCTGGTCTCCCTTCACTGAGCTGCTGCAACAAAATGTATAGCACCACTGGTAACCTCTAGTAAATGGTATACAGTGCTATGATAGACCAGAGCTTATCTGTGTGTCCATACTTCATCATGATCCTGGTCTCCCTTCACTGAGCTGCAACAAAATGTATAGCACCACTGGTAACCTCTAGTAAATGGTATACACTGTTATGATAGACCAGAGCTTATCTGTGTGTCTATACTTCATCATAATCCTGGTCCCTCTTCACTGAGCTGCAACAAAATGTATAGCACCACTGGTAACCTCTAGTAAATGGTATACACTGTTATGATAGACCAGAGCTTATCTGTGTGTCCATACTTCATCATGATCCTGGTCTCCCTTCACTGAGCTGCAACAAAATGTATAGCACCACTGGTAACCTCTAGTAAATGGTATACAGTGCTATGATAGACCAGAGCTTATCTGTGTGTCCATACTTCATCATGATCCTGGTCTCCCTTCACTGAGCTGCAACAAAATGTATAGCACCATTGGTAACCTCTAGTAAATGGTATACCGTGCTATGATAGACCAGAGCCTATCTGTGTGTATCCTTCATCATGATCCTGGTCTCCCTTCACGAGCTGCAACAAAATGTATAGCACCACTGGTAACCTCTAGTAAATGGTATACAGTGCCATGATAGACCAGAACGTATCTGTTTGTATCCTTCATCATGATCCTGGTCTCCCTTCACTGAGCTGCAACAAAATGTATAGCACAATTGGTAACCTCTAGTAAATGGTATACCGTGCTATGATAGACCAGAGCTTATCTGTGTGTCCATACTTCATCATGATCCTGGTCTCCCTTCACTGAGCTGCAACAAAATGTATAGCACCACTGGTAACCTCTAGTAAATGGTATACAGTGCTATGATAGACCAGAGCTTATCTGTGTGTCCATACTTCATCATGATCCTGGTCTCCCTTCACTGAGCTACAACAAAATGTATAGCACCACTGGTAACCTCTAGTAAATGGTATACAGTGCTATGATAGACCAGAGCTTATCTGTGTGTCCATACTTCATCATGATCCTGGTCTCCCTTCACTGAGCTGCAACAAAATGTATAGCACCACTGGTAACCTCTAGTAAATGGTATACAGTACTATGATAGACCAGAACTTATCTGTGTGTATCCTTCATCATAATCCTGGTCTCCCTTCACTGAGCTGCAACAAAATATATAGCACCACTAGTGACCTCTAGATATGGTATACAGTGCTATGATAGACCAGAACGTATCTGTTTGTATCCTTCATCATGATCCTGGTCTCCCTTCACTGAGCTGCAACAAAATATATAGCACCACTGGAAGCCTCTAGTAAATGATATACAGTGCTATGATAGACCAAAGCCTATCAGTGTGTATCCATCATGATCCTGGTCTCCCTTCACTGAGCTGCAACAAAATGTATAGCACCACTAGTGACCTCTAGTAAATGGTATACAGTGCTATGATAGACCAGAGCTTATCTGTGTATACTTCATCATGATCCTGGTCTCCCTTCACTGAGCTGCAACAAAATGTATAGCACCACTAGTGACCTCTAGTAAATGGTATACAGTGCTATGATAGACCAGAACGTATCTGTTTGTATCCTTCATCATGATCCTGGTCTCCCTTCACTGAGCTGCAACAAAATATATAGCACCACTGGAAACCTCTAGTAAATGATATACAGTGCTATGATAGACCAAAGCCTATCAGTGTGTATCCATCATGATCCTGGTCTCCCTTCACTGAGCTGCAACAAAATGTATAGCACCACTGGTGACCTCTAGTAAATGGTATACAGTGCTATGATAGACCAGAGCTTATCTGTGTGTATCCATCATGATCCTGGTCTCCCTTCACTGAGCTGCAACAAAATGTATAGCACCACTAGTGACCTCTAGTAAATGGTATACAGTGCTATGATAGACCAGAGCTTATCTGTGTGTCTATCCTTCATCATGATCATGGTCCCCTTCACTGGCTTGCAACAAAATGTATAGCACCACTAGTGACCTCTAGAAAATGGTATACAGTGCTATGATAGACCAGAGCTTATCTGTGTGTCCATACTTCATCATGATCCTGGTCTCCCTTCACTGAGCTGCAACAAAATGTATAGCACCACTAGTGACCTCTAGTAAATGGTATACAGTGCTATGATAGACCAGAGCTTATCTGTGTGTCTATCCTTCATCATGATCATGGTCCCCTTCACTGGCTTGCAACAAAATGTATAGCACCACTAGTGACCTCTAGAAAATGGTATACAGTGCTATGATAGACCAGAGCTTATCTGTGTGTCTATCCTTCATCATGATCATGGTCCCCTTCACTGGCTTGCAACAAAATGTATAGCACCACTAGTGACCTCTAGAAAATGGTATACAGTGCTATGATAGACCAGAGCTTATCTGTGTGTCTATCCTTCATGATCATGGTGCATTTTCATTAGGCAGTAGCAAAACGCATAGCATGTGGATTTAAAATTTGTTTGTACCACTAGTGATCTCTATTTTCTGTGGCACAAACATTCAGTAATGGACGATGTGAATTGTAAAGTGAACTCCCTCATATAAATTGTTTATCTTATTTGCATTTTGTGGTTGCAGGATATGTTTCCCATCTTGTGTGACAATTTTTGTTTATAAAATGTGGACTAGAAATGTGTGTAGAGCCTAGGAAGTGATTTTCTTTGCTTGTTTATTGTACCAGGAAGAATTTAAACATGTGCGGCAGAAAATAGCAGAACTACGTGGTCTTCACAGTTTCATATAAAATGGAATTCCCATCTTATTTTGTAGATTTACTGCACTGAACACTTTACACATTTTAAATTTCATATCATCGCAAAATTTTTATGCTTTGCTGGATGAGGGAAAGCTGTACAGGTTTCGTTTCAGGAAGTGGCGAGTATCCATCAGTAATTAGTTATCCATTATCTTTCTGTTCCTGTGTTTCTTTACTTTCTTCATTATCTGTCATTAAATTCTTCCTTTGCTTTAATAACTTTACTCCACCGCTTCTCTCTTCCTTTTTTTACATTGGTAAATTGGTCAAACTGTTCAATAAATTGTTGCACACTTGTCTGTAGTTTGTCAGCAATCTGCTGTAGAATGCAGATCTATATTTCAAAGTACACTTATCTCTTAGACTACTCCATTGCTTTACAACTTTGTCAATCCTTAATTTTGCCATACGCAGTCAGTAGAGCACCTGCTTGCTGTGTGAGGAGTCCCAGTCTTTGATAATTGAAGATGCTTGTGACTAGCAGGAAAGGAAAGTTAATATGGTTGGTTGGTTACTGGCTTCCCTCTTCGATCCAATCAACATTAATTCATGAATAACTACCACTGCAATGATATTACATATGGCTATGCTTTTTAAGTGTGCATTAGTTATGTATTATTATATTCTTTGATCACAACACAATTTTGAAAATGAGCACATGTACTATAACATAGATTTTGAGGTTATTGATAATAAAACAATATTAAATCTGTGAGACTTTGCATTTAACAGATAATGATTAGTGAATAAAATGCTTGAAATAATAAATTGGTCTTCGCAATATTTCCTGCTTTCCTTGATTGAATCTTATGTTCAACTGCTATGTCTTTCCTTCTAATTGAGGTAGGGCTATCGCATTAGGAGCTTCCGTTTTATGGTAATCCCAGAACCATTTTACAAAATGCTTTCTCTGTAACTGAAACATCCTCTCTAGCCAGGCTTGGTATTTGGTTCAAACAGGTTCTTATGCTGTTAATAGCTGGTTTTTCTTTATCTACTACATACTTATAGTAAGCAGGGGAAATACTGTATTCCATAAAAAAATTGTATGTTGAGATTTCACCAAAAATACATGTTTTGAGACTTAAAAATTATTTTAAGAAAGAGGGTGCGTGTATGTGAGCAGCATAACTCAAAAATGAAACGTCTGAACCAAACTTGATATTTTAGATTTAGATTTATTTGGGTGCTAAGTACATACATTACATGGGCCCTGGCCTCCCTTTTTCTTTTAACAGAAATTCTTATCTCTAAAGGAGCAATACAGTGACTTAAATTACATGATCTATTTGTCTCTGCCATTTCAATTTCACTCTCCATAGCAATTCCCTTAAATCTCATACCCGGCTTTTATCTTTAAAAATCTTATTGCTTTTAACCATCAACTCAATTCTCCATTCATTAGTCCCCATACATTCAAACAATATATGGGATTCACTTTCTTCTCCCCCACAAATTGAGCAAAGTCCTTGAGTAACTTCCCCCCTCAAACCTTTTAACTTCCAAATCGCTGATCGGTCATTTCTATTACAAATTTTGAAATATATTTCCGTTTCTGTGCCTTCTTTAACTCTGTTCTAGAATTATAAGGACTTGATTTCTCTCATTTGAGCAATTCAAATCTGCTGTCCATATCCCTTCCAATAGCCTAACCAAGAATATCTGTCTCTGAATTTGGAATAAGTACTTCAAAATCCTTTCCATTATTTGTCCTCAGCCAAAACTCCTGAATTTACAATGCAAGATATGGTCCAATCTTTCCCATAATTGTATTCTGGATTCAACGATGGTGCGGTAAATCTCTCTACCCTCACACTGTGTAGCAGCCTGTACTAGATAGCATGACTCCTTCAATATATTTCATACCATTTCCCGTTCAATCTCATTTATAGCTAATTTTAAACCAATCCCCGATCAAATTGTCAGAGAACAATAAACCAGGAATGTCTATGTTGTTGGCAAATTTAACTTGATGCAAAAGGTCATCAATAAATAGAACTGGGCTTAATTTACAACCTTGTCACTAAGACAGTATTTTCCAAAGATGTGACTTGAAGATTCTCAAGAAAATCTCCCACTCCAACTACCTTTTACATGGAAAAAATTTCAATATTTTTAATTTTCTCAAAAATGGCAAAATAATTTTGATTAAAATAGCATATATTTAAATTCTTTACATGAGATAAAATGCATATTTTGAATTTTTTAGGCATAGTCTGTTAACGTTGATATTTGAAAAGAAGCTAGAAACAGTGATGTGTATTGAATTTATTTAAAGGTGAGTCGGAATTGTTACACTAACATCACTTAAGTTTACTCACTTAACATGTTTCGGGAAACGGTTGTTCCCATCCTCAGAAGCTAATCCGACTCGCCCGTGTTGTTGGTGTTTCCGTTTTGTGGACTGGATACTGTGGTGGCATATACTTCCAGAGAGGATTTGGTGGCGGCAAATCAAAATTCATTCGGTGTGTGTTGTGTTTTTGAATGGTGATCTTCTCCCATGCATCTAATTCAGCTGCAAATTTGGCTGGTTTGACTAATGTAATATTGGGTTTGATGTTGTGATTAGTGATCCAAAAATGGTGTGAAACTGCAGATTTGTCCATTTGTTTGTATTTGATACATCTCATGTGCTCCTTTAGCCTAGTTTCTAGGTTTCTTTTTGTCTTGCCTATATATACTTTATTGCAATCTGAACAATTGATTTTGTAGATTCCAGCTTTTTTGTCTTGTGGGATGGGGTCTTTTAACTTGTTACAAAGTAATTTCGCTATGTTAAATTTGTTCTGTGGAGCTAGGCTGATGTTGTGTTTCATGAAAATCTTCTTAAATTTGTGAAATGTCCCTGGGTGGTATGTGAATTTCTTGAACTTGCTGTTTATCTTGTTGGCTGAGATTTGTTGTGTTTCTGATGTGCTTCTGTCATTTGAATTTTGCAATTTCTTTGTCAATAGTTGTTTTGTTGTACCCATTATGTATTGCTGTGTCTACTATATGCTGGTATTCTAACTGGTATTCTTGTTTATTTAAGGGGGTATATACCAGTCTATGTGTTAGGCTGTTTAGTATTGCATGTTTGTGTGTGATTGGATTGAAACTCTTTTTATGTAATTAGTAGAGTGTTGGCTTCCTGTATATGCCAAAGGTTAGGTTCTTTTGTTCTCTGATGATTTTTAGGTCTAAAAATGGTAGCATGCCTTCTTTTTCTATTTCTATGGTGAATTTTATTGATTGGTTCTGTAGGTTGAGTAAGGCTAAGGAGTCTTGTATGAACCTATTAGGGACAACAGCGAAGATGTCATCGACATATCTGTGCCAAACTTTAAAAATGTATGCAAAGGAAGTTATGTGTGTTTCCAAGTAGCTCATAAATAAATCTGCAAGGAAAGGTGAAAGTGGGTTGCCCATGGTTAGACCTGTTGGTTGTTGATAGAACTTCTTATTGAAACTAAAACAATTTTGTGTAATGCACAAATTGGTATGTTGTATGAGGTCTTCTATTTCTTCTTCAAGCATGTTAGTCTGCTGTAGCCATTTCTTTAATTGACGCAGGAGTTGATCTGTAGGGACACTTGGAAATAGTGCAGTGACATCAAAGGAAACTAATGTGTCTTCTGGTTCGAGTTCCAGGAATTTTATCTTCTGTATTAAATCTTCTGAATTCATTATGTTTTTGCTATTGAATTTTGGTAGTGAAGAGAATCTCTGAATTAACCATTTTGCCAGTTTGTAGGTAGGAGAATCAATATTGCTGACGATTGGTCTCATCTTATTACCCGGTTTGTGTATTTTAGGTAGAGCATACATTCTTGGTAAAGTGGGGTGGTCTGGTTTTAATCTAATTTTCATACCTGACTGTAGTACAAATGTTCGCTTTCCAAGATCATTTTTTGTTTAATACCACGTTTATAATAAAAATTGTTAGTTTAAACTAATCGTAATGAAAATATCATGAGCATCAAGAAAAAATTATGTTTAATGATTATTCTACTAAACAATTTCAATTCCATTTACAAAAGCAGTTTTATACTTTGCTTTGTGCATTTGTTTGGAAAAAAGTAAGTCCTCAAATTCATTTGTCACTGTTTCTGTAAACAAACAACAGTGTATTTAAACAATGCTCATTTCTTCCTCGTTCTGGTTTTTGCATCAGAATGTAGACTTCATCCAGAAGCGCAGCTGATCTCACACCTCTCTGCTTTGCAATGTTAAACCTTGACCGGTGCTATACACAGTGTAGAGGGAAGGCAAGAAATTGAATAGGTTTGGATGTTTTTCGCTGTATATGAAGGATAATGTAAGAAAATGAGAACTTCTCGCCATTATTTTAAAACCAGCATGAAAGACAAAACAACACATCTTCTTATCCTATGCAACCATGCATTTATGTGTAGAGAGTAATGTAATAAATATATTTTAATGACATGGCACAATCTATTAACTTGTTTGTCACCATCTGCAAATTTGTCAGACTTTTGTAGGCTTAGCTTCTGTTCGAAAAACCCATTGAGCCATTTGAGTTTTCTTTTCAGGAGCATAACAATAAATCCAAGATTCATCACCAAATTTGAAGTGTTGCCTTGGAATTTTTCCAGAGTTTTTCTGCATCAATCAATGCATTGGTTTTGATCAGCTGGATGGAATCCATCAACAGAATTTTCTCACTCTTAACTGTTGATGTAAAATGTTTTGGATTGGACCAATGCCCAATGTTGCCCGAATATATTCATAAGATGTCTGTCAATCTTCTTCAAGCAATGTTTTCATCAGTAACAGCAGCTCTTGGACGTCCTTTCACAAAATTCATCACTAAGAACAAACTGATCTCGCTATACCAATTATAAATTTTTCCTTAGTTGAGGCTTCTTCGCCAAATGCCGATCTTCACATAGTTTAGGCATTAATGACAATTTAAATCATAGCCAGGAAATGTTCTCTAGTATTCATTTTTGAGTGAAAAGTAAATCTTTAAATTATAAAACTCGCAAAACATTAGAAAGTGGCTGTCAAATATAAACAATATTCTAAGAATTTTCAGTATCACACTCGTATAAATACTTAGGGAGTTTTAAGCAAACAGCTGCATATATAGAATTTAAATTTTTATAGCTTATTCTAAAAAATTTTGTCAAATTTCAGATTTGCTTAAAAATTGCAGTCTATCAGAGTCTCAGTAAATTTATGATTTTAAAGATTATTACTGACCTACAGCAAGTAAAGGAAGTGTTGTATACCACCCAAAAATTCTATACTGAGATTTTGCCAAAAATACATGTGAGATTCCGTGAATAATAATAATAATAATAGAGATAACAAAACATTTTTAGAAAA
Source organism: Deroplatys truncata (assembly GCA_030765065.1). Taxonomy (NCBI): domain Eukaryota; kingdom Metazoa; phylum Arthropoda; class Insecta; order Mantodea; family Mantidae; genus Deroplatys; species Deroplatys truncata. Next base: position 261,443,431 of record CM060984.1, read on the forward strand.
GTTGTGTGTCTGTGAACAGCATAACTCAGAAACCAAAAGTCACTTAAATACCAAACTTGGAATTTAAGTTCAGCATTTTCTGAGGATGTAACACAAACATTTTCAAGAAAATACCCCCATCCCAAACTAACCTTTACATGAAAGATTTTGTTTTTTTATTTTCTCAAAATTTCTCTTAACAATGTTTATTAAAATGTCATATGTTTAAGATACTTGCATGACAAATACATAAAATGTATATCTTGAATGTTTTGCAAATAGCACATGAAATCCTCTTCATTCTGAATGACTTATGCCAACTCTCCCTTGTAAATTATTTGCCTTGTTCACGTTCTATGGCTGTGGGATACAAGTTTCACATATTTTGTGACGTTCCATGTCATCGCAAAATTGTTAAGTTTTCCAGGTTTCAATTTCAGGGAGTGGGCAGGTATAGGGAGTTGCATTTCTGATGATAATAGTATGAGTCAAGGACGTGACATCATAGTCTTAATCAGAGGCACCAGATCACTGAGTCTGCTTAATAATTCTCTTAACATTTTAATAATAAGTTATGCTTCACCTGGCCTTCTTGCAGCATGACAAATTGCACCTCCCACATTATCGCTGTTTCCCAACTCTTTGACATAGAAACAAATGCTATTGCTAATAAAGGGTGTCCACATTCATTTCTCTGATGATGGATTTGAGAGGAATTTTTTATGGTATAGTCTGCTGTAACCCAGGCTATTATAGCATTTTTTGTGATATATGGTATCCTTAAATATTCAACTCCAATAAAATTCTCAGCATTTTTGAGGTTGGTGTTATTTTTAAACAAAAAAGAAATTAGCCACAAAAGTTAAAACATAAAAATTATTAAAAACACGTGTTAAACTCAAAAGTTGAAGTCCTCCTCTATAGGGAATGTTGCACTTTATGGTAATGATCAACAGCAAAACAAATTAAACTCATCTTTCCAAACATACGGTATTATTCTGATCAGAGAATTATTGGTTTCAAATAAAACAAACCTGATGTGTTGCACACAAATAACTTTCTCTACTCTTGTACAAACACTTATTCTCCATCTACTGCATGTTAGAGATAAACATTTGCAGAAACTATCTTATTGCTAATCTAATTGCTAATTTTCTTGTAGATGCAAGGGGAATTGCTAGGCTTTAAGCGATAGTCAATTTTTTTTAAAATAAAGAGAGTTGAGGGTTGTTACACTACATCACTATAATATAAAGTGATGTAGATATTATAGTGATGTAGTGTAACAACCCTCAACTCTCTTTATTTTAAATTATGATACATCACTGTTACTAGCTTCTAAATCTTCAAAATTAGTCGATAGTCAAATGTTTTAAGAGCTGGTTGCTATGTGGAGCATTCCATTCTCTTTGCATGTCCAGGAACATTTAAACAAAAAAACAAAAGAAAACCAAATGAATAATGAATTCCCATTTGAGAAAAAGTATAGGTATTAGAAAATTCAAACAAATAACAAGGAATATCTCGGAAATGGTTCACTTGACAAACAACTGTATATGACAAATTGTGTGTTTTAATAAGATCTACATCTATTGAGCAGTAAAATTTTGCTTATCTCTTACAGTTTACCATTTATGCAAAAGTCATTCAGAATGAAGAGGACTTTTGGGGACATTCCCAGAAAATTCAAGATATACATTTCATTTGCTATGAAAACATCTTAAACATATGATATTTTAATGAAAATCGTTAAAGCCATTTTGGAAAAAATCAAAATTTTCGAAAAATGTTCCATATAAAGGGTAGTTAGGGGTGGGGATTTTCTTGAAAATCTTCGTGTCACAACCTTGGAAGATACTGAACTCCAGTACCAAGTTTGGTATTTATCTGACTTTTCGTTTTTGAGTTACGCTGTTCCGCCACACCCGGAGGACACGTTTCCATAAATGCTTATTTGGATTAAGGGCACCTCAAAACATGTATTACTGGTGAAATTTTGGTATCAAATTTTTGGGTGGAATGTAGTAATTGGTCTATTTTCTATACTACTAGAGAAAGTAAAATGCAACAAAATAAATATGTTGAAGTGCACTGAGATAGAACATTTTAATATTTATATGAAAATGCTGCCTTTCGTGGCCAGAAACATTTTGGACAAAACACAAAAGTGCGTGTTAGACTTTGTCTACAACATCTGAGACTATGATCATAACGTTCCCCTTCAAGCAGTCAAAGTCTAATAAGTGCGTGTTTGACTTTGTCTACAACGTCTGAAACTATGATCATAAAGTTCCCCTTCAAGCAGTCCAAGTCTAATAAGTGTGTGTTTGACTTTATCTACAACATCAGAGACTATAATCATAAAGTTCCCCTTTAAACAGTCCAAGTCTAATAAGTGCATGTTTGACTTTGTTTACAACATCAGAAACTATGATCATAAAGTTCCCCTTCAAGCAGTCCAAGTCTAATAAGTGCGTGTTTGACTTCGTTTACAACATCAGAGACTATGATCATAAAGTTCCCCTTCAAGTAGTCCAAGTCTAATAAGTGCGTGTTTGACTTTGTTTACAACATCAGAAACTATGATCATAAAGTTCCCCTTCAAGAGTCCAAGTCTAATAAGTGCATGTTTGACTTTGTTTACAGCATCAGAGACAATGATCATAAAGTTCCTCTTCAAGCAGTCCCAGTCTAATAATTGCGTGTTTAACTTTGTCTACAACATCAGAGGCTATGATCATAAAGTTCCTCTTCAAGCAGTCCCAGTCTAATAAGTGCGTGTTTAACTTTGTCTACAACATCAGAGGCTATGATCATAAAGTTCCTCTTCAAGCAGTCCCAGTCTAATAATTGCGTGTTTAACTTTGTCTACAACATCAGAGGCTATGATCATAAAGTTCCTCTTCAAGCAGTCCCAGTCTAATAAGTGCGTGTTTAACTTTGTCTACAACATCTGAAACTATGATCATAAAGTTCCTCTTCAAGCAGTCCCAGTCTAATAAGTGCGTGTTTAACTTTGTCTACAACATCTGAAACTATGATCATAAAGTTCCCCTTCCAGCAGTCCCAGTCTAATAAGTGCGTGTTTGACTTTGTCTACAACATCTGAAACTATGATCATAAAGTTCCCCTTCAAGCATTCCAAGTCTAATAATTGCGTGTTTAACTTTGTCTACAACATCAGAGGCTATGATCACAAAGTTCCTCTTCAAGCAGTCCCAGTCTAATAAGTGCGTGTTTAACTTTGTCTACAACATCAGAGGCTATGATCATAAAGTTCCTCTTCAAGCAGTCCCAGTCTAATAATTGCGTGTTTAACTTTGTCTACAACATCAGAGGCTATGATCATAAAGTTCCTCTTCAAGCAGTCCCAGTCTAATAATTGCGTGTTTAACTTTGTCCACAACATCTGAAACTATGATCGCAAAGTTCCTCTTCAAGCAGTCCCAGTCTAATAAGTGCGTGTTTAACTTTGTCTACAACATCTGAAACTATGATCATAAAGTTCCCCTTCAAGCAGTCCCAGTCTAATAAGTGCGTGTTTGACTTTGTCTACAACATCTGAAACTATGATTATAAAGTTCCCCTTCACGCAGTCCAAGTCTAATGATTGCGTGTTTGACTTTGTCTACAACATCTGCAACTATGATCATAAAGTTCCCCTTCAAGCAGTCCAAGTCTAATAAGTACGTGTTTGACTTTGTCTACAACATCAGAGGCTATGATCATAAAGTTCCCCTTCAAGCAGTCCAAGTCTAATAAGTGTGTGTTTGACTTTGTCTACAACATCTGCAACTATGATCATAAAGTTCCCCTTCAAGCTGTCCAAGGCTAATAAGTGCGTGTTTGACTTTGTCTACAACATCTGAAACTATGATCATAAAGTTCCCCTTCAAGCTTTCCCAGTCTAATAAGTGCGTGTTTCACTATAACATCAGAGACTATGATGATAAAGTTCCCCTTCAAGCAGTCCAAGTCTAATAAGTGCGTGTTGACTTTGTCTACAACATCTGAAACTATGACCATAAGGTTCCTCTTCAAGCAGTCCAAGTCTAATAAGTATGTGTTTGACTTTGTCTACAACATCTGAAACTATGATCATAAAGTTTCCCTTTGAGCAGTCCAAGTCTAATAAGTGTGTGTTTGACTTTGTCTACAACATCTGAAACTATGACCATAAAGTTCATCTTCAAGCAGTCCAAGTCTAATAAGTGCGTGTTTAACTTTGTCTATAACATCTGAAACTATGATCATTAAGTTCCCCTTCAAGCAGTCCCAGTCTAATAAGTGCGTGTTTGACTTTGTCTACAACATCTGAAACTATGATTATAAAGTTCCCCTTCACGCAGTCCAAGTCTAATGATTGCGTGTTTGACTTTGTCTACAACATCTGCAACTATGATCATAAAGTTCCCCTTCAAGCAGTCCAAGTCTAATAAGTGCGTGTTTGACTTTGTCTACAACATCAGAGGCTATGATCATAAAGTTCCCCTTCAAGCAGTCCAAGTCTAATAAGTGTGTGTTTGACTTTGTCTACAACATCTGCAACTATGATCATAAAGTTCCCCTTCAAGCTGTCCAAGTCTAATAAGTGCGTGTTTGACTCTGTCTACAACATCTGAAACTATGATCATAAAGTTCCCCTTCAAGCTTTCCCAGTCTAATAAGTACGTGTTTCACTATAACATCAGAGACTATGATAATAAAGTTCCCCTTCAAGCAGTCCAAGTCTAATAAGTGCGTGTTGACTTAGTCTACAACATCTGAAACTATGACCATAAGGTTCCTCTTCAAGCAGTCCAAGTCTAATAAGTATGTGTTTGACTTTGTCTACAACATCTGAAACTATGATCATAAAGTTTCCCTTTGAGCAGTCCAAGTCTAATAAGTGTGTGTTTGACTTTGTCTACAACATCTGAAACTATGACCATAAAGTTCATCTTCAAGCAGTCCAAGTCTAATAAGTGTGTGTTTGACTTTGTCTACAACATCTGAAACTATGACCATAAAGTTCCTCTTCAAGCAGACCAAGTCTAATAAGTATGTGTTTGACTTTGTCTACACCATCTGAAACTATGATCATAAAGTTCCCCTTTGAGCAGTCCAAGTCTAATAAGTGCATGTTTGACTTTGTCTACAACATCAGAGACTATGATCATAAAGTTCCCCTTCAAGCAGTCCAAGTTTAATAAGTGCGTGTTTGACTTTGTCTACAACATCAGGGACTACGATCATACAGTTCCCCTTCAAGCAGTCCAAGTCTAATAAGTGCATGTTTGACTTTGTCTACAACATCAGAGACTATGATCATAAAGTTCCCCTTCAAGCAGTCCAAGTTTAATAAGTGCGTGTTTGACTTTGTCTACAACATCTGAAACTATGATCATAAAGTTCCCCTTCAAGCAGTCCAAGTCTAATAAGTGCGTGTTTAACTCTGTCTACAACATCAGAGACTATGATCATAAAGTTCCCCTTCAAGCAGTCAAAGTCTAATAAGTGTGTGTTTGACTTTGTCTACAACATCTGAAACTATGATCATAAAGTTCCCCTTCAAGCTGTCCAAGTCTAATAAGTGTGTGTTTGACTTTGTCTACAACATCATAGACTATGATCATAAAGTTCCCCTTCAAGCAGTCCAAGTCTAATAAGTGGGTGTTTGACTTTGTCTACAACATCTGAAACTATGATCATAAAGTTCCCGTTCAAGCAGTCCAAGTCTAATAAGTGCGTGTTTGACTTTGTCTACAACAGGCATGGCGAGACTGTAAGCCTGCCCCGAAGCACCTTGTTGCAACCTAGATAACAAAGCTATGGAAGGGGGAAAATTTGGAAGGCGAGCGGGGTAGTGGTAAAGAACGAAGTGATTCAGCGGCGTCCTGTACTCTGTATTTAAAGTAAATTAAGCTGCTCCGATGTCGTTTACAATGAGAGGTTCGAAATCGGGAATTATGTTGTTTACAGCTAGTCCTAACTGGTTCATGAAGATGCTCGTTCGTCTGTCGGGATCTGCATTTGCTTTTTACTAATTTAATCATGGAAAATAACTATTTTTAGACTACGTTGTACAAAACATTGCTTCCATGGAAATTGCATATGATCGAAGCTTCGGATATTTATTGTTGCATAAGATTTTAAAACATTCCACTCCTATTAAATCCTTACATGTGACTTTCATGATTTCGTCAGACTAAATAAATCAGCTCCTCTTGCAGATTGATTCTGGCCTTTCTTACCTCTATGTTTAATGGATAGTGATACACTGATATATCATATATAAAACCCTGAAATCACGAAATCTATAATCACAAAATTCACTTTTAAGTGTTAAGAGAATACTAATGTAAGTATGAATTTATCTGAGTAGAAATTTGAAAGGAGATTTAAACATGGAAAATAGTACACCTGCCCCTCTTTCAAGTGATCTACCCAGAGTAAAAGTGTGTTTGAACGTCTGCACTGAACTATACTTATCAACAATATTTTGATTGCGTCGTTGAAATGTAGTATTCAGTTTGTTTAAGTGCGTACATATATCGCATAAGAAAGCTAACTCGCAGACCCATACCGCGTTATTTAGTTCCTAAATTTCCATTCCCTAAAAAAGAAATAAGGAAACCATTAAATTACAATAAAATGAACTTAAAGCATATGAGAATAATGTAAATCTAAAGCTAAAATAAATTGCCTCTTGTTTCATGAATCCGGGGAATGCATCTCTGAGGTCAAAGAACCGACGTAACATTGCACCTCTGCTAAGCCATCTAACATCACACAAATACTTGATATCTTAAATGATTCTCCCATATTTTTAAGTATACATATTTCGAAACTGTCGGTGTTTCAAAGCAATTCGTTTTATTTTGTTCACAACACAATCCATCACTATTGTAGTGTAACTGACTTGGCACAAAGTGTTACTTGATGCAACAGACAATGGCAAGCATAAAAATTGCTCAAAATACCTTTATCACTTAAAAAAATGATTTAACCTGTCAATCAACCCACTTTTTCCCCAACCATGGCCTTTGAAACTAATTTTGACCACTGTAAACAATATCTTTCAGTACTAATTTTTGGAGCTTTAAATATCTCCTCGCCAGTAGTACTGCCTTTTAGAGGTACTAAATCGAGCAAATACTCTTCAGCATTACGTTCCTTATCAACACCTCGAATGAAAATGGCCAATTGAGGTGTCAGTTACATCTGTACTCTCGTCCAGTGCAAGAGAAAACTTCACAAAGTCGGTCATTTTCAAATCCAACTGCCTTATTACGTCGGCAGAAAGCACTTCAACTTTCTTTGCAATGGTTGGTCAGAAAATATGCCAACACTCGAAATTATGGACCTGTTAAGGACATAAAAACCCAGCAATTTTTATTAAACATGTTTTAATAAATTTTCCTTCCTGAAATGCCTTAAGGCTTTTGCAATTTCCCAGGTAACAATATAACTAGCGAGATTTCTTTTCTCTGCCATAGTTTGAGTCTTTGTAGTTGGTTAGATCCATTGTTTTTTATCAATTTCAAAAATTCCTGCGTTCTTTCGCGTACTGTGAACATATTGAAAATTAGCAGTCTGACTTGTAGTTTAAATAAGAACTAAAGTCTCATTAAATAAAATGTTTAATAATAATAATTACATACCAAACTTGCCCTTTAACTTGGCATATTCGGAATGATAAGCATTGTAATGGCGTTTCATGTTGAATTGCACAACTCCGCTTTGGGACACATTAAATATTTTGCATTGCCACCATCCTCAACGAAGAACTTCTTCTCCCATTCCATGAAATGTTCTGCTCTTCGAACGTTGCCTTGCAAACGGCATTGCTAGCCGCCACTGTTTGACGTAGTACTGACCACGCCGACATCAGTAGGAGGTGGAGGGGCGGGAGAAGCTACGGAAAGGTAGTGCGCGAGTCAACTGAAGCGCAAATTGACTCGCGAAGCACTGTTTCGCCATGGCTGGTCTACAACATCTGAATCTATGATCATATAGTTCCCCTTCAAACAGTCCAAGTCTAATAAGTGCGTGTTTGACTTTGTCTACAACATCTGAAACTATGATCATAAAGTTCCCCTTCAAGCAGTCCAAGTCTAATAAGTGTGTGTTAAACTTTGTCTACATCAGGGACTATGATCATAAAGTTCCCCTTCATGCAGTCCAAGTCTAATAAGTGCATGTTTGACTTTGTCTACAACATCTGAAACTATGATCATAAAGTTCCTCTTCAAGCTGGCCAAGTCTAATAAGTGCGTGTTTGACTTTGTCTACAACATCTGAGACTATGATCATAAAGTTCCCCTTCAAGCAGTCCAAGTCTAATAAGTGCATGTTTGACTTTGGCTACAACATTGAAACTATGATCATAAAGTTCCCCTTCAAGCTGTCCAAGTCTAATAAGTGCGTGTTTGACTTTGTCTACAAAATCTGAAGCTATGATCATAAAGTTCCCCTTCAAGAAGTCAAAGTCTAATAAGTGCGTTTTTGACTTTGTCTAGAACATCAGGGACTATGATCATAAAGTTCTCCTCCAAGTCTAAGTGCGTGTTTGACTTTGTCTACATCTGAAACTATGATCATAAAGCTCCCCTTCAAGCAGTCCAAGTCTAATAAGTGCGTGTTTAACTCTGTCTACAACATCTGAAACTATGATCATAAAGTTCCCCTTCAAGCAGTCCAAGTCTAATAAGTGTGTGTTTGACTTTTTCTACATCAGGGACTATGATCATAAAGTTCCCCTTCAAGCAGTCCAAGTCTAATAAGTGCGTGTTTGACTTTGTCTACAACATCAGGGACTATGATCATAAAGTACCCCTTCCAAGTCTAATAAGTGCGTGTTTGACTTTGTCTACAACATCAGGGACTATGATCATAAAGTTCCCCTTCAAGCAGTCCAAGTCTAATAAGTGCATGTTTGACTTTGTCTACAACATCTGAAACTATGATCATAAAGTTCCCCTTCAAGCAGTCCAAGTCTAATAAGTGCGTGTTTAACTCTGTCTACAACATCAGAGACTATGATCATAAAGTTCCCCTTCAAGCAGTCAAAGTCTAATAAGTGTGTGTTTGACTTTGTCTACAACATCTGAACTATGACCATAAAGTTCATCTTCAAGCAGTCCAAGTCTAATAAGTGTGTGTTTGACTTTGTCTACAACATCTGAAACTATGACCATAAAGTTCCTCTTCAAGCAGTCCAAGTCTAATAAGTATGTGTTTTACTTTGTCTACAACATCTGAAACTATGATCATAAAGTTCCCCTTCAAGCAGTCCAAGTCAATTAAGTGCATGTTTGACTTTCTCTACAACATCTGAAACTATGATCATAAAGTTTCCCTTCAAGCAGTCAAAGTCTAATAAGTGCGCGTTTGACTTTGTCTACAACATCTGAGACTATGATCATAAAGTTCCCCTTCAAGCAGTCCAAGTCTAATAAGTGCGTGTTTGACTTTGTCTACAACATCAGAGACTATGGTCATAAAGTTCCCCTTCAAGCAGTCCAAGTCTAATAAGTGGGTGTTTGACTTTGTCTACAACATCTGAAACTATGATCATAAAGTTCCCGTTCAAGCAGTCCAAGTCTAATAAGTGCGTGTTTGACTTTGTCTACAACAGGCATGGCGAGACTGTAAGCCTGCCCCGAAGCACCTTGTTGCAACCTAGATAACAAAGCTATGGAAGGGGGAAAATTTGGAAGGCGAGCGGGGTAGTGGTAAAGAACGAAGTGATTCAGCGGCGTCCTGTACTCTGTATTTAAAGTAAATTAAACTGCTCCGATGTCGTTTACAATGAGAGGTTCGAAATCGGGAATTATGTTGTTTACAGCTAGTCCTAACTGGTTCATGAAGATGCTCGTTCGTCTGTTGGGATCTGCATTTTCTTTTTACTAATTTAATCATGGAAAATAACTATTTTTAGACTACGTCGTACAAAACATTGCTTCCATGGAAATTGCATATGATCGAAGCTTCGGATATTTATTGTTGCATAAGATTTTAAAACATTCCACTCCTATTAAATCCTTACATGTGACTTTCATGATTTCGTCAGACTAAATAAATCAGCTCCTCTTGCAGATTGATTCTGGCCTTTCTTACCTCTATGTTTAATGGATAGTGATACACTGATATATCATATATAAAACCCTGAAATCACGAAATCTATAATCACAAAATTCACTTTTAAGTGTTAAGAGAATACTAATGTAAGTATGAATTTATCTGAGTAGAAATTTGAAAGGAGATTTAAACATGGAAAATAGTACACCTGCCCCTCTTTCAAGGGATCTACCCAGAGTAAAAGTGTGTTTGAACGTCTGCACTGAACTATACTTATCAACAATATTTTGATTGCGTCGTTGAAATGTAGTATTCAGTTTGTTTAAGTGCGTACATATATCGCATAAGAAAGCTAAGTCGCAGACCCATACCGCGTTATTTAGTTCCTAAATTTCCATTCCCTAAAAAAGAAATAAGGAAACCATTAAATTACAATAAAATGAACTTAAAGCATATGAGAATAATGTAAATCTAAAGCTAAAATAAATTGCCTCTTGTTTCATGAATCCGGGAATGCATCTCTGAGGTCAAAGAACCGACGTAACATTGCACCTCTGCTAAGCCATCTAACATCACACAAATACTTGATATCTTAAATGATTCTTCCATATTTTTAAGTATACATATTTCGAAACTGTCGGTGTTTCAAAGCAATTTGTTTTATTTTGTTCACAACACAATCCATCACTATTGTAGTGTAACTGACTTGGCACAAAGTGATACTTGATGCAACAAACAATGGCAAGCATAAAACTTGCTCGAAATACCTTTATCACTGAAAAAAATGATTTAACCTGTCAATCAACCCACTTTTTCCCCAACCATGGCCTTTGAAACTAATTTTGACCACTGTAAACAATATCTTTCAGTACTAATTTTTGGAGCTTTAAATATCTCCTCGCCAGTAGTACTGCCTTTTAGAGGTACTAAATCGAGCAAATACTCTTCAGCATTACGTTCCTTATCAACACCTCGAATGAAAATGGCCAATTGAGGTGTCAGTTACATCTGTACTCTCGTCCAGTGCAAGAGAAAACTTCACAAAGTCGGCCATTTTCAAATCCATCTGCCTTATTACGTCGGCAGAAAGCACTTCAACTTTCTTTGCAATGGTTTGTCAGAAAATATGCCAACACTCGAAATTATGGACCTGTTAAGGACATAAAAACCCAGCAATTTTTATTAAACATGTTTTAATAAATTTTCCTTCCTGAAATGCCTTAAGGCTTTTGCAATTTCCCAGGTAACAATATAACTAGCGAGATTTCTTTTCTCTGCCATAGTTTGAGTCTTTGTAGTTGGTTTGATCCATTGTTTTTTATCAATTTCAAAAATTCCTGCGTTCTTTCGCGTCCTGTGAACATATTGAAAATTAGCAGTCTGACTTGTAGTTTAAATAAGAATTAAAGTCTCATTAAATAAAATGTTTAATAATAATAATAATTAGAGACCAAACTTGCCCTGTAACTTGGCATATTCGGAATGATAAGCATTGTAATGGCGTTTCATGTTGAATTGCACAACTCCGCTTTGGGACACATTAAATATTTTGCATTGCCACCATCCTCAACGAAGAACTTCTTCTCCCATTCCATGAAATGTTCTGCTCTTCGAACGTTGCTTTGCAAACGGCATTGCTAGCCGCCACTGTTTGACGTAGTACTGACCACGCCGACATCAGTAGGAGGTGGAGGGACGGGAGAAGCTACGGAAGGGTAGTGCGCGAGTCAACTGAAGCGCAAATTGACTCGCGAAGCACTATTTCGCCATGGCTGGTCTACAACATCTGAATCTATGATCATAAAGTTCCCCTTCAAACAGTCCAAGTCTAATAAGTGCGTGTTTGACTTTGTCTACAACATCTGCAACCATGATCATAAAGTTCCCCTTCAAGCAGTCCAAGTCTAATAAGTGCGTGCTTGACTTTGTCCACAACATCTGAAACTATGATCATAAAGTTCCCCTTCAAGCAGTCCAAGTCTAATAAGTGCATGTTTGACTTTGTCTACAACATCTGAAACTATGATCATAAAGTTCCCCTTCAAGCTGTCCAAGTCTAATAAGTGCATGTTTGACTTTGTCTACAACATCTGAAACTATGATCATAAAGTTCCCCTTCATGCAGTCCAAGTCTAATAAGTGCATGTTTGACTTTGTCTACAACATCTGAAACTATGATCATAAAGTTCCCCTTCAAGCAGTCAAAGTCTAATAAGCGTGTGTTTGACTTTGTCTACAACATTTGAAACTATGACCATAAAGTTCCTCTTCAAGAGGTCCAAGTCTAATAAGTGTGTGTTTGACTTTGTCTACAACATCTGAAACTATGACCATAAAGTTCCTCTTCAAGCAGTCCAAGTCTAATAAGTGCATGTTTGACTTTGTCTACAACATCTGAAACTATGATCCTAAAGTTCCCCTTCATGAAATCCAAGTCTAATAAGTGCATGTTTGACTTTGTCTACAACATCTGAAACTATGATCATAAAGTTCCCCTTCAAGCAGTCCAAGTCTAATAAGTGCGTGTTTAACTCTGTCTACAACATCAGAGACTATGATCATAAAGTTCCCCTTCAAGCAGTCAAAGTCTAATAAGTGTGTGTTTGACTTTGTCTACAACATCTGAAACTATGATCATAAAGTTCCCCTTCAAGCTGTCCAAGTCTAATAAGTGTGTGTTTGACTTTGTCTACATCATAGACTATGATCATAAAGTTCCCCTTCAAGCAGTCCAAGTCTAATAAGTGCGTGTTTGACTTTGTCTACAACATCTGAGACTATGATCATAAAGTTCCCCTTCAAGCAGTCCAAGTCTAATAAGTGTGTGTTTGACTTTGTCTACAACATCTGAAACTATGATCATAAAGTTCCCGTTCAAGCAGTCCAAGTCTAATAAGTGCGTGTTTGACTTTGTCTACAACAGGCATGGCGAGACTGTAAGCCTGCCCCGAAGCACCTTGTTGCAACCTAGATAACAAAGCTATGGAAGGGGGAAAGTTTGGAAGGCGAGCGGGGTAGTGGTAAAGAACGAAGTGATTCAGCGGCGTCCTGTACTCTGTATTTAAAGTAAATTAAGCTGCTCCGATGTCGTTTACAATGAGAGGTTCGAAATCGGGAATTATGTTGTTTACAGCTAGTCCTAACTGGTTCATGAAGATGCTCGTTCGTCTGTCGGGATCTGCATTTGCTTTTTACTAATTTAATCATGGAAAATAACTATTTTTAGACTACGTTGTACAAAACATTGCTTCCATGGAAATTGCATATGATCGAAGCTTCGGATATTTATTGTTGCATAAGATTTTAAAACATTCCACTCCTATTAAATCCTTACATGTGACTTTCATGATTTCTTCAGACTAAATAAATCAGCTCCTCTTGCAGATTGATTCTGGCCTTTCTTACCTCTATGTTTAATGGATAGTGATACACTGATATATCATATATAAAACCCTGAAATCACGAAATCTATAATCACAAAATTCACTTTTATGTGTTAAGAGAATACTAATGTAAGTATGTATTTATCTGAGTAGAAATTTGAAAGGAGATTTAAACATGGAAAATAGTACACCTGCCCCTCTTTCAAGTGATCTACCCAGAGTAAAAGTGTGTTTGAACGTCTGCACTGAACTATACTTATCAACAATATTTTGATTGCGTCGTTGAAATGTAGTATTCAGTTTGTTTAAGTGCGTACATATATCGCATAAGAAAGCTAAGTCGCAGACCCATACCGCGTTATTTAGTTCCTAAATTTCCATTCCCTAAAAAAGAAATAAGGAAACCATTAAATTACAATAAAATGAACTTAAAGCATATGAGAATAATGTAAATCTAAAGCTAAAATAAATTGCCTCTTGTTTCATGAATCCGGGGAATGCATCTCTGAGGTCAAAGAACCGACGTAACATTGCACCTCTGCTAAGCCATCTAACATCACACAAATACTTGATATCTTAAATGATTCTCCCATATTTTTAAGTATACATATTTCGAAACTGTCGGTGTTTCAAAGCAATTCGTTTTATTTTGTTCACAACACAATCCATCACTATTGTAGTGTAACTGACTTGGCACAAAGTGTTACTTGATGCAACAGACAATGGCAAGCATAAAAATTGCTCAAAATACCTTTATCACTTAAAAAAATGATTTAACCTGTCAATCAACCCACTTTTTCCCCAACCATGGCCTTTGAAACTAATTTTGACCACTGTAAACAATATCTTTCAGTACTAATTTTTGGAGCTTTAAATATCTCCTCGCCAGTAGTACTGCCTTTTAGAGGGACTAAATCGAGCAAATACTCTTCAGCATTACGTTCCTTATCAACACCTCGAATGAAAATGGCCAATTGAGGTGTCATTTACATCTGTACTCTCGTCCAGTGCAAGAGAAAACTTCACAAAGTCGGTCATTTTCAAATCCAACTGCCTTATTACGTCGGCAGAAAGCACTTCAACTTTCTTTGCAATGGTTGGTCAGAAAATATGCCAACACTCGAAATTATGGACCTGTTAAGGACATAAAAACCCAGCAATTTTTATTAAACATGTTTTAATAAATTTTCCTTCCTGAAATGCCTTAAGGCTTTTGCAATTTCCCAGGTAACAATATAACTAGCAAGATTTCTTTTCTCTGCCATAGTTTGAGTCTTTGTAGTTGGTTAGATCCATTGTTTTTTATCAATTTCAAAAATTCCTGCGTTCTTTCGCGTCCTGTGAACATATTGAAAATTAGCAGTCTGACTTGTAGTTTAAATAAGAACTAAAGTCTCATTAAATAAAATGTTTAATAATAATAATTACATACCAAACTTGCCCTTTAACTTGGCATATTCGGAATGATAAGCATTGTAATGGCGTTTCATGTTGAATTGCACAACTCCGCTTTGGGACACATTAAATATTTTGCATTGCCACCATCCTCAACGAAGAACTTCTTCTCCCATTCCATGAAATGTTCTGCTCTTCGAACGTTGCCTTGCAAACGGCATTGCTAGCCGCCACTGTTTGACGTAGTACTGACCACGCCGACATCAGTAGGAGGTGGAGGGGCGGGAGAAGCTACGGAAAGGTAGTGCGCGAGTCAACTGAAGCGCAAATTGACTCGCGAAGCACTGTTTCGCCATGGCTGGTCTACAACATCTGAATCTATGATCATAAAGTTCCCCTTCAAACAGTCCAAGTCTAATAAGTGCGTGTTTGACTTTGTCTACAACATCTGCAACCATGATCATAAAGTTCCCTTTCAAGCAGTCCAAGTCTAATAAGTGCGTGCTTGACTTTGTCCACAACATCTGAAACTATGATCATAAAGTTCCCCTTCAAGCAGTCCAAGTGTAATAAGTGCGTGTTTGACTTTGTCTACAACATCTGAAACTATGATCATAAAGTTCCCCTTCAAGCAATCCAAGTCTAATAAGTGTATGTTTGACTTTTCTACAACATCAGAGACTATGATCATAAAGTTCCCCTTCAAGCAGTCCAAGTCTAATAAGTGTGTGTTTGACTTTGTCTACATCAGGGACTATGATCATAAAGTTCCCCTTCATGCAGTCCAAGTCTAATAAGTGCATTTTTGACTTTGTCTACAACATTTGAAACTATGATCATAAAGTTCCCCTTCAAGCTGTCCAAGTCTAATAAGTGCGTTTTTGACTTTGTCTACAACATCAGAGGCTATGATCATAAAGTTCCCCTTCAAGCAGTCCAAGTCTAATAAGTGCGTGTTTGACTTTGTCTACAACATCTGCAACTATGATCATAAAGTTCCCCTTCAAGCAGTCCAAGTCTAATAAGTGCGTGTTTGACTTTGTCTACAACATCTGAAACTATGATCATAAAGTTCTCCTCCAAGTCTAAGTGCGTGTTTGACTTTGTCTACATCTGAAACTATGATCATAAAGCTCCCCTTCAAGCAGTCCAAGTCTAATAAGTGCGTGTTTAACTCTGTCTACAACATCTAAAACTATGATCATAAAGTTCCCCTTCAAGCAGTCCAAGTCTAATAAGTGTGTGTTTGACTTTTTCTACATCAGGGACTATGATCATAAAGTTCCCCTTCAAGCAGTCCAAGTCTAATAAGTGCGTGTTTGACTTTGTCTACAACATCAGGGACTATGATCATAAAGTACCCCTTCCAAGTCTAATAAGTGCGTGTTTGACTTTGTCTACAACATCAGGGACTATGATCATAAAGTTCCCCTTCAAGCAGTCCAAGTCTAATAAGTGCATGTTTGACTTTGTCTACAACATCTGAAACTATAATCATAAAGTTCCCCTTCAAGCAGTCCAAGTCTAATAAGTGCGTGTTTGACTTTGTCTACAACATCTGCAACCATGATCATAAAGTTCCCCTTCAAGCAGTCCAAGTCTAATAAGTGCGTGCTTGACTTTGTCCACAACATCTGAAACTATGATCATAAAGTTCCCCTTCAAGCAGTCCAAGTCTAATAAGTGCGTGTTTGACTTTGTCTACAACATCTGAAACTATGATCATAAAGTTCCCCTTCAAGCAGTCCAAGTCTAATAAGTGTGTGTTAAACTTTGTCTACATCAGGGACTATGATCATAAAGTTCCCCTTCATGCAGTCCAAGTCTAATAAGTGCATGTTTGACTTTGTCTACAACATCTGAAACTATGATCATAAAGTTCCTCTTCAAGCTGGCCAAGTCTAATAAGTGCGTGTTTGACTTTGTCTACAACATCTGAGACTATGATCATAAAGTTCCCCTTCAAGCAGTCCAAGTCTAATAAGTGCATGTTTGACTTTGTCTACAACATCTGAAACTATGATCATAAAGTTCCCCTTCAAGCTGTCCAAGTCTAATAAGTGCTTGTTTGACTTTGTCTACAACATCAGAGGCTATGATCATAAAGTTCCCCTTCAAGCAGTCCAAGTCTAATAAGTGCGTGTTTGACTTTGTCTACAACATCTGAAACTATGATCATAAAGTTCTCCTCCAAGTCTAAGTGCGTGTTTGACTTTGTCTACATCTGAAACTATGATCATAAACCTCCCCTTCAAGCAGTCCAAGTCTAATAAGTGCGTGTTTAACTCTGTCTACAACATCTGAAACTATGATCATAAAGTTCCCCTTCAAGCAGTCCAAGTCTAATAAGTGCGTGTTTGACTTTGTCTACAACATCAGGGACTATGATCATAAAGTACCCCTTCCAAGTCTAATAAGTGCGTGTTTGACTTTGTCTACAACATCAGGGACTATGATCATAAAGTTCCCCTTCAAGCAGTCCAAGTCTAATAAGTGCATGTTTGACTTTGTCTACAACATCTGAAACTATGATCATAAAGTTCCCCTTCAAGCAGTCCAAGTCTAATAAGTGCGTGTTTAACTCTGTCTACAACATCAGAGACTATGATCATAAAGTTCCCCTTCAAGCAGTCAAAGTCTAATAAGTGTGTGTTTGACTTTGTCTACAACATCTGAACTATGACCATAAAGTTCATCTTCAAGCAGTCCAAGTCTAATAAGTGTGTGTTTGACTTTGTCTACAACATCTGAAACTATGACCATAAAGTTCCTCTTCAAGCAGTCCAAGTCTAATAAGTATGTGTTTTACTTTGTCTACAACATCTGAATCTATGATCATAAAGTTCCCCTTCAAGCAGTCAAAGGCTAATAAGTGGGTGTTTGACTTTGTCTACATCATCTGAAACTATGATCATAAAGTTCCCCTTCAAGCAGTCCAAGTCTAATAAGTGCATGTTTGACTTTCTCTACAACATCTGAAACTATGATCATAAAGTTTCCCTTCAAGCAGTCAAAGTCTAATAAGTGCGCGTTTGACTTTGTCTACAACATCTGAGACTATGATCATAAAGTTCCCCTTCAAGCAGTCCAAGTCTAATAAGTGCGTGTTTGACTTTGTCTACAACATCAGAGACTATGGTCATAAAGTTCCCCTTCAAGCAGTCCAAGTCTAATAAGTGGGTGTTTGACTTTGTCTACAACATCAGAGACTATGATCATAAAGTTCCCCTTCAAGCAGTCCAAGTCTAATAAGTGGGTGTTTGACTTTGTCTACAACATCTGAAACTATGATCATAATGTTCCCCTTCAAGCTGTCCAAGTCTAATAAGTGTGTGTTTGACTTTGTCTACAACATCATAGACTATGATCATAAAGTTCCCCTTCAAGCAGTCCAAGTCTAATAAGTGCGTGTTTGACTTTGTCTACAACATCTGAGACTATGATCATAAAGTTCCCCTTCAAGCAGTCCAAGTCTAATAAGTGCGTGTTTGACTTTGTCTACAACATCTGAAACTATGATCATAAAGTTCCCGTTCAAGCAGTCCAAGTCTAATAAGTGCGTGTTTGACTTTGTCTACAACAGGCATGGCGAGACTGTAAGCCTGCCCCGAAGCACCTTGTTGCAACCTAGATAACAAAGCTATGGAAAGGGGAAAATTTGGAAGGCGAGCGGGGTAGTGGTAAAGAACGATGTGATTCAGCGGCGTCCTGTACTCTGTATTTAAAGTAAATTAAGCTGCTCCGATGTCGTTTACAATGAGAGGTTCGAAATCGGGAATTATGTTGTTTACAGCTAGTCCTAATTGGTTCATGAAGATGCTCGTTCGTCTGTCGGGATCTGCATTTGCTTTTTACTAATTTAATCATGGAAAATAACTATTTTTAGACTACGTTGTACAAAACATTGCTTCCATGGAAATTGCATATGATCGAAGCTTCGGATATTTATTGTTGCATAAGATTTTAAAACATTCCACTCCTATTAAATCCTTACATGTGACTTTCATGATTTCTTCAGACTGTAAATAAATTAGCTCCTCTTGCAGATTGATTCTGGCCTTTCTTACGTCAATGTTTAATGGATAGTGATACACTGATATATCATATATAAAACCCTGAAATCACGAAATCTATAATCGCAAAATTCACTTTTATGTGTTAAGAGAATACTAATGTAAGTATGAATTTATCTGAGTAGAAATTTGAAAGGAGATTTAAACATGGAAAATAGTACACCTGCCCCTCTTTCAAGTGATCTACCCAGAGTAAAAGTGTGTTTGAACGTCTGCACTGAACTATACTTATCAACAATATTTTGATTGCGTCGTTGAAATGTAGTATTCAGTTTGTTTAAGTGCGTACATATATCGCATAAGAAAGCTAAGTCGCAGACCCATACCGCGTTATTTAGTTCATAAATTTCCATTCCCTAAAAAAGAAATAAGGAAACCATTAAATTACAATAAAATGAACTTAAAGCATATGAGAATAATGTAAATCTAAAGCTAAAATAAATTGCCTCTTGTTTCATGAATCCGGGAATGCATCTCTGAGGTCAAAGAACCGACGTAACATTGCACCTCTGCTAAGCCATCTAACATCACACAAATACTTGATATCTTAAATGATTCTTCCATATTTTTAAGTATACATATTTCGAAACTGTCGGTGTTTCAAAGCAATTTGTTTTATTTTGTTCACAACACAATCCATCACTATTGTAGTGTAACTGACTTGGCACAAAGTGTTACTTGATGCAACAAACAATGGCAAGCATAAAAATTGCTCGAAATACCTTTATCACTGAAAAAAATGATTTAACCTGTCAATCAACCCACTTTTTCCCCAACCATGGCCTTTGAAACTAATTTTGACCACTGTAAACAATATCTTTCAGTACTAATTTTTGGAGCTTTAAATATCTCCTCGCCAGTAGTACTGCCTTTTAGAGGTACTAAATCGAGCAAATACTCTTCAGCATTACGTTCCTTATCAACACCTCGAATGAAAATGGCCAATTGAGGTGTCAGTTACATCTGTACTCTCGTCCAGTGCAAGAGAAAACTTCACAAAGTCGGCCATTTTCAAATCCATCTGCCTTATTACGTCGGCAGAAAGCACTTCAACTTTCTTTGCAATGGTTTGTCAGAAAATATGCCAACACTCGAAATTATGGACCTGTTAAGGACATAAAAACCCAGCAATTTTTATTAAACATGTTTTAATAAATTTTCCTTCCTGAAATGCCTTAAGGCTTTTGCAATTTCCCAGGTAACAATATAACTAGCGAGATTTCTTTTCTCTGCCATAGTTTGAGTCTTTGTAGTTGGTTTGATCCATTGTTTTTTATCAATTTCAAAAATTCCTGCGTTCTTTCGCGTCCTGTGAACATATTGAAAATTAGCAGTCTGACTTGTAGTTTAAATAAGAATTAAAGTCTCATTAAATAAAATGTTTAATAATAATAATAATTAGAGACCAAACTTGCCCTGTAACTTGGCATATTCGGAATGATAAGCATTGTAATGGCGTTTCATGTTGAATTGCACAACTCCGCTTTGGGACACATTAAATATTTTGCATTGCCACCATCCTCAACGAAGAACTTCTTCTCCCATTCCATGAAATGTTCTGCTCTTCGAACGTTGCTTTGCAAACGGCATTGCTAGCCGCCACTGTTTGACGTAGTACTGACCACGCCGACATCAGTAGGAGGTGGAGGGACGGGAGAAGCAACGGAAGGGTAGTGCGCGAGTCAACTGAAGCGCAAATTGACTCACGAGCACTATTTCGCCATGGCTGGTCTACAACATCTGAATCTATGATCATAAAGTTCCCCTTCAAACAGTCCAAGTCTAATAAGTGCGTGTTTGACTTTGTTTACAACATCTGCAACCATGATCATAAAGTTCCCCTTCAAGCAGTCCAAGTCTAATAAGTGCGTGCTTGACTTTGTCCACAACATCTGAAGCTATGATCATAAAGTTCCCCTTCAAGCAGTCCAAGTCTAATAAGTGTGTGTTAAACTTTGTCTACATCAGGGACTATGATCATAAAGTTCCCCTTCATGCAGTCCAAGTCTAATAAGTGCATGTTTGACTTTGTCTACAACATCTGAAACTATGATCATAAAGTTCCTCTTCAAGCTGGCCAAGTCTAATAAGTGCGTGTTTGACTTTGTCTACAACATCTGAGACTATGATCATAAAGTTCCCCTTCAAGCAGTCCAAGTCTAATAAGTGCATGTTTGACTTTGTCTACAACATCTGAAACTATGATCATAAAGTTCCCCTTCAAGCTGTCCAAGTCTAATAAGTGCGTGTTTGACTTTGTCTACAACATCAGAGGCTATGATCATAAAGTTCCCCTTCAAGCAGTCCAAGTCTAATAAGTGCGTGTTTGACTTTGTCTACAACATCTGCAACTATGATCATAAAGTTCCCCTTCAAGCAGTCCAAGTCTAATAAGTGCGTGTTTGACTTTGTCTACAACATCTGAAACTATGATCATAAAGTTCTCCTCCAAGTCTAAGTGCGTGTTTGACTTTGTCTACATCTGAAACTATGATCATAAAGCTCCCCTTCAAGCAGTCCAAGTCTAATAAGTGCGTGTTTAACTCTGTCTACAACATCTGAAACTATGATCATAAAGTTCCCCTTCAAGCAGTCCAAGTCTAATAAGTGTGTGTTTGACTTTTTCTACATCAGGGACTATGATCATAAAGTTCCCCTTCAAGCAGTCCAAGTCTAATAAGTGCGTGTTTGACTTTGTCTACAACATCAGGGACTATGATCATAAAGTACCCCCTCCAAGTCTAATAAGTGCGTGTTTGACTTTGTCTACAACATCAGGGACTATGATCATAAAGTTCCCCTTCAAGCAGTCTAAGTCTAATAAGTGCATGTTTGACTTTGTCTACAACATCTGAAACTATGATCATAAAGTTCCCCTTCAAGCAGTCCAAGTCTAATAAGTGCGTGTTTAACTCTTTCTACAACATCAGAGACTATGATCATAAAGTTCCCCTTCAAGCAGTCAAAGTCTAATAAGTGTGTGTTTGACTTTGTCTACAACATCTGAACTATGACCATAAAGTTCATCTTCAAGCAGTCCAAGTCTAATAAGTGTGTGTTTGACTTTGTCTACAACATCTGAAACTATGACCATAAAGTTCCTCTTCAAGCAGTCCAAGTCTAAGAAGTATGTGTTTGACTTTGTCTACAACATCTGAAACTATGATCATAAAGTTCCCCTTCAAGCAGTCAAAGGCTAATAAGTGGGTGTTTGACTTTGTCTACATCATCTGAAACTATGACCATAAAGTTCCCCTTCAAGCAGTCCAAGTCTAATAAGTGCATGTTTGACTTTCTCTACAACATCTGAAACTATGATCATAAAGTTTCCCGTTCAAGCAGTCCAAGTCTAATAAGTGCTTGTTTGACTTTGTCTACAACAGGCATGGCGAGACTGTAAGCCTGCCCCGAAGCACCTTGTTGCAACCTAGATAACAAAGCTATGGAAGGGGGAAAATTTGGAAGGCGAGCGGGGTAGTGGTAAAGAACGAAGTGATTCAGCGGCGTCCTGTACTCTGTATTTAAAGTAAATTAAGCTGCTCCGATGTCGTTTACAATGAGAGGTTCGAAATCGGGAATTATGTTGTTTACAGCTAGTCCTAATTGGTTCATGAAGATGCTCGTTCGTCTGTCGGGATCTGCATTTGCTTTTTACTAATTTAATCATGGAAAATAACTATTTTTAGACTACGTTGTACAAAACATTGCTTCCATGGAAATTGCATATGATCGAAGCTTCGGATATTTATTGTTGCATAAGATTTTAAAACATTCCACTCCTATTAAATCCTTACATGTGACTTTCATGATTTCTTCAGACTGTAAATAAATTAGCTCCTCTTGCAGATTGATTCTGGCCTTTCTTACCTCTATGTTTAATGGATAGTCATACACTGATATATCATATATAAAACCCTGAAATCACGAAATCTATAATCACAAAATTCACTTTTATGTGTTAAGAGAATACTAATGTAAGTATGAATTTATCTGAGTAGAAATTTGAAAGGAGATTTAAACATGGAAAATAGTACACCTGCCCCTCTTTCAAGTGATCTACCCAGAGTAAAAGTGTGTTTGAACGTCTGCACTGAACTATACTTATCAACAATATTTTGATTGCGTCGTTGAAATGTAGTATTCAGTTTGTTTAAGTGCGTACATATATCGCATAAGAAAGCTAACTCGCAGACCCATACCCCGTTATTTAGTTCCTAAATTTCCATTCCCTAAAAAAGAAATAAGGAAACCATTAAATTACAATAAAATGAACTTAAAGCATATGAGAATAATGTAAATCTAAAGCTAAAATAAATTGCCTCTTGTTTCATGAATCCGGGGAATGCATCTCTGAGGTCAAAGAACCGACGTAACATTGCACCTCTGCTAAGCCATCTAACATCACACAAATACTTGATATCTTAAATGATTCTCCCATATTTTTAAGTATACATATTTCGAAACTGTCGGCGTTTCAAAGCAATTCGTTTTATTTTGTTCACAACACAATCCATCACTATTGTAGTATAACTGACTTGGCACAAAGTGTTACTTGATGCAACAGACAATGGCAAGCATAAAAATTGCTCGAAATACCTTTATCACTGAAAAAAATGATTTAACCTGTCAATCAAACCACTTTTTCCCCAACCATGGCCTTTGAAACTAATTTTGACCACTGTAAACAATATCTCTCAGTACTAATTGTTGGAGCTTTAAATATCTCCTCGCCAGTAGTACTGCCTTTTAGAGGTACTAAATCGAGCAAATACTCTTCAGCATTACGTTCCTTATCAACACCTCGAATGAAAATGGCCAATTGAGGTGTCAGTTACATCTGTACTCTCGTCCAGTGCAAGAGAAAACTTCACAAAGTCGGCCATTTTCAAATCCATCTGCCTTATTACGTCGGCAGAAAGCACTTCAACTTTCTTTGCAATGGTTTGTCAGAAAATATGCCAACACTCGAAATTATGGACCTGTTAAGGACATAAAAACCCAGCAATTTTTATTAAACATGTTTTAATAAATTTTTCTACCTGAAATGCCTTAAGGCTTTTGCAATTTCCCAGGTAACAATATAACTAGCGACATTTCTTTTCTCTGCCATAGTTTGAGTCTTTATAGTTGGTTTGATCCATTGTTTTTTATCAATTTCAAAAATTCCTGCGTTCTTTCGCGTCCTGTGAACATATTGAAAATTAGCAGTCTGACTTGTAGTTTAAATAAGAATTAAAGTCTCATTAAATAAAATGTTTAATAATAATAATTAGAGACCAAACTTGCCCTGTAACTTGGCATATTCGGAATGATAAGCATTGTAATGGCGTTTCATGTTGAATTGCACAACTCCGCTTTGGGACACATTAAATATTTTGCATTGCCACCATCCTCAACGAAGAACTTCTTCTCCCATTCCATGAAATGTTCTGCTCTTCGAACGTTGCTTTGCAAACGGCATTGCTAGCCGCCACTGTTTGACGTAGTACTGACCACGCCGACATCAGTAGGAGGTGGAGGGGCGGGAGAAGCTACGGAAGGGTAGTGCGCGAGTCAACTGAAGCGCAAATTTACTCGCGAAGCACTGTTTCGCCATGGCTGATCTACAACATCTGAATCTATGATCATAAAGTTCCCCTTCAAACAGTCCAAGTCTTATAAGTGCGTGTTTGACTTTGTCTACAACATCTGCAACCATGATCATAAAGTTCCCCTTCAAGCAGTCCAAGTCTAATAAGTGCGTGCTTGACTTTGTCCACAACATCTCTAACTATGATCATAAAGTTCCCCTTCAAGCAGTCCAAGTCTAATAAGTGCGTGTTTGACTTTGTCTACAACATGCGAGTCTATGATCATAATGTTCCCCTTCAAGCAGTCCAAGTCTAATAAGTGCGTGTTTGACTTTGTCTACAACATCTGAAACTATGATCATAATGTTCCCCTTCAAGCAGTCCAAGTCTAATAAGTGTGTGTTTGACTTTTTTCTACAACATCAGAGACTATGATCATAAAGTTCCCCTTCAAGCAGTCCAAGTCTAATAAGTGTGTGTTTGACTTTGTCTACAAAATCTGAAGCTATGATCATAAAGTTCCCCTTCAAGAAGTCAAAGTCTAATAAGTGCGTTTTTGACTTTGTCTAGAACATCAGGGACTATGATCATAAAGTTCCCCTCCAAGTCTAATAAGTGCGTGTTTGATTTTGTCTACAACATCTGAAACTATGATCATAAAGTTCCCCTTCAAGCAGTCCAAGTCTAATAAGTGTGTGTTTGACTTTGTCTACAACATCATAGACTATGATCATAAAGTTCCCCTTCAAGCAGTCCAAGTCTAATAAGTGCGTGTTTGACTTTGTCTACAACATCTGAGACTATGATCATAAAGTTCCCCTTCAAGCAGTCCAAGTCTAATAAGTGCGTGTTTTAGTTTGTCTACAACATCTGAAGCTATGATCATAAAGTTCCCCTTCAAGAAGTCAAAGTCTAATAAGTGTATGTTTGACTTTTCTACAACATCAGAGACTATGATCATAAAGTTCCCCTTCAAGCAGTCCAAGTCTAATAAGTGTGTGTTTGACTTTGTCTACATCAGGGACTATGATCATAAAGTTCCCCTTCATGCAGTCCAAGTCTAATAAGTGCATTTTTGACTTTGTCTACAACATTTGAAACTATGATCATAAAGTTCCCCTTCAAGCTGTCCAAGTCTAATAAGTGCGTGTTTGACTTTGTCTACAACATCAGAGGCTATGATCATAAAGTTCCCCTTCAAGCAGTCCAAGTCTAATAAGTGCGTGTTTGACTTTGTCTACAACATCTGCAACTATGATCATAAAGTTCCCCTTCAAGCAGTCCAAGTCTAATAAGTGCGTGTTTGACTTTGTCTACAACATCTGAAACTATGATCATAAAGTTCTCCTCCAAGTCTAAGTGCGTGTTTGACTTTGTCTACATCTGAAACTATGATCATAAAGCTCCCCTTCAAGCAGTCCAAGTCTAATAAGTGCGTGTTTAACTCTGTCTACAACATCTAAAACTATGATCATAAAGTTCCCCTTCAAGCAGTCCAAGTCTAATAAGTGTGTGTTTGACTTTTTCTACATCAGGGACTATGATCATAAAGTTCCCCTTCAAGCAGTCCAAGTCTAATAAGTGCGTGTTTGACTTTGTCTACAACATCAGGGACTATGATCATAAAGTACCCCTTCCAAGTCTAATAAGTGCGTGTTTGACTTTGTCTACAACATCAGGGACTATGATCATAAAGTTCCCCTTCAAGCAGTCCAAGTCTAATAAGTGCATGTTTGACTTTGTCTACAACATCTGAAACTATAATCATAAAGTTCCCCTTCAAGCAGTCCAAGTCTAATAAGTGCGTGTTTGACTTTGTCTACAACATCTGCAACCATGATCATAAAGTTCCCCTTCAAGCAGTCCAAGTCTAATAAGTGCGTGCTTGACTTTGTCCACAACATCTGAAACTATGATCATAAAGTTCCCCTTCAAGCAGTCCAAGTCTAATAAGTGCGTGTTTGACTTTGTCTACAACATCTGAAACTATGATCATAAAGTTCCCCTTCAAGCAGTCCAAGTCTAATAAGTGTGTGTTAAACTTTGTCTACATCAGGGACTATGATCATAAAGTTCCCCTTCATGCAGTCCAAGTCTAATAAGTGCATGTTTGACTTTGTCTACAACATCTGAAACTATGATCATAAAGTTCCTCTTCAAGCTGGCCAAGTCTAATAAGTGCGTGTTTGACTTTGTCTACAACATCTGAGACTATGATCATAAAGTTCCCCTTCAAGCAGTCCAAGTCTAATAAGTGCATGTTTGACTTTGTCTACAACATCTGAAACTATGATCATAAAGTTCCCCTTCAAGCTGTCCAAGTCTAATAAGTGCTTGTTTGACTTTGTCTACAACATCAGAGGCTATGATCATAAAGTTCCCCTTCAAGCAGTCCAAGTCTAATAAGTGCGTGTTTGACTTTGTCTACAACATCTGAAACTATGATCATAAAGTTCTCCTCCAAGTCTAAGTGCGTGTTTGACTTTGTCTACATCTGAAACTATGATCATAAACCTCCCCTTCAAGCAGTCCAAGTCTAATAAGTGCGTGTTTAACTCTGTCTACAACATCTGAAACTATGATCATAAAGTTCCCCTTCAAGCAGTCCAAGTCTAATAAGTGCGTGTTTGACTTTGTCTACAACATCAGGGACTATGATCATAAAGTACCCCTTCCAAGTCTAATAAGTGCGTGTTTGACTTTGTCTACAACATCAGGGACTATGATCATAAAGTTCCCCTTCAAGCAGTCCAAGTCTAATAAGTGCATGTTTGACTTTGTCTACAACATCTGAAACTATGATCATAAAGTTCCCCTTCAAGCAGTCCAAGTCTAATAAGTGCGTGTTTAACTCTGTCTACAACATCAGAGACTATGATCATAAAGTTCCCCTTCAAGCAGTCAAAGTCTAATAAGTGTGTGTTTGACTTTGTCTACAACATCTGAACTATGACCATAAAGTTCATCTTCAAGCAGTCCAAGTCTAATAAGTGTGTGTTTGACTTTGTCTACAACATCTGAAACTATGACCATAAAGTTCCTCTTCAAGCAGTCCAAGTCTAATAAGTATGTGTTTTACTTTGTCTACAACATCTGAATCTATGATCATAAAGTTCCCCTTCAAGCAGTCAAAGGCTAATAAGTGGGTGTTTGACTTTGTCTACATCATCTGAAACTATGATCATAAAGTTCCCCTTCAAGCAGTCCAAGTCTAATAAGTGCATGTTTGACTTTCTCTACAACATCTGAAACTATGATCATAAAGTTTCCCTTCAAGCAGTCAAAGTCTAATAAGTGCGCGTTTGACTTTGTCTACAACATCTGAGACTATGATCATAAAGTTCCCCTTCAAGCAGTCCAAGTCTAATAAGTGCGTGTTTGACTTTGTCTACAACATCAGAGACTATGGTCATAAAGTTCCCCTTCAAGCAGTCCAAGTCTAATAAGTGGGTGTTTGACTTTGTCTACAACATCAGAGACTATGATCATAAAGTTCCCCTTCAAGCAGTCCAAGTCTAATAAGTGGGTGTTTGACTTTGTCTACAACATCTGAAACTATGATCATAAAGTTCCCCTTCAAGCTGTCCAAGTCTAATAAGTGTGTGTTTGACTTTGTCTACAACATCATAGACTATGATCATAAAGTTCCCCTTCAAGCAGTCCAAGTCTAATAAGTGCGTGTTTGACTTTGTCTACAACATCTGAGACTATGATCATAAAGTTCCCCTTCAAGCAGTCCAAGTCTAATAAGTGCGTGTTTGACTTTGTCTACAACATCTGAAACTATGATCATAAAGTTCCCGTTCAAGCAGTCCAAGTCTAATAAGTGCGTGTTTGACTTTGTCTACAACAGGCATGGCGAGACTGTAAGCCTGCCCCGAAGCACCTTGTTGCAACCTAGATAACAAAGCTATGGAAAGGGGAAAATTTGGAAGGCGAGTGGGGTAGTGGTAAAGAACGAAGTGATTCAGCGGCGTCCTGTACTCTGTATTTAAAGTAAATTAAGCTGCTCCGATGTCGTTTACAATGAGAGGTTCGAAATCGGGAATTATGTTGTTTACAGCTAGTCCTAATTGGTTCATGAAGATGCTCGTTCGTCTGTCGGGATCTGCATTTGCTTTTTACTAATTTAATCATGGAAAATAACTATTTTTAGACTACGTTGTACAAAACATTGCTTCCATGGAAATTGCATATGATCGAAGCTTCGGATATTTATTGTTGCATAAGATTTTAAAACATTCCACTCCTATTAAATCCTTACATGTGACTTTCATGATTTCTTCAGACTGTAAATAAATTAGCTCCTCTTGCAGATTGATTCTGGCCTTTCTTACGTCAATGTTTAATGGATAGTGATACACTGATATATCATATATAAAACCCTGAAATCACGAAATCTATAATCACAAAATTCACTTTTATGTGTTAAGAGAATACTAATGTAAGTATGAATTTATCTGAGTAGAAATTTGAAAGGAGATTTAAACATGGAAAATAGTACACCTGCCCCTCTTTCAAGTGATCTACCCAGAGTAAAAGTGTGTTTGAACGTCTGCACTGAACTATACTTATCAACAATATTTTGATTGCGTCGTTGAAATGTAGTATTCAGTTTGTTTAAGTGCGTACATATATCGCATAAGAAAGCTAAGTCGCAGACCCATACCGCGTTATTTAGTTCATAAATTTCCATTCCCTAAAAAAGAAATAAGGAAACCATTAAATTACAATAAAATGAACTTAAAGCATATGAGAATAATGTAAATCTAAAGCTAAAATAAATTGCCTCTTGTTTCATGAATCCGGGAATGCATCTCTGAGGTCAAAGAACCGACGTAACATTGCACCTCTGCTAAGCCATCTAACATCACACAAATACTTGATATCTTAAATGATTCTTCCATATTTTTAAGTATACATATTTCGAAACTGTCGGTGTTTCAAAGCAATTTGTTTTATTTTGTTCACAACACAATCCATCACTATTGTAGTGTAACTGACTTGGCACAAAGTGTTACTTGATGCAACAAACAATGGCAAGCATAAAAATTGCTCGAAATACCTTTATCACTGAAAAAAATGATTTAACCTGTCAATCAACCCACTTTTTCCCCAACCATGGCCTTTGAAACTAATTTTGACCACTGTAAACAATATCTTTCAGTACTAATTTTTGGAGCTTTAAATATCTCCTCGCCAGTAGTACTGCCTTTTAGAGGTACTAAATCGAGCAAATACTCTTCAGCATTACGTTCCTTATCAACACCTCGAATGAAAATGGCCAATTGAGGTGTCAGTTACATCTGTACTCTCGTCCAGTGCAAGAGAAAACTTCACAAAGTCGGCCATTTTCAAATCCATCTGCCTTATTACGTCGGCAGAAAGCACTTCAACTTTCTTTGCAATGGTTTGTCAGAAAATATGCCAACACTCGAAATTATGGACCTGTTAAGGACATAAAAACCCAGCAATTTTTATTAAACATGTTTTAATAAATTTTCCTTCCTGAAATGCCTTAAGGCTTTTGCAATTTCCCAGGTAACAATATAACTAGCGAGATTTCTTTTCTCTGCCATAGTTTGAGTCTTTGTAGTTGGTTTGATCCATTGTTTTTTATCAATTTCAAAAATTCCTGCGTTCTTTCGCGTCCTGTGAACATATTGAAAATTAGCAGTCTGACTTGTAGTTTAAATAAGAATTAAAGTCTCATTAAATAAAATGTTTAATAATAATAATAATTAGAGACCAAACTTGCCCTGTAACTTGGCATATTCGGAATGATAAGCATTGTAATGGCGTTTCATGTTGAATTGCACAACTCCGCTTTGGGACACATTAAATATTTTGCATTGCCACCATCCTCAACGAAGAACTTCTTCTCCCATTCCATGAAATGTTCTGCTCTTCGAACGTTGCTTTGCAAACGGCATTGCTAGCCGCCACTGTTTGACGTAGTACTGACCACGCCGACATCAGTAGGAGGTGGAGGGACGGGAGAAGCAACGGAAGGGTAGTGCGCGAGTCAACTGAAGCGCAAATTGACTCACGAGCACTATTTCGCCATGGCTGGTCTACAACATCTGAATCTATGATCATAAAGTTCCCCTTCAAACAGTCCAAGTCTAATAAGTGCGTGTTTGACTTTGTTTACAACACATGCAACCATGATCATAAAGTTCCCCTTCAAGCAGTCCAAGTCTAATAAGTGCGTGCTTGACTTTGTCCACAACATCTGAAGCTATGATCATAAAGTTCCCCTTCAAGCAGTCCAAGTCTAATAAGTGTGTGTTAAACTTTGTCTACATCAGGGACTATGATCATAAAGTTCCCCTTCATGCAGTCCAAGTCTAATAAGTGCATGTTTGACTTTGTCTACAACATCTGAAACTATGATCATAAAGTTCCTCTTCAAGCTGGCCAAGTCTAATAAGTGCGTGTTTGACTTTGTCTACAACATCTGAGACTATGATCATAAAGTTCCCCTTCAAGCAGTCCAAGTCTAATAAGTGCATGTTTGACTTTGTCTACAACATCTGAAACTATGATCATAAAGTTCCCCTTCAAGCTGTCCAAGTCTAATAAGTGCGTGTTTGACTTTGTCTACAACATCAGAGGCTATGATCATAAAGTTCCCCTTCAAGCAGTCCAAGTCTAATAAGTGCGTGTTTGACTTTGTCTACAACATCTGCAACTATGATCATAAAGTTCCCCTTCAAGCAGTCCAAGTCTAATAAGTGCGTGTTTGACTTTGTCTACAACATCTGAAACTATGATCATAAAGTTCTCCTCCAAGTCTAAGTGCGTGTTTGACTTTGTCTACATCTGAAACTATGATCATAAAGCTCCCCTTCAAGCAGTCCAAGTCTAATAAGTGCGTGTTTAACTCTGTCTACAACATCTGAAACTATGATCATAAAGTTCCCCTTCAAGCAGTCCAAGTCTAATAAGTGTGTGTTTGACTTTTTCTACATCAGGGACTATGATCATAAAGTTCCCCTTCAAGCAGTCCAAGTCTAATAAGTGCGTGTTTGACTTTGTCTACAACATCAGGGACTATGATCATAAAGTACCCCCTCCAAGTCTAATAAGTGCGTGTTTGACTTTGTCTACAACATCAGGGACTATGATCATAAAGTTCCCCTTCAAGCAGTCTAAGTCTAATAAGTGCATGTTTGACTTTGTCTACAACATCTGAAACTATGATCATAAAGTTCCCCTTCAAGCAGTCCAAGTCTAATAAGTGCGTGTTTAACTCTTTCTACAACATCAGAGACTATGATCATAAAGTTCCCCTTCAAGCAGTCAAAGTCTAATAAGTGTGTGTTTGACTTTGTCTACAACATCTGAACTATGACCATAAAGTTCATCTTCAAGCAGTCCAAGTCTAATAAGTGTGTGTTTGACTTTGTCTACAACATCTGAAACTATGACCATAAAGTTCCTCTTCAAGCAGTCCAAGTCTAAGAAGTATGTGTTTGACTTTGTCTACAACATCTGAAACTATGATCATAAAGTTCCCCTTCAAGCAGTCAAAGGCTAATAAGTGGGTGTTTGACTTTGTCTACATCATCTGAAACTATGACCATAAAGTTCCCCTTCAAGCAGTCCAAGTCTAATAAGTGCATGTTTGACTTTCTCTACAACATCTGAAACTATGATCATAAAGTTTCCCTTCAAGCAGTCAAAGTCTAATAAGTGCGTGTTTGACTTTGTCTACAACATCAGAGACTATGGTGTTAAAGTTCCCCTTCAAGCAGTCCAAGTCTAATAAGTGGGTGTTTGACTTTGTCTACAACATCTGAAACTATGATCATAAAGTTCCCGTTCAAGCAGTCCAAGTCTAATAAGTGCGTGTTTGACTTTGTCTACAACAGGCATGGCGAGACTGTAAGCCTGCCCCGAAGCACCTTGTTGCAACCTAGATAACAAAGCTATGGAAGGGGGAAAATTTGGAAGGCGAGCGGGGTAGTGGTAAAGAACGAAGTGATTCAGCGGCGTCCTGTACTCTGTATTTAAAGTAAATTAAGCTGCTCCGATGTCGTTTACAATGAGAGGTTCGAAATCGGGAATTATGTTGTTTACAGCTAGTCCTAATTGGTTCATGAAGATGCTCGTTCGTCTGTCGGGATCTGCATTTGCTTTTTACTAATTTAATCATGGAAAATAACTATTTTTAGACTACGTTGTACAAAACATTGCTTCCATGGAAATTGCATATGATCGAAGCTTCGGATATTTATTGTTGCATAAGATTTTAAAACATTCCACTCCTATTAAATCCTTACATGTGACTTTCATGATTTCTTCAGACTGTAAATAAATTAGCTCCTCTTGCAGATTGATTCTGGCCTTTCTTACCTCTATGTTTAATGGATAGTCATACACTGATATATCATATATAAAACCCTGAAATCACGAAATCTATAATCACAAAATTCACTTTTATGTGTTAAGAGAATACTAATGTAAGTATGAATTTATCTGAGTAGAAATTTGAAAGGAGATTTAAACATGGAAAATAGTACACCTGCCCCTCTTTCAAGTGATCTACCCAGAGTAAAAGTGTGTTTGAACGTCTGCACTGAACTATACTTATCAACAATATTTTGATTGCGTCGTTGAAATGTAGTATTCAGTTTAAGTGCGTACATATATCGCATAAGAAAGCTAACTCGCAGACCCATACCCCGTTATTTAGTTCCTAAATTTCCATTCCCTAAAAAAGAAATAAGGAAACCATTAAATTACAATAAAATGAACTTAAAGCATATGAGAATAATGTAAATCTAAAGCTAAAATAAATTGCCTCTTGTTTCATGAATCCGGGGAATGCATCTCTGAGGTCAAAGAACCGACGTAACATTGCACCTCTGCTAAGCCATCTAACATCACACAAATACTTGATATCTTAAATGATTCTCCCATATTTTTAAGTATACATATTTCGAAACTGTCGGCGTTTCAAAGCAATTCGTTTTATTTTGTTCACAACACAATCCATCACTATTGTAGTATAACTGACTTGGCACAAAGTGTTACTTGATGCAACAGACAATGGCAAGCATAAAAATTGCTCGAAATACCTTTATCACTGAAAAAAATGATTTAACCTGTCAATCAAACCACTTTTTCCCCAACCATGGCCTTTGAAACTAATTTTGACCACTGTAAACAATATCTTTCAGTACTAATTGTTGGAGCTTTAAATATCTCCTCGCCAGTAGTACTGCCTTTTAGAGGTACTAAATCGAGCAAATACTCTTCAGCATTACGTTCCTTATCAACACCTCGAATGAAAATGGCCAATTGAGGTGTCAGTTACATCTGTACTCTCGTCCAGTGCAAGAGAAAACTTCACAAAGTCGGCCATTTTCAAATCCATCTGCCTTATTACGTCGGCAGAAAGCACTTCAACTTTCTTTGCAATGGTTTGTCAGAAAATATGCCAACACTCGAAATTATGGACCTGTTAAGGACATAAAAACCCAGCAATTTTTATTAAACATGTTTTAATAAATTTTTCTACCTGAAATGCCTTAAGGCTTTTGCAATTTCCCAGGTAACAATATAACTAGCGACATTTCTTTTCTCTGCCATAGTTTGAGTCTTTGTAGTTGGTTTGATCCATTGTTTTTTATCAATTTCAAAAATTCCTGCGTTCTTTCGCGTCCTGTGAACATATTGAAAATTAGCAGTCTGACTTGTAGTTTAAATAAGAATTAAAGTCTCATTAAATAAAATGTTTAATAATAATAATAATTAGAGACCAAACTTGCCCTGTAACTTGGCATATTCGGAATGATAAGCATTGTAATGGCGTTTCATGTTGAATTGCACAACTCCGCTTTGGGACACATTAAATATTTTGCATTGCCACCATCCTCAACGAAGAACTTCTTCTCCCATTCCATGAAATGTTCTGCTCTTCGAACGTTGCTTTGCAAACGGCATTGCTAGCCGCCACTGTTTGACGTAGTACTGACCACGCCGACATCAGTAGGAGGTGGAGGGGCGGGAGAAGCTACGGAAGGGTAGTGCGCGAGTCAACTGAAGCGCAAATTTACTCGCGAAGCACTGTTTCGCCATGGCTGATCTACAACATCTGAATCTATGATCATAAAGTTCCCCTTCAAACAGTCCAAGTCTTATAAGTGCGTGTTTGACTTTGTCTACAACATCTGCAACCATGATCATAAAGTTCCCCTTCAAGCAGTCCAAGTCTAATAAGTGCGTGCTTGACTTTGTCCACAACATCTCTAACTATGATCATAAAGTTCCCCTTCAAGCAGTCCAAGTCTAATAAGTGCGTGTTTGACTTTGTCTACAACATGCGAGTCTATGATCATAATGTTCCCCTTCAAGCAGTCCAAGTCTAATAAGTGCGTGTTTGACTTTGTCTACAACATCTGAAACTATGATCATAATGTTCCCCTTCAAGCAGTCCAAGTCTAATAAGTGTGTGTTTGACTTTTTTCTACAACATCAGAGACTATGATCATAAAGTTCCCCTTCAAGCAGTCCAAGTCTAATAAGTGTGTGTTTGACTTTGTCTACAAAATCTGAAGCTATGATCATAAAGTTCCCCTTCAAGAAGTCAAAGTCTAATAAGTGCGTTTTTGACTTTGTCTAGAACATCAGGGACTATGATCATAAAGTTCCCCTCCAAGTCTAATAAGTGCGTGTTTGATTTTGTCTACAACATCTGAAACTATGATCACAAAGTTCCCCTTCAAGCAGTCCAAGTCTAATAAGTGTGTGTTTGACTTTGTCTACAACATCATAGACTATGATCATAAAGTTCCCCTTCAAGCAGTCCAAGTCTAATAAGTGCGTGTTTGACTTTGTCTACAACATCTGAGACTATGATCATAAAGTTCCCCTTCAAGCAGTCCAAGTCTAATAAGTGCGTGTTTTAGTTTGTCTACAACATCTGAAGCTATGATCATAAAGTTCCCCTTCAAGAAGTCAAAGTCTAATAAGTGCGTTTTTGACTTTGTCTAGAACATCAGGGACTATGATCATAAAGTTCCCCTCCAAGTCTAATAAGTGCGTGTTTGGCTTTGTCTACAACATCTGAAACTATGATCATAATGTTCCCCTTCAAGCAGTCCAAGTCTAATAAGTGCAAGTTTGACTTTGTCTACAACATCTGAAACTATGATCATAAAGTTCCCCTTCAAGCTGTCCAAGTCTAATAAGTGTGTGTTTGACTTTGTCTACAACATCATAGACTATGGTCATAAAGTTCCCCTTCAAGCAGTCCAAGTCTAATAAGTGGGTGTTTGACTTTGTCTACAACATCAGAGACTATGATCATAAAGTTCCCCTTCAAGCAGTCCAAGTCTAATAAGTGGGTGTTTGACTTTGTCTACAACATCTGAAACTATGATCATAAAGTTCCCCTTCAAGCTGTCCAAGTCTAATAAGTGTGTGTTTGACTTTGTCTACAACATCATAGACTATGATCATAAAGTTCCCCTTCAAGCAGTCCAAGTCTAATAAGTGCGTGTTTGACTTTGTCTACAACATCTGAGACTATGATCATAAAGTTCCCCTTCAAGCAGTCCAAGTCTAATAAGTGCGTGTTTGACTTTGTCTACAACATCTGAAACTATGATCATAAAGTTCCCGTTCAAGCAGTCCAAGTCTAATAAGTGCGTGTTTGACTTTGTCTACAACAGGCATGGCGAGACTGTAAGCCTGCCCCGAAGCACCTTGTTGCAACCTAGATAACAAAGCTATGGAAAGGGGAAAATTTGGAAGGCGAGTGGGGTAGTGGTAAAGAACGAAGTGATTCAGCGGCGTCCTGTACTCTGTATTTAAAGTAAATTAAGCTGCTCCGATGTCGTTTACAATGAGAGGTTCGAAATCGGGAATTATGTTGTTTACAGCTAGTCCTAATTGGTTCATGAAGATGCTCGTTCGTCTGTCGGGATCTGCATTTGCTTTTTACTAATTTAATCATGGAAAATAACTATTTTTAGACTACGTTGTACAAAACATTGCTTCCATGGAAATTGCATATGATCGAAGCTTCGGATATTTATTGTTGCATAAGATTTTAAAACATTCCACTCCTATTAAATCCTTACATGTGACTTTCATGATTTCTTCAGACTGTAAATAAATTAGCTCCTCTTGCAGATTGATTCTGGCCTTTCTTACGTCAATGTTTAATGGATAGTGATACACTGATATATCATATATAAAACCCTGAAATCACGAAATCTATAATCACAAAATTCACTTTTATGTGTTAAGAGAATACTAATGTAAGTATGAATTTATCTGAGTAGAAATTTGAAAGGAGATTTAAACATGGAAAATAGTACACCTGCCCCTCTTTCAAGTGATCTACCCAGAGTAAAAGTGTGTTTGAACGTCTGCACTGAACTATACTTATCAACAATATTTTGATTGCGTCGTTGAAATGTAGTATTCAGTTTGTTTAAGTGCGTACATATATCGCATAAGAAAGCTAAGTCGCAGACCCATACCGCGTTATTTAGTTCATAAATTTCCATTCCCTAAAAAAGAAATAAGGAAACCATTAAATTACAATAAAATGAACTTAAAGCATATGAGAATAATGTAAATCTAAAGCTAAAATAAATTGCCTCTTGTTTCATGAATCCGGGAATGCATCTCTGAGGTCAAAGAACCGACGTAACATTGCACCTCTGCTAAGCCATCTAACATCACACAAATACTTGATATCTTAAATGATTCTTCCATATTTTTAAGTATACATATTTCGAAACTGTCGGTGTTTCAAAGCAATTTGTTTTATTTTGTTCACAACACAATCCATCACTATTGTAGTGTAACTGACTTGGCACAAAGTGTTACTTGATGCAACAAACAATGGCAAGCATAAAAATTGCTCGAAATACCTTTATCACTGAAAAAAATGATTTAACCTGTCAATCAACCCACTTTTTCCCCAACCATGGCCTTTGAAACTAATTTTGACCACTGTAAACAATATCTTTCAGTACCAATTTTTGGAGCTTTAAATATCTCCTCGCCAGTAGTACTGCCTTTTAGAGGTACTAAATCGAGCAAATACTCTTCAGCATTACGTTCCTTATCAACACCTCGAATGAAAATGGCCAATTGAGGTGTCAGTTACATCTGTACTCTCGTCCAGTGCAAGAGAAAACTTCACAAAGTCGGCCATTTTCAAATCCATCTGCCTTATTACGTCGGCAGAAAGCACTTCAACTTTCTTTGCAATGGTTTGTCAGAAAATATGCCAACACTCGAAATTATGGACCTGTTAAGGACATAAAAACCCAGCAATTTTTATTAAACATGTTTTAATAAATTTTCCTTCCTGAAATGCCTTAAGGCTTTTGCAATTTCCCAGGTAACAATATAACTAGCGAGATTTCTTTTCTCTGCCATAGTTTGAGTCTTTGTAGTTGGTTTGATCCATTGTTTTTTATCAATTTCAAAAATTCCTGCGTTCTTTCGCGTCCTGTGAACATATTGAAAATTAGCAGTCTGACTTGTAGTTTAAATAAGAATTAAAGTCTCATTAAATAAAATGTTTAATAATAATAATAATTAGAGACCAAACTTGCCCTGTAACTTGGCATATTCGGAATGATAAGCATTGTAATGGCGTTTCATGTTGAATTGCACAACTCCGCTTTGGGACACATTAAATATTTTGCATTGCCACCATCCTCAACGAAGAACTTCTTCTCCCATTCCATGAAATGTTCTGCTCTTCGAACGTTGCTTTGCAAACGGCATTGCTAGCCGCCACTGTTTGACGTAGTACTGACCACGCCGACATCAGTAGGAGGTGGAGGGACGGGAGAAGCAACGGAAGGGTAGTGCGCGAGTCAACTGAAGCGCAAATTGACTCACGAGCACTATTTCGCCATGGCTGGTCTACAACATCTGAATCTATGATCATAAAGTTCCCCTTCAAACAGTCCAAGTCTAATAAGTGCGTGTTTGACTTTGTTTACAACACATGCAACCATGATCATAAAGTTCCCCTTCAAGCAGTCCAAGTCTAATAAGTGCGTGCTTGACTTTGTCCACAACATCTGAAGCTATGATCATAAAGTTCCCCTTCAAGCAGTCCAAGTCTAATAAGTGTGTGTTAAACTTTGTCTACATCAGGGACTATGATCATAAAGTTCCCCTTCATGCAGTCCAAGTCTAATAAGTGCATGTTTGACTTTGTCTACAACATCTGAAACTATGATCATAAAGTTCCTCTTCAAGCTGGCCAAGTCTAATAAGTGCGTGTTTGACTTTGTCTACAACATCTGAGACTATGATCATAAAGTTCCCCTTCAAGCAGTCCAAGTCTAATAAGTGCATGTTTGACTTTGTCTACAACATCTGAAACTATGATCATAAAGTTCCCCTTCAAGCTGTCCAAGTCTAATAAGTGCGTGTTTGACTTTGTCTACAACATCAGAGGCTATGATCATAAAGTTCCCCTTCAAGCAGTCCAAGTCTAATAAGTGCGTGTTTGACTTTGTCTACAACATCTGCAACTATGATCATAAAGTTCCCCTTCAAGCAGTCCAAGTCTAATAAGTGCGTGTTTGACTTTGTCTACAACATCTGAAACTATGATCATAAAGTTCTCCTCCAAGTCTAAGTGCGTGTTTGACTTTGTCTACATCTGAAACTATGATCATAAAGCTCCCCTTCAAGCAGTCCAAGTCTAATAAGTGCGTGTTTAACTCTGTCTACAACATCTGAAACTATGATCATAAAGTTCCCCTTCAAGCAGTCCAAGTCTAATAAGTGTGTGTTTGACTTTTTCTACATCAGGGACTATGATCATAAAGTTCCCCTTCAAGCAGTCCAAGTCTAATAAGTGCGTGTTTGACTTTGTCTACAACATCAGGGACTATGATCATAAAGTACCCCCTCCAAGTCTAATAAGTGCGTGTTTGACTTTGTCTACAACATCAGGGACTATGATCATAAAGTTCCCCTTCAAGCAGTCTAAGTCTAATAAGTGCATGTTTGACTTTGTCTACAACATCTGAAACTATGATCATAAAGTTCCCCTTCAAGCAGTCCAAGTCTAATAAGTGCGTGTTTAACTCTTTCTACAACATCAGAGACTATGATCATAAAGTTCCCCTTCAAGCAGTCAAAGTCTAATAAGTGTGTGTTTGACTTTGTCTACAACATCTGAACTATGACCATAAAGTTCATCTTCAAGCAGTCCAAGTCTAATAAGTGTGTGTTTGACTTTGTCTACAACATCTGAAACTATGACCATAAAGTTCCTCTTCAAGCAGTCCAAGTCTAAGAAGTATGTGTTTGACTTTGTCTACAACATCTGAAACTATGATCATAAAGTTCCCCTTCAAGCAGTCAAAGGCTAATAAGTGGGTGTTTGACTTTGTCTACATCATCTGAAACTATGACCATAAAGTTCCCCTTCAAGCAGTCCAAGTCTAATAAGTGCATGTTTGACTTTCTCTACAACATCTGAAACTATGATCATAAAGTTTCCCTTCAAGCAGTCAAAGTCTAATAAGTGCGTGTTTGACTTTGTCTACAACATCAGAGACTATGGTGTTAAAGTTCCCCTTCAAGCAGTCCAAGTCTAATAAGTGGGTGTTTGACTTTGTCTACAACATCTGAAACTATGATCATAAAGTTCCCGTTCAAGCAGTCCAAGTCTAATAAGTGCGTGTTTGACTTTGTCTACAACAGGCATGGCGAGACTGTAAGCCTGCCCCGAAGCACCTTGTTGCAACCTAGATAACAAAGCTATGGAAGGGGGAAAATTTGGAAGGCGAGCGGGGTAGTGGTAAAGAACGAAGTGATTCAGCGGCGTCCTGTACTCTGTATTTAAAGTAAATTAAGCTGCTCCGATGTCGTTTACAATGAGAGGTTCGAAATCGGGAATTATGTTGTTTACAGCTAGTCCTAATTGGTTCATGAAGATGCTCGTTCGTCTGTCGGGATCTGCATTTGCTTTTTACTAATTTAATCATGGAAAATAACTATTTTTAGACTACGTTGTACAAAACATTGCTTCCATGGAAATTGCATATGATCGAAGCTTCGGATATTTATTGTTGCATAAGATTTTAAAACATTCCACTCCTATTAAATCCTTACATGTGACTTTCATGATTTCTTCAGACTGTAAATAAATTAGCTCCTCTTGCAGATTGATTCTGGCCTTTCTTACCTCTATGTTTAATGGATAGTCATACACTGATATATCATATATAAAACCCTGAAATCACGAAATCTATAATCACAAAATTCACTTTTATGTGTTAAGAGAATACTAATGTAAGTATGAATTTATCTGAGTAGAAATTTGAAAGGAGATTTAAACATGGAAAATAGTACACCTGCCCCTCTTTCAAGTGATCTACCCAGAGTAAAAGTGTGTTTGAACGTCTGCACTGAACTATACTTATCAACAATATTTTGATTGCGTCGTTGAAATGTAGTATTCAGTTTGTTTAAGTGCGTACATATATCGCATAAGAAAGCTAACTCGCAGACCCATACCCCGTTATTTAGTTCCTAAATTTCCATTCCCTAAAAAAGAAATAAGGAAACCATTAAATTACAATAAAATGAACTTAAAGCATATGAGAATAATGTAAATCTAAAGCTAAAATAAATTGCCTCTTGTTTCATGAATCCGGGGAATGCATCTCTGAGGTCAAAGAACCGACGTAACATTGCACCTCTGCTAAGCCATCTAACATCACACAAATACTTGATATCTTAAATGATTCTCCCATATTTTTAAGTATACATATTTCGAAACTGTCGGCGTTTCAAAGCAATTCGTTTTATTTTGTTCACAACACAATCCATCACTATTGTAGTATAACTGACTTGGCACAAAGTGTTACTTGATGCAACAGACAATGGCAAGCATAAAAATTGCTCGAAATACCTTTATCACTGAAAAAAATGATTTAACCTGTCAATCAAACCACTTTTTCCCCAACCATGGCCTTTGAAACTAATTTTGACCACTGTAAACAATATCTTTCAGTACTAATTGTTGGAGCTTTAAATATCTCCTCGCCAGTAGTACTGCCTTTTAGAGGTACTAAATCGAGCAAATACTCTTCAGCATTACGTTCCTTATCAACACCTCGAATGAAAATGGCCAATTGAGGTGTCAGTTACATCTGTACTCTCGTCCAGTGCAAGAGAAAACTTCACAAAGTCGGCCATTTTCAA
The DNA here is from genome assembly GCA_030765065.1 of Deroplatys truncata. NCBI lineage: Eukaryota > Metazoa > Arthropoda > Insecta > Mantodea > Mantidae > Deroplatys > Deroplatys truncata. The sequence continues at coordinate 261,485,107 of CM060984.1, forward strand.
ATCCATCTGCCTTATTACGTCGGCAGAAAGCACTTCAACTTTCTTTGCAATGGTTTGTCAGAAAATATGCCAACACTCGAAATTATGGACCTGTTAAGGACATAAAAACCCAGCAATTTTTATTAAACATGTTTTAATAAATTTTTCTACCTGAAATGCCTTAAGGCTTTTGCAATTTCCCAGGTAACAATATAACTAGCGACATTTCTTTTCTCTGCCATAGTTTGAGTCTTTGTAGTTGGTTTGATCCATTGTTTTTTATCAATTTCAAAAATTCCTGCGTTCTTTCGCGTCCTGTGAACATATTGAAAATTAGCAGTCTGACTTGTAGTTTAAATAAGAATTAAAGTCTCATTAAATAAAATGTTTAATAATAATAATAATTAGAGACCAAACTTGCCCTGTAACTTGGCATATTCGGAATGATAAGCATTGTAATGGCGTTTCATGTTGAATTGCACAACTCCGCTTTGGGACACATTAAATATTTTGCATTGCCACCATCCTCAACGAAGAACTTCTTCTCCCATTCCATGAAATGTTCTGCTCTTCGAACGTTGCTTTGCAAACGGCATTGCTAGCCGCCACTGTTTGACGTAGTACTGACCACGCCGACATCAGTAGGAGGTGGAGGGGCGGGAGAAGCTACGGAAGGGTAGTGCGCGAGTCAACTGAAGCGCAAATTTACTCGCGAAGCACTGTTTCGCCATGGCTGATCTACAACATCTGAATCTATGATCATAAAGTTCCCCTTCAAACAGTCCAAGTCTTATAAGTGCGTGTTTGACTTTGTCTACAACATCTGCAACCATGATCATAAAGTTCCCCTTCAAGCAGTCCAAGTCTAATAAGTGCGTGCTTGACTTTGTCCACAACATCTCTAACTATGATCATAAAGTTCCCCTTCAAGCAGTCCAAGTCTAATAAGTGCGTGTTTGACTTTGTCTACAACATGCGAGTCTATGATCATAATGTTCCCCTTCAAGCAGTCCAAGTCTAATAAGTGCGTGTTTGACTTTGTCTACAACATCTGAAACTATGATCATAATGTTCCCCTTCAAGCAGTCCAAGTCTAATAAGTGTGTGTTTGACTTTTTTCTACAACATCAGAGACTATGATCATAAAGTTCCCCTTCAAGCAGTCCAAGTCTAATAAGTGTGTGTTTGACTTTGTCTACAAAATCTGAAGCTATGATCATAAAGTTCCCCTTCAAGAAGTCAAAGTCTAATAAGTGCGTTTTTGACTTTGTCTAGAACATCAGGGACTATGATCATAAAGTTCCCCTCCAAGTCTAATAAGTGCGTGTTTGATTTTGTCTACAACATCTGAAACTATGATCACAAAGTTCCCCTTCAAGCAGTCCAAGTCTAATAAGTGTGTGTTTGACTTTGTCTACAACATCATAGACTATGATCATAAAGTTCCCCTTCAAGCAGTCCAAGTCTAATAAGTGCGTGTTTGACTTTGTCTACAACATCTGAGACTATGATCATAAAGTTCCCCTTCAAGCAGTCCAAGTCTAATAAGTGCGTGTTTTAGTTTGTCTACAACATCTGAAGCTATGATCATAAAGTTCCCCTTCAAGAAGTCAAAGTCTAATAAGTGCGTTTTTGACTTTGTCTAGAACATCAGGGACTATGATCATAAAGTTCCCCTCCAAGTCTAATAAGTGCGTGTTTGGCTTTGTCTACAACATCTGAAACTATGATCATAATGTTCCCCTTCAAGCAGTCCAAGTCTAATAAGTGCAAGTTTGACTTTGTCTACAACATCTGAAACTATGATCATAAAGTTCCCCTTCAAGCTGTCCAAGTCTAATAAGTGTGTGTTTGACTTTGTCTACAACATCATAGACTATGATCATAAAGTTCCCCTTCAAGCAGTCCAAGTCTAATAAGTGCGTGTTTGACTTTGTCTACAACATCTGAGACTATGATCATAAAGTTCCCCTTCAAGCAGTCCAAGTCTAATAATTGCGTGTTTGAGTTTGTCTACAACATCTGAAGCTATGATCATAAAGTTCCCCTTCAAGAAGTCAAAGTCTAATAAGTGCGTTTTTGACTTTGTCTAGAACATCAGGGACTATGATCATAAAGTTCCCCTCCAAGTCTAATAAGTGCGTGTTTGATTTTGTCTACAACATCTGAAACTATGATCATAAAGTTCCCCTTCAAGCAGTCCAAGTCATGTAAGTGTGTGTTTGACTTTGTCTACAACTTTTGAAACTATGATCATAAAGTTCCGCTTCAAGCAGTCCAAGTTTAATAAATGCGTGCTTGACTTTGTCTACATCTGAAACTATGATCATAAAGTTCCCCTTCAAGCAGTCGAAGTCTAATAAGTGTGTGTTTGACTTTGTCTACAACATCTGAAACTATGATCATAAAGGTCCCCTTAAAGCAGTCCAAGTCTAATAATAAAAGTGTGTTTGACTTTTTCTACATCAGGGACTATGATCATAAAGTTCCCCTTCAAGCAGTCCAAGTCTTATAAGTGTGTGTTTGACTTTGTCTACAACATCTGAGACTGTGATCAGAAAGTTCCCCTTCAAGCAGTCAAAGTCTAATAAGTGCGTGTTTGACTTTGTCTACAACTTCAGGGACTATGATCATAAAGTTCCCCTTCAAGCAGTCCAAGTCTAATAAGTGCATGTTTGACTTTGTCTACAACATCTGAAACTATGATCATAAAGTTCCTCTTCAAGCAGTCCAAGTCTAATAAGTGCGTGTTTAACTTTGTCTACAACATCAGTGACTATGATCATAAAGTTCCCCTTCAAGCAGTCAAAGTCTAATAAGTGCATGTTTGACTTTATCTACAACATCTGAAACTATGATCATAAAGTTCCCCTTCAAGCTGTCCAAGTCTAATAAGTGTGTGTTTGACTTTGTCTACAACATCAGAGGCTATGATCATAAAGTTCCCCTTCAAGCAGTCCAAGTCTAATAAGTGCGTGTTTGACTTTGTCTACAACTTCTGAGACTATGATCATAAAGTTCCCCTCCAAGTCTAATAAGTGCGTGTTTAACTTTGTCTACAACATCAGGGACAATGATGATAAAGTTCCCCTCCAAATCTAATAAGTGCGTGTTTGACTTTGTCTACAACATCTGAAACTATGATCATAAAGTTCCCCTCCAATTCTAATATGTGTGTGTTTGAGTTTGTCTACAACATCTGAGACTATGATCATAAAGTTTCCCTCCAAGTCTAATAAGTGATTTAAATTAAATTGTGAAAATTACATTTTTTGTTTCTTGTTAACTGAAATAATTTCTTTAATTTCAGAAATATTTTATATAATAGGCATAATATTTACATTTCAAATATACTTGTAAAAGTTGTGCTCTATCTGTAGTGTTATATTGTATATTCTGCACTACTTCACAGAACATATCTGAAGTGTACATTCACACAGCTTTCTCTACCCTGTATAATTTATTATTGGGTATAAATACTTATCTTACGAAAGTGTATTTTTCTGTCTACCTCATTTTAATTAAATAAACCTTTGCAGAAATAGCTATGTTTCATATTTCATTCTAAATTCAAAAGGGGTAATGATAGTCAAATGTTTAAATGTTGTTTTATGTGTAATTCGTTTCTAGTTTCTGTTCTATTCATTTAGTTTATTGTAATTAAAGACCTCTGTGGTCACTGATAGATATAGGCTAATGTCAAACTTTGATTAAATATAACTGGACACTATATGCTGGCCTTATATTCCCCCCCCCAGGGGCTCACCTTATGTGAGTACGGGTTTGGCGTACCTGAGGTGCCCGGGCCACTCATCGCCGTATTCATCCCTTCATCCCCGTCCGGTCGAGGTGGGTTCGTTCTCGTGACCGGGGACACAAGGTAGGTTCTCGAGCATTCTTTGCATTTCGTTCCATGCCACCCCTCGCCATCGTTCTTTCTTGACCTCTCTACTTACGAACATTTCACACCAGGATCATTCATTCACACATGTCTTTTTCTTCCTCGCTGGCCTACCTTGCGTGTGAAACGGCCACACAGTTTTGATTTATTTTACCCTTTTCTTTTAATCCTCCGTGGACACAACCTGACGGATACCCGCGCACTGGGTGCGCAGCTGGGTGAGTGGGTAATGGTGTCATCCCCACCACCCAGGGTCGACATGTAGGGTATGTGTTCGTATCCGCTGTTCAACTGCAGTCCCGCGGGGGGGGGGCATTGCATGAGCTGCTAACTTCCGACGGCCATTCGTCCCTCTGTCTATGTTCTGGGAGGTGTGACCCTTGGGTGAGTCTGGTATAGATAGGCCACTCACCCAAGCCGGGGTAACGCCCGGGAAGTCAGATCCCGAGGTCGGAGACGGTTGCAATGGTGTAGGATTTCTTTCGCTAGGAGCCCCCTTTCTCCATTACAAACAAGCGCCGAAACGTCTATGTAACAGCAGTAGCACCACTGACATCTGGTTGTTACTTGGTCATTTCACGAACAGAAGGACAAGGCTTTGAGAAGGTGAACCCTTTTATTATTCAGAAGGGCATTGATGCTATTGCTGGTGCGGTTCAGTGCTACACTCGTCTACGGAATGGTTCCTTATTAGTACAAACAAAGTCCGATCAGCAAAGTAAAACCTTGTTGCGCGCTACGCTTCTCCATGGTTATCCCATCCGTGTTGAGAAGCACCGCACCTTGAATTCCTGTCGAGGCGTCGTTACCACTCATAGCCTCGATGGTTTGTCAGACGATGAGCTCGTAGACTATCTTTCAGAACAAAAGGTGACAGCAGTGCATCGAGTGCAGGCCAAACGCGACGGAGTATTGGTACCCACTCGTACCCTGTTTATAACATTTGATGGCGTCGATCTGCCCACGAGCATTTCAGCAGGGTACGAACGTATTGCGGTGAGGCCTTATATTCCTAGACCTCTGCGTTGTTTTAAATGCCAACGTTTTGGGCATACGCAAGTCTCATGTAAGAGTGCCGTTACCATCTGTGCATCACTTGTTCAACAGCCCCAGCTGCGCTAATTGCAAAGGGTCTCATTCTGCGTCATTCTGCGTCATTTGCCGACTGTCCACGGTACTTGGACGAGAAGGCGCTCCAGGAGATCCCGGTAAGGGAGAAACTCTCCTTCGCTGAAGCCCGGAGGCGTTACCATGCTCGCCAACCTTCGCTCCTGCGATCTGGTACATTTAGTTCTGTTGTTGCCTCGCCAGTACCCCGAAAGGATGCCGAAACACAGACCTGAACCATGACTGCATTGACCGCCACTACCATCCGGCCGTCCGTCTCTAACACGGTTATCAAATCATCTAAAGCTGGTCCTAAGGTTCTGAAGTCTCAAGCCACCGAAAAGAAGCAAAAGCAGAAACTTCGTAAGGAAGATTTTCTGAAAGCCCTTCCGCGTGCACGCGGTAAGAAAAGTTAACCTTCTCCTCCTGGAAGTTCGCAGTCCCAGGGTGCTCCTGGGACAAGCCGCGCTCAGCGGCATCCCACACCCATTCCCACTCAGAACCGATTCTCGGCGCTTGAATCGGTTTCTGGCTCTGAGCGCGTGGTCCCTCCCTTGGAGGAGGCTGTGGAGTCTGACCAACTCCATACCAAAAGCCCGAGCCCAAAGGTTAAGCAGAAGGTAATTTTTTAAAATTGAGTTTTATTTATGGACGCTCTTTAACTACTATGGTTCTTAGCGTCCCATTCTATATTGGGCGTGAAACACCGGTAATTTTGCTCAGAGGCCTCTTTATCAGGCTTGAGGTTCTTTTACGTGCCGTAAATCTACGACACGGGACCACCGGCTTTACTTCCCTTCCGAAGGAAGCCGTGCTAACGATTTTTACGCCCGAAAAAATCCATCGCCCTCCGCCGGGTTTGAACCCGCGACCTTGGGAACTAGAGGCTAGCACGGTACCACTAGTCCACGGAGGACGACAGAAGGTAATTTTGAGCCGCCCTTCTAAATAAGAAGTTTATCCCTTTTATTCATAGCGATCCTGATGGAATTTACGTGGTGTACGATCGCATAGGGCGGAACTGCAACTTTTAGTGCGTTCCCATTCTCCTATGGTCGTGTGTTTGCAGGAGACTAAGCTTCGGCATCACGATCCTTTTAATCTCCGAGGGTATACTCCGGTTCGCTACGATCTTGAACCGGAGGAGGGTACTCCTGCTCATGGAGGTGTCATGTTACTCGTGCGTAACGACGTTCATTTTCAAATTCTCACTCTTACGTCTGACTTGCAAGCTGTTGCCGTTAGGCTTCAATTACCCGGCTTTTTCTTTTCTGTTTGCTCTGTGTATTCACCTCCATCGGCTCCCCTCGCTTACGCGGACATTCGATATCTCCTGTCCGCTCTCCCATCACCATTTCTTCTGTTGGGAGATTTTAATGCCCATCATCCCCTGTGGTGTTTGCCAAGGGCTTGTGCGAAGGGAACTCTTCTTTCCGACATTTTTTATCATTTCAGCTTCTCTATCCTCAATACAGGTGAGCCTACTTTTCTTTCTGATTCTTCTGGTATATTCTCTCACTTGGATCTTGCCGTTTGCTCGCTCCAGCTTGCTAGTCGTCTGCAGTGGAACGTCGTCGCTGACACCTACTCCAGCGACCATTACCCCTGCATCGTTTCTCTTCTGTCTCACCACGTCCAGCATTCCAGAGTACCTACCTGGATATTCAGAAAAGCCGACTGGAAATTGTATTCCAGCCTTGTGTGTTTTGAGGACCAGCCCTTCACTGACGTTAACCAAATGGTGCAGCACCTTACCTCTACGATGCTATCTGCCGCCGAACGCACAATTCCCCGTTCGTCTCCTCACCCTCAGCGTATTTTTTGTTCCGTGGTGGAACGGGAACTGTCGGGACGCCGTTCGTGCCCGTAGAACTGCGCTTAGGTGTTTCGGCGACACCCTACACTTAATAATTTGGTGACTTTTAAACAATCGCGCGCCAGGGCTCGTCGCATTAATCAGGATAGCAAGAAGGCGTCTTGGACTCGTTTTGTCGAGTCTTTTAATCGCTTCACGCCTTCCTCTTTTGTTTGGGATAAACTTCGTCGCTTATCCGGTAAAGTGTCGCATTGTACTGTGTCTGGCCTTCAGGTTTCCAATGCCAACATAATGTATCCGGCTGCCATTGCTAACACTCTGGATGCTACCTTCGAGGCGGTTTCCAGTTCTGCCCATTATTCCGCCGGCTTTCGGACTCTCAAAGACCGGCTGGATTCCGAGACCTATAATTTTCGATCTGCTAATAAGGAATGTTATAATGAACTTTTCACAATGAGGGAGTTGGAGCACGCTCTTCATTGCTTAGGCCTTCCGCTCCTGGGCCGGACGGCAGTCATGTCCTGAGGTTAAAGAACCTTTCAGCCGACAACTCTTTCTCTTACAGGTCTATAACCGTATTTGGCAAGACGGTCTTTTTCCTTCCGTTTGGCACGCAGCCACCGTTGTCCCTATACTTAAACCTGGGAAGGATCGCGAACTACCTTCCAGCTACTGCCCTATCTCCCTCACCAGTTGAATTTGCAAGGTGTTGGAGCGCATGATCAACGGGCGGTTTACATGGTGACTTGAGTCTCAGAAACTTCTAGCGAACGCTCAGTGCGGATTTCGTCGCCACCGCTCTACCGTCGACCATCTGGTCTCTGTCGACGCATATTATGAATGGGTTTCTGAGAAAGTGTCAAACAGTTGCTGTGTTTTTTGACCTGGAGAAAGCTTATGACACTTGCTGGAGGGGCGACATTTTACTTACACTTTACGCATGGAATTTACGCGGTCGTCTTCCCATATTTCTTCGGGAGTTTATGACGGACCGCATCTTTCATGTACGTGTGGGCTCGGTTTTATCTAGTCGTTTTATTCAAGAGAACGGTGTACCGCAGGGCTCTGTACTCAGTGTCACACTTTTTGTGAAGGCTATCAACCCCATTGTTGATTGTATTCCACCTGGCATTTCCTCGTCACTTTTCGTCGACGATTTTGCTATTTATTGCAGTTCACGGCGGACCTGTCTGCTCGAACGCCGTCTCCAGAGCTGTATCGACCGTCTCTACGCCTGGTGTAACGCCAACGGCTTTAATTTCTCCGCCGAGAAATCCGTCTGTATCAATTTCTGGCGCCGGAAGGCTTTCCCTCCTCCCTCTCTCCATCTTGGGCCGGAGGTCCTTCCATTTACAGGCGAGGTGAATTTTTTGGGGTTGATCTTTGATCGAAAGCTGAGCTGGACTTCGCACATTTCGTTTTTAAAAGCAAAGTGTGACCGTTCTCTTAATCTTTTACGTGTTTTAAGTGGCACATCCTGGGGAGCTGATCGGACCATACTTCTGCGTCTTTATCGCTCTTTGGTCCGGTCCAAGCTTGATTACGGTGTATTGTCTATTCATCGGCACGTCCATCTGTGTTACGTCGCTTTAATGCCATTCACCATCGTGGCATAAGAGTCGCTACAGGGGCCTTTCCAACCAGCCCTGTTCCCAGTCTATGCTGAAGCTGCAGAGCCTCCGCTGTCCTTCAGGCGTGAGATGCTTTTGTGCAGCTATGCATGTCGACTCTCAAGCTTGCCTGACCACCCGTCCTTCGAGGTTTTTTTCGAGGATTCGCTTGATCGGCAATATTTAATTAGCTCCTCTGCATTGCTCCCTCCAAGGGTTCGATTTCGACAGCTTCTTCGGCATCTGGACGTTACGCCAGCACCGGCCCTTCCCAGGGGGGAACCCGTTTTCCTCCATGGTTGCGCGCTGAGGCCCACTGTCACCTTTGGTTAACGTCGATGCCGAAGACTACGACCCCTTCTTCAGTTCTTAGATCAGCATTTTTAGAACTTCAGGCGCAATTCGGGGAGTTTCCTTTTATTTATACTGATGGGTCTGATTTTGGAGTAGGTGTGCTTTTGTTTTTGATAAAGAAGTTTTACCTTTCGTTTACCAGGGCAATGTTCGATTTTTACCGCCGAACTTTTTAGTATTTATCAATCCATTTTATACATTCAGCGGCACGACTTGCGGCACTGTGTTGTTTGTACGGACTCTCTGAGTGCCCTTCAGAGCTTTACCGCGCTGTACAGTTACCACCCACTCGTACAGCGCATACATGACCTGCTCCACTCGCTTGGTGCCTCTGGCATCTGCGTCTCCTTCATGGTCATGTGGGCATCTCAGATAAAGAGTCTGCCGACGCCGCTGCCAAATCGGCAATTTTATCGCCCAGATATTTTATTTCTGTTGTTCCCTCCACAGATTTGTTTGTTATTTTACGTAGCCGCATCCTCTCGCTTTAGCGCGATGAGTGGACGACCCTCCGGGGGAACAATTGGGAAGTTAAACCTCTTCCGTTAGCCTGGGGTACCTCTTCTCGTTCTTCTCGTCGAGAAGAGGTACTTTTAACTCGTGTACGAATCGAACATTGCCTTTTTACTCATAGATACCTGCTCAGTGGTGACCCCGCAGCACTCTGTGAGCAGTGTGATGCACCCTTAACGGTGCGTCACATTTTAACAGAGTGTCAAGTTTTAGCTGCACTGTATGTACGTGTGGGTCTGCCTGTTGGCATAGCCAACGTTTTGGCAGACGACACGCGTGCTGTAGAATGTCTTTTACGTTTTATAAGTGATAGTAAGCGTCTTTTAGCTTTGTGATTTTATATTGTCTGCTTTAATGGGGCTCTTCCCCCCGGTGGCATATGGCGCTCATGTTCCTTGCGTTCTACAGTTCTTGACATGTCATTTTACCCTTTTATTGACCATGATTTTAGTGTGGTAGTTTTTAGAAGAATTTGGTCTTGTTTTTTAGTGGTTTTGACTAAGCGGGTTTGTGTGTGGTATTTTAGTTTTGGGCTTTTAAATTTTATATATTGTAAGGGCACTGATAACCTTAGATGTTGAACGCCCTTAAACCCCATATCATCATCAAAATTCCTAGTATTTTGATGCAACTGGGAAAAACAACTGAATGTCGACAGGCCTTTAAATGAATGACAAAGCATTGAACAATTCAAACCATTAGTAACAGATATCTCAGATATGGCTTATGCCACAAACAAAAATTATTTAAAATAAATTGAGTGTTTTAAAAAGATGTGTATTATTGTGCAATGTGTTTTTGTCTATCACTCAATGTTTACCAGTTATACAAGATTATATAAAATTCCTTCCAAATTGCCTCCTTCACAGGCAAATTCAAGACATACATTCTAATTTTCGTGTAAATATTTTTATATGTGGTATTTTAATCAAAATTATTACATAAATTTTTGAGAAAATTAAAAGTTTCGAAAAATGTTCCATGTAAAGTGTAGTTGAGGTGGGGGGATTTTGTTGAAAATATTTATGTGACATCTTTGGAAGATATTGAACTGAAATACCTAGTTTGTTATTTATGTGACATCTTTGGAAGATATTGAACTGAAATACCTAGTTTGTTATTTATGTGACATCTTTGGAACATACAGAACTGAAATACCTAGTTTGTTATTTATGTGACATCTTTGGAAGATATTGAACTGAAATACCTAGTTTGTTATTTATGTGACATCTTTGGAACATATTGAACTGAAATACCTAATTTGTTATTTATGTGACATCTTTGGAACATACTGAACTGAAATACCTAGTTTGTTATTTATGTCACATCTTTGGAACATATTGAACTGAAATACCTAGTTTGTTATTTATGTCACATCTTTGGAACATATTGAACTGAAATACCTAGTTTGTTATTTATGTCACATCTTTGGAACATATTGAACTGAAATACCTAGTTTGTTATTTATGTCACATCTTTGGAACATATTGAACTGAAATACCTACTTTGTTATTTATGTCACATCTTTGGAAGATATTGAACTGAAATACCTAGTTTGTTATTTATGTGACATCTTTGGAACATACTGAACTGAAATACCTAATTTGTTATTTATGTGACATCTTTGGAAGATATTGAACTGAAATACCTAGTTTGTTATTTATGCACCTTTTAGTTTTTGAGTTATGCTGTTCTCTCTCTCTCTCTCTGAAAAAAGAAACACACACCTACCTTAGAAGCCTGCTCATAGAATCCTTGTGCCTCTTAATCTGGGTTTTCAATCAAGGCCTGTGCTCCTAATAAACAGACTATGTCCTTCATGTTTGCTGCTCTTATATCTTCAGGTTCCAAGAAAAAGGAACTGATAGGTTTACTGGCATTTGTTGTCTGTTCTTCTTGTATTGGTGAGTCGTATGGTGTCATCCACAGCTGATATTTTGAATTCTTTATGATACAGATATTTTCCCATGTGGTCAATTCCCAAGCTTTTTTTAAACTGGTTCTAACAGTTTCAGAACTTTACTAATATTTCAATTACACAACCAAAAATCTGATGAGGTGCCAGAGGTTGTATAGTCTTCTGGATACTTGTGTGGTATCTTTGTGATGATCTTGTTGGGACAATTGGAGAATAATTCTCCTTGCAGGCAGAAAGAATTGTATTGCTGTCACAGCTAACTCTTCACTACCACCTTAACAAGGTTTATTTTATGTTCCCAGCCCTGAATATGGATGGGGAGAAGTCATGTAGGTTATGTTGTCAAAAGATAAAGTCCGAGTGTAGCAAACCCAGCTACATATTGATGTGTAGAAGACGGCTTGGCTGTGCGCAACACAATAACAGGTTAAAGATTAAAGTATAAAGTTGTTAAAACCCCTCACCGCACCAATAGAATTGAACATCTGGGAAAAAATACACATCATCAAAAACAGCAACAACGTCATTAATTTTTAAATCCCGCCTGTAAGCAATGTGTTAAAACTTGTGCCCCCAACACCAGATGGCAACAGGGTCAGAATTCGCAGGATGAGGAAGAAGATGACACGGGAGAAAGCGATCCTTAGTCCCCAGTCGCTGACGATGAGGACGAATGCCCTCGAAAACATTTCCTGTTTTATGTAACTTCAATTAGTGAAGGTGATTGTAAAAAAGTGTGACTCAATCTACATCAGAATAACAGGTATTGTGGCTCTGCCATTTTTAATTGCAAGTTTATTGCCCTCATGGATAGTCCTATCTGAGAATAGTGATATCAGGCCCAGATTTGATACAGGAGCGAATCTATTATATTGATGGTTATAATAACATCTACAATAATAATTACGTGAATTATTCGTAAAACTGTAAGGACTGGTTTTGCCAGCTGATGTTAAAAGCACTCTTAACATCTCGTCTGCTAACTTTGTATTTTTTTCAAGCTTCTACAGTGAATTGTTTGCTGACAGACTGAGAAGAGAGAAATTTACGAAGCCACTTTGCCATATTTTATAACGTTTTACAAGCTGAAGTCCATAAATGTTACTGGGACAATTCTGACATTTTTTTCTTAGCAAAATATAAAAGGTTCAAAATGACAGTCGGATTCTCAGCTGAAGATGGGAGAAACATCTCTCGAAAGCGCTCCTGCGGTAACATCTAGCGCACATATGTGATGGGAATTTACATTTTTCGACTCAAAAAATTTTAAATATTACATATTTTGTTGTAGGAACAAAAACCAAATCATAGTCAGATGTTTAAAAGTGGGTCACTACCTATATGTCAGGTATAGAAACTCTATACTCTTTCGATGGCATTGCAAGAAACAACTGAATGGTGGCAGCACTTTAAAAAAAAAAAAGGAAAGAAATGAAAAATTTAAACCAGTAACAACGAATATCTCTGAAATGACTCATGCCACAAAAAACTTGTTTGAAATAAATTGTGTGATATCTACATTTTTATGTATTAAATTTTTGTATATTTCTTATGGTTTACAAGTTATACAATATTCCTTGCAGAGTAAGTGGACTTCACAGGCTATTTCTAGAAAATTCAAGATATATGTTTTATTTGTGTGTAAATATCTTAAAAGTATGGCATTTTAATCAAGATGTTCCATGTAAAGGGTAGTTTTGGGCCAGGGGGATTTTCTTTAGCATCTTTATGCAGCAACAGAACTTAAACACCAAGTTGGGTCTTTAATCAGAGATTTTGTTTTTGAGTTATGCAATTGACACACAGGTTTTTTTCTTTCTTCTTTTCTAAAAATGCCAAGGGGCCTCAAAACATGAATTTATGGTGAAATCTTGATACTGAATTTTTGGGTAGAATGGAATAATTGCTCTTTCTACTGTTACTATAGCTGGAGCCTAGAAGAAATTCATATTTTCTGATTGAGTAGTGTAGCAAATGTGTTCTCAATAATCATGAAAGTGAAATGGGAATTGAACAAGGACATACAGAATAATATAAAACATAAATAGAAAGGATTAAATTCAATATTACACTGAATTGAAACACTTATTGAATATTTTACAGTCAAAAGGAATTTAATTTAATTTGTGAGTATAAAGGCAAACAACAAAGACAAACTACATAATTATTAGTGTTTATGTATAGAGTCGCATCAAAAGAAATACAGGAAGTTAATGTAATATATATAAATTGATTTTGTAATCATTGAATGTAAAAGGGCCACTCTAAAAGTTTCGAGAATAAGCAACAGTTAGTTGTGATAAGCCAAAGCAGGTCAGTCTTCCTATCTTTAGGTTCAAGTTCAGATAGTAATGCACAGCATTAGCACTTCTATGTATAGGTGTTGCAATGCCATCTCAAATGATGCTATTATTTTCTATGACTTTAAAGTCTGTTCAGGGGGAGAGAATGTCTTGAAAGATTGCATCGGGCATTTGAGGATTTGCAATCCACAGTTTAGGGAAGAAGAAGAGATTCCCTCGAAGATGAAGACTGTGCAAGATAGGCCAGCTACAGCACAATGGATGAAAGCAGAGTGGGAAGATCATCATTGCACATATTGACAGATTCAAGAAGTCCTAAATATTGGATCGCCAGCAGTGAACACCATCCTTAAAGAAAAAGTTTACATCAGCAAGTTGCTGGATCCCTGACCAGCTCACAAATGGTGGGAAAATTTGCTGGGGTAAGCTCCATAAATGTGTTTAACAGGTGATGGAAGTATGATCCAGAAACTAAGTGACAGTCTGGGTCTTACCAGGACAGGATGCTCCAACAAAGCAAGATGATCTGTTCTTTCTCATCAGACAGTTCCACTTGAAGACAAAACAGATTATACACAACAAATCTTCAGTGAATCGAGACCAAAACTGGTCTGCTTGGAATTTTGTTGCATCACAACAATACCCCTGTCCACACTGCGCTATGAACATCCCAGAACTCAAATATTTGTCCATGTGCAATTTCTTTCTATTCCCAAAATAAAAGAAAAATTTGATGTCAATGATTTGAAGCTGCAGTAGCTGTTTCCAAAGAAGAATGGCATTCAGCATTTGAAGAGTGGTTTGAAAGGATGAAATGTTGTATAGAATGCAATGGAAGATACTTTGAAAACATACAATGATCAGATCTAAATTTTTAAAATGTTATTGTGTTCATTCTCAAAACATTTAGAGTGACCCTCGTATAACATTTAAATATGACATACATGACTTGTGGTAAAGCAAAAGATAAGCTTTAAAACAAAAGAGAATCAGTTGCAACATGTTGTTAATATAGTAAGCAGTCAGAAATGTGGACAGACAGTACTACAACAATGCATAGAGGAGAGATGGCATGGGTACATGATAGCATAAAGATGTAAGTAGATCATCAGAGAAGAAAGACAACAGTAAGAAGCAAGGTAGGCAGTAAAATGTTGTTTAATGGCGAGGCATGAGTCTTCTATCATTCCAGTACAATTGTGGGAGATTAGCATCAGCAGTGAAGTAGATGTTCTCCATTCATTTTGGTGCTTTAGTTGCAGGGTCGCAGTTGTAAATGTTGACGTGGTATAGATGAGATGCTAGACAGTCATGCTCAGTGTTTAGTGTGAAGATTGCTGTTGCTTCTTTTCTTAGCTTCACTTGCTGTGTTCTTCTGATATATTTCCAAATTTTGTTTTGAGACAATTTTGATACTTTGAATGAAATCAGTCCTGGGTTTGGTTCCTTAAAAAGTCTTTTCACTGAATTTGTGTCCATTGATGTAGTAGGATTGTGTTGCTCCCTTCTTGGCAAGTGGTAGGTGTGCAGTTCCATCTCTTTCCTTGTCTGTTGAGGATTTATAGTGTATCCCTTGTTCTTGTTTAGTTTTGGTGGATTTAGGCCGAGCATTTGAAGCTATTGCGTGGATTGTTGCTTGAGAATCAATTAGGAGGACTGCTCTTTGGAAGGCTTTCCATCAAAGCTTGTTTTACTTTTCCTACAGATATATAGCTCATAGGTTTTTGTTAGAATCTGTTGATTCTCTCAAATACTCATTTCCTCTCTAGTTGCAGTGCTTGTGGATGGTGGTCATCTTCGAGTAAAGACAGGTTGAATGTTTGGTGGTCTAGAGAGTTGACAGGTGTATAGTATTGTTCAATATCTTCTGGAATGTTGAGGAGATGTACATTATTTTTTGCTGATGTGATTGGGTTTTGTTCTGTATTATCTTGGATCCAAGTGTTATTGGGTAGTGCTTTCGTTTTTGAAGAAGAGATGGTAGCCTGTTGTTGTATTTCTGATGTGATCTGTATTGTAAGCATAATGTTGATGTTGCTTTTACTGCATTATTTTGTACGACTTCAAGATTTTGGGGGTTGAGATTTTTGCTATAACTAGTACTTCACTACCACATTTTAATATTGGTTTTACATATGGTGTTCAGTGTATCTTGTGAGCTTCCGACCTTTTGTTTTAATATCTTTGTTCTTTTTTCCGCTTTGTTAACCATTTTGGTGGTGTGATTTTTCTAGTTTAGTTTATTGTCCACACATATTCCTAGGTATTTTTTGTATTTTCATGTTTTGGGAGCCTGGTTGTTGTTAATTAGAAAGTTAAAGTTGTCATTATTGTGTCACATTGAAAAGAATTGATACATTGTTTTTGTAGTTTGTCATGTTGTTCTCTATACACCATTTATTGAGGGTTTGTAGCTCTCTGTTTGTCATCTTTGCTGTGGCCCATATAACATCTGCAAACATCCATGTTAACATTTGCTTCATTTTTTATAATCTTTGGCAGATCATTTATGTATTTTGAATAATGAACTAGAGACTGCTCCTTGGGGTAGTCCTACTTTCGTTTGATTTTGTTTTACCATATCTAACCTTTGTCAGTAAAATACCACATAAATAATGTGTTAATGCCGGATAAGTACTGAAGTGTGTACAGAGACGTGTTGGTAGGAAGCATTGCACTTCATGGAAGTGTACTGTAATGTCCAAAACATGAAGAAATATTTATTCCAACTTTTGTGAAGAATTTACTTATTGAAAATAGTAAACATTAGTATCCAAACTACAAATCACATACTGGATATTTGCTAAGAGTCTCATGTTCAACAGTAACAAACATCTTCTGTGACAGAAAAGTAGTGGCTGTTATATTTGTTCTTCATGATGTCAACTGACAGTTCATTGCCTCCTGTAACCATGCTTGGCAGTTGAGTGCATAACTCCTAGAAAGAGGTCATACATGAACAAAAGCGCTATAAACCTATTGCTTACCAGGAAGTGAATATCAACATTTCAACAAGTATACGTTTTGAGGTTCCTGAATCCAAAAAATCTGATGTGTTACACTCACATGACTTTCTCTACTCTTGTACAATCTATTTTTACAAACGCCTATTCTCCATATGCTTCATATTAATCGAGATATCGAGATGTCAATCTTATTGGTAATTTTCTTGCAGATGCAAGGGGAATATGGTAGCTTTCAAGCGATAGTCAAATATTTTATCGCTGGTTGCTATGTGGCACATTCCATTCTCTTTGCATGTCCAGGACATAAAAAAAATGAATAACGAATTTGAGAAAAAGTATAAGTATTGGAAAATTTAAGGAAATAACAAGCAATATCTCGAAAACGGTTCACTCAACAAAAAAAATGTATATGATATAAGTTGTGTATTTTAACGCGATCTACATTTTTTGTGTAGTAAAATTTTGTCTATCTCTTATGGTTTACCAGTTATGCAAAAGTCGTTCATAATGAAGAATACTTTTGGAGACATTCCCAGAAATTTCGAGATATACATTTCATTTCTCATGACATTATCTTAAACATATATTTTCATCAAAACCGTTAGAGCCATTTTTGAGAAAATTAAAATTTTCGAAAAATGTTCCATGTAATGGGTAGTCTGGGGTGGGGGGATTTTCTTGAAAATCTTCGTGTCGCATCTCTGGAAGATACTGAACGTAAATACCAAGTTTGGTGTTTATCTGACTGTTCGTTTTTGAGTTATGCTGTTCACAGACACGCACACAGACACACAGACACACACACACACACAGACACACACACACACACACACACACACACACACACACACACACAGACACACACACGGACATGTTTCTAAAAATGCTTTTTTTGGATTCAGGAGGTCTCAAAACATGTATTTCCGGTGAAATCTCGGTATCGAATTTTTGGGTGGAATGCAATACTTCCCCTATTTACTATACGTAGTAGAGAAAGTAAAAAGGCACTTCCCTTCCTCTGCCATTACCAAATTTCATAAGTTCAGTATCCAAGATTGTGAAAAAGATTTTGTAGAAAATCTATCCCACTCCAAACTACCCTTTACATAGAACAATTTTTCTTTATTTTTGATTCTTACAAATTATTTTGATTAAAGTACTGTAAGTTTAAAATATCTTCATCACAAATAAAATGCATAACTTGAGTTTTCTGTGAAGTTCTCTTTATTCTGAATGACCTTTGTAACATGTGATAGTCTTACTATACAAAAAAATGTACATGTTGTTAAAGCACACAAAATATGTAAAATTTTTGGAGTTAATAATTTCCAGATACTTCTTGTAAATGGTTTGAATTTTAATACTTATACTTTCTTCAAGTTGTAAGTTGGTAGTTGTTTCTGTTGCGAAGTACATGTAATTTAAAAGACATTACATAGCAATCTGCTTTGACTATCAGTTTAGTATCCTAGTGACTGCAACAAATATCTATATTAACAAGAAGAATAACCTTTTGTAAGAATAGTTTGTAGAACATTGAGAGTAGAGGTGGTGTGAATGCAACACCAGAAACTTTTTGTTTTTAACATTTTTGTCACTGATGGAGAATCAGTGAATGAATTTGTGGACACACACTATAAATTTTTCTTATTCATGATTGTGGTGATTGCAGAGCTGTTTACAGTCTTTCCTTATGTGTCAAGTTGATTAAGGCCCAATTAAATTTTTCCCAACTTCTTAGAAATTACAACTACAATAGTACATTTAAACTTCATCCACAATGAAAAATAAGCACCATGATATTTAAGGAAAGTATTTATAATGCAAGAGTTTGTAAACTCCAAACATTTTGTTTGTGTTGCATGCATAGAGGAATAATTCTGCATTACCAGCTCCAGAACAACACATGATCATGAACGCCATCTACTCTACACTCATCCCCCCAGGGGCTCACCTTATGTGAGTACGGGTGTTGGCATACCCGGGGGTTCCTGAGCCACTCATCGCCACTTCATCCCCGTCCGGTCGAGGTGGGTTCGTTCTCGTGACCGGGGGACTCAAGGTAGCCTCTTGTGCGTTCTTGCATTTCATTCCATGACACCCTCGCCATCGTTTCTTTGTTCTCTCTTCCATTTATGCACATTTCCCACCCCTTCCATTCATTTACACATCTCTTTTCCTTCTTCGCCGGCCTACCTTGAGTGCGAAATGCCCACACACTTTTAGTTTCTTTTAACCTTTTATTTTAATCCTCTGTGGACACAGCCTGACGGATACCCGCGCACGAGGTGCGCAGCTGGGTGAGTGGGTAATGGCGTCATCCCCACCAACCGGGTAGTCATGTAGGGTTTGTGTTCTTATCCGCTGTTCAACTGCAGTCCCGCGGGGAGGCCATTACATGAGCTGCTGACTGCTGACGGCGATTGGGTCCCTCTGTCTATGTTCTGGGAGGTGTGACCCTGGGGTGAGATAGGTATAGATAGGCCACTCACCCAAGCCGGGGTAACGCCCGGGAAGTCAGAGCCCGAGGTCGGAGACGGTTGCAATGGTGGAGGATTTATTTCACTATGGAGCACCCTTTCTCCATTAATACCAACAAGCGCCGAAAAGTTTATGTAACAGAAGTGACACCACCGACAACTGGTTGTTACTTGATCATTTCACGAACCGAAGAAGCGCAAAGTTTTGATAAGGTGAACCCTTTCATTATTCAAAAGGGCATTGATGCTATTGCTGGTGCGGTTCAGTCCTACACTCCCCCCAGGGGCTCACCTTTTGTGAGTACGGGTTAGGCGCACCCGGGGTACCCGAGCCTCTCATTGCCATCTTCATCATTTCATCCCCGTGCGGTCGAGGTGGGTTCGTTCTCGTGACCGGGGCACTCAAGGTAGGCTCTCGTGCGTTCTGTGCATATCATTACCTCTCGCCCCTCGCCATCGCTTCTGTCTTCTCTTTTATTTCTGCACATTTCGCCCCACGCCCATTCATTTACACGTCTCTTTTACTTCGCCGGCCTACCTTGAGTACGAAACGCCCACACACTTTTAGTTTCTTTTAACCTTTTATGTTAATCCTCCGTGGACACAGCCTGACGGAGTGCGCAGCTGGGTGAGTGGGTAATGGCGTCATCCCCACCACCCGGGGTCGTCATGTAGGGTATGTGTTCGTATCCGCTGTTCAACTGCAGTCCCGCGGGGGGGCCATTGCATGAGCTGCTGACTTCTGACGGCGATTGGGTCCCTCTGTCTATGTTGTGGGAGGTGTGACCCTGGGGTGAGTCTGGTATAGATAGGCCACTCACCCAAGCCGGGGTAACGCCCGGGAAGTCAGAGCCCGAGGTCGGAGACGGTTGCAATGGTGGAGGATTTATTTCACTATGGAGCACCCTTTCTCCATTAATACCAACAAGCGCCGAAAAGTTTATGTAACAGAAGTGACACCACCGACAACTGGTTGTTACTTGATCATTTCACGAACCGAAGAAGCGCAAAGTTTTGATAAGGTGAACCCTTTCATTATTCAAAAGGGCATTGATGCTATTGCTGGTGCGGTTCAGTCCTACACTCCCCCCAGGGGCTCACCTTTTGTGAGTACGGGTTAGGCGCACCCGGGGTACCCGAGCCTCTCATTGCCATCTTCATCATTTCATCCCCGTGCGGTCGAGGTGGGTTCGTTCTCGTGACCGGGGCACTCAAGGTAGGCTCTCGTGCGTTCTGTGCATATCATTACCTCTCGCCCCTCGCCATCGCTTCTGTCTTCTCTTTTATTTCTGCACATTTCGCCCCACGCCCATTCATTTACACGTCTCTTTTACTTCGCCGGCCTACCTTGAGTACGAAACGCCCACACACTTTTAGTTTCTTTTAACCTTTTATGTTAATCCTCCGTGGACACAGCCTGACGGAGTGCGCAGCTGGGTGAGTGGGTAATGGCGTCATCCCCACCACCCGGGGTCGTCATGTAGGGTATGTGTTCGTATCCGCTGTTCAACTGCAGTCCCGCGGGGGGGCCATTGCATGAGCTGCTGACTTCTGACGGCGATTGGGTCCCTCTGTCTATGTTGTGGGAGGTGTGACCCTGGGGTGAGTCTGGTATAGATAGGCCACTCACCCAAGCCGGGGTAACGCCCGGGAAGTCAGAGCCCGAGGTCGGGGACGGTTGCAATGGTGGAGGATTTATTTCGCTATGGAGCACCCTTCCTCCATTAATACAAACAAGCGCCGAAAAGTCATTGTAACAGAAGCAGCACCGCATCTGGTTGTTACTTGGTCATTTCAAGAACAGAAGAAGGACAAAACTTTGAGAAGGTGAACCCTTTTATAATTCAGAAGGGCATAGATGCTATTGCTGGTGCGGTTCAATCCTGCACTCGTTTACGGAATGGATCCTTATTGACACAAACTAAGTCCGATCAGCAAAGTAAGACCTTGTTGCGCGCTACACTTCTCCACGGTTATCCCATCCATGTCGAGAAGCACCGCACATTGAACTCCTGTCGGGCCGTCGTTACCACCCAATAGCCTCGATGGTATATCGGACGAGGATCTAGTAGACTATCTATCCGATCAAAAGGTGACTGCAGTGCATCGAGTGCAGGCCAAACGCGACGGCGTATTGGTACCCACTCGTACCCTGTTTATTACATTTGATGGCGTTGATCTGCCCACGAGCATTTCCGCAGGGTACGAACGGATTTCTGTGAGGCCTTATGTTCCTAGACCTCTGCGTTGTTTTAAATGCCAACGTTTTGGGCATACGCAAGTCTCCTGTAAGAGTGCCGTTAACATCTGTGCAACATGTAGCCAGCCCTCACACGAAGGTACCTGTTCAACAGCCCCCGTCTGCGTTAATTGTAAAGGGTCTCATTCTGCTTCGTTTCCGACTGTCCGCGGTACTTGGACGAGAAGGCGATCCAGGAGATCCGGGTAAAGGAAAAACTCTCCTTCGCTGAAGCCCGGAGGCGTTACCATGCGCGCCAACCTTCACTCCTGCGATCTGGCACATTTAGTTCTGTTGTTGCCTCGCCAGTACCACGAGTAGATGCCGAAACTCAGACCTGGACCATGACTGGATTAACCGCCACTACCATCCGGCCGTCCATTAAGGCTACAGTTAGCAAGCCGTATAAACCTGGTCCCAAGTCAATGAAGTCGCAAGCCGTTGAAAAGAAACCCAAGCAGAAACTTCGTAGGGAAGATTTTTTGAAAGACCCTCCGCGTGCGCGCGGTAACAAAAGTTCACCTCCTCCTCGGAGGTCGCTGTCCCAGGAAGGTCCTGGGACAAGCCGCGCTCAGCGGCACCCCTCACCCATCGCCACCCAGAACCGATTCACGGCGCTTGAATCGGTTTCTGGCACTGAGCGCGTGGGCCCTCCCTCCGAGGAAGCTATGGAGTCTGACCAACTCCATACAAAAATCCCGAGCCCAAAGGTTAAGCAAAAGATTCTTTTAAGCCGCCCTTCTAAGTAGACAGTTTATCCCTTTTATTCATGGCTATCCTGACCTGGAATGTACGTGGTGTACGATCGCATAGGGCGGAACTGTAACTTTTATTGCGTTCCCATTACCCTATGGTCGTGTGTTTGCAGGAGACCAAGCTTCGCCCTCACGACCCTTTCGATCTCCGAGGGTACACTCCGGTTCGCTACGATGTTGAACCGGAGGAGGGTGCTCCTGCTCATGGAGGTGTCATGTTGTTGGTGCGTAACGGCGTTCATTTTCAAACTCTCGCCCTTACGTCCGACTTGCAAGCTGTTGCCATTAGATTGCAGTTACCCGGCTTTTTCTTCTCTGTTTGCTCTGTATATTCACCTCCGTCGTCTCCCCTCGCTCCCGCGGACATTCGAGCTCTCCTGTCCGCTCTCCCAACACCATTTCTTCTGTTGGGAGATTTTAATGCCCATCACCCACTGTGGGGTTCGCCAAGGGCTTGTGCGAGGGGAACTCTTCTTTCCGACATTTTTTACCACTTCAATCTTTCCATCCTCAATATAGGTGCACCTACTTTTATTTCTGATTCTTCTGGTACCTTCTCTCATCTGGACCTTGCCATTTGCTCACTCCAGCTTACTCGTCGTCTTCAGTGGAACGTCGTCTTCAGTGGAACGTCGTCGCTGATACCTACTCCAGCGACCATTACCCCTGCATCGTTTCTCTTTTGTCGCAGCACGTACAGCATTCCAGAGTACCTACCTGGATATTCGCAAAAGCCGACTGGAGCTTGTATTCCAGCCTCGTGCATTTTGACGACCAGCCCTTCTCTGACATTAACCAACTAGTGCAGCACCTTACGTCTATTATTTTCTCTGCCGCCGAACGCGCAATACCCCGTTCATCCTCTCAACCTCGGCGGCCACCTGTTCCGTGGTGGAACGAGGATTGTCGGGACGCCGTTCGTGCCCGTAGAACTGCACTTAGGGTATTTCGGCGACACCCTACACTTGATAATTTGGTGACTTTTAAACAATTGCGCGCCAGGGCTCGTCGCATTATTCAGGATAGCAAGAAGGCGTCGTGGGCTCGTTTTGTCGAGTCTTTTAATCGCTTTACGCCTTCATCTGTTGTTTGGGATAAACTTCGTCGCTTCTCAGGTAAAGTGTCGCATTGTACTGTTTCTGGCCTTCAGGTTTCCAATGCCACTATAGTAGATCCGGCTGCCATCGCTAACACTCTGGGTGCTGCCTTTGAGGCGGTATCCAGTTCAGACCATTATTCCGCCGGCTTTCGCTCTATCAAAGACCGGCTGGATTCCGACACCTTTAATTTTCGGTCTGCTAATATTGAGTGTTATAATGAACTTTTCACAATGAGGGAGGTGGAGCACGCTCTTCGTTGCTCTCGGCACTCCGCTCCTGGGCCGGACGGCATTCATGTCCTGATGTTAAAGAACCTTTCAGCCGACAGTAAGCTCTTTCTCTTACAGGTCTATAACCGTATTTGGCGATACGGCCTTTTTCCTTCAGTTTGGCGCGAAGCCACCATTGTCCCTATACTTAAGCCTGGGAAGGATCGCCAACTACCTTCCAGCTACCGCCATATCTCCCTCACCAGTTGCATTTGCAAGGTGATGGAGCGCATGATCAACGGGCGGTTGACATGGTGGCTTGAGTCTCAGAAACTTCTAGCGAACGCTCAGTGCGGATTTCGTCGCTATCGCTCTACTACCGTTTACCATTTGGTGTCCCTGTCGACGCATGTTATGAATGGATTTCTGAGAAAGTGTCAAACCGTGGCTGTGTTTTTTGACCTGGAGAAAGCTTATGACACTTGTTGAAGGGGCGGCATTTTACGTACACTACACGCATGGAATATCCGCGGTCGTCTTCCCATATTTCTTCGGGAGTTCATAACGGACCGCGTCTTTCGTGTACGTGTGGGCTCGGTTTTATCTAGTCGTTTTATTCAAGAGAACGGAGTACCGCAGGGCTCTGTACTCAGTGTCACACTTTTTGCAATTGCTATCAACCCCATTGTTGATTGTATTCCACCTGGCATTTCATCGTCCCTTTTTGTTGACGATTTTGCCATTTGTTGCAGTTCACGACGGACCTGTCTACTTGAACGCCGTTTCCAGAGCTGTATCGACCGTCTCTACACCTGGAGTAACGCAAACGGCTTTAATTTCTCAGCTGAAAAATCCGGCTGTATCAATTTCTGGCGCCGGAAGGCTTTCCCTCCGCCCTCTCTCCATTTTGTATCAGGGATACTTCCCTTTGCAGACGAGGCGAAATTTTTGGGGTTGATCTTTGATCGAAAGCTGAGCTGGACTTCGCACATTTCGTTTTTAAAAGCAAAGTGGGACCGTTCTCTTAATCTTTTACGTGTTTTAAGTGGCACATCCTGGGGAGCTGATCGGACCGTCCTTCTACATCTTTATCGCTCTTTGGTCCGATCCAAGCTTGATTACGGGTGCATTGTCTATTCGTCGGTGCGTCCTTCTGTATTACGTCGATTGAATGCCGTTCGCCATCGTGGCATAAGAGTCGCTACAGGGGCTTTTCCAACCAGCCCTGTACCTAGCCTATATGCTGAAGCTGCAGAGCCTCCGCTGTCCTTCAGGCGTGAGATACTTTTGTGGGGCTATGCCTGTCGACTCTCAAGCTTGCCTGATCACACGTCCTTCGCGATATTTTACGAGGATTCGTTTGATCGGCAATATCTAGTTAGCTCCTCTGCATTGCTCCCTCCAGGGGTTCGATTTCGTCAACTTCTTCGGCATTTGGACGTTACGCTAGCGCCGGCCCTTCCAAGGAGGGAAACGCGTTTTTCTCCATGGTTGCGCGCTGAGGTCCACTGTCACCTTGGGTTATCGTCGCTGCCGAAGAATGAGACCCCTTCTTCAGTCTTTAGATCAGCATTTTTGGAACTGCAGGCGCAATTCGGGGACTTGCCGTTATATTTACTGATGGATCTAAGACTGATGATCGAGTAGGGTGTGCCTTTGTTTCTGATCATCAATGTTTTACTTTTCGTTTACCGGGTCACTGTTTGATTTTTACCGCCGAACTTTTTAGTATTTATGAATCTGTTTTGTACGTTCAGCGGCGTGACTTAAGGCAGTGTGTTGTTTGTACAGATTCTCTGAGTGCCCTTCAGAGTATTAACGCGCTGTACCGTTACCACCCTCTCGTACAGCGCATACATGACCTGCTCCACTAGCTTGGTGCCTCTGGCACCAGCGTCTCCTTCCTGTGGATTCCAGGTCATGTGGGCATCTTGGGGAACGAATCTGCCGACGCCACTGCCAAATCGGCGATTTTATTACCCAGATTTTTTACTGCTGTTGTTCCCTCGTCAGATTTGTTTGTTATTTTACGTAGCCGCATCCTCTCGCTTTGGAGGGATGAGTGGACTGCCCTTCGGGGGAACAAGTTACGGGAGGTTAAGCCTCTCCCGTTAGTCTTCTCGTTCGTGTCGTCGGGAAGAGTACTTTTAGCTCGCTTACGAATCGGACATTGTCTTTTTAGCCATAGATACCTGCTCAGTGGTGACCCCGCACCACTCTGTGAGCAGTGTGATGCGCCCTTAACGGTGTGTCACATTTTAGCAGAGTGTCAAGTTTTAGCTACGTTGCGGTACGTGCTGGTCTGCCTTTGGCCTAGCCAATGTTTTGGCAGACGACGCGCGTGCTGTAGAATGTCTTATGTTTTATCAGTGACATTGGTTTTAGCCAATGCATTTGATGCGTTGAGCATCTTTTGACTGTGTGGTTTTATATTGTCTTTTTAATGGGGCATCTCCTCCCCAATGGACATCTGGCGCTTGTGTCCCTCGCATTCTACAGTTCTTGACACGTTGTTTTACTGTTTTATTGACCATGCTTTTAGTGTGTTCATTTCTGGAATTTGGTGTTTTGTTTTTTACCTTTGGGCATCACGGGTTTGTGTCCTGTTTTTTAACTATGCAGTTTTTTATCGGACTATTATTTTTGTACTGTAACTTTTATACTTTGTAAGAGCGCTGATGACCTTAGCTGTTTAGCGCCCTTAAACCGCATCTCATCATCATCTACACTCATTGTGCTCTTAAATTTGGTCAGACAGTGACCTAATGTTTGCTTGATACAACACTTTTTGTCCCATTTATTTATAAGGAATGGATAAATGTTTATTTTGGATATTATTGGTTGTTATTAAATTTCAAATTGCAGTACGCCCAAAAGGTTTCTGCGTGCAGTTTGCAGATCTAGAAGTCCATGCCAAATTCTTGTATTACAGATACGACTACATTGTAAATGAGCTTTCCTCGAGCCTGCGCTTATGCTGCATTATTTCGTAAATAGGGGCTCACTTGTAAATCATTGTGACAAATTTGTTTTAAATAATCAACCCCTCCCCCTTTTAACCACAAATGGCTATTGTATTTATCATGATGTAAAATTCTTAAACATTTTGTCACATAGAGATATGAAATACATTATTTAATCTAGCATCTACATCTATTTATGGAAATTCTACATATGCTTCATGGATCATAAGTGATATAATTTAAATATTTAGGTAAGTTATCTTAATATAAATTTGTTCTATGTTACAGTCAATGTGGGTACAATGGATAACATGCCGGGTTGCAGCTATGATTCCATAAAAGATCTCAACTCCAGGATAAGCCATACCCACAGCAAAAAGGTCATAAAACATGCACTGCGCCAGCAAGCTAAGAGGCGACGCAAGAACACCACCATTGCAGCAGGCAATTCCAATCCAAGCATCGTAGTTAAATCTTTGCCACCACGTGGTGAAGGTGGGTATCTTTTTGGTTCATTTATTGTAAATCTATTTGCTCTCATTTCATAACCATTGGTTTCACCATATTGATGATAAGCAATGAAAACGTTATAACATATAAGGCTTTTGATTGCACAAGCATTGAAAATGGGGCACAACCACTGTAGTGGTTAGCTCATTTTTACAAAACAGAGAATTGCAGTTGTATGTGACTCGAAAGCACAGTTGTTTATATTGATCATTGCAGGTTTTCAGCACAAATGAAACAAGTGTAGTGCTCTCAACTGACTATAAGGCTGTTGTCATTTACTGCTCAGGTCAGTTATTACTATACAACCGGATATAGCCTACTTCAGTAAAATACGTAGTTATGGAAGCTTCCAGCTGGGGTGTGCACAGCCAAGCTAGAGAGTTTGTTAGGCAATTCGAGTAGAATATGCTCCTTCACAATGAACCTGCAACCAAGTGAGGAAAAGGGCCGCATGTGCTCTTAAAATAAATGCAATGACCATTTGTAGATAACATTTAGTTGCAATGCATAATCGAGAGAGAGGGAGAGATATTTCAACTGTATACTGCAGTTATTCGCTGTTCAAAATCACATGTGTCAAGTTAAAAATTAAATTGAGTTTTATTTATAGATGCTCTTTTAACTGCCCGATTGTATACTGGGCGTGAAAGACTGGCAATTTTGCTCAGCAGCATATTTATCAGGTTCTTTTACATGCTGTAAATCTATGACACGGGACCACTTCCCTTCTGAAGGAAGCTATGCTAGGGAGTTTTATGCCAAATCTCCCTCTGCTGGGTTTGAACCCATGATCCTGGGAACTAGAGGCTAACACTAGACCACAGAGGATGACAATGCAGTGAATTCATATTGAGAATAAATATTTGTTTTTTTTAAAGCAGGCTATTACAGGTTACATTTGCAGATATCCAAATGCTTGTTTATAGTACTAGGAACTCAGAGGTATAAGGGGGGAGACATGTGGACAAAGTGACAGCTAACAGGTAACTTCTTTACAAAATCAGACTGCAGATGTCAGATTTTTGGTGCATTGCCAGATGCAATTGCCTGGCATCAGTGTATGTTTTTAAGTACTCAGTTAGGTTACCCACGCTGGCATATCTAGTACACAGGAGCAATTCCACCATGACAACCTACACAATCCATCCAAGAGATGTGTGGACTTCACAATTGCATTAGGAACCTCAATAAATTAAATTTTTTGATGCGTGCACAAGGGCCATTGCACCCTGACCAGCAAATCTTGCTGCCTCCTTTCAACCTCAGTCACACAAGCAACTCCCACATCTTAAGTGCATGTACACGGGCATGTTATCAAGATTGTTCAGACATACTACTGCAAATAGTATATTAATGAATGTTTGCAAGGTTTACTAAATGAAAATATTGTGCAACACTTTTACTTTATAAGTAGAGGAAGTATTTTATTGATACTGAGATTTCATGTTCTGAGAATCAATCCAGAAAAAAAAGTTCTCTGTGTGTCTGTGAACAGCATAACTCTAAAACAAAAAGTCAGTTAAGTACCAAACTTGGTATTTAAGTTCAGTGTTTTCCAAGCAAGTCCTCCCCCCTCCCCAAACTATCTTTCACATGGAAAACAATTTTTTTTTTTTTTTGATTTTCTCAAAAAATGGATGCAACGATTTTGATTAAAATAACATATGTTTAAGATATCTATGTGACGTAAAATGTATATTTTGAATTTTCTGATAAGTGACTTTTGTATAATTGGTAAACTATAAGATGTAGACAAAATCGCACTGGTCATCTTCAAATTACCCTCCTCTTTGGGGGGCTCACTAGCCAATCCTTGAGTCGAGGAGCAAGCAAACTCTGGATCATAGAAGAACCAGGATGTGTGATGAGCCCAATGAAGGAAGAGGAAATAAAATGTATGTCGTGGTGATAGGAAAATTTGCAGATCAAATTATCCAACCCAGCTTTTGTCTAGTGACCAAGGAAAAGCAAAAAAAATCTTCGGTCAGATTGGTTGGCCCCAGGACCTCCCAAAATTGTGGCACCATCTTGTTAAAGCACATAATTTGTCAAATAACATTTTTTGTAGTATTAACCATTTCCAAGATATTCTTTGTTATTGGTTTGAATTTTGAAATACTTTTCTCTATTGCAAATGACTGTAGTTTTCTTTCATGCAAAGAGAACAGAGTTTCCACAGCAACCGGGTTTAACAAGATTTCACTATTGCTTTAGCTTATTCTATTCTTCTTACATCTACAACAAAATGATTAGGGATGGCGATTTGCCACAAATGCAATTAAGGGCTTGTACTCTGTTCATCATCTGTAAACGCTTTATAATGTGTTTTAAAAATGCGATAGAATGCGAAAATTGTAGTAAAATATGATATAAATGTGAAATTGAAGTATGATATTTGTTAGCCCCGCATTTGGGAGCCAATTTGAAGTGGTATATTTGTTATTTGTTGATTAGCTAGTTGTTAGTTGGAAGATGCTTCATGTTTATATGCCCCATGTATGGAAGCCAATTTGTCGCAGTCACTTCGTGTTATCTTATTGCTGGGCCCCTGTTATTGTTTTATTATTTTGCATTTTGGGTTCATTGTGCTCTGGCTAGCTATTATTATTATTCAGTCGAGCAAATCTCTTAAACAGGGTGTGTAAGCGGAAAGGATTTTGTTACTCAAAGATAACACTGATAAAAGAATTTGTTTTTACACTTTTATTACCGTCACAATTAAGTTCACCTATTGATTCATGATACATGCCAAACTGAAACTCTTATATTTTCTAATATCACTATAATCACTTATTTACTGCACATTATTAATTCGCGTTTCACATTTATAACAAACTTTAAGACGCGAGAGATTCTGTAGAATTGCGACGTTTACTTTATGTATGCTTCCGTTGAACTACGCGATGTGTAACCCACGAACGATTCTGATGAATTAACTGTGCGACGTATAACGCGTGAATGCTTCTGTTGGACTGACGAAATCTGCCTCTGACTTTAGCTTTTTATACTCCCACACCCCGATATGCCTAAAGATTATAACCGAGCTGCTATTGGTTAATAAAACGCGCCAACATTAGCGTCTATTTTTATATCCAATCAAAAATTACGAAAACATATGCTCTAGGGAAAATATTCCCACATTTCTAAGAAAAGCGTGCCAATCTGATGTCATTTGTTTGTCTCTTCTAATTAATATTCAACTCACCCCCTCGTATATTGTTATCCGCTCCTATTGTCAGTTTCAGTGAAGTTGTGTAAACTTATTTCCTAACAATACTTATAATTAACAAACATCTCAAATCAATGTCATACAATAATGCACTACGATCATTCTGGCATTTACATTATTGTGATACAAATTACTGCCACAAAATGCATGAATCTTTCAAATAAAACCTTTCCTTCTTACTTCTGGAAACATTGATGACGCACTTGGAGGGCAGAATAGTAATGTGAAAAGAGGAGCAGTTTCCTTTATTCTGTGAATTGGCATAATCAATAAATTGCACTTATTCCATTATGACATTTAAAATGAATTAACTGTGAATTTTTGGGTGTAGGGTAAACAATGACAATATCATTGTTTATAGTGTCAGGCCAATTTGTGACTCGGTCACAGTGAATTGATTACCCATAAGGCATAGTGCTATGTTACCCACATATTCATGGACCCTTTCAAATAAAAATGTAAAAACCAAATTAAAAAAAAAATGTCATGTTTAAGTGCAACAAAAAGTTGTACAGTTACATGGAAGAAAACTTGACAAGAGGTGACACTGATGGCCAAGTATGATCAATATATTTGAAAGATTAAGTGCAAGTAAAAGAAATATGGTATTTTTCGGATTGTTAAAATGGAGGGACATGAATATTTTCATTCCCAGCTGTTGCAAATTATACAGACTCCCTTTAAGCTCAAATACCCAGAGTTCTGCAGAGATGCTAAAATATAAGTGACAGGAGAACATGAATGACAGAATAAAATGTTCAGGTATGTTTTATGATTTTATTCAACAGTGCTACTGATTCGTGAACTTGCATGGCGTAAGTTAATTTTGTGTATTTTCTTTTTATCATTCTTTTTTTGCATGGGTATAAATTTCTCTTTTTTGTGTGTTCTGCTTTAGCCCGTATCAGTTTGTCCTATTTTTCTCTGTGTTGCTTTAACCTATTTTAGTTCAGTAAAATTAAAAATTTAAGTTATGCATTTTTATCTCAATCTCAACCCTTTACATGATTTTAATTTCACATTAGTATTACATATTTCAAAAGCTATAAGGCATTTATCATAATTAACTCAAATTATATGCTTTTTCTTAAAAATGCTATAAATGGCTAAATTATGAACTCATAAGCTATACAAAATGCTACATTAACAAACAAGAATACAAACTTTCTGATTTTAAAATTCTAAAACTCACTACCCCTACTAATGATTTACCTGTATTAAGAAAAGGTAAATAAAAGAATCAGCTTTTGTATCAATAGGTCATTGATGCTACACTTCAGATTCATTTTCTATTAAGTGCTTGATTCACTATAAAAAGTTTCTAACATGACATGACATTATGTTATGATACCATGTCTTTCAATATTAAAGCATGCCTAAGGCTTTGTGTAGTTCAAAATAAACTGAACACATTTTTCTTTTCTTTCTTTCTTTTTTTCAAAATTAATGATTAACATACAGTTTCCAAATCTCCTTAAAGTAAGTCATGTAGTAAGAACATTCGCAACAAATTACATTGAGCTAAAGTAGATGGCAAAATAATGGTTAAAATAGGAAAAATTAAGAAAGGTTAAATAATTTATTGTAAACTAGGATGCAGTTGGAAGTCAACTTTCTTAGCAAAAGATCTCTGGATCATTGATTCCCTATGCAGTGGAGATGTGGTAAATGTACTAAATTTTGGCAAGAGGAATACAGTATTACCGAACCGGGAGAATGTATTCTGCTACCATTGGAATAACATCTAGAAAGAGAACAAAAATGTAGATTGAATTCTCAGACACTTAAATTGCAAATTTGATGCCAAGCCTAGGACACTAACCATGGATCTTTGGCTCTCTGAAGCATTTCTCACTTGAGCTTGCATGGTAACATTATCTGCAGATATGAATTATTATACAATGTATTAAACACCTTAGGTGGTGTCTACACTGGTTTTGTTGTTACTGTGAAGTAAAACTTGTCTTATTCAACACTTATTTCAATACAATTGTGCTTTATGAAGAGTAAAATTTATCTTATCCAACACTTGTTTCAATACAATTGTGCTTTATGAAGAGTAAAACTTGTCTTATCCAACACTTATTTCAATACAATTGTGCTTTATGAAGAGTAAAACTTGTCTTATCCAACACTTGTTTCAATACAATTGTGCTTTATGAAGAGTAAAACTTGTCTTATCCAACACTTATTTCAATACAATTGTGTTGTATGAAGAGTAAAACTTGTCTTATTCAACACTTATTTCAATACAATTGTGCTTTATGAAGAGTAAAACTTGTCTTATTCAACACTTATTTCAATACAATTGTGCTTTATGAAGAGTAAAACTTGTCTTATTCAATACTTGTTTCACTACAATTGTGTTGCATGAAGAGCAAAACTTGTCTTATTCAATACTTGTTTCAATACAATTGTGTTGTATGAAGAGCAAAACTTGTCTTATTCAATACTTGTTTCACTACAATTGTGTTGTATGAAGAGTAAAACTTGTCTTATTCAATACTTGTTTCACTACAATTGTGTTGTATGAAGAGCAAAACTTGTCTTATTCAATACTTGTTTCACTACAATTGTGTTGTATGAAGAGTAAAACTTGTCTTATTCAATACTTGTTTCACTACAATTGTGTTGTATGAAGAGCAAAACTTGTCTTATTCAATACTTATTTCAATACAATTGTGCTTTATGAAGAGTAAAACTTGTCTTATTCAATACTTGTTTCACTACAATTGTGCTTTATGAAGAGTAAAACTTGTCTTATTCAACACTTGTTTCAATACAATTGTGTTGTATGAAGAGTAAACCTTGTCTTATTCAATACTTGTTTCACTACAATTGTGTTGTATGAAGAGTAAAACTTGTCTTATTCAACACTTATTTCAATACAATTGTGCTTTATGAAGAGTAAAACTTGTCTTATTCAATACTTATTTCAATACAATTGTGCTTTATGAAGAGTAAAACTTGTCTTATTCAATACTTGTTTCACTACAATTGTGTTGTATGAAGAGTAAAACTTGTCTTATTCAATACTTGTTTCACTACAATTGTGTTGTATGAAGAGTAAAACTTGTCTTATTCAACACTTATTTCAATACAATTGTGCTTTATGAAGAGTAAAACTTGTCTTATCCAACACTTATTTCAATACAATTGTGCTTTATGAAGAGTAAAACTTGTCTTATCCAACACTTATTTCAATACAATTGTGTTGTATGAAGAGTAAAACTTGTCTTATCCAACACTTATTTCAATACAATTGTGCTTTATGAAGAGTAAAACTTGTCTTATCCAACACTTATTTCAATACAATTGTGTTGTATGAAGAGTAAAACTTGTCTTATCCAACACTTATTTCAATACAATTGTGTTGTATGAAGAGTAAAACTTGTCTTATTTAACACTTATTTCAATACAATTGTGTTGTATGAAGAGTAAAACTTGTCTTATTTAACACTTATTTCAATACAATTGTGTTGTATGAAGAGTAAAACTTGTCTTATTCAATACTTGTTTCAATACAATTGTGCTTTATGAAGAGTAAAACTTGTCTTATCCAACACTTATTTCAATACAATTGTGCTTTATGAAGAGTAAAACTTGTCTTATTCAATACTTGTTTCAATACAATTGTGCTTTATGAAGAGTAAAACTTGTCTTATTCAACACTTGTTTCACTACAATTGTGTTGTATGAAGAGTAAAACTTGTCTTATTCAGTAATGGTTTCAGTACAATTGTGCTTTATGAAGAGTAAAACTTGTCTTATTCAACACTTGTTTCACTACAATTGTGTTGTATGAAGAGTAAAACTTGTCTTATTCAATACTTGTTTCAATACAATTGTGTTGTATGAAGAGTAAAGGTTGTCTTATTCAATACTTATTTCAATACAATTGTGTTGTATGAAGAGTAAAACTTGTCTTATTCAATAATGGTTTCAGTACAATTGTGCTTTATGAAGAGTAAAACTTGTCTTATTCAATACTTATTTCAATACAATTGTGTTGTATGAAGAGTAAAACTTGTCTTATTCAATAATGGTTTCAGTACAATTGTGCTTTATGAAGAGTAAAACTTGTCTTATTCAACACTTGTTTCACTACAATTGTGTTGTATGAAGAGTAAAACTTGTCTTATTCAACACTTGTTTCACTACAATTGTGTTGTATGAAGAGTAAAACTTGTCTTATTCAACACTTGTTTCACTGCAATTGTGTTGTATGAAGAGTAAAACTTGTCTTATTCAATACTTGTTTCAATACAATTGTGTTGTATGAAGAGTAAAACTTGTCTTATTCAATACTTATTTCAATACAATTGTGTTGTATGAAGAGTAAAACTTGTCTTATTCAATACTTATTTCAATACAATTGTGTTGTATGAAGAGTAAAACTTGTCTTATTCAATAATGGTTTCAATACAATTGTGTTGTATGAAGAGTAAAACTTGTCTTATTCAATAATGGTTTCAATACAATTGTGTTGTATGAAGAGTAAAACTTGTCTTATTCAATACTTATTTCAATACAATTGTGTTGTATGAAGAGTAAAACTTGTCTTATTCAATACTTATTTCAATACAATTGTGTTGTATGAAGAGTAAAACTTGTCTTATTCAATAATGGTTTCAATACAATTGTGTTGTATGAACAGTAAAACTTGTCTTATTCAATACTTATTTCAATACAATTGTGTTGTATGAAGAGTAAAACTTGTCTTATTCAATACTTATTTCAATACAATTGTGTTGTATGAAGAGTAAAACTTGTCTTATTCAATACTTATTTCAATACAATTGTGTTGTATGAAGAGTAAAACGTGTCTTATTCAATAATGGTTTGAATACAATTGTGTTGTATGAAGAGTAAAACTTGTCTTATTCAATAATGGTTTCAATACAATTGTGTTGTATGAAGAGTAAAACTTGTCTTATTCAATACTTATTTCAATACAATTGTGTTGTATGAAGAGTAAAACTTGTCTTATTCAATACTTATTACAATACAATTGTGTTGTATGAAGAGTAAAACTTGTCTTATTCAATAATGGTTTCAATACAATTGTGTTGTATGAAGAGTAAAACTTGTCTTATTCAATAATGGTTTCAATACAATTGTGTTGTATGAAGAGTAAAACTTGTCTTATTCAATACTTATTTCAATACAATTGTGTTGTATGAAGAGTAAAACTTGTCTTATTCAATAATGGTTTCAATACAATTGTGTTGTATGAAGAGTAAAACTTGTCTTATTCAATACTTATTTCAATACAATTGTGTTGTATGAAGAGTAAAACTTGTCTTATTCAATACTTATTTCAATACAATTGTGTTGTATGAAGAGTAAAACTTGTCTTATTCAATAATGCTTTCAATACAATTGTGTTGTATGAAGAGTAAAACTTGTCTTATTCAATAATGGTTTCAATACAATTGTGTTGTATGAAGAGTAAAACTTGTCTTATTCAATACTTATTTCAATACAATTGTGTTGTATGAAGAGTAAAACTTGTCTTATTCAATACTTATTTCAATACAATTGTGTTGTATGAAGAGTAAAACTTGTCTTATTCAATAATGGTTTCAATACAATTGTGTTGTATGAAGAGTAAAACTTGTCTTATTCAATACTTATTTCAATACAATTGTGTTGTATGAAGAGTAAAACTTGTCTTATTCAATACTTATTTCAATACAATTGTGTTGTATGAAGAGTAAAACTTGTCTTATTCAATACTTATTTCAATACAATTGTGTTGTATGAAGAGTAAAACTTGTCTTATTCAATACTTATTTCAATACAATTGTGTTGTATGAAGAGTAAAACTTGTCTTATTCAATACTTATTTCAATACAATTGTGTTGTATGAAGAGTAAAACTTGTCTTATTCAATAATGGTTTCAATAAAATTGTGTTGTATGAAGAGTAAAGCTTGTCTTATTCAATAATGGTTTCAATACAATTGTGTTGTATGAAGAGTAAAACTTGTCTTATTCAATACTTATTTCAATACAATTGTGTTGTATGAAGAGTAAAACTTGTCTTATTCAATACTTATTTCAATACAATTGTGTTGTATGAAGAGTAAAACTTGTCTTATTCAATAATGGTTTCAGTACAATTGTGCTTTATGAAGAGTAAAACTTGTCTTATTCAATACTTATTTCAATACAATTGTGTTGTATGAATAGTAAAACTTGTCTTATTCAATACTTATTTCAATACAATTGTGTTGTATGAAGAGTAAAACTTGTCTTATTCAATAATGGTTTCAGTACAATTGTGCTTTATGAAGAGTAAAACTTGTCTTATTCAACACTTGTTTCACTACAATTGTGTTGTATGAAGAATAAAAATTGTCTTATTCAACACTTGTTTCACTACAATTGTGTTGTATGAAGAGTAAAACTTGTCTTATTCAGTAATGGTTTCAGTACAATTGTGCTTTATGAAGAGTAAAACTTGTCTTATTCAACACTTGTTTCACTACAATTGTGTTGTATGAAGAGTAAAACTTGTCTTCTTCAATACTTGTTTCAATACAATTGTGTTGTATGAAGAGTAAAACATGTCTTATTCAATACTTATTTCAATACAATTGTGTTGTATGAAGAGTAAAACTTGTCTTATTCAATACTTATTTCAATACAATTGTGTTGTATGAAGAGTAAAACTTGTCTTATTCAATACTTATTTCAATACAATTGTGTTATATGAAGAGTAAAACTTGTCTTATTCAATACTTATTTCAATACAATTGTGTTGTATGAAGAGTAAAACTTGTCTTATTCAACACTTATTTCAATACAATTGTGCTTTATGAAGAGTAAAACTTGTCTTATTCAACACTTATTTCAATACAATTGTGCTTTATGAAGAGTAAAACTTGTCTTATCCAACACTTATTTCAATACAATTGTGTTGTATGAAGAGTAAAACTTGTCTTATCCAACACTTATTTCAATACAATTGTGTTGTATGAAGAGTAAAACTTGTCTTATTCAACACTTATTTCAATACAATTGTGCTTTATGAAGAGTAAAACTTTTCTTATTCAACACTTATTCAATACAATTGTGCTTTATGAAGAGTAAAACTTGTCTTATTCAATACTTGTTTCAATACAATTGTGCTTTATGAAGAGTAAAACTTGTCTTATCCAACACTTATTTCAATACAATTGTGCTTTATGAAGAGTAAAACTTGTCTTATTCAATACTTGTTTCAATACAATTGTGCTTTATGAAGAGTAAAACTTGTCGTATTCAATAATGGTTTCAGTACAATTGTGTTGTATGAAGAGTAAAACTTGTCTTATCCAACACTTATTTCAATACAATTGTGCTTTATGAAGAGTAAAACTTGTCTTATTCAATACTTGTTTCACTACAATTGTGTTGTATGAAGAGTAAAACTTGTCTTATTCAATACTTATTTCAATACAATTGTGCTTTATGAAGAGTAAAACTTGTCTTATTCAATAGTTATTTCAATACAATTGTGCTTTATGAAGAGTAAAACTTGTCTTATTCAATACTTGTTTCACTACAATTGTGTTGTATGAAGAGTAAAACTTGTCTTATTCAACACTTGTTTCACTACAATTGTGTTGTATGAAGAGTAAAACTTGTCTTATTCAATAATGGTTTCAGTACAATTGTGCTTTATGAAGAGTAAAACTTGTCTTATTCAACACTTGTTTCACTACAATTGTGTTGTATGAAGAGTAAAACTTGTCTTATTCAATACTTGTTTCAATACAATTGTGTTGTATGAAGAGTAAAAGTTGTCTTATTCAATACTTATTTCAATACAATTGTGTTGTATGAAGAGTAAAACTTGTCTTATTCAATACTTGTTTCAATACAATTGTGTTGTATGAAGAGTAAAAGTTGTCTTATTCAATACTTATTTCAATACAATTGTGTTGTATGAAGAGTAAAACTTGTCTTATTCAATACTTGTTTCACTACAATTGTGTTGTATGAAGAGTAAAACTTGTCTTATTCAACACTTGTTTCACTACAATTGTGTTGTATGAAGAGTAAAACTTGTCTTATTCAATACTTGTTTCTCTACAATTGTGTTGTATGAAGAGTAAAACTTGTCTTATTCAATACTTGTTTCACTACAATTGTGTTGTATGAAGAGTAAAACTTGTCTTATTCAATACTTGTTTCACTACAGTTGTGTTGTATGAAGAGTAAAACTTGTCTTATTCAATAATGGTTTCAGTACAATTGTGCTTTATGAAGAGTAAAACTTGTCTTATTCAACACTTGTTTCACTACAATTGTGTTGTATGAAGAGTAAAACTTGTCTTATTCAATACTTGTTTCAATACAATTGTGTTGTATGAAGAGTAAAACTTGTCTTATTCAATACTTATTTCAATACAATTGTGTTGTATGAAGAGAAAAACTTGTCTTATTCAATACTTGTTTCAATACAATTGTGTTGTATGAAGAGTAAAACTTGTCTTATTCAATACTTATTTCAATACAATTGTGTTGTATGAAGAGTAAAACTTGTCTTATTCAATACTTGTTTCACTACAATTGTGTTGTATGAAGAGTAAAACTTGTCTTATTCAATAATGGTTTCAGTACAATTGTGCTTTATGAAGAGTAAAACTTGTCTTATTCAATACTTATTTCAATACAATTGTGTTGTATGAAGAGTAAAACTTGTCTTATTCAATACTTGTTTCACTACAATTGTGTTGTATGAAGAGTAAAACTTGTCTTATTCAATACTTGTTTCACTACAGTTGTGTTGTATGAAGAGTAAAACTTGTCTTATTCAATAATGGTTTCAGTACAATTGTGCTTTATGAAGAGTAAAACTTGTCTTATTCAACACTTGTTTCACTACAATTGTGTTGTATGAAGAGTAAAACTTGTCTCATTCAATACTTGTTTCAATACAATTGTGTTGTATGAAGAGTAAAACTTGTCTTATTCAATACTTATTTCAATACAATTGTGTTGTATGAAGAGTAAAACTTGTCTTATTCAATACTTGTTTCAATACAATTGTGTTGTATGAAGAGTAAAACTTGTCTTATTCAATTCTTATTTCAATACAATTGTGTTGTATGAAGAGTAAAACTTGTCTTATTCAATAATGGTTTCAGTACAATTGTATTGTATGAAGAGTAAATCTTGTCTTATTCAATACTTACTTCAATACAATTTTGTTGTATGAAGAGTAAATCTTGTCTTATTCAATAATGGTTTCAGTACAATTGTGTTGTATGAAGAGTAAAACTTGTCTTATTCAATACTTATTTCAATACAATTGTGTTGTATGAAGAGTAAAACTTGTCTTATCCAACACTTATTTCAATACAATTGTGTTGTATGAAGAGTAAAACTTGTCTTATTCAATAATGGTTTCAGTACAATTGTGTTGTATGAAGAGTATAACTTGTCTTATTCAATACTTGTTTCACTACAATTGTATTGTATGAAGAGTAAATCTTGTCTTATTCAATACTTGTTTCAATACATTTGTGCTTTATGACGAGTAAAACTTGTCTTATTCAATACTTGTTTCACTACAATTGTGTAGTGTGAAGCGTAAAACTTGTCATATCCAACACTTGTTTCAGTACAATTGTGCTTTATGAAGAGTAAAACTTGTCTTATTCAATACTTGTTTCAATACAATTGTGCTTTATGAAGAGTAAAACTTGTCATATCCAACACTTGTTTCAATACAATTGTGCTTTATGAAGAGTAAAACTTGTCTTATCCAACACTTGTTTCAATACAATTGTGCTTTATGAAGAGTAAAACTTGTCTTATCCAACACTTGTTTCAATACAATTGTGCTTTATGAAGAGTAAAACTTGTCTTATCCAACACTTGTTTCAATACAATTGTGCTTTATGAAGAGTAAAGCTTGTCTTATCCAACACTTGTTTCAGTACAATTGTGCTTTATGAAGAGTAAAACTTGTCTTATCCAACACTTGTTTCAATACAA
Source organism: Deroplatys truncata (assembly GCA_030765065.1). Lineage (NCBI taxonomy): Eukaryota > Metazoa > Arthropoda > Insecta > Mantodea > Mantidae > Deroplatys > Deroplatys truncata. The sequence goes on from CM060984.1 coordinate 261,525,051, forward strand.
TTGTGCTTTATGAAGAGTATAAATTGTCTTGTCCAACACTAAGAAATATAGCAGTTTCGCTTTGCTTTTGCCCTACATTGGCAGTCCCGAATGATTCCAATTGTTTTTAGTTTAGTTTAATTTTGAGAGTCTAAGGTGCAGATGTGTTATTATTTAGTCCTCTGATATTCCAAATTTGGTGGAAAGATATAGAATTAGGAAATGGGCACCCTATGAATCAAATCGTTAAAGGGAGAAGAGGGAAAGGTATGTATGATCGAATTACAATTATGTAGTATTCTCGTATGTTTGATAAATGACTCATGTGGGAATAAACGATTATGTTTACATTACAATCTCTATTGTTACAGGCATTCAGCAAGCTTTGGCCCACGCATGCCTGCATGCAATTAGAACAGCAAGTCGTTCCAATGCAGTAACTTACACAGAAGGTTATAAGGAAAATCCACAAAGTACTCTACAGCTGCAGTTCTAAAATTAAACAAGATTGTCTTATTCCTGACTGACTGTTCAACTGATATACATAAACGGCAGTGTGCAGTCCAAGGCAGTTCTCGGAAGGGTTTTTCACAAAAGTATCACATGAAACGTGTATGAAGTCCACTAGTTCAGGTGTGTCAGTAAACTTTTTTGGACATTTTGCAAATATCAAAAGACAGTGCAGTGCATCTGCAAAAGACAATGTTAAACTGCCAAAGGAACTCCGAGGTGGAGACGGGGTGTCACAAAAAAAATACGAGGGAGGTTGTTAAGTGCATGTCTTGGACAAGAAATAGCGTTTTAATCGCAGGTTCTTGTTTGCACCCAAGTCTTACATCTGTTCTGGGTATAATCACAGAAATTCGTTGTCATTTGTGTCTTAGAACATTTTTGAGAGCGTCTAAAATAAGGAGATGTGTGTTGCTTTGTAGAAAATGGAGAAAAGTGAATTTCATGTTCTGATAAAGCCCTACTTTTTGCATGGTAAGACGGTGAGCGCAACGAAAGAAAAGTTGAACAAGTATTATAGGGACTCTTCTCCACCACATGGCATGGTTCACAGAAGTTTGATATGGCCGTTCAAGTACAAGAGATACTATGCACACAGGACGGCCGGTTGAGGTCAGAACAGAAGAAATGGTGAACAGAGTTCATGATATTCTGTTGGAAGACCTCTGAGTGAAAATCCGTGAGATAGCCAAGACTGTAAACATCTCGTGTGATCGGATGTGTAACATTCTGCAGGGATTTTTGTGTATGAGAAAGCTGTTAGCAAGATGGGTGCCACGACTGCTTACAGTTGAGAACGAGCGGAATCGTGTGACCAATTCACAGGGATGTTTAACATGTTCCAGCGCAACCCATAGTGTTTTATCATGGATCCATTACTATCAACCTGAAACCAAACAGTGGATTTCCTTTGGTGAACCTGCTCCAAAGAAAGCGAAAACCATTTCGTTGGTAGGAAAATATCATGGCAGCTGTCTTTTGGGATTCACAAGAGGTGATAGATGTCCACTACCTGGAAAAGGGTAAAACGATCACAGGTTCATATTATGCCACAATGCTGGATTAGTTTCACAAGGAATTGTTAAAGGAATGACCCCATTTGGTGAAGAAAAAGGTTCTCTTTCACCAGGATAATGCACCCGCGTACAAGTCACACATTACCATCGCAAAATTACTGTAATTGGACTGCTACCTCACATTCTCCAGATTAGCCTCCGAGCGACTTCTTCCTCTTCGCACACTGGGAAGAAATTCATGTCCAGTGAACACATCATGGCAAAAACAACCTTATATTTTTGCAGACTTAGAAAAATCACATTTTTTGGAAGGGTTAGAAAAATTGGAAAAACGGACGTGTATTGAATTGAAAGGAGACTATGTTGAGAAATAAAATTGATTTTTTGAAAAAAATTCTTTTCTATAAAAAGTTACTGACTTAACAATCCGCCCTTGTATAATACAGAAGCATCTAATTCATTGTAGATATCTAAGGTTTCTTTTGCAGTATTTTTAATATAGATTGAAAAGCCCTGTTTACAAAACTAAATGTTCTGATGGTTAAATGAATACATAAACATATTTTGTTCTCCTGAAAGAGGATGATGCAGCTTACTACAGTAGGCACTTGTACATGCAGAGTTCATCCAAGACAACACTGACAAAACAATGTTTGTAATTTTGTTTGGACAGAAAATGTACTCCTAAAGGTTGAAAAGAAATTGTGTCAGCAGTATACGTCATTTGGGTAAATTTTTTTTTCTGGAGTTAAGAAAGATGCTGCTGTGGACAAAATAAAAACATGACTGTGATAGGCATGTGTAATAAATGGCTTGCTATTTAAGCACCACAGAACGTGCAGATGATACAAATGATCTTTGCTATTCCTGGCCATTCATTCATCCCTCCCAATCGTGTTGTTTTCAGCTAATACAAAAAGAAGAAAGAATGAGAAACACTATCAGTAGGCCTAAAGAGTATTTTGAAATCTATCAAAATCATGGAAAGGTGATCAGGCTAGGGACAGATGTACCTGTACAAGATTAGAAGTATGCTGCAAAGGAAACATTGAAGTTGCCAGGATCCTGGCATTTTAAATTAAAGGCATCTAAACATATTATTTTACAACGTTCTACCTCAGGCAAAGTTCTGGTCCGAGGTGAGGCAAATTATCGGTCCAATTTGTGTGTAGGTAAGACCATCCGAAGCGATGCAAAACCTTAGAAATGCTTATTGCAAGGAATTTAGATGTAGGTGTAAAAGTAAAGGAGGAAAAATTTAAAGATGCAGAAAATTTATTAAAAAAACATTTTGGTGATAACTGGGAGGAAAATGAAAGTCTTGTATTTTACAAGAATTTAATATCTAAAAACTATGACAATGAAGAAGTAGATGCTGTTTCTTGGATAGTGAGGAAGGACAAGTTAGAATTTGGTGTGTTTAGTTATTAATATTACATTTTAAACATAATATGTTAATTTTACAAGTCATAAGATGTATGTGATATAAAAACTGATCAAAATATGAAAGGAGTGATTCATTGTTATTCTTAATGAAAACAGTGAAAAAAATTGTGAAACTTTAGTTTTTTTTAACTAATATGAAATCAGAAACGGTTATAATTATACATATATTGCAAGAAGTAATTTGTTAACATTGTCAAGCAGAAATAATGTGAAAATGTTTGCACTTAATTGTAATTAAGTATTGTTTCCACCAAAATTTGCCAAATCCACTACAGTTGTGTGCAAAACTCGCCTTGTGCAACATTCAATTTTGATTTACCGCTATATTATTCGAGACTGATTTTCAAGAGAAGACATGCATCTTTAAGGGTCTAGTCCGGACATTATAAGATTAAGATAATTTTGAAATGTTCTGCTGTTTGCCTAATTTTAGCTTTTCACGTATTCTGATAAGGCAAGTTTGACAGCCTCAAATTAGTGATAGGACATGTTTTGAGGACCTATTGTCCCATATTCTTTGCTGCCGGTGTGTGTAAACTATTGCCTATATAGAAATTCATAAACCTTTGACATATCCATAAGCTCACTTCTACATTTGTGTGTGTACTTGATTGTTTTCCAGCAGATTATCTTTCAAGGAAGTGTTTATGGCAAATGTTTTCTCAGCTTAGAGGGAAGTTGCACATTTTCAAGGCCCACTCAATTTTCTTTTAGGTGGCAGCTCCTTTTTTAAGTTTTAGTTTTATCCATAAAAGCAAGTGACTGTCTGAAACATGTTTTTCATACACTAACCATTATTTTATAAAATATTTATAAAGTTTGAAAAAAGTATTAACGTTCATTGACTCACATAACATAGATTTCATTTGTTTTAATTTAATAAAGCAAAATGTAGTTTAAATACGGACATTAGATTTATTCTAAAATTTAAAATACTTTATAAAATAATGGTTTAATAAAAGACTCTTCGAGGCAAAAGTTTACTTTTATGCCTAAAACTAAAATCTGTGAAAAAAAGAATTGGTGTTCCCGTTTAAAAAAATTGAGCTCACCGTGAAATTACCTAGAAAAAATGCACTAAATAACATGTAACTAATATCATTGATGTCCCCCTCTCAGATGAAGAAACATTCACCATAAATTGTTTTCTCGAAAGAAAATCATCCTTTGTGGGTGAGTGTGCACATGCATATGAAATGTTGTCCAAGTATTTGCATGTTTACATTTGTATTATGTATGTCAGATCATTTTGGACCTACATTTATTGTTTTCCAGCCTTGGGGTTTTGTAGCTATACACAGCAAGGTATGTGCGCAGGCACACCAGATGTTGTCCAAGCATTTGCATGTTTACATTTGTATTATGTATGTCAGATCATTTTGGACCTACATTTATTGTTTTCCAGCCTTGGGGTTTTGTAGCTATACACAGCAAGGTATGTGCGCAGGCACACCAGATGTTGTCCAAGCATTTGCATGTTTACATTTGTATTATGTATGTCAGATCATTTTGGACCTACGTTTATTGTTTTCCAGCCTTGGGGTTTTGTAGCTATACACAGCAAGGTATGTGCGCAGGCACACCAGATGTTGTCCAAGCATTTGCATGTTTACATTTGTATTATGTATGTCAGATCATTTTGGACCTACGTTTATTGTTTTCCAGCCTTGGGGTTTTGTAGCTATACACAGCAAGGTATGTGTGTGTGTGCGCAGGCACACCAGATGTAGTCCAAGCATTTGCATGTTTACATTTGTATTATGTATGTCAGATCATTTTGGACCTACATTTATTGTTTTCCAGCCTTGGGGTTTTGTAGCTATACACAGCAAGGTATGTGTGTGTGTGCGCAGGCACACCAGATGTAGTCCAAGCATTTGCATGTTTACATTTGTATTATGTATGTCAACTGTTTATTGTGATCATTCTGGGTCTATATTTATTGTTTTTCAACCTTGGGTTTTTATGACTATACACATCAAGGTGTGTGTTTGGGGGGGAGTGAGTGAGTGCATACCAGAGATAGTCCAAGCATTTGCATGTCTACATTTGTATTATATATGTCAACTGTTTATTGTGATCATTCTGGGTCTATATTTATTGTTTTTCAACCTTGGGTTTTTGTGACTATACACATCAAGGCGTATATATTGTTTTTTAATGCCAGTTTGGAAGGTATGTTTTTGATTTTATATTTGTGTAAAGCACAAGCAATAGTTGCAAATTATGCAGTAAGTTGTTTTGACTTTCAGTAAAAGAGAGCACAAAGCCTGCCACAATGAGAGAGGTCCTAGCATCCATTCCAGGCTTCAGCATCAAGCCCAGAAAGCGCTCCAATAAGAAACTGTCAGCTGCAGCACAGTTGGAGCAAACCAAAGAAGGCTGCATAGATTTAGAAACACCTGATTCCATCCTCGTTCATACCAACCTTCGTGCCCTGCTCAACAAGCACACTTTCTCAAGCTTGCCTCCGCTCTACCAGTACAAACTAGTGCAACTGCTTCCTGATGTGGACAGACCTGGTGGTGCCCTCTCTGATTCATCACTTAGGTAACTTTATTCCAACAGAATATCTAGGGTAATCTGAAAAACATCGCAACTGATTTTTATAATTCTTTTCACCATTCAAAAGCCCTATTCTTTCTCATAGTCATGAGCTATAAAAGATCTAATTTCAATTACTAAAATAGTAGAAATAGTTGCTGTACTCCACAGAGAATGCATGTAAGAACATTTCATTCCAAGCAGTATACATAGATGGCCATAAGCAAAAAGAAGACAATCAGTCATGCTTATAATGATATGAATTGTGTGTTATGTTGTTTCTTTAATTGTCATTTATCAAATACTGTAATGTGTGTGTAAATCCTCACATATTTCCTTTGTTCATAAGTTTTAATTAAGTTCGTTAGCAGGACGTGTTAAACAATTGTATGAAAAGACAGGGTTGTGAACACTAGATCAGTCCACTCAGATTATCTTTCTTGATGGTCGCAAACTATGTGTCTTTTCCAAACAGGTTACTTTCATGGCCTGGGAGTGCAGGATCTTCATATTCACCATCTTCTCCTCTATTTCATCACATATGTTTCTATACTATATAAAAACTATGTAAATTTTATGTTATTAAATAACTGTGGGATCAAAGAAAAGGTACCTACTGTGATTATCTAAGAAAATACTGGACCATTTCAACCAATGATTGTTCCATCACCAAAGTGTACTTAACAGGCTATGCAACATTTCCAGAAGTTGGAAAACTGTTGGGGAGGGGGGGGAGAGGTTAAGGAAATAAAATGTTCTGCCAAAGTTTTATATGCTTTTGCGTGAATATCAGCAGTGTTTTTGTCCATTATTAGGAATAGCCAGGGCTGTATGAAACTACAATTATAAGGGGTAAAGCGTAGGATTTACCATAAAAATCTTAGAGATTGTTAATTTATAAAGAATTGGAGAAGGTAAATTAAATAATTAGTCATTCAGGTTTTAAAATCTAACTGTGCAATGTTGAGTAAGCCAGGTAGTAAATCATAAATCAAACTGAATAGCCATTTCAATTGCTTTCATGTAAGATACGAGGACTGTCCCAGAAGTACTCGACCTAACAAAGAAAACATCTTTATTTTTCTACATAGTCTCCTCAATACACTTTTCCCAGCGATGTTCAATAGTTTCAATACCCTGTTTATAGTGAGAACCATAGAGTTCTGCAAAATAGTTATCAACTGCAAACTCCACCTCTTCATTGTTGGAAAATCTTTTACCACCAAGTCATTTCTTCAACTTTGGAAAAAGAAAATAAGCAGGGGGGGTCCTAAATCTGGTGAATAGGGTGCATGAGGAAGCAATTTGAAGTTTAACTCATTGATTTTGGCCATGGCGATAATGTATGTGTGAACTGGTGAATTGTCTTGATGAAACAGAACTTTTTTTTTCACTAAATGCAGCCGTTTTTGCTTGATTTCATAATACACATGCTGCAATAAGTTTGCATAATACTCGCCATTGATTGCTTTTCCTTTTTGAAAATAATCAATGAAAATTATCCCATGTGCATTGATGCCATGACCTTGCCTGCAGATGGAAATGTCTTCGCCTTCTTTGGGGCCGATTCTCCCCTTTCAATCCACTGTTTTGACTGTTCCTTCGTCTCAGGTGTGAAGTGATGGACCCATGTTTCAGTCATGGTTATGAATCAACGCGGCTTTATTGCAGCGAAACATTGCCAAACACTCGACTGAAACATCCTCACGATGCTGCTTTTGTTCCATTGTGAGTAAACGTGGCACCCATCTTATGCAGTTTTTTTTCTATTTATTCAGGAGGCCTCAAAACCTGTATTTTGGTGAAATCTGGGTATTAACTTGAATGCAATACCTTCTCTACCTACTATGTGCATAGTAGAGAAAGTAAAAATAGGCCACCACTTTTGATTTTCTACGAGTAAATTCTCTCTAGATCTTCGTCTTGGCAGCTCAAACTCTGCCACCCAATATTTTACTGTTGTAAATGAAGGAGCAGAATCTAGCTCATCTTTAATATTAGTTGGACTAAGACCTTTGTATCACATAACGATGGTCAGTTTTATCCATTCGCTTAGAGAGTTCATTATTAATGGCTGCTAAACAAGGTAGCATCGTCAAACTTCAAACTTAAGGTTTATAAGGGTGGTACTTTCTACCACAGTCATTTGTTTGAAACAACCACCGTCGGGTACTTCTGGGACTGCCCTCGTAAATACCCATTCTTAACTTCATGGAAGTGAGTAGTCCTTTGTTTTTTATTCTCCAACAAAACATCATCTCAAGCTTCCTGTATCACAGGAAGAAAGGCCACATGAAAGAAAGTCTTATCACTGAAAATTGATGCAGTAATTTGTATCACAAATTACTTAAATGTAAATAATGATTGTAATATGAATATGCATTTTTATGTGACATTGATTTCAGATGTTTATTGATTGTAAATATTGTTGAGAAGTAAGTTTTTAATGCCTTACTGAAACTGTCAATAATAGCGCGCAATAATGCAGAGAGGGGGGTGAGCTGTTTATCATTATTGGAAACGAGGAAGTTACGTAATGTTGGCGCGTTTTTTCCGTTGAGAACCTTCTGGAATGTTTTCTCCCTAAAGCATATGTATTCATAATTTTCATTGGATATTAAGATAGACGCTAATGTTGGCGCATTTTATTAGCCAATAGCAGTTCAGTTATAATCTTTAGGCGTATCTGGATGCAGGAGTATAAATAAGCTAGGTTAGAGGTAAAGTCAGTCAGTCGCTCAGTTCATCGAAAGTCTCAATACATTACACGTCGCCTTCAGTTGCTCAGTTCATCAAAAATCTGTGTACACTACACGTCGTCTTCAGTCAGTCAGTTCGTCATACATCGGATATAGATTCACAAGTTACGTGCAGCAGAATTATGAAAGATCTAAATTATGGTAAAGTTAATTATACAAAAGGTTGAAGTACGTTGATTAAAAGTGATCAGTAAGAAGTTATTATAACAGTTTCAGTTTGGCGAGTATCTAGATCAATGTGTAAAAGTGATAGTGAACGTGTTCGACAATAAAAATTATAAAACAAATTTCTTCATCAGTGTTCTTTTTGGATAAAAGATTCCTTTCCGTTTACACAACCCTGATCAAGAGACATGTTCGACTGAAATAATAGCTAGCCGGAGGACAGTAAACAAAACTTAAAATTCTTTCAAACACTGATGCAAATTGCTAACACAAGATGGAGCTACAAACCGAACAAATGAATGACGTCACAAGATGGCTTCAACACACGGGATGTAAACAAACATTTGTAAGTAATACCGTTACAAATTGGCTACCACAACGTGGGGCTTCAATTAATGTTAAACAAATACAACATTAAAACCATCACAAATTGGCACCCAGAACGTGGGGCAGAGTAACCAGGAAAGGAACACGATGACCAGGAAAGGATCAGAATAACCAGGAAGGGGCAGAATTAACCAGGAAGAAGTGAGATGACCAGGAAGGGGCGAATGGAGAAGTGAACTGAACTACAAGACGCAGATTCCAGAAACAACAAAAGGAACGACAGACTACGCAGATGATTGGACATCGTAATTCCGAGATTACAAGGCAACAGGTGAATTCAACTACAAAAACATCGAGAAGACGCAGATTCCAGAAACAACTATAGGAACGACAGACTACGCGGATGAATGGACACAAAAACATCGAGATGACGCAGATTCATCATTAATACAACGCAGAAGCGACATATAACCTAGGAGAGAGGGGCAGGAAGCTGGACATCAATGTAACAGCAACAGACAGCATCACAAAGGTCAGAGTATCGTAATTTGTTTTTTAGAAAACAAAATTGTAACCTTCAAATGTACTTAAGGAGTGGTAGGATAAAGAAAACAATGGCTACTAATAATACAGAAGAAATAATTATGGAGGGAGATAATGTAACAGTTAGCTGTAATTCAATACAGGTTACAGAAAATAGCTCAAACTTTTTAGCATTTGAGGGTGGAAATGTTAGTGCAGAAAGTCAGAATAGAATAGCAGGAAATGTTAATCTTGATACTAGTATGATTATGGAAATGCTGAAAAATTTGAATGAAAAAATATACAAAAGAATAATAGGGAAATGAGGGAAGATCTTAGTAAGAAAATAGATCAAAACAGGGAAGATATGCAAAAGAATAATAGGAAATTGAGGGAAGATCTTAGTGAGAAAATAGATCAAAACAGGGAAGATATTATTAAGAGTGTAGAACAAAAAGTAGATCAGAGTTTTGAGGAATTGAGAGAAGCTACAAAAAAAGATCATAGGAAATCAATTGAAGATATTGGTAGGAGTAATGAGATATTAGGGCAAAAAGTAGATCAAAGCAGGGAAGAAATTGAAAAGAAATCTATGAAGCTAGATAGTAGTATGCCAAGAATGAGAAATGAGAACCAGGAAATAATAGCAAGTGAGATAGGAGAAATTTCAAAGAAAATGTCAAATATGAGCAAGGAAATATGTAACAAAAAAAGTGAGGTTAATACTAAAATTGAACATGTTGATGTAGAAAGTACAGAGTTAGGAAGTCAAATGAGTAGTATTTCAAGTGAGATAAGAGAGATGAAAGAGGTTATGAATGTAGATGTGAATCAGGCGCAAGTTAATTTCAGAGGGGAGATATCAGAAATACAGAGAGAGTCAGAAATGCAAAGAAATAAATTGTACGAAGAAGTTAAAGTTTTGCCTGTAAATAATCAAAAGCTAACGTCTGAAATTAACAAGTACCAAGATGTTCAAATTGAAAACTCCAATCCAGTACAGTTTAGTACAGATTTGTCAGAGTACTCTCAAATTAAAGAGATAGTAGAAGAATTGAAAATGAAAGTTGTTAAAAGATGTATTGTTCAGGAAACTTTAGATTGTTTTCAAATGTTATCATGTGATGAAATTTCAAATGAATACAAGAGGTTATTCATGAACAAAAATTTGAAGGTTAGGATACGGCTACGAGTAATGTTTAGCCACACACAATTTGATCCAGGAGGGTAAATAGCAATGAGATGTAAAGTAAATGCTGGATAGTTAAAGATGACTTGCAGAGAAATGTATTGGAACGTAAGAGGGTTAATTATTTATATGTCATTTGAAAAGAGAAATAAATTACAACAAAAAAAAAAAAAAAAAGAGAAATGTTTAAAAAAAAAAAAAAAAAAAAGAGAAATGTTTAGTAACTGTAACAACATTTGAAAATTAAGAATGCAAAGATTGAAACTTAATATGATATTAAATTAAAAGTACGTAAATACAATTCCAAGAGTATTGTTAAAATAAAGTACAAAATAACAAAAATGGGTAAAAATAATTAAAAACAAATACTTATGTAGCAAACAGAAAATGTGAAACAGTGACTAGATTTAAGAGATGAAAATAAATTTGTATAAAGGGTGAATATTTTTGGTAAATATGTTTAATAATAAAAAAAAATTTTTTTTGAATTGATAAATTTTTGTTAACAATATAAGAAAGCAAACCATTTTTTGTAACAGTAAATAAATAATTCAGGGTACAGTATTTGCTATATAAAAAAAAAAAAAAAATTGTAATGTCAGATTACTATCTAAATTAATTAAACCAGAGCCAGTAAGTAGTGGCGAGATAAAAAAAAAAAACAAAAAAAAAAAACACATGTCGTGTGTTAAATGCGTGTGAAGTGTCAAGTGAAAGTGATAGCGTGTGTTCCAAGATTTAGGAGACTAAAAACCCAATTATTAAATTTCCAAACAAGTTGTAAATATTTATAATTATGTTTCTAGTGGGGCATATGATGCAGTAATTTGTATCACAAATTACTTAAATGTAAATAATGATTGTAATATGAATATGCATTTTTATGTGACATTGATTTCAGATGTTTATTGATTGTAAATATTGTTGAGAAGTAAGTTTTTAATGCCTTACTGAAACTGTCAATAATAGCGCGCAATAATGTAGAGAGGGGGGTGAGCTGTTTATCATTATTGGAAACGAGGAAGTTACGTAATTTAAAATAGAGAGTTGAGGGTTGTTACACTACATCACTATGATATTCTTACTTGAACGCGTTTCGGGAGACGCGTTTTTTCCGTTGAGAACCTTCTGGAATGTTTTCTCCCTAAAGCATATGTATTCATAATTTTCATTGGATATTAAGATAGACGCTAATGTTGGCGCGTTTTATTAGCCAATAGCAGTTCAGTTATAATCTTTAGGCGTATCTGGATGCAGGAGTATAAATAAGCTAGGTTAGAGGTAAAGTCAGTCAGTCGCTCAGTTCATTGAAAGTCTCAATACATTACACGTCGCCTTCAGTTGCTCAGTTCATCAAAAATCTGTGTACACTACACGTCGTCTTCAGTCAGTCAGTTCGTCATACATCGGATATAGATTCACAAGTTACGTGCAGCAGAATTATGAAAGATCTAAAATATGGTAAAGTTAATTATACAAAAGGTTGAAGTACGTTGATTAAAAGTGATCAGTAAGAAGTTATTATAACAGTTTCAGTTTGGCGAGTATCTAGATCAATGTGTAAAAGTGATAGTGAACGTGTTCGACAATAAAAATTATAAAACAAATTTCTTCATCAGTGTTCTTTTTGGATAAAAGATTCCTTTCCGTTTACACAACCCTGATCAAGAGACATGTTCGACTGAAATAATAGCTAGCCGGAGGACAGTAAACAAAACTTAAAATTCTTTCAAACACTGATGCAAATTGCTAACACAAGATGGAGCTACAAACCGAACAAATGAATGACGTCACAAGATGGCTTCAACACACGGGATGTAAACAAACATTTGTAAGTAATACCGTTACAAATTGGCTACCACAACGTGGGGCTTCAATTAATGTTAAACAAATACAACATTAAAACCATCACAAATTGGCACCCAGAACGTGGGGCAGAGTAACCAGGAAAGGAACACGATGACCAGGAAAGGATCAGAATAACCAGGAAGGGGCAGAATTAACCAGGAAGAAGTGAGATGACCAGGAAGGGGCGAATGGAGAAGTGAACTGAACTACAAGACGCAGATTCCAGAAACAACAAAAGGAACGACAGACTACGCAGATGATTGGACATCGTAATTCCGAGATTACAAGGCAACAGGTGAATTCAACTACAAAAACATCGAGAAGACGCAGATTCCAGAAACAACTATAGGAACGACAGACTACGCGGATGAATGGACACAAAAACATCGAGATGACGCAGATTCATCATTAATACAACGCAGAAGCGACATATAACCTAGGAGAGAGGGGCAGGAAGCTGGACATCAATGTAACAGCAACAGACAGCATCACAAAGGTCAGAGTATCGTAATTTGTTTTTTAGAAAACAAAATTGTAACCTTCAAATGTACTTAAGGAGTGGTAGGATAAAGAAAACAATGGCTACTAATAATACAGAAGAAATAATTATGGAGGGAGATAATGTAACAGTTAGCTGTAATTCAATACAGGTTACAGAAAATAGCTCAAACTTTTTAGCATTTGAGGGTGGAAATGTTAGTGCAGAAAGTCAGAATAGAATAGCAGGAAATGTTAATCTTGATACTAGTATGATTATGGAAATGCTGAAAAATTTGAATGAAAAAATATACAAAAGAATAATAGGGAAATGAGGGAAGATCTTAGTAAGAAAATAGATCAAAACAGGGAAGATATGCAAAAGAATAATAGGAAATTGAGGGAAGATCTTAGTGAGAAAATAGATCAAAACAGGGAAGATATTATTAAGAGTGTAGAACAAAAAGTAGATCAGAGTTTTGAGGAATTGAGAGAAGCTATAAAAAAAGATCATAGGAAATCAATTGAAGATATTGGTAGGAGTAATGAGATATTAGGGCAAAAAGTAGATCAAAGCAGGGAAGAAATTGAAAAGAAATCTATGAAGCTAGATAGTAGTATGCCAAGAATGAGAAATGAGAACCAGGAAATAATAGCAAGTGAGATAGGAGAAATTTCAAAGAAAATGTCAAATATGAGCAAGGAAATATGTAACAAAAAAAGTGAGGTTAATACTAAAATTGAACATGTTGATGTAGAAAGTACAGAGTTAGGAAGTCAAATGAGTAGTATTTCAAGTGAGATAAGAGAGATGAAAGAGGTTATGAATGTAGATGTGAATCAGGCGCAAGTTAATTTCAGAGGGGAGATATCAGAAATACAGAGAGAGTCAGAAATGCAAAGAAATAAATTGTACGAAGAAGTTAAAGTTTTGCCTGTAAATAATCAAAAGCTAACGTCTGAAATTAACAAGTACCAAGATGTTCAAATTGAAAACTCCAATCCAGTACAGTTTAGTACAGATTTGTCAGAGTACTCTCAAATTAAAGAGATAGTAGAAGAATTGAAAATGAAAGTTGTTAAAAGATGTATTGTTCAGGAAACTTTAGATTGTTTTCAAATGTTATCATGTGATGAAATTTCAAATGAATACAAGAGGTTATTCATGAACAAAAATTTGAAGGTTAGGATACGGCTACGAGTAATGTTTAGCCACACACAATTTGATCCAGGAGGGTAAATAGCAATGAGATGTAAAGTAAATGCTGGATAGTTAAAGATGACTTGCAGAGAAATGTATTGGAACGTAAGAGGGTTAATTATTTATATGTCATTTGAAAAGAGAAATAAATTACAACAAAAAAAAAAAAAAAAAGAGAAATGTTTAAAAAAAAAAAAAAAAAAAGAGAAATGTTTAGTAACTGTAACAACATTTGAAAATTAAGAATGCAAAGATTGAAACTTAATATGATATTAAATTAAAAGTACGTAAATACAATTCCAAGAGTATTGTTAAAATAAAGTACAAAATAACAAAAATGGGTAAAAATAATTAAAAACAAATACTTATGTAGCAAACAGAAAATGTGAAACAGTGACTAGATTTAAGAGATGAAAATAAATTTGTATAAAGGGTGAATATTTTTGGTAAATATGTTTAATAATAAAAAAAAATTTTTTTTGAATTGATAAATTTTTGTTAACAATATAAGAAAGCAAACCATTTTTTGTAACAGTAAATAAATAATTCAGGGTACAGTATTTGCTATATAAAAAAAAAAAAAAAATTGTAATGTCAGATTACTATCTAAATTAATTAAACCAGAGCCAGTAAGTAGTGGCGAGATAAAAAAAAAAAACAAAAAAAAAAACACATGTCGTGTGTTAAATGCGTGTGAAGTGTCAAGTGAAAGTGATAGCGTGTGTTCCAAGATTTAGGAGACTAAAAACCCAATTATTAAATTTCCAAACAAGTTGTAAATATTTATAATTATGTTTCTAGTGGGGCATATGATGCAGTAATTTGTATCACAAATTACTTAAATGTAAATAATGATTGTAATATGAATATGCATTTTTATGTGACATTGATTTCAGATGTTTATTGATTGTAAATATTGTTGAGAAGTAAGTTTTTAATGCCTTACTGAAACTGTCAATAATAGCGCGCAATAATGTAGAGAGGGGGGTGAGCTGTTTATCATTATTGGAAACGAGGAAGTTACGTAATTTAAAATAGAGAGTTGAGGGTTGTTACACTACATCACTATGATATTCTTACTTGAACGCGTTTCGGGAGACGCGTTTTTTCCGTTGAGAACCTTCTGGAATGTTTTCTCCCTAAAGCATATGTATTCATAATTTTCATTGGATATTAAGATAGACGCTAATGTTGGCGCGTTTTATTAGCCAATAGCAGTTCAGTTATAATCTTTAGGCGTATCTGGATGCAGGAGTATAAATAAGCTAGGTTAGAGGTAAAGTCAGTCAGTCGCTCAGTTCATTGAAAGTCTCAATACATTACACGTCGCCTTCAGTTGCTCAGTTCATCAAAAATCTGTGTACACTACACGTCGTCTTCAGTCAGTCAGTTCGTCATACATCGGATATAGATTCACAAGTTACGTGCAGCAGAATTATGAAAGATCTAAAATATGGTAAAGTTAATTATACAAAAGGTTGAAGTACGTTGATTAAAAGTGATCAGTAAGAAGTTATTATAACAGTTTCAGTTTGGCGAGTATCTAGATCAATGTGTAAAAGTGATAGTGAACGTGTTCGACAATAAAAATTATAAAACAAATTTCTTCATCAGTGTTCTTTTTGGATAAAAAATTCCTTTCCGTTTACACAACCCTGATCAAGAGACATGTTCGACTGAAATAATAGCTAGCCGGAGGACAGTAAACAAAACTTAAAATTCTTTCAAACACTGATGCAAATTGCTAACACAAGATGGAGCTACAAACCGAACAAATGAATGACGTCACAAGATGGTTTCAACACACGTGATGTAAATAAACATTATAAGTAATACCGTCGCAAATTGGCTACCACAATGTGGGGCTACAATAATGTTAAATAACATTAACAACATAACATACACTCGCAAAATGAGGCAGACCACTTTATAACCACATGATATTCTATTTAATAGAGACAAATCTCTTGCCATTTTGGAAATCATAGGAGAAGCACTGCCATCTATGGTATTATTTGTTAGAAACATGTCTACTTCTAGAAAAGACATTTGCTGCAATAAATAATAAAGTGATACTAGTATCTCCTTGAGGATCTGCACCATGATGTTTCACTTTTGATCTGCCTGCCAAAATACAAAAATGATGTGAAAACCCAGATTTTTTTTGCAATTGTAGTGTAATTTCATTTTACTTTCTCACCACATACCTAATAGGTGTAGGAAGTGTTGCGTTTCACTCAAATTCATTGGAAATACAAGGTTTTAGGCCCCCTGAATAAAAAAAGAATCATTTTTATAAAAAAGGTCACTGTGTGTGCGCGTGCGGGCGCGCGTGCATGTTTGCTTTCGATAAAATAAAGATATTACGAGACAAAAGTATATCTTCACAATATTTGGGAATAGCCTGTGAAGTTCTCTTCATTTGGAAGGAATTTTGTGTAACTGATAAACATAAGTGATAGACAAAAACATACTGAACAAAAAATGTGATTCTCTTTTAAACAGTTTATTTCAAATGTTTTGTGTGATATCCATTATTGTTGGTTAGAATTTCTCATTACTTTGTCATTGTTTTAAAAGTGCTTGCTATTCAGCAACCTCCTGACAATTAATTGTACGTACAATGAAATGTGTAATGAAACTATTTCTCTCAGTTAGCATGAAATACATAAGAGAAAGTCATGTACACGGCGGTTGAGAAGTCGAATGTTAATTGATTTATTTCAGCACAAGTACTTACATATTAAGTGTCCAATATATCCTGCATCATGCTGTAAACACAGTTCCTCCATATTCTTGACCATGTCCACTGTTATAGTGTGAAATGCATCCTCAAGAGCATTGCATAACGACGTGCAGATACATGTGCCTTAATGACTCCCCACATGAGTTGTCAGGTATGGTGGCTGGTGAACCACTGTCTTGGAAAGTGTTCATTTAGGAACTTGTGCACTGCAATGAGGTGGTGCTCCATCTTGCTGCAACCATATGCGTTCTGTGAGGCCCCTTTCCTCAAGCTGAGGTATTAACCATGTTTGTAACATGTGTAAGTAATTTGTGCCCCCAAATAACTATGGTCCAAGCAGATGTCATCCTGCCCATATCATTATGTGAGGCTGTGCAATGAGGATTCTCTTTGGCCTAAAAAATAATAACTCTAGCATGCTAGCTGCAATAAATTGCACATTCATCTCAAAACATAACCTTGGCATGGTTCACTGCATTTGCAAATTTAGTTAAAGCACGGCATGCTAAAATGCGCTCTCTATCCAATAACTTCTCTATGAACGTTGGTCATAAAGGTCTGAGCTTAGAGTCTTTTTTCATGTGATCTCACATTGTTGTCTTCGGTATACTGAAGCACATTTACATGTTGACTTCATAGGAGATTGTGCAATCAAAGCAGAGACTCCGGGACATGTTTCTTCTTCCTTCCACTCTGTGGCCTGTCTTTAACACTGCAGAAGTGTTGCAGCATTATTAAATCTTTCCTGGAATGCTCTCATAATGTGTGCACCCACATAGCATAAGGGGACTTCTCGCCCAAACTGTATATATAACACATCATTTTGAAAATGTTAGATAATGCTTTGTTTTTATACACTGAAATTGCTATAAAAAAGCAAGCCTTTATTATAGAGAATGTTGTTCTGCTCAGGTTACATACTTCAACTAGATGTGCTTAAAGGTACACTTGCATTAAAAACAGAAAGTTCATACATTTTCAAATATTTATTTTTGAAAAACTTGGAAACACCCCTTTCAGTTTTGTTTAAAAAATTATATCTAAACTGAGATACTTAATAAACTTGAATTCAAATTTATGGAAAAATTGAGTGGAAAGTTGAAACACTTACATTTTTTGTGTGTTGACATGTTTTGAGAGCACTCTCAAGGTAAGTGTTTCAGTTTTTCCATAAATTTAAATTCACATCACTGTCATTATCTTATTAAGATATGATGGAAGTTAAATCCAAATGTTCATCTTGGAAGTTATAAAAAGTTAGTAATACCATATCTTACAGAGGGCACTTTGCCATTGATTTTATTGTGATTATAAATCTAAACTTGAAGTATGCTTGACTAATTTTGAAGATTTAGAAGCTAGTAACAGTGATGTGTCATAATTTAAAATAAAGAGAGTTGAGGGTTGTTACACTACATCACTAAAATATTCTTACTTGAACGTGTTTTGGGAGACAGCTTGTTCCCATCGTCAGCATGTTCTCAACTGATTTTTCCGGTCATTATCTGGGGGATGTGTGTAGCTAGTGGTGTTCTCTGGTGCTGGGCTGATGAACCTCCAAAGGCTGCTGGGTGGCGGCAGTTTGAAATTCATTAGGTGATTCCTATGTTTGACAATATGTATTTTTTCCCAGATGTCCAATTCATTGCTGCTGTTGATCGGTTTAAAGAGTTTTATGTTCGGAGTGATATCATGGTTTGAAGACCAGAAATGATGTGCTACTGCTGATTTATCTGGCTGCTTTTGGTAAATGCATCTCATATGCTCTTTAAGTCTTATTTCAAGATTTCTTTTGGTTCTTCCTATGTATACCAGGTTACATTCATTACAATCAATTTGATATATAACAGCTGATTTATCGTTGGGGATAGGATCTTTTGTTCTGTTGCATAGTAGTTTCTGTATATTGTGGTTATTCTGTGGAGCCAGGGTGATGTATTTCTTGAGAATCCTTTGAAATTTATGTGTCCAAGGGTGATAAGTGAATTTTCTATATGCTTGTGGTTTTTGTTGTCTGAGTAACGTAGTCATTTGTTGGATGTATTTCTGCCTTTCAAACCTTTTTATCTTCTTATCTATTGTTTTTTTCTGGTGTCCATTCATGGTGGCTATGTTGATAATGTGTTGGTATTCTTTCTGGTATTCCTCTTTCTCCATTGGTATATGTACTAATCTGTTTGTAATACAGTTTTTTAGAAACATAACATTGAACAATGTAAAATACCACCTTGTGATTTGATATAGAGATGACCTGCTTTGATGTAGTTGTGCGAGTAAGATGCTGAAGCCGATGATGATGTCTATGATTTTTAGGTCCAAGAAGGGAGCATAGCATGTAAAGTAAACTATATGGCTTGGTCTTGGCATAGTTTAAGTGCATTGTGAGTGGTTTTTTTTTTTAGTAACTGTGGCAAAAATATACAACGTAATGCAACCATGTTTTGAAAATTAGTGAAAGGCTTTCGTGAATTCACAATGGATTTAGTATACGGATTGCAAAATTCAGCAGACCAAAAGCAGTAATAAAAGACCACTATCAAAATACCAAAAGATGATCTTCGATTCAAAAGATGTACTTGCCACTCTGGGCAGACAATATTTCACAAAATCTTCGAAGAATACAGGATAAATTTGGTGTCACATAACAGATACAACATTATTGGCACATCCCACCTCACAAAAAATTAGATTAATTATGCTGCCTGCCCACCCAGTAAACTTTAGAAAGCAGACTTAAAGAACACCTAGCAGCATATTTCCTTTCCTCCAAACCAACTGCTCAACTTCTTAAGCCTAAGTAGAGGGGAAAACCCATATTCACAGAAACAGAGACCATGTCATGAACTTTAAAATCCCATCTGCTCATTAGATTCATTATGCCTGAACCACAAGTAGAGATTCTCTAGCACTGTCCACCAGAGCTGAAGTGTTAGTGTCACCTCTTGTTGCTACACTTAGCATTTGTTAATTTTACTTAAGAAAAATAAAGAGAGCTTACAATAATTTATTCCTTATTTTTGTTTGGCAGGATAAGTGCTTCAGGATTAAACAATGAGTTCTTTGCAAGGGCTTGCCTTGAGTGGAGAGAGCGTCTTGCAGAAGGAGAATTTACTCCTGAAAACCAACAGAAACTTAAAGCAGAAGCAGAAAAAGAAATGAGTCGTCTAGATCCTTGGAAGGTATGAACCAGCTTTTATTGTTTCATTTGTAGAGCCCCCTTTTGTCATATTGGGGGCTTTGACTTGAGAAAAAACATTATTTGCTCTGTGAACATTGCTTTTTCATTAATTTTTACATTGAACATGCCCCTAATTCACTCCCACATTCATACTACAGGGCTTTCGTTATATGCCAAGACCACAACTGCCTTATTTGCGTATCGGCCGAGATGGCAGTGACCTCGGTTATTATGCCACTGTACAGAAGTGGCGCAGCTGTGAGCTGTCTCATTCTTGATTTGTCTTCGTGTTGTGAAGTGTTTCAAGAATATGTGTAATTTCCGTAGGAATGTTATTCTCTTATTAGTCCATGGAAGTGTCTGCCAACAAATTCACGCTTGCACAGCGTACAATACATGTGTGAAAACTGAATCATGTAGACAATTTCCTGTTTAGAGACACTGTGAGATGTTTAGAGCAATAGGATCACTAAACGCTAAAAAATAAAGTTTATAGGAACAATCCCCACACCATAGACAAGCCTAAGGACAATATTAAAGCAGAAATTATGCAAGAACAACTTACGTGTGTGAATGGTAATTTCATCTGATAATGTCAAAAATGCCTTTGCGCATACAACAAGGTTAGTGCTCATTTCATTTATGTAATGCAGGAGTTACCAGTGTATTTGCACAATCCGCTGCCTTGGAATAAAATGAAAGCACTATACCAGAGGGCAGGGAATGATCCTGGTTAAAGAAAAATCAAACCCGAGACCTCTGGGATGAGAAGTCAGAATGTTGACCGCAGAGGTAGTCTGTCATTCATCAGAATCTGGGCAAGAGGAGTAGAACTCATTTTGCTTGCAAAGCTACCAGTACCCAACATGTGAAGTACTTGCATCACATCGGATTGTGTCTAACACTTTGAGATAAACCTTTCAATACTTTTAAATTTTTAAGTTTTGCATTACTGAAAGTTGGTGCATTTAATTTGTGTGAGATAAGGAATGAAAGGAGTCAAGACCTGCACATGTCCCCAAAGAGTTGTTGGACTATAGTTCGTGATAGACCTTGACTGCATTTCCAATGCAACAATGTATCTAAATGAAAACATGCAAAACAATGGTAGAGGTTCCCATGTAACATGCAAGTGGTAATTGAACTGATGTACTAAATCACATTTTTGCAATAGCCTGGCTTGGTGACTCACTCAGTTACCTACTCCGGTGACAAAAATCTGTCAATCCAGCAGAAACAAATCAGAGCTCAATAATACGCTGCATGGAATTATTTGTTATTGTTAGTTGTTTGGGTTTCATGTAAAATATATATTAGTTTATATTTTCAAGATTGCAGAATAAAGAAGTATTTGTTTTTCTATGGACAGAAAATTCTTAAAAGGAAACTTTTCAGCACAAAATATAGTTACATAAAAAGAGAAGCAAAGAAATTATTATTGTTGTTGTTATTGGCAGCCTTGACTAACAGTAGGGGATATATTACCTGTGGCATTATCAAGATTAAAAAAAATTGCTGTCAATTGGAGAATGTCAAACAGGGACAATTTTGGAATTAGCATACAAGCGTTTATACACAGAAAACTACTACTAAGGACATAATTAATTGACAAGCTGTTGCCTTTACAGTTTTTTATAAAGTGAGTATTGAGTATCAGTGCTCAAAAATAGTATTGATATCGAGGTGTCGTTCCATCACTAGAAATATTATATCAATAATAATATATTGTGCTTTCTTAAAGCCTCTCCCTGTTTTTTCTTTGTCATCATTCAAATAAAATAATGTCCCCCTCCAAAACTGCTCTTCAGTGCACTAATGGTTTTCTATTTTTTCTAACAATATTAATTGGTAAAGATGGAATTGGGATAGCACTTTCAGGGAAGGATGAAATAATGGTGGATTTTTACTGTGAATAATAATGCTTTTCTTTATTGCACATAGTGTTCTGTGGGTTCATGAAGCAAGTCAGGCATACATTACATAACTATATATATTTGTTACAACACAATACAATGCTTTTTTAACCTCAGTAGCTCTGGAAACAAACTCCAGAAAGAGAGTTACGTGTCTGTGTAAGCTATAAATAGCACTTGAAATTGCAATATCCGTATGCAGCTTGTTGGAAAGCAAATTTGTTAAACATTGTCTGCAAATTGTGCTGTGGATGAAAGCATAAACATTCTAGTAGCCAGTAAGAAGGGTCACTTGCAACCAACTGATCACACAACTTTAGTGAAGTGTAGTGGAAAAAAGTGAGAAGTAGTACATTTGGACAGTTCATTTTATATTTGAAAATTGAGCAATGAGATCTCTGTATATCCTCGGGGCGTGTTACAGGAAAGACTTCCTTACGCTACTATAGTATCTCACTGAATTTTCGCACGTTAAATTCTTTTTATTTATTTTCTGCTTTACATTTTCTTTCTTATATTCTTCGGTAATTTTGCAGATTATTTCATTCAGATATTATTTTACGTTGATACAGAATTAGGTTCTTATAACTCCTCAGTATGAGATGTTGGCTTTCTTCTAAGGAGAAGAGGATTATTTATTGCTCCTTAGCAACATTCACTTCACTTTTTATGGAATAAACAAGTTTGTGCATATTTTCTTTTACATATAGATTTTTATCGAAGTTGGTCACTTACCTAAATAAATAAATTCAACTTCTAAATACAAATAAGGGTTAACATAAAACAAATTCACAATCTGATGATAAATATAATACAATAATCCTTATGATGACATCAAAAATATGCAAATAGCATAATACATACATAAATGTAACATTAAATTTAACCAATTCTGTATATCTCGCATTCTTAATCAAACAGGTAAGTCAAATATAATTCATATTTAACCAGAAGCATTCAATTAGACTTTACATTAACCCAAATCTGCTTGCAGCAGTGATTTAAAATTGGAGAAAATAACCACAAATTAATACTAATAGTTGCTAAACAATATCCTGTTAAAAACAAAATGCTGGTTTTATTGTTTTGACAAGGTTGACAACATAAATTCCAAGATTCATCTGTTTTTTCACTAAAGTTGTGAATAATGTTGGTATGAGATACTGGTGATGGTCCATCGTGAACTAATTTAAAATGAACATAAGCCCCTCTCTCAGTTCTACTCCTCTTGGGATGGGTTTTGGATTTTTTGAGGGTAGTTAATTGCACAACAGCTGATCTCACTTATGCTGTAGGTGTTCAAATACGTAGTGTTTTTTATTGTAGTGAAATCTCTGGTGGAATGCAATACTTAGTATTAGAGAAAGCTGTATGCAGTGTTCTAAATACCAAACCTGGTATACTGGATAAGTCAAGTCATTTGGAGAATTCAGTGTCCTACTGTCATTGGTTAGAGCAGCTGCACGGAAAGTGGGAGAACCGTGGCTATGACATTGAATTTTTCAGCTGGCTCTATTTCACATTTCCTAGCCATTAAAAGTATAATTTCTTAATTATGGTAATAACCAAACCTGGTATTTAAGTTTGACACCTTTGGAAATCCCCCTACTTCATTCTACCCCTTATATGAAACATGATTTTAATTAAAATAACGTAGGTATATATAAGATATTTACATGACAAATAAAATGTAAATCTTGAATTTTCTTGTGAAGAGAAAAAGTCTTCATTCTGAATGACTTTTGTATGATTGGTAAACCATGAAACAGACAAAATCTTACTATGCAAAAAATATATGTAGATCTCTTTAAGGTGTGCAAAATTTGTGTCAAATAAATTATTCTCTGATGTTAACCATTTCTTTATTATTGTTTCGAATTTTCAATTACTTAAACCTTTTTGATTGATAAGTCGCTGTAGTCATGCAAGGAGCACAGAATTTCAAAGGCATGAGATAGTGATCTGAATATTGTATCCAAGAATAAATTTGTGTAACAATAGTTTGTGGAAGTGTGAGTAGATTGTTTTATCTGTTACAGCTGAAGCACTTTGAACCCATATGGGGTGAAAAGCAGGAATCTACAGCAGATAGCACCCCATTATTATTACCAAGTCCAGCAAGACCATCACTTAAGACTACAATTAAGCTGAGACCCTCTACCTCAAACCGTCACCCGAAGATAATGCCATCTCTTACGAGAAGATTACGAACTGTTGGGGCAGTGACACGTGCCATCACAAGTTACAGGGATAGACATCAAGAAGCTTTAGGAATGACTGAGAAGAGACCAGTGGAAAATGAGGAGGATGAAGAAGAAGAACAACATAAAAAGTTAAAATCTGTCCCAGATACTTGTCAAGGTAAGTTAATGACTAGAGTATTAGAAAATGGAGAAATAACCAATATCTTGTTGTCATGACACTGCTAGTGACTGAAGGAACACACAATTTTAGAGCAGATAGCAAGATGGAAGGGATCAACAGAGAAATGGAATATGTCAAGAATAGGGTAAAGAAAATGGATTTGTTCTATTCAAGAAATAATAGAAAGATGGCAATCAAATTGCATGGATGAGAGATTGCAGATGCCTACAGGATAAGAAGGCAGAGGGAAAGAAGGATAATCATCACCAGATTTACAAATGATTTATGAGGTGTTGAGCAGTGTAAATTAAAGCTTGAATTTGTCAAGAAAGCCCGAGCGGAAGCAAGACAAGCAATGGAGGAGAAGAGGCTTACATGTTTTAAAACTTGCTGGTTCCTCCTGTATGTGTGATGGTGGGTTCAGTGGCGGCAATTCACACATGGTGTTTATGTTTTGTGATTATAAAGTGGTTTACACACCACTAACAGAAACAGAATACAAACACAGCCATGAACAATGGGCTCACCAAATAAATCAACAAAAAAGTAGCACATTTCAAGAAACAGAAACACATTAAGGACACCACAAATCTCACCCTACAAAAATGATTTTCAAGAAGTTCACTTTCCACCCAACGTCTCACACAAATTCCACATCATCTTCAAAAAACAACATTTGCCTAGCTCCACAAAACAGATTAAGTATAGAGAAATTACTCTGCAACAAATCAAAGGACAAAATACCTAAGAACAAAAAAGCAGGAACCTGTCAATTAATTGCTCAGAATGTGACCAAATATACATAAGTAAAACAAAAAGAAATTTAGAGACCAGATTAAAAGAACATATGGGACACATCACTTCACACCAAATATAACACTGCAGAGTTGGATACTTGGGAAAAGTTATTAATCACAAAACATAAACGCCATGTGATGAATTTTGAATTGCTGCCACTGAGTTTCATCACTACACACAGATGCATACGGGACAACACCACGATGACGGTGGTCACGTGTTAAAACATGTAAGTGTTTCAACTCCAACTCACATCACTGTTACTAGCTTATCCATATTTTATACAAAACCCGAGGGACTTTATTCGAAATTGAGCAGGCGGTCCATGATCACAACTTTTTGTAGCTGCATTAACATTGATAAAAAAACAAAGTAGTATACTGTATAGTATTATAATAATAAATTGTAGTGCGAGTCAAATTTACATTTGAGTAGCTTCATTAAACATGTTCAGATAATTAATTGTTTAGTGAAGCAACTCACATTGCAATTCATGATTACATGAACATTGCATGTTCTCTTGCTCAGAGCCTGTGGGTTGTTACTTCATAATGCTCCTCCTTCACTATCTGTAAAAGAATGCAATATGTGTGTTCTTTGTTTCGTGGGATTTAAAATTTGATTGCGTCATTAGTGACTTCTAGTAATAAGCAGCAGTAAATGGATCATCTGCCTTACGTAAATTGTTTGTTACTCATGTTCTGTGGCTGAGGAATATAAGTTTCCCATTTTTTGTGACAGTTTAGTTCATGTTATGAAGTGTAAAATGTGGTTTAGAAATATGTCTACAGCCTAGGAAGTGGTGTTCTTTGCTTTAACCCTTTCGGGGATATGGACGTCCTGTGTATACATGCATTTAATGCTTATTTAACCCTAATTCTTATAATTTTTCTCTTTTATAATAAATTTAAATAAATTCTATAAGATATCAAGGCTTACCTTTAAAGGTTTCTTCTTGATTGGTATACCTCAAAACATGGATAAATACACAAGGGCACATCACATTCATGGAAAATCATATTGGTTTCCTTGCGAACACCTTTTTTGCGACACACCAGACACTTTCAAAATGGATGCGACTTTTTTGTGGTGGGTGGTATCCTTTTAGGAAAATGTTTTCCTTCAAGTCTGAGGGGTTGTGGATTTCTTACCCCCAGTATGAAGAGGCCTCTGAATATTACGCTGCTCAATAGGCTATGAGCAATTGATATGCAGAAGTCCAGGTATGTCATTGTCTTGCGTGGGTTTACAGCTCTCCAAATAACCAAACAATTGTATATGGTTATATCCAACCGGTACAAAAATACTTTTTTATACCACTTAACTGTTTATCGTAAAGAGGGATATGCTTGCAATACCTGATCTACTAGATCCACACCCCCCATATGCATATTATATTCCTGAACATCAGGTTTGAAAATGACATTTTGGTGTGAGAATCTATTTTTCCAGTGTCAATCATCAAACTCTTAGAGCTGCAATTGGATAATGCCGTAACTACCCTTTTGTCTTGCCAAGCAATATAGGTCAAAGGTGAGAGCTGACACACCTGCATTTCTCCTCTCCTTAGAGCCTTTGTATTCACGTCCTTTGGCAAGCCAATACGATTTGAACGTACTGTTCCAATTGCATTTGTTTTTCTTTTGTATAAGGCCATGTATAATTTTGGGGAGCTGTACCAATTATCTAAATATACAGTGCTACCCTGATCAAGTAGAGGTTCCATCAGGTGCATTACTATGGAGCCAGATAACCCCAAATCTTTGTCTCCAGTATTATCAGTCCCTTGACCAGTGTATATGCAACTATTATAAAGATATCCTGTTTTACTTTCACAAAGATCAAAACTCTTTATGCCAAATCTGGCCCTCTTTGTTTTGATGTATTGCTTCCAACCTAAGCGGCCCTTCTAAAGCATCAAGCTTTCATCAACAGTGACTTTTTCATTAGGCACGTAATTTTCTTTAAATCTTGAAATAATATAATCAAAAACCGGCCTGATTTTGTGTAGCTTATCATTTACATTTTCTGTGCATGTGAAATGTAGGAACCGCAAAATGGAAGTAAACCTGTTATTTGACACGCATTTCCCAAAAAAATGGAGTAGCTAGCATGTCATCTGTAGACCAGTACATTGGTAATGTAGGTTTACGAATAACGCCCATGAGAGTAATTAGACAAAGTAGCCTGTAAATCTCATGCAGTGTTACTTCTGTCCACTTCTGAGTTCTACTCTTAGGGCCTAAATTGCCTTCAGAGGTCAGGTCTTCCTTTACCTTACTCGCATATACATTTGTTTCTGTAACAATGAGAGACACTAAGTCAGCAGTAAAAAAATTTGTGAAAATGTCAATTGGTTGTCTGTCAGAAGTGAGTTGAGCCTGGGGTTGTACACCAGAGGCTGTGTTCGTGAAGATATGTCTATTTGTGAAAATGTCAATTGGTTGTCTGTCAGAAGTCAGTTGAGCCTGGGGTTGTACACCAGAGGCTGTGTTCGTGAAGATATGTCTATTTGTGAAAATGTCAATTGGTTGGCCGTCAGAAGTCAGTTGAGCCTGGGGTTGTACACCAGAGGCTGTGTTCGTGAAGATATGTCTATTTGTGAAAATGTCAATTGTTTGGCTGTCAGAAGTGAGTTGAGCCTGGGGTTGTACACCAGAGGCTGTGTTCGTGAAGATATGTCTATTTGTGAAAATGTCAATTGGTTGTCTGTCAGAAGTCAGTTGAGCCTGGGGTTGTACACCAGAGGCTGTGTTCGTGAAGATATGTCTATTTGTGAAAATGTCAATTGGTTGGCCGTCAGAAGTCAGTTGAGCCTGGGGTTGTACACCAGAGGCTGTGTTCGTGAAGATATGTCTATTTGTGTTGGAGTTATTTTCACCACTCCACAATGTTGATTCTTCACGAACACCTGAAGGAATAGTGTCATTTCCTTCCTCACTGCTACCTATATCCTCAATACCCCCTTCAAAATCTGAAAACCCGCCGTCTATATCCAAATCACTATCACACAGCAAAAAGTCCTCCACATTTTCTGAAGTAATTTCAGAAGCCTGTACACTTCCTAGGCGAGCTAAATGATTTGCTACATTGCTAGTTGAAGCCATGGTTAGCACTGAAATATAACAATTTTCAGTACAGAACACGAAAGCTTTCCAGACTGAATGAAAATATTGCTGCATTCATCTACCCTACACTTTGGTTGTGTAATATTCTAAGACGTAGGCACATACAAATGCTGACAGACAGGTTTGCTTTGTTTGTAGCTGGCGTGTTTCAATACACAGAAGTACATTATCATGTAATATAAACGAAAGCATGAAACCTTGAACTGGAGAACACATCGCTGAGGCAGCTATATCGTTCGTTTGCACAAACAAGAAGCTGACTCACAAATTAGGTGCGTTTGACGCACAAATGACTTATACTACAGAGAAACAAAGTAGTGATATTTCAACGTTTTTTAAAATTTTACACTTTGTTGATACCATAGATGTATACTACCTTTAATGAGCTTTAAACCAGTTTTTGTTTCATTAAGATAACTTAATAAATCCGGAAGATATCAATGTATATTTATGCAGCATTTTTACCCCATTTAACAATTTAAATGTCTTGCGCTGTTTATTGGGTATCCATTCCCAGCCCGTGCAGGTTTTAAATGGCCATCGCTGAAGCGGTTAATACATATTTATTGTGGTACCAATAGAATTTCAGCAAAAAGCAGTACTACCAGCTCTTCAAATATTCTTGTGAAACAGAATTCCCATTTATTTTAGCGCCCTTAAACCCATACCATCATCATCCCATTTATTTTACATGTAATTTTTGTACATTCTGAACACTTTATGCTATCTAAATTTTAAGCCATCGTAAAATTGTTATGGTTTGCTGGATGAGGGAAACTTTTAGGGGTTTCAATTTCAGGAAATTGGCAAGTATGATAAGTGTATGAAAGGGATTTTATGTATCTAAAATGCCTATTTTGACAATTGAGACCAATTTTAAGGTTTCAAAACCTAAAAGTGCTATTTTACTGTCCGTGTTGTTAACTTTTTCCACGCAGCATTGAAAGAGAAAAGTTATGAATATCATGGGGTTGATGTGCGAATGTGAAATTTCTGGAAAAGGACTGGTTTATTTTAGCACTTTAGCAGGTAGAGTCCATGTTGTCATTCTTTGGTAATAGCTGCAGTATGCAAGAACAGTCGTTTCCTGACTCATAGCTCGCCCTCTTTGTATCTCAGTTTTCCAAGAAACTAATCACTGCTTCTCTTCAGTAGTACATCCTTCCTGTTTTCGTGGTGAAGAAATTTTGAAGGCAGAAAGGCCATTGTCAGCATCCAGTATTCACTGTTACCCTGACTTGAACGAAGGAATAATCCCCAGATCTTAGTCAACTCAGCAACTCCAACTGCACATTCTTGAAACAGCATAGGTTTTTAGATTTGCCTATCGCAAATGTTGAAGTCTTTGAGAATGTTCAGTAAGTGTTACTTTACTGCATTTACAGCCATGATATTTTAAGTGCCTTCTCCCTTAAGAGTATACCTTTCACTGTGTATTTGCCACTTTAGTTGTTTCAAACCAGTTTTTCACCTTGTCCTCAAGTTCATCATATTTTGAGTAACTGGCATAATTTTCTTTGGATGTGCTTCACACTCCGAAGCACTTGCCATTATGGCACCTGTGTTTCTTATTATCATGTTCAAAGTTGATACACAAATGTACAGATCACGGTAATGAAACATATGTCCCAGAAAACGAGTCCATTTTTTTCTAACTTTTAACTTTTCCTTCAATGGAAAAAGACTTCCTTTTTTATTTTTTTCTTTCTTATTACTAAAATAGCAAGTGGAATAATAGGTAGAAATAACCAGAAAATAAACGAGTAACAGAAATGTGATCACAAGATGCAAACCAGACAAATATCGTACTTAAAGTATAACAAGAGATTGAAAAAGAATAGCCGTGAACAATGTAATAAATAACAAAACATAGTGATAACAATTAACAACTTGAATAACAAATAACAAAAAAACTTAGGGTAAATAGAATGTACGAGTAATGATATATTGCTGCGATTTGCAACTGCATGATAAAATGGAACTGAGAACTGCAAGTTCAACTGCAGCTGTTTTTTCACAAATAGTAAGCATCACCATACCAAAGGTTATAGTCAAAATGGCATTTCAGGAATCCATGGTTGGTTTTGTTGCTGAGATCCTAAATTTTAAAAATTAAAGAAATGTCAGTTTTTAGGTAATTTTTTGTAATCGAGGTACGTCCAGAAAGTAAGTTCTATTTGGTAATAAAATTAAATTGTGTACAGATACAGAAAAATTTATTTATTGCACAAAATTCTACAACTCTTAAACTACTTTTCCATATAACTGCCGAAATTTTGCAGGCATTTGTCATAGCGTGGCACAAGTTTTTGTATACCTTCTTCATAGAAGTTTGCCGCCTGTGTCTTCAACCAGTTGGAAACATTTTCTTTCAGCTCTTCGTCATTGTTGAAGTGTTGACCGCCAAGGAAAGACTTGAGATGTAAGAACAGATGAAAGTCGCTAGAAGCGAGGTCAGGGCTTACGAAGGATGGTCAAACACGTCCCAGCCAAATTCCTGTAGGAAGTTTTGCGTCACATTTGCAGTGTGTGGTCGTGCATTGTCATGAAGAAACACAACACCTTTTGACAGCAATCCTCGGCGCTTATTCTGTATTGCGCGGCGCAATTTCCTAAGTGTCTCGCAATCAACATCTGCTTTGATTGTTTGACCACGCGGTAAGAAATCAATGCGTAAGATGCCTTTCCAGTCCCAGAACACTGTGAACATCATTTTTCGAGGTGTCAAGATTTGTTTCGGCTTAACCTTTGCTGGGGATGAAGTGTGCCTCCATTCCATTGATTGCCGCTTACTTTCAGGGGTGTCGTAAGAAACCCAAGTTTCATCTCCTGTGACTATCTGTGTCAGAAATTCTTCGCCGCCTTCATCATAACGGGTCAAAAACTGAAGTGCACTACCCATCCGGTTTGTTTTGTGTTGCTCAGTAAGAATCTTTGGTACCCAACGAGAGCAAAGTTTACGAAATTTCAGTTTTCCGGTAACAATTTCATGAATTAGTGATCGTGAGATTTGGGGAAATTCCATAGCGAGAGCACTAATTGTAAACTTGCGGTTTTCCTAGATCTTGTCATCAATCGCGTGAAAACCAGTTCTTCTGTAACCAAAGATGGATGCCCACTTCGTTCTTCATTGTGCACTTCACTACGTCCTTCATTGAACTTCTCACCATTGAATCGCTCATTGCATTTTGTCTGTAAACTTCGCAAATTTGCCGATAAATTTCAATTGGTTTCACTTTCCTAGCATTCAGAAAATGAATCACAGATCTGATTTCACAAGCGGCGGGATTTTCAATCAACACCGACATTGTAAACAAGCACAACAAAGCGTATGTGGCTGACAGCGATCTCAAAATGGCGCACGTTTCTTCTCCTTGATACAGAGCATCTACCGCGCATGTGCGGAACTGCGATCGCAGCGCTGCAGCGGAGAGAAATTGAAACGGAACTTACTTTCTGGACGTACCTCGTATTATGCCATTTTTTAAAAATTTTAAAGTCATTCTAAAATCTTATCTCTGGTGATTACAAACATTTCTTGCGGATACAAACAAATTTGTTTTGAGTGACTCGGTGAAGCATGAGATGTGTTCAAGCCATGATTGGCTGAATGCAGCCTGCATGTAATACTTAATGAAGGTCACAAAACATGAATATGTTAAAAATAACAAGTCATCAAGTAGCATATTGTAAATAAATGAAGTGGTCATTGAAATTGTTTGTAAGTTCAGCTTCAAACTGTTGATTACACAAGGTTTTCTCTATTCACTCTTATTAGTTTACTATATGTTGTGTTTTGCAAACATTTTGGGGAATGGGTCCACATCAGCTCTAGTATGTAGTGCGTTTTCCCTGGCAAGGTAAGTACCCCAACTGGAGGAAAGCAGCAGATTTTTGGTTAATAAAAATGTAAACGTCATTCCAGTAGCTTTTATGTCTGTTGTGGGATGTTGTGATTTGAATTCACGCATGCTGCTCTGGCACGCTCCTCAACTCTCGCTATAGGCTATATTCAAAATTCATACTAACATGATGAATCTTTTTGTAAACACGTTACTGGGCTTATGTGGTCTGGAATAGTACAAACACTTCACCACACACACAATATGTAACATGGAGCATCGTTTTGAGCATTTTTCAAAAAGTCTTTCCGTAAGGTATCCACACTTTTGTCATATCAGCATATCGTTCAAGGTAGGTGAACTGAACTGATGCAATTTCATTACAAAACCCCTGTCATGTAGTTTTCATGACTAATATTTTATTATTGAACACTTCTTCCAGTCTTCTGATTACAATTTTATTCAGTAATAATTCTCTTGTTATCAGTCTGTTCTGCTCCAAAACGGGCAACACCAAACGTCCCTGTACTTGTTAGTGCAGTACAAGTTTCAAATCAAAATGTCTTGTAACAGGCGAAACTGTCATTGGAATGACTTTTTATCGACAAAAGAAAATCTAACCAAGTTAAAGAGAAATTGCACCTGCCCAGTTGGGGTTACTTCTCATGCCAGTGATCTATTCAACAAGTGTTGAGAGTGTCTTTTTTCAATTTATGTATTAGCAGCTACAAGTTCATAATTTAAGACGTATTAAAAGTATTTCTAGCCAAAACTTATTAGTCTTCCTAATTTTGTTACTCTCTTATGTTTAATGTTCACTAGTTAATTGCCTTTTTTAAATTACTAGTTATTTTAGAAAGTGGAAATACAGTTTAAATGCATAAAAACAAATGTTTACCTTGCTGAAACTACTTTTTAGGTGCCTAAAAGTGTATCTTTAGTAATTGCCTTTTTTAAATTATTAGTTATTTTAGAAAGTAGAAATACAGTTTAAATGCATAAAAACAAATGTTTACCTTGCTGAAACTAAAAGTGTATCTTTAGTGCCTACTTTGATAATTTGAGCTTATTTTAGGTGCCAAAAATGGGTTTTTAAGGATCTAAAAGTTTTAGTGTCTAGTCATACATATATATATATATATATATATATATTTGTGGAATGGATTGTAACACTATGTTGTACTTTAATTTATGAGGTACTAGTCCAATCCCTGAGGTTGAAAATGGAAGCAATGGCTCCCAAAGCTAGCCACTCATAAATTAAATGAATGTGAGGTGGTTACTAAATCCCCTCTACACATTAATATTTAATGCTATGGTTACTTTTGCAGATATGCAACAGGATGATGACAGTGCTGAGGTCAAATCTCCTGAGGAAACTTCATCAGAGACAAAAATTGAAGCAGAACAGGAATTTGTTGAAAATAATGAATTGGAAAGCACAGCTGACAATGAAGAGGAAGACAACAAACCTCAGAATGAAGACACAGAAGAACAAATTATGGAAAATAATGCAAAGGAACAATTGAGTACGTCAGAGGATGAAATAGACATGCAAGAAGAGGAAGATGATGACGATGATGAGGACGAGGAGGAGGAGGAGGAGGAGGAGGAGGAAGAAGAAGAAGAAGAAGAAGAAGAAGAAACTGAAACAAAGGCAAATGAAATGCAGGTAGTTACAGAGTCCAGAAACTCACCAGAGCTCAAGGAAGAATCACAGAGTGCAGCAGCAGCAGAAATAAATAAGGAACCAGTTGAGCTATTTGAATCGGATGAGACTGAAGTAAAGGTTGTAGAAATAGAAAGTGGCAGTATTGATGGCGAGAATGCTATGTACGAACCAACCGTCATTCCAGAGGCAGATGTTATCCATGAAACTGCAATATTGGAATCTACAGACTATATACTAAAGAAAGAAATGAAAATGAATGCAGTTGTGGATAACAAAAATGTAACAGAAGAAAACAAGGAAAATATAGCAGTGGACAACAATGAAGATACTAAGGGTGCAGAAGATTTGGTCTCACTCAGTGAATGTGATAGTGTTGAAGAACCAGAGAAGAAGTCAATTAAAAGTGAACAGAATGTGACCTTGCCAAATGGAATGGGAGAAAATGAGGTAGTAGAAAATAATATATGTGTCAAGGTTAGAGATTTAGCACAGCCTGGTGATGATACAAATAGTGTAGAGGTGAAGGAAGAAACTGTTTCAAGAAATGGTGTGGTGAAAGTAGAAGTTAGTAGATCAATAAATGAAAATAAGGAAGAGCCAGCAACTGCAACCTCTTTGCCAGAACACAGAGACACTGTGGTAATAGAAGACAGTGCAGATAGTGTCGTGGAAACTGATAAGGTTGATAGTGATGCTAAGGAAAGCAAAACTGCTGAAGCAAAGATGGTAGAAATGAGTACAGAAACAAGTCCTCCTACAGCCATGGAAAATACAGCAAAGACTGAAGATGTAGATGCAAACGAAGAGATGAGAGCTGTATTAATGGCAGCTGCACAGGAATGCTGCTGGGAGATGGTTGATTCCAGCACTGAAAAGTTACTGTCAGAGGTTCCACTTACTCTTCCGGTAGCATTGGCTGTGGTAGAAGAAGCAGAACCTACTGAAGAAGTGGAGGTGATACCAATGCAAGAGGAGTTGGAAGTTCGCTTGGAAGAAGGCACATTTCCTGTGGCAGCTGAGGATTGGCCCTATGCAGTGAAAATGGATTCTGCAATCGTAGCAGTCGCAATGGATGGAGGGGAAGTGCCCACAAGCAAAGAGACACAAGTGCAATATCCTGAATACTCAACCAGTCAGGCTGTGAAACTGGAGTTGGAAGGTAGGAGTCTTTTTCTTTATCTTGAACCTCTCTTCAATGAGGTATCAAATATTTATTGCTTAAATTGGGATTTGTATAAAGCAAGCATTATCTTAAAACTGAGAGTGGCCCATAATCTGTTGCACTGTATCGTAACATAACATCTCAATCTGTAGACCCTATAGTGAGCTAGACCAGCTTAAAGAAAGCGAGTCTACTCTAGGATGTAGAGTACGTTAGAGCTAAAAAATTTTAAAACAATATTATTTATACTTAATGTGTTTATAAAATTTGGTAACATTTTATAGTCAGTTATTTTTTGGAATGAAACAAATCCTTCTCTGTATAGAAGGTGTGAGTGATGAGATATCTTTTTAATGCTAACTTGAATTTATTTTTATTAGTTTTCAGTTCCTTAATATATGATGGAAATGAATTAAATAATACTATACCATTGTAGTACGCCCCTTTTTGGAATACTTGTAGGTTATTGCTTGGCCTGTGTAAGTCCTGCCCATTTCTGGTTTGTTTGCTGTGCATGTCTGAATTTTTTATGAACACTTCTGGGTGGTCAACCACGGTTAAAAGTACAGCTAAAATATACTCACAGGCTAATGGTAGAATTCCAAATGTTTAGAATAGTGGTTTACAATGAGTTGATTTCTTTACACCTGCCATTATTCTTACATCCCTTTTTTTGCAAATGAAATATTTTTTTTGCGTCTACTGAATTTCCCTAATATGTTATTCCATAAGTCATAATTGAATGAAAATAAGCATAATATACTGTTTTTAGGATGCTTTTATTTGTAAAATGAATTAATGATCTAATTGCAAAACATGCAGAGCTTAGTTTTGGTAGGATGTAGTCAATATGGTCTTTCCAATTCATATTATGATCTATAATAAGACCAAGAAATTTTATGCTACAAGTTTCAGTAATTTCTTTGCCTTCATGTTCAATTCTTATGTCTGCAATACTTTTATTTTTTGTGCAAAAATTGATATACTTAGTTTTTTCAAAGTTTATATGAATTTTGCTTCTATCAAACCAATTGTTTAGCACACTGAAAATACCGTTGGATAACTCTGAGAGGCGACTGATGTTGTGTTCTTTAATTATAATACTTGTATCATCAGCA
Source organism: Deroplatys truncata (assembly GCA_030765065.1). Lineage (NCBI taxonomy): Eukaryota > Metazoa > Arthropoda > Insecta > Mantodea > Mantidae > Deroplatys > Deroplatys truncata. Next base: position 261,560,955 of record CM060984.1, read on the forward strand.
AAGAGAACTGGGTGAGCATGTTCATTTATTACTCTGTGGAGGTCATTGACATATATTAGTGGACCCAAAATCGAACATGCTTTATTTTTGACCATTTGGAATACATTTTGGAATTATCTGCAGTATTTATTATAACCTTTTGATGTTTGTTTGATATGCAAGATGCAATCCATTGATATGTTTTATTCTTAATGCCATAATATGATAATTTTGATAGTATGTTATGATTTACACAGTCAAATGCTTTTGATAGGTCACAGAATATTCCTAGCGTATTACATTTATTATCAAGTGATTTCAAAATTTCGTTCATTAAGTTGAAAGTGGCATCATTGGTTGACATGTTTTTCCTAAATCCAAACTGCTCCTTTGCTAAAATATTATTTTTAATTAGGTGGTGACACATTCGTTTTAACATAAGTTTTTCAAATACTTTGGAGAAAGCAGTTAATAATGACACTGGTCTATAGTTCGACAGTTATGACTTTTGCCCTTTCTTGTATAGTGGTTTAACTATAGAATATTTAGCCTCTCGGGCAAAGTCCCTGTTACAAAGGAGAAGTTACATATATGGCTTAAAGGTTTGCTAATTTTATTGACGCATAGTTTTAATATCTTAGTAGTTATTTCGTCATAACCCGATGAATTCTTGCTTTTGAGGGATTTTATTGTTTTATTTACTTCTATCGTGCTCGTGGGTACTATTTCTGTACAAATAGGCTGTTCTAAGCTTGCTTTTTTCAAATATGAAATAGGGTCCTTCACATGTTGTTTGGACTGTAACAGTAAATTTTCTGCTAACTGAATATAATACTCATTAAATAATGTTCCTGTTTCTTGTGGTTCTTTTGTGGTGATATGATTTACTCTAATTTCTTTTATTTCATTTTTTGTGTGATGTTTACCAGTCTGTTTTTTTTATGATTTTCCATATTGTATAGGCTTATTATTTTAGGACTTTATCTGCTTTTCATAGGGAGCTTTTAGCTACATTTATAACCTTTTCTAAAATTTTACAATATTTTTTATAGTGTTGTCTATGTTTCTCACAGTTGCTATCTCTACTAGCCAAGTAGAGTTCTCTTTTGTGTTTGCAGGATATCTTAATACCTTGTGTTAACCAGCCATTTCTAGGTGTGTTAATAATTTTCTTTACATGAGATGGAAAACTTGAGTTATGAATCCTTATGAAAGTATTTAGAAAGGAGTTAAACTTGTCATTCATATTGTTCTTTTTGATATTTCTTCCCAGGATTGTTCTGAAAGCTGGTAATTAAAGAGTTTTATGTTCTCACTGTTAATGACTCGGTAGTTGGATACACGATTCGTTATTTTGGAATGGGGAATGTTATAATTGATTTTAAGCAACTGTCCATCATGGTCTGAAAGTCCATTAGTTAAGGGTTGGATTTCATGGTACTCATTTTTAGACATATCTATGAAAATATTATCACTAGCTGTTTTGGAATTTTTTTGAATTCTAGTTGCAAAGTTGACTGTATGCATAAGGTTGTATGCTCTTATTAATGAACAAACTTGTTCCTTTTGATTGCTGTCTTAATGAAGTCTATATCTTGTCCCTCTTGTGCTTCATCTATAACCTTGCTGACTATATCTCTGAAAATTTCTTTCTCCTCAAATAACTTTGAATTTATTACCCCTACAGCTGTTTGTTTGCTAGAAAGGGCATTTAAAACTTGAAATATCTGCAGCTGGGAACTTTCACTTAGTAATTCTCAATATTACAACTTTACCTGGTTTCACAGGCTGTTGCTTTAATCCAAAGAGCTATCCAGGTAAAGTAGCTGTAGTGATTGTTTTGGGAACTTGAACAAGTTTGGATGTCATAAGTTGTTTATTGTGTTTCTTAGTGTAAATTTGTTCCCAAATGTTAAAACTACCGATTCATGAATTTTGATGTCCCAGAAGATATTCAAACCTTCAAATTGCTAAAACTGCTTCACCTGGTTGCTTGCTGATATGTTGGCAATGTGTCCTAGGTAATGAAGTGTCAGTAATATTGAGAATCTGCAGCTTTATTTATGGCAGCTGTTTTCTAACTTACATTTTTAACACAAGGGAAATATGAAGTTAACTTAAGGTCAGTGACATCATCCCCCCCCCCCAAAAAAAATACAAATAAAAATTTAGTTTTGAACTCCAAAAATGAAATGGTGTTTCATTTTGTAAATCCATGCTGTTATTAGAGCTGCATGAATTTAAAGCCCTTTGGGACTTGTTTAAAGGGACCTGTCATTCTATTCTGATACACTTTGTTCTTGAAAATGACAAATGTTATGTATCATTTAGTTACACAATGGCTAGTGTCGTGTGAAGAAGTCTGTAATTTCATTACATTTATACTGTGTATATATATATATATATATATATAATTTATTGACCTTTCAGCTGTTTGTTCACTACTTTCTGAATATGTTGTCGACGTTCCCTGTTTTGTTGGTGTGGTAAGTCTACTAGTGTTTGGAGTTGTACTTATTATTTTTTCTACTGCTTACCTATAGTAAGTGTAGGAGGTATTGCATTTAATCCAAAAAATCTGATACCCAGGTTTCTCTGAAAATGCTCATTTTAAGGCTCCCTGAAGCCTAAAAAGAAGTATTTTTAAAAAAGTTCCATGTGTATAACATCATCAAGAAAAAAGATTTAGTTAAGAATAAGCTTGGTATTTATGTTCCGATAATGCAACACACAAATATTTACAAGAAAATCCCCCAACCTGATCTACCCTTTACATGGGAAAATATTCCTTATTTTTTTATTGTCTCGAAAATGTTATTGATTAAAATAGTATATATCCAAGATATATACATGACAAATGAAATTTAAATCTGGGATTAGCTTGTGAAGTCCTCTTCATTCTGAATGACTGGTAAACTGTAAGAGAGAGACAAAATATTAGTACACAATAAATGTCAAATAATTTTGTGCAATTGTCCTCATGGCTGGGTTTTCTGTACATCTTGTTGTGGTGTATCACCAATCCTCTCACAATTTCAGTTATGTTTATCACTCTGCATGTGACACTTGAGAACTACTGTTTTTCAGTGACACTGACTCCCGAGGTGGTGACCAGTGCAGAGAGCTTGGTGACCAGCACTGTCGGAGGGAGTGGACCAAATTGCAGCACAGCGGCGACATCGTCAAGTGGTCCACCACCTGTTGCTAAAGCAAGTGTTGCTACTGTGATACCCCCCACTACCATAGTGTGTCTGCCTTCGGCCGTGCCACCTCCAAACCTAATGCATCGTGCAACCCAGTTGGCTAAGACTGTAGCAAGCTCAAGCGCAGTTCCTTATCTGTCCGTCAGCAGCAATACTCCAGTGAGAGCTCTGCCCACCCAGATACCCAAGTCCCAGGGCAAGTCGAAACAGGGATCTCAGGTGAAGGTCAAAATCTGACAAACTTTTTTGTTGAATCAGTTTTATATATTCATACAGGAGAAATTCATTCCTTTACTACTTTTTATTTATTCAGATATAAGATTACTTCAATGCAAGCGAAATTCCATTTTTCAGAACCTAATTTTGGAATCGAGCAGTTATTGTTTCATTCATTTACTAAATGTTTTTTGGTTATCAGTATCAATAATGCTGTTGACTTTAGTACCCACAAGCGGTTGTGCCAACATAATAAAATGAAGGCAGTGCATGCGACCAACTTGCTGGGATGATGTTGGTAATCATAACCACCTTCACAATGGAAGTGTAAAGGAGAGATGAGACATCAATGTGCTGCATCGGAGACATGAAGGGAGTGGAAATCATTTGATGATTGTTCAGGCATATCACAAGAAATGAAATAGCTGCAGATAGTATGCTCACATATAGTGATAAAAGTGATGATTATGTAAATGTGGCAAATAAGTGTTTGTACCTCATTGGATTGAAGTTTATATAATGTTAACCACACCTTTAATAAATAATAATAATTAGTAATGAGACAATATCACTGTTTATTGATGCTGATCTTTGAGCACTGATATTCTATACTTTATAAAAAACTATAAAGGTGTTAGCTTGTTCACTGAATTATGTTCTTATTAGTAGTTTTCTGTGTATAAACACACGTAATCAATTGACTAATTTTGAAGATTTAGAAGCTGGTAACAGTGATGTGTCATAATTTAAAATAGAGAGTTGAGGGTTGTTACACAGAGAACACCACATCCCCCAGACGATGACCGGCAAAAATCAGTTGAGAGAAAATGCTGACGATGGGAACAAGCCGTCTCCCAAAACGCGTTCAAGTAAGAATATCATAGTGATGTAGTGTAACAACCCTCAACTCTCTATTTTAAAATACACGTAATCAATTTTAAATAGAGAGAGTTGGAGGTTGTGCGATAGCATTTATGTTGTATTTATTTATTTATTGTAGCCCCACGTTGTGGTAGCCAATTTGTGACGGTATTACTTACAAATGTTTGTTTACATCACGTGTTGCCATCTAGTGACGTCATTCATTTGTTCGGTTTGTAGCTCCATCTAGTGTTAGCAATTTGTGGTAGTATTAGTGTTTGAAAGAATTTTAAGTTTTGTTTACTGTCCTCTGGCTAGCTATTTGGTTGAACATATCTCTTGATCAGGGTTGTGTAAACGGAAAGGAATCTTTTATCCAAAAATTACACTGATGAAGAAATTGGTTTTACACATTTATTGTCGAACACGTTAACTATCACATTTATACATTGATCTTAACACTCGCCAAAACTGAAACTGTTATAACAACTTCTTACTGATAACTTTTAATCCACGTACTTCAACTTTTTGTATAATTAACTTTATAATACTTTAGATTTTCGTAACTTGTGAATCTATAGCCGACGTATCTCATACAAATATTTTGACGAACTGACGAACTGAAGACGACGTGTAGTGCACAAAGAATTTTGATGAACTGAGCATGAAGCTACCTCTAACCTACCCTATTTATACTCCTGCATCCAGATACGCCTAAAGATTATAACTGAACTACTATTGGCTAATAAAACGCGCCAACATTAGCGTCTATCTTAATATCCAATGAAAATTATGAATACATATGCATTAGGGAGAAAATATTCCAGAAGGTTCTCAACGGAAAAACGCGCCAACATTACGTAACTTCCTCGTTTCCAATAATGATAAACAGCTCACCCCCCTCTCTGCATTATTGCGCGCTATTATTGACAGTTTCAGTAAGCCATTATAAATTTACTTCCCAACAATATTTACAATCAATAAACATCTGAAATCAATGTCACATAAAAATGCATATTCATATTACAATCATTATTTACATTTAAGTAATTTGTGATACAAATTACTGCATCAGTTGTTACATTTGTACATTTTAGTGATGTAGTGTAACAACCTCCAACTCTCTCTATTTTAAATTATGACTTACACATCACTGCTACTAGTTTCTCAATCTTCAAAATTAATTAACATGTAATCAATTTTGTATTGTATGCTAATTCAGAAATTCTCCAATTGGCAGCATTTTTTTTTTCTTTCTTTCTTGATAACACCGCAGGTTATATATCCCCAATTGTTAGTCAAGGCTAGTAATAATAATTTCTTTGCTTCCCTTTATGTAACTATATTTTGTGCTGAAAACTTTCTTTTAAAGGATTTTCTATCCTTAGAGAAACAAATTCTTCTTTATTCTACAATCTTGAAAATATAAACTAATATATGTTTTACATGAAACTCAGCTAAACATAATGTGTGCGCTACACCATTCACAACCACATAACATATAACTGGTAATAAGTAAATAGCCATATAACACTTAGAAACATAGTAAGTTTGTGGATTAAGCCTGTACTACATACCCTTATACAAAGGCATAGAAAAATTATATTTTTGTTTAAGAACACGAGCATTCCTGAAAGAACCACTAATTCCATATGCTGTATTAGTGATCACCAAAGTAGGTAAACAAATGGCTGAAAGTGAGTTGCCAAGCCAGGCTATTTCAAAAACGTGAGCTAAATCAGCATCATGAGTACCTCTACTCCCCATCATCATCCTCTGTGGACTAGTGGTAGTGTGCTAGTCTCTGGTTCCCAAGGTCGCGGGTTCAAACCCAACGGAGGGCGATGGATTTTTTCGGGCGTAAAAGTCCTTAGCATGGCTTGCTTCGGAAGGGAAGTAAAGCCGGTGGTCCCGTGTTGTAGATTTACAGCACGTAAAAGAACCTCAAGCCTGATAAAGAGGCCTCTGAGCAAAATTACCAATCTTTCACACCCAATATAGAATGGGACACTAAGGACCACAGTAGTTAAAGAGCGTCCTTAAATAAAACTCAATTTAATTTAATTTCCTCCCCCCATTGAGTTACATTCATCACAGTCAAGGTCTATCAAGTGTGAGGCAATAATATCTAACATAAAGTTTAATGCCAAACTTACAAATTTAAAACTATCGAAGGGAACTTTTAGAATACTTTGTTATCATCATGATTAAGTTTGGTTTCTGTGGGGTTGGCATTGAATTAACTACATAGTGTTAAGATTTCTTCTGTTCTGACTCCTCTATGCAAGTTAGGTTTATTCATGTCAACAGAGACTGATTCACAAGAGTCAAGAACTGCAACCAGAACAACAAACTTAAAATACACGTATTATAATGTGAAGGTTGTGGCAAAGAAGACTTTCTTGTTCTCGTTCCTGGATACAGCACATTAGATCTAAATTGTATATATTAGAACTTTACTGTAGAAACTATTCAAGGTGGCGTGACATAAAACAGTCACTAGAACTCTCTCTAATTACAATCTGGGAAAATTGAATTGGAAGAAATTCCACCAATTGTACTTCCTGACTCCCTCAGATCCACCGAGTGTTGGGTCTTCTAACGAAAGTGTCACTGTATTTTGTTTATATGCAATTCAAAACTGGTTATTGTCTCAAAAAATACAAGAACAGCAACACCCAATACAAATTAACAGAAAACAACAAGCAACTTTAATGTACGCCATTAATAAAGGAATAAAAGTTGGTACAACTAGAGGAATCATGAATATCAATAGATTCTGCATTTAGAAAATGTTGAGTCTATCAGATTTTGATGTTGGCTAACCTGTGTTATGTTGGCTGAATTGAAAGCAGGTGAAAAATATCATTCATCAATTAGAAATAAATGACATGAATGACCAATGCATAAAATTGATCTTCCACTTTGCTATATTGATATGCATTGCCGTTCTCGTTTCTGTTGTGCAGCTATTCAGCGATTTTTGTTGGGCAACGTATGTTGCGTGTACACCACCATGATAGGGTACTAAAGCCAGCAGCAACACTGATAGATGTGATTTTCTAGTAAATTATACAGTGCATCATTGTAAATAATATGATTGAAATTGGTGGAGAAGGCTGTTAAGGAATTACAGACGGAAATATAAATCTTCTGGAACATCATATGCCAATATAACAAGCATGGATGTAGGAAGGAAATCCTCCAATTTGTGTTTAAGACATCCCTCTAGGCATGTCACTGACTTTACAATGTGAAATAAATGCACAAAATCTCATATTCCATGACCTTCACATTCCCTGTGCACTTCTCTCTTGCCGACACCCAGCTAACCTTTTCCTTCCACACTTATAGAGAAATCTATATTGAAAATGCAATATAACCTGCAGTTTTCAAACCAAACTTTTGGACTCACCCCCCCCCCAAAAAAAAAACCTTATCTTGTATTTGGATTAATATGGTAATTACATATGTGTACAAGTTGGGCAGTGTATATGAGGTATGATCAAAAAGTAGCGGGAATTTTTGTTTTTCTTAAAGAATTTTTATTTAATCATCAACATCAACTTTGACTCCCTCAGATATAATACACTTGTGCCAGCGCTTTTTCCAATCTTGGAAGCACTTCTGGAACTCACTTTTTGTTATGGTATTCAGCTCCTTCAGCTATCTCATCAATTGTGGCATTCATAGTTATCTTCAGCCTCGGGAATAGAAAGAATTTGCAAGGGGCAATGTCCGACGAATATGAGGCAGCATAATGGTTTTGTTTTTTGCCTGCCAAAAAGCCACAAATAAGCATTGAGGTGTGCATTATCGTCAACGACTGGTTTTGCCACAATTCTGGTCATTTTCTTCAGATTGCTTCACGCAAATGGTACATAACTTCCAGGTAGTATTCCTTATTGACCATAAGGCAGGAACTCCTGATGCACTATACCATTGTAATCGAAGAAAACAGTGAGAAGAACCTTCACATGTGATCGAACTTGTCAAATTTTTTTCGGTCTTGGCTCTTCAGGCAGTTTCCCTTGGGACGATTGCGCCTTAGTTTCGACGCCATACCCATATACTCATGCTTTGTCACCTGTTATAACCTTCTTTAGAAGTTATGGATCATTTTCGACTTCATTCAGGAGTTCCTGAGTGATGTCTACGCACCGTCGTTTTTGGTCAAAATTCAACAATTTCGGAACAAACTTTGCTGCTACATGTTTCATGCCCAAAACATCCAAAAAAAATTGCTTGGTATGAGCCAAACGATATGCCAACATCATCAGCAACCTCTCTGATGGTGATTCGGCAATTTTCCAGAACCATTTTCTTTACTTCTTCCACATTGTCAACAGTAACATAACGCTTAATGGGAAACACAGTGAAGTAGATAATATTAATAAAAAATCTATTGACAACACACACTACTTCACTCTTTCAAGATAATTACCTTGTATGCATTTCAAAGACACCTGATCTTCATCAGCTAACAAGTCTGGCAGTTCCGGTGTAGAGGTCGCCATTGGGCTTCCTGACGTTGACATCATTTTCGGCATGATGTGCTTAAAGATGAAATCCTTTTCCGGAGGGAAATTGAAATTCATTAGATGGCTTTTGTTTTTTGTATGAGGAGTTTTTCCCATATCATCAATTCTATTGGATTTTGTCTGGCATTTACCAGATAAATTGTAAACTTAAATATATAGGCAAAACAAAAAGGAACATAGGGGTGAGATTGAAAGAACATTTTAGAAATATAAGACAAAAAGAAACTGAAAAATTTGCCATTGCATATATTTCTGGAATTCAAACCACAACATCCATAATGAAATAAATTTAATCAAGTCGATCCAAAATCCAATAGAATTGATGATATGGGAAAAAGTCCTCATACAAAAATACAAAAGCCATCTAATGAATTTCAATTTCCCTCCGGAAAAGGATCTCATCTTTAAATACATCAAGCCGAAAATGACGTCAATGTCAGGAAGCCCAACAGCGATCATTACACCGGAACTGACAGACTCGTTAGTAGCTCTTAGCTGATGATGAAGACAAGGTGTCTTTGAAACGCGTACAAGGTAATAATTATCTTGAAAGAGTGAAGTTAGAGTGTGTTGTCACTAGATTTTTTATTAATAGTAATTGATTTGCTAGGGCGGTCGTCGTCTTCATCTTCTTGACCACTCTTAAGCTCTTGTCTTACTGATAGTAGGTTCGCTAAAAGCGACAGTCAACATTTCGAATGCGGTGCTGCACTTTATTCCATTTTTCAAGCAAAATTTCATGCAAATTCTTTGATACATATTTTTCGAAAGTAAAAATTCGCCAAGCAATCGAAAACACGTATAACTTTTTCGACTGTCAACAATAAACTAAATATTCAAAACAGCTGAAAATGCAAACATACATCAGGAACATGTGTACCAACAAGATAAAACAAAAGTTTTGAACATTGGATGTATAAAGCTCGCAAAATTAAAAACTTCCCATTGTTGTTTGATCACAGCTTGTACATCGTCTGTTAAATCAGAGAAATATCTTGATGAGTTTATTGAAAATGTCACGAAAACTTTTCATCCATCTTTCATACAAAAAGTGCTTTGAGAAAAGAGAGATTTGATAAAGATGGGTGTAAGATTGTTGCTCACTTAGAGTGTAATAGCCAGAGAGTTTTTAAAGACCTCAGCATTCCTTTGCAAGAAGTATACAATTCCCAAGACAGTTAGTGTTAGTAATACTGGAAGATGTTTTAGCTTTGAATGAAAAAGAAAATATTTTAATGCAGATACAGTAAAACCTGTCTTCAGCGGAATCGAATGGGACTCTTGAACATTTAACAAAGATAGGTCTAGGCTATTAACAAAATTAAACAATATATATACACATATCTTATTTGTGTATTTAATATATTTCTGCTATAATATAATATACACCAGAACTTATAATGAACAAAAAATAGCTGTACACACGAGTTTGCTGCTTAGTTGCTAGACTTTTCACAAACACTTTAGCCTGAGAAGAAATCATACCAAATGTACCTGAATTGCTGCAGTCCCTTTAAACTTTTGATATCATCTTGGTAAGTGTTTAGCTTACACTCTTCTTACATCTCAGGGCCATCTTCCCAACTTTTAAGGCGTCTGCTTGCATGTCACTGAAAGCAGCTTCATTGATGTAGTTTTGTAATTCATCCTCATCAATAACTTGACCCATTGGAAACCCTGCACTTTATCACGGTAGCAATTTCTTTACAGCTTGGCTTATCCAAATTACTGGAACTGAGATGGTTTTGGCTAGCTCAGACCCGGATGATGTAGGATCCATATTAGTGAGCAAAGACTGCATTAACAGTTTACGAAAATGTTCTTTAACATTTTGAATGAAACCTTGGTTCAATGGTTGAATAACGCACCAAACAAGTTGGACATTGTAAAGTTCAATGTGGGGTGACATGCCAGTTTTGTCTCTTCATTCTTCCATGATCTGTGACATCATCCATGCCTTTTTATTGGATCTCCAATCAACGGGTTCTGAAGGTTGATGTTTTTGGAGCTTCTTGGCTTAGCAGCTTTACCAATAACTAGGGATTTCACCTGACATAAAACCACATGAAAAAACCAGTCAATCTTTCCTTGGACAATTTTCCTCCTGAACATTTCTTACCTTTGAAACACAATGATTTATTTGGTAGTGCACAGAAGAGTGTTGTCAGTGTTTGCTGTTTTCAGGTTCATATCCTTCGATTTTTGAAGATAGTTTAGCAATCCAATCAGCGATGGTTTCGATATTAACATCACTCAATTCAATACAAAGTTTGTTAATACTATCTTGATGACTCTCCAACCATCCATTAGATGCTTTGAATTAAGTTTTACCAGGTTTTTCAGCATACTCTTCTAACATAGGCCCTGATATGCGGTGATTTTTTGCCCTTACAGTAACAAACCACTCCCACAGTATTTCATTAATCTCCTGGTTTTCAGTTTTCTCAAGTTCTCTCTTTTTTTTTTTTTTTTCATTAGCACAGTCTTTCCACCACTTCAGAATTTCCATTTTCTTCTTTAGAATCTAGTAAAGTTGAGTTTTGCTATGTTGAACACCTTCATGATCACGTTCACTAGTATAAGTCACTTTTGCTCTCTTGTTAGGATCTAACACAACCCATTATCATCACCTATGTAAGCTTGAGTTGTACTGTTCTAGAACAATAAAAGACAGTCGACCATGGTTACGAATTGCACAGAGTTTCTCAGCATTCGGACCATCATTAACGCAATCCCCTCCTAGACTGGTCATGTTTCAACTTAAACATAATGTACTGTAGAGCAGACAATGCATACTTTTGCAGGGTGCCTTTTCTAAACTCTGCATTCCAGAACTGGAAATTTTCCATTAAAAAGCATAGTTCAATTTCCATTGTAGACAGTTTCCATTTAACAAAGGGAACTTAGCATGTTTGTCACCCTAAATTCATGGGAGCATGATATATTTGCATTTAAGATAGATTTCTGTTTAACAAGGGGTCGGCAGGTTTTACTGTATTTTGTGGTGGAAGTAAAAACAAAATACAGGATCTGGCACGTACAATAAAGGTATTTCAGTACATTATATTTTTGAATTACATATTGTGTAATTGTTCGGTATATGCAGTAGTCTTGTAATGTTGACTTTGTCCAGTTTTTCAGCTGTCACTCCCCTTCACTAAGGTGAACTAGTTCAATTCTCTGTCACTCCGCAATAGCACCAGTTCTTCATGTCGCACCAGAGATGCACTCGTTCACTGTTGCTACTCCTTACGTTGCCACGAGAGTGCTCACTTATATAGTGAGTGACACTTTTCCAATGCTCTAGAACTATTCCGACACATTTCCTGAAGGAGGGGGACACAATGTTCTAGTTATCTGCTGATAGCATGCCCGGTGTTCATGTATGTTTAGCCTCTCTCCCAGACCAGTCATGGAGCGCATTACAACAAGTTCCATGTTAAAGGCATTGTGCTAGAACTCCATGAGCATGAAAATCTATGGTTCCAGCAGGATGGAGCAACTACCCACGGATCAGTATGCCATTTCTTCGCAGTTTGTTCTCACGGCACCTAATTTCTCGCTTCAGAGAGGTGCCAAGACTTAACAACCCCTGACTTTTTCTGTAGGGCATCAAAACTGGGAACAATTAAAGGAGACAATAAGAGAGGTTCAACCAGAGAGACTGCAACATGTAATGAATGAATAACCTTCAATAGTGTATTGGAAGTGATGGTGTGCATCTAAAAGATGTTCTGTTCAAAAAGTGAGTTGTGTGCATAGGTAATTCCAAAATCTGTAGTTTAAGTATGTACCACTACAGTGTATTAGGATTTAAAATGTATATCACTTTAAAATACTTCTATTATTTCTATCTGACACAATAAAACAGAGTAGAGTTATCTGACTTGGATATATAATAACTATCGGCAGATTGTTTCCATGAGTACACAAAACAAAAACTTGTTACATCCCTAATATGCACGCCATTAGTGGCATGTATTCCACCAATCTCCATGTGTTTTTTAACATTGTCATGTGATGGCAAAGATCTGGTACATTGCAAACTGCTGTTTCTTAAGGAACTTGGACTTCTAGAGGGCCAAGACTTCCTCTCCTCCTGGAAAGTTATTGTCCAAGCAAGTTGCTGAAACATCATACTACAAGAAAGTTGTGGCTCAGCATACATAAGTTCTGTCACAGCTTTAAGGAATAATTTCAGGGTTAAATGAAAACATTTTGATATACCTACCATTTAATAGAGCACATCTCACCTTTAGCCTTAACACAAGCCTATAGTGCCGTGTATGATGTTTATCTCCACTGCTCGGCTCAGGGATTTTTTTTTTTTTTAGACTTTCAAGATTGCTGTGACTTGAAGAGCTAGTTGTGGTCTCCAAAATGTACCACAGTTTACTGGACGGATGATGGCCAATCCGATCTGGAACATTGTTCCAACCACTGTTGAGTCTTCCAAGCTTTATGAGCCAGTAGTAATGTCTTATTGGAAGATCCAGCGAATATTAAGAGGTTTGAGGACTTCCTGACCCTCTTTTCTCAGAAATGAACGTCGGTACAAGATTCCCAACCAAACCATCACTGATGATGGCCAGGAGCAACCTGGTGAGATTCCTCACGACTCTGCTGTTCTGCCCTATTGTTAAAATGTTTTCGTCTAAAAAAAGGATTTTCCAATGTTGAGTTTTGGTGTGCCGTCTAAGAAGTTTACATGGTCTCTCCAGATAGTTGTTGAGCCTGTGTCCTGTACATCGGTGGTAAGCCTGAAGTCCTAGATCTTGACATTTGAAGCTACACACACCTACCTCTAGGGGAAAATAGTGAGGAAATGTGTCTGTGATGCTGATCTTTCAATTCAAAGGACTCTTACCAAGAAAAGGGAACCTGTAAGAGGGAGAGATGCCAAGCTTAAGAAATAAGCCATAAAATAGTTGAAAATGTAATAAAAAATAACTATGTGCTGGAATACTTAAGATTGTGATGATAGATTGAGTCACACTTTTTAATCTTTAACTTAAGATTGTGTTATTATTTTTATTTAATCAGATGAATTTTCTGCAGAAATAAACAATACAAATTCAAGATAGTCATTCGTAGTTACTGAATAGAAAATTCAAAGTACAACTTGCAATGTAGCATAAGGAAGCAAAAATTAATGTTTATACATTTCAGTATTGCATAATTCATAAAAATGTTTAGTAGTTAAGAAGAAAATTTATTTAACATTCCACTTGCTGAATTACATTAACATCAGAGCCAAAAGGCGACCATTTTACACTGAAAGTAGTGGAAGAACATTAAAGCAGTATTTATTTAAAGGTGAGTCGGAATTGTTACACTAACATCACTTAAGTTTACTCACTTAACATGTTTCGGGAAACCGTTGTTCCCATCCTCAGAAGGTTAATTCGACTGGCCCGTGTTGTTGGTGTTTCCGTTTTTTGGACTGGATACTGTGGTGGCATCTTGTGGTGGAGAAATGTACTTCCAGAGAGGATTTGGTGGCGGCAAATCAAAATTCATTAGATGTGTGTTGTGTTTTAGAATGGTGATCTTCTCCCATGCATCTAATTCGGCTGCAAATTTGGCTGGTTTGACTAATGTAATATCACATCAAACCCAATATTACATTAGTCAAACCAGCCAAATTTGCAGCCGAATTAGATGCATGGGAGAAGATCACCATTCTAAAACACAACACACATCTAATGAATTTTGATTTGCCGCCACCAAATCCTCTCTGGAAGTACATTTCTCCACCACAAGATGCCACCACAGTATCCAGTCCAAAAAACGGAAACACCAACAACACGGGCCAGTCGAATTAACCTTCTGAGGATGGGAACAACGGTTTCCCGAAACATGTTAAGTGAGTAAACTTAAGTGATGTTAGTGTAACAATTCCGACTCACCTTTAAATAAATTCAATACACATCACTGTTTCTAGCTTCTTTTCATTACAATATCAACGTAATTAAAGCAGTATCCTATGAAACTGCTTGTTGTGACACTAAAAGCAAACTACCAGGCATTTCTTAATTAACAAGTACCTGTAAACATCAACAGTTGATATTCTAGTTGTATAAACATAAACTCGAGTTCTGCAAAACAAAGCTTGTAGAACACATAGCTACTGCATAAGCAAGATATTGTGCACAGACTTCTGACGCATATCTGCAGTCTAGCTATATCTAAAACAACTACAGTAGAATCTAGTTTGCAGGGACCCAAGGATTTGGAAATCATATATGGGAAAATGTGTTAACGAAAGGACAGAATCTGCAATTTAAGAACTTTATAATTGTGTAATAAGAATCTAATAGTATCTCTTACCTCACAATTGAATACGAAATATGTAGAATATTTACACTGGTTTGAAATACATATCTATGGTTGGTTGCTTTGTTGGTTTTAATGCAAGTCATTACATCCTCATCATCTTTGAAGCTACACACATATTGCTTCCAATACTGTCGGATTTACCTCATCACTTTCATTCCGCTCTGATGCTGCTTCTGTTATCTGTTCTTCACGTTTTTTATCTATCCTCACAGTTTCACACACCAGAATCTCATTGTCAGTATTTACATACATTTTAAAAGAGACATCGTCTGCTATTTGTGTGGATACCATCCTAGCTTCTACTTCCCGAGGTCACAGGTTCAAACCTGGTGGAGGGTGATGGATTTTTTCGGGCGTAAACATCCTTAGCATGGCTTTCTTAAGAAGGGAAGTACAGCTGGTGGTCCCATGTCGTAGATTTACAGCACTAAAGAACCTCAAGCCTGATAGAGGTCTCTGAGCAAAATTACCGGACTTTCACACCCAATGTAGGTAGAATGGGACGCTAAGGACCACAGCAGTTGAAGAACATCCTTAAATAAAACTCAATTTAATTTAATTTTTAGTCTGCTATTAGGTGCCATTCCTCACACTTGGAAAACTCACTTCTAGCGTGACATCACGCCAGCTTTATTGAAACCATACCATCTGAGAATCGTAGACAATGCATGGCATCTAAGACAGTCATTTTTCTTTTCAATTGCAGTGCAGCCAGCCTTCTCTGGATAAGTTTGGTTCATGCACCATATTATACTTTGATCTAAAGGTTGTAGTGTACTAGTGCATTTTGCTGGGAGGAAAATGTTTATTAATTTGGTGGATGAGCAGCACACTGATCGATGAAAAGCGCCTGTCTTGTGTCCCATTTACAAATAAACAGAAGTTATCCAGGCTTTTGTGTACTTACATGGTAAAGGTCACACATTCTGGAAGCATCAAGGACTGTACTTTTCCATTCCTTGTTTCATTACATCTCAACAGAACTGTAACCCTCTCCTCAAGTTTCCCAACATGACACTTAGTGCCCTTAAAATCCAGGGTGTTATCTGGCAGAAAATGGAAAAGGTCACATTTCATCTGCACTATAAACATAATCAGGGTTTTAGTCTTTCAAAATTGTTAGGAGCATTGTATTTTTTCATGTTTCAATATTTTCTCACAGTGTAGCGTCATGTAGGCTGGCAGCCTCACCTCGTGCACCTCCGTAACTAGGTCACGTTGATTCTTGAGTCTTTCAATCCAGCCTTTGGATACTTTAAAATCTAGTCCCATTTCTGCACTAAATGTGTTGCCTGAGCTTGAATCATATTTGAAGCTTATGCATGTGTAAACCACTTTAGTGCAACACCATCTGATTCTGGAAACTGACCCTGGCAATTATGTTTTCTTTTAACATTTTTCCCTTCTTCAAAAACAGTTGCAAATAGTTTACATTTGCTAACAATTGTGTTTAAGGCTTATGGAGAAATGTTTAACCTCTACGCTAAATCCACATGTTTGTTATTTGGATTATGATCTAGTTCTTGAAGGATTTTCAGTTTTTCACTGTTATTTGCTGCACCTTCTTTTTCTCACTTGCAAAATTTTTTTTTTTATATATATTGGTCATCATGCCATATTAAAGAATTCTCTATCCCACCTGTCAAGATCACGTCACACAGATGCATACATGCCATTTGCTGCTGGTCCCAAGTCTAGTTAAACCATTGTCTATCCCATCTACACAGATGCATGCATACCTTTGTCTGTTGGTCCTCATGCCAAGTTAAAACATTCTCTGACTCAGCTACAGAGATCACGTCCACAGATGCCTGCCCGCCATTGCCTGCTGGTTCCCAAGCCAAGCTAAAGCATTCTCTATAACAACTAGACAGATCACATCACACAGATGCATGCCTGCCATTGTCTGCTGGTCCCCAAGCCAAGTTAAAGCGTTCTCTATACCAACTAGACAGATCACGTCCACAAATGCATGCCTGCCATTGTCTTCTGGTCCCCAAGCAAGTTAAAGCATTCTCTATCACATCTATACAGATCACGTCCCACAGATGTATGCCTACCATTGTCTGCCGGTTCTCATGCCAAGCTAAAGCATTCTCTATCCCATCTATACATATCACGTCACACAGATTTATGCCTGCCATTGTCTGCCGGTTCTCATGCCAAGCTAAAGCATTCTCTATCACATCTATACAGATCACGTCACACAGATTTATGCCTGCCATTGTCTGCCGGTCCTCATGCCAAGTTACAGCATTCTCCATCCTATCTACATAGATGACGGCACACAGATATATGCATGCATTTGTCTGCTGGTTTACATGCCAAGTTAAAGCATTCTCTATCCCATCTATACAGATCACGTCCCACAGATGTATGCCTGCCATTGTCTGCCGGTTCTCATGCCAAGCTAAAGCATTCTCTATCACATCTATTCAGATCACGTCACACAGATGTATGCCTGCCATTGTCTGCCGGTTCTCATGCCAAGCTAAAGCATTCTCTATCACATCTATACAGAACACGTCACACAAATGTATGCCTGCCATTGTCTGCCGGTTCTCATGCCAAGTTAAAGCATTCTCTATCCCATCTATACAGATCACGTCACACAGATGTATGCCTGCCATTGTCTGCCGGTCCTCATGCCAAGTTACAGCATTCTCCATCCTATCTACATAGATGACGTCACACAGATGTATGCATGCCATTGCCTGCTGGTTTCCATGCCAAGTTAAAGCATTGTCTATCCCATCTATACAGATCACATTACACAGATGTATGCATGCCATTGCCTGCTGGTTTCCATGCCAAGTTAAAGCATTGTCTATCCCATCTATACAGATCACGTTACACAGATGTATGCATGCCATTGCCTGTTGGTTTCCATGCCAAGTTAAAGCATTGTCTATCCCATCTCTACAGATCACATCACACAGATGTATGCATGCCATTGTCTGCTTGTTTCCATGCCAGGTTAAAGCATTGTCTATCCCATCTACACAGATCATGTCACACAGATGTATGCAGACCATTGTCTGCCGGTCCTCATGCCAGGTTAAAGCATTCTCTATCCCATCTACACAGATCATGTCACACATATGTATGCATGCCGATGCCTGCTGGTCCTCATGCCATTTAAAGCATTCTCTATCCCATCTACACAGATCATGTCACACATATGTATGCATGCCGATGCCTGCTGGTCCTCATGCCATTTAAAGCATTCTCTATCCCATCTACACAGATCATGTCACACAGATGTATGCAGACCATTGTCTGCTGGTCCTCATGCCATTTAAAGCATTCTCTATCCCATCTACACAGATCATGTCACACAGATGTATGCAGACCATTGTCTGCCGGTCCTCATGCCAAGTTAAAGCATTCTCTATCCCATCTACACAGATCATGTCACACAGATGTATGCAGACCATTGTCTGCCGGTCCTCATGCCAAGTTAAAGCATTCTCTATCCCATCTACACAGATCATGTCACACAGATGTATGCAGACCATTGTCTGCCGGTCCTCATGCCAAGTTAAAGCATTCTCTATCCCATCTACACAGATCACATCACACAGATGTATGCCATTGCATGCTGGTCCTCATGCCAAGTTAAAGCATTCTCTATCCCATCTAAACAGATCACATCACACAGATGTATGCCCTTGCCTGCTGGTCCTCATGCCAAGTTAACGCATTCTCTGTCCCATCTACAAAGATCACATCACACAGATGTATGCCGTTGCATGCTGGTCCTCATGCCAAGTTAAAGCATTCTCTATCCCATCTAAACAGATCACATCACACAGATGTATGCCGTTGCATGCTGGTCCTCATGCCAAGTTAAAGCATTCTCTATCCCATCTAAACAGATCACGTCACACAAATGTATGCCGTTGCCTGCCAGTCCTCATGCCAAGTTAAAGCATTCTCTATCCCATCTAAACAGATCACGTCACACAAATGTATGCCATTGTCTTCCAGTTCTCATGGAAAGTTAAAGCATTCTCTATCCCATCTACACAGATCACATCACACAAATGTATGCCATTGTCTTCCAGTTCTCATGGAAAGTTAAAGCATTCTCTATCCCATCTACACAGATCACGTCACACAAATGTATGCCGTTGTCTTCCAGTTCTCATGGAAAGTTAAAGCATTCTCTATCCCATCTACACAGATCACGTCACACAAATGTATGCCGTTGTCTTCCAGTTCTCATGGCAAGTTAAAGCATTCTCTATCCCATCTACACAGATCACGTCACACAAATGTATGCCGTTGTCTTCCAGTTCTCATGGCAAGTTAAAGCATTCTCTATCCCATCTACACAGATCACGTCACACAAATGTATGCCGTTGTCTTCCAGTTCTCATGGCAAGTTAAAGCATTCTTTATCCCATCTACACAGATCACGTCACACAAATCTATGCCGTTGCCTGCCGGTCCTCATGCCAAGTTAAAGCATTCTCTATCCCATCTAAACAGATCACGTCACACAAATGTATGCCATTGTCTTCCAGTTCTCATGGCAAGTTAAAGCATTCTCTATCCCATCTAAACAGATCACGTCACACAAATGTATGCCGTTGCCTGCCGGTCCTCATGCCAAGTTAAAGCATTCTCTATCCCATCTAAACAGATCACGTCACACAAATGTATGCCATTGTCTTCCAGTTCTCATGGAAAGTTAAAGCATTCTCTATCCCATCTACACAGATCACATCACACAAATGTATGCCATTGTCTTCCAGTTCTCATGGAAAGTTAAAGCATTCTCTATCCCATCTACACAGATCACGTCACACAAATGTATGCCGTTGTCTTCCAGTTCTCATGGAAAGTTAAAGCATTCTCTATCCCATCTACACAGATCACGTCACACAAATGTATGCCGTTGTCTTCCAGTTCTCATGGCAAGTTAAAGCATTCTCTATCCCATCCACACAGATCACGTCACACAAATGTATGCCGTTGTCTTCCAGTTCTCATGGCAAGTTAAAGCATTCTCTATCCCATCTACACAGATCACGTCACACAAATGTATGCCGTTGTCTTCCAGTTCTCATGGCAAGTTAAAGCATTCTTTATCCCATCTACAAGGATCACGTCACACAAATGTATGCCGTTGCCTGCCGGTCCTCATGCCAAGTTAAAGCATTCTCTATCCCATCTAAACAGATCACGTCACACAAATGTATGCCATTGTCTTCCAGTTCTCATGGCAGGTTAAAGCATTCTCTATCCCATCTAAACAGATCACGTCACACAAATGTATGCCGTTGCCTGCCGGTCCTCATGCCAAGTTAAAGCATTCTCTATCCCATCTAAACAGATCACGTCACACAAATGTATGCCATTGTCTTCCAGTTCTCATGGCAAGTTAAAGCATTCTCTATCCCATCCACAAAGACCACGTCACACAGATGTATGCATGCCATTGTCTGCCAGTCCTCATGACAAGTTAAAACATTCTCTATCCCAACTACACAGATCACATCACACGGATGCATGCCTGCCATTATCTGCCGGTCCTCATGTCAAGTTAAAGCACTCTCTATCCCATCTACACAGATCACATCACACAGGTGCATGCCTGCCATTGTCTGCCGGTCCTCATGCCAAGTTAAAGCATTCTCTATCCCATCTACACAGATCACGTCACACAGAGGTGCATGCCTGCCATTGTCTGCCGGTCCTCATGCCAAGTTAAAACATTCTCTGACCCAGCTACAGAAGTCACGCCACACAGGTGCATGCCTGCCATTGTCTGCAGGTCCTCGTGCCAAGTTAAAACATTCTCTGACCCAGCTAACGAAGTCACACCACACTGGTGCATGCCTGCCATTGTCTGGCGGTCCTGCCAAGTTAAAACATTCTCTAACACATCTACACAGAGCACATCACACGGATGCATGCCTGCCATTGTCTGCCAGTCCTTGTGCCAAGTTAAAACATTCTCTATCCCATCTACACAGATCTCATCACACGGATGCATGCCTGCTATTGTCTGCCAGTCCTTGTGCCCAGTTAAAACATTCTCTGACCCAGCTACAGAAGTCACGCCACACAGGTGCATCCCTGCCATTGTCTGCTGGTCCTCGTGCCAAGTTAAAACATTCTCTATCCCATCTACACAGATCACATCACACGGATGCATGCCTGCCATTGTCTGCCGGTCCTCGTGCCAAGATAATGCATTGTCTATCCCATCTACACAGACCACGTCACACAGGTGCATGCCTGCCATTGTCTGCCGGTCCTCATGCCAAGTTAAAGCATTGTCTATCCCCTCTACACAGACCACGTCACACAGGTGCATGCCTGCCATTGTCTGCCGATCCTCATGCCAAGTTAAAACATTCTCTGACCCAGCTACAGAAGTCACGCCACACAGGTGCATGCCTGCCATTGTCTGCCGGTCCTCATGCCAAGTTAAAACATTCTCTGACCCAGCTACAGAAGTCACGCCACACAGGTGCATGCCTGCCATTGTCTGCCGGTCCTCGTGCCAAGTTAAAACATTCTCTGACCCAGCTACAGAAGTCACACCACACAGGTGCATGCCTGCCATTGTCTGGCGGTCGTGCCAAGTTAAAACATTCTCTATCACATCTACACAGAGCACATCACACGGATGCATGCCTGCCATTGTCTGCCAGTCCTTGTGCCAAGTTAAAACATTCTCTATCCCATCTACACAGATCGTATCACACGGATGCATGCCTGCCATTGTCTGCCAGTCCTTGTGCCAAGTTAAAACATTCTCTATCCCATCTACACAGATCACATCACAAGGATGCATGCCTGCCATTGTCTGCCAGTCCTTGTGCCAAATTAGAACATTCTCTATCCCATCTACACAGATCACATCACACGAATGCATGCCTGCCATTGTCTGCCGGTCCTTGTGCCAAGTTAAAACATTCTCTGACCCAGCTACAGAAGTCACGCCACACAGGTGCATGCCTGCCATTGTCTGCTGGTCCTCGTGCCAAGTTAAAACATTCTCTATCCCATCTACACAGATCACATCACACGGATGCATGCCTGCCATTGTCTGCTGGTTCCCATGACAAGTTAAAGCATTTTCTATCCCATCTAGACAGATCACATCACACGGATGCATGCCTGCCATTGCCTGCCTGTCCTCGTGCCAAGTTAAAACATTCTCTATCACATCACACAGATGCATGCCTGCCATTGTCTGCCGGTCCTCGTGCCAAGTTAAAACATTCTCTATCCCATCTACACAGATCACATCACACGGATGCATGCCTGCCATTGTCTGCTGGTTCCCATGACAAGTTAAAGCATTTTCTATCCCATCTACACAGATCACATCACACGGATGCATGCCTGCCATTGCCTGCCGGTCCTCGTGCCAAGTTAAAACATTCTCTATCACATCACACAGATGCATGCCTGCCATTGTCTGCCGGTCCTCGTGCCAAGTTAAAACATTCTCTATCACATCTACACAGATCATGTCACACAGATGTATGCAGACCATTGTCTGCCGGTCCTCATGCCAAGTTAAAGCATTCTCTATCCCATCTACACAGATCATTTCACACAGATGTATGCAGACCATTGTCTGCCGGTCCTCATGCCAAGTTAAAGCATTCTCTATCCCATCTACACAGATCATGTCACACAGATGTATGCAGACCATTGTCTGCCGGTCCTCATGCCAAGTTAAAGCATTCTCTATCCCATCTACACAGATCACATCACACAGATGTATGCCATTGCATGCTGGTCCTCATGCCAAGTTAAAGCATTCTCTATCCCATCTAAACAGATCACATCACACAGATGTATGCCCTTGCCTGCTGGTCCTCATGCCAAGTTAACGCATTCTCTGTCCCATCTACAAAGATCACATCACACAGATGTATGCCGTTGCATGCTGGTCCTCATGCCAAGTTAAAGCATTCTCTATCCCATCTAAACAGATCACATCACACAGATGTATGCCGTTGCATGCTGGTTCTCATGCCAAGTTAAAGCATTCTCTATCCCATCTAAACAGATCACGTCACACAAATGTATGCCGTTGCCTGCCAGTCCTCATGCCAAGTTAAAGCATTCTCTATCCCATCTAAACAGATCACGTCACACAAATGTATGCCATTGTCTTCCAGTTCTCATGGAAAGTTAAAGCATTCTCTATCCCATCTACACAGATCACATCACACAAATGTATGCCATTGTCTTCCAGTTCTCATGGAAAGTTAAAGCATTCTCTATCCCATCTACACAGATCACGTCACACAAATGTATGCCGTTGTCTTCCAGTTCTCATGGAAAGTTAAAGCATTCTCTATCCCATCTACACAGATCACGTCACAAAAATGTATGCCGTTGTCTTCCAGTTCTCATGGCAAGTTAAAGCATTCTCTATCCCATCTACACAGATCACGTCACACAAATGTATGCCGTTGTCTTCCAGTTCTCATGGCAAGTTAAAGCATTCTCTATCCCATCTACACAGATCACGTCACACAAATGTATGCCGTTGTCTTCCAGTTCTCATGGCAAGTTAAAGCATTCTTTATCCCATCTACACAGATCACATCACACAAATGTATGCCGTTGCCTGCCGGTCCTCATGCCAAGATAAAGCATTCTCTATCCCATCTAAACAGATCACGTCACACAAATGTATGCCATTGTCTTCCAGTTCTCATGGCAAGTTAAAGCATTCTCTATCCCATCTAAACAGATCACGTCACACAAATGTATGCCGTTGCCTGCCGGTCCTCATGCCAAGTTAAAGCATTCTCTATCCCATCTAAACAGATCACGTCACACAAATGTATGCCATTGTCTTCCAGTTCTCATGGCAAGTTAAAGCATTCTCTATCCCATCCACAAAGACCACGTCACACAGATGTATGCATGCCATTGTCTGCCAGTCCTCATGACAAGTTAAAACATTCTCTATCCCAACTACACAGATCACATCACACGGATGCATGCCTGCCATTATCTGCCGGTCCTCATGTCAAGTTAAAGCACTCTCTATCCCATCTACACAGATCACATCACACAGGTGCATGCCTGCCATTGTCTGCCGGTCCTCATGCCAAGTTAAAGATTCTATCCCATCTACACAGATCACGTCACACAGAAGTATGCCTGCCATTGTTAGCCGGTCCTCGTGCCAAGTTAAAGCATTCTGTATCCCATCTACACAGATCACATCACACGGATGCATGCCTGCCATTGTCTGCCGGTCCTCGTGCCAAGTTAAAACATTCTCTATGCCATCTACACAGATCACATCAAACGGATGCATGTCTGCCATTGTCTGCCGGTCCTCATGCCAAGTTAAAATATTCTCTATCCCAACTACACAGATCACATCACACGGATGCATGCCTGCCATTATCTGCCGGTCCTCATGTCAAGTTAAAGCACTCTCTATCCCATCTACACAGATCACATCACACATGTGCATGCCTGCCATTGTCTGCCGGTCCTCATGCCAAGTTAAAGCATTCTCTATCCCATCTACACAGATCACGTCACACAGAAGTATGCCTGCCATTGTTAGCCGGTCCTCGTGCCAAGTTAAAGCATTCTCTATTCCATCTACACAGATCACATCACACGGATGCATGCCTGCCATTGTCTGCCGGTCCTCGTGCCAAGTTAAAACATTCTCTATGCCATCTACACAGATCACATCACACGGATGCATGTCTGCCATTGTCTGCCGGTCCTCATGCCAAGTTAAAACATTCTCTATCCCATCTACACAGATCACAACACGCGGATGCATGCCTGCCCTTGTTTGCCGGTCCTCGTGCCAAGTTAAAACATTCTCTATCCCATCTACACAGATCACATCACACGGATGCATGCCTGCCCTTGTTTGCCGGTCCTCGTGCCAAGTTAAAACATTCTCTATCCCATCTACACAGATCACATCACACGGATGCATGCCTGCCCTTGTCTGCCGGTCCTCGTGCCAAGTTAAAACATTCTCTATCCCATCTACACAGATCACATCACACGGATGCATGCCTGCCCTTGTTTGCCGGTCCTCGTGCCAAGTTAAAACATTCTCTATCCCATCTACACAGATCACATCACACGGATGCATGCCTGCCCTTGTTTGCCGGTCCTCGTGCCAAGTTAAAACATTCTTTATCCCATCTACACAGATCACATCACACGGATGCATGCCTGCCATTGTCTGCCGGTCCTCGTGCCAAGTTAAAACATTCTCTATCCCATCTACACAGATCACATCACACGGAAGTATGTCTGCAATTGTCTGCCGGTCCTCGTGCCAAGTTAAAACATTCTCTATCCCATCTACACAGATCACATCACACAGGTGCATGCCTGCTATTGTCTGCCGGTCCTCGTGCCAAGTTACAACATTCTCTATCCCATCTACATAGATCACATCACAAGGATGCATTCCTGCCATTGTCTGCCGGTCCTCGTGCCAAGTTACAACATTCTCTATCCCATCTACACAGATCACATTACATTGATGCATTCCTGCCATTGTCTGCCGGTCCTTGTGCCAAGTTAGAACATTCTCTATCCCATTTACACAGATCACATCACATGGATGCATTCCTGCCATTGTCTGCCGGTCCTCGTGCCAAGTTAAAACATTCTCTATCCCATCTACACAGATCACATCACACGGATGCATGTCTGCCATTGTCTGCCGGTCCTCATGCCAAGTTAAAACATTCTCTATCCCATCTACACAGATCACAACACGCGGATGCATGCCTGCCCTTGTTTGCCGGTCCTTGTGCCAAGTTAAAACATTCTCTATCCCATCTACACAGATCACATACCACGGATGCATGCCTGCCCTTGTTTGCCGGTCCTCGTGCCAAGTTAAAACATTCTCTATCCCATCTACACAGATCACATCACACGGATGCATGCCTGCCCTTGTTTGCCGGTCCTCGTGCCAAGTTAAAACATCGTCTATCCCATCTACACAGATCACATCACACGGATGCAGGTCTGCCATTGTCTGCCGGTCCTCATGCCAAGTTAAAACATTCTCTATCCCATCTACACAGATCACATCACACGGATGCATGCCTGCCATTGTCTGCCGGTCCTCGTGCCAAGTTAAAACATTCTCTATCCCATCTACACAGATCACATCACACGGAAGTATGCCTGCCATTGTCTGCCGGTCCTCGTGCCAAGTTAAAACATTCTCTATCCCATCTACACAGATCACATCACACAGGTGCATGCCTGCTATTGTCTGCCGGTCCTCGTGCCAAGTTTCAACATTCTCTATCCCATCTACACAGATCACATCACAAGGATGCATTCCTGCCATTGTCTGCCGGTCCTCGTGCCAAGTTACAACATTCTCTATCCCATCTACACAGATCACATTACATGGATGCATTCCTGCCATTGTCTGCCGGTCCTTGTGCCAAGTTAAAACATTCTCTATCCCATTTACACAGATCACATCACATGGATGCATTCCTGCCATTGTCTGCCGGTCCTTGTGCCAAGTTACAACATTCTCTATCCCATCTACACAGATCACATCACACGGATGCATGCCTGCCATTGTCTGCCGGTCCTCGTGCCAAGTTAAAACATTCTCTATCCCATCTACGCAGATCACATCACACAGGTGCATGCCTGCCATTGTCTGGCGGTCCTCGTGCGAAGTTAAAACATTCTCTTACTCAGCTACAGAAGACATGCCACACAGGTGCATGCCTGCCATTGTCTGCCGGTCCTCATGCCAAGTTAAAAACTTCTCTATCCCATCTACACAGATCACATCACACAGAAGTATGCCTGCCATTGTTTGCCGGTCCTCGTGCCAAGTTAAAACATTCTCTATCCCATCTACACAGATCACATCACACGGATGCATGCCTGCCTGCCATTGTCTGCCGGTCCCCATGCCAAGTTAAAACATTCCCTATCCATTCTACACAGATCACATCACAAGAATGCATGCCTGCCATTGTCTGCCGGTCCTCATGCCAAGTTAAAACATTCTCAATCCCATCTACACAGATCACATCACACGGATGCATGCCTGCCATTGTCTGCCGGTCCTCGTGCCAAGTTAAAACATTCTCTATCCCATCTACACAGATCACATCACACGGATGCATGCCTGCCATTGTCTGCTGGTCCTCGTGCCAAGTTAAAACATTGTCTATCCCATCTACACAGACCACGTCACACAGGTGCATGCCTGCCATTGTCTGCCGGTCCTCATGCCAAGTTAAAGCATTGTCTATCCCCTCTACACAGACCACGTCACACAGGTGCATGCCTGCCATTGTCTGCCGATCCTCATGCCAAGTTAAAACATTCTCTGACCCAGCTACGGAAGTCACGCCACACAGGTGCATGCCTGCCATTGTCTGCCGGTCCTCGTGCCAAGTTAAAACATTCTCTGACCCAGCTACAGAAGTCACGCCACAGAGGTGCATGCCTGCCATTGTCTGCCGGTCCTCATGCCAAGTTAAAACATTCTCTGACCCAGCTACAGAAGTCACGCCACACAGGTGCATGCCTGCCATTGTCTGCAGGTCCTCGTGCCAAGTTAAAACATTCTCTCTCCCAGCTACAGAAGTCACACCACACAGGTGCATGCCTGCCATTGTCTGGCGGTCCTGCCAAGTTAAAACATTCTCTAACACATCTACACAGAGCACATCACACGGATGCATGCCTGCCATTGTCTGCCAGTCCTTGTGCCAAGTTAAAACATTCTCTATCCCATCTACACAGATCTCATCACACGGATGCATGCCTGCCATTGTCTGCCAGTCCTTGTGCCAAGTTAAAACATTCTCTGACCCAGCTACAGAAGTCACGCCACACAGGTGCATCCCTGCCATTGTCTGCTGGTCCTCGTGCCAAGTTAAAACATTCTCTATCCCATCTACACAGATCACATCACACGGATGCATGCCTGCCATTGTCTGCCGGTCCTCGTGCCAAGATAATGCATTGTCTATCCCATCTACACAGACCACGTCACACAGGTGCATGCCTGCCATTGTCTGCCGGTCCTCATGCCAAGTTAAAGCATTGTCTATCCCCTCTACACAGACCACGTCACACAGGTGCATGCCTGCCATTGTCTGCCGATCCTCATGCCAAGTTAAAACATTCTCTGACCCAGCTACAGAAGTCACGCCACACAGGTGCATGCCTGCCATTGTCTGCCGGTCCTCGTGCGAAGTTAAAACATTCTCTTACTCAGCTACAGAAGACATGCCACACAGGTGCATGCCTGCCATTGTCTGCCGGTCCTCATGCCAAGTTAAAAAATTCTCTATCCCATCTACACAGATCACATCACACAGAAGTATGCCTGCCATTGTTTGCCGGTCCTCGTGCCAAGTTAAAACATTCTCTATCCCATCTACACAGATCACATCACACGGATGCATGCCTGCCTGCCATTGTCTGCCGGTCCTCATGCCAAGTTAAAACATTCCCTATCCATTCTACACAGATCACATCACAAGAATGCATGCCTGCCATTGTCTGCCGGTCCTCATGCCAAGTTAAAACATTCTCAATCCCATCTACACAGATCACATCACACGGATGCATGCCTGCCATTGTCTGCCGGTCCTCGTGCCAAGTTAAAACATTCTCTATCCCATCTACACAGATCACATCACACAAATGTATGCCATTGTCTTCCAGTTCTCATGGAAAGTTAAAGCATTCTCTATCCCATCTACACAGATCACGTCACACAAATGTATGCCGTTGTCTTCCAGTTCTCATGGAAAGTTAAAGCATTCTCTATCCCATCTACACAGATCACGTCACAAAAATGTATGCCGTTGTCTTCCAGTTCTCATGGCAAGTTAAAGCATTCTCTATCCCATCTACACAGATCACGTCACACAAATGTATGCCGTTGTCTTCCAGTTCTCATGGCAAGTTAAAGCATTCTCTATCCCATCTACACAGATCACGTCACACAAATGTATGCCGTTGTCTTCCAGTTCTCATGGCAAGTTAAAGCATTCTTTATCCCATCTACACAGATCACATCACACAAATGTATGCCGTTGCCTGCCGGTCCTCATGCCAAGTTAAAGCATTCTCTATCCCATCTAAACAGATCACGTCACACAAATGTATGCCATTGTCTTCCAGTTCTCATGGCAAGTTAAAGCATTCTCTATCCCATCTAAACAGATCACGTCACACAAATGTATGCCGTTGCCTGCCGGTCCTCATGCCAAGTTAAAGCATTCTCTATCCCATCTAAACAGATCACGTCACACAAATGTATGCCATTGTCTTCCAGTTCTCATGGCAAGTTAAAGCATTCTCTATCCCATCCACAAAGACCACGTCACACAGATGTATGCATGCCATTGTCTGCCAGTCCTCATGACAAGTTAAAACATTCTCTATCCCAACTACACAGATCACATCACACGGATGCATGCCTGCCATTATCTGCCGGTCCTCATGTCAAGTTAAAGCACTCTCTATCCCATCTACACAGATCACATCACACAGGTGCATGCCTGCCATTGTCTGCCGGTCCTCATGCCAAGTTAAAGATTCTATCCCATCTACACAGATCACGTCACACAGAAGTATGCCTGCCATTGTTAGCCGGTCCTCGTGCCAAGTTAAAGCATTCTGTATCCCATCTACACAGATCACATCACACGGATGCATGCCTGCCATTGTCTGCCGGTCCTCGTGCCAAGTTAAAACATTCTCTATGCCATCTACACAGATCACATCAAACGGATGCATGTCTGCCATTGTCTGCCGGTCCTCATGCCAAGTTAAAATATTCTCTATCCCAACTACACAGATCACATCACACGGATGCATGCCTGCCATTATCTGCCGGTCCTCATGTCAAGTTAAAGCACTCTCTATCCCATCTACACAGATCACATCACACATGTGCATGCCTGCCATTGTCTGCCGGTCCTCATGCCAAGTTAAAGCATTCTCTATCCCATCTACACAGATCACGTCACACAGAAGTATGCCTGCCATTGTTAGCCGGTCCTCGTGCCAAGTTAAAGCATTCTCTATTCCATCTACACAGATCACATCACACGGATGCATGCCTGCCATTGTCTGCCGGTCCTCGTGCCAAGTTAAAACATTCTCTATGCCATCTACACAGATCACATCACACGGATGCATGTCTGCCATTGTCTGCCGGTCCTCATGCCAAGTTAAAACATTCTCTATCCCATCTACACAGATCACAACACGCGGATGCATGCCTGCCCTTGTTTGCCGGTCCTCGTGCCAAGTTAAAACATTCTCTATCCCATCTACACAGATCACATCACACGGATGCATGCCTGCCCTTGTTTGCCGGTCCTCGTGCCAAGTTAAAACATTCTCTATCCCATCTACACAGATCACATCACACGGATGCATGCCTGCCCTTGTCTGCCGGTCCTCGTGCCAAGTTAAAACATTCTCTATCCCATCTACACAGATCACATCACACGGATGCATGCCTGCCCTTGTTTGCCGGTCCTCGTGCCAAGTTAAAACATTCTCTATCCCATCTACACAGATCACATCACACGGATGCATGCCTGCCCTTGTTTGCCGGTCCTCGTGCCAAGTTAAAACATTCTTTATCCCATCTACACAGATCACATCACACGGATGCATGCCTGCCATTGTCTGCCGGTCCTCGTGCCAAGTTAAAACATTCTCTATCCCATCTACACAGATCACATCACACGGAAGTATGTCTGCAATTGTCTGCCGGTCCTCGTGCCAAGTTAAAACATTCTCTATCCCATCTACACAGATCACATCACACAGGTGCATGCCTGCTATTGTCTGCCGGTCCTCGTGCCAAGTTACAACATTCTCTATCCCATCTACACAGATCACATCACAAGGATGCATTCCTGCCATTGTCTGCCGGTCCTCGTGCCAAGTTACAACATTCTCTATCCCATCTACACAGATCACATTACATTGATGCATTCCTGCCATTGTCTGCCGGTCCTTGTGCCAAGTTAGAACATTCTCTATCCCATTTACACAGATCACATCACATGGATGCATTCCTGCCATTGTCTGCCGGTCCTCGTGCCAAGTTAAAACATTCTCTATCCCATCTACACAGATCACATCACACGGATGCATGTCTGCCATTGTCTGCCGGTCCTCATGCCAAGTTAAAACATTCTCTATCCCATCTACACAGATCACAACACGCGGATGCATGCCTGCCCTTGTTTGCCGGTCCTTGTGCCAAGTTAAAACATTCTCTATCCCATCTACACAGATCACATACCACGGATGCATGCCTGCCCTTGTTTGCCGGTCCTCGTGCCAAGTTAAAACATTCTCTATCCCATCTACACAGATCACATCACACGGATGCATGCCTGCCCTTGTTTGCCGGTCCTCGTGCCAAGTTAAAACATCGTCTATCCCATCTACACAGATCACATCACACGGATGCAGGTCTGCCATTGTCTGCCGGTCCTCATGCCAAGTTAAAACATTCTCTATCCCATCTACACAGATCACATCACACGGATGCATGCCTGCCATTGTCTGCCGGTCCTCGTGCCAAGTTAAAACATTCTCTATCCCATCTACACAGATCACATCACACGGAAGTATGCCTGCCATTGTCTGCCGGTCCTCGTGCCAAGTTAAAACATTCTCTATCCCATCTACACAGATCACATCACACAGGTGCATGCCTGCTATTGTCTGCCGGTCCTCGTGCCAAGTTTCAACATTCTCTATCCCATCTACACAGATCACATCACAAGGATGCATTCCTGCCATTGTCTGCCGGTCCTCGTGCCAAGTTACAACATTCTCTATCCCATCTACACAGATCACATTACATGGATGCATTCCTGCCATTGTCTGCCGGTCCTTGTGCCAAGTTAAAACATTCTCTATCCCATTTACACAGATCACATCACATGGATGCATTCCTGCCATTGTCTGCCGGTCCTTGTGCCAAGTTACAACATTCTCTATCCCATCTACACAGATCACATCACACGGATGCATGCCTGCCATTGTCTGCCGGTCCTCGTGCCAAGTTAAAACATTCTCTATCCCATCTACGCAGATCACATCACACAGGTGCATGCCTGCCATTGTCTGGCGGTCCTCGTGCGAAGTTAAAACATTCTCTTACTCAGCTACAGAAGACATGCCACACAGGTGCATGCCTGCCATTGTCTGCCGGTCCTCATGCCAAGTTAAAAACTTCTCTATCCCATCTACACAGATCACATCACACAGAAGTATGCCTGCCATTGTTTGCCGGTCCTCGTGCCAAGTTAAAACATTCTCTATCCCATCTACACAGATCACATCACACGGATGCATGCCTGCCTGCCATTGTCTGCCGGTCCCCATGCCAAGTTAAAACATTCCCTATCCATTCTACACAGATCACATCACAAGAATGCATGCCTGCCATTGTCTGCCGGTCCTCATGCCAAGTTAAAACATTCTCAATCCCATCTACACAGATCACATCACACGGATGCATGCCTGCCATTGTCTGCCGGTCCTCGTGCCAAGTTAAAACATTCTCTATCCCATCTACACAGATCACATCACACGGATGCATGCCTGCCATTGTCTGCTGGTCCTCGTGCCAAGTTAAAACATTGTCTATCCCATCTACACAGACCACGTCACACAGGTGCATGCCTGCCATTGTCTGCCGGTCCTCATGCCAAGTTAAAGCATTGTCTATCCCCTCTACACAGACCACGTCACACAGGTGCATGCCTGCCATTGTCTGCCGATCCTCATGCCAAGTTAAAACATTCTCTGACCCAGCTACGGAAGTCACGCCACACAGGTGCATGCCTGCCATTGTCTGCCGGTCCTCGTGCCAAGTTAAAACATTCTCTGACCCAGCTACAGAAGTCACGCCACAGAGGTGCATGCCTGCCATTGTCTGCCGGTCCTCATGCCAAGTTAAAACATTCTCTGACCCAGCTACAGAAGTCACGCCACACAGGTGCATGCCTGCCATTGTCTGCAGGTCCTCGTGCCAAGTTAAAACATTCTCTCTCCCAGCTACAGAAGTCACACCACACAGGTGCATGCCTGCCATTGTCTGGCGGTCCTGCCAAGTTAAAACATTCTCTAACACATCTACACAGAGCACATCACACGGATGCATGCCTGCCATTGTCTGCCAGTCCTTGTGCCAAGTTAAAACATTCTCTATCCCATCTACACAGATCTCATCACACGGATGCATGCCTGCCATTGTCTGCCAGTCCTTGTGCCAAGTTAAAACATTCTCTGACCCAGCTACAGAAGTCACGCCACACAGGTGCATCCCTGCCATTGTCTGCTGGTCCTCGTGCCAAGTTAAAACATTCTCTATCCCATCTACACAGATCACATCACACGGATGCATGCCTGCCATTGTCTGCCGGTCCTCGTGCCAAGATAATGCATTGTCTATCCCATCTACACAGACCACGTCACACAGGTGCATGCCTGCCATTGTCTGCCGGTCCTCATGCCAAGTTAAAGCATTGTCTATCCCCTCTACACAGACCACGTCACACAGGTGCATGCCTGCCATTGTCTGCCGATCCTCATGCCAAGTTAAAACATTCTCTGACCCAGCTACAGAAGTCACGCCACACAGGTGCATGCCTGCCATTGTCTGCCGGTCCTCGTGCGAAGTTAAAACATTCTCTTACTCAGCTACAGAAGACATGCCACACAGGTGCATGCCTGCCATTGTCTGCCGGTCCTCATGCCAAGTTAAAAAATTCTCTATCCCATCTACACAGATCACATCACACAG
This sequence comes from Deroplatys truncata, assembly GCA_030765065.1. Lineage (NCBI taxonomy): Eukaryota > Metazoa > Arthropoda > Insecta > Mantodea > Mantidae > Deroplatys > Deroplatys truncata. Next base: position 261,594,923 of record CM060984.1, read on the forward strand.
AAGTATGCCTGCCATTGTTTGCCGGTCCTCGTGCCAAGTTAAAACATTCTCTATCCCATCTACACAGATCACATCACACGGATGCATGCCTGCCTGCCATTGTCTGCCGGTCCTCATGCCAAGTTAAAACATTCCCTATCCATTCTACACAGATCACATCACAAGAATGCATGCCTGCCATTGTCTGCCGGTCCTCATGCCAAGTTAAAACATTCTCAATCCCATCTACACAGATCACATCACACGGATGCATGCCTGCCATTGTCTGCCGGTCCTCGTGCCAAGTTAAAACATTCTCTATCCCATCTACACAGATCACATCACACGGATGCATGCCTGCCATTGTCTGCTGGTCCTCGTGCCAAGTTAAAACATTGTCTATCCCATCTACACAGACCACGTCACACAGGTGCATGCCTGCCATTGTCTGCCGGTCCTCATGCCAAGTTAAAGCATTGTCTATCCCCTCTACACAGACCACGTCACACAGGTGCATGCCTGCCATTGTCTGCCGATCCTCATGCCAAGTTAAAACATTCTCTGACCCAGCTACGGAAGTCACGCCACACAGGTGCATGCCTGCCATTGTCTGCCGGTCCTCGTGCCAAGTTAAAACATTCTCTGACCCAGCTACAGAAGTCACGCCACAGAGGTGCATGCCTGCCATTGTCTGCCGGTCCTCATGCCAAGTTAAAACATTCTCTGACCCAGCTACAGAAGTCACGCCACACAGGTGCATGCCTGCCATTGTCTGCAGGTCCTCGTGCCAAGTTAAAACATTCTCTGACCCAGCTACAGAAGTCACACCACACAGGTGCATGCCTGCCATTGTCTGGCGGTCCTGCCAAGTTAAAACATTCTCTAACACATCTACACAGAGCACATCACACGGATGCATGCCTGCCATTGTCTGCCAGTCCTTGTGCCAAGTTAAAACATTCTCTATCCCATCTACACAGATCTCATCACACGGATGCATGCCTGCCATTGTCTGCCAGTCCTTGTGCCAAGTTAAAACATTCTCTGACCCAGCTACAGAAGTCACGCCACACAGGTGCATCCCTGCCATTGTCTGCTGGTCCTCGTGCCAAGTTAAAACATTCTCTATCCCATCTACACAGATCACATCACACGGATGCATGCCTGCCATTGTCTGCCGGTCCTCGTGCCAAGATAATGCATTGTCTATCCCATCTACACAGACCACGTCACACAGGTGCATGCCTGCCATTGTCTGCCGGTCCTCATGCCAAGTTAAAGCATTGTCTATCCCCTCTACACAGACCACGTCACACAGGTGCATGCCTGCCATTGTCTGCCGATCCTCATGCCAAGTTAAAACATTCTCTGACCCAGCTACAGAAGTCACGCCACACAGGTGCATGCCTGCCATTGTCCGCCGGTCCTCATGCCAAGTTAAAACATTCTCTGACCCAGCTACAGAAGTCACGCCACACAGGTGCATGCCTGCCATTGTCTGCCGGTCCTCGTGCCAAGTTAAAACATTCTCTGACCCAGCTACAGAAGTCACACCACACAGGTGCATGCCTGCCATTGTCTGGCGGTCGTGCCAAGTTAAAACATTCTCTATCACATCTACACAGAGCACATCACACGGATGCATGCCTGCCATTGTCTGCCAGTCCTTGTGCCAAGTTAAAACATTCTCTATCCCATCTACACAGATCGTATCACACGGATGCATGCCTGCCATTGTCTGCCAGTTCTTGTGCCAAGTTAAAACATTCTCTATCCCATCTACACAGATCACATCACAAGGATGCATGCCTGCCATTGTCTGCCAGTCCTTGTGCCAAATTAGAACATTCTCTATCCCATCTACACAGATCACATCACACGGATGCCTGCCTGCCATTGTCTGCCGGTCCTTGTGCCAAGTTAAAACATTCTCTGACCCAGCTACAGAAGTCACGCCACACAGGTGCATGCCTGCCATTGTCTGCTGGTCCTCGTGCCAAGTTAAAACATTCTCTATCCCATCTACACAGATCACATCACACGGATGCATGCCTGCCATTGTCTGCTGGTTCCCATGACAAGTTAAAGCATTTTCTATCCCATCTACACAGATCACATCACACGGATGCATGCCTGCCATTGCCTGCCTGTCCTCGTGCCAAGTTAAAACATTCTCTATCACATCACACAGATGCATGCCTGCCATTGTCTGCCGGTCCTCGTGCCAAGTTAAAACATTCTCTATCCCATCTACACAGATCACATCACACGGATGCATGCCTGCCATTGTCTGCTGGTTCCCATGACAAGTTAAAGCATTTTCTATCCCATCTACACAGATCACATCACACGGATGCATGCCTGCCATTGCCTGCCGGTCCTCGTGCCAAGTTAAAACATTCTCTATCACATCACACAGATGCATGCCTGCCATTGTCTGCCGGTCCTCGTGCCAAGTTAAAACATTCTCTATCACATCACACAGATGCATGCCTGCCATTGTCTGCCGGTCCTCATGCCAAGTTAAAACATTCTGTATCCCATCTACACAGATCACATCACACAGATGCATGCGTGCCATTGTCTGCTGGTTGTCGTGCCAAGTTAAAACATTCTCTATCCCATCTACACAGATCACATCACACAGGTGAATGCCTGCCATTGTCCGCCGGTCCTCGTGCCAAGTTAAAACATTCCCTATTCCATCTACACAGATCACATCACACAGGTGCATGCCTGCCATTGTCTGCCGGTCCTCGTGCCGAGTTAAAACATTCTCTATCCCATCTACACAGATCACATCACACAGGTGCATGCCTGCCATTGTCCGCCGGTCCTCGTGCCAAGTTAAAACATTCTCTTACTCAGCTACAGAAGCCATGCCACACAGGTGCATGCCTGCCATTGTCAGCCGGTCCTCATGCCAAGTTAAAGCATTCTCTATCCCATCTACACAGATCACATCACACGGATGCATGCCTGCCATTGTTTGCCGGTCCTCGTGCCAAGTTAAAACATTCTCTATCCCATCTGCACACATCACATCACACGGATGCATGCCTGCCATTGTCTGCCGGTCCTCGTTCCAAGTTAAAACATTCTCTATCCCATCTACACAGATCATGTCTCACAGATGTATGCATGCCATTGTCTGCTGGTCCTCATGCCAAGTTAAAGCATTCTCTATCCCATCTACACAGATCACGTCTCACAGATGTATGCATGCCATTGTCTGCTGGTCCTCATGCCAAGTTAAAGCATTCTCTATCCCATCTACACAGATCATGTCTCACAGATGTATGCCTGCCATTGTCTGCCGGTCCTCGTTCCAAGTTAAAACATTCTCTATCCCATCTACACAGATCACGTCACACAGATGTATGCAGACCATTGCCTGCTGGTCCTCATGCCAAGTTAAAGCATTCTCTATCCCATCTACACAGATCACGTCACACAGATGTATGCAGACCATTGCCTGCTGGTCCTCATGCCAAGTTAAAGCATTCTCTATCCCATCTACACAGATCATGTCACACAGATGTATGCATGCCATTGCCTGCCGGTCCTCATGCCAAGTTAAAGCATTCTCATCCCATGTGCACAGATCATGTCACACAGATGTATGCATGCCATTGCCTGCCGGTCCTCATGCCAAGTTAAAGCATTCTCATCCCATCTGCACAGATCATGTCACACAGATGTATGCATGCCATTGCCTGCCGGTCCTCATGCCAAGTTGAAGCATTGTCTATCTCATCGACACAGATCACGTCACACAGATGCATGCATGCCAGTGCCATGCCAAGGATTAACCGAAATAGTGAATGAGGACATCAAACTTTGAATGTAATAAGCAGGCGCAGGAAAACATAGTAAACGTAGTATACAAACGTTTTTTATAGCACCCGCTGCATTTGGGACCAGGAGTTTTATAATTGGATGTTATATACAGGAAAATGTTTTATTGAAGAACACACTAACTAGATTCTACTGTGTTTGTAGAAACAAACCACCAATCATTATTGTTTTTATTACTTTTTGAGATATTCATTTTTATTTTATTATACTTCTAAGCTTGACAAACAGAGCATGAATTGACTTATACATTTAATAGATGAGTTTCAGAATAAAATTTTCTTAAGTTTATTTAAATGTGCAATAAAAGAAAAAAAGCTCTTGTGCTGCATTCACATGATATTCTGTACTCACTCTTCTGTAAACCATTGTTATATGAAAGTTTATTCCTGTTGTTAATACACATAAACTTTCATTACACATTTAGTTCATTGTGGGTATAAGAAGAATACAGTAGGTTAAAGGAGTCAGATTTTTTTAAAAAGCTTGTCACCACCTGAACAAACCAACCCCAAAAAATTGCACTTTTAGAGAAAAGGTTCATGTGTATGCCTTGAACACCAAACAAAGTTGTCTATCCCATCTACACAGATCAGTGACACAGATGTATGCATGCCATTGCTTGCTGGTTCCCATGCCAAGTTAAAGCATTGTCTATCCCATCTACACAGATCACGTCTCGCACAGATGTATGCATGCCATTGTCTGCTGGTTCCCATGCCAAGTTAAAGCATTGTCTATCCCGTCTACACAGATCACGTCTCACACAGATGTATGCATGCCATTGTCTGCTGGTTCCCATGCCAAGTTAAAGCATTGTCTATCCCGTCTACACAGATCACGTCTCGCACAGATGTATGCATGCCATTGTCTGCTGGTTCCCATGCCAAGTTAAAGCATTGTCTATCCCATCTACACAGATCACGTCTCGCACAGATGTATGCATGCCATTGTCTGCTGGTTCCCATGCCAAGTTAAAGCATTGTCTATCCCATCTACACAGATCACGTCTCGCACAGATGTATGCATGCCATTGTCTGCTGGTTCCCATGCCAAGTTAAAGCATTGTCTATCCCGTCTACACAGATCACGTCTCACACAGATGTATGCATGCCATTGTCTGCTGGTTCCCATGCCAAGTTAAAGCATTGTCTATCCCGTCTACACAGATCACGTCTCACACAGATGTATGCATGCCATTGTCTGCTGGTTCCCATGCCAAGTTGAAGCATTGTCTATCCCATCTACACAGATCACGTCTCACACAGATGTATGCATGCCATTGTCTGCTGGTTCCCATGCCAAGTTAAAGCATTGTCTATCCCATCTACACAGATCACGTCTCACACAGATGTATGCATGCCATTGTCTGCTGGTTCCCATGCCAAGTTGAAGCATTGTCTATCCCATCTACACAGATCACGTCTCACACAGATGTATGCATGCCATTGTCTGCTGGTTCCCTTGCCAAGTTGAAGCATTGTCTATCTCATCTACACAGATCACGTCACACAGATGTTCATCTTCCAGAGATGCAACACAGACCATTCCCCCAACCTAAACTGGAAACTTTTTCGGTATGTTTTATATTTTCAAAGGTGGCTCAAATGATTTTGGTTAAAATACCATATTTTAATATATTCGGATGAACAAATAAAATGTATATTTTGAATTTTCTGAGCATAGCCTGTGATGTCCTCTTTACTGTAAGTGACTTGCATAATAACGACATTGTTTAGTGATGTTGGGATACATTATTGTTGCCAGTCGGAAACGCTGGCATCATCCACTTCTTGGGTATGTTGGGAGACATCTAGCGGAGTGACGAATTGAATGAGTGTACCCAAGATAGGCATCTCAAAATTCATTACTTTTTCAAAGCTCTTTTTAATATAAAATATTTTCCCAGATGAAATGTTCTGCTTGGTTGTGTAGCCTCTTTTTTGATATTGTGATTCTATATACAGAAATGTGTAGCAATGTTCTTTGGGTCTGATATCCAAATTTGTGTGCTTGATTTGGCTTAATGGTACCCTTAGAATTGTGTTTAATAGGCTATTGAAACTATCTTTCTTAATGTAATTGTCTGTGTATATCAAAGTTGAAATTTCTTTGCTTCCTGTAAAGTGGGAGGCATCTCTCAGATTCTATTTCTGAGGTGAATTTTGTTCTGTTTTCTGGTAAGTTTAGGAGCTCTAGTGCATCTGCCAAGTAAATAAGTATGTCATCTTGCCAAATTTTAAAACAAAGACCTTCTTCATGTGTTTTAAAGAAGCTGCTATAAACAGATAGACAGGATTACACATCATGTTGAAAGGTCAGTAATTGTGTCCAAAAGAAGTGAAAACAACAAGCAGCAACCCTGTACTACCCAGATTATATGTGCTCCCAAAGATACATAGCAACATCTCAGTTCCTTAGAAAGATTTGAGAGCTTTAGATCATCATATGACTTCTATACAAAATCAGAACTATAGGACAAGATGATAATATGGTCTTTTTCAATGTAAAATTACTTTTCCCGAGCATTTCAATTGACAAACTGTTACTTGTATCAAATGAAGCTCAGGAATTAGTAACCTTGACAGAACTGCTGCAAACAAAACCATTTTGTTTTCAACAATAATGTTCAGCAGCAAGCATTGCATAGTCTTCTCTCTCTGTTGTTAGCAAATTTATTTAAGAGTTGTTTAAAAATACTTAAAAAGAAAGCCTTTGCTTTAATATTTAAATTAGAGAGACCTAAGACCCGAAGAACATTTTTGAAACATAAATTTCAAGTATTTGGAAAAATGTGCTTTAGCTACACATTTCTGTAGTACAATTTTTTAAACCCCTACAAACTGAAACAGAACATTTCATCTGGGAAAAGATTTTACATTAAAAAAAAACTATCTTAGGCAAACTCACTAAATTGCTCTTAGCATATCCTGAAGTAGTGTCACCAAACAATGTGGCTTGTGTAGCATTTGCATACTTGTTATAGTTCTGTTTGTGATATTGTTAACATACTTTGTGTTCAGGTATCGTCAGGTTCTGCTGGTAACAGAGGTTCACGTAGCTCATCCAATAAACCACCCCCTGGAGCTGTTAACTTGGAGCGCAGTTATCAAATATGTCAAGCTGTTATACAAAACAGTCCTAATAGAGATCAACTTCGATGTCAGCTGAAACCACCGCCATCTCTATTAGCTGCTGTTGCTGGTAATGGTAGCAAGAAATCAGAAAGTTCCTCCCGTGCTGCCACACAATATGGTGTGGTAACATCTTCACGAAATGGTGCTAGCAAACCCTTTACACCACCGCTTCCAGCTGTGCCAGGTAAGTACAGATGTGTTACATTCACATGACTTTCTCTACCTCAACAAACTACCCTTGCAAAATCTTATTCTTTTAGCTACTTTAGTTGATTGGGATAAACCTTTGCTACATTACATATTTTGCTATAGATGCAAAGGAAACAGCAATAGTTAAATGTTTAAGATCTGGACGCTATAGGTGCCTTAATATTCCATATTCAATTGCGAGAAAGAACGGAATGTTGAAGAGGGAAGTGGTTCTGAAACTGTGACGTGCTGACTGCAGGAAATTGTGTTGTGCTTTCCCTACTGCAGCCTCTATACTACTGGAAATACCTCCCTCCATGATTGTCATAAGCAGTATGTGTGTTACATTATGCTAATAGCAGTCCGTCTAGACTTTCATTCTTTTGGCAAAATCTGGTTTCCTATTTCTCCCTTCTTGTTTGTCCTCCTCACTAACTCCCATGTTTTTTTACTACTTTTTTCTTCCATAGCCTTTTTTATCATTTTTCTTATTTTATCCTGCCACACTTTCCTCTTTGGCTCTAATAAACATTTATATTCCCATTTACTGATCAGAAAATGTTGCATTTCATTCTCTTTTCTTGTTACTCTCCATCTGTTTAACCCTCTAACCACCTCTCTCTTTGCTGATGCACATCCTTATCAAACCATCCTTTATTTCTCTGCTTCACTTGCATTCTCGCTCCTGCCCTTATTGTATTAATTTCATCAGCTCTAATCCTTTTTCTAAATTCTCATCCTTAATGGTAATATCAGCATGGAATATGAATGAAACTTTCCTTCAGAAGTTGGGATTAAAATATCATCAAATTATTTCTGAATGCCCTCGCAAGAGAGTACAGTTATGTCAACAAGGAATGCAATCCAATCAGAACTAGCAACTACAGATAGTAGCCTTCAATAGCATTTGTATTTCTTTTCTGAGCTGGAAGATTCACATTAAAACCTTGATACTGAAGTGTGATAGAGAATATCTGCTTCAATTACTACTGAAAATTCATGGAGTTGAGTTAAGACATTTGGTTTGTTTGCCTCGCAATGCATCCTGATGGGTAATATCATAGGCTTCAAGTAAACATTCTTTTCTTTTCAGCTTCATTCTACAAACAAGTGCTGGTTTGTTTCAAAGTCACTGTGAATACCATAAATAAATAGCAGTGAGTTTGAAACATCTAATGACTCATTCAACTGGGCAGTAATATCTTCCACTCAAGGAGTAATTCTGTGTATGAAAGGCTATGTTCTGAAATAGATGTTCTACTTCAGAACGAATCTCTTTAGGTGACAAAATTGTGCACGTCTTTAAATGGTTTTGCCCTTTTTGTCAGTTGTATGACACACATAAACTAGCTACTGTTGTTGCTCCCTCTCCCTTTGTTCCTCTACTGTGCAGATAGTCCATGTTTCATCACTCTGTAACTTCCCCTTGAATTGTGAAAACGTTTGGCTTTATAATGCCTGCAAATATTATTATTATTATTAACTTTTCTCTTCTTTTCCCACTATAATTTAAGTAAGTTAAATAATACAAGGTACTAATAAATGGTTTGTGAAGAACAACTGCACTGCAAATGACCAACAATGTGTGAGCATGTCTTTGTTTGCTGTGTTGATGCCAACACAAGGTCACTTGCTACAGTATGTGAATCACTCATTTAAAAATCTGAGCACTTAATTTGATTTAATTGTTTCAAATCTGTGGATAAATTAATCTAATACAGGTGCACCATTTCTTTTTACTTATATTTTTTTAAGTTTGTAGACAGGCCAGGTTCAGCCTCCGTGTCATAATTTGGAAAGCCCTGACTTAAACTTTCCAAATCCTAATAAAACTGTTGATGTGCACATGTTTGCAAAATTTCTCCATTACATGTTAAACTGGACAAACTGTGGACCACGGTTTTCAAATTTTTTTGAAACTTTTTGTATATACTTTTTATGGGTAAATTAAAGATAGCCCTAAATTTTTGTTTTGGCCAAACTTCGTTATTTTGGAATTTTCAGGACATCAAAATTGTGGAAAGAGGATGTACACGAACGCTTGTTTCTGACAACATAGTTGACGTGGGAAATTGAAAGAAATTTCATTTTAAAGCTTAAAAATCGTGCTTTCAGTTTATTTATTCACATTTTATTAAAACATCTATTGTATATCCTTATGATTTTTGTGCAGTTCACACTAATTTAATTGTAATTTTAAAATACCAGCATGATTTCAGTTTAATCCTCTTTATGGGTGTAAATGATGCAGGTATCCCACAAGTTCAGCCCTGGTACAGCATTAAGACATACACTTCTGTGACACTGAATGCTATCCTTCTCATTCTGTTAATAAGATGCCATACATCAACAATGCTAAGCAAACTAAATATGGAGCAAACTCAGGTATCGTACAGTTTGTGATGAGCATCGAAAGAAAATTGCATTGTTACCAAATGTTGAATCCAGTGCCTTCCAGGTTAACAGTACTGATTTAATTCCCAGTTGTTGTAGTGATAAGAATTTTCTTGAAGAAACAAGTTCAGCCAAATCAGAAACTGATGATTTAGTATGAGATCAATGGGTGAAATGCCAATTATCAGAAAAGATATCCCCAGCAGAAATTTCAGAGGATAAAATGGACTCTTGGAGAAAGGATTTTTGGCATTGAAGAAAAAGAAGCAAAGGCATCCCCCAATGAGCAGACTAAATGCAGCAGCAGCAGTATAATTAATAAATTAGAGGAGTGTTTCCGGAACAGGAATGTTAAAATTCAGATTTTAACTATATTTGAAGATTGGCCATACAGTAAAATTAGGGAAGCATCAAATCACATGATTACTGTTGCAAAGAACCTAGCTGGAAAAAGGGGAATTCTCTCTAGGCCAGAAAGCAAACCTGAAAAAAATTTAGATGTAACTACAGTACAGAAAGTATGTGATTATTACAAAAATGATGAAATAAGTTGCATCATGGTAGGAAAGAATCATTTTGTTTGATAAAAGAAGGTGGACAAAAAGTTAAAAAGCAGAAGAGATTGCTGCTGTCAAATTTGAAGGAGACATTTAGATCTTTTAAGGACAAATATCCAAATGCAAAAATGAGTTTGTTCAAATTTTATGAACTGAGGCCAAAAAAACTGTACTTCTGGAGCCAGTGGAACACATTTGGTCTGTGTTTGTGCTCGCCATGAAAATGTCAAGTTGCTAATTGATGGTGCAAACATTGTGAAGCTGACAGCTGATCTAGATCGCTCACTGCAAAATTACAAAGACCTTATTTCACAAATAACGTGTAATCCTGCATCTCCTGATTGTTATTTGAGAAGGTTTCCAAATTGCCCATAAACAGTAGATTTAATGCAATATTTACATGAGGCACCTGAAAATAAAATGATAGACGTAGTCACAAACAATGGGTAACTGTTGACAGAACAAACTTGGAAACTCTTCAGTCTTCTGTTGAAGAGTTTTCGGATAAGCTTCATACCAAGATAAAAGTTCTAGCTTCTCATGCATTTACTGCTGAGCAGCAAGCTGAGAAGGAACAAACTCTCCAAGATGATGAATACCTTGTAATTTGTGGTTCAAGATTCACTACGAGGTGTCCGTTGGAATAAAAATCAGGCCTTGTTTCATCCATTTGTAATTTATAACAAAGAACAAAACGAAACAGAGTGTCTCAAACACGATACAAATGCCTTCCACCTTTTCTAAACACAATTAATACAATTTTTGAAAACCGAAATAGGAAGTGTGAAAAGAGTTGTGTACTTTTCTGATGGGCAAGTTCTCAGTACAAAAATCAAAAAAAATTTTGCTAACCTATGTTTTCATGAGAAGATTTTGGTATAGCAGCAGAATGGCACTTTTTTGGAACTTACCATAGAAAGGGTCCTTGTGATAGAATCGGCAGGGCTACCAAAAGATTGGTAACAAGAGCAAGAATTCAACCTACTCAGAATCCCATTACGACAGCCAGACATTTGTGATAAGCGAGGATTATAAAAATGAATGTGACCTACTACAATCTCGATATGAGATGCTTTCATTCCAGAGTCCAAATCTGAAGCAACAGACTACTCTCTTTCTCTTTGAAATGCTATAGTGTTATATTTAAAATAAGTATGTAAATAATTTAAAAGCACAATCTGTACCTGCACATCCGTACAGCGCAGTGCGAGAAGGTCCTGCTCTTACTCTCTCCAGCACAAAATCCTGGGTAAGATAATTTGTTTCTAAATACCCATTTCTGTTTGTCCCATTCTGAAATTTGGTGCTTGCTAGCTTAAGAATCCTGTGATTTCTTTTAAAATTCGAAAAATGAGTACAAAATAAGTAAAAATTGCATTTTAAAAATACTTCATCAAAGTAAATCTGCATTTAATATGTGTTGTCTCAGTAAATACATTACAAAAAAGCATGCTTTTTACCCTTGCAATTAAGCAAAAGTTTAATTACGTCTAATAATTAAGAGCGGAGATAAACCCATTTATATGTATCAGTGTGTCTGCATATGCGTAAATTTTGGTTTTAAATTACGATGGAAATAATATTTTTTAAAAATAAAACTATACATATATAATATTTTCATTTATTCAGTGGAATAAAAGGTTTAATAAAAGTTGGTGAAGTTTTCCTTGAATTTGTCCAATTTGATGTGGAATGACTCATTATGTTTTGCAAACATCAGCTCTAAAGTTACAATGACATATACGGTACATTGCCACCGAGATCTATATGTGTCTTTTTTCGGCTTCATAAGTTCATATTATGTAGTAGCAACCATAAATATAATTTGAGACATAACAATTTAGTAAATTTATGTTACTGCAATTTTTAATACTCAATTGCATTTTCAAAACTTCTTCTAATTTTAAAAGTGGTAAAACCTTTTAGATACATATTATCAAATGTTTATCTTGTGGAAACTGTATTCATAGATGCCTAAAACTGCATCTTTAATGCCTATTTTGATCATTTTAAAACCTATTTTGCATAAAATTGGCTTTTAAGGGCCTACAAATCCAAGGTCCATACGCAATTTCCTGTTGTTTTCTTCTGCACGTCAACTAAAGCATGTACATCTAGTTTTCTCTTATTGGTTGCTGGGCACATAATCCCTTATTGCAATAGAAATTAGTTCTCTGTTTAAAACAGTAGTTTGCCTTCATATATTCAAAGAATGACAAGACAATACAAGTATATGTATGCAATTTATATTTGTAGGTATTGACTCATTTTAATTCACAATAAAATTGCTTTGATGGACTTTGTGACAGTGACGTATCTATAATTAGTAATTATTGAGTTGACAGGGAACTGAGGATGGGATCAATTAGCTCCTCAAACATGCATTTGTTGTAAAAACAAGTAAGTGATGTAGGTTACAATCAACTCAATAATACTAATTTACTCATTTGTTTATTAACAGCACTGTATTGTGAAAATTGTGAGGTTACTTGTTGTGTTTAAACTTACACGTGCAGGACATTGACACATTTCTATATTAACAGCACTGTATAGTGAAATGTATGGAAGGTTAGTTCTTGTGTTTAAACTTGACTCGTGCAGGACATTGACACATTTGTATATTAACAGCAATGTATAGTGAAATGTATGGGTGGTTAGTTCTTGTGTTTAAACATGACACGTACAGGACATTGACACATTTGTATATTAACAGCACTGTATAGTGAAATGTATTGGAGCTTAGTTCTTGTGTTTAAACATGACACGTGCAGGACATTGACACATTTGTATATTAACAGCACTGTATAGTGAAATGTATGGGAGGTTAGTTCTTGTGTTTAAACTTGACATGTGCAGGACATTCACATATTTGTATATTAACAGCAATGTATAGTGAAATGTATGGGAGGTTAGTTCTTGTGTTTAAACTTGACACGTGCAGGACACTGACACATTTGTATATTAACAGCACAGTATAGTGAAATGTATGGGAGGTTAGTTCTTGTGTTTAAACTTGACACGTGCAGGACATTGACACATTTGTATATTAACAGCAATGTATAGTGAAATGTATGGGAGGTTAGTTCTTGTGTTTAAACTTGACACGTGCAAGACATTGACACATTTGTATATTAACAGCAATGTACAGTGAAATGTATGGGAGGTTAGTTCTTGTGTTTAAACTTGACACGTGCAGGACATTGACACATTTGTATATTAACAGCAATGTATAGTGAAATGTATGGGAGGTTAATTCTTGTGTTTAAACTTGACACGTGCAGGACATTGACACATTTGTATATTAACAGCAATGTATAGTGAAATGTATGGGAGGTTAGTTCTTGTGTTTAAACTTGACATGTGCAGGTCATTGACACAATTCTATATTAACAGCACTCTATAGTGAAATGTATGGGAGGTTAGTTCTCGTGTTTAAACTTGACTCTTGTAGGACATTGACTCATTTGTATATTAACAGCACTGTATAGTGAAATGTATGGGAGGTTAGTTCTCGTGTTTAAACTTGACTCTTGTGGGACATTGACTCATTTGTATATTAACAGTATTGTATAGTGAAATGTATGGGAGGTTAGTTCTCGTGTTTAAACTTGACTCTTGCAGGACATTGACTCATTTGTATATTAACAGCACTGTATAGAGAAGATGGGGGAGGTTAGTTCTTGTGTTTAAACTTGACTCTTGCAGGACATTCACTTATTTTTATATTAACAGAACTGTATGTGAGTTTAGTTCTTGTGTTTAAACTTGATTCTTGCAGAAGATTGACTCATTTGTATATTAGCAGCATTGCAATGTGAAATGTAAGTGAGGTTAGTTCTTGTGTTTAAACCTACCTTTTGCAGGACATTGACTCATTTCTATATTAACAGCACAGTATAGTGAAATGTATGGGAGGTTAGTCCTTGTGTTTAAACTTACCTTTTGCAGGACATTGACTCATTTCTATACTAACAGCATTATATAGTGAACTGTAAGTGAGGTTAGGTCTTGTGTTTAAATTTGACTCGCGCAGGACGTTGACACAATTCTATATAAACAGCACTGTATAGTGAAATGTATGGAAGGTTAGTTCTTGTGTTTAAACTTGACTCTTGCAGTTCATTGACTCATTTGTATATTAACAGTATTGTATAGTGAAATGTATGGGAGGTTAGTTCTCGTGTTTGAACTTGAATCGTGCAGAACATTGACTCATTTATGTATTAGCAGCACTGTTTAGTGAAATGTATTGGTGGTTAGTTCTTGTGTTTAAACTTGACTCGTGCAGTTCATTGACTCATTTGGGTATTATCAGCACTGTATAGTGAAATGTTGAGAGGTTAGTTCTTGTGTTGAAACTTGACTCATGCAAAACGTTTACTCATTTGTATATTAACAGTACTCTATAGTGAAATATAACTGAGGTTAGTTCTTGTGTTTAAACTTGATTCTTGCAATTCATTGACTCATTTGTGTATTAGCAGCACTGTATAGTGAAATGTATGGGAGGTTATTTCTTGTGTTTAAACTTGTCTCGTGCAGAACATTGACTCATTTGTATATTAACAGTACTCTATAGTGAAATTTAACTGAGGTGAGTTTTTGTGTTTAAACTTGACTGTTACAGGACATTGACTCATTTGTATATTAACAGCACTGTATAGTGAAGTTGGGGTTTAGTTCTTGTGTTTAAATTTGACTGTTGCAGGACATTGACTCATTTGTATATTAACAGCACTGTATAGTGAAGATGGGGGAGGTTAGTTCTCGTGTTTTATACTTGACTCTACAGGACATTGACTCATTTGTTGTATTAACAGCACTGTATAGTGAAATGTAAGTGAGGTTAGTTCTCGTGTTTAAACTTGACTCTTGCAGGACATTGACTCATTTGTGTATTAACAGCACTGTATTGTGAAATGTAAGTGAGGTTAGTTTTCGTGTTTAAACTTGACTCTTGCAGGACATTGACTCATTTGTGTATTAACAGCACTGTATTGTGAAATGTAAGTGAGGTTAGTTCTCGTGTTTTATACTTGACTCTACAGGACATTGACTCATTTGTGTATTAACAGCACTGTATTGTGAAATGTAAGTGAGGTTAGTTCTCGTGTTTAAACTTGACTCTTGCAGGACATTGACTCATTTGTATATTAACAGCACTGTATAGTGAAGTTTGGGTTTAGTTCTTGTGTTTAAATTTGACTCTTGCAGGACATTGACTCATTTGTATATTAACAGCACTGTATAGTGAAGAAGGGGGAGGTTAGTTCTCGTTTTTAAACTTGACTCTTGCAGGACATTGACTCATTTGTATATTAACAGCACTGTATAGTGAGGATGGGGGAGGTTAGTTCTCGTGTTTAAAGTTCACTCTTGCAGGACATTGACTCATTTGTGTATTAACAGCACTGTATAGTGAAATGTAAGTGAGGTTAGTTCTCGTGTTTAAACTTGACTCTTGCAGGACATTGACTCATTTGTATATTAACAGCACTGTATAGTGAAGATGGGGGAGGTTAGTTCTCGTTTTTAAACTTGACTCTTGCAGGACATTGACTCATTTGTATATTAACAGCACTGTATAGTGAAGATGGGGGAGGTTAGTTCTCGTGTTTAAATTTGACTTGTGCAGGACGTTGACACAATTCTATATTAACAGCACTGTATAGTGAAATGTATGGAAGGTTAGTTCTTGTGTTTAAACTTGACTCTTGCAGTTCATTGACTCATTTGTATAAACAGTATTGTATAGTGAAATGTATGGGAGGTTAGTTCTCGTGTTTGAACTTGAATCGTGCAGAACATTGACTCATTTATGTATTAGCAGCACTGTTTAGTGAAATGTATTGGTGGTTAGTTCTTATGTTAAAACTTGACTCGTGCAGTTCATTGACTCATTTGGGTATTATCAGCACTGTATAGTGAAATGTATGAGAGGTTAGTTCTTGTGTTGAAACTTGACTCATGCAAAACGTTTACTCATTTGTATTATAACAGTACTCTATAGTGAAATATAACTGAGGTTAGTTCTTGTGTTTAAACTTGATTCTTGCAGTTCATTGACTCATTTGTGTATTAGCAGCACTGTATAGTGAAATGTATGGGAGGTTATTTCTTGTGTTTAAACTTATCTCGTGCAGAACATTGACTCATTTGTATATTAACAGTACTCTATAGTGAAATTTAACTGAGGTGAGTTTTTGTGTTTAAACTTGACTGTTACAGGACATTGACTCATTTGTATATTAACAGCACTGTATAGTGAAGATGGGGGAGGTTAGTTGTCGTTTTTAAACTTGACTCTTGCAGGACATTGACTCATTTGTATATTAACAGCACTGTATAGTGAAGATGGGTAGGTTAGTTCTCGTGTTTAAATTTGACTCGTGCAGGACGTTGACACAATTCTATATTAACAGCACTGTATAGGGAAATGTAAGTGAGGTTAGTTCTCGTGTTTAAACTTGACTCTTACAGGACATTGACTCATTTGTATATTAACAGCACTGTATAGTGAAGTTTGGGTTTAGTTCTTGTGTTTAAATTTGACTCTTGCAGGACATTGACTCATTTGTATATTAACAGCACTGTATAGTGAAGATGAGGGAGGTTAGTTCTCGTGTTTAAAGTTCACTCTTGCAGGACATTGACTCATTTGTGTATTAACAGCACTGTATAGTGAAATGTAAGTGAGGTTAATTCTCGTGTTTAAACTTGACTCTTGCAGGACATTGACTCATTTGTATAATAACAGCACTGTATAGTGAAGATGGGGGAGGTTAGTTCTCGTTTTTAAACTTGACTGTTGCAGGACATTGACTCATTTGTATATTAACAGCACTGTATAGTGAAGATGGGGGAGGTTAGTTCTCGTTTTTAAACTTGACTCTTGCAGGACATTGACTCATTTGTGTATTAACAGCACTGTTTAGTGAAATGTAAGTGAGGTTAGTTCTCGTGTTTAAACTTGACTCTTGCAGGACATTGACTCATTTGTATATTAACAGCACTGTATAGTGAAATGTAAGTGAGGTTAGTTCTCGTGTTTAAACTTGACTCTTGCAGGACATTGACTCATTTGTGTATTAACAGCACTGTATAGTGAAATGTAAGTGAGGTTAGTTCTCGTTTTTAAACTTGACTCTTGCAGGACATTGACTCATTTGTATATTAACAGCACTGTATAGTGAAGATGGGGGAGGTTAGTTCTCGTTTTTAAACTTGACTCTTGCAGGACATTGACTCATTTGTGTATTAACAGCACTGTATAGTGAAATGTAAGTGAGGTTAGTTCTGGTGTTTAAACTTGACTCTTGCAGGACATTGACTCATTTGTATATTAACAGCACTGTATAGTGAAGATGGGGGAGGTTAGTTCTCGTTTTTAAACTTGACTCTTGCAGGACATTGACTCATTTGTATATTAACAGCACTGTAAAGTGAAATGTATGTGAGGTTAGTTCTCGTTTTTAAACTTGACTCTTGCAGGACATTGACTCATTTGTATATTAACAGCACTGTATAGTGAAGATGGGGGAGGTTAGTTCTCGTTTTTAAACTTGACTCTTGCAGGACATTGACTCATTTGTATATTAACAGCACTGTATAGTGAAGTTGTGGGGGTTTAGTTCTCGTGTTTGAACTTGACTCTTGCAGGACATTGACTCATTTGTATATTAACAGCACTGTATAGTGAAATGTAAGTGAGGTTAGTTCTCGTGTTTAAACTTGACTCTTGCAGGACATTGACTCATTTGTATATTAACAGCACTGTATAGTGAAGTTTGGGTTTAGTTCTTGTGTTTAAATTTGACTCTTGCAGGACATTGACTCATTTGTATATTAACAGCACTGTATAGTGAAATGTATGGGGGTTAGTTCTTGTGTTTAAACTTGATGTTTTGCAGGACATAGACTCATTTGTATATTAACAGTACTCTATAGTGAAATGTTTTGGAGGTTAGTTCTCATGTTTAAACTTGATCTTTTGCAGGGCATAGACTCATATGTATATTAACAGCACTCTTTAGTGATATGTGTGGGAGGTTAGTTTTTGTTTAAACCTCATCTTTTGCAGGACATAGACTCATTTGTATATTAACTTCACTGTATAGTGAAATGTAAATGACATTAGATCTTGTGTTTAAACTAGACTCATGCAGGACATTGGGTGATATAAATAAAAACAAGCAAAAGCTTATGAGCTGTAGCTCCAAGCAAGTTGAGAAACGAGCATCAGGTCGTGGTTTCGTATAAATAAAAATTTCCCCTCTACGATGAGCTATTTTTATCACCTCACAAGCTTTTGCTCAGTTACCTCACCATGACACATCATCTAAGTAAACAAACATGCCCATTCTTCGTCAGGAAGCGATTTAAATCTTTACTGCAGCTAAATATACACATACTCATTCATGTTAATCATACTTCATTTATGAAATCTAATAGACATGCAAATTTTAAATAACACAATTATAGGAATTAATTGTTCTTTCACACAAGCCGGAACGCCATGGTAGCTCAGTGGTTAGAGCATTCAGACGGAGACCGGGAGATCCGTGGTTCAAATCCCGGCTATGGCATTGAATTTTTCAGTCATCTGATTCTACCTTTCCAACCCTGTCCAACGCAAGGCTTGTGTGAAAGAACAATTAATTCCATTAATTGACCTAATAGTGGTTGAAACTAAAAGCCTGCGATGTAACTACTTACAAAGAATGTAAGTCGCCATTGGGGTATGACATCTTAATACAATTTGAGATCTACTTGTAGTTTACCGGGAAAATGCGAGTCAGCTGGAGAATTTAATGGCGTGCCGGCATGTTGCCATGGTAGCTTAGTGGTTAGAGCAACCGGACGGAGACCGGGAGATCCGTTGTCAAATCCCGGCTATGGCATTGAATTTTTCAGTCATCTGATTCTACCTTTCCAACAGAATTATAATTAAAGATTTCACAAATGAAACAGACATTGAGATTCACCCAACTTTTAACAGATAACGCTCATCCCCTTTCTAAATCCAATCCCTCATTTCCTTATTTGATAGTATTACAAACGTGTCACCAACTGATATATTGAAAGTAGATTATTTGTACTTCTGTATTTACACCTTTATATTGATATCTTCTGCATCTATATAAAATATAACTACGTAATTCCAAGAATTTATAAGATGTTATCATGAATTAAAGTTAAACTGAATTAAAGAGTTTCATTTGGAAGTTAAATTCAAGTTTGGTTTTAATTGAAATTCTTTAGTTATAATCCGGTTTTGATTTGTGCGAACATTCTACTCTATGTAAGTGTTTATTTATATATCGCTTTGATTATATTACCAGTCTTCCGGTAATAAGAGTGGCTCGCAATGTCGTCACTCACATTCTGTTTAGCATTATAGTACCCAGATGAAAACACGTCAGGATCTTTTCAGCATTGTGGAAGGTCCACCTCGTGTTTCATTTGCCTCTGGAAGAAAATGTTGCGCAACCTTTTACATTTTCTCTTTTAAATAACTGTTTATATCAGCACACATCCGAGTTCTTGCATCTTGAAACAATTTTTAACATTTCACTATCACTTACGTATAGCAAGTAGAGGAAGTATTGCACTCTACGCAAAAATTCCATACTGAGATTTCATCAGAGATACATGTTTAGAGAGTGCCTGAATTAAAAAGAAACATCTTTAGCAAATGTGTGTGTGAACAGCATAAATAAAAAAAAAACTAGTTCAAACTTAGTATCCTCCAAAATTTGATAAGATTTTCAAAAAAATTCCTCTACCCCAAAACTATCCCTTTTCTCAAAAACGACTCTAACAATTTTGATTAAAATCCGCTATTGTTTAAGATATTTGCATGGCAAATATAATTAGATATATCTCGAATTTTTTGGGAATAGTCAGTGAAGTGCTCTTCATTCTGAATGGCTTTTATGTAATGCTAAACTGTAAGAGATCCTACTACAAGAGTCCTACTACGCATCTGTTGTTGAACAGCAAACACAGAAAGGCAAAGTCATTAAATAACAATTTTGGTATTTAAGTTCAGCATGCTCCAAACATGCTCCAGGAAGATTTTCAAGAAAGTTCCCCCGCCAAAATGCCCTTAACGTGGAAACTTTTTCCAAATACTTTATTTTCTCAAAAATGACGATTTTGATTAAACACGACATGTTTAAAATGTTTTCATGTCAAATGCATATATTGCATTTCCTGGGAATATCCTCCGAAGTCCTCTTATTTCTCAGTAACTTTTGCACAATTGGTAAACGATAAGATAGGCAAATCTATCTACAAAAAATCTTACTAGAAAAAGAAAATTGTTCTCGTTAAACACACAATTTTTGTCAAAGCATTTCTTTTTTACTTTCTTTTTTTAACTTAATCATTCCTGAGATATTCCTTGTTATTGGTTTAAATTTTCAAATAACTACTTATAATTCTCTCAAATGGGAAGTAGATATTCAATATTTTCTCGTGGTCATCATGCGAAGAGCATCGAATTTCAAAACCCTCATATAGCCACGCACACTTTAAAAAGCTGACTCACTTTACCTACTTTATCGTATAGCAAAATTGTAAATGTAAATTACACGTTTATCTGGATTAACAAGAAGAAGTTGGAATAATAAGCTCTTGTAAGTATAGTTTGTAAAAGAATGATTAGAGAAAGCCATGTGAATGTAGAACATCAGGATTCTTTTTTTCTTTTTTCTGTGATCATCTGAAAAGAACGGAATTTTGAATCCATCAAATAACGACCCACATTTTAAATATTTGACTATCCCTTTAGTTTACTGCATTCTTCCATTCCTACAATGATAGTTTATCTCAATTTAACAAGAGGTAGCTACCAAGAATAAGATTTTGTAAGAATTGTTTGTAAAAAGAGTGATAAAGAAAGTCGTGTGATTTTTATTTTCCTCCCTGGAACCATGATCATGAACTCCACCAATGTATTAAAATGCAGTTGAGCAAGCTGAGGTACCTACGGAGGTACCTCAAAAAATAGCAAGCAAAAGCTTACTAAAGGCGAGAAGGACTTGTTTTTACTTATACCATATTGCGAGCAATAGCTCAGCGATCACGGTCAGCAAGCTTTAGCTCGCGAGGAGGTAGAGCAGAAAAGTTTTATATATACGAAACCGAGCAAATGCTTGGAATTAGTAAGAAATGAGCTAATGCTTGCTTTTATTTATACCACCCAATGACTCATTTCTATATTAATAGCACTGTATAGTGAAATGTATGGGAGGTTAGTTCTTGTGTTTAAACTTACCTCTTGCAGGACATTGACTCATTTCTATATTAACAGCACTGTATAGTGAAATGTATGGGAGGTTAGTTCTTGTGTTTAAACTTACCTCTTGCAGGACATTGACTTATTTCTATATTAACAGCACTGTATAGTGAAATGTATGGGAGGTTAGTTCTTGTGTTTAAACTTACCTTTTTCAGGACATTGACTTATTTCTATATTAACAGCACTGTATAGTGAAATGTATGGGAGGTTAGTTCTTGTGTTTAAACTTACCTCTTGCAGGACATTGACTCATTTCTATATTAACAGCACTATATAGTGAACTGTAAGTGAGGTTAGTTCGTGTGTTTAAACTTACCTTTTGCAGGACATTGACTCATTTCTATATTAACAGCACTGTATACTGAAATGTATGGGAGGATAGTTCTTGTGTTTAAACTTACCTTTTGCAGGTCATTGACTCATTTCTATATTAACAGCACTGTATAGTGAAATGTATGGGAGGTTAGTTCTTGTGTTTAAACTTACCTCTTGCAGGACATTGACTCATTTCTATATTAATAGCACTATGTAGTGAACTGTAAGTGAGATTAGTTCTTGTGTTTAAACTTACATTTTGCAGGACATTGACTCATTTCTATATTAACAGCACTGTATAGTGAAATGTATGGCAGGTTAGTTCTTGTGTTTAAACTTAACTTTTGCAGGACATTGACTCATTTCTATATTAAATGCACTGTATAGTGAAATGTATGGGAGGTTAGTTCTTGTGTTTAAACTTGTCTTGTGCAGGATATTGACTCATTTGTATATTAACAGAACTGTATAGTGAACTGTAAGTGAGGTTAGTTCTTGTGTTTAAACTAGACTCTTGCAGGACATTGACTCATTTGTATATTAACAGCACTGTACAGTGAAATGTAAGTGAGATTAGTTCCTGTGTTTAAACTTGACTCTTGCAGGACATTGACTCATTTCTATATTAAATGCACTGTATAGTGAAATGTATGGGAGGTTAGTTCTTGTGTTTAAACTTGTCTCGTGCAGGACATTGACACATTTGTATATTAACAGAACTGTATAGTGAACTGTAAGTGAGGTTAGTTCTTGTGTTTAAACTTGTCTCGTGCAGGACATTGACACATTTGTATATTAACAGCACTGTAAAGTGAAATGTAAGTGAGATTAGTTCCTGTGTTTAAACTTGACTCTTGCAGGACATTGACTCATTTCAATATTAAATGCACTGTATAGTGAAATGTATGGGAGGTTAGTTCTTGTGTTTAAACTTGTCTTGTGCAGGATATTGACTCATTTGTATATTAACAGAACTGTATAGTGAACTGTAAGTGAAGTTAGTTCTTGTGTTTAAACTAGACTCTTGCAGGACATTGACTCATTTCTATATTAACAGCACTGTATAGTGAACTGTAAGTGAGGTTAGTTCTTGTGTTTAAACTTGTCTCGTGCAGGACATTGACACATTTGTATATTAACAGAACTGTATAGTGAACTGTAAGTAAAGTTAGTTCTTCTGTTTAAACTTGCCTCTTGCAGAACATTGACTCATTTGTATATTAACAGCACTGTATAGTGAAATGTAAGTGAGGTTAGTTCTTGTGTTTAAACTTGTCTCGTGCAGGACATTGACACATTTGTATATTAACAGAACTGTATAGTGAACTGTAAGTGAGGTTAGTTCTTGTGTTTAAACTAGACTCTTGCAGGACATTGACTCATTTCTATATTAACAGCACTGTATAGTGAACTGTAAGTAAGGTTAGTTCTTGTGTTTAAACTTGTCTCGTGCAGGACATTGACACATTTGTATATTAACAGAACTGTATAGTGAACTGTAAGTGAGGTTAGTTCTTGTGTTTAAACTTGACTCCTACAGGACATTGACTCATTTATAATTAACAGCACTGTATAGTGAAATGTAGGTGAGGTTAGTTCTGGTGTTTAAACTTGCCTCTTGTAGGACATTGACTCATTTGTATATTAACAGCACTGTATATTGAAATGTATGGGAGGTTATTTCTTGTGTTTAAACTTGCCTTTTGCAGGACATTGCACTGCTATGTCGTCCATTGACACTCTTATTGTTGGAATTGTTTAGTGCTTGTTATATTCAATCACTGCTATGTCGTCCATTGATACTCATATTGTTGGAATTGTTTGAGTGGAAGTTATATTCAATCACTGCTATGTCGTTCATTGATACTCATATTGTTGGAATTGTTTGAGTGCTTGTTATATTCAATCACTGCTATGTCGTCCATTGACACTCTTATTGTTGGAATTGTTTAGTGCTTGTTATATTCTATCACTGCTATGTCGTCCATTGATACTCATATTGTTGGAATTGTTTGAGTGGAAGTTATATTCAATCACTGCTATGTCGTTCATTGATACTCATATTGTTGGAATTGTTTGAGTGCTTGTTATATTCAATCACTGCTATGTCGTCCATTGACACTCTTATTGTTGGAATTGTTTAGTGCTTGTTATATTCAATCACTGCTATGTCGTCCATTGACACTCTTATTGTTGGAATTGTTTAGTGCTTGTTATATTCAATCACTGCTATGTCGTCCATTGATACTCATATTGTTGGAATTGTTTGAGTGCTTGTTATATTCAATCACTGCTATGTCGTCCATTGACACTCTTATTGTTGGAATTGTTTAGTGCTTGTTATATTCAATCACTGCTATGTCGTCCATTGACACTCTTATTGTTGGAATTGTTTAGTGCTTGTTATATTCAATCACTGCTATGTCGTCCATTGACACTCTTATTGTTGGAATTGTTTAGTGCTTGTTATATTCAATCACTGCTATGTCGTCCATTGATACTCATATTGTTGGAATTGTTTGAATGGAAGTTATATTCAATCACAGCTGTGTCGTTCATTGATACTCATATTGTTGGAATTGTTTGAGTGGAAGTTATATTCAATCACAGCTGTGTCGTTCATTGATACTCATGTTGTTGGAATTGTTTGAGTGCAAGTTATATTCTATCACTGCTATCTCGTCCATTGATACTCATATTGTTGGAATTGTTTGAGTGGAAGTTATATTCAATCACAGCTGTGTCGTTCATTGATACTCATATTGTTGGAATTGTTTGAGTGGAAGTTATATTCAATCACAGCTATGTCGTCCATTGATACTCATATTGTTGGAATTGTTTGAGTGCTTGTTATATTCTATCACTGCTATCTCGTCCATTGATACTCATATTGTTGGAATTGTTTGAGTGCATGTTATATTCAATCACAGCTGTGTCGTCCATTGATAGTCATATTGTTGGAATTGTTTGAGTGCTTGTTATATTCTATCACTGCTATCTCGTCCATTGATACTCATATTGTTGGAATTGTTTGAGTGGAAGTTATATTCAATCACAGCTATGTCGTCCATTGATACTCATATTGTTGGAATTGTTTGAGTGCTTGTTATATTCTATCACTGCTATCTCGTCCATTGATACTCATATTGTTGGAATTGTTTGAGTGCTTGTTATATTCAATCACAGCTGTGTCGTCCATTGATAGTCATATTGTTGGAATTGTTTGAGTGCTTGTTATATTCAATCACTGCTATGTCGTCCATTGATAGTCATATTGTTGCAATTGTTTGAGTGCTTGTTATATTCAACCACTGCTATGTCGTTCATTGATACTCATATTGTTGCAATTGTTTGAGTGCTTGCTTGTATTCAATCACTTCTATGTCGTTCATTGATACTCATAATGTTGCAATTGTTTGAGTGCTTGCTTGTATTCAATCACTGCAGTGTCGTCCATTGATACTCATATTGTTGCAATTGTTTGAGTGCTTGCTTGTATTCAATCACTGCTATGTCGTTCATTGATACTCATGTTGTTGCAATTGTTTAAGTGCAAGTTATATTCAATCACAGCTGTGTCGTCAATTGATACTCATATTGTTGGAATTGTTTGAGTGGAAGTTATATTCAATCACAGCTGTGTCGTTCATTGATACTCATGTTGTTGGAATTGTTTGAGTGCAAGTTATATTCAATCACAGCTATGTCGTCCATTGATACTCATATTGTTGGAATTGTTTGAGTGCTTGTTATATTCTATCACTGCTATCTCGTCCATTGATACTCATATTGTTGGAATTGTTTGAGTGCTTGTTATATTCAATCACAGCTGTGTCGTCCATTGATAGTCATATTGTTGGAATTGTTTGAGTGCTTGTTATATTCAATCACTGCTATGCCGTCCATTGATAGTCATATTGTTGCAATTGTTTGAGTGCTTGTTATATTCAACCACTGCTATGTCGTTCATTGATACTCATATTGTGGCAATTGTTTGAGTGCTTGCTTGTATTCAATCACTTCTATGTCGTTCATTGATACTCATAATGTTGCAATTGTTTGAGTGCTTGCTTGTATTCAATCACTGTAGTGTCGTCCATTGATACTCATATTGTTGCAATTGTTTGAGTGCTTGCTTGTATTCAATCACTGCTATGTCGTTCATTGATACTCATATTGTTGCAATTGTTTGAGTGCTTTCTTGTATTCAATCACTGCAGTGTCGTCCATTGATACTCATATTGTTGCAATTGTTTGAGTGCTTGCTTGTATTCAATCACTGCTATGTCGTTCATTGATACTCATATTGTTGCAATTGTTTGAGTGCTTGCTTGTATTCAATCACTGCTATGTCGTTCATTGATACTCATATTGTTGCAATTGTTTGAGTGCTTGCTTGTATTCAATCAGTGCTATGTCGTTCATTGATACTCATATTGTTGCAATTGTTTGAGTGCTTTCTTGTATTCAATCACTGCAGTGTCGTCCATTGATACTCATATTGTTGCAATTGTTTGAGTGCTTTCTTGTATTCAATCACTGCTATGTCGTTCATTGATACTCATATTGTTGCAATTGTTTGAGTGCTTTCTTGTATTCAATCACTGCTATGTCGTTCATTGATACTCATATTGTTGCAATTGTTTGAGTGCTTTCTTGTATTCAATCACTGCTATGTCGTTCATTGATACTCATATTGTTGCAATTGTTTGAGTGCTTGCTTGTATTCAATCACTGCTATGTCGTTCATTGATACTCATATTGTTGCAATTGTTTGAGTGCTTGCTTGTATTCAATCACTGCTATGTCGTTCATTGATACTCATATTGTTGCAATTGTTTGAGTGCTTTCTTGTATTCAATCACTGCTTTGTCGTTCATTGATACTCATATTGTTGCAATTGTTTGAGTGCTTGCTTGTATTCAATCACTGCTATGTCGTTCATTGATACTCATATTGTTGCAATTGTTTGAGTGCTTTCTTGTATTCAATCACTGCTATGTCGTTCATTGATACTCATATTGTTGCAATTGTTTGAGTGCTTTCTTGTATTCAATCACTGCAGTGTCGTCCATTGATACTCATATTGTTGCAATTGTTTGAGTGCTTGCTTGTATTCAATCACTGCTATGTCGTTCATTGATACTCATATTGTTGCAATTGTTTGAGTGCTTGCTTGTATTCAATCACTGCTATGTCGTTCATTGATACTCATATTGTTGCAATTGTTTGAGTGCTTGCTTGTATTCAATCACTGCTATGTCGTCCATTGATACTCATATTGTTGCGATTGTTTGAGTGTTTGTTTGTATTTAATCACTGCTATGTCGTCCATTCATACTCATATTGTTGCAATTATTTGAGTGCAAGTTATATTCAATCACAGCTGTGTCGTCCATTGATACTCATATTGTTGCAATTGTTTGAGTGCTTGTTATATTTTATCACTGCTATGTCGTCCATTGATACTGATATTGTTGGAATTGTTTGAGTTCATGCTGTATTCAATCACTGCAGTGTCGTCCATTGATACTCATATTGTTGCAATTGTTTGAGTGCTTGCTTGTATTCAATCACTGCTATGTCGTTCATTGATACTCATATTGTTGCAATTGTTTGAGTGCTTGCTTGTATTCAATCACTGCTATGTCGTTCATTGATACTCATATTGTTGCAATTGTTTGAGTGCAAGTTATATTCAATCACAGCTGTGTCGTCCATTGATACTCATATTGTTGCAATTGTTTGAGTGCTTGCTTGTATTCAATCACTGCTATGTCGTCCATTCATACTCATATTGTTGCAATTATTTGAGTGCAAGTTATATTCAATCACAGCTGTGTCGTCCATTGATACTCATATTGTTGCAATTGTTTGAGTGCTTGTTATATTTTATCACTGCTATGTCGTCCATTGATACTGATATTGTTGGAATTGTTTGAGTTCATGCTGTATTCAATCACAGCTATGTCGTCCATTGATACTCATATTGTTGGAATTGTTTGAGTTCATGCTGTATTCAATCACAGCTATGTCGTCCATTGATACTCATATTATTGGAATTGTTTGAGTGCATGCTGTATTCAATCACAGCTGTGTCGTCCATTGATACTCATATTGTTGGAATTGTTTGAGTGCATGCTGTATTCAATCACAGCTATGTCGTCCTTAATACTCATATTATTGGAATTGTTTGAGTGCATGCTGTATTCAATCACAGCTATGTCGTCCATTGATACTCATATTGTTGGAATTGTTTGAGTGCAAGTTATATTCTATCACTGCTTTGTCGTCCATTGATACTCATATTGTTGGAATTGTTTGAGTGAAAGTTATATTCAATCACTGCTATGTCGTCCATTGAAACTCATATTGTTGGAATTGTTTGAGTGCTTGTTATATTCTATCACTGCTATGTCGTCCATTGATACTCATATTGTTGGAATTGTTTGAGTGCTTGTTATATTCTATCACTGCTATGTCGTCCATTGATACTCATATTGTTGGAATTGTTTGAGTTCATGCTGTATTCAATCACAGCTATGTCGTCCATTAATACTCATATTGTTGGAATTGTTTGAGTGCATGCTGTATTCAATCTCAGCTATGTCGTCCATTGAATCTCATATTGTTGGAATTGTTTGAGTGCAAGTTATATTCTATCACTGCTATGTCGTCCATTGATACTCATATTGTTGGAATTGTTTGAATGCAAGTTATATTCAATCACAGCTGTGTCGTCCATTGATACTCATATTGTTGCAATTGTTTGAGTGCTTGTTATATTCAATCACAGCTGTGTCGTTCATTGATGCTCGTATTGTTTCAATTGTTTGAGTGCTTGTTATATTCAATCACAGCTGTCTCGTTCATTGATACTCATATTGTTGCAATTGTTTGAGTTCATGCTGTATTCATCACAGCTATGTCGTCCATTAATACTCATATTGTTGGAATTGTTTGAGTTCATGCTGTATTCAATCACAGCTATGTCGTCCATTGATACTCATATTGTTGGAATTGTTTGAGTGGAAGTTATATTCAATCACAGCTGTGTCGTTCATTGATACTCATGTTGTTGGAATTGTTTGAGTGCAAGTTATATTCAATCACAGCTATGTCGTCCATTGATACTCATATTGTTGGAATTGTTTGAGTGCTTGTTATATTCTATCACTGCTATCTCGTCCATTGATACTCATATTGTTGGAAAGTTTTGAGTGCTTGTTATATTCAATCACAGCTGTGTCGTCCATTCATAGTCATATTGTTGAAATTGTTTGAGTGCTTGTTATATTCAATCACTGCTATGTCGTCCATTGATAGTGATATTGTTGCAATTGTTTGAGTGCTTGCTTGTATTCAATCACTTCTATGTCGTTCATTGATACTCATAATGTTGCAATTGTTTGAGTGCTTGCTTGTATTCAATCACTGCAGTGTCGTCCATTGATGCTCATATTGTTGCAATTGTTTGAGTGCTTGCTTGTATTCAATCACTGCTATGTGGTTCATTGATACTCATATTGTTGCAATTGTTTGAGTGCTTGCCTGTATTCAATCACTGCTATGTCGTCCATTGATACTCATATTGTTGCAATTGTTTCAGTGTTTGCTTGCATTCAATCACTGCTATGTCGTTCATTGATACTCATATTGTTGCACTTGTTTGAGTGCAAGTTATATTTAATCACAGCTGTGTCGTTCATTGATACTCATATTGTTGCAATTGTTTGAGTGCAAGTTATATTCAATCACAGCCTTGTCGTCCGTTGATACTCATATTGTTGGAATTGTTTGTGAGCTTGCTTGTATTCAATCACTGCTATGTCGTTCATTGATACTTATATTGTTGGAATGTTTGAGTGCAAGTTGTATTCAATCACAGCTGTGTCGTCCATTGATACTCATATTGTTGCAATTGTTTGAGTGCTTGCTTGTATTCGATCACTGCTATGTCGTTCATTGATACTCATATTGTTGCAATTGTTTGAGTGCAAGTTATATTCAATCACAGCTGTGTCGTCCATTGATACTCATTGTTGGAATTGTTTGAGTGCTTGTTATATTCAATCACTGCTATGTCATTCATTGATAATCATATTGTTGGAATTGTTTGAGTGCTTGTTATATTCAATCACAGCTGTGTCGTCCATTGATACTGATATTGTTGCAATTGTTTGAGTGCTTGTTATATTCAATCACAGCTGTGTCGTCCATTGATACTCATATTATTGCAATTGTTTGAGTGCAAGTTATATTCTATCACTGCAATGTCGTCCATTCATACTCATATTGTTGCAATTATTTGAGTGCAAGTTATATTCAATCACAGCTGTGTCGTCCATTGATACTCATATTGTTGCAATTGTTTGAGTGCTTGTTATATTTTATCACTGCTATGTCGTCCATTGATACTCATATTGTTGGAATTGTTTGAGTTCATGCTGTATTCAATCACAGCTATGTCGTCCATTGATACTCATATTGTTGGAATTGTTTGAGTTCATGCTGTATTCAATCACAGCTATGTCGTCCATTGATACTCATATTATTGGAATTGCTTGAGTCCATGCTGTATTCAATCACAGCTGTGTCGTCCATTGATACTCATATTGTTGGAATTGTTTGAGTGCATGCTGTATTCAATCACAGCTATGTCGTCCATTAATACTCATGTTATTGGAATTGTTTGAGTGCATGCTGTATTCAATCACAGCTATGTCGTCCAATGATAGTCATATTGTTGGAATTGTTTGAGTGCAAGTTATATTCTATCACTGCTTTGTCGTCCATTGATACTCATATTGTTGGAATTGTTTGAGTGAAAGTTATATTCAATCACTGCTATGTCGTCCATTGATACTCATATTGTTGGAATTGTTTGAGTGCTTGTTATATTCTATCACTGCTATGTCGTCCATTGATACTCATATTGTTGCAATTGTTTGAGTGCTTGTTATATTCTATCACTGCTATGTCGTCCATTGATACTCATATTGTTGGAATTGTTTGAGTTCATGCTGCATTCAATCACAGCTATGTCGTCCATTAATACTCATATTGTTGGAATTGTTTGTGTTCATGCTTTATTCAATCACAGCTATGTCGTCCATTGATACTCATATTATTGGAATTTTTTGAGTGCATGCTGTATTCAATCTCAGCTATGTCGTCCATTGATACTCATATTGTTGGAATTGTTTGAATGCAAGTTATCTTCAATCACAGCTGTGTCGTCCGTTGATACTCATATTGTTGGAATTGTTTGAGTGGAAGTTATATTCAATCACAGCTGTGTCGTCCATTGATACTCCTATTGTTGCAATTGTTTGAGTGCAAGTTATATTCAATCACAGGTGTGTCGTCCATTGATACTCATATTGTTGGAATTGTTTGAGTGCTTCTTATATTCTATCACTGCTATCTCCTCCATTGATACTCATATTGTTGCAATTGTTTGAGTGCAATTTATTTTCAATCACAACTGTGTGGTCAATTGATACTAATATTGTTGCAATTGTTTAGGTGCAAGTTATATTCAATCACAGCTGTGCCGTCCATTGATACTCATATTGTTGGAATTGTTTGAGTGCTTGTTATATTCAATCACTGCTATGTCGTTCATTGATACTCATATTGTTGCAATTGTTTGAGTGCTTGCTTGTATTCAATCACTGCTATGTCGTCCATTGATATTCATATTGTTGCAATTGTTTGAGTGTTTGCTTGTATTCAATCACAGCTGTGTCGTCCATTATATTGTTGCAATTGTTTGAGTGCTTGCTTGTATTCAATCACTGCTATGTCGTCCATTGATATTCATATTGTTGCAATTGTTTGAGTGTTTGCTTGTATTCAATCACAGCTGTGTCGTCCATTGATACTCATATTGTTGGAATTGTTTGAGTGGAAGTTATATTCAATCACAGCTGTGTCGTTCATTGATACTCATGTTGTTGGAATTGTTTGAGTGCAAGTTATATTCAATCACAGCTATGTCGTCCATTGATACTCATATTGTTGGTATTGTTTGAGTGCTTGTTATACTCTATCACTGCTATCTCTTCCATTGATACTCATATTGTTGGAATTGTTTGAGTGCTTGTTATATTCAATCACAGCTGTGTCGTCCATTGATAGTCAAATTGTTGGAATTGTTTGAGTGCTTGTTATATTCAATCACTGCTATGTCGTCCATTGATAGTCATATTGTTGCAATTGTTTGAGTGCTTGTAATATTCAACTACTGCTATGTCGTTTATTGATACTCATATTGTTGCTATTGTTAGAGTGCTTGCTTGTATTCAATCACTTCTATGTCGTTCATTGATACTCATAATGTTGCAATTGTTTGAGTGCTTGCTTGTATTCCATCACTGCAGAGTCGTCCATTGATACTCATATTGTTGCAATTGTTTGAGTGCTTGCTTGTATTCAATCACTGCTATGTCGTTCATTGATACTCATATTGTTGCAATTGTTTGAGTGCTTTCTTGTATTCAATCACTGCAGTGTCGTCCATTGATACTCATATTGTTGCAATTGTTTGAGTGTTTGCTTGTATTCAATCACTGCTATGTCGTTCATTGATTCTAATATTGTTGCAATTGTTTGAGTGTAAGTTATATTCAATCACAGCTGAGTCGTCCATTGATACTCATATTTTTGGAATTGTTTCATTGCTTGTTATATTCAATCACACCTATGTCCTCCATTGATACTCATATTGTTGGAATTGTTTGAGTGCTTGTTATATTCTATCACTGCTAAATCGTCAATTGCTACTCATATTGTTGGAATTGTTTGAGTGCAAGTTATATTCAATCACAGCTGTGTCGTCCATTGATACTCATATTATTGCAATTGTTTGAGTGCAAGTTATATTCTATCACTGCTATGTCGTCCATTCATACTCATATTGTTGCAATTATTTGAGTGCAAGTTATATTCAATCACAGCTGTGTCGTCCACTGATACTCATATTGTTGCAATTGTTTGAGTGCTTGTTATATTTTATCACTGCTATGTCGTCCATTGATACTCATATTGTTGGAATTGTTTGAGTTCATGCTGTATTCAATCACAGCTATGTCGTCCATTGATACTCTTATTGTTGGAATTGTTTGAGTGCATGCTGTATTCAATCACAGCTATGTCGTCCATTGATACTCATATTGTTGGAATTGTTTGAGTGCAAGTTATATTCTATCACTGCTTTGTCGTCCATTGATACTCATATTGTTGGAATTGTTTGAGTGAAAGTTATATTCAATCACTGCTATGTCGTCCATTGATACTCATATTGTTGGAATTGTTTGAGTGCTTGTTATATTCTATCACTGCTATGTCGTCCATTGATACTCATATTGTTGCAATTGTTTGAGTGCTTGTTATATTCTATCACTGCTATGTCGTCCATTGATACTCATATTGTTGGAATTGTTTCAGTTCATGCTGTATTCAATCACAGCTATGTCGTCCATTAATACTCATATTGTTGCAATTGTTTGAGTTCATGCTGTATTCAATCACAGCTATGTCGTCCATTGATACTCATATTATTGGAATTGTTTGAGTGCATGCTGTATTCAATCTCAGCTATGTCTTCCATTGATACTCATATTGTTGGAATTGTTTGAGTGCAAGTTATATTCTATCACTGCTATGTCGTCCATTGATACTCATATTGTTGGAATTGTTTGAATGCAAGTTATATTCAAGCACAGCTGTTTCGTCAATTGATACTCATATTGTTGCAATTGTTTGAGTGCTTGTTATATTCAATCACAGCTGTCTCGTTCATTGATACTCATTTTGTTGCAATTGTTTAAGTGCTTGTTAGATTCAATCACAGCTATGTTGTCCATTAATACTCATATTGTTGGATTTGTTTGAATGCAAGTTATATTCAATCACAGCTATGTCGTCCATTGATGCTCATATTATTGGAATAGTTTGAGTGCATGCTGTATTCAATCACTGCTATGTCGTCCATTGATACTCATATTATTGGAATTGTTTGAGTGCATGCAATATTCAAATACAGCTATGTCGTCTATTGATACTCATATTGTTGGAATTGTTTGAGTGAAGGTTATATTTAATCACTGCTATGTCGTCCATTGATACTCGTATTGTTGGAATTCTTTGAGTGCAAGTTATATTCAATCACTGCTATGTCGTCTATTGATACTCATATTGTTGGAATTGTTTGAGTGCAAGTTATATTCAATCACAGCTGTGTCGTCCATTGATACTCATATTGTTGGAATTGTTTGAATGCAAGTTATATTCAATCACTGCTATGTCGTCCATTGATACTCATATTGTTGGAATTGTTTGAGTGCAAGTTATATTCAATCACAGCTGTGTCGTCCATTGACACTCATATTGTTGGAATTGTTTGAGTGCAAGTTATATTCAATCACAGCTGTGTCGTCCATTGATACTCATATTGTTGGAATTGTTTGAGTGCTTGTTATATTCAATCACAGCTATGTCGTCCATTGATACTCATATTTTTGGAATTGTTTGAGTGCAAGTTGTATTCAATCACAGCTATGTCGTCCATTGATGCTCATATTGTTGGAATGTTTGATTGCAAGTTATATTCAATCACAGCTGTGTCGTCCATTGATACTCATATCGTTGCAATTGTTTGAGTGCTTACTTGTATTCAATCACTGCTATGTCGTTCATTGATACTCATATTGTTGCCATTGTTTGAGTGCAAGTTATATTCAATCACAGCTGTGTCGTCCATTGATACTCATATGGTTGGAATTGTTTGAGTGCTTGTTATATTCAATCACTGCTATGTCGTTCATTGATACTCATATTGTTGCAATTGTTTGAGTGCTTTTTACATTCAATCACAGCTGTGTCGTTCATTGATACTCATATTGTTGCAATTGTTTGAGTGCTTGTTATATTCTGTCACTGCTATGTCGTCCATTGATACTCATATTGTTGGAATTGTTTGAGTTCATGCTGTATTCAATCACAGCTATGTCGTCCATTAATACTCATATTGTTGGAATTGTTTTAGTTCATGCTGTATTCAATCACAGCTATGGTTCCATTGATACTCATATTATTGGAATTTTTTGAGTGCATGCTGTATTCAATCTCAGCTATGTCGTCCATTGATACTCATATTGTTGGAATTTTTTGAGTGCAAGTTATATTTTATCACTGCTATGTCGTCCATTGATACTCATATTGTTGGAATTGTTTGAATGCAAGTTATATTCAATCACAGCTGTGTCGTCCATTGATACTCATATTGTTGCAATTGTTTGAGTGCTTGTTATATTCAATCACTGCTATCTCCTCCATTGATACTCATATTGTTGCAATTGTTTGAGTGCAATTTATTTTCAATCACAACTGTGTGGTCAATTGATACTCATATTGTTGCAATTGTTTAGGTGCAAGTTATATTCAATCACAGCTGTGTCGTCCATTGATACTCATATTGTTGGAATTGTTTGAGTGCTTGTTATATTCAATCACTGCTATGTCGTTCATTGATACTCATATTGTTGCAATTGTTTGAGTGCTTGCTTGTATTCAATCACAGCTGTGTCGTCCATTGATACTCATATTGTTGGAATTGTATGAGTAGAAGTTATATTCAATCACAGCTGTGTCGTTCATTGATACTCATGTTGTTGGAATTGTTTGAGTGCAAGTTATATTCAATCACAGCTATGTCGTCCATTGATACTCATATTGTTGGAATTGTTTGAGTGCTTGTTATATTCAATCACTGCTATGTCGTCCATTAATAGTCATATTGTTGCAATTGTTTGAGTGCTTGTAATATTCAACCATTGCTATGTCGTTCATTGATACTCATATTGTTGCAATTGTTTGAGTGCTTCCTTGTATTCAATCACTTTTATGTCGTTCATTGATACTCATAATGTTGCAATTGTTTGAGTGCTTGCTTGTATTCAATCACTGCAGTGTCGTCCATTGATACTCATATTGTTGCAATTGTTTGAGTGCTTGCTTGTATTCAATCACTGCTATGTCGTTCATTGATACTCATATTGTTGCAATTGTTTGAGTGCTTTCTTGTATTCAATCACTGCAGTGTCGTCCTTTGATACTCATATTGTTGCAATTGTTTGAGTGCTTGCTTGTATTCAATCACTGCTATGTCGTCCATTTTACTCATATTGTTGCAATTGTTTGAGTGTTTGCTTGTACTCAATCACTGCTATGTCGTTCATTGATACTCATATTGTTGCAATTGTTTGAGTGCAAGTTATATTCAATCACAGCTGTGTCGTTCATTGATTCTCATATTGTTGCAATTGTTTGAGTGCAAGTTATATTCAATCACAGCTGTGTCGTCCATTGATACTCATATTGTTGGAATTGTTTCAGTGCTTGTTATATTCAATCACACCTATGTCCTCCATTGATACTCATATTGTTGGAATTGTTTGAGTGCTTGTTATATTCAATCACAGCTGTGTTGTCCATTGATACTCATATTGTTGGAATTGTTTGAGTGCTTGTTATATTCTATCACTGCAATATCGTCAATTGCTACTCATATTGTTGGAATTGTTTGAGTGCAAGTTATATTCAATCACAGCTGTGTCGTCCATTGATACTCATATTATTGCAATTGTTTGAGTGTAAGTTATATTCTATCACTGCTATGTCGTCCATTGATACTCATATTGTTGCAATTATTTGAGTGCAAGTTATATTCAATCACAGCTGTGTCGTCCATTGATACTCATATTGTTGCAATTGTTTGAGTGCTTGTTACATTTTATCACTGCTATGTCGTCCATTGATACTCATATTGTTGGAATTGTTTGAGTTCATGCTTTATTCAATCACAGCTATGTCGTCCATTGATACTCATATTGTTGGAATTGTTTGAGTTCATGCTGTATTCAATCACAGCTATGTCGTCCATTGATACTCATATTATTGGAATTGTTTGAGTACATGCTGTATTCAATCACAGCTGTGTCGTCCATTGATACTCATATTGTTGGAATTGTTTGAGTTCATGCTGTATTCAATCACAGCTATGTCGTCCATTAATACTCATATTATTGGAATTGTTTGAGTGCATGCTGTATTCAATCACAGCTATGTCGTCCATTGATGCTCATATTGTTGGAATTGTTTGAGTGCAAGTTATATTCTATCACTGCTTTGTCATCCATTGATACTCATATTGTTGGAATTGTTTGAGTTCATGCTGTATTCAATCACAGCTGTGTCGTCCATTGAAACTTATATTGTTGCAATTGTTTGAGTGCTTGTTATATTCAATCACAGCTGTGTCGTTCATTGATACTCGTATTGTTTCAATTGTTTGAGTGCTTGTTTTATTCAATCACAGCTGTCTCGTTCATTGATACTCATATTGTTGCAATTGTTTGAGTGCTTGTTATTTTCAATCACAGCTATGTTGTCCATTAATACTCATATTGTTGGAATTGTTTTAGTGCAAGTTATATTCAATCACAGCTATGTCGTCCATTGATGCTCATATTATTGGAATTGTTTGAGTGCATGCTGTATTCAGTCACTGCTATGTCGTCCATTGATACTCATATTATTGGAATTGTTTGAGTGCATGCAATATTCAAATACAGCTATGTTGTCCATTGATACTCATATTGTTGGAATTGTTTGAGTGAAGGTTATATTCAATCACTGCTATGTCGTCCATTGATACTCATATTGTTGGAATTGTTTGAGTGGAAGTTATATTCAATCACAGCTGTGTCGTCCATTGATACTCCTATTGTTGCAATTGTTTGAGTGCAAGTTATATTCAATCACAGGTGTGTCGTCCATTGATACTCATATTGTTGGAATTGTGTGAGTGCTTGTTATATTCTATCACTGCTATCTCCTCCATTGATACTCATATTGTTGCAATTGTTTGAGTGCAATTTATTTTCAATCACAACTGTGTGGTCAATTGATACTCATATTGTTGCAATTGTTTAGGTGCAAGTTATATTCAATCACAGCTGTGTCGTCCATTGATACTCATATTGTTGGAATTGTTTGAGTGCTTGTTATATTCAATCACTGCTATGTCGTTCATTGATACTCATATTGTTGCAATTGTTTGAGTGCTTGCTTGTATTCAATCACTGCTATGTCGTCCATTGATACTCATATTGTTGCAATTGTTTGAGTGTTTGCTTGTATTCAATCACAGCTGTGTCGTCCATTGATACTCATATTGTTGGAATTGTTTGAGTGGAAGTTATATTCAATCACAGCTGTGTCGTTCATTGATACTCATGTTGTTGGAATTGTTTGAGTGCAAGTTATATTCAATCACAGCTATGTCGTCCATTGATACTCATATTGTTGGAATTGTTTGAGTGCTTGTTATATTCTATCACTGCTATCTCGTCCATTGATACTCATATTGTTGGAATTGTTTGAGTGCTTGTTATATTCAATCACAGCTGTGTCGTCCATTGATAGTCATATTGTTGGAATTGTTTGAGTGCTTGTTATACTCAATCACTGCTATGTCGTTCATTGATACTCATATTGTTGCAATTGTTTGAGTGCTTGCTTGTATTCAATCACTTCTATGTCGTTCATTGATACTCATAATGTTGCAATTGTTTGAGTGCTTGCTTGTATTCAATCACTGCAGTGTCGTCCATTGATACTCATATTGTTGCAATTGTTTGAGTGCTTGTTATATTCAATCACAGCTATGTCGTCCATTGATACCCATATTGTTGCAATTGTTTGAGTGCAATTTATTTTCAATCACAACTGTGTGGTCAATTGATACTCATATTATTGGAATTGTTTGAGTGCAAGTTGTATTCAATCACAGCTATGTCGTCCATTGATGCTCATATTGTTGGAATTGTTTGAGTTCAACTTGTATTCAATCACTGCTATGTCGTCCATTGATACTCATATTGTTGGAATTCTTTGAGTGCAAGTTATATTCAATGACTGCTATGTCGTCCATTGATACTCATATTGTTGGAATTGTTTGAGTGCAAGTTATATTCAATCACAGCTGTGTCGTCCATTGACACTCATATTTATGGAATTGTTTGAGTGCAAGTTATATTCAATCACAGCTATGTCGTCAATTGATACTCATATTGTTGGAATTGTTTGAGTGCAAGTTATATTCAATCACAGCTGTGTCGTCCATTGATACTCATATTGTTGGGATTGTTTGAGTGCTTGTTATATTCAATCACAGCTATGTCGTCCATTGATACTCATATTATTGGAATTGTTTGAGTGCAAGTTGAATTCAATCACAGCTATGTCGTCCATTGATGCTCATATTGTTGGAATGTTTGAGTGCAAGTTATATTCAATCACAGCTGTGTCGTCCATTGATACTCATATCGTTGCAATTGTTTGAGTGCTTGCTTGTATTCAATCACTGCTATGTCGTTCATTGATACTCATATTGTTGCAATTGTTTGAGTGCAAGTTATATTCAATCACAGCTGTGTCGTCCATTGATACTTATATGGTTGGAATTGTTTGAGTGCTTGTTATATTCAATCACTGCTATGTCGTTCATTGATACTCATATTGTTGCAATTGTTTGAGTGCTTGTTATATTCAATCACAGCTGTGTCGTCCATTGATACTCATATTGTTGCAATTGTTTGAGTGCTTGTTATATTCAATCACAACTATGTCGTTCATTGATACGCATGTTGTTTGAGTGCTTGTTATATTCAATCACAGCTGTGTCGTTCATTGATACTCATATTGTTGCAATTGTTTGAGTGCTTGCTTGTATTCAATCACTGCTATGTCATCCATTGAGACGCATATTGTTGGAATTGTTTGAGTGCTTGTTATATTCAATCACAGCTGTGTCGTCCATTGATGCTCATATTGTTAGAATTGTTTGAGTGCTTGTTATATACAATCACAGCTGTGTTGTCCATTATACTCATATTGTTGCAATTGTTTGAGTGAAAGTTATATTCAATTACAGCTATGTCGTCCATTGATACTCATATTGTTGCAATTATTGCAGTGAAAGTTATATTCAATCACAGCTATGTCGTCCATTGATACTCATATTGTTGCAATTGTTTGAGTGAAAGTTATATTCAATCACAGCTATGTCGTCCATTGATACTCATATTGTTGCAATTGTTTGAGTGCCTGCGTGTATTCAATCACTGCTATGTCGTTCATTGATACTCATATTGTTGCAATTGTTTGAGTGCAAGTTATATTCAATCACAGCTGTGTCGTCCATTTATACTCATATTGTTGCAATTGTTTGAGTGCTTGCTTGTATTCAATCACTCTTATGTCGTTCATTGATACTCATATTGTTGGAATTGTTTGAGTGCTTGTTATATTCAATCACTGCTATGTCGTCCATAGATACTCATATTGTAGGAATTGTTTGAGTGCAAGTTGTATTCAATCACTGCTATGTCGTCCATTGATACTCATATTGTTGGAATTGTTTGAGTGCATATTGTTATTATTCAATCACTGCTATGTTTTTTGTTTATCCTCATATTGTAGAAGTTTTAGGAATGGATTTGGTTACTATTCAAACATAACTATGGTGTCCGTTGATCCTCATGTGTTAGGAATTGTTTTTTTTATGGCAGAAACAGTTTTACTCAGTCAGGATATAAAGGATGTGTATTAGTAACATAGATTTGTTTATTTTAAATGATTGTTCATCCTGTTGTAAGACTAAATTAACTTACTTAAAATGTAATTTGGACAAGAAAAATATCAGCAGGAATTTGCTACATGCTTTCTGTAGTACAACAGAATGGTTATAAATCTAACATAAGCGTTGAATAAATTTGCATAATTTCGGAAACAAAATAAGAAAATAAAAAAAAACACAGCCCATTGTATTCAAAAACCACAATGATTTTTAAATTCACATACTACACTATTGTTTGAATAGCACTTTTAAGAAATAGAATATAACTTTATATCCACAGAATAATTATTCTATACAGAATGTGCTTGTTTCTCTACTGAGAGAGGAAGTAACTCCAGAACAGAAGTCGATATCGACACCTGGTGTATGTAGGGAAAATAATGGAACCAGAAGAAGAAAACATTTCAGTTGCATTATTAGCAAACAGATGGGGAATTTGGCAGTATCGATCGATTTCTGGACTACAAACCGTGACATCAATCTATTACTGAGAAACATCAGTTTTGGAAAACATCTACATTGTAAACAGAATAGCATGTAATGAAGTTAGAAATCCCGCCCTTAAATGCCCTCAGTAATATCATCGCTAGTTTTGCCAACCATTCTGTATTTCCAGGAAATCATGCATTTCAACGTTTATTTTAATTGAAATCTCGGGTGCCATATTTGGTAGGATTTATCCCATATTTCTTGTTTGAATTATTAGTTCCAGTTTTTTAGTATTCTGTGTTTGTAGCCCTAATTATCTGCTCTGACATTTAAATTTACTGCTGCTAGTGGGCTTGGCTTTGCTTGCTTTCTTTTTTATATATACAGGTGTGAAAATAACAAGGTGGGTGCGATGGAAGTTTGTTCATGATTTTTTAATAGTAATCATTACTTAAACATGAATGTACATCCATGGACAAAAAAATGAGTCTCCATATGATGATTGGAGGGTTTCGTGTACCTTGATAACAACACACATGCAGGAACTGTAGAAATGGTCTGTGCCCTGTGAGTGCAATGAGTGTTTCACAGTGGTGACACTTGTAAACTACTGAAAACAGAACGTAGAAAAGCTTTTCGTTGGCTGAGAGGTCAAGAAGGTACCTATCTCTTTCCTTCAAATCTCACATTGTTAATTTTATGACTGGATGTGTAGAACATAATATTGCACATTAATATAACTTTAGCATTTTAAGTTTTAGGCATATCTTGAGGCAGTATTTTTAACACTTAAATAATTTCAGTCAAATTATATAATATGTAAATTCAATAACAGCCCGCCTTAAAGCAATATGTGTATGTAACAAAATATAAAATGTGTATATTACAGTCATTGTATATGTTTATATTATATTGTATACATGTGTAATAATGTTATGTGAATGTATTACACAATTTAATAATGTAGGAGCTGTGAGAATAATAGGTTAAAAGTTGCTAACAATGAGGTAACCTGAGGCAATAATGAGTAAGATAGTTTAATAATGCTATTAGTCATTATTAGAGCAACAATAATGTAAATTTTGAGTCGGTTTAAAATAGCCAATCAACAACCAGAAAAAAGTTTTAGTTAAGTGAAGGTATTCTATTGGACTAGGATTAGCCAATCAGAAACTGAAATATAGCAAAATTTACAAATTTAGAGTTCAGTTGCTTGTAGACAGCGCTCATAACTGGATGCGTTGGTTGTAGACAGTGTTTCTAATCGGATGCGAGATGTGTCCTCGAAATTTAATTTCGTATTTGAGTGAGACGAAAATAGTTTACATGTTAAAAAGTGCAAGTAATTAATAAAAGAATCTTACTGCTCTCTCTCAATGAAGTGTTATTTAAATCGTGTCTAGCATTAATAAATGTTAGTAAGAAAAACTTAAAATCTGTGAAAGCCTACATTCTTCAGTCGCACCACTGCCTGCTAAGACATTCATGTCTCTAACAATAATACTGACACAGCCGAGGCAAACATAAATATATAATATCTAAAGAAACAGTTAAATTACAAAGCTAATATTTTTAAACATAGGGCGAAGGCTACCGGAAACTTTTTACCATACGTGCGGTCACAACTACTTCAAGTTCGGTTCCCCAACAATACAACTCCTAGTTCAAATCGATGCCCAAAGCGTGGTGCAAATAACGTAAAGATATTATCCACTTCAATCTAGGCACACAAAAACACAATTCAACTAAAACACACAAAAATAAAGAAATTTAATATTAGGTGTATGAACCCTGAGCAGCAACAACATCCCAGACTTGTTGAATTTGTGTATGAATTCTACAATTCCATCAGGATATCTTATCCTCACAAAATACTACCGTGTATTGAGCACTGTTGAGTGTATCGTCAAGATACACCTTTGATATCCAAGATAAGTATGAACTTTACCAAATAGAGTATACCAAAAATAGTAATGACTATGTGTGTCTTAGATAGTGATCACAGCAAACCTTACATGTTTAGTAACAGCTTGCTGCTGTATTGCATATGGTGTAAACAGGGAAGAAATTTAAAGAAAAATATGTATGTTAACCACAATCACAAAGCTTTTTTGTTTGCACATTTTTAGATACAGAATGTAATTAAATTCTCAGACATGTTCTCATTAACTGGAGCAGTTGATAGGACCATTAATGTGTTACTTAAAAAGTATCAGTGACTCACCTAAAGCACTGAAAACATTTGAATGATTGTGATCCATAAGGAATTTTGTAGTTCTAAAAATGCACTGATAGATGTTGCTTCACGAAAATCAGTTCTTTAAAAAAAAAAAGAAGAAAAGTGTGTGTGCATGTGCGTGCGTGCGTGGTGCGTGCGTGTGTGTGTGTGTGTGTGTTTTTTTTTTATATATATATTTAAGATAGCTGAATTTGTATTTGGTGTGCCAGGATCAAATATTTTTTTTCTCTAATGATTTGAGATAGTAACAGAAAGGTGTAGATGTCAAAAAGCAGAGTTGTTCTGTTGATAAATACAACGTAATCTGTTGTCTAACACTTGGTAAAATGTCTTTCTCAGCATGTACCTACCCTTATTTTCATCTGTGAAAATTGGCAACCAGGATGGAAGCAATAAAGTGAAGTTTGGTATGTTACTGTTTCAGCAGTTGGAGGTTATCCAGTTCTGCCTGGAAACAGCAG
The DNA here is from genome assembly GCA_030765065.1 of Deroplatys truncata. Lineage (NCBI taxonomy): Eukaryota > Metazoa > Arthropoda > Insecta > Mantodea > Mantidae > Deroplatys > Deroplatys truncata. The sequence goes on from CM060984.1 coordinate 261,638,489, forward strand.
TGTAAGAAATGGTATGGGGACACAAGGAAAGGTGATGGGTTCGCGAGGAATATACCAGCAACCTCCACCGGTAGTGGTACGACATGTGTTCACATCATCACAAGGAATTCCTGTTACAATGGCTGTTCTTCCTCAGGCTCAGGCTCCACCAGAAGTAAGTCTTTCTCTATCTATACCGACATGGCAATTTGCTTAAATTACCATATATTTAAAATGTTTACCTAGAAATTTCTGCAAATAGCCTGTAAAGCCCTCTTCATTTTGAAGGAATTTTGTAAACCATTAGAGGTTGACAACAACATACTTAATAAAAAATACAGTCTCTTTAAAGCACACAATTTATTTCAATTACTTTTTTATGGCTTGAGAAGATTTCTTTTATTAGTTTGAATTTGTCATAACTTTGTCATTTTTTGAAGTACTGTCAACCTTCAACTTTTAAGGCCAGTTTGTAAACATTTGACTTTCAATATTCTGTTTGTACCTATAATAATGAATTGTTTAATGGAACTATTCATGCAACATTTTATCTTGATTAACGTGAAGTAGATAGGAAAATAAGCTTTTGCAAGATTTTGCATATTTGGATATCATTTGTAGCTGACCAATGATATTTCTTTCACCTGCTTCAACATAATGCAGGTTAGCCAACGTCAAACTGGGCTATTCTGTAACTTTGTTATTAAGAAGGCAGCCACAATTGTTTGTTAAGCTTAAAGAATCCCTCCTAACAAATATGCTGCTATTTGACATTCTGTAACTTGTCGCTGGAGTGGCTAACTGAAAATTCATGTGCTCAGCTGTGTTTTGTTTTCACACTGCCATCAGTACTGTAATACTGACTACTGAGTGTTTTTGTTGTTTTTCCTTGCCAAAATGGAGACAAAGCATGCTATGAAAAATATAAAATACATATGGATTCTTAAAGCTGCAACCTATTGCTTAAAACATCTTCTTGTCACCCCAAATAATTAGACTTTTTTATGGGGAAAACTCAAGTTCTTTAACAGCTGTGGCGGTGACCCTATGAAATGAATTTAATTTTATGTTAGGAATGACAAACAAGAGTTAGCAATGCAGTTTCATGTTGTTTTGATGCAAGTTTCACTAATTCCTATTATCAACCTGCGCAATTTTCTTTGTGGTATTTTTCTTTTAATTATACTTTTTAAGGATACAGTGGTCATACAGATTCCTCTGAAATGTTAATGTATACCATCAATCCTAAGTACATACTCATGATTTGGCAATCTTCAGCTTTAGTTCAGTTCTTGCATCTTAATTTTTGAATGAAAATCATTATCCATATTATTTTAGGTATTCTTTAAGTGGAAGGTCATAGTGATTAGTTTCACTAGTTGTTATTTAGGAGAATGTTACACCTACAAATATTTTATTTCATATGCAAATTTACTACCTATAAATTATGATTTTATAACCCAACTGACTGCTATGCTCTTCCTCTTCCAGCAGCATCATCAATATAAATTAAATTTCTGTGTTTATGAGAAACTGGTAAGTGGCTTCCTGCTAGCAGATAGAAAATTATGTTGAATGAAAACATATTGATGTACACTTCTCAAAGGGGTTCATTTCCTAACCATAACCTAAAAAATAACTTTGTGAACCATGCAAATAAACACAAGATTTGTCACTATTTGAACCTAAAATTCTTAGATCAATAACTCGATAACAGATTACACAACATTTATTTTCGTATTAAAAGTTATGTTCAGACCATCATTTACAAATGCAATCACACATAACATTCATTACTCAACATTATATTTTACGCTAAAACAAATAAATAAACATTTTCATAAATAAAACGATAAGCTTCTATCATGCTTTTCCTTTTACAACAGCATTAAAACATCTATGCAAATCTGTTTGTGTAACAAACATGTTAGTATGAGGGTCTTGGCGTTTGTTGCATTCGACAACCAAATCTTTATTCTTAACAAAATTTTGTTTTCTTATGAAGTTGCAGAATGTCGATCAACTCCTTAGTGACTAATAGTTTGTTCAACCTAAACAAAAGTTACAGAATAGACCAGAAATTTTCGTTAACACAGATCCATTACTATTTCAAATTCCTTTAAATGTACCCAGCTTCAATTTCTTATTAATAGTGTACATTAAAGGTATTTGTTCTCCTTTGTTAATTTCTGATAGGTTTTGCTATTGTTTGTAGCAGCCAGCTCTACGTGAGGGAGTTGCTGGAATTTCTTCTCATATTCCAAGAGAGAGTTTGTTTCTACAGATATGCCATGTTGTTGTTATGAACCAGTTAGTTTATGTGAAAGAGAGAGCCAGCTCTACGTAAGGGAGTTGCTGGAATTTCTTCTCATATTCCAAGAGAGAGTTTGTTTCTACAGATATGCCATGTTGTTGTTATGAACCAGTTAGTTTATGTCAAGGAGATAGCTAGCTGTACGTGAGGGAGTTGCTGGAATTTGTTCTCATATTCCAAGAGAGAGTTTGTTTCTACAGATATGCCATGTTGTTATGAATCAGTTTATTTATGTGAAGGAGAGAGCCAGCTCTACGTGAGGGAGTTGCTGGAATTTCTTCTCATATTCCAAGACAAAGTTTGTTTCTACAGATATGCCATGTTGTTGTTATGAACCAGTTTGTTTATGCGAAGGAGAGAGCCAGCTCTACGTGAGGGAGTTGCTGGAATTTCTTCTCATATTCCAAGACAAAGTTTGTTTCTACAGATATGCCATGTTGTTGTTATGAACCAGTTTGTTTATGTGAAGGAGAGAGCCAGCTATACGTGAGGGAGTTGCTGGAATTTCTTCTCCTATTCCAAGACAAAGTTTGTTTCTACAGATATGCCATGTTGTTGTTATGAACCAGTTTGTTTATTTGAAGGAAAGAGTCAGCTGTACTTGAGGGAGTTGCTGGAATTTGGTCTCATATTCCAAAAGAAACTTTGTTTCTACAGATATGCCATGTTGTTGTTATGAACCAGTTTGTTTATGTGAAGGAGAGAGCCAGCTCTACGTGAGGCAGTTGCTGGAATTTCTTCTCATATTCCAAGAGAGAGTTTATTTCTACAGATATGCCATGTTGTTGTTATGAACCAGTTAGTTTATGTCAAGGAGATAGCTAGCTGTACGTGAGGGAGTTGCTGGAATTTGTTCTCATATTCCAAGAGAGAGTTTGTTTCTACAGATATGCCATGTTGTTGTTATGAACCAGTTTGTTTATGTGAAGGGGAGAGCCAGCTGTACTTGAGGGAGTTGCTGGAATTTGTTCTCAAATTCCATGAGAGAGTTTGTTTCTACAGATATGCCATGTTGTTGTTATAAACCAGTTTATTTATGTGAAGGAGAGAGCCAGCTGTACGTGATGGAGTTGCTGGAATTTCTTCTCATATTCCAAGAGAGAGTTTGTTTCTACAGATATGCCATGTTGTTATGAACAAGTTTGTTTATGTGAAGGAGATAGCCAGCTGTACGTGAGGGAGTTGCTGGAATTTCTTCTATTATTCCAAGACAGAGTTTGTTTCTACAGATATGCCATATTGTTATGAACCAGTTTGTTAATGTGAAGGAGATAGCCAGCTGTACGTGAGGGAGTTGCCGGAATTTCGTCTCATATTCCAAGGGAGAGTTATTTTCTACAGATATGCCATGTTGTCATTATGAACCAGTTTGTTTATGTGAAGGAGAGAGCCAGCTGTACGTGACGGCGTTGATGGAATTTGTTCACATATTCCAAGAGAGAGTTTGTTTCTACAGATATGCCATGTTGTTGTTATGAACCAGTTTGTTTATGTGAAGGAGAGAGCCAGCTCTACGTGAGGGAATTGCTGGAATTTCTTCTCATATTCGAAGAAAGAGTTTGTTTCTACAGATATGCCATGTTGTTGTTATGAACCAGTTTGTTTATGTGAAGAAGATAGCCAGCTCTATGTGAGGGAGTTGCTGGAATTTCTTCTCATATTCCAAAACAGAGTTTGTTTCTACAGATATGCCATGTTGTCATTATGAACCAGTTAGTTTATGTGAAGGAGAGAGCCAGCTATACTTGAGGGAGTTGCTGGAATTTGTTCTCATATTCCAAGAGAAAGTTCGTTTCTACAGATCTGCCATGTTGTTGTTATGAACCAGTTTGTTTATGTGAAGGAGAGAGCCAGCTCTACGTAAGGGAGTTGCTGGAATGTCTTCTCATATTCCAAGACAGAGTTTGTTTCCACAGATATGCCATGTTGTTGTTATGAACCAGTTAGTTTATGTCAAGGAGAGAGCCAGCTGTACTTGAGGGAGTTGCTGGAATTTGTTCTCATATTCCAAGACAGAGTTTGTTTCTGCAGATATGCCATGTTGTTGTTATGAACCAGTTTGTTTATGTGAAGGAGAGAGCCAGCTCTACGTGAGGCAGTTGCTGGAATTTCTTCTCATATTCCAAGAGAGAGTTTATTTCTACAGATATGCCATGTTGTTGTTATGAACCAGTTAGTTTATGTCAAGGAGATAGCTAGCTGTACGTGAGGGAGTTGCTGGAATTTGTTCTCATATTCCAAGAGAGAGTTTGTTTCTACAGATATGCCATGTTGTTGTTATGAACCAGTTTGTTTATGTGAAGGGGAGAGCCAGCTGTACTTGAGGGAGTTGCTGGAATTTGTTCTCAAATTCCATGAGAGAGTTTGTTTCTACAGATATGCCATGTTGTTGTTATAAACCAGTTTATTTATGTGAAGGAGAGAGCCAGCTGTACGTGATGGAGTTGCTGGAATTTCTTCTCATATTCCAAGAGAGAGTTTGTTTCTACAGATATGCCATGTTGTTATGAACAAGTTTGTTTATGTGAAGGAGATAGCCAGCTGTACGTGAGGGAGTTGCTGGAATTTCTTCTATTATTCCAAGACAGAGTTTGTTTCTACAGATATGCCATATTGTTATGAACCAGTTTGTTAATGTGAAGGAGATAGCCAGCTGTACGTGAGGGAGTTGCCGGAATTTCGTCTCATATTCCAAGGGAGAGTTATTTTCTACAGATATGCCATGTTGTCATTATGAACCAGTTTGTTTATGTGAAGGAGAGAGCCAGCTGTACGTGACGGCGTTGATGGAATTTGTTCACATATTCCAAGAGAGAGTTTGTTTCTACAGATATGCCATGTTGTTGTTATGAACCAGTTTGTTTATGTGAAGGAGAGAGCCAGCTCTACGTGAGGGAATTGCTGGAATTTCTTCTCATATTCGAAGAAAGAGTTTGTTTCTACAGATATGCCATGTTGTTGTTATGAACCAGTTTGTTTATGTGAAGAAGATAGCCAGCTCTATGTGAGGGAGTTGCTGGAATTTCTTCTCATATTCCAAAACAGAGTTTGTTTCTACAGATATGCCATGTTGTCATTATGAACCAGTTAGTTTATGTGAAGGAGAGAGCCAGCTATACTTGAGGGAGTTGCTGGAATTTGTTCTCATATTCCAAGAGAAAGTTCGTTTCTACAGATCTGCCATGTTGTTGTTATGAACCAGTTTGTTTATGTGAAGGAGAGAGCCAGCTCTACGTAAGGGAGTTGCTGGAATGTCTTCTCATATTCCAAGACAGAGTTTGTTTCCACAGATATGCCATGTTGTTGTTATGAACCAGTTAGTTTATGTCAAGGAGAGAGCCAGCTGTACTTGAGGGAGTTGCTGGAATTTGTTCTCATATTCCAAGACAGAGTTTGTTTCTGCAGATATGCCATGTTGTTGTTATGAACCAGTTAGTTTATGTGAAAGAGAGAGCCAGCTCTACGTAAGGGAGTTGCTGGAATTTCTTCTCATATTCCAAGAGAGAGTTTGTTTCTACAGATATGCCATGTTGTTGTTATGAACCAGTTGGTTTATGTCCAGGAGATAGCTAGCTGTACGTGAGGGAGTTGCTGGAATTTGTTCTCATATTCCAAGAGAGAGTTTGTTTCTACAGATATGCCATGTTGTTGTTATGAACCAGTTTGTTTATGTGAAGGAGAGAGCCAGCTGTACTTGAGGGAGTTGCTGGAATTTCTTCTCATATTCCAAGAGAGAGTTTGTTTCTACAGATATGCCATGTTGTTGTTATGAACCAGTTTATGTGAAGGAGAGAGCCAGCTATACTTGAGGGAGTTGCTGGAATTTATTCTCATATTCCAAGAGAGAGTTTGTTTCTACAGATATGCCATGTTGTTGTTATGAACCAGTTTGTTTATTTGAAGGAAAGAGTCAGCTGTACTTGAGGGAGTTGCTGGAATTTGGTCTCATATTCCAAAAGAAACTTTGTTTCTACAGATATGCCATGTTGTTGTTATGAACCAGTTTGTTTATGTGAAGGAGAGAGCCAGCTCTACGTGAGGCAGTTGCTGGAATTTCTTCTCATATTCCAAGAGAGAGTTTGTTTCTACAGATATGCCATGTTGTTGTTATGAACCAGTTGGTTTATGTCAAGGAGATAGCTAGCTGTACGTGAGGGAGTTGCTGGAATTTGTTCTCATATTCCAAGAGAGAGTTTGTTTCTACAGATATGCCATGTTGTTGTTATGTGAGACGGTAATTTGTATCACAAATTACTTTAATGTAAATAATTATTTTTATATGAATATGTATTTTTATGTAACATTGATTTCAGGGGTTTAATAATTGTAATTGTTATTGGTAAATAATAATTTTCGGCTCTACTGAAACTGTTAACAATAACACAATACTTTAGCAAGGGAGTGAGTTGTTTATCGTTACCGGGAACCAGGAAGTTACGTCATGTTTCGCGCCTTTTCAGTAAAAAAAGCTTCCAGAACATTCTATAGAAGTAATATGTATTAGTGGTTTTCATTGGATAGTAAAATAGACGCTAATGTTGGCGCGTTTTATTAGCCAATGGTAATTCATTTATAATCTTTAGGTGTAGCTTGAGGTAAGCCTATAAATAGTGTAGATTCAAAGCGAGCGTCCTCCAGTTCGGCAAGATTCTCGACACAGTACACATCGTCCTCCAGTTCGGCAAGATTCACGAGGCATTACACATCATCTCCCGCAGGCCGCTCAGTTCATCAAAGTACAATACGTGACTACATGTTGCCAATCGGTCCTTCAGTTCAAGTTACGCGCAGTGAAAATCATTAAAGATCTAAAATATTACAAAGTCACTAATATACAAAAATTGAAGTACGTGAGTTAAAAGTGAGAAGTTATTATAAACAGTTTCAGTATGGCGATTATCTAGACAAATCTGTGAAAGTGTTAGTGCACGTGTTCGACAATAAAACAGTATAAAAAAACATTTCTTCACTAGTAATTTTTGGATAAAAGATTCCTTTTCCGCTTCACACCCTGCAAGAATTAAATGCCTACCTAAATAGCTGGCCGGAAGACAATATACATAACCTTAAAACTAATTCATATAGATTGCTACGCCAGATGGAGTTAGCAGGCGACCGACGAATGACGTCACACAAGATGGTTCCACGCGTGAGGTAAGCAACATTACGTGAGAAACATTATCCACCACGTGGGGACACAAATACACACTAATTCTACTTCAAATTGGCGCATCAACGTGGAGCGACAACTAGGAAAGGAAGGCTAGACGACTAGGAAAGGAACAAGAATAACCAGAGAGGCGAAAGCAGCAGTGAAACGACCTATAGACGTAGATTCCGGGACAGAAGGGTAATTCAGCTACAAGAAAACATCGAAACGACGTAGATTCATCACGATACAACGCAGAAGCGACATACAAACATAGGAGAATGGGGCAGAACGCTGGACATCAAAACTGCAGCATCAGACAGCATCAAAAAGGTAATTAAATGAGACTGAGAAGTGGTAGGATAATAAAAACAATGGCTACCAATAATACGGAGGAAATAATTATGGAGGGAGATAGTGTAATAGTTAGCTGTGATCCAATACAAAGTACAGGGAATAGCCCAGATTTTTTGGGATTTGAAGATGAAAATGTTAGTGTAGAAAGTGAGAATAGAATAGCAGGAAATGTTAATCTTGATACTAATATGATGATTATGGAAATGCTGAGAAATATAAGGGAAGATAATAAGAAATTAGAAAAGAAAATAGATCAAAACAGGGAAGATATGCAAAAGAATAATAGGGAATTAAGAGAAGATATTGATAGGAGTTTAGAACAAAAACTAGATCAGAATAAGAGAGAATTAAGAGAAGATATTGGTAAAAGCTTTGAACAAAACAGGAAATCAATTGAAAATATTGGTAGGAGTAATGGGGTATTAGAGCAAAAAGTAGATCAAAGCAGTGAAGAAATGGAAAAGAAAGTTATGAAGCAAGATAGTAGTATGCCAGAAATGAGAGATGAAAATCAGGAAGTAATAGCAAGTGAGACAGGAGAAATTTCAAAGAAAATGCTAGACATGAGCAGGGAAATATGTAACAAAGAAAGTGAGGTTAATACTAAAAGTGAGGTTAATGTAGAATGCACAGAGTTAGGAAGTCAAATGAGTAGTATTACAAGTGAGCGAAGAGAGATAAAAGAGGTTATGAATGTAGATGTGAATAAGGCGCAAGTTAATTTCAGTGGGGAAATATCAGAAATACAGAATGAGACAGTAATGCAAAGAAATAAATTGTATCAAGATATTCAAATTGAAAACTCCAGTCCAGTACAGTTTAGTACAGATTTGTCAGAGTATTCTCAAATTAAAATGATAGCAGATGAATTGAAAATGACAGTTGTTAAAAGATGTGTAATTCAAGAAACTGTAGATTGTTTGCAAATGTTATCAGGTAACGAAATGCCATATGAATACAAGAGGTTATTCATGAACAATAATTTGAAGGTTAGGTTATGGCTACGAGTAATATTTAGCCACACACAATTTGATCCAGGAGGGTAAATAGCAATGTGATGTAAAGTAAATGCTGGATAGTTAAAGACGACTTGCATAGAAATGTATTGGAACGTAAGAGGGTTAATTATTTATGTGTCATTTGAAAAGAGAAATAAATTATATAAAAAAAAAAAAAAAAAAAAAAAAAGAGAAATGTTTAAAAAAAAAAAAATATACAATATAAATAAATAAATTAAATTTTTAGTAACTGTAACAAAATATTTGAAGATTAAGAATGCAAAGATTGAAACTTAAGATGAGATTAAAGTAAAGATACGTAAATGCAATTCCAAGAGTATTGTTTAAAATAAAATTCAAAATAACAAAAATGGTAAAAATAATTTAAAACAAATACTTGTGTAGTAAACAGAAAATGTAAAGCATTATCTAGATTTAAGAGATGTAAATATATGTAAAGGGTGAATATTTTGGTAAATATGTATGGTAATTACAAAAAAATTCTTGAATTGATAAATTTTTGGTAACAATATAAGAAAGTAAACCATTTTTTGTAACACTAGTTAAATAATTTAGGGTAAAGTATTTGCTATAAAAAAAAAAAAATTTTATTGTAACGACAGATTAATATTAAAACAAATTAAACCAAAGCCAGTAAGTAGTGGCGAGATAAAACATATGTCGTGTGTTAAACGCGTGTGAAGTGTTAAGTGAAAGTGAATAGCGTGTGTTACAAGATTTAGGAGACTAAAAACAAAATTATAAAATTTCCAAACAGGTTATAAATATTTATAATTATGTTTCTAGTGGGGCATATGAGACGGTAATTTGTATCACAAATTACTTTAATGTAAATAATTATTTTTATATGAATATGTATTTTTATGTAACATTGATTTCAGGGGTTTAATAATTGTAATTGTTATTGGTAAATAATAATTTTCGGCTCTACTGAAACTGTTAACAATAACACAATACTTTAGCAAGGGAGTGAGTGGTTTATCGTTACCGGGAACCAGGAAGTTACGTCATGTTTCGCGCCTTTTCAGTAAAAAAAGCTTCCAGAACATTCTATAAAAGTAATATGTATTAGTGGTTTTCATTGGATAGTAAAATAGACGCTAATGTTGGCGCGTTTTATTAGCCAATGGTAATTCATTTATAATCTTTAGGTGTAGCTTGAGGTAAGCCTATAAATAGTGTAGATTCAAAGCGAGCGTCCTCCAGTTCGGCAAGATTCTCGACACAGTACACATCGTCCTCCAGTTCGGCAAGATTCACGAGGCATTACACATCATCTCCCGCAGGCCGCTCAGTTCATCAAAGTACAATACGTGACTACATGTTGCCAATCGGTCCTTCAGTTCAAGTTACGCGCAGTGAAAATCATTAAAGATCTAAAATATTACAAAGTCACTCATATACAAAAATTGAAGTACGTGAGTTAAAAGTGAGAAGTTATTATAAACAGTTTCAGTATGGCGATTATCTAGACAAATCTGTGAAAGTGTTAGTGCACGTGTTCGACAATAAAACAGTATAAAAAAACATTTCTTCACTAGTAATTTTTGGATAAAAGATTCCTTTTCCGCTTCACACCCTGCAAGAATTAAATGCCTACCTAAATAGCTGGCCGGAAGACAATATACATAACCTTAAAACTAATTCATATAGATTGCTACGCCAGATGGAGTTAGCAGGCGACCGACGAATGACGTCACACAAGATGGTTCCACGCGTGAGGTAAGCAACATTACGTGAGAAACATTATCCACCACGTGGGGACACAAATACACACTAATACTACTTCAAATTGGCTCCCATACGTGGGGCAGTTAAAGTGAAGTAAACACAAAATTTGCAATGTTCTCTCGCATATGAACCAGTTTGTTTATGTGAAGGGGAGAGCCAGCTGTACTTGAGGGAGTTGCTGGAATTTGTTCTCAAATTCCATGAGAGAGTTTGTTTCTACAGATATGCCATGTTGGTGTTATAAACCAGTTTATTTATGTGAAGGAGAGAGCCAGCTGTACGTGATGGAGTTGCTGGAATTTCTTCTCATATTCCAAGAGAGAGTTTGTTTCTACAGATATGCCATGTTGTTATGAACAAGTTTGTTTATGTGAAGGAGATAGCCAGCTGTACGTGAGGGAGTTGCTGGAATATCTTCTGATATTCCAAGACAGAGTTTGTTTCTACAGATATGCCATATTGTTATGAACCAGTTTGTTAATGTGAAGGAGATAGCCAGCTGTACGTGAGGGAGTTGCTGGAATTTCTTCTGATATTCCAAGACAGAGTTTGTTTCTACAGATATGCCATATTGTTATGAACCAGTTTGTTAATGTGAAGGAGAGAGCCAGCTGTACGTGACGGCGTTGATGGAATTTGTTCACATATTCCAAGAGAGAGTTTGTTTCTACAGATATGCCATGTTGTTGTTATGAACCAGTTTGTTTATGTGAAGGAAAGAGCCAGCTCTACGTGAGGGAATTGCTGGAATTTTTTCTCATATTCGAAGAAAGAGTTTGTTTCTACAGATATGCCATGTTGTTGTTATGAACCAGTTTGTTTATGTGAAGAAGATAGCCAGCTCTATGTGAGGGAGTTGCTGGAATTTCTTCTCATATTCCAAACCAGAGTTTGTTTCTACAGATATGCCATGTTGTCATTATGACCCAGTTAGTTTATGTGAAGGAGTGAGCCAGCTATACTTGAGGGAGTTGCTGGAATTTGTTCTCATATTCCAAGAGAAAGTTCTTTTCTACAGATATGCCATGTTGTTGTTATGAACCAGTTAGTTTATGTCAAGGAGAGAGCCAGCTGTACTTGAGGGAGTTGCTGGAACTTGTTCTCATATTCCAAGACAGAGTTTGTTTCTGCAGATATGCCATGTTGTTGTTATGAACCAGTTTGTTTATGTGAAGGAGAGAGCCAGCTGTACATGAGGGAGTTGCTGGAATTTCTTCTCATATTCCAAGAGAGAGTTTGTTTCTACAGATATGCCATGTTGTTGTTATGAACCAGTTTGTTTATGTGAAGGAGATAGCCAGCTCTACGTGAGGGAGTTGCTGGAATTTCTTCTCATATTCCAAGAGAGACTTTGTTTCTACAGATATGCCATGTTGTTGTTATGAACCAGTTTATTTATGTGAAGGAGAGAGCCAGCTGTTCGTGAGGGAGCTGTTGGAATTTCTTCTCATATTCCAAGAGAGAGTTTGTTTCTACAGATATGCCACGTTGTTATGAACTAGTTTGTTTATGTGAAGGAGATAGCCAGCTGTACGTGAGGAGAGTTACTGGAATTTCTTCTCATATTCCAAGGTAGGGTTTGTTTCTACAGATATGCCATGTTGTCATTATGAACCAGGTTGTATATGTGAAGGAGAGAGCCAGCTGTACGTGAGGGAGTTGCTGGAATTTGTTCTCATATTCCAAGAGAGAGTTTGTTTCTACAGATATGCCATGTTGCTGTTATGAACCAGTTTGTTTGTGTGAAGGAGAGAGCCAGCTCTACGTGAAGGAGTTACTGGAATTTCTTCTCATATTCCAAGAGAGAGTTTGTTTCTACAGATATGCCATGTTGTTGTTTTGAACCAGTTAGTTTATGTCAAAGAGATAGCTAGCTGTACGTGAGGGAGCTCCTGGAATTTGTTCTCATATTCCAAGACAGAGTTTGTTTCTACAGATATGCCATGTTGTTGTTATGAACCAGTTTGTTTTTGTGAAGGGGAGAGCCAGCTGTACTTGAGGTAGTTGCTGGAATTTATTCTCATATTCCAAGAGAGAGTTTGTTTCTACAGATATGCCATGTTGTTGTAATGAACCAGTTAGTTTATGTGAAACAGAGAGCCAGCTCTACGTAAGGGAGTTGCTGGAATTTCTTCTCATATTCCAAGAGAGAGTTTGTTTCTACAGATATGCCATGTTGTTGTTATGAACCAGTTAGTTTATGTGAAGGAGATAGCCAGCTGTACGTGAGGAAGTTCCTGGAATTTGTTCTCATATTCCAAGACAGAGTTTGTTTCTACAGATATGCCATGTTGTTGTTATGAACCAGTTTGTTTATGTGAAGGAGAGAGCCAGCTGTACTTGAGGGAGTTGCTGGAATTTCTTCTCATATTCCAAGAGCGAGTTTATTTCTACAGATATGCCATGTTGTTGTTATGAACCAGTTTATTTATGTGAAGGACAGAGCCAGCTGTACGTGAGGGAGGTGCTGGAATTTCTTCTCATATTCCAAGAGCGAGTTTATTTCTACAGATATGCCATGTTGTTGTTATGAACCAGTTAGTTTATGTGAAGGAGATAGCCAGCTGTACGTGAGGAAGTTCCTGGAATTTGTTCTCATATTCCAAGACAGAGTTTGTTTCTACAGATATGCCATGTTGTTGTTATGAACCAGTTTGTTTATGTGAAGGAGAGAGCCAGCTGTACTTGAGGGAGTTGCTGGAATTTGTTCTCATATTCCAAGAGAGAGTTTGTTTCTACAGATATGCCATGTTGTTGTTATGAACCAGTTTGTTTATGTGAAGGGGAGAGCCAGCTGTACTTGAGGGAGTTGCTGGAATTTGTTCTCAAATTCCATGAGAGAGTTTGTTTCTACAGATATGCCATGTTGTTGTTATAAACCAGTTTATTTATGTGAAGGAGAGAGCCAGCTGTACGTGATGGAGTTGCTGGAATTTCTTCTCATATTCCAAGAGAGAGTTTGTTTCTACAGATATGCCATGTTGTTATGAACAAGTTTGTTTATGTGAAGGAGATAGCCAGCTGTACGTGAGGGAGTTGCTGGAATTTCTTCTGATATTCCAAGACAGAGTTTGTTTCTACAGATATGCCATATTGTTATGAACCAGTTTGTTAATGTGAAGGAGATAGCCAGCTGTACGTGAGGGAGTTGCTGGAATTTCGTCTCATATTTCAAGGGAGAGTTATTTTCTACAGATATGCCATGTAGTCATTATGAACCAGTTTGTTTATGTGAAGGAGAGAGCCAGCTGTACGTGGCGGCGCTGATGGAATTTGTTCACATATTCCAAGAGAGAGTTTGTTTCTACAGATATGCCATGTTGTTGTTATGAACCAGTTTGTTTATGTGAAGGAGAGGGCCAGCTCTACGTGAGGGAATTGCTGGAATTTCTTCTCATATTCGAAGAAAGAGTTTGTTTCTACAGATATGCCATGTTGTTGTTATGAACCAGTTTGTTTATGTGAAGAAGATAGCCAGCTCTATGTGAGGGAGTTGCTGGAATTTCTTCTCATATTCCAAACCAGAGTTTGTTTCTACAGATATGCCATGTTGTCATTATGAACCAGTTAGTTTATGTGAAGGAGAGAGCCAGCTATACTTGAGGGAGTTGCTGGAATTTGTTCTTATATTCCAAGAGAAAGTTCGTTTCTACAGATCTGCCATGTTGTTGTTATGAACCAGTTTGTTTATGTGAAGGAGAGAGCCAGCTCTACTTAAGGGAGTTGCTGGAATGTCTTCTCATATTCCAAGACAGAGTTTGTTTCTACAGATATGCCATGTTTTGTTATGAACCAGTTAGTTTATGTGAAGGAGAGCGCCAGCTGTACTTGAGGGAGTTGCTGGAATTTGTTCTCATATTCCAAGACAGAGTTTGTTTCTGCAGATATGCCATGTTGTTGTTATGAACCAGTTAGTTTATGTGAAAGAGAGAGCCAGCTCTACGTAAGGGAGTTGCTGGAATTTCTTCTCATATTCCAAGAGAGAGTTTGTTTCTAGAGATATGCCATGTTGTTGTTATGAACCAGTTGGTTTATGTCAAGGAGATAGCTAGCTGTACGTGAGGGAGTTGCTGGAATTTGTTCTCATATTCCAAGAGAGAGTTTGTTTCTACAGATATGCCATGTTGTTGTTATGAACCAGTTGGTTTATGTCAAGGAGATAGCTAGCTGTACGTGAGGGAGTTGCTGGAATTTGTTCTCATATTCCAAGAGAGAGTTTGTTTCTACAGATATGCCATGTTGTTGTTATGAACCAGTTTGTTTATGTGAAGGGGAGAGCCAGCTGTACTTGAGGGAGTTGCTGGAATTTGTTCTCAAATTCCATGAGAGAGTTTGTTTCTACAGATATGCCATGTTGTTGTTATAAACCAGTTTATTTATGTGAAGGAGAGAGCCAGCTGTACGTGATGGAGTTGCTGGAATTTCTTCTCATATTCCAAGAGAGAGTTTGTTTCTACAGACATGCCATGTTGTTATGAACAAGTTTGTTTATGTGAAGGAGATAGCCAGCTGTACGTGAGGGAGTTGCTGGAATTTCTTCTGATATTCCAAGACAGAGTTTGTTTCTACAGATATGCCATATTGTTATGAACCAGTTTGTTAATGTGAAGGAGATAGCCAGCTGTACGTGAGGGAGTTGCTGGAATTTCGTCTCATATTTCAAGGGAGAGTTATTTTCTACAGATATGCCATGTAGTCATTATGAACCAGTTTGTTTATGTGAAGGAGAGAGCCAGCTGTACGTGGCGGCGTTGATGGAATTTGTTCACATATTCCAAGAGAGAGTTTGTTTCTACAGATATGCCATGTTGTTGTTATGAACCAGTTTGTTTATGTGAAGGAGAGGGCCAGCTCTACGTGAGGGAATTGCTGGAATTTCTTCTCATATTCGAAGAAAGAGTTTGTTTCTACAGATATGCCATGTTGTTGTTATGAACCAGTTTGTTTATGTGAAGAAGATAGCCAGCTCTATGTGAGGGAGTTGCTGGAATTTCTTCTCATATTCCAAACCAGAGTTTGTTTCTACAGATATGCCATGTTGTCATTATGAACCAGTTAGTTTATGTGAAGGAGAGAGCCAGCTATACTTGAGGGAGTTGCTGGAATTTGTTCTTATATTCCAAGAGAAAGTTCGTTTCTACAGATCTGCCATGTTGTTGTTATGAACCAGTTTGTTTATGTGAAGGAGAGAGCCAGCTCTACTTAAGGGAGTTGCTGGAATGTCTTCTCATATTCCAAGACAGAGTTTGTTTCTACAGATATGCCATGTTGTTGTTATGAACCAGTTAGTTTATGTGAAGGAGAGCGCCAGCTGTACTTGAGGGAGTTGCTGGAATTTGTTCTCATATTCCAAGACAGAGTTTGTTTCTGCAGATATGCCATGTTGTTGTTATGAACCAGTTAGTTTATGTGAAAGAGAGAGCCAGCTCTACGTAAGGGAGTTGCTGGAATTTCTTCTCATATTCCAAGAGAGAGTTTGTTTCTAGAGATATGCCATGTTGTTGTTATGAACCAGTTAGTTTATGTCAAGGAGATAGCTAGCTGTACATGAGGGAGTTGCTGGAATTTGTTCTCATATTCCAAGACAGAGTTTGTTTCTACAGATATGCCATGTTGTTGTTATGAACCAGTTTGTTTATGTGAAGGAGAGAGCCAGCTCTACGTGAGGGAGTTGCTGGAATTTCTTCTCATATTCCAAGAGAGAGTTTGTTTCTACAGATATGCCATGTTGTTGTTATGAACCAGTTTATGTGAAGGAGAGAGCCAGCTATACATGAGGGAGTTGCTGGAATTTATTCTCATATTCCAAGAGAGAGTTTGTTTCTACAGATATGCCATGTTGTTGTTATGAACCAGTTTGTTTATTTAAAGGAAAGAGTCAGCTGTACTTGAGGGAGTTGCTGGAATTTGGTCTCATATTCCAAAAGAAACTTTGTTTCTACAGATATGCCATGTTGTTGTTATGAACCAGTTTGTTTATGTGAAGGAGAGAGCCAGCTCTACGTAAGGGAGTTGCTGGAATGTCTTCTCATATTCCAAGACAGAGTTTGTTTCCACAGATATGCCATGTTGTTGTTATGAACCAGTTAGTTTATGTCAAGGAGAGAGCCAGCTGTACTTGAGGGAGTTGCTGGAATTTGTTCTCATATTCCAAGACAGAGTTTGTTTCTGCAGATATGCCATGTTGTTGTTATGAACCAGTTAGTTTATGTGAAAGAGAGAGCCAGCTCTACGTAAGGGAGTTGCTGGAATTTCTTCTCATATTCCAAGAGAGAGTTTGTTTCTACAGATATGCCATGTTGTTGTTATGAACCAGTTAGTTTATGTCCAGGAGATAGCTAGGTGTACGTGAGGGAGTTGCTGGAATTTGTTCTCATATTCCAAGACAGAGTTTGTTTCTACAGATATGCCATGTTGTTGTTATGAACCAGTTTGTTTATGTGAAGGAGAGAGCCAGCTGTACTTGAGGGAGTTGCTGGAATTTCTTCTCATATTCCAAGAGAGAGTTTGTTTCTACAGATATGCCATGTTGTTATGAATCAGTTTATTTATGTGAAGGAGAGAGCCAGCTCTACGTGAGGGAGTTGCTGGAATTTCTTCTCATATTCCAAGAGAGAGTTTGTTTCTACAGATATGCCATGTTGTTGTTATGAACCAGTTTGTTTATGCGAAGGAGAGAGCCAGCTCTACGTGAGGGAGTTGCTGGAATTCCTTCTCATATTCCAAGAGAGAGTTTGTTTCTACAGATATGCCATGTTGTTGTTATGAACCAGTTTATGTGAAGGAGAGAGCCAGCTATACTTGAGGGAGTTGCTGGAATTTATTCTCATATTCCAAGAGAGAGTTTTTTTCTACAGATATGCCATGTTGGTGTTATGAACCAGTTTGTTTAATTGAAGGAAAGAGTCAGCTGTACTTGAGCAAGTTGCTGGAATTTGGTCTCATATTCCAAAAGAAACTTTGTTTCTACAGATATGCCATGTTGTTGTTATGAACCAGTTTGTTTATGTGAAGGAGAGAGCCAGCTCTACGTGAGGCAGTTGCTGGAATTTCTTCTCATATTCCAAGAGAGAGTTTGTTTCTACAGATATGCCATGTTGTTGTTATGAACCAGTTGGTTTATGTCAAGGAGATAGCTAGCTGTACGTGAGGGAGTTGCTGGAATTTGTTCTCATATTCCAAGAGAGAGTTTGTTTCTACAGATAAACCATGTTGTTGTTATGAACCAGTTTGTTTATGTGAAGGGTAGAGCCAGCTGTACTTGAGGGAGTTGCTGGAATTTGTTCTCAAATTCCATGAGAGAGTTTGTTTCTACAGATATGCCATGTTGGTGTTATAAACCAGTTTATTTATGTGAAGGAGAGAGCCAGCTGTATGTGATGGAGTTGCTGGAATTTCTTCTCATATTCCAAGAGAGAGTTTGTTTCTACAGATATGCCATGTTGTTATGAACAAGTTTGTTTATGTGAAGGAGATAGCCAGCTGTACGTGAGGGAGTTGCTGGAATTTCTTCTGATATTCCAAGACAGAGTTTGTTTCTACAGATATGCCATATTGTTATGAACCAGTTTGTTAATGTGAAGGAGATAGCCAGCTGTACGTGAGGGAGTTGCTGGAATTTCTTCTGATATTCCAAGACAGAGTTTGTTTCTACAGATATGCCATATTGTTATGAACCAGTTTGTTAATGTGAAGGAGAGAGCCAGCTGTACGTGACGGCGTTGATGGAATTTGTTCACATATTCCAAGAGAGAGTTTGTTTCTACAGATATGCCATGTTGTTGTTATGAACCAGTTTGTTTATGTGAAGGAAAGAGCCAGCTCTACGTGAGGGAATTGCTGGAATTTCTTCTCATATTCGAAGAAAGAGTTTGTTTCTACAGATATGCCATGTTGTTGTTATGAACCAGTTTGTTTATGTGAAGGAGAGAGCCAGCTCTACGTAAGGGAGTTGCTGGAATGTCTTCTCATATTCCAAGACAGAGTTTGTTTCTACAGATATGCCATGTTGTTGTTATGAACCAGTTAGTTTATGTCAAGGAGAGAGCCAGCTGTTCGTGAGGGAGCTGTTAGAATTTCTTCTCATATTCCAAGAGAGAGTTTGTTTCTACAGATATGCCACGTTGTTATGAACTAGTTTGTTAATGTGAAGGAGATAGCCAGCTGTACGTGAGGGAGTTACTGGAATTTCTTCTCATATTCCAAGGTAGGGTTTGTTTCTACAGATATGCCATGTTGTCATTATGAACCAGTTAGTATATGTGAAGGAGAGAGCCAGCTGTACGTGAGGGAGTTGCTGGAATTTGTTCTCATATTCCAAGAGAGAGTTTGTTTCTACAGATATGCCATGTTGTTGTTATGAACCAGTTTGTTTGTGTGAAGGAGAGAGCCAGCTCTACGTGAAGGAGTTACTGGAATTTCTTCTCATATTCCAAGAGAGAGTTTGTTTCTACAGATATGCCATGTTGTTGTTTTGAACCAGTTAGTTTATGTCAAAGAGATAGCTAGCTGTACGTGAGGGAGCTCCTGGAATTTGTTCTCATATTCCAAGACAGAGTTTGTTTCTACAGATATGCCATGTTGTTGTTATGAACCAGTTTGTTTTTGTGAAGGGGAGAGCCAGCTGTACTTGAGGTAGTTGCTGGAATTTGTTTTCATATTCCAAGAGAGAGTTTGTTTCTACAGATATGCCATGTTGTTGTTATGAACCAGTTTATTTTTGTGAAGGAGAGAGCCAGCTGTACGTGATGGAGTTGCTGGAATTTGTTCACATATTCCAAGAGAGAGTTTGTTTCTACAGATATGCCATGTTGTTGTTATGAACCAGTTAGTTTATGTGAAAGAGAGAGCCAGCTCTACGTAAGGGAGTTGCTGGAATTTCTTCTCATATTCCAAGAGAGAGTTTGTTTCTACAGATATGCCATGTTGTTGTTATGAACCAGTTAGTTTATGTGAAGGAGATAGCCAGCTGTACGTGAGGAAGTTCCTGGAATTTGTTCTCATATTCCAAGACAGAGTTTGTTTCTACAGATATGCCATGTTGTTGTTATGAACCAGTTTGTTTATGTGAAGGAGAGAGCCAGCTGTACTTGAGGGAGTTGCTGGAATTTCTTCTCATATTCCAAGAGCGAGTTTATTTCTACAGATATGCCATGTTGTTGTTATGAACCAGTTTATTTATGTGAAGGACAGAGCCAGCTGTACGTGAGGGAGTTGCTGGAATTTCTTCTCATATTCCAAGAGCGAGTTTATTTCTACAGATATGCCATGTTGTTGTTATGAACCAGTTTATTTATGTGAAGGACAGAGCCAGCTGTACCTGAGGAAGTTGCTTGAATTTCTTCTCATATTCCAAGAGAGAGTTTTTTTCTACAGATATGCCATGTTGTTGTTATGAACCAGTTAGTTTATGTGAAGGAGATAGCCAGCTGTACGTGAGGAAGTTCCTGGAATTTGTTCTCATATTCCAAGACAGAGTTTGTTTCTACAGATATGCCATGTTGTTGTTATGAACCAGTTTGTTTATGTGAAGGAGAGAGCCAGCTGTACTTGAGGGAGTTGCTGGAATTTGTTCTCATATTCCAAGACAGAGTTTGTTTCTAAAGATATGCCATGTTGTCATTATGAAACAGTTTGTTTATGTGAAGGAGAGAGCCAGCTGTACGTGAGGGAGTTGCTGGCATTTGTTCTCATCTTCCAAGAGAGAGTTTGTTTCTACAGATATGCCATGTTGTTGTTATGAACCATTAGTTTATGTCAAGGAGATAGCTAGCTGTACGTGAAGGAGATGCTGGAATTTCTTCTCATATTCCAAGAGAGAGTTTGTTTCTACAGATACGCCATGTTGTTGTTATGAACCAGTTTGTTTATGTGAAGGAGAGAGCCAGCTCTACTTAAGGGAGTTGCTGGAATTTCTTCTCATATTCCAAGAGAGAGTTTGTTTCTAGAGATATGCCATGTTGTTGTTATGAACCAGTTAGTTTATGTCAAGGAGATAGCTAGCTGTACATGAGGGAGTTGCTGGAATTTGTTCTCATATTCCAAGACAGAGTTTGTTTCTACAGATATGCCATGTTGTTGTTATGAACCAGTTTGTTTATGTGAAGGAGAGAGCCAGCTGTACTTGAGGGAGTTGCTGGAATTTCTTCTCATATTCAAAGAGAGAGTTTGTTTCTACAGATATGCCATGTTGTTATGAATCAGTTTATTTATGTGAAGGAGAGAGCCAGCTCTACGTGAGGGAGTTGCTGGAATTTCTTCTCATATTCCAGGACAGAGTTTGTTTCTACAGATATGCCATGTTGTTATGAACCAGTTTATTTATGTGAAGGAGCGATCCAGCTGTACGTGATGGAGTTGCTGGAATTTCTTCTCATATTCCAAGAGAGAGTTTGTTTCTACAGATATGCCATGTTGTTATGAACCAGTTTGTTTATGCGAAGGAGAGAGCCAGCTCTACGTGAGGGAGTTGCTGGAATTTCTTCTCATATTCCAAGACAAAGTTTGTTTCTACAGATATGCCATGTTGTTGTTATGAACCAGTTTGTTTATGTGAAGGAGAGAGCCAGCTATACTTGAGGGAGTTGCTGGAATTTATTCTCATATTCCAAGAGAGAGTTTGTTTCTACAGATATGCCATGTTGTTGTTATGAACCAGTTTGTTTATGTGAAGGAGAGAGCCAGCTATACTTGAGGGAGTTGCTGGAATTTGTTCTCATATTCCAAGACAGAGTTTGTTTCTACAGATATGCCATGTTGTTGTTATGAACCAGTTTGTTTATGTGAAGGAGAGAGCCAGCTGTACTTGAGGAAGTTGCTGGAATTTGGTCTCATATTCCAAAAGAAACTTTGTTTCTACAGATATGCCATGTTGTTGTTATGAACCAGTTAGTTTATGTCAAGGAGATAGCTAGGTGTACGTGAGGGAGTTGCTGGAATTTCTTCTCATATTCCAAGAGAGAGTTTGTTTCTACAGATATGCCATGTTGTTATGAATCAGTTTATTTATGTGAAGGAGAGAGCCAGCTCTACGTGAGGGAGTTGCTGGAATTTCTTCTCATATTCCAGGACAGAGTTTGTTTCTACAGATATGCCATGTTGTTATGAACCAGTTTATTTATGTGAAGGAGCGATCCAGCTGTACGTGATGGAGTTGCTGGAATTTCTTCTCATATTCCAAGAGAGAGTTTGTTTCTACAGATATGCCATGTTGTTATGAACCAGTTTGTTTATGCGAAGGAGAGAGTCAGCTCTACGTGAGGGAGTTGCTGGAATTTCTTCTCATATTCCAAGAGAGAGTTTGTTTCTACAGATATGCCATGTTGTTGTTATGAACCAGTCTGTTTATGTGAAGGAGAGAGCCAGCTATACTTGAGGGAGTTGCTGGAATTTGTTCTCATATTCCAAGAGAGAGTTTGTTTCTACAGATATGCCATGTTGTTGTTATGAACCAGTTTATTTATGTGAAGGAGAGATCCAGCTGTACGTGATGGAGTTGCTGGAATTTCTTCTCATATTCCAAGAGAAGGTTTGTTTCTACAGATATGCCATGTTGTTGTTATGAACCAGTTTGTTTATGCGAAGGAGAGAGCCAGCTCTACGTGAGGGAGTTGCTGGAGTTTCTTCTCATATTCCAAGACAAAGTTTGTTTCTACAGATATGCCATGTTGTTGTTATGAACCAGTTGGTTTATGTCAAGGAGATAGCTAGCTGTACGTGAGGGAGTTGCTGGAATTTCTTCTCATATTCCAAGAGAGAGTTTGTTTCTACAGATATGCCATGTTGTTATGAACAAGTTTGTTTATGTGAAGGAGATAGCCAGCTGTACGTGAGGGAGTTGCTGGAATTTCTTCTGATATTCCAAGACAGAGTTTGTTTCTACAGATATGCCATATTGTTATGAACCAGTTTGTTAATGTGAAGGGGATAGCCAGCTGTACGTGAGGGAGTTGCTGGAATTTCGTCTCATATTTCAAGGGAGAGTTATTTTCTACAGATATGCCATGTAGTCATTATGAACCAGTTTGTTTATGTGAAGGAGAGAGCCAGCTGTACGTGGCGGCGTTGATGGAATTTGTTCACATATTCCAAGAGAGAGTTTGTTTCTACAGATATGCCATGTTGTTGTTATGAACCAGTTTGTTTATGTGAAGGAGAGGGCCAGCTCTACGTGAGGGAATTGCTGGAATTTCTTCTCATATTCGAAGAAAGAGTTTGTTTCTACAGATATGCCATGTTGTTGTTATGAACCAGTTTGTTTATGTGAAGAAGATAGCCAGCTCTATGTGAGGGAGTTGCTGGAATTTCTTCTCATATTCCAAACCAGAGTTTGTTTCTACAGATATGCCATGTTGTCATTATGAACCAGTTAGTTTATGTGAAGGAGAGAGCCAGCTATACTTGAGGGAGTTGCTGGAATTTGTTCTTATATTCCAAGAGAAAGTTCGTTTCTACAGATCTGCCATGTTGTTGTTATGAACCAGTTTGTTTATGTGAAGGAGAGAGCCAGCTCTACTTAAGGGAGTTGCTGGAATGTCTTCTCATATTCCAAGACAGAGTTTGTTTCTACAGATATGCCATGTTGTTGTTATGAACCAGTTAGTTTATGTGAAGGAGAGCGCCAGCTGTACTTGAGGGAGTTGCTGGAATTTGTTCTCATATTCCAAGACAGAGTTTGTTTCTGCAGATATGCCATGTTGTTGTTATGAACCAGTTAGTTTATGTGAAAGAGAGAGCCAGCTCTACGTAAGGGAGTTGCTGGAATTTCTTCTCATATTCCAAGAGAGAGTTTGTTTCTAGAGATATGCCATGTTGTTGTTATGAACCAGTTAGTTTATGTCAAGGAGATAGCTAGCTGTACATGAGGGAGTTGCTGGAATTTGTTCTCATATTCCAAGACAGAGTTTGTTTCTACAGATATGCCATGTTGTTGTTATGAACCAGTTTGTTTATGTGAAGGAGAGAGCCAGCTGTACTTGAGGGAGTTGCTGGAATTTCTTCTCATATTACAAGAGAGAGTTTGTTTCTACAGATATGCCATGTTGTTATGAATCAGTTTATTTATGTGAAGGAGAGAGCCAGCTCTACGTGAGGGAGTTGCTGGAATTTCTTCTCATATTCCAGGACAGAGTTTGTTTCTACAGATATGCCATGTTGTTATGAACCAGTTTATTTATGTGAAGGAGCGATCCAGCTGTACGTGATGGAGTTGCTGGAATTTCTTCTCATATTCCAAGAGAGAGTTTGTTTCTACAGATATGCCATGTTGTTATGAACCAGTTTGTTTATGCGAAGGAGAGAGCCAGCTCTACGTGAGGGAGTTGCTGGAATTTCTTCTCATATTCCAAGACAAAGTTTGTTTCTACAGATATGCCATGTTGTTGTTATGAACCAGTTTGTTTATGTGAAGGAGAGAGCCAGCTATACTTGAGGGAGTTGCTGGAATTTATTCTCATATTCCAAGAGAGAGTTTGTTTCTACAGATATGCCATGTTGTTGTTATGAACCAGTTTGTTTATGTGAAGGAGAGAGCCAGCTATACTTGAAGGAGTTGCTGGAATTTGTTCTCATATTCCAAGACAGAGTTTGTTTCTACAGATATGCCATGTTGTTGTTATGAACCAGTTTATTTATGTGAAGGAGAGATCCAGCTGTACGTGATGGAGTTGCTGGAATTTCTTCTCATATTCCAAGAGAAGGTTTGTTTCTACAGATATGCCATGTTGTTGTTATGAACCAGTTTGTTTATGCGAAGGAGAGAGCCAGCTCTACGTGAGGGAATTGCTGGAATTTCTTCTCATATTCGAAGAAATAGTTTGTTTCTACAGATATGCCATGTTGTTGTTATGAACCAGTTTGTTTATGTGAAGAAGATAGCCAGCTCTATGTGAGGGAGTTGCTGGAATTTCTAATCATATTCCAAACCAGAGTTTGTTTCTACAGATGTGCCATGTTGTCATTATGAACCAGTTAGTTTATGTGAAGGAGAGAGCCAGCTATACTTGAGGGAGTTGCTGGAATTTGTTCTTATATTCCAAGAGAAAGTTCGTTTCTACAGATCTGCCATGTTGTTGTTATGAACCAGTTTGTTTATGTGAAGGAGAGAGCCAGCTCTACTTAAGGGAGTTGCTGGAATGTCTTCTCATATTCCAAGACAGAGTTTGTTTCTACAGATATGCCATGTTGTTGTTATGAACCAGTTAGTTTATGTCAAGGAGAGCGCCAGCTGTACTTGAGGGAGTTGCTGGAATTTGTTCTCATATTCCAAGACAGAGTTTGTTTCTGCAGATATGCCATGTTGTTGTTATGAACCAGTTAGTTTATGTGAAAGAGAGAGCCAGCTCTACTTAAGGGAGTTGCTGGAATTTCTTCTCATATTCCAAGAGAGAGTTTGTTTCTAGAGATATGCCATGTTGTTGTTATGAACCAGTTAGTTTATGTCAAGGAGATAGCTAGCTGTACATGAGGGAGTTGCTGGAATTTGTTCTCATATTCCAAGACAGAGTTTGTTTCTACAGATATGCCATGTTGTTGTTATGAACCAGTTTGTTTATGTGAAGGAGAGAGCCAGCTGTACTTGAGGGAGTTGCTGGAATTTCTTCTCATATTCAAAGAGAGAGTTTGTTTCTACAGATATGCCATGTTGTTATGAATCAGTTTATTTATGTGAAGGAGAGAGCCAGCTCTACGTGAGGGAGTTGCTGGAATTTCTTCTCATATTCCAGGACAGAGTTTGTTTCTACAGATATGCCATGTTGTTATGAACCAGTTTATTTATGTGAAGGAGCGATCCAGCTGTACGTGATGGAGTTGCTGGAATTTCTTCTCATATTCCAAGACAGAGTTTGTTTCTACAGATATGCCATGTTGTTATGAACCAGTTTGTTTATGCGAAGGAGAGAGCCAGCTCTACGTGAGGGAGTTGCTGGAATTTCTTCTCATATTCCAAGACAAAGTTTGTTTCTACAGATATGCCATGTTGTTGTTATGTACCAGTTTGTTTATGTGAAGGAGAGAGCCAGCTATACTTGAGGGAGTTGCTGGAATTTATTCTCATATTCCAAGAGAGAGTTTGTTTCTACAGATATGCCATGTTGTTGTTATGAACCAGTTTGTTTATGTGAAGGAGAGAGCCAGCTATACTTGAGGGAGTTGCTGGAATTTGTTCTCATATTCCAAGAGATAGTTTGTTTCTATAGATATGCCATGTTGTTGTTATGAACCAGTTTGTGTGAAGGAGAGAGCCAGCTCTACGTGAGGGAGTTATTGGAATTTCTTCTCATATTCCAAGAGAGAGTTTGTTTCTACAGATATTCCATGTTGTTGTTTTGAACCAGTTAGTTTATGTCAAAGAGATAGCTAGCTGTACGTGAGGGAGCTACTGGAATTTGTTCTCATATTCCAAGACAAAGTTTGTTTCTACAGATATGCCATGTTGTTGTTATGAACCAGTTTGTTTATGTGAAGGAGAGAGCCAGCTGTACTTGAGGAAGTTGCTGGAATTTGGTCTCATATTCCAAAAGAAACTTTGTTTCTACAGATATGCCATGTTGTTGTTATGAACCAGTTAGTTTATGTCAAGGAGATAGCTAGCTGTACGTGAGGGAGTTACTGGAATTTCTTCTCATATTCCAAGGTAGGGTTTGTTTCTACAGATATGCCATGTTGTCATTATGAACCAGTTTGTATATGTGAAGGAGAGAGCCAGCTGTACGTGAGGGAGTTGCTGGAATTTGTTCTCATATTCCAAGAGATAGTTTGTTTCTATAGATATGCCATGTTGTTGTTATGAACCAGTCTGTGTGAAGGAGAGAGCCAGCTCTACGTGAGGGAGTTATTGGAATTTCTTCTCATATTCCAAGAGAGAGTTTGTTTCTACAGATATTCCATGTTGTTGTTTTGAGCCAGTTAGTTTATGTCAAAGAGATAGCTAGCTGTACGTGAGGGAGCTACTGGAATTTGTTCTCATATTCCAAGACAGAGTTTGTTTCTACAGATATGCCATGTTGTTGTTATGAACCAGTTTGTTTATGTGAAGGGGAGAGCCAGCTGTACTTGAGGTAGTTGCTGGAATTTGTTCTCATATTCCAAGAGAGAGTTTGTTTCTACAGATATGCCATGTTGTTGTTATGAACCAGTTAGTTTATGTGAAAGAGAGAGCCAGCTCTACGTAAGGGAGTTGCTGGAATTTCTTCTCATATTCCAAGAGAGAGTTTGTTTCTACAGATATGCCATGTTGTTGTTATGAACCAGTTAGTTTATGTGAAAGAGAGAGCCAGCTCTACGTAAGGGAGTTGCTGGAATTTCTTCTCATATTCCAAGAGAGAGTTTGTTTCTACAGATATGCCATGTTGTTGTTATGAACCAGTTAGTTTATGTGAAGGAGATATCCAGCTGTACGTCAGGAAGTTCCTGGAATTTGTTCTCATATTCCAAGACAGAGTTTGTTTCTACAGATATGCCATGTTGTTGTTATGAACCAGTTTGTTTATGTGAAGGAGAGAGCCAGCTGTACTTGAGGGAGTTGCTGGAATTTCTTCTCATATTCCAAGAGCGAGTTTATTTCTACAGATATGCCATGTTGTTGTTATGAACCAGTTTATTTATGTGAAGGACAGAGCCAGCTGTACGTGAGGGAGTTGCTGGAATTTCTTCTCATATTCCAAGAGAGAGTTTGTTTCTACAGATATGCCATGTTGTTGTTATGAACCAGTTTGTTTATGTGAAGGAGAGAGCCAGCTCTACGTAAGGGAGTTCCTGGAATGTCTTCTCATATTCCAAGACAGAGTTTGTTTCTACAGATATGCCATGTTGTTGTTATGAACCAGTTAGTTTATGTCAAGGAGAGAGCCAGCTCTACGTGAGGGCATTGCTGGAATTTCTTCTCATATTCCAAGAGAGAGTTTGTTTCTACAGATATGCCATGTTGTTGTTATGAACCAGTTTGTTTATGTGAAGGAGATAGCCAGCTCTACGTGAGGGAGTTGCTGGAATTTCTTCTCATATTCCAAGAGAGACTTTGTTTCTACAGATATGCCATGTTGTTGTTATGAACCAGTTTATTTATGTGAAGGAGAGAGCCAGCTGTTCGTGATGGAGCTGTTGGAATTTCTTCTCATATTCCAAGACAGAGTTTGTTTCTACAGATATGCCACGTTGTTATGAACTAGTTTGTTTATGTGAAGGAGATAGCCAGCTGTACGTGAGGGAGTTACTGGAATTTCTTCTCATATTCCAAGGTAGGGTTTGTTTCTACAGATATGCCATGTTGTCATTATGAACCAGTTTGTATATGTGAAGGAGAGAGCCAGCTGTACGTGAGGGAGTTCCTGGAATTTGTTCTCATTTTCCAAGACAGAGTTTGTTTCTACAGATATGCCATGTTGTTGTTATGAACCAGTTTGTTTATGTGAAGGAGAGAGCCAGCTCTATGTGAGGGAGTTGCTGGAATTTCTTCTCATATTCCAAACCAGAGTTTGTTTCTACAGATATGCCATGTTGTCATTATGAACCAGTTAGTTTATGTGAAGGAGAGAGCCAGCTATACTTGAGGGAGTTGCTGAAATTTGTTCGTATATTCCAAGAGAAAGTTCGTTTCTACAGATCTGCCATGTTGTTGTTATGAACCAGTTTGTTTATGTGAAGGAGAGAGCCAGCTCTACTTAAGGGAGTTGCTGGAATGTCTTCTCATATTCCAAGACAGAGTTTGTTTCTACAGATATGCCATGTTGTTGTTATGAACCAGTTAGTTTATGTCAAGGAGAGCGCCAGCTGTACTTGAGGGAGTTGCTGGAATTTGTTCTCATATTCCAAGACAGAGTTTGTTTCTGCAGATATGCCATGTTGTTGTTATGAACCAGTTAGTTTATGTGAAAGAGAGAGCCAGCTCTACTTAAGGGAGTTGCTGGAATTTCTTCTCATATTCCAAGAGAGAGTTTGTTTCTAGAGATATGCCATGTTGTTGTTTTGAACCAGTTAGTTTATGTCAAGGAGATAGCTAGCTGTACATGAGGGAGTTGCTGGAATTTGTTCTCATATTCCAAGACAGAGTTTGTTTCTACAGATATGCCATGTTGTTGTTATGAACCAGTTTGTTTATGTGAAGGAGAGAGCCAGCTGTACTTGAGGGAGTTGCTGGAATTTCTTCTCATATTCAAAGAGAGAGTTTGTTTCTACAGATATGCCATGTTGTTATGAATCAGTTTATTTATGTGAAGGAGAGAGCCAGCTCTACGTGAGGGAGTTGCTGGAATTTCTTCTCATATTCCAGGACAGAGTTTGTTTCTACAGATATGCCATGTTGTTATGAACCAGTTTATTTATGTGAAGGAGCGATCCAGCTGTACGTGATGGAGTTGCTGGAATTTCTTCTCATATTCCAAGACAGAGTTTGTTTCTACAGATATGCCATGTTGTTATGAACCAGTTTGTTTATGCGAAGGAGAGAGCCAGCTCTACGTGAGGGAGTTGCTGGAATTTCTTCTCATATTCCAAGACAAAGTTTGTTTCTACAGATATGCCATGTTGTTGTTATGAACCAGTTTGTTTATGTGAAGGAGAGAGCCAGCTATACTTGAGGGAGTTGCTGGAATTTATTCTCATATTCCAAGAGAGAGTTTGTTTCTACAGATATGCCATGTTGTTGTTATGAACCAGTTTGTTTATGTGAAGGAGAGAGCCAGCTATACTTGAGGGAGTTGCTGGAATTTGTTCTCATATTCCAAGACAGAGTTTCTTTCTACAGATATGCCATGTTGTTGTTATGAACCAGTTTATTTATGTGAAGGAGAGATCCAGCTGTACGTGATGGAGTTGCTGGAATTTCTTCTCATATTCCAAGAGAAGATTTGTTTCTACAGATATGCCATGTTGTTGTTATGAACCAGTTTGTTTATGCGAAGGAGAGAGCCAGCTCTACGTGAGGGAGTTGCTGGAATTTCTTCTCATATTCCAAGACAAAGTTTGTTTCTACAGATATGCCATGTTGTTGTTATGAACCAGTTTGTTTATGTGAAGGAGAGAGCCAGCTATACTTGAGGGAGTTGCTGGAATTTATTCTCATATTCCAAGAGAGAGTTTGTTTCTACAGATATGCCATGTTGTTGTTATGAACCAGTTTGTTTATTTGAAGGAAAGAGTCAGCTGTACTTGAGGAAGTTGCTGGAATTTGGTCTCATATTCCAAAAGAAACTTTGTTTCTACAGATATGCCATGTTGTTGTTATGAACCAGTTAGTTTATGTCAAGGAGATAGCTAGCTGTACGTGAGGGAGTTGCTGGAATTTCTTCTCATATTCCAAGAGAGAGTTTGTTTCTACAGATATGCCATGTTGTTATGAATCAGTTTATTTATGTGAAGGAGAGAGCCAGCTCTACGTGAGGGAGTTGCTAGAATTTCTTCTCATATTCCAGGACAGAGTTTGTTTCTACAGATATGCCATGTTGTTATGAACCAGTTTATTTATGTGAAGGAGCGATCCAGCTGTGCGTGATGGAGTTGCTGGAATTTCTTCTCATATTCCAAGAGAGAGTTTGTTTCTACAGATATGCCATGTTGTTATAAACCAGTTTGTTTATGCGAAGGAGAGAGCCAGCTCTACGTGAGAGAGTTGCTGGAATTTCTTCTCATATTCCAAGAGAGAGTTTGTTTCTACAGATATGCCATGTTGTTGTTATGAACCAGTTTGTTTATGTGAAGGAGAGAGCCAGCTATACTTGAGGGAGTTGCTGGAATTTGTTCTCATATTCCAAGACAGAGTTTGTTTCTACAGATATGCCATGTTGTTGTTATGAACCAGTTTATTTATGTGAAGGAGAGATCCAGCTGTACGTGATGGAGTTGCTGGAATTTCTTCTCATATTCCAAGAGAAGGTTTGTTTCTACAGATATGCCATGTTGTTGTTATGAACCAGTTTGTTTATGCGAAGGAGAGAGCCAGCTCTACGTGAGGGAGTTGCTGGAATTTCTTCTCATATTCCAAGACAAAGTTTGTTTCTACAGATATGCCATGTTGTTGTTATGAACCAGTTGGTTTATGTCAAGGAGATAGCTAGCTGTACGTGAGGGAGTTGCTGGAATTTGTTCTCATATTCCAAGAGAGAGTTTGTTTCTACAGATATGCCATGTTGTTGTTATGAACCAGTTTGTTTATGTGAAGGGGAGAGCCAGCTGTACTTGAGGGAGTTGCTGGAATTTGTTCTCAAATTCGATGAGAGAGTTTGTTTCTACAGATATGCCATGTTGTTGTTATAAACCAGTTTATTTATGTGAAGGAGAGAGCCAGCTGTACGTGATGGAGTTGCTGGAATTTCTTCTCATATTCCAAGAGAGAGTTTGTTTCTACAGATATGCCATGTTGTTATGAACAAGTTTGTTTATGGGAAGGAGATAGCCAGCTGTACGTGAGGGAGTTGCTGGAATTTCTTCTGATATTCCAAGACAGAGTTTGTTTCTACAGATATGCCATATTGTTATGAACCAGTTTGTAAATGTGAAGGAGATAGCCAGCTGTACGTGAGGGAGTTGCTGGAATTTCGTCTCATATTCCAAGGGAGAGTTATTTTCTACAGATATGCCATGTTGTCATTATGAACCAGTTTGTTTATGTGAAGGAGAGAGCCAGCTGTACGTGACGGCGTTGATGGAATTTGTTCACATATTCCAAGAGAGAGTTTGTTTCTACAGATATGCCATGTTGTTGTTATGAACCAGTTTGTTTATGTGAAGGAGAGAGCCAGCTCTACGTGAGGGAATTGCTGGAATTTCTTCTCATATTCGAAGAAAGAGTTTGTTTCTACAGATATGCCATGTTGTTGTTATGAACCAGTTTGTTTATGTGAAGAGGATAGCCAGCTCTATGTGAGGGAGTTGCTGGAATTTCTTCTCATATTCCAAACCAGAGTTTGTTTCTACAGATATGCCATGTTGTCATTATGAACCAGTTAGTTTATGTGAAGGAGAGAGCCAGCTATACTTGAGGGAGTTGCTGGAATTTGTTCTCATATTCCAAGAGAAAGTTCGTTTCTACAGATCTGCCATGTTGTTGTTATGAACCAGTTTGTTTATGTGAAGGAGAGAGCCAGCTCTACGTAAGGGAGTTGCTGGAATGGGTTCTCATATTCCAAGACAGAGTTTGTTTCTACAGATATGCCATGTTGTTGTTATGAACCAGTTAGTTTATGTCAAGGAGAGAGCCAGCTGTACTTGAGGGAGTTGCTGGAATTTGTTCTCATATTCCAAGACAGAGTTTGTTTCTGCAGATATGCCATGTTGTTGTTATGAACCTGTTAGTTTATGTGAAAGAGAGAGCCAGCTCTACGTAAGGGAGTTGCTGGAATTTCTTCTCATATTCCAAGAGAGAGTTTGTTTCTACAGATATGCCATGTTGTTATGAACCAGTTAGTTTATGTCAAGGAGATAGCTAGCTGTACATGAGGGAGTTGCTGGAATTTGTTCTCATATTCCAAGACAGAGTTTGTTTCTACAGATATGCCATGTTGTTGTTATGAACCAGTTTGTTTATGTGAAGGAGAGAGCCAGCTGTACTTGAGGGAGTTGCTGGAATTTCTTCTCATATTCCAAGAGAGAGTTTGTTTCTACAGATATGCCATGTTGTTATGAACTAGTTTGTTTATGTGAAGGAGATAGCCAGGTGTACATGAGGGAGTTACTGGAATTTCTTCTCATATTCCAAGGTAGGGTTTGTTTCTACAGATATGCCATGTTGTCATTATGAACCAGTTTGTATATGTGAAGGAGAGAGCCAGCTGTACGTGAGGGAGTTGCTGGAATTTGTTCTCATATTCCAAGAGATAGTTTGTTTCTATAGATATGCCATGTTGTTGTTATGAACCAGTTTGTGTGAAGGAGAGAGCCAGCTCTACGTGAGGGAGTTATTGGAATTTCTTCTCATATTCCAAGAGAGAGTTTGTTTCTACAGATATTCCATGTTGTTGTTTTGAACCAGTTAGTTTATGTCAAAGAGATAGCTAGCTGTACGTGAGGGAGCTACTGGAATTTGTTCTCATATTCCAAGACAGAGTTTGTTTCTACAGATATGCCATGTTGTTGTTATGAATCAGTTTGTTTATGTGAAGGGGAGAGCCAGCTGTACTTGAGGTAGTTGCTGGAATTTGTTCTCATATTCCAAGAGAGAGTTTGTTTCTACAGATATGCCATGTTGTTGTTATGAACCAGTTAGTTTATGTGAAAGAGAGAGCCAGCTCTACGTAAGGGAGTTGCTGGAATTTCTTCTCATATTCCAAGAGAGAGTTTGTTTCTACAGATATGCCATGTTGTTGTTATGAACCAGTTAGTTTATGTGAAAGAGAGAGCCAGCTCTACGTAAGGGAGTTGCTGGAATTTCTTCTCATATTCCAAGAGAGAGTTTGTTTCTACAGATATGCCATGTTGTTGTTATGAACCAGTTAGTTTATGTGAAGGAGATAGCCAGCTGTACGTGAGGAAGTTCCTGGAATTTGTTCTCATATTCCAAGACAGAGTTTGGTTCTACAGATATGCCATGTTGTTGTTATGAACCAGTTTGTTTATGTGAAGGAGACAGCCAGCTGTACTTGAGGGAGTTGCTGGAATTTCTTCTCATATTCCAAGAGCGAGTTTATTTCTACAGATATGCCATGTTGTTGTTATGAACCAGTTTATTTATGTGAAGGACAGAGCCAGCTGTACGTGAGGGAGTTGCTGGAGTTTCTTCTCATATTCCAAGAGAGAGTTTGTTTCTACAGATATGCCATGTTGTTGTTATGAACCAGTTTGTTTATGTGAAGGAGAGAGCCAGCTCTACGTAAGGGAGTTGCTGGAATGTCTTCTCATATTCCAAGACAGAGTTTGTTTCTACAGATATGCCATGTTGTTGTTATGAACCAGTTAGTTTATGTCAAGGAGAGAGCCAGCTCTACGTGAGGGCATTGCTGGAATTTCTTCTCATATTCCAAGAGAGAGTTTGTTTCTACAGATATGCCATGTTGTTGTTATGAACCAGTTTGTTTATGTGAAGGAGATAGCCAGCTCTACGTGAGGGAGTTGCTGGAATTTCTTCTCATATTCCAAGAGAGACTTTGTTTCTACAGATATGCCATGTTGTTGTTATGAACCAGTTTATTTATGTGAAGGAGAGAGCCAGCTGTTCGTGATAGAGCTGTTGGAATTTCTTCTCATATTCCAAGACAGAGTTTGTTTCTACAGATATGCCACGTTGTTATGAGCTAGTTTGTTTATGTGAAGGAGA
This sequence comes from Deroplatys truncata, assembly GCA_030765065.1. NCBI lineage: Eukaryota > Metazoa > Arthropoda > Insecta > Mantodea > Mantidae > Deroplatys > Deroplatys truncata. The sequence goes on from CM060984.1 coordinate 261,672,283, forward strand.
TAGCCAGCTGTACGTGAGGGAGTTACTGGAATTTCTTCTCATATTCCAAGGTAGGGTTTGTTTCTACAGATATGCCATGTTGTCATTATGAACCAGTTTGTATATGTGAAGGAGAGAGCCAGCTGTACGTGAGGGAGTTCCTGGAATTTGTTCTCATTTTCCAAGACAGAGTTTGTTTCTACAGATATGCCATGTTGTTGTTATGAACCAGTTTGTTTATGTGAAGGAGAGAGCCAGCTGTACTTGAGGGAGTTGCTGGAATTTCTTCTCATATTCCAAGAGAGAGTTTATTTCTACAGATATGCCATGTTGTTGTTATGAACCAGTTTATTTATGTGAAGGACAGAGCCAGCTGTACGTGAGGGAGTTGCTGGAATTTCTTTTCATATTCCAAGAGAGAGTTTGTTTCTACAGATATGCCATGTTGTTGTTATGAACCAGTTTATTTATGTGAAAGACAGAGCCAGCTGTACCTGAGGAAGTTGCTTGAATTTCTTCTCATATTCCAAGACACAGTTTGTTTCTACAGATATGCCATGTTGTTGTTATGAACTACTTTGTTTATGTGAAGGAGAGAGCCAGTTTTACGTGAGGGAGTTGCTGGAAATTTTTCTCATATTCCAAGAGAGAGTTTGTTTCTACAGATATGCCATGTTGTTATGAACCAGTTTGTTTATGTGAAGGAGATAGCCAGCTGTACGTGATGGAGTTGCTGGAATTTCTTCTCATATTCCAAGAGAGAGTTTGTTTCTACAGATATGCCATGTTGTTACGAACCAGTTTGTTTATGTGAAGGAGAGAGCCAGCTGTACGTGAGGGAGTTGCTGGAATTTCTTCTCATATTCCAAGACAGAGTTTGTTTCTACAGATATGCCATGTTGTTGTTATGAACCAGTTTGTTTATGTGAAGGAGAGAGCCAGCTGTACTTGAGGGATTTGCTGGAATTTGTTCTCATATTCCAAGACAGAGTTTGTTTCTAAAGATATGCCATGTTGTCATTATGAAACAGTTTGTTTATGTGAAGGAGAGAGCCAGCTGTACGTGAGGGAGTTGCTGGAATTTGTTCTCATCTTCCAAGAGAGAGTTTGTTTCTACAGATATGCCATGTTGTTGTTGTTATGAACCATTAGTTTATGTCAAGGAGATAGCTAGCTGTACGTGAGGGAGTTGCTGGAATTTCTTCTCATATTCCAAGAGAGAGTTTGTTTCTACAGATATGCCATGTTGTTGTTATGAACCAGATTGTTTATGTGAAGGAGAGAGCCAGCTCTACGTGAGGGAGTTGCTGGAATTTCTTCTCATATTCCAAGAGAGAGTTTGTTTCTACAGATATGCCATGTTGTTGTTACGAACCAGTTAGTTGATGTCAAGGAGATAGCTAGCTGTACGTGAGGGAGTTGCTGGAATTTGTTCTCATATTCCAAGACAGAGTTTGTTTCTACAGATATGCCATGTTGTTGTTATGAATCAGTTTGTTTATGTGAAGGAGAGAGCCAGCTATACTTGAGGGAGTTGCTGGAATTTGTTCTCATATTCCAGGACAGAGTTTGTTTCTACAGATATGCCATGTTGTTGTTATGAACCAGTTTATTTATGTGAAGGAGAGATCCAGCTGTACGTGATGGAGTTGCTGGAATTTCTTCTCATATTCCAAGAGAAGGTTTGTTTCTACAGATATGCCATGTTGTTGTTATGAACCAGTTTGTTTATGCGAAGGAGAGAGCCAGCTCTACTTGAGGGAGTTGCTAGAATTTCTTCTCATATTCCAAGACAAAGTTTGTTTCTACAGATATGCCATGTTGTTGTTATGAACCAGTTTGTTTATGTGAAGGAGAGAGCCAGCTATACTTGAGGGAGTTGCTGGAATTAATTCTCATATTCCAAGAGAGAGTTTGTTTCTACAGATATGCCATGTTGTTGTTATGAACCAGTTTGTTTATTTGAAGGAAAGAGTCAGCTGTACTTGAGGAAGTTGCTGGAATTTGGTCTCATATTCCAAAAGAGACTTTGTTTCTACAGATATGCCATGTTGTTGTTATGAACCAGTTTGTTTATGTGAAGGAGAGAGCCAGCTCTACGTTAGGCAGTTGCTGGAATTTCTTCTCATATTCCAAGAGAGAGTTTGTTTCTACAGATATGCCATGTTGTTGTTATGAACCAGTTTATTTATGTGAAGGAGAGATCCAGCTGTACGTGATGGAGTTGCTGGAATTTCTTCTCATATTCCAAGGGAGAGTTTGTTTCTACAGATATGCCATGTTGTTGTTATGAACCAGGTGGTTTATGTCCAGGAGAGATCCAGCTGTACGTGATGGAGTTGCTGGTGTTTGTTCTCATATTCCAAGAGAGAGTTTGTTTCTACAGATATGCCATGTTTTTGTTATGAACCAGTTTGTTTATGTGAAGGGGAGAGCCAGCTGTACTTAAGGGAGTTGCTGGAATTTGTTCTCAAATTCCATGAGATAGTTTGTTTCTACAGATATGCCATGTTGTTGTTATAAGCCAGTTTATTTATGTGAAGGAGAGAGCCAGCTGTACGTGAGGGAGTTGCTGGCATTTCTTCTGATATTCCAAGACAGAGTTTGTTTCTACAGATATGCCATATTGTTATATACCAGTTTGTTTATGTGAAGGAGATAGCCAGCTGTACGTGAGGGAGTTGCTGGCATTTCGTCTCATATTCCAAGGGAGAGTTAATTTCTACAGATATGCCATGTTGTCATTATGAACCAGTTTGTTTATGTGAAGGAGAGAGCCAGCTGTACGTGACGGCGTTGATGGAATTTGTTCGCATATTCCAAGAGAGAGTTTGTTTCTACAGATATGCCATGTTGTTGTTATGAACCAGTTTGTTTATGTGAAGGAGAGAGCCAGCTCTACGTGAGGGAATTGCTGGAATTTCTTCTCATATTCTAAGAAAGAGTTTGTTTCTAAAGATATGCCATGTTGTTGTTATGAACCAGTTTGTTTATGTGAAGAAGATAGCCAACTCTACGTGAGGGAGTTGCTGGAATTTCTTCTCATATTCCAAACCAGAGTTTGTTTCTACAGATATGCCATGTTGTCATTATGAACCAGTTTGTTTATGTGAAGGAGAGAGCCAGCTATACTTGAGGGGGTTGCTGGAATTTCTTCTCATATTCCAAGAGAAAGTTTGTTTCTACAGATCTGCCATGTTGTTGTTATGAACCAGTTTATTTATGTGAAGGAGAGAGTCAGCTGTACTTGAGGGAGTTGTTGGAATTTGTTCTCATATTTCAAGAGAGAGTTTGTTTCTACAGATATGCCATGTTGTTGTTATGAACCAGTTTGTTTATGTGAAGGAGAGAGCCAGCTCTACGTAAGGGAGTTGCTGGAATGTCTTGTCATATTTCAAGAGACAGTTTGTTTCTACAGATATGCCATGTTGTTGTTATGAACCAGTTTGTTTATGTGAAGGAGACAGCCAGCTCTACGTAAGGGAGTTGCTGGAATGTCTTCTCATATTCCAAGACAGAGTTTGTTTCTACAGATATGCCATGTTGTCATTATGATCCAGTTTGTTTATGTTAATAAGAGAGCCAGCTGTACTTGAGGGAGTTGCTGGAATTTGTTCTCATATCCAAGACAGAGTTTGTTTTTACAGATATGCCATGTTGTTGTTATGAACCAGTTTGTTTATGTTAATGAGAGAGCCAGCTGTACGTGAGGTAGTTGCTGGAATTTGTTCTCATATCCAAGACAGAGTTTGTTTTTACAGATATGCCATGTTGTTGTTATGAACCAGTTTGTTTATGTTAATAAGAGAGCCAGCTGTACTTGAGGTAGTTGCTGGAATTTGTTCTCATATCCAAGACAGAGTTTGTTTTTACAGATATGCCATGTTGTTGTTATGAACCAGTTTGTTTATGTTAATGAGAGAGCCAGCTGTACGTGAGGTAGTTGCTGGAATTTGTTCTCATATCCAAGACAGAGTTTGTTTCTACAGGTATGCCATGTTGTTGTTATGAACCAGTTTGTTTATGTTAATGAGAGAGCCAGCTGTACTTGAGGGAGTTGCTGGAATTTCTTCTCATATTTCAAGAGAGAGTTTGTTTCTACAGGTATGCCTTGTTGTTGTTATGAACCAGTTTGTTTATGTTAATGAGAGAGCCAGCTGTACGTGAGGTAGTTGCTGGAATTTCTCATATCCAAGACAGAGTTTGTTTCTACAGGTATGCCATGTTGTTGTTATGAACCAGTTTGTTTATGTTAATGAGAGAGCCAGCTGTACGTGAGGTAGTTGCTGGAATTTGTTCACATATTCCAAGAGAGAGTTTGTTTCTACAGATAACACATGTTGTCATTATGAACCAGTTTGTTTATGTTAATGAGAGAGCCAGCTGTACTTGAGGGAGTTGCTGGAATTTGTTCTCATATCCAAGACAGAGTTTGTTTCTACAGATATGCCATGTTGTTGTTGTGAACCAGTTTGTTTATGTTAATGAGAGAGCCAGCTGCACGTGAGGTAGTTGCTGGAATTTGTTCTCATATCCAAGACAGAGTTTGTTTCTACAGGTATGCCATGTTGTTGTTATGAACCAGTTTGTTTGTGTGAAGGAGAGAGCCAGCTGTACTTGAGGGAGTTGCTGGAATTTCTTCTCATATTTCAAGAGAGAGTTTGTTTCTACAGATATGCCATGTTGTCATTATGAACCAGTTTGTTTAAGTGAAGGAGAGAGCCAGCTGTACGTGAGGGAGTTGCTGGAATTTCTTCTCATATTTCAAGAGAGAGTTTGTTTCTACAGGTATGCCATGTTGTTGTTATGAACCAGTTTGTTTATGTGAAGGAGAGAGCCAGCTGTACGTGAGGGAGTTGCTGGAATTTCTTCTCATATTTCAAGAGAGAGTTTGTTTCTACAGGTATGCCATGTTGTTGTTATGAACCAGTTTGTTTATGTTAATGAGAGAGCCAGCTGTACTTGAGGGAGTTGCTGGAATTTCTTCTCATATTTCAAGGGAGAGTTTGTTTCTACAGGTATGCCATGTTGTTGTTATGAACCAGTTTATTTATGTGAAGGAGAGAGCCAGCTGTACGTGAGGGAGCTGCTTGAATTTCTTCTCATATTCCAAGACAGAGTTTGTTTCTACAGATATGCATTGTTGTCATTATGAACCAGTTTATTTATGTGAAGGAGAGAGCCAGCTGTACGTGAGGGAGTTGCTGGAATTTCTTCTCATATTTCAAGAGAGAGTTTGTTTCTACAGGTATGCCATGTTGTTGTTATGAACCAGTTTATGTTAATGAGAGAGCCAGCTGTACTTGAGGGAGTTGCTGGAATTTCTTCTCATATTTCAAGAGAGAGTTTGTTTCTACAGGTATGCCATGTTGTTGTTATGAACCTGTTTGTTTATGTTAATGAGAGAGCCAGCTGTACTTGAGGGAGTTGCTGGAATTTCTTCTCATATTTCAAGATAGAGTTTGTTTCTACAGATATGCCATGTTGTTGTTATGAACCAGTTTGTTTATGTTAATGAGAGAGCAGCTCTACGTGAGGGAGTTGCTGGAATTTGTTCTCATATTTCAAGAGAGAGTTTGTTTCTACAGATATGCCATGTTGTTGTTATGAACCAGTTTATTAATGTGAAAGAGAGAGCCAGCTGTACGTGAGGGAGTTGCTGGAATTTCTTCTCATATTCCAAGAGAGAGTTTGTTTCTACAGATATGCCATGTTGTCATTATGAACCAGTTTGTTTATGTTAATGAGAGAGCCAGCTCTACGTGAGGGAGTTGCTGGAATTTGTTCTCATATTTCAAGAGAGAGTTTGTTTCTACAGATATGCCATGTTGTTGTTATGAACCAGTTTATTAATGTGAAAGAGAGAGCCAGCTGTACGTGAGGGAGTTGCTGGAATTTGTTCTCATATTCCAAGAGAGAGTTTGTTTCTACAGATATGCCATGTTGTTGTTATGAACCAGTTTATTAATGTGAAAGAGAGAGCCAGCTGTACGTGAGGGAGTTGCTGGAATTTGTTCTCATATTTCAAGAGAGAGTTTGTTTCTACAGATATGCCATGTTGTTGTTATGAACCAGTTTATTAATGTGAAAGAGAGAGCCAGCTGTACGTGAGGGAGTTGCTGGAATTTGTTCTCATATTCCAAGAGAGAGTTTGTTTCTACAGATATGCCATGTTGTTGTTATGAACCAGTTTATTAATGTGAAAGAGAGAGCCAGCTGTACGTGAGGGAGTTGCTGGAATTTGTTCTCATATTCCAAGAGAGAGTTTGTTTCTACAGATATGCCATGTTGTTGTTATGAACCAGTTTATTAATGTGAAAGAGATAGCCAGCTCTACGCGAGGGAGTTGCTGGAATTTGTTCTCATATTCCAAGAGAGAGTTTGTTTCTACAGATATGCCATGTTGTTGTTATGAACCAGTTTATTAATGTGAAAGAGAGAGGCAGCTGTACTTGAGGGAGTTGCTGGAATTTCTTCTCATATTCCAAGACAGAGTTTGTTTCTACAGATATGCCATGTTGTTGTTATGAACCAGTTTATTTATGTGAAAGAGAGAGCCAGCTGTACTTGAGGGAGTTGCTGGAATTTCTTCTCATATTCCAAGAGAGAATTTGTTTCTACAGATATGCCATGTTGTTGTTATGAACCAGTTTATTAATGTGAAAGAGAGAGCCAGCTGTACTTGAGGGAGTTGCTGGAATTTCTTCTCATATTCCAAGACAGAGTTTGTTTCTACAGATATGCCATGTTGTTGTTATGAACCAGTTTATTAATGTGAAAGAGAGAGTCAGCTGTACTTGAGGGAGGTGCTGGAATTTCTTCTCATATTCCAAGAGAGAGTTTGTTTCTACAGATATGCCATGTTGTTGTTATGAACCAGTTTATTAATGTGAAAGAGAGAGCCAGCTGTACGTGAGGGAGTTGCTGGAATTTGTTCTCATATTCCAAGAGAGAGTTTGTTTCTACAGATATGCCATGTTGTTGTTATGAACCAGTTTATTAATGTGAAAGAGAGAGCCAGCTGTACGTAAGGGAGTTGCTGGAATTTCTTCTCATATTCCAAGAGAGAGTTTGTTTCTACAGATATGCCATGTTGTTGTTATGAACCAGTTTGTTTATGTTAATGAGAGAGCCAGCTCTACGTGAGGGAGTTGCTGGAATTTCTTCTCATATTCCAAGAGAGAGTTTGTTTCTACGGATATGCCATGTTGTTGTTATGAACCAGTTTATTAATGTGAAAGAGAGAGCTAACTGTACGTGAGGGAGTTGCTGGAATTTGTTCTCATATTTCAAGAGAGAGTTTGTTTCTACAGATATGCCATGTTGTTGTTATTAACCAGTTTGTTTATGTGAAGGAGAGATCCAGCTGTACGTGAGGGAGTTGCTGGAATTTCTTCTCATATTCCAAGAGAGAGTTTGTTTCTACAGATATGCCATGTTGTTGTTATGAGCCAGTTTGTTTATGTGAAGGAGAGATCCAGCTGTACGTGAGGGAGTTGCTGGAATTTCTTCTCATATTCCAAGACAGAGTTTGTTTCTACAGATATGCCATGTTGTTGTTATGAACCAGTTTATTTATGTGAAGGAGATAGCCAGCTGTACGTGAGGGAGTTGCTGGAATTTCTTCTCATATTCCAAGAGAGAGTTTGTTTCTACAGATATGCCATGTTGTTGTTATGAACCAGTTTGTTTATGTGAAGGAGAGATCCAGCTGTACGTGAGGGAGTTGCTGGAATTTCTTCTCATATTTCAAGAGAGAGTTTGTTTCTACAGATATGCCATGTTGTTGTTATGAACCAGTTTGTTTATGTGAAGGAGAGATCCAGCTGTACGTGAGGGAGTTGCTGGAATTTCTTCTCATATTCCAAGAGAGAGTTTGTTTCTACAGATATGCCATGTTGTTGTTATGAACCAGTTTATTAATGTGAAAGAGAGAGCCAGCTGTACGTGAGGGAGTTGCTGGAATTTCTTCTCATATTTCAAGAGAGAGTTTGTTTCTACAGATATGCCATGTTGTTGTTATGAACCAGTTTATTAATGTGAAAGAGAGAGCCAGCTGTACGTGAGGGAGTTGCTGGAATTTCTTCTCATATTTCAAGAGAGAGTTTGTTTCTACAGATATGCCATGTTGTTGTTATGAACCAGTTTATTAATGTGAAAGAGAGAGCCAGCTGTACGTGAGGGAGTTGCTGGAATTTCTTCTCATATTTCAAGAGAGAGTTTGTTTCTACAGATATGCCATGTTGTTGTTATGAACCAGTTTATTAATGTGAAAGAGAGAGCCAGCTGTACGTGAGGGAGTTGCTGGAATTTCTTCTCATATTTCAAGAGAGAGTTTGTTTCTACAGATATGCCATGTTGTTGTTATGAACCAGTTTATTAATGTGAAAGAGAGAGCCAGCTGTACGTAAGGGAGTTGCTGGAATTTCTTCTCATATTTCAAGAGAGAGTTTGTTTCTACAGATATGCCATGTTGTTGTTATGAACCAGTTTATTTATGTGAAGGAGAGAGTTGTAGTTTTATACTGAGTTTTGCGTAGGTTGCAGAAAGTCCTCATGTGGGCCAATACATCCTGGTGCAGCGTACCGGTGTGGGTGATCAAGTTGTAAGGAAAGGAGCACCACCGCCACCTCGTGCTTCAAGTGCTCCTCCCTCCAACAATGGTGGTCGTCCTGGGGGAGCACTCGGTCTTGGCCGTGGTCGTCCAGCAAGTGTCGACGTGCAGCAGCATGGAATTGAATACGTGCCGAACTCGTATGGTGAACACTTTGTTGTCCAGTGTCCCAATCCTGGCACTCAAGCCATCACAAAGAAAAACAATGAAAATGTTTGTGGCGGCATACCCTATGCTGACAGTTCTGACCCTGTCGTTCAGAGCTATACTATAATCAATCCTAACACCAATGCAGACAACCAAAATTATAACAGACCAGCAATGCCAACTACAAGAACGGCACAAAGGACTGATCCTTCACAGTGTGCTTGTAATCTAAAGGCAATGATTATGTGTAAGAAATGTGGTGCGTTTTGTCATGATGACTGCATCGGACCATCCCGTCTTTGCGTGACTTGTTTGATCCGGTGAATTGGATGCATGTGTTAATATATGCGTGGAAGGTTTTTATTGCGCCAGACTGAAAAATCTTGCAGCAACTGTTTTCTTCCTTCTTTAAGTTATTTAATTAAACGGTTGTGAATAAAACAATTTGTATTGCTTGTGAAGACAAAAGCATGCTTAAAAGAAAATATTGTCACAAACCAATAAACACCATGACAACAATCATTTGTTTAAGCTCAGCCAATTGGAATTGAGAGACAACTTTGAATGCTCCATTCACAATGGATTACAGCATAGCTGAATTAGTCAAATATATTGCTTCTCTACCCAGTTACAACAAAGAAAACTAATTATATAAATAAATGGTTTATATATTTGCGAGGAGATAGCGCTAAATTCAATCTCTTGTTGTAAATGTTACATTCATAAATGCTAGTATTGTAAAATATGTTAGCTTTAATTACGCATTAGCAAATTCTATCTACAAATCTGCATTAAAAACCAAAGCATAGTGATTATAAAAAGGAATATTGTTATGTACAGAACTGGTTATATTGAATATTAATTTAAAAATAAGCGTTTTACTACCTCTTGGAATCGTGTAAACCAAACAAGCCAACATCAACTTTTATAGTAACTCAGCTATTTCATTGTTAAAGCTTGTAATTTCTGTGGGCAATGAAAATTATACTTAAATATCAAATATGTGGAACAAATATCATGCATATACATAAAGTCTTAAATGTTTTTAAGTTGAGCTCGACAATGAGTAAAGAATATTTCTTTATTTTGGGTGTGTGAATCAGAAAGTATATGCACACATACACATAGTTTTCAGGATTTAGGTAGGGAATCATTTGCTGTGGTGTGCTACAAAAAGAAAATAATAATAAAGTAATAGCGACCTAATCATTTTCCAGGCTTCCATCAAATTTCATTGTAAGGTTAAGGAATGTGATGCATGTAGTGTATCACACATGAAGTTATATATATTGTACTTTAGCTGGCTGTAAATCCAAGGAATTGCTGTCTTTAGTTAAACATAGTACTACACTGTGGCTATGTCTTAGACATCCATTGTGAGTGGCACATTTTACAGTAATGTTACATGGTCATAGAATAAGGAAAGAAAGCAACCCACCTTGAAGTGCCATTCACACGACTGGCTGAGACTGGCATGCCTGAACTGAACTGAAAATATTCCATTAACAGGCACAACGGAAGTGACGTATCACTTGGGAGTGGGCGAGCAACAACTTTCACTTTTATTAATTGATACTCCTTTAACGAGAAAAGCATTCAAAAAGTGTACCTGAAACGCAGATAGAGTTGAATCTCAGTTACACATTATTGCAGTTATATGCTAAAGGTTTTAGGCTTTGAACTTTGTGCATTAATATTGAGCTCAATTATACGCTTTGTTACTAACACGTCACTTTGTTCTGGTCAAAATACATTGATTTACTTACTCATTATACGTTTTGTTTATACTGTATCTTTGCTGTCACAGCACAAAACGGTACACTCAATATTCTCGGAACACACTACTGCTGTGCACAATAGCAAAGAAAATTTGATTTTTTTTAAACCAGTACTGTGATATTTATTTATAGTTGGAATGACGTTCATGTATAGTATACATATTTGTATAAAATAATACATAATTAGTTCCAGCAATACTCCAATAAAACAGTTTCAGTTCCATAAAAAGATTCACATTTATGTTTCCTCATTTATATGTTATTTTAGCCATGTCCTTTTGAAAACATATAACTGATGTATGCAGATAGAAATGTTACAAAAAGAAAATTAAAATTAATGTTGGCCGTGACAATCGAGGTTTTGTTTTGTGTCTAATGTTAACAGTGATGGTCTTGATATTGGGCTGCTGTATTGCTCATCAGGTGTACAAGAAACCGAACAACTGCACACAGATATGTGTTTTTCTCCTTGAAATAGTATGAAGTAATAAATATGTTTTCTGCGAAAGTTGTTTCTATGTAATGGTATGCTATTTGACCTCCACTCCCACTTGATACGCCACTGACCCCACTTCTGGTTATGACTGATAGATGAAATCAAGCTCAAGTGAAAGTTCACCTGTGCTTTAGTTATAAATACTTTTGTCTTGAAAGTTTTAATGCCATATTTCCCAAAATAAATGAGAGTTGTGGATACTCTGGTCCACCCTGAATACCCTTGTTTCTAACAATTTATCTCAACTTCATTGCAGTATATAGGTAGAATAGATGCTTTAAAAGAAAAGACTGAATGTGCAATAACATTAATGGTTCCTGAATTGAAGTGGTTATGCAAAAAGGCTCGCATTCTAAGTAACTTCATTTGACAATCAACATTATTACCCTAGAATGGCGTTAAGTGGAAATGTAGCAGTCAAGTGAACGAACTCAATACTTGCTGATTTATATGATGGGTTTTGGCCATGCTGCACAAGACTGTTCATTTTTTGTAAATCCTTTTCCATGTTCATTTCACGTGAATACTTCTTTGTTTTGAATGCTTATGTCGTTATTTTTTTCACTTTTAACAACACACATCAGAATGAAATGTCCTAATCAGTGTTGTGTCATGATAAAAGAGACATAAAATTTGAGTACACACAGTTTACAAGAACATCAATAATAATGGCACCTGCCTCTTAAGTATGAGGCTGTCCTTTAATGCTTCTTCCTTCCTTCCTTCCTTCCTTCCTTCCTTCCTTCCTTCCTTCCTTCCTTCCTTCCTTCCTTCCTTCCTTCCTTCCTTCTGGGGTAGAACATCCCACGACACTATCCCTATGACTCTCAGGATTGGTACAAGGGACAAGATAACTTTCTTTACTGTACTTTATTTACGTCGATAAATTAGTTGCTAGCCCTTCTGCCCTAACTTTCCCAAAGTTGTAATGAACTTACCCTAAGCATTTTTCCCCACTCGCTTACTTATATCTCACACACTTCGCTCTCCAGCATCTTGAGAAAAATTATCAGGTGGAGTGATTTCTAAAATATGACGTATCTAAGGCTGTAGTTATAGATGTCTATTTTTACTAAAATCTGACATAATTATAGCCCTGGCTATAGATACCTATTTTTACTAAAATCTGACATATTTATAGCCACAGTTATAGATGCTACTTTTTGCTAAAATCTGAGATACTTATAGCTCTAGTTATAGATGCCACGTTTTACTAAAATCCGAGGTATTTATAGCTCTAGCTATAGATGTCTATTTTCACTAAAATCTGACATATTTATAGCTTAAGGTATAGATGCCACATTTTACTAAAATCTGACATATTTATAGCCATAGCTATAGATGTCTATTTTTAATAAAATCTGTCATATTTATAGCCATAGCTATAGATGTCTATTTTTACTAAAATCTGACATATTTATAGCTTAAGGTACAGATGCCACATTTTACTAAAATCTGACATATTTATAGCCATAGCTATAGATGTCTATTTTCACTAAAATCTGACATATTTATAGCCATAGCTATAGATGTTTATTTTCACCAAAATCTGACATATTTATAGCTTAAGGTATAGATGCCACATTTTACTAAAATCTGACATATTTATAGTCATAGCTATAGATGTCTATTTTTAGTAAAATCTGTCATATTTATAGCCATAGCTATAGATGTCTATTTTTACTAAAATCTGAGGTACTTAAAGCCATAGCTATACATAGATGCCATTTTTTCTGGCCATAGTTGTAAAGTATTTCTATTGGATGCTGGTTTTGGTGTTCTATGCTCGCAGTTTCCTTGATTTCTGTTTCTGGACGTAATTGGAATTTGCAGACGTGCCACTATATCTCCTCTCTCTTTCCAATTTTTGCCCTTTTGTTCACACTTACCATTGTATTACCAACTCTTTGCCTTGTTCCAAGCAGCTAAGGTGTACCACTTATGTTTGTCTAACAACACGCCTTCCATTTGCTTTACATTGTTATTTACAGTGGTTTAGTATAATTCACAGTGGATTAGGCTTCTCAAAAGAAAAAGTTTGATAATAAGGTGTTTATTTCAGCACCTTATCATTGGTATGCCAAAACACAAGGCTCAGAGCATTAAGGTGTCTAGATCCTGTTATAAACGCTATCATGCCAACATTCAAAATGCATCTTAAGGTTTGTTTTAATTATTTTTAGTGTAAATGAAATCCATTTATAAGGGATAAGAACAGTAGCATGCATGACAAACAGAAAAAAAACTTCATCAGATTTTATAGAAAATCTGCATGCCAATCTCCAACATAGTAAGTTAGTCATCAGGAAAATGTTGTTAATATTACAGCACAAGAACATTATGGAAAAGTGTTGCAGTATTCATACCTGCCAACTTTTGAGGTTTGACCATAAAATGTTCAGGAGCAGATGTCCTTTCATGAGTTATGGCAAGGGAAGCATTTTTACACCTTTGTGGGCAGATTCAGAATGTTAAATTTTCTCTAAAGACATGACAAATCATTAAATTCTATTGCATTCTATTGTAACTTAAGATAACAGAGAATGGCATAAACTACTATGATAGATCTGAGCTTATCTGTGTGTTTGTCCTCCATCATGATCATGTTCCTCCTTCACTGGGCTGTAATAAAATGTATAGCACCACTAATGACCTCTAGTAAATGGTGTTCAGTGCTATGATAGTCCAGAGCTTATCTGTGTGTTTGTCCTCCATCATGATCATGTTCCTCCTTCACTGGGCTGTAATAAAATGTATAGCACCACTAATGACCTCTAGTAAATGGTGTTCAGTGCTATGATAGTCCAGAGCTTATCTGTGTGTTTGTCCTCCATCATGATCATGTTCCTCCTTCACTGGGCTGTAATAAAATGTATAACACCACTAGTGACCTCTAGTAAATGGTATACAGTGTTATGATAGACCAGAGCTTATCTGTGTGTCTATCCTTCATGATCATGTTCCTCCTTCACTGGGCTGTAACAAAATGTATAACACCACTAGTGACCTCTAGTAAATGACAGTACTGTGATAGACCAGAGCTTATCTGTGTCTGTATTCATCATGATCATGGTCCCCCTTCACTGGGCTGCACAAAATGTATAGCACCACTAATGACCTCTAGTAAATGACAGTACTGTGATAGACCAGAGCTTATCTGTGTCTGTATTCATCATGATCATGGTCCCCCTTCACTGGGCTGCACAAAATGTATAGCACCACTAATGACCTCTAGTAAATGACAGTACTGTGATAGACCAGAGCTTATCTGTGTCTGTATTCATCATGATCATGGTCCCCCTTCACTGGGCTGCACAAAATGTATAGCACCACTAATGAGCTCTAGTAAATGACAGTACTGTGATAGACCAGAGCTTATCTGTGTGTCTATTCATCATGATCATGGTCCCCCTTCACTGGGCTGCACAAAATGTATAGCACCACTAATGACCTCTAGTAAATGGTATACAGTACTATGATAGACCAGAGCTTATCTGTGTGTCTATTCATCATGATCATGGTCCCCCTTCACTGGGCTGCACAAAATGTATAGCACCACTAATGACCTCTAGTAAATGGTATACAGTACTATGATAGACCAGAGCTTATCTGTGTGTCTATTCATCATGATCATGGTCCCCCTTCACTGGGCTGCACAAAATGTATAGCACCACTAATGACCTCTAGTAAATGGTATACAGTACTATGATAGACCAGCGCTTACTTATGTGTCTATCCTTCATTATGATCATGGTCCACCTTCACTGGGCTGTAACAAAATGTATAGCACCACTAGTGACCTCTAGTAAATGGTATACAGTGCTATGATAGACCAGAGCTTATCTGTGTGTGTCTATCCTTCATCATGATCATGTTCCCTATTCACTGGGCTACAACAAAATGTATAGCACCACTAGTGACCTCTAGTAAATGGTATACAGTGCTATGATATACCAGAGCTTATCTGTGTGTGTCTATCCTTCAACATGATCATGGTACCCTTTCACTGGGCTGCAACAAAATGTATAGCACCACTAATGACCTCTAGTAAATGACAGTACTGTGATAGACCAGAGCTTATCTGTGTGTCTGTTCATCAGGATCATGTTCCCCCTTCACTGGGTTGTAACAAAATGTATAGCACCACTAGTGACCTCTAGTAAATGGTATACAGTACTATGTTATACCAGAGCTTATCTGTGTGTATATCCTTCATCATCATGGTCCTCCTTCACTGGGCTGCAACAAAAGTATAGCACCACTAATGACCTCTAGTAAATGGTTTGCAGTACTATGATAGACCAGAGCTTATCTTCTGTGTATCCTACATCATTATCATGGTACCCTTTTACTGGGCTGCAACAATATGTATAGCACCACTAGTGACCTCTAGTAAATGATATACAGTGGTATGATAGACCAGAGCTTATCTGTGAGTCTATCCTTCATCATGATCATGGTCCCTCTTCACTGGACTGCAACAAAATGTATAGCACCACTAATGACCTCTAGTAAATGGTTTGCAGTACTATGATAGACCAGAGCTTATCTGTGAGTCTATCCTTCATCATGATCATGGGCCCCCTTCACTGGACTGCAACAAAATGTATAGCACCACTAGTGACCTCTAGTAAATGGTATTCAGTGCTATGATATACCACAGCTTATGTGTGTGTATCCTTCATCATGATCATGGTGCCCTTTCACTGGGCTGCAACAAAGTGTATAGCACCACTAGAGACCTCTAGTAAATGGTATACAGTGTTATGATATACCAGAGCTTATCTGTGAGTCTATCCTTCATCATGATCATGGTCCCCCTTCACTGGGCTGCAACAAAATGTATAGCACCACTAGTGACCTCTAGTAAATGGTATACAGTGCTATGATATACCAGAGCTTATGTGTGTGTGTATCCTTCATCATGATCATGGTACCCTTTCACTGGGCTGCAACAAAGTGTATAGCACCACTAGTGACCTCTAGTAAATGGTATATATTACTATGATAGACCGGAGCTTATCTATGTGTATCCTTCATCATGATCATGGTCCCCCTTCATTGGGCTGCAGCAGAATGCATACCATGCAGATTTAAAATTTGATTGCACCTATAGAGACCCAGAAAAACAGTAAATGGGATATGAACATGTAAAGTCAACTCCCTCGTGTAAATTGTTTATATTGTTAATGTTTTATGGTGTGGGATATAAGGTTTCAAATCTTTTGTGACAATTGTTGTTAATAGTGGATGTTATGAAGCATAAAATATGGAGTGGAAGTTTTTGAATAGCTAGGAAGTGGTGTTCTTACTGTAATGCGTATTTATTGAGGTACCAGGAAAACTTTCAGAAGCAGTATTACCGGATATTCAAGGATTCTTATAAAATGGAATACCCATTTATTTTACATGAAATTTTTCAAATTTACTGCACTGAACATTTTACTTGTTTTAAATTTCATATCATTATTGCAAAATTATTACAGTTTGCTAGACATAAGGTTTTATGGGTATCAATTTCCGAGAGTATGAGTACTGCACAGTGGTTGACTCATCAGCCAAATTCAATAGTATTTTGTGTTTAATTTGCAAACAAATGCTAATATTCCAAAAGAAAAGAAATTTGCAATGCTTTTATATATAGAAATTACTTTTACTACTGAAAGTTTGACAGCTTTTAGTTTATTTAGATTTTTGTAGTTGGTAACATTTCTGCTGGAATAGAAACAATTTGAAGTGACAGAATAAAATTACACTTGCAAGATTAAAGGTGTTTCACAATGTAAGCATAGAAGCTTGTTTCATGTTTATCAATACGTCAAACATCAGAAACTAGCCTTGTAATTGCGTGATCATTCTGCCATCTCTGTCGCCATGTGTTCACTTTTTGTGTAAAATCACGGAGCAGAAGTCACTGGGATATCAGCAAAACAAATTGTAGAACATGCTTTTTGTGAGTTTAATGTCCTTTAAGTGGTTACAATTTATCTGTGGCTGCACAACTGAGAGAGGGAGTGTTGCCACTTACTGTTGTTTTGTCCACCTTCAATGCATCACAAACTCTATGCCCCGTCTTATCAAAGGAAGAACAGGTTCCGGTTCTTTCTCAATTCACAGCTTTAGTTGCAATGAGGCCCAGTTTTATTTCTTTGATTCTGATGGACTAACCATATTGCTATAACAACCGTAATTATAATATTACAATAATGTGCTAAGTTGCACAAACAGTAAAGAAACCAACTTCACCTGGACTAGCAACTGAGTCTTAAGTTCTGTGTATAAGAGAATTGGCAACAGCCCAAAATGCAGTGGACACATTGGGAGGAAGCCTGTGATTGGTGCTAGCATGTAGCAGCAAAGCTTTAAGGGGATGATGGCTGAGATTTCTATTTTGCACAATTTTAAAGCTACATACTTAATGTTTTGTACACATATTTGGGGTGTTATGTGGAACTATTTGACACAGTTTCATTTTTGTACGTCAATTAGTTTTTGAATTATTGAAATTTTCTTTCAAAAAATTTTCAAATTTCAAGATGAAAATTACTCCACACTTTTTTTTAAAAATGTTTCAACTTTTTTTTTTACAAACTAGAAACTGATTTATAAAAACTTAACACGTGGGTTTTGTAATATCTTAACTGCAGGGAAAATTAAAAAATAAATATGATCTGCATAGCAAACATTTCAAAATTTTTGCAGTCATTACCCACATTTTATTTTTTATCTTAAAAAGTACTAGGTTAATCCTAAATCTCATGTGTCAGTTATTTTTGGGTGGGTGGGTGGGTTTTTATATATATTTTGTTTTAAATGAATAAAAGTGAGGAAAAACAAATCTAAAAGTTTGCGTGCAGTTAACGAGAAATGATGACTTACCAGAGCTTCCGATAAGTGCTTAGATGTGTAATTTGTACTTTTTTTTACATTAAAAGCACTGCAAATCAGTTGTAATTTATGGCATAAGCCAAGTTCTGTATGCAAGCAGTTTTGATTGTGGTCATTCACCAATGATGAAAGTAAACTGGTGTCCACTAATATATATTTACGCTCTTCATTATTTACAACAGGTATATGTTCAGTTGTTTCTGCCTTAAATTTTTTTTTGTACACCACATTCTTGCTCACTGTTATTATTTACACTTGGTTTGGTTCATGTACCTATATGAAATAATATATAATTTCATGTTACATGGCATCTACCGGCAGAGCTGCTGTTACTATGTTATACGGTGGCTCAGAAACTAACCTTCATAGGGAAAAAACCCACAAAAATTGGTAAAAAAAAAAAAAGCAGATTTTTTGCTTCATGCAGCGATTTCATCACCTGGCATGCCGCCCCAGAGACATTTAAGGAGCGTCGACTTTTAAAATGTGATGTAATTAGAGCACTGTAGTGCTTTAAAACTTTGCATATATGCACTTCAAACCACCTAGCATATTTTGGCACAAAAACCCAAAATGTGAAATGTTATTATTTTTGGTCACATTTTCTCCCCTTAACTAACAACAGTAAACTATATTTACTAAAAATGTAATAAGAAATGAATCAAAATAGCCTTGTGTACTGCTAAAGGCAACCATACTTTACCCTCAGGGCTGGAGAGACAGCAGCAATAATGACTGGCATATTAACTTAACTGTTTAACATTATCCTGCGATTGGCTAAGTTTCTGAGACACCATGTTGCATGGTTATGTTTAATTTTGATTGATATGCTGTGCAGAGTGACTAACATCATAAAGCAGGGTTCATGGTATAGCATTGCACATTATTAGCAATGTTGCATAATGTAGTCCTTCACAAACTATGTTAACAGGCTAAAAGCATCCTTATACGTTAAATTATGGAATATGAGCAACTGTTTTCTTCTTCTCCCCTCAAATTTGATGCAGAAACAAACTGCGCCAAGAATAAATGCCAGGTGTTGCATGAAGATTTGAATCTCAACACTCAAAAGAATACTGCATTACCCAGAATATTAGACGATCCTGAAATTTTGGAAGATTTTTACATAATGAATGCAATTGTAAAATATTGACAATATATTAGAAACCCCTATTTTCATATCTCCTGCACAAATTGAATGACAAACATATCAATTCATGAAATTTCCAAGTTTTTTTATCCTCGGAATGTTTTCCTTGACGTGGCAGTATTCATAGACTTGATCATCTTTCTGCCAACTTTGTACATTACTCTTGGTTGCAGTCTGTATGTTTTTCCTCATGCAAAACCTGTAATTTGAAGTTTATATTGTAACCTCTTTACTCTCCTGTATGCAACCAACATGACAAAAATGCTCTCCTTTCTAGAACATTGATCAAATCTGAATGCATTAATTCAACATGCCAGGCCAAGGAACAATAGATCATGCCGAAAGTAATCTCAGAGATCAAGAAATTCCGGTTTATTCGTGACTTTGAGCTCAGCTGTGATGTTCATGTTGACTCCCTCTGTACATGTACATATTGATTGTACTGCCAGTACAGTCCTTCACAAAAATGTGTCCCTTTAATTATTATCAAGCTGTGCATATAAAATGACTGGTTTTTAAAAGCTCATTTTCAGTTAGAAAACTGTCGTATATTCACGCCAATAAGATATTTTACATTTTCCTCGTGTAGGGAAATCTTTATTTTTAGCATTTTCTTCTCTGTTGTCTTGCACCCTTACAGATTCATATTCTTTTAATCTTCTAAAATTCTGATGGTCTGTAATATTTTCAGCTTATCCAGAAAGTTTACTGAGAAAATAGAGAGTACTTTTTTGGGAAGAGTTTAACCTTTATACAGTAATAACTAGGGACATATTTTGGAGGTCAGTCATCTCTATTTTCATTCTTTGTTCAACTACCGATTTGTAGTTGCTGTCGAAGTAATCCTCCTGTGGTGGAACCAGGAACTCGCTGAAAAACATTTTTGTATGGAATTTCAAAATTGAAAACTCTTGTCTTTGTTTTTCGAAATGCAGATTTGCTCCCAAGTGGTCAGTTGCTTTTGCTCTTTTTGATTGTTAAAGAGTATACGAATGGAATTAATATAATGATTTTTATTCCAGAAATGAGCAGCCATTTCTGGTTTTTCTAGTTGTGTTGGATGTCCACATTACTCTTTGTTTTCCCTATGTAGAACTGTTCACATTCAACATAATGTATGCTAGACTTTTTGTTCTGAGAGTGCTGTCTTTTTTTATTTTTGCACTCAAAATATTTTCAAAGAGAATCTATATTATCAGCTGTAAACTGAATGTTGTGGTTTTTTAAGAATTTGTTGAAGGTTATCCCCAACAACAAATCAGTATTTATAAGATATATATGGATAAGCTAGTAACAGTGATGTGAATTTGAAATTATAGAAAAATTGTGTCGGAGTTGAAACACATAACCTCACTTACATGTTTTTCTGCTTGACCGGCTTCAAGAGCTACTTTCTCACATCATCAGAAGTGGCCAACTGGTTCCTCGTGGTGTTGTCCAGTATGCGACATCTGGTGGTGGAGTCATGAATTTCACAGTAGTGCCATAAGTTCTGTGAGGACTTTCAATGCATATAGCTACTAAATAAAACTATGCAAACCCATTAATAAATATATATACCCACTATGGAAATTCATCACTCCACCACCAGATGTCACCGTATACACACACGAGGAACCAGTTGGCCACTTCTGATGATGTGAGCAGGTAGCTCTCGAAACCGGTCAAAAAGGAAAACATTTGAATGATGTTGAGTGCTTCAACTCCGATTCGATTTTTTATAACAACAATCAGTAGCCGAGCATAGGTTGAAAATGGAGACATTTGATCTCCAAAACATATTCCTAGTTATTAGTGTAAGTGGTGTATAAATGTCACTAATCGACTCAAATTTTTTCAAATTTATTAAGTTACAGCATTTTCTTTGATTTCCTAAAAAGAAGACTAGAATACCTTGTTCTTAATTGTGCATACCATTAATTATTTATATAATGTAGGCACATGTGTAAACATTCAGTCAGGCATTGCCCGAGTTTCAGCAAGTTGTAAAGGAAATAAACATTCAGCTGTGTCAAAAAATTGTAATCTTTAGTGGTGCTTCAGTTCATTTTTAGGTCTGGGAAAGCAAATATGATAATACTCTTTAGATAATAATTGTGGATTGATTACTTTCTGCAGTCTAATGCTGTGTTTGTTATCTTTCATTCATTCATTCATTGTTTCACATCATCCATTTGCATAAAAATGCTCTATTAGAAATAAGACATATGGAGACTGATTCCAACTTTTTAGATACTTTACAGTTTTAATAGGTGCATGATATCTCCTTAAAAGGTACATGCATAGAAGGTTTAGGTTAATAATTTTAAAGTTTTGGTTCATATAGGCCAATTCAAAATGAAAGGATTGAGACAAAATAGTGTTAATTTCCAGTTCTGTTAGCAAATATGCTGTTATGATATTAGAATTGGATTAAAAAATCTAACAGATATTTCTCACATTATGTTTTTTGAAAACGCGATTTTGTCATGATCCTTTTAAACAAGCCTATATTATGGAAATGTAGACTATTTTGTGCTTTCTATGTTTCATACAACCTGTAAATGAAAACAAACAGCAATAAGACTGTGTTGGAAATGATAGGCATCCATGTGAATGTTCAGGATGACTAATATAATATGTTGTAAATTACTATTTTTTAAGAAATGCTTGTATAAACTAATTTTTCATCTAGACAGATGGCTGATTTTGCCAATCTTTAATTACTGCGCTAATGTATCCGTAAATGTACCTTTTATTTAGGACCAGTTTCACCAACCAATGTTAAAGAAGTTCTATTTCATACACTTGCTAGAATTTGGAGTTTTTTAATAACTAACCAAAGAAGAGCTCTATGTCTAAGAGGGGAAATTTACAAACTGTTCAATTCTGTTATGAGCAGAGTTGTAGAGAAAATACGAGAGAGATGACAATACTACAACTCTTTCTCCTATGTTGTAAGTTTTAATTAATCTGTAGGTGAGGTATCATTATCAATTGCTTCAAGAAGCCACCAGCTCTGCTTGATCCTTAATCAAGTTTCAGTGTAGTATCTCCCACCAGTCTTAAACTGTTCTAAATGCTCTTCACACCAGTGTTTTTGGTGTGTTTTATGATAGCACAAAATTGTTGCAGTTGCTTAATGGACCTTAGAGAAACATTTGCATTGCAATTAAATTCCTTGTGGAGTTTTTTTCTAAGGCTGCATCCTTCTCCTTTAGTTTAAGTCCATCAGAATTTCTTGCACTCAGTAATTGCTCTATACTTAGTAACCACTTCTATAATTAACACCTTTTCAAACAGTGAAACATTATTCCTCTGTACCTAGATTTTTCAGTTTATATGTGATTCTAACCTCAAACAGTCACACAATAATTGTCTGTGAACATAACTAGTTGTCTGCTACTGGAGCACATTCAGAAGGCATGTAGTTAGGTCACCGCCTTCTCTAAAAATTTGTTCACAGTTGTCTTTGACACTAACAAAATGTTAGCTAACAATTTGTTTCTTTGTTTTTGGTGATGGCGGGAGGGGGGGGTTAATGTCCTTTAACCTGCCATATCATATTGAACAGTGAATGAAGTGATGCTCAAATGAGACCAGGCTTCATCTTTTCAGGATAAGGGAAAAACCTTATCTGGGTAACTTACACTAACCAGAATTTGAACTTGGGACCTTTTGAATAAGAGGCGGACACATCACAGAAATGGGCTTGTAAAAGGAAGAGTTTTAACTTTAGTTGGTGGAACCGGCCCCTAGAGATGTATGGCATCACATATACCACATTTCTCAACTCAACTATGATTTTCCGCTTGAGTAAGCGAAGCCAGAGCCAAGACAACAATGTGAGAAGCTTGATGAAATCAGCCATGAATGGTATAAGCTAATATAGAAGCATTGCAGATTTGCCAAAAGCATTTCTACTTCTTACTATAAGTAATTTCACTGTACGTATGCAGCAGGGTAGAAATGAAGATCCCTGTTTGCTTGTATCAGTTAAAGTCTTTAATTTATTGATTATGGAATCAGTTTGTGTGTATAAACAATGAGCTTATTTTATTGTACAGATAGCACATTTTAAATAAGAAGTATGTTTTGTTGAACAAGAAGTGTGTATAAAATGTGAAATTTGTGCCGTTGACTACATTCTTATTGCTTCCATATTAGGGCCATTGTTTGTTTTTGCACAGAGGTCATTCCTTCTCAAATTGAATCTAGACATAATTTCCACCTCAGCACCCAGCAGTTCAGAAAGTTGAATACAATGCAAGGAACATAATTATTACTCGTTATGTGTAATATCCAAGAGGAAGTATTCCACTAAAAAATTTGATGAGATTTGTGTGTCTGAGAACAGCAAAACTCTAAAACAAAATTTCAGATCAATATCAGACTGAATATTTAAGTCAGCATCTTCCAAACATGCAACGATTTTTAAGAAAATCCCCCTACCCCAAACTACCCATTACATGGAAAATTTTTCAACATTTTTGAATTCCTTAAAACGCCTATAACCATTTTGTTAAAATACTATATATTTACAATATTTAAATGACAAATGAAATGTATATCTTGAATTTTCTGTGAATAGCTTATGAAGTCCTCTTCATTCAGAATGAATTTTGTATGACTGGTAAACACAAAAATGTACTACACCAATTAATTTCAAGTAATCTCTTTTGTGACATTAGGAACTTCCAAGATATCTGTTTGAATTTTTCTGCCAATTTCTTTAAGTGCTGTCGCTGATATCATGGAAAGATTGTAGTGATATAGTGCCCAACATCTCCCTTGTCCTTGTATGTTCAACGAAACTTTCTACAGACGTTTATTTCAGATACGCTTTCTTAAGAACAAAAATAAACAATAGCAGATAGAGAATGTAACACATCAGCCGGTTGTTTATATCAATTGTTTTCTTTTATAAGATATGAATATCCAGGGTTGAAAGGTGTATAGATTTGGCCAGTGTTGCCAAGCTAAAATGTGTCACTGCCGAAATATCCATCCATCCCTAAGTAAGGTTTGCACTGACCTCAGTTTGAGTTCTTCATATTTATCATGCTTTTTTAAAGATGTCGCTTAATTCCTCATGTATTTAAAAAAAAATTAATTTCAGAATTTTAAAAGTTAAATTTTAAACTGGAGTTTAGTACAATAAATATTATTAAATCTTAATTTTGATGTTACAATTGCATTTATTGAATTATATTGTTTTAAATTCAGAATTTTGAAATTTCTTGTTAATTGTTGAAATGGAAAGATTTATTTGTGTATACTGCAGCCTTTTTTTTTTTTTCATGGCGAGTGCATCAGATCTAAAATCTGTGGATCACAAAATAGCAGTTTTATATGAATAGCAATATCACCTGTATTACAGCATTGTCTATCTCACCCTCTGTCAAGATTTCTTGTTCCAGTAAGTCATTCTATATGCAAAACTGCAAGAAACAAACACCACCGCTAATAAACACAATATCTAGTCCGTGTTCAGTCACAAAGGAATGGTGCTTACCAACCGAACAGTTTTGTAGTAACAGTAAGATGAGCTCTTCTACCAGCATTACAATTCTTCATGTTTATGGTGAAATTTATTATACTTTGTTAAAATATTAAATTAAATACCTATGTTCTATAATAAAAGAAGCACTGTTGAAAGTTTTGTATAGTTACCTTCACTTTTTAAAAGTTGTAAAACAATGTAACGTTTTCGAGGTGCTCTCTTTTAAAAACTGTAAACATTGTTAATTTCAAAATCCCACCTTTAAACGAAATGCTGACACCAGATGGCAAAAGAATCAGTTACAGCAGCAGGAGGAGACAAGAAAAAGATCTTCAAGCTGATGATGACAGATGTCCTCGAAAACGTTACATTGCTTTACAACTTTCAAAAAGCGAAGGTGAGTGTAAAACAGTTTAAGTGAGTCAACATGTCTGCTGAGATGGTAGCTAGCCATCAGGAGTGCTTACGGAACTTTATGAGAAGGTGCTTGCTTCTGATTGGTCTGGCAGGTTTGGAAACTCCCGCTGTGAAAGCTTAAATAAACAGAAAATGCTACTAACATACAGTTTAATATCACAGATCAGCTAGAAGTATGCACTTAGGACATCTCTTGCATGAATTATAAATTTACCATGCTAGCCTCTAGTTTCCGAGCTCACAGGTTCAAACACGGCGGGGGATGATGGATCTTTTTTTGGGGTGTAAAACTCCTTAGCATGGCTTCCTTTGGAAGGGAAGTAAGGCTGGTGGTCCCGTGTCGTAGATTTACGGCATGTAAAAGAACCTCAAGCCTGATAAAAGAGGCCTCTGAGCAAAATATAGAATGGGACCCTAAGAACCACAGCATTTAAAGGGCATCCATAAAAAAAACTCAATTTCAAATTAATTTAACATGAAAACTTCTTTTGTAGAGAGCTGATCTTGGAATTTAGGTAAGCAAATTCATCCAAGAGAGTTAACAAAATCATTGCATGATAATGCTTCTATCATAATAGAAAAAGTGAATAACTATGCACTTATCAATTAGATGGAGAAATATATTAACCTGATAGTTATTTACTTCAGGTTCAACTCCCTGTGCGGAATTGGTTTGGGCCAGATATAGCAACTTGCTGTAAAATTTAAAATTATGCTATTTACGCATATTCATGCACATTATAACTAATATTGACTTCATGCTGGGTGTAGAAACAGTCTACATGATGAAAGTCATACATTACACATTGAAAGGTCACTCTAAGTAGATAGGTTTTTTTGTGTGTGTGATAAAGTTTGAAGCACTCATCTGGATGAAAATGGTCTTGTCAAAGTACCAGTATCATAACAGCATGTAAATCTGAGTACTCGTCACTTGAGGCATTTTTGCCCTCAGCTTGCTGCAGAGCTGCTTCTCTATCACTCCTTTTCTTCTCAGCCAAAAATTGGAATAAGAAGCATCACTGAATTCATGACGCTATTTCATTGTGTTCTTTTTGATGCCATCTTCTGTTATCGTACAAAATACTGGACTTCTCACTTGTACAACCTCATAAACTTGCGACTACAAATGGCATACTGCTGACAATTGCTCAGTTGGTAACTAGGTTTACCCCATTTCCAGGCACCTGCAGTTATGACCATGGAGGGTTAGTATTGATATTAGAATTTAAGTTTATGGCAGGTCCTTCTTTGCAACTTTTAACATTCTAGGATGAACAAAATTATCCTTCAACTTATTGAATCAACTATTTGCACATTAGCTTGATCTGATTGTAAACATTTGACATTTTGTTTAGACACACTTGTTAAATGTTAGAACACATCAAGGTTAAAATATTTATTAATGATGGCTGCTAACAGTGGTAGTTAATTTTACAAACCAAAATTTTAATTGTAAATGCATACTTCCCAAGTTTTGCAGTTTTCCGTGAAATGTGGTCTATCTTTCATCACAGTCTTGTTCCCCTTCACCGAGGTGCAACAAAATGCATAGCTTGCACCACTAGTAACCAGAGTACAAACATTCAGTAGTGGATAACATGAATTGTAAAGTCAACTCCTTCATGTAAATTATTTGCATTCAATGGCTGCAGCATATAATTTCTATTTTTGCGACATTGTTTGTAGTTAATGTTATGAGGCATAAAATATTGACTTGAAATCTGTGTATAGCCTAGGAAGTGGTGTTCTTTGCTTTAATATGTATGTATTGTGGTACCAAGAAGAATTTCGGCATGTGTGACGAAACAAACAGGTCTTCAAGGATTCTTATAAAACAGAATTCATATTTATTTTACATGTAATTTTTGTACATTACAGCACTGAACATTTTACACATTCTAAGCTCCATGTCATTGCAAAATTATTACACTTTGCTGGACAAGGGACAGTTTTACAGATTTGAATTTCAGGAAGTTGGCCAGTGTGCATTTGAAGTTAAGGATGAAACATCATTTATGTGCAAAAACGCTAAAAAGAAAGCAATAAGAAATGTAGCAAGGCAGCACTAGATTCATCTTCTCAGTTGTTTTACGAGAGATAGTAGATAATATTTAAGACACTTAAATCCTGTACATCAAAATGAAAATTAAACAGTTTGTAACATCAGCATCACATTGTAGGAACTGCAAGATTATGAGATTGGACACATAGTACCTGTATAGGAGATTCAGTGCATCATTTTAATTTCATGCTACAGTATATGTAGGTACTTGCATTGAAGATTTATGATCATAATGCAGTAAAATGTGTATATACTTGTTAGGCAACACTTTTATCATTAAGCATTTATTTTATTGCAGGTTTATTGAAAATTTATTTGAAGTTCAGTCTTGTAAATGTTCTTGTTGCTTAATATGTTCAACATGAGATGAAAGCCAATAAATACAGTCTCGAAACGTACATAGTTCAGTCTCCATTTTGATTTAATACTGTGTGCATGCAACATAAAACCTTCAATAGTTTTTAGGAAAGGTAAACTTTTAAATGAGGATTTAATCACATTCATATCAAGTTTTTCTTACCTCTTAGCTTAGTTTTGTATATTCAACTTTATCACTGGCTTTTGCTACAACTTATGTTGACCTTTATCTCTGGCATTTCCATCATTTTTTCTATTGATCTTTATCTCTGGCCTTTGCCAGGATTTTTTCTATTGATCTTTATATCTGGTCTTTGCCAGGATTTTTTCTATTGATCTTTATATCTGGTCTTTGCCAGGATTTTTTCAATTGATCTTTATCTCTGGCCTTTGCCAGAATTTTTTCTATTGATCTCTATCTCTGGTCTTTGCCATGAATTTTTGTATTCATCTTTATCTCTGGCTTTTGGCATTATTTTTTGTATTGATCTCTATCTCTGGTCTTTGCTATGAATTTTTGTATTCATCTCTATCTCTGGCTTTTGGCATTATTTTTTGTATTGATCTCTATCTCTGGTCTTTGCCATGAATTTTTGTATTCATCTCTATCTCTGGCTTTTGGCATTATTTTTTGTATTGATCTCTATCTCTGGTCTTTGCCAGGATTTTTTCTATTCATCTTTATCTCTGGCCTTTGCCAAAATTTTTTCTATTGATCTTTATCTCTGGCCTTTGCCAGAATTTTTTCTATTCATCTTTATCTCTGGCTTTTGCCATTATTTTTTGTATTCATCTTTATCTCTGGTCTTTGCCAGGATTTTTTCTATTGATCTTTATCTCTGGTCTTTGCCAGGATTTTTTCTATTGATCTTTATCTCTGGCTTTTGCCATTATTTTTTGTATTGATCTCTATCTCTGGTCTTTGCCAGGATTTTTTGTATTCATCTTTATCTCTGGCTGTTGGCATTATTTTTTGTATTGATCTTTATATCTGGTCTTTGCCAGGATTTTTTTATTGATCTTTATCTCTGGCTTTTGGCATTATTTTTTCTATTATTCTTTATATTTGGTCTTTGCCAGGATTTTTTCTATTGATCTTTATCTCTGGCTTTTGGCATTATTTTTTCTATTGATCTTTATCTCTGGCCTTTGCCAGGATTTATTCTATTGATCTTTATCTCTGGTTTTTGCCAGAATTTTTTCTATTGATCTTTATCTCTGGCTTTTGGCATTATTTTTTGTATTGATCTCTATCTCTGGTCTTTGCCAGGATTTTTTCTATTGATCTTTATCTTTGGCTTTTGGCATTATTTTTTCTATTGATCTTTATCTCTGGCTTTTGCCAGGATTTTTTCTATTGATCTTTATCTCTGGCTTTTGGCATTATTTTTTCTATTGATCTTTATATCTGCCCTTTGCCAGGATTTTTTCTATTGATCTTTATCTCTGGCTTTTGGCATTATTTTTTCTATTGATCTTTATCTCTGGCTTTTGGCATTATTTTTTCTATTGATCTTTATCTCTGGCTTTTGGCATTATTTTTTCTATTGATCTTTATATCTGGCCTTTGCCAGGATTATTTCTATTGATCTTTATATCTGGCCTTTGCCAGGATTATTTCTATTGATCTTTATATCTGGCCTTTGCCAGGATTTTTTCTATTGATCTTTATATCTGGCCTTTGCCAGGATTATTTCTATTGATCTTTATATCTGGCCTTTGCCAGGATTTTTTCTATTCATCTTTATCTCTGGCTTTTGGCATTATTTTTTGTATTGATCTCTATCTCTGGTCTTTGCCATGAATTTTTGTATTCATCTTTATCTCTGGCTTTTGGCATTATTTTTTGTATTGATCTCTATCTCTGGTCTTTGCCATGAATTTTTGTATTCATCTTTATCTCTGGCTTTTGGCATTATTTTTTGTATTGATCTCTATCTCTGGTCTTTGCCATGAATTTTTGTATTGATCTCTATCTCTAGCTTTTGGCATTATTTTTTGTATTGATCTCTATCTCTGGTCTTTGCCATGAATTTTTGTATTCATCTTTATCTCTGGCTTTTGGCATTATTTTTTGTATTGATCTCTATCTCTGGTCTTTGCCATGAATTTTTGTATTCATCTTTATCTCTGGCTTTTGGCATTATTTTTTGTATTGATCTCTATCTCTGGTCTTTGCCATGAATTTTTGTATTGATCTCTATCTCTAGCTTTTGGCATTATTTTTTGTATTGATCTCTATCTCTGGTCTTTGCCATGAATTTTTGTATTCATCTTTATCTCTGGCTTTTGGCATTATTTTTTTCTATTGATCTCTATCTCTGGTCTTTGCCATGAATTTTTGTATTCATCTCTATCTCTGGCTTTTGGCATTATTTTTTGTATTGATCTCTATCTCTGGTCTTTGCCATGAATTTTTGTATTCATCTTTATCTCTGGCTTTTGGCATTATTTTTTGTATTGATCTCTATCTCTGGTCTTTGCCATTAATTTTTGTATTCATCTCTATCTCTGGCTTTTGGCATTATTTTTTGTATTGATCTCTATCTCTGGTC
The DNA here is from genome assembly GCA_030765065.1 of Deroplatys truncata. NCBI lineage: Eukaryota > Metazoa > Arthropoda > Insecta > Mantodea > Mantidae > Deroplatys > Deroplatys truncata. The sequence goes on from CM060984.1 coordinate 261,702,212, forward strand.
TTTGCCATGAACTTTTGTATTGATCTCTATCTCTGGTCTTTGTCATGAATTTTTGTATTGATCTCTATCTCTGGCTTTTGGAATTATTTTTTGTATTGATCTCTATCTCTGGTCTTTGCCATGAATTTTTGTATTCATCTTTATCTCTGGTTCTTGGCATTATTTTTTGTATTGATCTCTATCTCTGGTCTTTGCCATGAATTTTTGTATTCATCTTTATCTCTGGCTTTTGGCATTATTTTTTTGTATTGATCTCTATCTCTGGTCTTTGCCATGAATTTTTGTATTCATCTCTATCTCTGGCTTTTGGCATTATTTTTTGTATTGATCTCTATCTCTGGTCTTTGCCATGAATTTTCGTATTCATCTTTATCTCTGGCTTTTGGCACTATTTTTTGTATTGATCTCTATCTCTGGCTTTTGGCGTTATTTTTTGTATTCATCTCTATCTCTGGTCTTTGCCATGAATTTTTGTATTCATCTTTATCTCTGGCTTTTGGCATTATTTTTTGTATTGATCTCTATCCCTGGCTTTTGGCGTTATTTTTTGTATTCATCTCTATCTCTGGTCTTTGCCATGAATTTTTGTATTGATCTCTATCTCTGGTCTTTGCCATGAATTTTTGTATTCACCTCTATCTCTGGCTTTTGGCATTATTTTTTGTATTCATCTCTATCTCTGGTCTTTGCCATGAATTTTTGTATTCATCTCTATCTCTGGCTTTTGGCATTATTACTTTCTCTACTATGTATAGTAAGTAGGGGAAGTATTGCATTCCACCCAAAAATTCGATACCGAGATTTCACCGGAAATACATGTTTTGAGACTCCCTGAATCCAAAAAAAGCATTTTTGGAAACATGTCCGTGTGTGTGTGTGTGTGTGTGTGTGTCTGTGTGTGTCTGTGTGTCTGTGAACAGCATAACTCAGAAACGAACAGTCGGATAAACACCAAACTTGGTATTTAGGTTCAGTATCTTCCAGAGATGCGACACGAAGGTTTTCAAGAAAATCCCCCCTCCCCAGACTACCCTTTACATTGAACATTTTTCGAAAATTTTAATTTTCTCAAAAATGGCTCTAACGATTTTAGTTAAAATAGCATATGTTTAAGGTATTTTCATGACAAATGAAATGTATATCTCGAATTTTCAGGGAATGTCTCCAAAAGTATACTTAAATGTGAACGACTTTTGCATAACTGGTAAACCATCAGAGATAGACAAAATTTTACTACACAAAAAATGTAGATCGCGTTAAAATACACAACTTATGTCATATACGTTTCTTTTGTTGAGTGAACCGTTTTCGAGATATTACTTGTTATTCCCTTAAATTTTCCAATACTTATACTTTTTCTCAAATTCGTTATTCATTTTTTTATGTCCTGGACATGCAAAGGGAATGGAATGCGCCACATAGCAAGCAGTGTTAAAATATTTGACTATCGCTTAAAAGCTACCAATTCCCCTTGCATCTACAAGAAAATTAGCAATAAGATTGACATCTCGATTAACATGAAGCATATGGAGAATAAGCGTTTGTAAAATTAGATTGTACAAGAGTAGAGAAAGTCATGTGAGTGTAACACATCAGATTTTATTTTTGTATTGATCTCTATCTCTGGTCTTTGCCAGGAATTTTTGTATTCATCTTTATCTCTGGCTTTTGGCATTATTTTTTGTATTGATCTCTATATCTTGTCTTTGCCATGAATTTTTGTATTCATCTCTATCTCTGGCTTTTGGCATTATTTTTTGTATTGATCTCTATCTCTGGCCTTTGTCATGAATTTTTGTATTCATCTTTATCTCTGGCTTTTGGCATTATTTTTTGTATTGATCTCTATCTCTGGTCTTTGCCATGAATTTTTGTATTCATCTTTATCTCTGGCTTTTGGCATTATTTTTTGTGTTGATCTCTATCTCTGGTCTTTGTCATGAATTTTTGTATTCATCTTTATCTCTGGCTTTTGGCATTATTTTTTGTATTGATCTCTATCTCTGGTCTTTGCCATGAATTGTTGTATTCATCTTTATCTCTGGCTTTTGGCATTATTTTTTGTATTGATCTCTATATCTGGTCTTTGCCATGAATTTTTGTATTCATCTCTATCTCTGGCTTTTGGCATTATTTTTTGTATTGATCTCTATCTCTGGCCTTTGTCATGAATTTTTGTATTCATCTTTATCTCTGGCTTTTGGCATTATTTTTTGTATTGATCTCTATCTCTGGTCTTTGCCATGAATTTTTGTATTCATCTTTATCTCTGGCTTTTGGCATTATTTTTTGTATTGATCTCTATCTCTGGTCTTTGTCATGAATTTTTGTATTCATCTTTATCTCTGGCTTTTGGCATTATTTTTTGTATTGATCTCTATCTCTGGTCTTTGCCATGAATTGTTGTATTCATCTTTATCTCTGGCTTTTGGCATTATTTTTTGTATTGATCTCTATCTCTGGTCTTTGTCATGAATTTTTGTATTCATCTTTATCTCTGGCTTTTGGCATTATTTTTTGTATTGATCTCTATCTCTGGTCTTTGCCAGGAATTTTTGTATTCATCTTTATCTCTGGCTTTTGCTACAACTTATGTTGACCTTTATCTCTGGCCTTTGCCAGGATTTTTTCTATTGATCTTTATATCTGGCCTTTGCCATGAATTTTTGTATTCATCTTTATCTCTGGCTTTTGCTACCACTTATGTTGACCTTTATCTCTGACCTTTGCCATAATTTTTTCTATTGATCTTTATCTCTGGCCTTTGCCAGGATTTTTTCCATTGATCTTTATATCTGGCCTTTGTCCTGAATTTTTGTATTCATCTTTATCTCTGGCCTTGGCATTATTTTGTGTATTGATCTCTATCTCTGGTCTTTGCATGATGTTTATCTCTGGTCTTTGCCATGATTTTTGCACTAATCTTTATTCCTGGTCTTTTTCAGGATTTTTTGTATTGATGTTTATCTCTGGCCTTTGGCATTATTTTTGTACTGATCTTTATTCCTGGTCTTTGTCAGGATTTTTTGTATTGATCTCTATTTCTGTCCTTTGGCATTATTTTTGTACTGATCTTTATTCCTGGTCTTTGTCAGGATTTTTTGTATTGATCTCTATCTCTGGCCTTTGGCATTATTTTTGTACAGATCTTTATTCCTGGTCTTTGTCAGGATATTTTGTATTGATCTCTATCTCTGGCCTTTGGCATTATTTTTGTACTGATCTTTATTCCTGGTCTTTGTCAGGATATTTTGTATTGATCTCTATCTCTGGCCTTTGGCATTATTTTTGTACAGATCTTTATTCCTGGTCTTTGTCAGGATATTTTGTATTGATCTCTATCTCTGGCCTTTGGCATTATTTTTGTACTGATCTTTATTCCTGGTCTTTGTCAGGATTTTTTGTATTGATCTCTATCTCTGGCCTTTGGCATTATTTTTGTACTGATCTTTATTCCTGGTCTTTTTCAGGATTTTTTGTATTGATGTTTATCTCTGGCATTTGGCATTATTTTTGTACTGATCAATATTCTTGGTCTTTGTCAGGATTTTTTGTATTGATGTTTATCTCTGGCTTTTGGCATTATTTTTGTACTGATCTTTATTCCTGGTCTTTGTCAGGATTTTTTGTATTGATCTCTATCTCTGGCTTTTGGCATTATTTTTTACTGATCTTTATTCCTGGTCTTTGTCAGGATTTTTTGTACTGAGATCTATCTCTGGCATTTGGCATTATTTTTGTACTGATCTTTATTCCTGGTCTTTGTCAGGATGTTTTTGTATTGATCTCTATCTCTGGCCTTTGGCATTATTTTTGTACTGATCTTTATTCCTGGTCTTTGTCAGGATTTTTTGTATTGATGTTTATCTCTGGCATTTGCCATGATCTGTTTTCTAAAGGCACTAATGTTGTTGTACTTGCATACCCTTAAACACAAATCAATCCGTCACTATCAGTACTCTGAGAAAACACTGGTTCACTCGTAACACACTTAATTTATTCTACAAGGTGTTATAAAAGCCACTTTACAGCTGTTCCTTACAAATCTATCTCATAACTGAGTCTCATTTATTTTCTGCATTATTTTTATAGTCTCCTGTTCCTATGGAAACACAATGCAGTCTTCCAGAATTTACCAGAATGCACATGATGAACTTCCTCGAAGACTAGCAAATCAAAGCCTATTCCAATATTTGGACAGCTGTTCCATACAGGTTTGCTTTCTATATTCAAAGCCTTTATTAATGCCATGACCGAAGGTATCATAATAGTTTCTTTTCTCATATTTTACACATTCAAAGCCTTCATCAATGGCTTGACCAATTGTATCATACCAGTTTGCTTTCCCAAATCGACCCTGCACAAAGCCTTCATTGTTGGCTTGACCAATTTAATCATGCTACTTTGCTTTCTCAAATCTCCCATGCTCAAACTTGTCATCAGTTGCTTGACCAACTGCATTCATATCACTTTTCTTTCTCTAATCTACCATGCCCAGAACCCTCATCAGTGACTTGACCAACTCTATCATATCATTTTCTTTCTCAAATCTCCCATGCTCAAAGTTGTCATCAGTAGTTTCACCACTCTATCATATCATTTTCTTTCTCAAATCTCCCATGCTCAAACTTGTCATCAGTTGCTTGACCAACTGCATTCATATCACTTTTCTTTCTCTAATCTACCATGCCCAGAACCCTCATCAGTGACTTGACCAACTGTATCATATCATTTTCTTTCTCAAATCTCCCATGCTCAAAGTTGTCATCAGTAGTTTCACCAACTCTATCATATCATTTTCTTTCTCAAATCTCCCATGCTCAAAGTTGTCATCAGTAGTTTCACCAACTCCATCATATCATTTTCTTTCTCAAATCTTATATGCTCAAAGTTGTCATCAGTAGTTTGACCAACTCTATCATATCACTTTCTTTCTTATTTCTCCCATGCTCAAAGTTGTCATCAGTAGTTTGACCAACTGTATCATATCATTTTCTTTCTCAAATCTCCCATGCTCAAAGTTGTCATCAGTAGTTTCACCAACTCTATCATATCATTTTCTTTCTCAAATCTTATATGCTCAAAGTTGTCATCAGTAGTTTGACCAACTGTATCATATCATTTTCTTTCTCAAATCTCCCATGCTCAAAGTTGTCATCAGTAGTTTCACCAACTCTATCATATCATTTTCTTTCTCAAATCTTATATGCTCAAAGTTGTCATCAGTAGTTTGACCAACTGTATCATATCATTTTCTTTCTCAAATCTTATATGCTTAAAGTTGTCATCAGTAGTTTCACCAACTGTATCATATCATTTTCTTTCTCAAATCTCCCATGCTCAAAGTTGTCATCAGTAGTTTCACCAACTCTATCATATCATTTTCTTTCTCAAATCTCCCATACTCAAAGTTGTCATCAGTAGTTTCACCAACTCTATCATATCATTTTCTTTCTCAAATCTTATATGCTCAAAGTTGTCATCAGTAGTTTCACCAACTCTATCATATCATTTTCTTTCTCAAATCTTATATGCCCAAAGTTGTCATCAGTAGTTTGACCAACTGTATCATATCACTTTCTTTCTTATTTCTCCCATGCTCAAAGTTGTCATCAGTAGCTTGACCAACTGCATTCATATCACTTTTCTTTCTCTAATCTACCATGCTCAAAGTTGTCATCAGTAGTTTCACCAACTCTATCATATCATTTTCTTTCTCAAATCTCCCATGCTCAAAGTTGTCATCAGTAGTTTCACCAACTCTATCATATCATTTTCTTTCTCAAATCTTATATGCTTAAAGTTGTCATCAGTAGTTTCACCAACTGTATCATATCATTTTCTTTCTCAAATCTCCCATGCTCAAAGTTGTCATCACTAGTTTGACCAACTGTATCATATCATTTTCTTTCTCAAATCTCCCATGCTCAAAGTTGTCATCAGTAGTTTCACCAAGTCTATCATATCATTTTCTTTCTCAAATCTCCCATGCTCAAAGTTGTCATCAGTAGTTTCACCAACTCTATCATATCATTTTCTTTCTCAAACCTTATATGCTTAAAGTTGTCATCAGTAGTTTGACCAACTGTATCATATCATTTTCTTTCTCAAATCTTGCATGCTCAAAGTTGTCATCAGTAGTTTGACCAACTGTATCATATCATTTTCTTTCTCTAATCTATGATGCCCAGAGCCTTCATCAGTAGTTTGACCAACTGTATCATATCATTATCTTTCTCAAATCCCCCATGCTCAAAGTTGTCATCAGTAGTTTCACCAACTCTATCATATCATTTTCCTTCTCAAATCTTATACGCTTAAAGTTGTCATCAGTAGTTTGAACAACTGTATCATATCATTTTCTTTCTCAAATCTCGCATGCTCAAAGTTGTCATCAGTAGTTTGACCAACTGTATCATATCATTTTCTTTCTGTAATCTATGAATCCCAGAGCCTTCATCAGTAGTTTGACCAACTGTATCATATCATTTTCTTTCTCAAATCTCCCATGCTCAAAGTTGTCATCAGTAGTTTACCAAACTGTATCATATCATTTTCTTTCTCAAATCTCCCATGCTCAAACTTGTCATCAGTTGCTTGACCAACTGCATTCATATCACTTTTCTTTCTCTAATCTCCCATGCTCAAAGTTGTCATCAGTAGTTTCACCAACTCTATCATATCATTTTCTTTCTCAATTCTCCCATGCTCAAAGTTGTCATCAGTAGTTTCACCAACTTTATCATATCATTTTCTTTCTCAAATCTTATATGCTTAAAGTTGTCATCAGTAGTATTACCAACTGTATCATATCATTTTCTTTCTCAAATCTACCATGCTCAAAGTTGTCATCAGTAGTTTGACCAACTGTATCATATCATTTTCTTTCTCTAATCTATGATGCCCAGAGCCTTCATCAGTAGTTTGACCAACTGTATCATATCATTTTCTTTCTCAAATCTTATATGCTTAAAGTTGTCATCAGTAGTTTCACCAACTGTATCATATCATTTTCTTTCTCAAATCTCCCATGCTCAAAGTTGTCATCAGTAGTTTCACCAACTGTATCATATCATTTTCTTTCTCAAATCTTATATGCTTAAAGTTGTCATCAGTAGTTTCACCAACTGTATCATATCATTTTCTTTCTCAAATCTCCCATGCTCAAAGTTGTCATCAGTAGTTTCACCAACTGTATCATATCATTTTCTTTCTCAAATCTCCCATGCTCAAAGTTGTCATCAGTAGTTTGACCAACTGTATCATATCATTTTCTTTCTCAAATCTTCCATGCTCAAGGTTGCCATCAGTAGTGTGACCAACTGTATCATTTGGCTGTCTTTCTGTAATCTCCCATGCTCATAGTTGTCATCAGTGGTTTGACCAACTGTATCATATCATTTCCTTTCTCTAATCTGCCATGCACAGAGTCTTCATCAGTGACTTGACCAACTGTATAATATCATTTTCTTTCTCAAATCTTCCATGCTCAAAGTTGCCAGCAGTAGTTTGACCAACTGTATCATATCATTTTCTTTCTCAAATCTCCCATGCTCATAGTTGTAGTCAGTAGTTTGACCAACTATAACGAAAGGCTTTCTTTCCCAAATCTCCCATGCCCAAAGTTGTCATCAGTAGTTTGACAACTGTATCATATCATTTTCTTTCTCAAATCTCCCATGCTTAAAGCTGTCATCAGTAGTTTGACCAACTGTATCATATCATTTTCTTTCTCAAATCTTCCATGCTCAAACTTGTCAACAGTAGTTTGACCAACTGTATCATATCATTTTCTTTCTATAATCTCCCATGCTCAAAGTTTTCATCAGTAGTTTGACCAACTGTATCATATCATTTTCTTTCTCAAATCTTCCATGCTTGAAGCTGTCATCAGTAGTTTGACCAACTGTAACATATCATTTTCTTTCTCAAATCTTCCATGCTCATAGTAGTCAACAGTGGTTTGACCAACTGTATCATATCACTTTCTTTCTCAAATCTCCCATGCTCAAAGTTGCCATCAGTAGTTTGACCAACTGTATCATATCATTTTCTTTCTCAAATCTCCCATGCTCAAAGATGTCATCAGTAGTTTGACCAACTGTATCATATCATTTTCTTTCTCAAATCTTCCATGCTCATAGTAGTCATCAGTAGTTTCACCAACTGTATCATATCACTTTTCTTTCTCTAATCTGCCATGCCCAGAGCCTTCATCAGTAGCTTGACCAACTGTATCTAATCATTTCCTTTCGCTAATATGCCATGCCCAGAGCCTTCATCAGTAGTTACACCAACTGTATCATATCATTATCTTTCTCAAATCTCCCATGCTCATAGTTGTCATCAGTAGTTTGACAACTGTATCATATCATTTTCTTTCTCAAATCTCCCATTCTCATAGTTGCCATCAGTAGTTTGACAACTGTATCATATCATTTTCTTTCTCAAATCTCCCATTCTCATAGTTGCCATCAATAGTTTGACCAACTGTATCATATCATTTTCTTTCTCAATTCCTCCATGCTCATAGTAGTCATCAGTAGTTTAACCAACTGTATCATATCATTTTCTTTCTCAAATCTTCCATGCTCAAAGATGTCATCAGTAGTTTGACCAACTGTATCATATCATTTTCTTTCTAAAATCTTCCATGCTCAAAGATGTGTTCAGTAGTTTGACCATTTGTATCATATCATTTTCTTTCTCAAATCTCCCATGCTCATAGTTGTCATCAGTAGTTTGACAAACTGTATCATATCATTTTCTTTCTCAAATCTTTTATGCTCAAAGATGTCATCATTAGTTTCAATAATTGTATCATATCATTTTCTTTCTCAAATCTCCCATGCTCATAGTTGTCATCAGTAGTTTGACCAACTGTATCATATCATTTTCTTTCTCAAATCTTCCATGCTCAAAGATGGCATCAGTAGTTTGACCAACTGTATCATATCATTTTCTTTCTCAAATCTTCCATGCTCATAGTAGTCATCAGTAGTTTGACCAAATGTATCATATCATTTTCTTTCTCATATCTCCCATGCTCATATTTGTCATCAGTAGTTTGACCAACTGTATCATATCATTTTCTTTCTCAAATCTTCCATGCTCATAGTAGTCATCAGTATTTTGACCAACTGTATCATATCATTTTCTTTCTCAAATCTCCCATGCTCATAGTTGTCATCAGTAGTTTTACCAACTGTATCATATCATTTTCTTTCTCAAATCTCCCATGCTCAAAGATGTCATCAGTAGTTTGACCAACTGTATCATATCATTTTCTTTTTCAAATCTTCCATGCTCATAGTAGTAATCAGTAGTTTCACCAACTGTATCATATCACTTTTCTTTCTCTAATCTGCCTTGCCCAGAGCCTTCATCAGTAGTTTGACCAACTGTATCATATCATTATCTTTCCCAAATCTCCCATGCTCATAGTTGCCATCAATAGTTTGACCAACTGTATCATATCATTTTCTTTCTCAAATCTTCCATGCTCATAGTAGTCATCAGTAGTTTAACCAACTGTATCATATCATTTTCTTTCTCAAATCTTCCATGCTCAAAGATGTCATCAGTAGTTTGACAACTGTATCATATGGCTTTCTTTCCCAAATCTCCCATGCTCAAAGTTGTCATCAGTAGTTTGACCAACTCTATCATATCATTTTCCTTCTCAAATCTTCCATGCTTAAAGCTGTCATCAGTAGTTTGACCAACTGTATCATATCATTTTCTTTCTAAATCTCCCATGCTCATAGATGTCATCAGTATTTTGACCAACTGTATCATATCATTTTCTTTCTCAAATCTCCCATGCTCATAGTTGTCATCAGTAGTTTGACCAACTGTATAATATAATTTTCTTTCTCAAATCCTCCATGCTCATAGTAGTCATCAATAGTTTGACCAACCGTATCATATCATTTTCTTTCTCAAATCTCCCATGCTCATAGTTGTCATCAGTAATTTGACCAACTGTACCATATCACTTTTCTTTCTCTAATCTGCCATGTTCAGAGCCTTCATCAGTAGCTTGACCTACTGTATCATATCATTTCCTTTCGCTAATCTGCCATGCCCAGAGCCTTCATCAGTAGTTTGACCAACTCTATCATATCATTATCTTTCTCAAATCTCCCATGCTCATAGTTGTCATCAGTAGTTTGACCAACTGTATCATATCATTTTCTTTCCGAAATCTCCCATGCTAAAAGTTGTCATCAGTAGTTTGGCAACTGTATCATATGGCTTTCTTTCTCAAATCTCCCATGCTCAAAGTTGTCATCAGTAGTTTCACAACTGTATCATATGGTTTCTTTCTCAAATCTCCCATGCTCAAAGTTGTCATCAGTAGTTTGACAACTGTATCATATGGCTTTCTTTCCCAAATCTCCCATGCTCAAAGTTGTCATCAGTAGTTTGACAACTGTATCATATGGCTTTCTTTCCCAAATCTTCCATGCTCAAAGTTGTCATCAGTAGTTTGACCAACTCTATCATATCATTTTCCTTCTCAAATCTTCCATGCTTAAAGCTGTCATCAGTAGTTTGACCAACTGTATCATATCATTTTCTTTCTCAAATCTCCCATGCTTATAGTTGTCATCAGTAGTTTGACCAACTGTATCATATCATTTCCTTTCGCTAATCTGCCATGCCCAGAACCTTCATCAGTAGTTTGACCAACTGTATCATATCATTTCCTTTCTCTAATCTGCCATGCCCAGAGCCTTCATCAGTGACTTTACCAACTGTATAATATCATTTGCTTTCTCAAATCTTCCATGCTCAAAGTTGCCATCAGTAGTTTGACCAACTGTATCATATCATTTTCTTTCTCAAATCTCCCATGCTCATAGTTGTAGTCAGTAGTTTGACCAACTGTATCAAATGGCTTTTTTTCCCAAATCTCCCATGCTCAAAGTTGTCATCAGTAGTTTGACCAGCTCTATCATATCATTTTCCTTCTCAAATTTCCATGCTCAAACTTGTAACAGTAGTTTTACCAACTGTATCATATCATTTTCTTTCTCAAATCTCCCATGCTCAAAGTTGTCATCAGTAGTTTGACCAACTGTATCATATCATTTTATTTCTCAAATCTTCCATGCTTGAAGCTGCAATCAGTAGTTTGACCAACTGTAACACATCATTTTCTTTCTCAAATCTTCCATGCTCATAGTAGTCATTAGTGGTTTGAGCAACTGTATCATATCACTTTCTTTCTCAAATCTCCCATGCTCATAGTTGTCATCAGTAGTTTTACCAACTGTATCATATCATTTTCTTTCTCAAATCTCCCATGCTCAAAGATGTCATCAGTAGTTTGACCAACTGTATCATATCATTTTCTTTTTCAAATCTTCCATGCTCATAGTAGTCATCAGTAGTTTCACCAACTGTATCATATCACTTTTCTTTCTCTAATCTGCCTTGCCCAGAGCCTTCATCAGTAGCTTGACCAACTGTATCATATTTCCTTTCGCTAATCTGCCATTCCCAGAGCCTTCATCAGTAGTTTGACCAACTGTATCATATCATTATCTTTCTCAAATCTCCCATGCTCATAGTTGCCATCAATAGTTTGACCAAATGTATCATATCATTTTCTTTCTCAAATCTTCCATGCTCATAATAGTCATCAGTAGTTTAACCAACTGTATCATATCATTTTCTTTCTCAAATCTTCCATGCTCAAAGATGTCATCAGTAGTTTGACAACTGTATCATATGGCTTTCTTTCCCAAATCTCCCATGCTCAAAGTTGTCATCAATAGTTTGACCAACTCTATCATATCATTTTCCTTCTCAAATCTTCCATGCTTAAAGCTGTCATCAGTAGTTTGACCAACTGTATCATATCAATTTCTTTCTAAATCTCCCATGTTCATAGATGTCATCAGTAGTTTGACCAACTGTATCATATCATTTTCTTTCTCAAATCTCCCATGCTCATAGTTGTCATCAGTAGTTTGACCAACTGTATCATATCAATTTCTTTCTAAATCTCCCATGTTCATAGATGTCATCAGTAGTTTGACCAACTGTATCATATCATTTTCTTTCTCAAATCTTCCATGCTCATAGTAGTCATCAGTAGTTTGACCAAATGTATCATATCATTTTCTTTCTCATATCTCCCATGCTCATACTTGTCATCAGTAGTTTTACCAACTGTATCATTTCATTTTCTTTCTCAAATCTTCCATGCTCATAATAGTCATCAGTATTTTGACCAACTGTATCATATCATTTTCTTTCTCAAATCTCCCATGCTCATAGTTGTCATCAGTAGTTTGACCAACTGTATAATATAATTTTCTTTCTCAAATCCTCCATGCTCATAGTAGTCATCAATAGTTTGACCAACCGTATCATATCATTTTCTTTCTCAAATCTCCCATGCTCATAGTTGTCATCAGTAGTTTGACCAACTGTATCATATCACTTTTCTTTCTCTAATCTGCCATGCCCAGAGCCTTCATCAGTAGCTTGACCTACTGTATCATATCATTTCCTTTCGCTAATCTGCCATGCCCAGAGCCTTCATCAGTGGTTTGACCAATTGTATCATATCATTATCTTTCTCAAATCTCCCATGCACATAGTTGTCATCAGTAGTTTGACCAACTGTATCATATAATTTTCTTTCTAAATCTTCCATGTTCAAAGATGTCATCAGTAGTTTGACCAACTGTATCATATCATTTTCTTTCTGAAATCTTCCATGCTCAAAGATGTCATCAGTAGTTTGACCAACTGTATCATATCATTTTCTTTCTAAAATCTCCCATGCTCATAGTTGTCATCAGTAGTTTGACCAACTGTATTATATCATTTTCTTTCTCAAATCTTCCATGCTCAAAGATGTCATCAGTAGTTTGACCAACTCTATCACATCATTTTCCTTCTCAAATCTCCCATGCTCATAGTTGTCATCGGTAGTTTGACCAACTGTATCATATTTTCTTTCTCAAATCTTCCATGCTCAAAGATGGCATCAGTGGTTTGACCAACTGTATCATATCATTTTCTTTCTCAAATCTTCCATGCTCATAGTAGTCATCAGTAGTTTGACCAAATGTATCATATCATTTTCTTTCTCATATCTCCCATGCTCATATTTGTCATCAGTAGTTTGACCAACTGTATCATATCACTTTACTATCTCTAATCTGCCATGCCCAGAGCCTTTATCAGTAGCTTGACCAACTGTATCATATCATTTCCTTTCGCTAATCTGCCATGCCCAGAGCCTTCATCAGTAGTTTGACCAACTGTATCATATTTTGTTTCTCAAATCTTCCATGCTCAAAGTTGCCATCAGTAGTTTGACCAACTGTATCATTTGGCTGTCTTTCTGTAATCTCACGAGCTCATAGTTGTCATCAGTGGTTTGACCAACTGTATCATTATTTTCTTTCTCAAATCTCCCATGCTCATAGTTGTCATCAATAATTTGACCAACTGTATCATATCATTTTCTTTCTCAAATCACCCATGCTCATAGTTGTCATCAGTAGTTTGACCAACTGTATCATATTTTCTTTCTCAAATCTCCCATGCTCATACTTGTCATCAGTGGTTTGACCAACTGTATCATATCATTTTCTTTCTCAAACCTCCCATGCTCATAGTTGTCATCAGTAGTTTGACCAACTGTATCATATTTTCTTTCTCAAATCTCCCATGCTCATACTTGTCATCAATAGTTTGACCAACTGTATCATATCATTTTCTTTCTCAAATCTCCCATGCTCAAAGTTGTCATCAGTAGTTTTTACCAACTGTATCATATAATTTTCTTTCTCATATCTTCCATGCTCATAGTTGTCATCAGTAGTTTGACCAACTGTATCATATCATTTTCTTTCTCAAATCTTCCATGCTCATAGTTCTCATCAGTAGTTTGACCAACTGTATCATATCACTTTTCTTTCTCTAATCAGCCATGCCGAGAGCCTTTATCAGTAGCTTGAGCAACTGTATCATATCATTTTCTTTCACAAATCTTCCATGCTCAAAGTTGTCATCAGTAGTTTGACCAACTGTATCATATCATTTTCTTTCTCAAATCTCCCACGCTCATAGTTGTCTTCAGTAGTTTGACCAATTGTATCATATCACTTTTCTTTCTCTAATCTGCAATGCCCAGAGCCTTTATCAGTAATTTGACCAACTGTATCATATGGCTTTCTTTCCCAAATCTCCCATGCTGAAAGTTGTCAACAGTAATTTGACAACTGTATCATATGGCTTTCTTTCTCAAATCTCCCATGCTCAAAGTTGTCATCAGTAGTTTGACAACTGTATCATATGGCTTTCTTTCTCAAATCTCCCATGCTCAAAGTTGTCATCAGTAGTTTGACAACTGTATCATATGGCCTTCTTTCCCAAATCTCCCATGCTCAAAGTTGTCATCAGTAGTTTGACAACTGTATCATATGGCTTTCTTTCTCAAATCTCCCATGCTCAAAGTTGTCATCAGTAGTTTGACAACTGTATCATATGGCTTTCTTTCTCAAATCTCCCATGCTCAAAGTTGTCATCAGTAGTTTGACAACTGTATCATATGGCTTTCTTTCTCAAATCTCCCATTCTCAAAGTTGTCATCAGTAGTTTGACAACTGTATCATATGGCTTTCTTTCTCAAATCTCCCATGCTCAAAGTTGTCATCAGTAGTTTGACAACTGTATCATATGGCTTTCTTTCCCAAATCTCCAATGCTCAAAGTTGTCATCAGTAGTTTGACAACTGTATCATATGGCTTTCTTTCTCAAATCTCCCATGCTCAAAGTTGACATCAGTAGTTTGACAACTGTATCATATGGCTTTCTTTCTCAAATCTCCCATGCTCAAAGTTGTCATCAGTAGTTTGACAACTGTATCATATGGCTTTCTTTCCCAAATCTCCCATGCTCAAAGTTGTCATCAGTAGTTTGACCAACTCTATCATATCATTTTGCTTCTCAAATCTTCCATGCTTAAAGCTGACATCAGTAGTTTGACCAACTGTATCATATCACTTTTCTTTCTCTAATCTGCCATGCCCAGAGCCTTTATCAGTAGCTTGACCAACTGTATCATATCATTTCCTTTCGCTAATCTGCCATGCCCAGATCCTTCATCAGTAGTTTGACCAACTGTATCATATCATTTTCTTTCTCAAATCTTCCATGCTCAAGGTTGCCATCAATAGTGTGACCAACTGTATCATTTGGCTGTCTTTCTGTAATCTCCCATGCTCATAGTTGTCATCAGTGGTTTGACCAACTGTATCATATCATTTCCTTTCTCTAATCTGCCATGCACAGAGTCTTCATCAGTGACTTGACCAACTGTATAATATCATTTTCTTTCTCAAATCTTCCATGCTCAAAGTTGCCAGCAGTAGTTTGACCAACTGTATCATATCATTTTCTTTCTCAAATCTCCCATGCTCATAGTTGTAGTCAGTAGTTTGACCAACTATAACGAAAGGCTTTCTTTCCCAAATCTCCCATGCCCAAAGTTGTCATCAGTAGTTTGACAACTGTATCATATGGCTTTCTTTCTCAAATCTCCCATGCTTAAAGCTGTCATCAGTAGTTTGACCAACTGTATCATATCATTTTCTTTCTCAAATCTTCCATGCTCAAACTTGTCAACAGTAGTTTGACCAACTGTATCATATCATTTTCTTTCTATAATCTCCCATGCTCAAAGTTTTCATCAGTAGTTTGACCAACTGTATCATATCATTTTCTTTCTCAAATCTTCCATGCTTGAAGCTGTCATCAGTAGTTTGACCAACTGTAACATATCATTTTCTTTCTCAAATCTTCCATGCTCATAGTAGTCAAAAGTGGTTTGAGCAACTGTATCATATCACTTTCTTTCTCAAATCTCCCATGCTCAAAGTTGCCATCAGTAGTTTGACCAACTGCATCATATCATTTTCTTTCTCAAATCTCCCATGCTCAAAGATGTCATCAGTAGTTTGACCAACTGTATCATATCATTTTCTTTCTCAAATCTTCCATGCTCATAGTAGTCATCAGTAGTTTCACCAACTGTATCATATCACTTTTCTTTCTCTAATCTGCCATGCCCAGAGCCTTCATCAGTAGCTTGACCAACTGTATCTAATCATTTCCTTTCGCTAATATGCCATGCCCAGAGCCTTCATCAGTAGTTAGACCAACTGTATCATATCATTATCTTTCTCAAATCTCCCATGCTCATAGTTGTCATCAGTAGTTTGACAACTGTATCATATCATTTTCTTTCTCAAATCTCCCATTCTCATAGTTGCCATCAGTAGTTTGACAACTGTATCATATCATTTTCTTTCTCAAATCTCCCATTCTCATAGTTGCCATCAATAGTTTGACCAACTGTATCATATCATTTTCTTTCTCAATTCCTCCATGCTCATAGTAGTCATCAGTAGTTTAACCAACTGTATCATATCATTTTCTTTCTCAAATCTTCCATGCTCAAAGATGTCATCAGTAGTTTGACCAACTGTATCATATCATTTTCTTTCTAAAATCTTACATGCTCAAAGATGTGTTCAGTAGTTTGACCATTTGTATCATATCATTTTCTTTCTCAAATCTCCCATGCTCATAGTTGTCATCAGTAGTTTGACAAACTGTATCATATCATTTTCTTTCTCAAATCTTTTATGCTCAAAGATGTCATCATTAGTTTCCATAATTGTATCATATCATTTTCTTTCTCAAATCTCCCATGCTCATAGTTGTCATCAGTAGTTTGACCAACTGTATCATATCATTTTCTTTCTCAAATCTTCCATGCTCAAAGATGGCATCAGTAGTTTGACCAACTGTATCATATCATTTTCTTTCTCAAATCTTCCATGCTCATAGTAGTCATCAGTAGTTTGACCAAATGTATCATATCATTTTCTTTCTCATATCTCCCATGCTCATATTTGTCATCAGTAGTTTGACCAACTGTATCATATCATTTTCTTTCTCAAATCTTCCATGCTCATAGTAGTCATCAGTATTTTGACCAACTGTATCATATCATTTTCTTTCTCAAATCTCCCATGCTCATAGTTGTCATCAGTAGTTTGACCAACTGTATAATATAATTTTCTTTCTCAAATCCCCCATGCTCATAGTAGTCATCAATAGTTTGACCAACTGTATCATATCATTTTCTTTCTCAAATCTCCCATGCTCATAGTTGTCATCAGTAGTTTGACCAACTGTATCATACCATTACCTTTCGCTAATCTGCCATGCCCAGAGCCTTCATCAGTAGTTTGACCAACTGTATCATATCATTATCTTTCTCAAATCTCCCATGCTCATAGTTGTCATCAGTAGTTTGACCAACTGTATCATATCATTTTCTTTCTCAAATCTTCCATGCTCAAAGATGTCATCAGTAGTTTGACCAACTGTATCATATCATTTTCTTTCTCAAATCTCCCATGCTCATAGTTGTCATCAGTAGTTTGACCAACTGTATCATATGGCTTTCTTTGCCAAATCTCCCATGCTCAAAGTTGTCATCAGTAGTTTGACAACTGTATCATATGGCTGTCTCTCTCAAATCTCCCATGCTCAAAGTTATCATCAGTAGTTTGACAACTGTATCATATGCCTTTCTTTCTCAAATCTCCCATGCTCAAAGTTGTCATGAGTAGTTTGACAACTGTATTATATGGCTTTCTTTCCCAAATCTCCCATGCTCAATGTTGTCATCAGTAGTTTGACAACTGTATCATATGGCTTTCTTTCTCAAATCTCCCATGCTTATAGATGTCATCAGTAGTTTGACCACCTGTATCATATCATTTTCTTTCTCAAATCTCCCATGCTCAAAGTTGTCAACAGTAGTTTGACAACTGTATCATATGGCTTTCTTTCTCAAATCTCCCATGCTCAAAGTAGTCATCAGTAGTTTGACAACTGTATCATATGGCTTTCTTTCTCAAATCTCCCATGCTCAAAGTTGTCATCAGTAGTTTGACAACTGTATCATATGGCTTTCTTTCCCAAATCTCCCATGCTCTAAGTTGTCATCAGTAGTTTCACAACTGTATCATATGGCTTTCTTTCTCAAATCTCCCATGCTCAAAGTTGTCATCAGTAGTTTGACAACTGTATCATATGGCTTTCTTTCCCAAATCTCCCATGCTCAAAGTTGTCATCAGTAGTTTGACAACTGTATCATATCATTTTCTTTCTCAAATCTCCCATTCTCATAGTTGCCATCAATAGTTTGACCAACTGTATCATATCATTTTCTTTCTCAAATCTTCCATGCTCATAGATGTCATCAGTAATCTGACCAACTGTACCATATCACTTTTCTTTCTCTAATCTGCCATACCCAGAGCCTTCATAGTAGTTTGACCAACTGTATCATATTATTTTCTTTCTCAAATCTTCCATGCTCATAGATGTCATCAGTAATTTGACCAACTGTACCATATCACTTTTCTTTCTCTAATCTGCCATGCCCAGAGCCTTCATCAGTAGCCTGACCAACTGTATCATATCATTTTCTTTCTCATATCTCCCATGCTCAAAGTTTCCATCAGTAGTTTGACCAACTGTATCATATCATTTTCTTTCTCAAATCTCCCATGCACAGAGTTGTAGTCAGTAGTTTGACCAACTGTATCATATGGCTTTCTTTCCCAAATCTCCCATGCTCAAAGTTGTCATCAGTAGTTTGACAACTGTATCATATGGCTTTCTTTCTCAAATCTCCCATGCTCAAAGTTGTCATCAGTAGTTTGACAACTGTATCATATGGCTTTCTTTCTCAAATCTCCCATGCTCAAAGTTGTCATCAGAAGTTTGACAACTGTATCATATGGCTTTCTTTCCCAAATCTCCCATGCTCAAAGTTGTCATCACTAGTTTGACAACTGTATCATATCATTTTCTTTCTCAAATCTCCCATTCTCATAGTTGCCATCAATTGTTTGACCAACTGTATCATATCACTTTTCTTTCTCTAATCTGCCATGCCCAGAGCCTTCATCAGTAGTTTGACCAGCGGTAACATATCATTTTCTTTCTCAAATCTTCCATGCTCATAGATGTCATCAGTAATTTGACCAACTATACTATATCACTTTTCTTTCTCTAATCTGCCATGCCCAGAGCCTTCATCAGTAGCTTGACCAACTGTATCATATCATTTTCTTTCTCAAATCTCCCATGCTAAAAGTTTCCATCGGTAGTTTGACCAACTGTATCATATCATTTTCTTTTTTAAATCTCCCATGCTCATAGTTGTAGTCAGTAGTTTGACCAACTGTATCATATGGCTTTCTTTCCCAAATCTCCCATGCTCAAAGTTGTCATCAGTAGTTTGACAACTGTATCATATGGCTTTCTTTCTCAAATCTCCCATGCTCAAAGTTATCATCAGTAGTTTGACAACTGTATCATATGGCTTTGTTTCCCAAATCTCCCATGCTCAAAGTTGTCATCAGTAGTTTGACAACTGTATCATATGGCTTTCTTTCTCAAATCTCCCATGCTCAAAGTTGTCATCAGTAGTTTGACAACTGTATCATATGGCTTTCTTTCTCAAATCTCCCATGCTCAAAGTTGTCATCAGTAGTTTGACAACTGTATGATATGGCTTTCTTTCCCAAATCTCCCATGCTCAAAGTTGTCATCAGTAGTTTGACCAACTCTATCATATCATTTTCCTTCTCAAATCTTCCATGCTTAAAGCTGACATCAGTAGTTTGACCAACTGTATCATATCACTTTTCTTTCTCTAATCTGCCATTCCCAGAGCCTTTATCAGTAGCTTGACCAACTGTATCATATCATTTCCTTTCGCTAATCTGCCATGCCCAGATCCTTCATCAGTAGTTTGACCAACTGTATCATATCATTTTCTTTCTCAAATCTTCCATGCTCAAGGTTGCCATCAGTAGTGTGACCAACTGTATCATTTGGCTGTCTTTCTGTAATCTCCCATGCTCATAGTTGTCATCAGTGGTTTGACCAACTGTATCATATCATTTCCTTTCTCTAATCTGCCATGCACAGAGTCTTCATCAGTGACTTGACCAACTGTATAATATCATTTTCTTTCTCAAATCTTCCATGCTCAAAGTTGCCAGCAGTAGTTTGACCAACTGTATCATATCATTTTCTTTCTCAAATCTCCCATGCTCATAGTTGTAGTCAGTAGTTTGACCAACTATAACGAAAGGCTTTCTTTCCCAAATCTCCCATGCCCAAAGTTGTCATCAGTAGTTTGACAACTGTATCATATGGCTTTCTTTCTCAAATCTCCCATGCTTAAAGCTGTCATCAGTAGTTTGACCAACTGTATCATATCATTTTCTTTCTCAAATCTTCCATGCTCAAACTTGTCAACAGTAGTTTGACCAACTGTATCATATCATTTTCTTTCCATAATCTCCCATGCTCAAAGTTTTCATCAGTAGTATGACCAACTGTATCATATCATTTTCTTTCTCAAATCTTCCATGCTTGAAGCTGTCATCAGTAGTTTGACCAACTGTAACATATCATTTTCTTTCTCAAATCTTCCATGCTCATAGTAGTCAACAGTGGTTTGAGCAACTGTATCATATCACTTTCTTTCTCAAATCTCCCGTGCTCAAAGTTGCCATCAGTAGTTTGACCAACTGTATCATATCATTTTCTTTCTCAAATCTTCCATGCTCATAGTAGTCATCAGTAGTTTCACCAACTGTATCATATCACTTTTCTTTCTCTAATCTGCCATGCCCAGAGCCTTCATCAGTAGCTTGACCAACTGTATCTAATCATTTCCTTTCGCTAATATGCCATGCCCAGAGCCTTCATCAGTAGTTAGACCAACTGTATCATATCATTATCTTTCTCAAATCTCCCATGCTCATAGTTGTCATCAGTAGTTTGACAACTGTATCATATCATTTTCTTTCTCAAATCTCCCATTCTCATAGTTGCCATCAGTAGTTTGACAACTGTATCATATCATTTTCTTTCTCAAATCTCCCATTCTCATAGTTGCAAACAATAGTTTGACCAACTGTATCATATCATTTTCTTTCTCAATTCCTCCATGCTCATAGTAGTCATCAGTAGTTTAACCAACTGTATCATATCATTTTCTTTCTCAAATCTTCCATGCTCAAAGATGTCATCGGTAGTTTGACCAACTGTATCATATCATTTTCTTTCTAAAATCTTCCATGCTCAAAGATGTGTTCAGTAGTTTGACCATTTGTATCATATCATTTTCTTTCTCAAATCTCCCATGCTCATAGTTGTCATCAGTAGTTTGACAAACTGTATCATATCATTTTCTTTCTCAAATCTTCCATGCTCAAAGATGTCATCATTAGTTTCACCAATTGTATCATATCATTTTCTTTCTCAAATCTCCCATGCTCATAGTTTCATCAGTAGTTTGACCAACTGTATCATATCATTTTCTTTCTCAAATCTTCCATGCTCAAAGATGGCATCAGTAGTTTGACCAACTTTATCATATCATTTTTTTTCTCAAATCTTCCATGCTCATAGTAGTCATCAGTAGTTTGACCAAATGTATCATATCATTTTCTTTCTCATATCTCCCATGCTCATATTTGTCATCAGTAGTTTGACCAACTGTATCATATCATTTTCTTTCTCAAATCTTCCATGCTCATAGTAGTCATCAGTATTTTGACCAACTGTATCATATCATTTTCTTTCTCAAATCTCCCATGCTCATAGTTGTCATCAGTAGTTTGACCAACTGTATAATATAATTTTCTTTCTCAAATCCCCCATGCTCATAGTAGTCATCAATAGTTTGACCAACTGTATCATATCATTTTCTTTCTCAAATCTCCCATGCTCATAGTTGTCATCAGTAGTTTGACCAACTGTATCATATCACTTTTCTTTCTCTAATCTGCCATGCCCAGAGCCTTCATCAGTAGTTTGACCAACTGTATCATATCATTATCTTTCTCAAATCTCCCATGCTCATAGTTGTCATCAGTAGTTTGACCAACTGTATCATATCATTTTCTTTCTCAAATCTTCCATGCTCAAAGATGTCATCAGTAGTTTGACCAACTGTATCATATTTTCTTTCTCAAATCTCCCATGCTCATAGTTGTCATCAGTAGTTTGACCAACTGTATCATATGGCTTTCTTTGCCAAATCTCCCATGCTCAAAGTTGTCATCAGTAGTTTGACAACTGTATCATATGGCTGTCTCTCTCAAATCTCCCATGCTCAAAGTTATCATCAGTAGTTTGACAACTGTATCATATGCCTTTCTTTCTCAAATCTCCCATGCTCAAAGTTGTCATGAGTAGTTTGACAACTGTATTATATGGCTTTCTTTCCCAAATCTCCCATGCTCAATGTTGTCATCAGTAGTTTGACAACTGTATCATATGGCTTTCTTTCTCAAATCTCCCATGCTTATAGATGTTATCAGTAGTTTGACCAACTGTATCATATCATTTTCTTTCTCAAATCTCCCATGCTCAAAGTTGTCAACAGTATTTTGACAACTGTATCATATGGCTTTCTTTCTCAAATCTCCCATGCTCAAAGTAGTCATCAGTAGTTTGACAACTGTATCATATGGCTTTCTTTCTCAAATCTCCCATGCTCAAAGTTGTCATCAGTAGTTTGACAACTGTATCATATGGCTTTCTTTCCCAAATCTCCCATGCTCTAAGTTGTCATCAGTAGTTTCACAACTGTATCATATGGCTTTCTTTCTCAAATCTCCCATGCTCAAAGTTGTCATCAGTAGTTTGACAACTGTATCATTTGGCTTTCTTTCCCAAATCTCCCATGCTCAAAGTTGTCAGCAGTAGTTTGACAACTGTATCATATCATTTTCTTTCTCAAATCTCCCATTCTCATAGTTGCCATCAATAGTTTGACCAACTGTATCATATCATTTTCTTTCTCAAATCTTCCATGCTCAT
Source organism: Deroplatys truncata (assembly GCA_030765065.1). NCBI lineage: Eukaryota > Metazoa > Arthropoda > Insecta > Mantodea > Mantidae > Deroplatys > Deroplatys truncata. The sequence continues at coordinate 261,725,174 of CM060984.1, forward strand.
AGATGTCATCAGTAATTTGACCAACTGTACCATATCACTTTTCTTTCTCTAATCTGCCATACCCAGAGCCTTCATCAGTAGTTTGACCAACTGTATCATATTATTTTCTTTCTCAAATTTTCCATGCTCATAGATGTCATCAGTAATTTGACCAACTGTACCATATCACTTTTCTTTCTCTAATATGCCATGCCCAGAGCCTTCATCAGTAGCCTGACCAACTGTATCATATCATTTTCTTTCTCATATCTCCCATGCTCAAAGTTTCCATCAGTAGTTTGACCAACTGTATCATATCATTTTCTTTCTCAAATCTCCCATGCACATAGTTGTAGTCAGTAGTTTGACCAACTGTATCATATGGCTTTCTTTCCCAAATCTCGCATGCTCAAAGTTGTCATCAGTAGTTTGACAACTGTATCATATGGCTTTCTTTCTCAAATCTCCCATGCTCAAAGTTGTCATCAGTAGTTTGACAACTGTATCATATGGCTTTCTTTCTCAAATCTCCCATGCTCAAAGTTGTCATCAGAAGTTTGACAACTGTATCATATGGCTTTCTTTCCCAAATCTCCTATGCTCAAAGTTGTCATCAGTAGTTTGACAACTGTATCATATCATTTTCTTTCTCAAATCTCCCATTCTCATAGTTGCCATCAATAGTTTGACCAACTGTATCATATCATTTTCTTTCTCAAATCTTCCATGCTCATAGATGTCATCAGTAATTTGACCAACTGTACCATATCACTTTTCTTTCTCTAATCTGCCATGCCCAGAGCCTTCATCAGTAGTTTGACCAGCGGTAACATATCATTTTCTTTCTCAAATCTTCCATGCTCATAGATGTCATCAGTAATTTGACCAACTGTACTATATCACTTTTCTTTCTCTAATCTGCCATGCCCAGAGCCTTCATAAGTAGCTTGACCAACTGTATCATATCATTTTCTTTCTCAAATCTCGCATGCTAAAAGTTTCCATCGGTAGTTTGACCAACTGTATCATATCATTTTCTTTCTCAAATCTCCCATGCTCATAGTTGTAGTCAGTAGTTTGACCAACTGTATCATATGGCTTTCTTTCCCAAATCTCCCATGCTCAAAGTTGTCATCAGTAGTTTGACAACTGTATCGTATGGCTTTCTTTCTCAAATCTCCCATGCTCAAAGTTGTCATCAGTAGTTTGACAACTGTATCATATGGCTTTCTTTCTCAAATCTCCCATGCTCAAAGTTGTCATCAGTAGTTTGACAACTGTATCATATGGCTTTGTTTCCCAAATCTCCCATGCTCAAAGTTGTCATCAGTAGTTTGACAACTGTATCATATGGCTTTCTTTCTCAAATCTCCCATGCTCAAAGTTCTCATCAGTAGTTTGACAACTGTATCATATGGCTTTCTTTCTCAAATCTCCCATGCTCAAAGTTGTCATCAGTAGTTTGACAACTGTATCATATGGCTTTCTTTCGCAAATCTCCCATGCTCAAAGTTGTCATCAGTAGTTTGACAACTGTATCATATGGCTTTCTTTCCCAAATCTCCCATGCTCAAAGTTGTCATCAGTAGTTTGACAACTGTATCATATGGCTTTCTTTCTCAAATCTCCCATGCTCAAAGTTGTCATCAGTAGTTTGACAACTGTATCATATGGCTCTCTTTCTCAAATCTCCCATGCTCAAAGTTGTCATCAGTAGTTTGACAACTGTATCATATGGCTTTCTTTCCCAAATCTCCCATGCTCAAAGTTGTCATTAGTAGTTTGACAACTGTATCATATCATTTTCTTTCTCAAATCTTCCATGCTCATAGATGTCATCAGTAATTTGACCAAGTGTACCATATCACTTTTCTTTCTCTAATCTGCCATGCCCAGAGCCTTCATCAGTAGTTTGACCAACTGTATATCATTTTCTTTCTCAAATCTTCCATGCCCATAGATGTCATCAGTAATTTGACCAGCAGTACCATATCACTTTTCTTTCTCTAATCTGCCATGCCCAGAGCCTTCATCAGTAGCTTGCCAACTGTATCATATCATTTTCTTTCTCTAATCTCCCATGCTCAAAGTTTCCATCAGTAGTTTGACCAACTGTATCATATCATTTTCTTTCTCAAATCTGCCATGCTCATAGTTGTAGTCAGTAGTTTGACCAACTGTATCATATGGCTTTCTTTCCCAAATCTCCCATGCTCAAAGTTGTCATCAGTAGTTTGACAACTGTATCATATGCCTTTCTTTCTCAAATCTCCCATGCTCAAAGTTGTCATCAGTAGTTTGACAACTGTATTATATGGCTTTCTTTCCCAAATCTCCCATGCTCAAAGTTGTCATCAGTAGTTTGACAACTGTATCATATGGCTTTCTTTCTCAAATCTCCCATGCTTATAGATGTCATCAGTAGTTTGACCAACTGTATCATATCATTTTCTTTCTCAAATCTCCCATGCTCAGAGTTGTCATCAGTAGTTTGACAACTGTATCATATGGCTTTCTTTCTCAAATCTCCCATGCTTATAGATGTTATCAGTAGTTTGACCAACTGTATCATATCATTTTCTTTCTCAAATCTCCCATGCTCAAAGTTGTCAACAGTATTTTGACAACTGTATCATATGGCTTTCTTTCTCAAATCTCCCATGCTCAAAGTAGTCATCAGTAGTTTGACAACTGTATCATATGGCTTTCTTTCTCAAATCTCCCATGCTCAAAGTTGTCATCAGTAGTTTGACAACTGTATCATATGGCTTTCTTTCCCAAATCTCCCATGCTCTAAGTTGTCATCAGTAGTTTCACAACTGTATCATATGGCTTTCTTTCTCAAATCTCCCATGCTCAAAGTTGTCATCAGTAGTTTGACAACTGTATCATTTGGCTTTCTTTCCCAAATCTCCCATGCTCAAAGTTGTCAGCAGTAGTTTGACAACTGTATCATATCATTTTCTTTCTCAAATCTCCCATTCTCATAGTTGCCATCAATAGTTTGACCAACTGTATCATATCATTTTCTTTCTCAAATCTTCCATGCTCATAGATGTCATCAGTAATTTGACCAACTGTACCATATCACTTTTCTTTCTCTAATCTGCCATACCCAGAGCCTTCATCAGTAGTTTGACCAACTGTATCATATTATTTTCTTTCTCAAATTTTCCATGCTCATAGATGTCATCAGTAATTTGACCAACTGTACCATATCACTTTTCTTTCTCTAATATGCCATGCCCAGAGCCTTCATCAGTAGCCTGACCAACTGTATCATATCATTTTCTTTCTCATATCTCCCATGCTCAAAGTTTCCATCAGTAGTTTGACCAACTGTATCATATCATTTTCTTTCTCAAATCTCCCATGCACATAGTTGTAGTCAGTAGTTTGACCAACTGTATCATATGGCTTTCTTTCCCAAATCTCGCATGCTCAAAGTTGTCATCAGTAGTTTGACAACTGTATCATATGGCTTTCTTTCTCAAATCTCCCATGCTCAAAGTTGTCATCAGTAGTTTGACAACTGTATCATATGGCTTTCTTTCTCAAATCTCCCATGCTCAAAGTTGTCATCAGAAGTTTGACAACTGTATCATATGGCTTTCTTTCCCAAATCTCCTATGCTCAAAGTTGTCATCAGTAGTTTGACAACTGTATCATATCATTTTCTTTCTCAAATCTCCCATTCTCATTGTTGCCATCAATAGTTTGACCAACTGTATCATATCATTTTCTTTCTCAAATCTTCCATGCTCATAGATGTCATCAGTAATTTGACCAACTGTACCATATCACTTTTCTTTCTCTAATCTGCCATGCCCAGAGCCTTCATCAGTAGTTTGACCAGCGGTAACATATCATTTTCTTTCTCAAATCTTCCATGCTCATAGATGTCATCAGTAATTTGACCAACTGTACTATATCACTTTTCTTTCTCTAATCTGCCATGCCCAGAGCCTTCATAAGTAGCTTGACCAACTGTATCATATCATTTTCTTTCTCAAATCTCGCATGCTAAAAGTTTCCATCGGTAGTTTGACCAACTGTATCATATCATTTTCTTTCTCAAATCTCCCATGCTCATAGTTGTAGTCAGTAGTTTGACCAACTGTATCATATGGCTTTCTTTCCCAAATCTCCCATGCTCAAAGTTGTCATCAGTAGTTTGACAACTGTATCGTATGGCTTTCTTTCTCAAATCTCCCATGCTCAAAGTTGTCATCAGTAGTTTGACAACTGTATCATATGGCTTTCTTTCTCAAATCTCCCATGCTCAAAGTTGTCATCAGTAGTTTGACAACTGTATCATATGGCTTTGTTTCCCAAATCTCCCATGCTCAAAGTTGTCATCAGTAGTTTGACAACTGTATCATATGGCTTTCTTTCTCAAATCTCCCATGCTCAAAGTTGTCATCAGTAGTTTGACAACTGTATCATATGGCTTTCTTTCTCAAATCTCCCATGCTCAAAGTTGTCATCAGTAGTTTGACAACTGTATCATATGGCTTTCTTTCGCAAATCTCCCATGCTCAAAGTTGTCATCAGTAGTTTGACAACTGTATCATATGGCTTTCTTTCCCAAATCTCCCATGCTCAAAGTTGTCATCAGTAGTTTGACAACTGTATCATATGGCTTTCTTTCTCAAATCTCCCATGCTCAAAGTTGTCATCAGTAGTTTGACAACTGTATCATATGGCTCTCTTTCTCAAATCTCCCATGCTCAAAGTTGTCATCAGTAGTTTGACAACTGTATCATATGGCTTTCTTTCCCAAATCTCCCATGCTCAAAGTTGTCATTAGTAGTTTGACAACTGTATCATATCATTTTCTTTCTCAAATCTTCCATGCTCATAGATGTCATCAGTAATTTGACCAAGTGTACCATATCACTTTTCTTTCTCTAATCTGCCATGCCCAGAGCCTTCATCAGTAGTTTGACCAACTGTATATCATTTTCTTTCTCAAATCTTCCATGCCCATAGATGTCATCAGTAATTTGACCAGCAGTACCATATCACTTTTCTTTCTCTAATCTGCCATGCCCAGAGCCTTCATCAGTAGCTTGCCAACTGTATCATATCATTTTCTTTCTCTAATCTCCCATGCTCAAAGTTTCCATCAGTAGTTTGACCAACTGTATCATATCATTTTCTTTCTCAAATCTGCCATGCTCATAGTTGTAGTCAGTAGTTTGACCAACTGTATCATATGGCTTTCTTTCCCAAATCTCCCATGCTCAAAGTTGTCATCAGTAGTTTGACAACTGTATCATATGCCTTTCTTTCTCAAATCTCCCATGCTCAAAGTTGTCATCAGTAGTTTGACAACTGTATTATATGGCTTTCTTTCCCAAATCTCCCATGCTCAAAGTTGTCATCAGTAGTTTGACAACTGTATCATATGGCTTTCTTTCTCAAATCTCCCATGCTTATAGATGTCATCAGTAGTTTGACCAACTGTATCATATCATTTTCTTTCTCAAATCTCCCATGCTCAGAGTTGTCATCAGTAGTTTGACAACTGTATCATAATGCTTTCTTTCTTAAATCTCCCATTCTCAAAGTTGTCATCAGTAGTTTGACAACTGTATCATATGGCTTTCTTTCTCAAATCTCCCATTCTCAAAGTTGTCATCAGTAGTTTGACAACTGTATCATATGGCTTTCTTTCTCAAATCTCCCATGCTCAAAGTTGTCATCAGTAGTTTGACAACTGTATCATATGGCTTTCTTTCCCAAATCTCCAATGCTCAAAGTTGTCATGAGTAGTTTGACAACTGTATCATATCATTTTCTTTCTCAAATCTCCCATTCTCATAGTTGCCATCAATAGTTTGACCAACTGTATCATATTATTTTCTTTCTCAAATCTTCCATGCTCATAGATGTCATCAGCAATTTGACCAACTGTACCATATCACTTTTCTTTCTCTAATCTGCCATGCCCAGAGCCTTCATCAGTAGTTTGACCAACTGTATCATATCATTTTCTTGCTCAAATCTTCCATGCTCATAGATGTCATCAGTAATTTGACCAACTGTACCATATCACTTTTCTTTCTCTAATCTGCCATGCCCAGAGCCTTCATCAGTAGCCTGACCAACTGTATCATATCATTTTCTTTCTCATATCTCCCATGCTCAAAGTTTCCATCAGTAGTTTGACCAACTGTATCATATCATTTTCTTTCTCTAATCTCCCATGCTCATAGTTGTAGTCAGTAGTTTGACCAACTGTATCATATGGCTTTCTTCCCAAATCTCCCATGCTCAAAGTTGTCATCAGTAGTTTGACAACTGTATCATATGGCTTTCTTTCTCAAATCTCCCATGCTCAGAGTTGTCATCAGTAGTTTGACAACTGTATCATATGGCTTTCTTTCTCAAATCTCCCATGCTCAAAGTTGTCATCAGTAGTTTGACAACTGTATCATATGGCTTTCTTTCTCAAATCTCCCATGCTCAAAGTTGTCATCAGTAGTTTGACAACTGTATAATATGGCTTTCTTTCCCAAATCTCCCATGCTCAAAGTTGTCATCAGTAGTTTGACAACTGTATCATATGGCTTTCTTTCTCAAATCTCCCATGCTCAGAGTTGTCATCAGTAGTTTGACAACTGTATCATATGGCTTTCTTTCTCAAATCTCCCATGCTCAAAGTTGTCATCAGTAGTTTGACAACTGTATCATATGGCTTTCTTTCTCAAATCTCCCATGCTCAAAGTTGTCATCAGTAGTTTGACAACTGTATCATATGGCTTTCTTTCTCAAATCTCCCATGCTCAAAGTTGTCATCAGTAGTTGGGCAACTGTATCATATGGCTTTTTTCTCAAATCTCCCATGCTCAAAGTTGCCATCAGTAGTTTCACAACTGTATCATATGGCTTTCTTTCTCAAATCTCCCATGCTCAAAGTTGTCATCAGTAGTTTGACAACTGTATCATATGGCTTTCTTTCCCAAATCTCCCATGCTCAAAGTTGTCATCAGTAGTTTGACAACTGTATCATATGGCTTTCTTTCCCAAATCTTCCATGCTCAAAGTTGTCATCAGTAGTTTGACCAACTCTATCATATCATTTTCCTTCTCAAATCTTCCATGCTTAAAGCTGTCATCAGTAGTTTGACCAACTGTATCATATCATTTTCTTTCTCAAATCTCCCATGCTTATAGTTGTCATCAGTAGTTTGACCAACTGTATCATATCATTTCCTTTCGCTAATCTGTCATGCCCAGAACCTTCATCAGTAGTTTGACCAACTGTATCATATCATTTTCTTTCTCAAATCTTCCATGCTCAAAGTTGCCATCAGTAGTTTGACCAACTGTATCATTTGGCTGTCTTTCTGTAATCTCCCATACTCATAGTTGTAGTCAGTAGTTTGACCAACTGTATCATATCATTTCCTTTCTCTAATCTGCCATGCTCATAGTTGTCATCAGTGGTTTGACCAACTGTATCATATCATTTCCTTTCTCTAATCTGCCATGCCCAGAGCCTTCATCAGTGACTTTACCAACTGTATAATATCATTTTCTTTCTCAAATCTTCCATGCTCAAAGTTGCCATCAGTATATTGACCAACTGTATCATATCATTTTCTTTCTCAAATCTCCCATGCTCAAAGTTGTAGTCAGTAGTTTGACCAACTGTAACATATAGCTTTCTTTCCCAAATCTCCCATCCTCAAAGTTGTCATCAGTAGTTTGACAACTGTATCATATGGCTTTCTTTCTCAAATCTCCCATGCTTATAGATGTCATCAGTAGTTTGACCAACTGTATCATATCATTTTCTTTCTCAAATCTCCCATGCTCAAAGTTGTCAACAGTAGTTTGACAACTGTATCATATGGCTTTCTTTCTCAAATCTCCCATGCTCAAAGTAGTCATCAGTAGTTTGACAACTGTATCATATGGCTTTCTTTCTCAAATCTCCCATGCTCAAAGTTGTCATCAGTAGTTTGACAACTGTATCATATGGCTTTCTTTCCCAAATCTCCCATGCTCTAAGTTGTCATCAGTAGTTTCACAACTGTATCATATGGCTTTCTTTCTCAAATCTCCCATGCTCAAAGTTGTCATCAGTAGTTTGACAACTGTATCATATGGCTTTCTTTCCCAAATCTCCCATGCTCAAAGTTGTCATCAGTAGTTTGACAACTGTATCATATCATTTTCTTTCTCAAATCTCCCATTCTCATAGTTGCCATCAATAGTTTGACCAACTGTATCATATCATTTTCTTTCTCAAATCTTCCATGCTCATAGATGTCATCAGTAATCTGACCAACTGTACCATATCACTTTTCTTTCTCTAATCTGCCATACCCAGAGCCTTCATAGTAGTTTGACCAACTGTATCATATTATTTTCTTTCTCAAATCTTCCATGCTCATAGATGTCATCAGTAATTTGACCAACTGTACCATATCACTTTTCTTTCTCTAATCTGCCATGCCCAGAGCCTTCATCAGTAGCCTGACCAACTGTATCATATCATTTTCTTTCTCATATCTCCCATGCTCAAAGTTTCCATCAGTAGTTTGACCAACTGTATCATATCATTTTCTTTCTCAAATCTCCCATGCACAGAGTTGTAGTCAGTAGTTTGACCAACTGTATCATATGGCTTTCTTTCCCAAATCTCCCATGCTCAAAGTTGTCATCAGTAGTTTGACAACTGTATCATATGGCTTTCTTTCTCAAATCTCCCATGCTCAAAGTTGTCATCAGTAGTTTGACAACTGTATCATATGGCTTTCTTTCTCAAATCTCCCATGCTCAAAGTTGTCATCAGAAGTTTGACAACTGTATCATATGGCTTTCTTTCCCAAATCTCCCATGCTCAAAGTTGTCATCACTAGTTTGACAACTGTATCATATCATTTTCTTTCTCAAATCTCCCATTCTCATAGTTGCAATCAATTGTTTGACCAACTGTATCATATCACTTTTCTTTCTCTAATCTGCCATGCCCAGAGCCTTCATCAGTAGTTTGACCAGCGGTAACATATCATTTTCTTTCTCAAATCTTCCATGCTCATAGATGTCATCAGTAATTTGACCAACTATACTATATCACTTTTCTTTCTCTAATCTGCCATGCCCAGAGCCTTCATCAGTAGCTTGACCAACTGTATCATATCATTTTCTTTCTCAAATCTCCCATGCTAAAAGTTTCCATCGGTAGTTTGACCAACTGTATCATATCATTTTCTTTTTTAAATCTCCCATGCTCATAGTTGTAGTCAGTAGTTTGACCAACTGTATCATATGGCTTTCTTTCCCAAATCTCCCATGCTCAAAGTTGTCATCAGTAGTTTGACAACTGTATCATATGGCTTTCTTTCTCAAATCTCCCATGCTCAAAGTTGTCATCAGTAGTTTGACAACTGTATCATATGGCTTTCTTTCTCAAATCTCCCATGCTCAAAGTTGTCATCAGTAGTTTGACAACTGTATCATATGGCTTTGTTTCCCAAATCTCCCATGCTCAAAGTTGTCATCAGTAGTTTGACAACTGTATCATATGGCTTTCTTTCTCAAATCTCCCATGCTCAAAGTTGTCATCAGTAGTTTGACAACTGTATCATATGGCTTTCTTTCTCAAATCTCCCATGCTCAAAGTTGTCATCAGTAGTTTGACAACTGTATGATATGGCTTTCTTTCCCAAATCTCCCATGCTCAAAGTTGTCATCAGTAGTTTGACCAACTCTATCATATCATTTTCCTTCTCAAATCTTCCATGCTTAAAGCTGACATCAGTAGTTTGACCAACTGTATCATATCATTTTCTTTCTCTAATCTGCCATTCCCAGAGCCTTTATCAGTAGCTTGACCAACTGTATCATATCATTTCCTTTCGCTAATCTGCCATGCCCAGATCCTTCATCAGTAGTTTGACCAACTGTATCATATCATTTTCTTTCTCAAATCTTCCATGCTCAAGGTTGCCATCAGTAGTGTGACCAACTGTATCATTTGGCTGTCTTTCTGTAATCTCCCATGCTCATAGTTGTCATCAGTGGTTTGACCAACTGTATCATATCATTTCCTTTCTCTAATCTGCCATGCACAGAGTCTTCATCAGTGACTTGACCAACTGTATAATATCATTTTCTTTCTCAAATCTTCCATGCTCAAAGTTGCCAGCAGTAGTTTGACCAACTGTATCATATCATTTTCTTTCTCAAATCTCCCATGCTCATAGTTGTAGTCAGTAGTTTGACCAACTATAACGAAAGGCTTTCTTTCCCAAATCTCCCATGCCCAAAGTTGTCATCAGTAGTTTGACAACTGTATCATATGGCTTTCTTTCTCAAATCTCCCATGCTTAAAGCTGTCATCAGTAGTTTGACCAACTGTATCATATCATTTTCTTTCTCAAATCTTCCATGCTCAAACTTGTCAACAGTAGTTTGACCAACTGTATCATATCATTTTCTTTCCATAATCTCCCATGCTCAAAGTTTTCATCAGTAGTATGACCAACTGTATCATATCATTTTCTTTCTCAAATCTTCCATGCTTGAAGCTGTCATCAGTAGTTTGACCAACTGTAACATATCATTTTCTTTCTCAAATCTTCCATGCTCATAGTAGTCAACAGTGGTTTGAGCAACTGTATCATATCACTTTCTTTCTCAAATCTCCCATGCTCAAAGTTGCCATCAGTAGTTTGACCAACTGTATCATATCATTTTCTTTCTCAAATCTTCCATGCTCATAGTAGTCATCAGTAGTTTCACCAACTGTATCATATCACTTTTCTTTCTCTAATCTGCCATGCCCAGAGCCTTCATCAGTAGCTTGACCAACTGTATCTAATCATTTCCTTTCGCTAATATGCCATGCCCAGAGCCTTCATCAGTAGTTAGACCAACTGTATCATATCATTATCTTTCTCAAATCTCCCATGCTCATAGTTGTCATCAGTAGTTTGACAACTGTATCATATCATTTTCTTTCTCAAATCTCCCATTCTCATAGTTGCCATCAGTAGTTTGACAACTGTATCATATCATTTTCTTTCTCAAATCTCCCATTCTCATAGTTGCAAACAATAGTTTGACCAACTGTATCATATCATTTTCTTTCTCAATTCCTCCATGCTCATAGTAGTCATCAGTAGTTTAACCAACTGTATCATATCATTTTCTTTCTCAAATCTTCCATGCTCAAAGATGTCATCGGTAGTTTGACCAACTGTATCATATCATTTTCTTTCTAAAATCTTCCATGCTCAAAGATGTGTTCAGTAGTTTGACCATTTGTATCATATCATTTTCTTTCTCAAATCTCCCATGCTCATAGTTGTCATCAGTAGTTTGACAAACTGTATCATATCATTTTCTTTCTCAAATCTTCCATGCTGAAAGATGTCATCATTAGTTTCACCAATTGTATCATATCATTTTCTTTCTCAAATCTCCCCTGCTCATAGTTTCATCAGTAGTTTGACCAACTGTATCATATCATTTTCTTTCTCAAATCTTCCATGCTCAAAGATGGCATCAGTAGTTTGACCAACTTTATCATATCATTTTCTTTCTCAAATCTTCCATGCTCATAGTAGTCATCAGTAGTTTGACCAAATGTATCATATCATTTTCTTTCTCATATCTCCCATGCTCATATTTGTCATCAGTAGTTTGACCAACTGTATCATATCATTTTCTTTCTCAAATCTTCCATGCTCATAGTAGTCATCAGTATTTTGACCAACTGTATCATATCATTTTCTTTCTCAAATCTCCCATGCTCATAGTTGTCATCAGTAGTTTGACCAACTGTATAATATAATTTTCTTTCTCAAATCCCCCATGCTCATAGTAGTCATCAATAGTTTGACCAACTGTATCATATCATTTTCTTTCTCAAATCTCCCATGCTCATAGTTGTCATCAGTAGTTTGACCAACTGTATCATATCACTTTTCTTTCTCTAATCTGCCATGCCCAGAGCCTTCATCAGTAGTTTGACCAACTGTATCATATCATTATCTTTCTCAAATCTCCCATGCTCATAGTTGTCATCAGTAGTTTGACCAACTGTATCATATCATTTTCTTTCTCAAATCTTCCATGCTCAAAGATGTCATCAGTAGTTTGACCAACTGTATCATATCGTTTTCTTTCTCAAATCTCCCATGCTCATAGTTGTCATCAGTAGTTTGACCAACTGTATCATATGGCTTTCTTTGCCAAATCTCCCATGCTCAAAGTTGTCATCAGTAGTTCGACAACTGTATCATATGGCTGTCTCTCTCAAATCTCCCATGCTCAAAGTTATCATCAGTAGTTTGACAACTGTATCATATGCCTTTCTTTCTCAAATCTCCCATGCTCAAAGTTGTCATGAGTAGTTTGACAACTGTATTATATGGCTTTCTTTCCCAAATCTCCCATGCTCAATGTTGTCATCAGTAGTTTGACGACTGTATCATATGGCTTTCTTTCTCAAATCTCCCATGCTTATAGATGTCATCAGTAGTTTGACCAACTGTATCATATCATTTTCTTTCTCAAATCTCCCATGCTCAAAGTTGTCAACAATATTTTGACAACTGTATCATATGGCTTTCTTTCTCAAATCTCCCATGCTCAAAGTAGTCATCAGTAGTTTGACAACTGTATCATATGGCTTTCTTTCTCAAATCTCCCATGCTCAAAGTTGTCATCAGTAGTTTGACAACTGTATCATATGGCTTTCTTTCCCAAATCTCCCATGCTCTAAGTTGTCATCAGTAGTTTCACAACTGTATCATATGGCTTTCTTTCTCAAATCTCCCATGCTCAAAGTTGTCATCAGTAGTTTGACAACTGTATCATTTGGCTTTCTTTCCCAAATCTCCCATGCTCAAAGTTGTCAGCAGTAGTTTGACAACTGTATCATATCATTTTCTTTCTCAAATCTCCCATTCTCATAGTTGCCATCAATAGTTTGACCAACTGTATCATATCATTTTCTTTCTCAAATCTTCCATGCTCATAGATGTCATCAGTAATTTGACCAACTGTACCATATCACTTTTCTTTCTCTAATCTGCCATACCCAGAGCCTTCATCAGTAGTTTGACCAACTGTATCATATTATTTTCTTTCTCAAATTTTCCATGCTCATAGATGTCATCAGTATTTTGACCAACTGTACCATATCACTTTTCTTTCTCTAATATGCCATGCCCAGAGCCTTCATCAGTAGCCTGACCAACTGTATCATATCATTTTCTTTCTCATATCTCCCATGCTCAAAGTTTCCATCAGTAGTTTGACCAACTGTATCATATCATTTTCTTTCTCAAATCTCCCATGCACATAGTTGTAGTCAGTAGTTTGACCAACTGTATCATATGGCTTTCTTTCCCAAATCTCGCATGCTCAAAGTTGTCATCAGTAGTTTGACAACTGTATCATATGGCTTTCTTTCTCAAATCTCCCATGCTCAAAGTTGTCATCAGTAGTTTGACAACTGTATCATATGGCTTTCTTTCTCAAATCTCCCATGCTCAAAGTTGTCATCAGAAGTTTGACAACTGTATCATATGGCTTTCTTTCCCAAATCTCCCATGCTCAAAGTTGTCATCAGTAGTTTGACAACTGTATCATATCATTTTCTTTCTCAAATCTCCCATTCTCATAGTTGCCATCAATGGTTTGACCAACTGTATCATATCATTTTCTTTCTCAAATCTTCCATGCTCATAGATGTCATCAGTAATTTGACCAACTGTACCATATCACTTTTCTTTCTCTAATCTGCCATGCCCAGAGCCTTCATCAGTAGTTTGACCAGCGGTAACATATCATTTTCTTTCTCAAATCTTCCATGCTCATAGATGTCATCAGTAATTTGACCAACTGTACTATATCACTTTTCTTTCTCTAATCTGCCATGCCCAGAGCCTTCATAAGTAGCATGACCAACTGTATCATATCATTTTCTTTCTCAAATCTCGCATGCTAAAAGTTTCCATCGGTAGTTTGACCAACTGTATCATATCATTTTCTTTCTCAAATCTCCCATGCTCATAGTTGTAGTCAGTAGTTTGACCAACTGTATCATATGGCTTTCTTTCCCAAATCTCCCATGCTCAAAGTTGTCATCAGTAGTTTGACAACTGTATCATATGGCTTTCTTTCTCAAATCTCCCATGCTCAAAGTTGTCATCAGTAGTTTGACAACTGTATCATATGGCTTTCTTTCTCAAATCTCCCATGCTCAAAGTTGTCATCAGTAGTTTGACAACTGTATCATATGGCTTTGTTTCCCAAATCTCCCATGCTCAAAGTTGTCATCTGTAGTTTGACAACTGTATCATATGGCTTTCTTTCTCAAATCTCCCATGCTCAAAGTTGTCATCAGTAGTTTGACAACTGTATCATATGGCTTTCTTTCTCAAATCTCCCATGCTCAAAGTTGTCATCAGTAGTTTGACAACTGTATCATATGGCTTTCTTTCGCAAATCTCTCATGCTCAAAGTTGTCATCAGTAGTTTGACAACTGTATCATATGGCTTTCTTTCCCAAATCTCCCATGCTCAAAGTTGTCATCAGTAGTTTGACAACTGTATCATATGGCTTTCTTTCTCAAATCTCCCATGCTCAAAGTTGTCATCAGTAGTTTGACAACTGTATCATATGGCTCTCTTTCTCAAATCTCCCATGCTCAAAGTTGTCATCAGTAGTTTGACAACTGTATCATATGGCTTTCTTTCCCAAATCTCCCATGCTTATAGATGTCATCAGTAGTTTGACCAACTGTATCATATCATTTTCTTTCTCAAATCTCCCATGCTCAGAGTTGTCATCAGTAGTTTGACAACTGTATCATAATGCTTTCTTTCTTAAATCTCCCATTCTCAAAGTTGTCATCAGTAGTTTGACAACTGTATCATATGGCTTTCTTTCTCAAATCTCCCATTCTCAAAGTTGTCATCAGTAGTTTGACAACTGTATCATATGGCTTTCTTTCTCAAATCTCCCATGCTCAAAGTTGTCATCAGTAGTTTGACAACTGTATCATATGGCTTTCTTTCCCAAATCTCCAATGCTCAAAGTTGTCATGAGTAGTTTGACAACTGTATCATATCATTTTCTTTCTCAAATCTCCCATTCTCATAGTTGCCATCAATAGTTTGACCAACTGTATCATATTATTTTCTTTCTCAAATCTTCCATGCTCATAGATGTCATCAGCAATTTGACCAACTGTACCATATCACTTTTCTTTCTCTAATCTGCCATGCCCAGAGCCTTCATCAGTAGTTTGACCAACTGTATCATATCATTTTCTTGCTCAAATCTTCCATGCTCATAGATGTCATCAGTAATTTGACCAACTGTACCATATCACTTTTCTTTCTCTAATCTGCCATGCCCAGAGCCTTCATCAGTAGCCTGACCAACTGTATCATATCATTTTCTTTCTCATATCTCCCATGCTCAAAGTTTCCATCAGTAGTTTGACCAACTGTATCATATCATTTTCTTTCTCAAATCTCCCATGCTCATAGTTGTAGTCAGTAGTTTGACCAACTGTATCATATGGCTTTCTTCCCAAATCTCCCATGCTCAAAGTTGTCATCAGTAGTTTGACAACTGTATCATATGGCTTTCTTTCTCAAATCTCCCATGCTCAGAGTTGTCATCAGTAGTTTGACAACTGTATCATATGGCTTTCTTTCTCAAATCTCCCATGCTCAAAGTTGTCATCAGTAGTTTGACAACTGTATAATATGGCTTTCTTTCCCAAATCTCCCATGCTCAAAGTTGTCATCAGTAGTTTGACAACTGTATCATATGGCTTTCTTTCTCAAATCTCCCATGCTCAGAGTTGACATCAGTAGTTTGACAACTGTATCATATGGCTTTCTTTCTCAAATCTCCCATGCTCAAAGTTGTCATCAGTAGTTTGACAACTGTATCATATGGCTTTCTTTCTCAAATCTCCCATGCTCAAAGTTGTCATCAGTAGTTTGACAACTGTATCATATGGCTTTCTTTCTCAAATCTCCCATGCTCAAAGTTGTCATCAGTAGTTGGGCAACTGTATCATATGGCTTTTTTCTCAAATCTCCCATGCTCAAAGTTGTCATCAGTAGTTTCACAACTGTATCATATGGCTTTCTTTCTCAAATCTCCCATGCTCAAAGTTGTCATCAGTAGTTTGACAACTGTATCATATGGCTTTCTTTCCCAAATCTCCCATGCTCAAAGTTGTCATCAGTAGTTTGACAACTGTATCATATGGCTTTCTTTCCCAAATCTTCCATGCTCAAAGTTGTCATCAGTAGTTTGACCAACTCTATCATATCATTTTCCTTCTCAAATCTTCCATGCTTAAAGCTGTCATCAGTAGTTTGACCAACTGTATCATATCATTTTCTTTCTCAAATCTCCCATGCTTATAGTTGTCATCAGTAGTTTGACCAACTGTATCATATCATTTCCTTTCGCTAATCTGTCATGCCCAGAACCTTCATCAGTAGTTTGACCAACTGTATCATATCATTTTCTTTCTCAAATCTTCCATGCTCAAAGTTGCCATCAGTAGTTTGACCAACTGTATCATTTGGCTGTCTTTCTGTAATCTCCCATGCTCATAGTTGTAGTCAGTAGTTTGACCAACTGTATCATATCATTTCCTTTCTCTAATCTGCCATGCTCATAGTTGTCATCAGTGGTTTGACCAACTGTATCATATCATTTCCTTTCTCTAATCTGCCATGCCCAGAGCCTTCATCAGTGACTTTACCAACTGTATAATATCATTTTCTTTCTCAAATCTTCCATGCTCAAAGTTGCCATCAGTATATTGACCAACTGTATCATATCATTTTCTTTCTCAAATCTCCCATGCTCATAGTTGTAGTCAGTAGTTTGACCAACTGTAACATATGGCTTTCTTTCCCAAATCTCCCATCCTCAAAGTTGTCATCAGTAGTTTGACAACTGTATCATATGGCTTTCTTTCTCAAATCTCCCATGCTCAAAGTTGTCATCAGTAGTTTGACCAACTCTATCATATCGTTTTCCTTCCTAAATCTTCCATGCTTAAAGCTGTCATCAGTAGTTTGACCAACTGTATCATATCATTTTCTTTCTCAAATTTCCATGCTCAAAGTTTTCATCAGTAGTTTGACCAACTGTATCATATCATTTTATTTCTCAAATCTTCCATGCTTGAAGCTGCAATCAGTAGTTTGACCAACTGTAACACATCATTTTCTTTCTCAAATCTTCCATGCTCATAGTAGTCATCAGTGGTTTGAGCAACTGTATCATATCACTTTCTTTCTCAAATCTCCCATGCTCATAGTTGCCATCAGTAGTTTGACCAACTGTATCATATCATTTTCTTTCTAAATCTCCCATGCTCATAGATGTCATCAGTATTTTGACCAACTGTATCATATCATTTTCTTTCTCAAATCTCCCATGCTCATAGTTGTCATCAGTAGTTTGACCAACTGTATAATATAGTTTTCTTTCTCAAATCCTCCATGCTCATAGTAGTCATCAATAGTTTGACCAACCGTATCATATCATTTTCTTTCTCAAATCTCCCATGCTCATAGTTGTCATCAGTAGTTTGACCAACTGTATCATATCACTTTTCTTTCTCTAATCTGCCATGCCCAGAGCCTTCATCAGTAGTTTGACCAACTGTATCATATCATTATCTTTCGCTAATCTGCCATGCCCAGAGCCTTCATCAGTAGTTTGACCAACTGTATCATATCATTATCTTTCTCAAATCTCCCATGCTCATAGTTGTCATCAGTAGTTTGACCAACTGTATCATATCATTTTCTTTCTGAAATCTTCTATGCTCAAAGATGTCATCAGTAGTTTGACCAACTGTATCATATCATTTTCTTTCTAAAATCTCCCATGCTCATAGTTGTCATCAGTAGTTTGACCAACTGTATCATATCATTTTCTTTCTCAAATCTTCCATGCTCAAAGATGTCATCAGTAGTTTGACCAACTCTATCACATCATTTTCCTTCTCAAATCTCCCATGCTCATAGTTGTCATCGGTAGTTTGACCAACTGTATCATATTTTCTTTCTCAAATCTTCCATGCTCAAAGATGGCATCAGTGGTTTGACCAACTGTATCATATCATTTTCTTTCTCAAATCTTCCATGCTCATAGTAGTCATCAGTAGTTTGACCAAATGTATCATATCATTTTCTTTCTCATGTCTCCCATGCTCATATTTGTCATCAGTAGTTTGACCAACTGTATCATATCATTTTCTTTCTCAAATCTCCCATGCTCATAGTTGTCATCAGTAGTTTGACCAACTGTATCATACCATTTTTCTTTCTCTAATCTGCCATGCCCAGAGCCTTCATCAGTAGTTTGACCAACTGTATCATATCATTTTCTTTCTCAAATCTCCCATGCTCATAGTTGTCATCAGTAGTTTGACCAACTGTATCATATCACTTTACTATCTCTAATCTGCCATGCCCAGAGCCTTTATCAGTAGCTTGACCAACTGTATCATATCATTTCCTTTCGCTAATCTGCCATGCCCAGAGCCTTCATCAGTAGTTTGACCAACTGTATCATATCATTTTGTTTCTCAAATCTTCCATGCTCAAAGTTGCCATCAGTAGTTTGACCAACTGTATCATTTGGCTATCTTTCTGTAATCTCCCGAGCTCATAGTTGTCATCAGTGGTTTGACCAACTGTATCATCATTTTCTTTCTCAAATGTCCCATGCTCATAGTTGTCATCAATAATTTGACCAACTGTATCATATCATTTTCTTTCTCAAATCCCCCATGCTCATAGTTGTCATCAGTAGTTTGACCAACTGTATCATATTTTCTTTCTCAAATCTCCCATGCCCACAGCCTTCATCAGTAGTTTGACCAACTGTATCATATCATTTTCTTTCTCAAATCTTCCATGCTCATAGATGTCATCAGTAATTTGACCAACTGTACCATATCACTTTTCTTTCTCTAATCTGCCATGCCCAGAGCCTTCATCAGTAGCCTGACCAACTGTATCATATCATTTTCTTTCTCATATCTCCCATGCTCAAAGTTTCCATCAGTAGTTTGACCAACTGTATCATATCATTTTCTTTCTCAAATCTCCCATGCTCATAGTTGTAGTCAGTAGTTTGACCAAATGTATCATATGGCTTTCTTTCTCAAATCTCCCATGCTCAAAGTTGTCATCAGTAGTTTGACAACTGTATCATATGGCTTTCTTTCTCAAATCTCCCATGCTCAGAGTTGTCATCAGTAGTTTGACAACTGTATCATATGGCTTTCTTTCTCAAATCTCCCATGCTCAAAGTTGTCATCAGTAGTTTGACAACTGTATCATATGGCTTTCTTTCTCAAATCTCCCATGCTCAAAGTTGTCATCAGTAGTTTGACAACTGTATCATATGGCTTTCTTTCTCAAATCTCCCATGCTCAAAGTTGTCATCAGTAGTTTGACAACTGTATCATATGGCTTTGTTTCCCAAATCTCCCATGCTCAAAGTTGTCATCAGTAGTTTGACAACTGTATCATATGGCTTTCTTTCTCAAATCTCCCATGCTCAAAGTTGTCATCAGTAGTTTGACAACTGTATCATATGGCTTTCTTTCTCAAATCTCCCATGCTCAAAGTTGTCATCAGTAGTTTGACAACTGTATCATATGGCTTTCTTTCGCAAATCTCCCATGCTCAAAGTTGTCATCAGTAGTTTGACAACTGTATCATATGGCTTTCTTTCCCAAATCTCCCATGCTCAAAGTTTTCATCAGTAGTTTGACAACTGTATCATATGGCTTTCTTTCTCAAATCTCCCATGCTCAAAGTTGTCATCAGTAGTTTGACAACTGTATCATATGGCTCTCTTTCTCAAATCTCCCATGCTCAAAGTTGTCATCAGTAGTTTGACAACTGTATCATATGGCTTTCTTTCCCAAATCTCCCATGCTCAAAGTTGTCATTAGTAGTTTGACAACTGTATCATATCATTTTCTTTCTCAAATCTTCCATGCTCATAGATGTCATCAGTAATTTGACCAACTGTACCATATCACTTTTCTTTCTCTAATCTGCCATGCCCAGAGCCTTCATCAGTAGTTTGACCAACTGTATCATATCATTTTCTTTCTCAAATCTTCCATGCCCATAGATGTCATCAGTAATTTGACCAACAGTACCATATCACTTTTCTTTCTCTAATCTGCCATGCCCAGAGCCTTCATCAGTAGCTTGCCAACTGTATCATATCATTTTCTTTCTCTAATCTCCCATGCTCAAAGTTTCCATCAGTTGTTTGACCAACTGTATCATATCATTTTCTTTCTCAAATCTGCCATGCTCATAGTTGTAGTCAGTAGTTTGACTAACTGTATCATATGGCTTTCTTTCCCAAATCTCCCATGCTCAAAGTTGTCATCAGTAGTTTGACAACTGTATCATATGCCTTTCTTTCTCAAATCTCCCATGCTCAAAGTTGTCATCAGTAGTTTGACAACTGTATTATATGGCTTTCTTTCCCAATTCTCCCATGCTCAAAGTTGTCATCAGTAGTTTGACAACTGTATCATATGGCTTTCTTTCTCAAATCTCCCATGCTTATAGATGTCATCAGTAGTTTGACCAACTGTATCATATCATTTTCTTTCTCAAATCTCCCATGCTCTAAGTTGTCATCAGTAGTTTGACAACTGTATCATAAAGCTTTCTTTCTTAAATCTCCCATTCTCAAAGTTGTCATCAGTAGTTTGACAACTGTATCATATGGCTTTCTTTCTCAAATCTCCCATTCTCAAAGTTGTCATCAGTAGTTTGACAACTGTATCATATGGCTTTCTTTCTCAAATCTCCCATGCTCAAAGTTGTCATCAGTAGTTTGACAACTGTATCATATGGCTTTCTTTCCCAAATCTCCAATGCTCAAAGTTGTCATGAGTAGTTTGACAACTGTATCATATCATTTTCTTTCTCAAATCTCCCATTCTCATAGTTGCCATCAATAGTTTGACCAACTGTATCATATTATTTTCTTTCTCAAATCTTCCATGCTCATAGATGTCATCAGCAATTTGACCAACTGTACCATATCACTTTTCTTTCTCTAATCTGCCATGCCCAGAGCCTTCATCAGTAGTTTGACCAACTGTATCATATCATTTTCTTGCTCAAATCTTCCATGCTCATAGATGTCATCAGTAATTTGACCAACTGTACCATATCACTTTTCTTTCTCTAATCTGCCATGCCCAGAGCCTTCATCAGTAGCCTGACCAGCTGTATCATATCATTTTCTTTCTCATATCTCCCATGCTCAAAGTTTCCATCAGTAGTTTGACCAACTGTATCATATCATTTTCTTTCTCAAATCTCCCATTCTCATAGTTGCCATCAATAGTTTGACCAACTGTATCATATCATTTTCTTTCTCAAATCTTCCATGCTCATAGATGTCATCAGTAATTTGACCAACTGTACCATATCACTTTTCTTTCTCTAATCTGCCAAGCCCAGAGCCTTCATTAGTAGCCTGACCAACTGTATCATATCATTCTCTTTCTCATATCTCCCATGCTCAAAGTTTCGATCTGTAGTTTGACCAACTGTATCATATCATTTTCTTTCTCAAATCTCCCATGCTCATAGTTGTAGTCAGTAGTTTGACCAACTGTATCATATGGCTTTCTTTCCCAAATCTCCCATGCTCAAAGTTGTCATCAGTAGTTTGACAACTGTATCATATGGCTTTCTTTCTCAAATCTCCCATGCTCAAAGTTGTCATCAGTAGTTTGACAACTGTATCATATGGCTTTCTTTCTCAAATCTCCCATGCTCAAAGTTGTCATCAGTAGTTTGACAACTGTATCATATGGCTTTCTTTCTCAAATCTCCCATGCTCAATGTTGTCATCAGTAGTTTGACAACTGTATAATATGGCTTTCTTTCCCAAATCTCCCATGCTCAAAGTTGTCATCAGTAGTTTGACAACTGTATCATATGGCTTTCTTTCTCAAGTCTCCCATGCTCAAAGTTGTCATCAGTAGTTTGACAACTGTATCAAATGGCTTTCTTTCTCAAATCTCCCATGCTCAAAGTTGTCATCAGTAGTTTGACAACTGTATCATATGGCTTTCTTTCTCAAATCACCCATGCTCAAAGTTGTCATCAGTAGTTTGACAACTGTATAATATGGCTTTCTTTCCCAAA
Source organism: Deroplatys truncata (assembly GCA_030765065.1). Taxonomy (NCBI): domain Eukaryota; kingdom Metazoa; phylum Arthropoda; class Insecta; order Mantodea; family Mantidae; genus Deroplatys; species Deroplatys truncata. The sequence goes on from CM060984.1 coordinate 261,747,380, forward strand.
TCTCCCATGCTCAAAGTTGTCATCAGTAGTTTCACAACTGTATCATATGGCTTTCTTTCTCAAATCTCCCATGCTCAAAGTTGTCATCAGTAGTTTCACAACTGTATCATATCATTTTCTTTCTGAAATCTTCCATGCTCAAAGATGTCATCAGTAGTTTGACCAACTGTATCATATCATTTTTTTTCTAAAATCTCCCATGCTCATAGTTGTCATCAGTAGCCTGGCCAACTGTATCATATCATTTTCTTTCTCATATCTCCCATGCTCAAAGTTTCCATCAGTAGTTTGACCAACTGTATCATATCATTTTCTTTCTCAAATCTCCCATGCTCATAGTTGTCATCAGTAGTTTGACCAACTGTATCATATTTTCTTTCTCAAATCACGCATGCTCATAGTTGTCATCAATAGTTTGACCAACTGTATCATATCATTTTCTTTCTCAAATCTCCCATGCTCAAAGTTGTCATCAGTAGTTTGACCAACTCTATCATATCATTTTCCTTCTCAAATCTTCCATGCTTAAAGCTGTCATCAGTAGTTTGACCAACTGTATCATATAATTTTCTTTCTCAAATCTCCCATGCTTATAGTTGTCATCAGTAGTTTGACCAACTGTATCATATCATTTCCTTTCGCTAATCTGCCATGCCCAGAACCTTCATCAGTAGTTTGACCAACTGTATCATATCATTTTCTTTCTCAAATCTTCCATGCTCAAAGATGTCATCAGTAGTTTGACCAACTCTATCACATCATTTTCCTTCTCAAATCTCCCATGCTCATAGTTGTCATCGGTAGTTTGACCAACTGTATCATATTTTCTTTCTCAAATCTTCCATGCTCAAAGATGGCATCAGTGGTTTGACCAACTGTATCATATCATTTTCTTTCTCAAATCTTCCATGCTCATAGTAGTCATCAGTAGTTTGACCAAATGTATCATATCATTTTCTTTCTCATGTCTCCCATGCTCATATTTGTCATCAGTAGTTTGACCAACTGTATCATATCATTTTCTTTCTCAAATCTCCCATGCTCATAGTTGTCATCAGTAGTTTGACCAACTGTATCATACCATTTTTCTTTCTCTAATCTGCCATGCCCAGAGCCTTCATCAGTAGTTTGACCAACTGTATCATATCATTTTCTTTCTCAAATCTCCCATGCTCATAGTTGTCATCAGTAGTTTGACCAACTGTATCATATCACTTTACTATCTCTAATCTGCCATGCCCAGAGCCTTTATCAGTAGCTTGACCAACTGTATCATATCATTTCCTTTCGCTAATCTGCCATGCCCAGAGCCTTCATCAGTAGTTTGACCAACTGTATCATATCATTTTGTTTCTCAAATCTTCCATGCTCAAAGTTGCCATCAGTAGTTTGACCAACTGTATCATTTGGCTATCTTTCTGTAATCTCCCGAGCTCATAGTTGTCATCAGTGGTTTGACCAACTGTATCATCATTTTCTTTCTCAAATGTCCCATGCTCATAGTTGTCATCAATAATTTGACCAACTGTATCATATCATTTTCTTTCTCAAATCCCCCATGCTCATAGTTGTCATCAGTAGTTTGACCAACTGTATCATATTTTCTTTCTCAAATCTCCCATGCCCACAGCCTTCATCAGTAGTTTGACCAACTGTATCATATCATTTTCTTTCTCAAATCTTCCATGCTCATAGATGTCATCAGTAATTTGACCAACTGTACCATATCACTTTTCTTTCTCTAATCTGCCATGCCCAGAGCCTTCATCAGTAGCCTGACCAACTGTATCATATCATTTTCTTTCTCATATCTCCCATGCTCAAAGTTTCCATCAGTAGTTTGACCAACTGTATCATATCATTTTCTTTCTCAAATCTCCCATGCTCATAGTTGTAGTCAGTAGTTTGACCAAATGTATCATATGGCTTTCTTTCTCAAATCTCCCATGCTCAAAGTTGTCATCAGTAGTTTGACAACTGTATCATATGGCTTTCTTTCTCAAATCTCCCATGCTCAGAGTTGTCATCAGTAGTTTGACAACTGTATCATATGGCTTTCTTTCTCAAATCTCCCATGCTCAAAGTTGTCATCAGTAGTTTGACAACTGTATCATATGGCTTTCTTTCTCAAATCTCCCATGCTCAAAGTTGTCATCAGTAGTTTGACAACTGTATCATATGGCTTTCTTTCTCAAATCTCCCATGCTCAAAGTTGTCATCAGTAGTTTGACAACTGTATCATATGGCTTTGTTTCCCAAATCTCCCATGCTCAAAGTTGTCATCAGTAGTTTGACAACTGTATCATATGGCTTTCTTTCTCAAATCTCCCATGCTCAAAGTTGTCATCAGTAGTTTGACAACTGTATCATATGGCTTTCTTTCTCAAATCTCCCATGCTCAAAGTTGTCATCAGTAGTTTGACAACTGTATCATATGGCTTTCTTTCGCAAATCTCCCATGCTCAAAGTTGTCATCAGTAGTTTGACAACTGTATCATATGGCTTTCTTTCCCAAATCTCCCATGCTCAAAGTTTTCATCAGTAGTTTGACAACTGTATCATATGGCTTTCTTTCTCAAATCTCCCATGCTCAAAGTTGTCATCAGTAGTTTGACAACTGTATCATATGGCTCTCTTTCTCAAATCTCCCATGCTCAAAGTTGTCATCAGTAGTTTGACAACTGTATCATATGGCTTTCTTTCCCAAATCTCCCATGCTCAAAGTTGTCATTAGTAGTTTGACAACTGTATCATATCATTTTCTTTCTCAAATCTTCCATGCTCATAGATGTCATCAGTAATTTGACCAACTGTACCATATCACTTTTCTTTCTCTAATCTGCCATGCCCAGAGCCTTCATCAGTAGTTTGACCAACTGTATCATATCATTTTCTTTCTCAAATCTTCCATGCCCATAGATGTCATCAGTAATTTGACCAACAGTACCATATCACTTTTCTTTCTCTAATCTGCCATGCCCAGAGCCTTCATCAGTAGCTTGCCAACTGTATCATATCATTTTCTTTCTCTAATCTCCCATGCTCAAAGTTTCCATCAGTTGTTTGACCAACTGTATCATATCATTTTCTTTCTCAAATCTGCCATGCTCATAGTTGTAGTCAGTAGTTTGACTAACTGTATCATATGGCTTTCTTTCCCAAATCTCCCATGCTCAAAGTTGTCATCAGTAGTTTGACAACTGTATCATATGCCTTTCTTTCTCAAATCTCCCATGCTCAAAGTTGTCATCAGTAGTTTGACAACTGTATTATATGGCTTTCTTTCCCAATTCTCCCATGCTCAAAGTTGTCATCAGTAGTTTGACAACTGTATCATATGGCTTTCTTTCTCAAATCTCCCATGCTTATAGATGTCATCAGTAGTTTGACCAACTGTATCATATCATTTTCTTTCTCAAATCTCCCATGCTCTAAGTTGTCATCAGTAGTTTGACAACTGTATCATAAAGCTTTCTTTCTTAAATCTCCCATTCTCAAAGTTGTCATCAGTAGTTTGACAACTGTATCATATGGCTTTCTTTCTCAAATCTCCCATTCTCAAAGTTGTCATCAGTAGTTTGACAACTGTATCATATGGCTTTCTTTCTCAAATCTCCCATGCTCAAAGTTGTCATCAGTAGTTTGACAACTGTATCATATGGCTTTCTTTCCCAAATCTCCAATGCTCAAAGTTGTCATGAGTAGTTTGACAACTGTATCATATCATTTTCTTTCTCAAATCTCCCATTCTCATAGTTGCCATCAATAGTTTGACCAACTGTATCATATTATTTTCTTTCTCAAATCTTCCATGCTCATAGATGTCATCAGCAATTTGACCAACTGTACCATATCACTTTTCTTTCTCTAATCTGCCATGCCCAGAGCCTTCATCAGTAGTTTGACCAACTGTATCATATCATTTTCTTGCTCAAATCTTCCATGCTCATAGATGTCATCAGTAATTTGACCAACTGTACCATATCACTTTTCTTTCTCTAATCTGCCATGCCCAGAGCCTTCATCAGTAGCCTGACCAGCTGTATCATATCATTTTCTTTCTCATATCTCCCATGCTCAAAGTTTCCATCAGTAGTTTGACCAACTGTATCATATCATTTTCTTTCTCAAATCTCCCATTCTCATAGTTGCCATCAATAGTTTGACCAACTGTATCATATCATTTTCTTTCTCAAATCTTCCATGCTCATAGATGTCATCAGTAATTTGACCAACTGTACCATATCACTTTTCTTTCTCTAATCTGCCAAGCCCAGAGCCTTCATTAGTAGCCTGACCAACTGTATCATATCATTCTCTTTCTCATATCTCCCATGCTCAAAGTTTCGATCTGTAGTTTGACCAACTGTATCATATCATTTTCTTTCTCAAATCTCCCATGCTCATAGTTGTAGTCAGTAGTTTGACCAACTGTATCATATGGCTTTCTTTCCCAAATCTCCCATGCTCAAAGTTGTCATCAGTAGTTTGACAACTGTATCATATGGCTTTCTTTCTCAAATCTCCCATGCTCAAAGTTGTCATCAGTAGTTTGACAACTGTATCATATGGCTTTCTTTCTCAAATCTCCCATGCTCAAAGTTGTCATCAGTAGTTTGACAACTGTATCATATGGCTTTCTTTCTCAAATCTCCCATGCTCAATGTTGTCATCAGTAGTTTGACAACTGTATAATATGGCTTTCTTTCCCAAATCTCCCATGCTCAAAGTTGTCATCAGTAGTTTGACAACTGTATCATATGGCTTTCTTTCTCAAGTCTCCCATGCTCAAAGTTGTCATCAGTAGTTTGACAACTGTATCAAATGGCTTTCTTTCTCAAATCTCCCATGCTCAAAGTTGTCATCAGTAGTTTGACAACTGTATCATATGGCTTTCTTTCTCAAATCACCCATGCTCAAAGTTGTCATCAGTAGTTTGACAACTGTATAATATGGCTTTCTTTCCCAAATCTCCCATGCTCAAAGTTGTCATCAGTAGTTTCACAACTGTATCATATGGCTTTCTTTCTCAAATCTCCCATGCTCAAAGTTGTCATCAGTAGTTTCACAACTGTATCATATCATTTTCTTTCTGAAATCTTCCATGCTCAAAGATGTCATCAGTAGTTTGACCAACTGTATCATATCATTTTTTTTCTAAAATCTCCCATGCTCATAGTTGTCATCAGTAGCCTGGCCAACTGTATCATATCATTTTCTTTCTCATATCTCCCATGCTCAAAGTTTCCATCAGTAGTTTGACCAACTGTATCATATCATTTTCTTTCTCAAATCTCCCATGCTCATAGTTGTCATCAGTAGTTTGACCAACTGTATCATATTTTCTTTCTCAAATCACGCATGCTCATAGTTGTCATCAATAGTTTGACCAACTGTATCATATCATTTTCTTTCTCAAATCTCCCATGCTCAAAGTTGTCATCAGTAGTTTGACCAACTCTATCATATCATTTTCCTTCTCAAATCTTCCATGCTTAAAGCTGTCATCAGTAGTTTGACCAACTGTATCATATAATTTTCTTTCTCAAATCTCCCATGCTTATAGTTGTCATCAGTAGTTTGACCAACTGTATCATATCATTTCCTTTCGCTAATCTGCCATGCCCAGAACCTTCATCAGTAGTTTGACCAACTGTATCATATCATTTTCTTTCTCAAATCTTCCATGCTCAAAGTTGCCATCAGTAGTTTGAGCAACTGTATCATTTGGCTGTCTTTCTGTAATCTCCCATGCTCATACTTGTCATCAGTGGTTTGACCAACTGTATCATATCATTTCCTTTCTCTAATCTGCCATGCCCAGAGCCTTCATCAGTGACTTTACCAACTGTATAATATCATTTTCTTTCTCAAATCTTCCATGCTCATAGTTGTAGTCAGTAGTTTGACCAACTGTATCATATGGCTTTTTTTCCCAAATCTCCCATGCTCAAAGTTGTCACCAGTAGTTTGATAACTGTATCATATGGCTTTCTTTCTCAAATCTCCCATGCTCAAAGTTGTCATCAGTAGTTTTACCAACTGTATCATATCATTTTCTTTCTCAAATCTCCCATGCTCAAAGTTTTCATCAGTAGTTTGACCAACTGTATCATATCATTTTATTTCTCAAATCTTCCATGCTTGTAGCTGCAATCAGTAGTTTGACCAACTGTAACACATCATTTTCTTTCTCAAATCTTCCATGCTCATAGTAGTCATCAGTGGTTTGAGCAACTGTATCATATCACTTTCTTTCTCAAATCTCCCATGCTCATAGTTGCCATCAGTAGTTTTACCAACTGTATCATATCATTTTCTTTCTTAAATCTCCCATGCTCAAAGATGTCATCAGTAGTTTGACCAACTGTATCATATCATTTTCTTTTTCAAATCTTCCATGCTCATAGTACTCATCAGTAGTTTAACCAACTGTATCATATCATTTTCTTTCTCAAATCTTCCATGCTCAAAGATGTCATCAGTAGTTTGACAACTGTATCATATGGCTTTCTTTCCCAAATCTCCCATGCTCAAAGTTGTCATCAGTAGTTTGACCAACTCTATCATATCATTTTCCTTCTCAAATCTTCCATGCTTAAAGCTGTCATCAGTAGTTTGACCAACTGTATCATATCATTTTCTTTCTAAATCTCCCATGCTCATAGATGTCATCAGTAGTTTGACCAACTGTATCATATCATTTTCTTTCTCAAATCTCCCATGCTCATAGTTGTCATCAGTAGTTTGACCAACTGTATCATATCATTTTCTTTCTCAAATCTCCCATGCTCAAAGATGGCATCAGTAATTTGACCAACTGTACCATATCACTTTTCTTTCTCTAATCTGCCATGCCCAGAGCCTTCATCAGTAGCCTGACCAACTGTATCATATCATTTTCTTTCTCATATCTCCCATGCTCAAAGTTTCCATCAGTAGTTTGACCAACTGTATCATATCATTTTCTTTCTCAAATCTCCCATGCACAGAGTTGTAGTCAGTAGTTTGACCAACTGTATCATATGGCTTTCTTTCCCAAATCTCCCATGCTCAAAGTTGTCATCAGTAGTTTGACAACTGTATCATATGGCTTTCTTTCTCAAATCTCCCATGCTCAAAGTTGTCATCAGTAGTTTGACAACTGTATCATATGGCTTTCTTTCTCAAATCTCCCATGCTCAAAGTTGTCATCAGAAGTTTGACAACTGTATCATATGGCTTTCTTTCCCAAATCTCCCATGCTCAAAGTTGTCATCACTAGTTTGACAACTGTATCATATCATTTTCTTTCTCAAATCTCCCATTCTCATAGTTGCCATCAATTGTTTGACCAACTGTATCATATCACTTTTCTTTCTCTAATCTGCCATGCCCAGAGCCTTCATCAGTAGTTTGACCAGCGGTAACATATCATTTTCTTTCTCAAATCTTCCATGCTCATAGATGTCATCAGTAATTTGACCAACTATACTATATCACTTTTCTTTCTCTAATCTGCCATGCCCAGAGCCTTCATCAGTAGCTTGACCAACTGTATCATATCATTTTCTTTCTCAAATCTCCCATGCTAAAAGTTTCCATCGGTAGTTTGACCAACTGTATCATATCATTTTCTTTTTTAAATCTCCCATGCTCATAGTTGTAGTCAGTAGTTTGACCAACTGTATCATATGGCTTTCTTTCCCAAATCTCCCATGCTCAAAGTTGTCATCAGTAGTTTGACAACTATATCATATGGCTTTCTTTCTCAAATCTCCCATGCTCAAAGTTGTCATCAGTAGTTTGACAACTGTATCATATGGCTTTCTTTCTCAAATCTCCCATGCTCAAAGTTGTCATCAGTAGTTTGACAACTGTATCATATGGCTTTGTTTCCCAAATCTCCCATGCTCAAAGTTGTCATCAGTAGTTTGACAACTGTATCATATGGCTTTCTTTCTCAAATCTCCCATGCTCAAAGTTGTCATCAGTAGTTTGACAACTGTATCATATGGCTTTCTTTCTCAAATCTCCCATGCTCAAAGTTGTCATCAGTAGTTTGACAACTGTATGATATGGCTTTCTTTCCCAAATCTCCCATGCTCAAAGTTGTCATCAGTAGTTTGACCAACTCTATCATATCATTTTCCTTCTCAAATCTTCCATGCTTAAAGCTGACATCAGTAGTTTGACCAACTGTATCATATCACTTTTCTTTCTCTAATCTGCCATTCCCAGAGCCTTTATCAGTAGCTTGACCAACTGTATCATATCATTTCCTTTCGCTAATCTGCCATGCCCAGATCCTTCATCAGTAGTTTGACCAACTGTATCATATCATTTTCTTTCTCAAATCTTCCATGCTCAAGGTTGCCATCAGTAGTGTGACCAACTGTATCATATCATTTCCTTTCTCTAATCTGCCATGCACAGAGTCTTCATCAGTGACTTGACCAACTGTATAATATCATTTTCTTTCTCAAATCTTTCATGCTCAAAGTTGCCAGCAGTAGTTTGACCAACTGTATCATATCATTTTCTTTCTCAAATCTCCCATGCTCATAGTTGTAGTCAGTAGTTTGACCAACTATAACGAAAGGCTTTCTTTCCCAAATCTCCCATGCCCAAAGTTGTCATCAGTAGTTTGACAACTGTATCATATGGCTTTCTTTCTCAAATCTCCCATGCTTAAAGCTGTCATCAGTAGTTTGACCAACTGTATCATATCATTTTCTTTCTCAAATCTTCCATGCTCAAACTTGTCAACAGTAGTTTGACCAACTGTATCATATCATTTTCTTTCCATAATCTCCCATGCTCAAAGTTTTCATCAGTAGTTTGACCAACTGTATCATATCATTTTCTTTCTCAAATCTTCCATGCTCATAGTAGTCATCAGTAGTTTCACCAACTGTATCATATCACTTTTCTTTCTCTAATCTGCCATGCCCAGAGCCTTCATCAGTAGCTTGACCAACTGTATCTAATCATTTCCTTTCGCTAATATGCCATGCCCAGAGCCTTCATCAGTAGTTAGACCAACTGTATCATATCATTATCTTTCTCAAATCTCCAATGCTCATAGTTGTCATCAGTAGTTTGACAACTGTATCATATCATTTTCTTTCTCAAATCTCCCATTCTCATAGTTGCCATCAGTAGTTTGACAACTGTATCATATCATTTTCTTTCTCAAATCTCCCATTCTCATAGTTGCAAACAATAGTTTGACCAACTGTATCATATCATTTTCTTTCTCAATTCCTCCATGCTCATAGTAGTCATCAGTAGTTTAACCAACTGTATCATATCATTTTCTTTCTCAAATCTTCCATGCTCAAAGATGTCATCGGTAGTTTGACCAACTGTATCATATCATTTTCTTTCTAAAATCTTCCATGCTCAAAGATGTGTTCAGTAGTTTGACCATTTGTATCATATCATTTTCTTTCTCAAATCTCCCATGCTCATAGTTGTCATCAGTAGTTTGACAAACTGTATCATATCATTTTCTTTCTCAAATCTTCCATGCTCAAAGATGTCATCATTAGTTTCACCAATTGTATCATATCATTTTCTTTCTCAAATCTCCCATGCTCATAGTTTCATCAGTAGTTTGACCAACTGTATCATATCATTTTCTTTCTCAAATCTTCCATGCTCAAAGATGGCATCAGTAGTTTGACCAACTTTATCATATCATTTTCTTTCTCAAATCTTCCATGCTCATAGTAGTCATCAGTAGTTTGCCCAAATGTATCATATCATTTTCTTTCTCATATCTCCCATGCTCATATTTGTCATCAGTAGTTTGACCAACTGTATCATATCATTTTCTTTCTCAAATCTTCCATGCTCATAGTAGTCATCAGTATTTTGACCAACTGTATCATATCATTTTCTTTCTCAAATCTCCCATGCTCATAGTTGTCATCAGTAGTTTGACCAACTGTATAATATAATTTTCTTTCTCAAATCCCCCATGCTCATAGTAGTCATCAATAGTTTGACCAACTGTATCATATCATTTTCTTTCTCAAATCTCCCATGCTCATAGTTGTCATCAGTAGTTTGACCAACTGTATCATATCACTTTTCTTTCTCTAATCTGCCATGCCCAGAGCCTTCATCAGTAGTTTGACCAACTGTATCATATCATTATCTTTCTCAAATCTCCCATGCTCATAGTTGTCATCAGTAGTTTGACCAACTGTATCATATCATTTTCTTTCTCAAATCTTCCATGCTCAAAGATGTCATCAGTAGTTTGACCAACTGTATCATATCATTTTCTTTCTCAAATCTCCCATGCTCATAGTTGTCATCAGTAGTTTGACCAACTGTATCATATGGCTTTCTTTGCCAAATCTCCCATGCTCAAAGTTGTCATCAGTAGTTTTACAACTGTATCATATGGCTGTCTCTCTCAAATCTCCCATGCTCAAAGTTATCATCAGTAGTTTGACAGCTGTATCATATGCCTTTCTTTCTCAAATCTCCCATGCTCAAAGTTGTCATGAGTAGTTTGACAACTGTATTATATGGCTTTCTTTCCCAAATCTCCCATGCTCAATGTTGTCATCAGTAGTTTGACAACTGTATCATATGGCTTTCTTTCTCAAATCTCCCATGCTTATAGATGTCATCAGTAGTTTGACCAACTGTATCATATCATTTTCTTTCTCAAATCTCCCATGCTCAAAGTTGTCAACAGTAGTTTGACAACTGTATCATATGGCTTTCTTTCTCAAATCTCCCATGCTCAAAGTAGTCATCAGTAGTTTGACAACTGTATCATATGGCTTTCTTTCTCAAATCTCCCATGCTCAAAGTTGTCATCAGTAGTTTGACAACTGTATCATATGGCTTTCTTTCCCAAATCTCCCATGCTCTAAGTTGTCATCAGTAGTTTCACAACTGTATCATATGGCTTTCTTTCTCAAATCTCCCATGCTCAAAGTTGTCATCAGTAGTTTGACAACTGTATCATTTGGCTTTCTTTCCCAAATCTCCCATGCTCAAAGTTGTCAGCAGTAGTTTGACAACTGTATCATATCATTTTCTTTCTCAAATCTCCCATTCTCATAGTTGCCATCAATAGTTTGACCAACTGTATCATATCATTTTCTTTCTCAAATCTTCCATGCTCATAGATGTCATCAGTAATTTGACCAACTGTACCATATCACTTTTCTTTCTCTAATATGCCATGCCCAGAGCCTTCATCAGTAGCCTGACCAACTGTATCATATCATTTTCTTTCTCATATCTCCCATGCTCAAAGTTTCCATCAGTAGTTTGACCAACTGTATCATATCATTTTCTTTCTCAAATCTCCCATGCTCATAGTTGTAGTCAGTAGTTTGACCAACTGTATCATATGGCTTTCTTTCCCAAATCTCGCATGCTCAAAGTTGTCATCAGTAGTTTGACAACTGTATCATATGGCTTTCTTTCTCAAATCTCCCATGCTCAAAGTTGTCATCAGTAGTTTGACAACTGTATCATATGGCTTTCTTTCTCAAATCTCCCATGCTCAAAGTTGTCATCAGAAGTTTGACAACTGTATCATATGGCTTTCTTTCCCAAATCTCCCATGCTCAAAGTTGTCATCAGTAGTTTGACAACTGTATCATATCATTTTCTTTCTGAAATCTCCCATTCTCATAGTTGCCATCAATAGTTTGACCAACTGTATCATATCATTTTCTTTCTCAAATCTTCCATGCTCATAGATGTCATCAGTAATTTGACAAACTGTACCATATCACTTTTCTTTCTCTAATCTGCCATTCCCAGAGCCTTCATCAGTAGTTTGACCAGCGGTAACATATCATTTTCTTTCTCAAATCTTCCATGCTCATAGATGTCATCAGTAATTTGACCAACTGTACTATATCACTTTTCTTTCTCTAATCTGCCATGCCCAGAGCCTTCATAAGTAGCTTGACCAACTGTATCATATCATTTTCTTTCTCAAATCTCGCATGCTAAAAGTTTCCATCGGTAGTTTGACCAACTGTATCATATCATTTTCTTTCTCAAATCTCCCATGCTCATAGTTGTCATCAGTAGTTTGACCAACTGTATAATATAATTTTCTTTCTCAAATCCTCCATGCTCATAGTAGTCATCAATAGTTTGACCAACCGTATCATATCATTTTCTTTCTCAAATCTCCCATGCTCATAGTTGTCATCAGTAGTTTGACCAACTGTATCATATCACTTTTCTTTCTCTAATCTGCCATGCCCAGAGCCTTCATCAGTAGCTTGACCCAATGTATCATATCATTTCCTTTCGCTAATCTGCCATGCCCAGAGCCTTCATCAGTAGTTTGACCAACTGTATCATATCATTTTCTTTCTGAAATCTTCTATGCTCAAAGATGTCATCAGTAGTTTGACCAACTGTATCATATCATTTTCTTTCTAAAATCTCCCATGCTCATAGTTGTCATCAGTAGTTTGACCAACTGTATCATATCATTTTCTTTCTCAAATCTTCCATGCTCAAAGATGTCATCAGTAGTTTGACCAACTCTATCACATCATTTTCCTTCTCAAATCTTCCATGCTCATAGTTGTCATCGGTAGTTTGACCAACTGTATCATATTTTCTTTCCCAAATCTCCCATGCTCAAAGTTGTCATTAGTAGTTTGACAACTGTATCATATCATTTTCTTTCTCAAATCTTCCATGCTCATAGATGTCATCAGTAATTTGACCAAGTGTACCATATCACTTTTCTTTCTCTAATCTGCCATGCCCAGAGCCTTCATCAGTAGTTTGACCAACTGTATCATATCATTTTCTTTCTCAAATCTTCCATGCCCATAGATGTCATCAGTAATTTGACCAACAGTACCATATCACTTTTCTTTCTCTAATCTGCCATGCCCAGAGCCTTCATCAGTAGCTTGCCAACTGTATCATATCATTTTCTTTCTCTAATCTCCCATGCTCAAAGTTTCCATCAGTAGTTTGACCAACTGTATCATATCATTTTCTTTCTCAAATCTGCCATGCTCATAGTTGTAGTCAGTAGTTTGACCAACTGTATCATATGGCTTTCTTTCCCAAATCTCCCATGCTCAAAGTTGTCATCAGTAGTTTGACAACTGTATCATATGCCTTTCTTTCTCAAATCTCCCATGCTCAAAGTTGTCATCAGTAGTTTGACAACTGTATTATATGGCTTTCTTTCCCAAATCTCCCATGCTCAAAGTTGTCATCAGTAGTTTGACAACTGTATCATATGGCTTTCTTTCTCAAATCTCCCATGCTTATAGATGTCATCAGTAGTTTGACCAACTGTATCATATCATTTTCTTTCTCAAATCTCCCATGCTCAGAGTTGTCATCAGTAGTTTGACAACTGTATCATAATGCTTTCTTTCTTAAATCTCCCATTCTCAAAGTTGTCATCAGTAGTTTGACAACTGTATCATATGGCTTTCTTTCTCAAATCTCCCATTCTCAAAGTTGTCATCAGTAGTTTGACAACTGTATCATATGGCTTTCTTTCTCAAATCTCCCATGCTCAAAGTTGTCATCAGTAGTTTGACAACTGTATCATATGGCTTTCTTTCCCAAATCTCCAATGCTCAAAGTTGTCATGAGTAGTTTGACAACTGTATCATATCATTTTCTTTCTCAAATCTCCCATTCTCATAGTTGCCATCAATAGTTTGACCAACTGTATCATATTATTTTCTTTCTCAAATCTTCCATGCTCATAGATGTCACCAGCAATTTGACCAACTGTACCATATCACTTTTCTTTCTCTAATCTGCCATGCCCAGAGCCTTCATCAGTAGTTTGACCAACTGTATCATATCATTTTCTTGCTCAAATCTTCCATGCTCATAGATGTCATCAGTAATTTGACCAACTGTACCATATCACTTTTCTTTCTCTAATCTGCCATGCCCAGAGCCTTCATCAGTAGCCTGACCAACTGTATCATATCATTTTCTTTCTCATATCTCCCATGCTCAAAGTTTCCATCAGTAGTTTGACCAACTGTATCATATCATTTTCTTTCTCAAATCTCCCATGCTCATAGTTGTAGTCAGTAGTTTGACCAACTGTATCATATGGCTTTCTTCCCAAATCTCCCATGCTCAAAGTTGTCATCAGTAGTTTGACAACTGTATCATATGGCTTTCTTTCTCAAATCTCCCATGCTCAGAGTTGTCATCAGTAGTTTGACAACTGTATCATATGGCTTTCTTTCTCAAATCTCCCATGCTCAAAGTTGTCATCAGTAGTTTGACAACTGTATCATATGGCTTTCTTTCTCAAATCTCCCATGCTCAAAGTTGTCATCAGTAGTTTGACAACTGTATAATATGGCTTTCTTTCCCAAATCTCCCATGCTCAAAGTTGTCATCAGTAGTTTGACAACTGTATCATATGGCTTTCTTTCTCAAATCTCCCATGCTCAGAGTTGTCATCAGTAGTTTGACAACTGTATCATATGGCTTTCTTTCTCAAATCTCCCATGCTCAAAGTTGTCATCAGTAGTTTGACAACTGTATCATATGGCTTTCTTTCTCAAATCTCCCATGCTCAAAGTTGTCATCAGTAGTTTGACAACTGTATCATATGGCTTTCTTTCTCAAATCTCCCATGCTCAAAGTTGTCATCAGTAGTTGGGCAACTGTATCATATGGCTTTTTTCTCAAATCTCCCATGCTCAAAGTTGTCATCAGTAGTTTCACAACTGTATCATATGGCTTTCTTTCTCAAATCTCCCATGCTCAAAGTTGTCATCAGTAGTTTGACAACTGTATCATATGGCTTTCTTTCCCAAATCTCCCATGCTCAAAGTTGTCATCAGTAGTTTGACAACTGTATCATATGGCTTTCTTTCCCAAATCTTCCATGCTCAAAGTTGTCATCAGTAGTTTGACCAACTCTATCATATCATTTTCCTTCTCAAATCTTCCATGCTTAAAGCTGTCATCAGTAGTTTGACCAACTGTATCATATCATTTTCTTTCTCAAATCTCCCATGCTTATAGTTGTCATCAGTAGTTTGACCAACTGTATCATATCATTTCCTTTCGCTAATCTGTCATGCCCAGAACCTTCATCAGTAGTTTGACCAACTGTATCATATCATTTTCTTTCTCAAATCTTCCATGCTCAAAGTTGCCATCAGTAGTTTGACCAACTGTATCATTTGGCTGTCTTTCTGTAATCTCCCATGCTCATAGTTGTAGTCAGTAGTTTGACCAACTGTATCATATCATTTCCTTTCTCTAATCTGCCATGCTCATAGTTGTCATCAGTGGTTTGACCAACTGTATCATATCATTTCCTTTCTCTAATCTGCCATGCCCAGAGCCTTCATCAGTGACTTTACCAACTGTATAATATCATTTTCTTTCTCAAATCTTCCATGCTCAAAGTTGCCATCAGTATATTGACCAACTGTATCATATCATTTTCTTTCTCAAATCTCCCATGCTCATAGTTGTAGTCAGTAGTTTGACCAACTGTAACATATGGCTTTCTTTCCCAAATCTCCCATCCTCAAAGTTGTCATCAGTAGTTTGACAACTGTATCATATGGCTTTCTTTCTCAAATCTCCCATGCTCAAAGTTGTCATCAGTAGTTTGACCAACTCTATCATATCGTTTTCCTTCCTAAATCTTCCATGCTTAAAGCTGTCATCAGTAGTTTGACCAACTGTATCATATCATTTTCTTTCTCAAATTTCCATGCTCAAAGTTTTCATCAGTAGTTTGACCAACTGTATCATATCATTTTATTTCTCAAATCTTCCATGCTTGAAGCTGCAATCAGTAGTTTGACCAACTGTAACACATCATTTTCTTTCTCAAATCTTCCATGCTCATAGTAGTCATCAGTGGTTTGAGCAACTGTATCATATCACTTTCTTTCTCAAATCTCCCATGCTCATAGTTGCCATCAGTAGTTTGACCAACTGTATCATATCATTTTCTTTCTAAATCTCCCATGCTCATAGATGTCATCAGTATTTTGACCAACTGTATCATATCATTTTCTTTCTCAAATCTCCCATGCTCATAGTTGTCATCAGTAGTTTGACCAACTGTATAATATAATTTTCTTTCTCAAATCCTCCATGCTCATAGTAGTCATCAATAGTTTGACCAACCGTATCATATCATTTTCTTTCTCAAATCTCCCATGCTCATAGTTGTCATCAGTAGTTTGACCAACTGTATCATATCACTTTTCTTTCTCTAATCTGCCATGCCCAGAGCCTTCATCAGTAGCTTGACCCAATGTATCATATCATTTCCTTTCGCTAATCTGCCATGCCCAGAGCCTTCATCAGTAGTTTGACCAACTGTATCATATCATTTTCTTTCTAAAATCTCCCATGCTCATAGTTGTCATCAGTAGTTTGACCAACTGTATCATATCATTTTCTTTCTCAAATCTTCCATGCTCAAAGATGTCATCAGTAGTTTGACCAACTCTATCACATCATTTTCCTTCTCAAATCTTCCATGCTCATAGTTGTCATCGGTAGTTTGACCAACTGTATCATATTTTCTTTCTCAAATCTTCCATGCTCAAAGATGGCATCAGTGGTTTGACCAACTGTATCATATCATTTTCTTTCTCAAATCTTCCATGCTCATAGTAGTCATCAGTAGTTTGACCAAATGTATCATATCATTTTCTTTCTCATGTCTCCCATGCTCATATTTGTCATCAGTAGTTTGACCAACTTTATCATATCATTTTCTTTCTCAAATCTCCCATGCTCATAGTTGTCATCAGTAGTTTGACCAACTGTATCATACCATTTTTCTTTCTCTAATCTGCCATGCCCAGAGCCTTCATCAGTAGTTTGACCAACTGTATCATATCATTTTCTTTCTCAAATCTCCCATGCTCATAGTTGTCATCAGTAGTTTGACCAACTGTATCATATCACTTTACTATCTCTAATCTGCCATGCCCAGAGCCTTTATCAGTAGCTTGACCAACTGTATCATATCATTTCCTTTCGCTAATCTGCCATGCCCAGAGCCTTCATCAGTAGTTTGACCAACTGTATCATATCATTTTGTTTCTCAAATCTTCCAATGCTCAAAGTTGCCATCAGTAGTTTGACCAACTGTATCATTTGGCTATCTTTCTGTAATCTCCCGAGCTCATAGTTGTCATCAGTGGTTTGACCAACTGTATCATCATTTTCTTTCTCAAATGTCCCATGCTCATAGTTGTCATCAATAATTTGACCAACTGTATCATATCATTTTCTTTCTCAAATCCCCCATGCTCATAGTTGTCATCAGTAGTTTGACCAACTGTATCATATTTTCTTTCTCAAATCTCCCATGCCCACAGCCTTCATCAGTAGTTTGACCAACTGTATCATATCATTTTCTTTCTCAAATCTTCCATGCTCATAGATGTCATCAGTAATTTGACCAACTGTACCATATCACTTTTCTTTCTCTAATCTGCCATGCCCAGAGCCTTCATCAGTAGCCTGACCAACTGTATCATATCATTTTCTTTCTCATATCTCCCATGCTCAAAGTTTCCATCAGTAGTTTGACCAACTGTATCATATCATTTTCTTTCTCAAATCTCCCATGCTCATAGTTGTAGTCAGTAGTTTGACCAAATGTATCATATGGCTTTCTTTCCCAAATCTCCCATGCTCAAAGTTGTCATCAGTAGTTTGACAACTGTATCATATGGCTTTCTTTCCCAAATCTCCCTGGCTCAAAGTTGTCATCAGTAGTTTGACAACTGTATCATATGGCTTTCTTTCTCAAATCTCCCATGCTCAAAGTTGTCATCAGTAGTTTGACAACTGTATCATATGGCTTTCTTTCTCAAATCTCCCATGCTCAAAGTTGTCATCAGAAGTTTGACAACTGTATCATATGGCTTTCTTTCCCAAATCTCCCATGCTCAAAGTTGTCATCAGTAGTTTGACAACTGTATCATATCATTTTCTTTCTCAAATCTCCCATTCTCATAGTTGCCATCAATAGTTTGACCAACTGTATCATATCATTTTCTTTCTCAAATCTTCCATGCTCATAGATGTCATCAGTAATTTGACCAACTGTACCATATCACTTTTCTTTCTCTAATCTGCCATGCCCAGAGCCTTCATCAGTAGTTTGACCAGCGGTAACATATCATTTTCTTTCTCACATCTTCCATGCTCATAGATGTCATCAGTAATTTGACCAACTGTACTATATCACTTTTCTTTCTCTAATCTGCCATGCCCAGAGTCTTCATAAGTAGCTTGACCAACTGTATCATATCATTTTCTTTCTCAAATCTCGCATGCTAAAAGTTTCCATCGGTAGTTTGACCAACTGTATTATATCATTTTCTTTCTCAAATCTCCCATGCTCATAGTTGTAGTCAGTAGTTTGACCAACTGTATCATATGGCTTTCTTTCCCAAATCTCCCATGCTCAAAGTTGTCATCAGTAGTTTGACAACTGTATCATATGGCTTTCTTTCTCAAATCTCCCATGCTCAAAGTTGTCATCAGTAGTTTGACAACTGTATCATATGGCTTTCTTTCTCATATCTCCCATGCTCAAAGTTGTCATCAGTAGTTTGACAACTGTATCATATGGCTTTGTTTCCCAAATCTCCCATGCTCAAAGTTGTCATCAGTAGTTTGACAACTGTATCATATGGCTTTCTTTCTCAAATCTCCCATGCTCAAAGTTGTCATCAGTAGTTTGACAACTGTATCATATGGCTTTCTTTCTCAAATCTCCCATGCTCAAAGTTGTCATCAGTAGTTTGACAACTGTATCATATGGCTTTCTTTCGCAAATCTCCCATGCTCAAAGTTGTCATCAGTAGTTTGACAACTGTATCATATGGCTTTCTTTCCCAAATCTCCCATGCTCAAAGTTTTCATCAGTAGTTTGACAACTGTATCATATGGCTTTCTTTCTCAAATCTCCCATGCTCAAAGTTGTCATCAGTAGTTTGACAACTGTATCATATGGCTCTCTTTCTCAAATCTCCCATGCTCAAAGTTGTCATCAGTAGTTTGACAACTGTATCATATGGCTTTCTTTCCCAAATCTCCCATGCTCAAAGTTGTCATTAGTAGTCTGACAACTGTATCATATCATTTTCTTTCTCAAATCTTCCATGCTCATAGATGTCATCAGTAATTTGACCAACTGTACCATATCACTTTTCTTTCTCTAATCTGCCATGCCCAGAGCCTTCATCAGTAGTTTGACCAACTGTATCATATCATTTTCTTTCTCAAATCTTCCATGCCCATAGATGTCATCAGTAATTTGACCAACAGTACCATATCACTTTTCTTTCTCTAATCTGCCATGCCCAGAGCCTTCATCAGTAGCTTGCCAACTGTATCATATCATTTTCTTTCTCTAATCTCCCATGCTCAAAGTTTCCATCAGTTGTTTGACCAACTGTATCATATCATTTTCTTTCTCAAATCTGCCATGCTCATAGTTGTAGTCAGTAGTTTGACTAACTGTATCATATGGCTTTCTTTCCCAAATCTCCCATGCTCAAAGTTGTCATCAGTAGTTTGACAACTGTATCATATGCCTTTCTTTCTCAAATCTCCCATGCTCAAAGTTGTCATCAGTAGTTTGACAACTGTATTATATGGCTTTCTTTCCCAATTCTCCCATGCTCAAAGTTG
Organism: Deroplatys truncata; assembly: GCA_030765065.1. NCBI lineage: Eukaryota > Metazoa > Arthropoda > Insecta > Mantodea > Mantidae > Deroplatys > Deroplatys truncata. Next base: position 261,767,054 of record CM060984.1, read on the forward strand.
TCATCAGTAGTTTGACAACTGTATCATATGGCTTTCTTTCTCAAATCTCCCATGCTTATAGATGTCATCAGTAGTTTGACCAACTGTATCATATCATTTTCTTTCTCAAATCTCCCATGCTCAAAGTTGTCATCAGTAGTTAGACAACTGTATCATAATGCTTCCTTTCTTAAATCTCCCATTCTCAAAGTTGTCATCAGTAGTTTGACAACTGTATCATATGGCTTTCTTTCTCAAATCTCCCATTCTCAAAGTTGTCATCAGTAGTTTGACAACTGTATCATATGGCTTTCTTTCTCAAATCTCCCATGCTCAAAGTTGTCATCAGTAGTTTGACAACTGTATCATATGGCTTTCTTTCCCAAATCTCCAATGCTCAAAGTTGTCATGAGTAGTTTGACAACTGTATCATATCATTTTTTTTCTCAAATCTCCCATTCTCATAGTTGCCATCAATAGTTTGACCAACTGTATCATATTATTTTCTTTCTCAAATCTTCCATGCTCATAGATGTCATCAGCAATTTGACCTAATGTACCATATCACTTTTCTTTCTCTAATCTGCCATGCCCAGAGCCTTCATCAGTAGTTTGACCAACTGTATCATATCATTTTCTTGCTCAAATCTTCCATGCTCATAGATGTCATCAGTAATTTGACCAACTGTACCATATCACTTTTCTTTCTCTAATCTGCCATGCCCAGAGCCTTCATCAGTAGCCTGACCAACTGTATCATATCATTTTCTTTCTCATATCTCCCATGCTCAAAGTTTCCATCAGTAGTTTGACCAACTGTATCATATCATTTTCTTTCTCAAATCTCCCATTCTCATAGTTGCCATCAATAGTTTGACCAGCTGTATCATATCATTTTCTTTCTCAAATCTTCCATGCTCATAGATGTCATCAGTAATTTGACCAACTGTACCATATCACTTTTCTTTCTCTAATCTGCCAAGCCCAGAGCCTTCATTAGTAGCCTGACCAACTGTATCATATCATTCTCTTTCTCATATCTCCCATGCTCAAAGTTTCCATCAGTAGTTTGACCAACTGTATCATATCATTTTCTTTCTCAAATCTCCCATGCTCATAGTTGTAGTCAGTAGTTTGACCAACTGTATCATATGGCTTTCTTTCCCAAATCTCCCATGCTCAAAGTTGTCATCAGTAGTTTGACAACTGTATCATATGGCTTTCTTTCTCAAATCTCCCATGCTCAAAGTTGTCATCAGTAGTTTGACAACTGTATCATATGGCTTTCTTTCTCAAATCTCCCATGCTCAAAGTTGTCATCAGTAGTTTGACAACTGTATCATATGGCTTTCTTTCTCAAATCTCCCATGCTCAAAGTTGTCATCAGTAGTTTGACAACTGTATAATATGGCTTTCTTTCCCAAATCTCCCATGCTCAAAGTTGTCATCAGTAGTTTGACAACTGTATCATATGGCTTTCTTTCTCAAGTCTCCCATGCTCAAAGTTGTCATCAGTAGTTTGACAACTGTATCAAATGGCTTTCTTTCTCAAATCTCCCATGCTCAAAGTTGTCATCAGTAGTTTGACAACTGTATCATATGGCTTTCTTTCTCAAATCTCCCATGCTCAAAGTTGTCATCAGTAGTTTGACAACTGTATAATATGGCTTTCTTTCCCAAATCTCCCATGCTCAAAGTTGTCATCAGTAGTTTCACAACTGTATCATATGGCTTTCTTTCTCAAATCTCCCATGCTCAAAGTTGTCATCAGTAGTTTCACAACTGTATCATATCATTTTCTTTCTGAAATCTTCCATGCTCAAAGATGTCATCAGTAGTTTGACCAACTGTATCATATCATTTTTTTTCTAAAATCTCCCATGCTCATAGTTGTCATCAGTAGCCTGGCCAACTGTATCATATCATTTTCTTTCTCATATCTCCCATGCTCAAAGTTTCCATCAGTAGTTTGACCAACTGTATCATATCATTTTCTTTCTCAAATCTCCCATGCTCATAGTTGTCATCAGTAGTTTGACCAACTGTATCATATTTTCTTTCTCAAATCACGCATGCTCATAGTTGTCATCAATAGTTTGACCAACTGTATCATATCATTTTCTTTCTCAAATCTCCCATGCTCAAAGTTGTCATCAGTAGTTTGACCAACTCTATCATATCATTTTCCTTCTCAAATCTTCCATGCTTAAAGCTGTCATCAGTAGTTTGACCAACTGTATCATATAATTTTCTTTCTCAAATCTCCCATGCTTATAGTTGTCATCAGTAGTTTGACCAACTGTATCATATCATTTCCTTTCGCTAATCTGCCATGCCCAGAACCTTCATCAGTAGTTTGACCAACTGTATCATATCATTTTCTTTCTCAAATCTTCCATGCTCAAAGTTGCCATCAGTAGTTTGAGCAACTGTATCATTTGGCTGTCTTTCTGTAATCTCCCATGCTCATACTTGTCATCAGTGGTTTGACCAACTGTATCATATCATTTCCTTTCTCTAATCTGCCATGCCCAGAGTCTTCATCAGTGACTTTACCAACTGTATAATATCATTTTCTTTCTCAAATCTTCCATGCTCATAGTTGTAGTCAGTAGTTTGACCAACTGTATCATATGGCTTTTTTTCCCAAATCTCCCATGCTCAAAGTTGTCACCAGTAGTTTGATAACTGTATCATATGGCTTTCTTTCTCAAATCTCCCATGCTCAAAGTTGTCATCAGTAGTTTTACCAACTGTATCATATCATTTTCTTTCTCAAATCTCCCATGCTCAAAGTTTCCATCAGTAGTTTGACCAACTGTATCATATCATTTTATTTCTCAAATCTTCCATGCTTGTAGCTGCAATCAGTAGTTTGACCAACTGTAACACATCATTTTCTTTCTCAAATCTTCCATGCTCATAGTAGTCATCAGTGGTTTGAGCAACTGTATCATATCACTTTCTTTCTCAAATCTCCCATGCTCATAGTTGCCATCAGTAGTTTTACCAACTGTATCATATCATTTTCTTTCTTAAATCTCCCATGCTCAAAGATGTCATCAGTAGTTTGACCAACTGTATCATATCATTTTCTTTTTCAAATCTTCCATGCTCATAGTAGTCATCAGTAGTTTCACAAACTGTATCATATCACTTTTCTTTCTCTAATGTGCCTTGCCCAGAGCCTTCAGTAGCTTGACCAACTGTATCATATTTCCTTTCGCTAATCTGCCATGCCCAGAGCCTTCATCAGTAGTTTGACCAACTGTATCATATCATTATCTTTCTCAAATCTCCCATGCTCATAGTTGCCATCAATAGTTTGACCAACTGTATCATATCATTTTCTTTCTCAAATCTTCCATGCTCATAGTACTCATCAGTAGTTTAACCAACTGTATCATATCATTTTCTTTCTCAAATCTTCCATGCTCAAAGATGTCATCAGTAGTTTGACAACTGTATCATATGGCTTTCTTTCCCAAATCTCCCATGCTCAAAGTTGTCATCAGTAGTTTGACCAACTCTATCATATCATTTTCCTTCTCAAATCTTCCATGCTTAAAGCTGTCATCAGTAGTTTGACCAACTGTATCATATCATTTTCTTTCTAAATCTCCCATGCTCATAGATGTCATCAGTAGTTTGACCAACTGTATCATATCATTTTCTTTCTCAAATCTCCCATGCTCATAGTTGTCATCAGTAGTTTGACCAACTGTATCATATCATTTTCTTTCTCAAATCTCCCATGCTCAAAGATGGCATCAGTAGTTTGACCAACTGTATCATCATTTTCTTTCTCAAATCTTCCATGCTCATAGTAGTCATCAGTAGTTTGACCAAATGTATCATATCATTTTCTTTCTCATATCTCCCATGCTCATATTTGTCATCAGTAGTTTTACCAACTGTATCATTTCATTTTCTTTCTCAAATCTTCCATGCTCATAATAGTCATCAGTATTTTGACCAACTGTATCATATCATTTTCTTTCTCAAATCTCCCATGCTCATAGTTGTCATCAGTAGTTTGACCAACTGTATAATATAATTTTCTTTCTCAAATCCTCCATGCTCATAGTAGTCATCAATTGTTTGACCAACCGTATTATATCATTTTCTTTCTCAAATCTCCCATGCTCATAGTTGTCATCAGTGGTTTGACCAACTGTATCATATCATTATCTTTCTCAAATCTCCCATGCTCATAGTTGTCATCAGTAGTTTGACCAACTGTATCATATCATTTTCTTTCTAAATCTTCCATGCTCAAAGATGTCATCAGTAGTTTGACCAACTGTATCATATCATTTTCTTTCTGAAATCTTCCATGCTCAAAGATGTCATCAGTAATTTGACCAACTGTATCATATCATTTTCTTTCTAAAATCTCCCATGCTCATAGTTGTCATCAGTAGTTTGACCAACTGTATCATATCATTTTCTTTCTCAAATCTTCCATGCTCAAAGATGTCATCAGTAGTTTGACCAACTCTATCATATCATTTTCTTTCTAAAATCTTCCATGCTCATAGTAGTCATCAGTAGTTTGACCAAATGTATCATATCATTTTCTTTCTCATATCTCCCATGCTCATATTTCTCATCAGTAGTTTGACCAACTGTATCATATCATTTTCTTTCTCAAATCTCCCATGCTCATAGTTGTCATCAGTAGTTTGACCAACTGTATCATACCATTTTTCTTTCTCTAATCTGCCATGCCCAGAGCCTTCATCAGTAGTTTGACCAACTGTATCATATCATTTTCTTTCTCAAATCTCCCATGCTCATAGTTGTCATCAGTAGTTTCACCAACTGTATCATATCACTTTACTATCTCTAATCTGCCATGCCCAGAGCCTTTATCAGTAGCTTGACCAACTGTATCATATCATTTCCTTTCGCTAATCTGCCATGCCCAGAGCCTTCATCAGTAGTTTGACCAACTGTATCATATCATTTTGTTTCTCAAATCTTCCATGCTCAAAGTTGCCATCAGTAGTTTGACCAACTGTATCATTTGGCTGTCTTTCTGTAATCTCCCGAGCTCATAGTTGTCATCAGTGGTTTGACCAACTGTATCATCATTTTCTTTCTCAAATCTCCCATGCTCATAGTTGTCATCAATAATTTGACCAACTGTAACATATCATTTTCTTTCTCAAATCACCCATGCTCATAGTTGTCATCAGCAGTTTGACCAACTGTATCATATTTTCTTTCTCAAATCTCCCATGCTCATAGTTGTCATCAGTGGTTTGACCAACTGTATCATATCATTTTCTTTCTCAAACCTCCCATGCTCATAGTTGTCATCAGTAGTTTGACCAACTGTATCATATTTTCTTTCTCAAATCTCCCATGCTCATACTTGTCATCAATAGTTTGACCAACTGTATCATATCATTTTCTTTCTCAAATCTCCCATGCTCAAAGTTGTCATCAGTAGTTTTTACCAACTGTATCATATAATTTTCTTTCTCATATCTTCCATGCTCATAGTTGTCATCAGTAGTTTGACCAACTGTATCATATCATTTTCTTTCTCAAATCTTCCATGCTCATAGTTCTCATCAGTAGTTTGACCAACTGTATCATATCACTTTTGTTTCTCTAATCAGCCATGCCGAGAGCCTTTATCAGTAGCTTGAGCAACTGTATCATATCATTTTCTTTCACAAATCTTCCATGCTCAAAGTTGTCATCAGTAGTTTGACCAACTGTATCATATCATTTTCTTTCTCACATCTCCCACGCTCATAGTTTTCATCAGTAGTTTGACCAATTGTATCATATCACTTTTCTTTCTCTAATCTGCAATGCCCAGAGCCTTTATCAGTAGTTTGACCAACTGTATCATATGGCTTTCTTTCCCCAATCTCCCATGCTCAAAGTTGTCATCAGTAATTTGACAACTGAATCATATGGCTTTCTTTCTCAAATCTCCCATGCTCAAAGTTGTCATCAGTAGTTTGACAACTGTATCATATGGCTTTCTTTCTCAAATCTCCCATGCTCAAAGTTGTCATCAGTAGTTTGACAACTGTATCATGTGGCCTTCTTTCCCAAATCTCCCATGCTCAAAGTTGTCATCAGTAGTTTGACAACTGTATCATATGGCTTTCTTTCTCAAATCTCCCATGCTCAAAGTTGTCATCAGTAGTTTGTCAACTGTATCATATGGCTTTCTTTCTCAAATCTCCCATGCTCAAAGTTGTCATCAGTAGTTTGACAACTGTATCATATGGCTTTCTTTCTCAAATCTCCCATACTCAAAGTTGTCATCAGTAGTTTGGCAACTGTATCATATGGCTTTCTTTCTCAAATCTCCCATGCTAAAAGTTTCCATCGGTAGTTTGACCAACTGTATCATATCATTTTCTTTCTCAAATCTCCCATGCTCATAGTTGTAGTCAGTAGTTTGACGAACTGTATCATATGGCTTTCTTTCCCAAATCTCCCATGCTCAAAGTTGTCATCAGTAGTTTGACAACTGTATCATATGGCTTTCTTTCTCAAATCTCCCATGCTCAAAGTTGTCATCAGTAGTTTGACAACTGTATCATATGGCTTTGTTTCCCAAATCTCCCATGCTCAAAGTTGTCATCAGTAGTTTGCCCAACCCTATCATATCATTTTCCTTCTCAAATCTTCCATGCTTAAAGCTGTCATCAGTAGTTTGACCAACTGTATCATAGCATTTTCTTTCTCAAATCTTCCATGCTCAAACTTGTCAACAGTAGTTTGACCAACTGTATCATATCATTTTCTTTCTATAATCTCCCATGCTCAAAGTTTTCATCAGTAGTTTGACCAACTGTATCATATCATTTTCTTTCTCAAATCTTCCATGCTTGAAGCTGTCATCAGTAGTTTGACCAACTGTAACATATCATTTTCTTTCTCAAATCTTCCATGCTCATAGTAGTCAACAGTGGTTTGAGCAACTGTATCATATCACTTTATTTCTCAAATCTCCCATGCTCAAAGTTGCCATCAGTAGTTTGACCAACTGTATCATATCATTTTCTTTCTCAAGTCTCCCATGCTCATAGTTGTTGTCAGTAGTTTGACCAACTGTATCATATGGCTTTCTTTCCCAAATCTCCCATGCTCAAAGTTGTCATCAGTAGTTTGACAACTGTATCATATGGCTTTGTTTCCCAAATCTCCCATGCTCAAAGTTGTCATCAGTAGTTTGACAACTGTATCATATGGCTTTCTTTCTCAAATCTCCCATGCTCAAAGTTGTCATCAGTAGTTTGACAACTGTATCATATGGCTTTCTTTCTCAAATCTCCCATGCTCAAAGTTGTCATCAGTAGTTTGACAACTGTATCATATGGCTTTCTTTCGCAAATCTCCCATGCTCAAAGTTGTCATCAGTAGTTTGACAACTGTATCATATGGCTTTCTTTCGCAAATCTCCCATGCTCAAAGTTGTCATCAGTAGTTTGACAACTGTATCATATGGCTTTCTTTCTCAAATCTCCCATGCTCAAAGTTGTCATCAGTAGTTTGACAACTGTATCATATGGCTTTCTTTCTCAAATCTCCCATGCTCAAAGTTGTCATCAGTAGTTTGACAACTGTATCATATGGCTTTCTTTCCCAAATCTCCCATGCTCAAAGTTGTCATGAGTAGTTTGACAACTGTATCATATCATTTTCTTTCTCAAATCTCCCATTCTCATAGTTGCCATCAATAGTTTGACCAACTGTATCATATTATTTTCTTTCTCAAATCTTCCATGCTCATAGATGTCATCAGTAATTTGACCAACTGTACCATATCACTTTTCTTTCTCTAATCTGCCATGCCCAGAGCCTTCATCAGTAGTTTGACCAACTGTATCATATCATTTTCTTTCTCAAATCTTCCATGCTCATAGATGTCATCAGTAATTTGACCAACTGTACGATATCACTTTTCTTTCTCTAATCTGCCATGCCCAGAGCCTTCATCAGTAGCCTGACCAACTGTATCATATCATTTTCTTTCTCATATCTCCCATGCTCAAAGTTTCCATCAGTAGTTTGACCAACTGTATCATATCATTTTCTTTCTCAAATCTCCCATGCTCATAGTTGTAGTCAGTAGTTTGACCAACTGTATCATATGGCTTTCTTTCCCAAATCTCCCATGCTCAAAGTTGTCATCAGTAGTTTGACAACTGTATCATATGGCTTTCTTTCTCAAATCTCCCATGCGCAGAGTTGTCATCAGTAGTTTGACAACTGTATCATATGGCTTTCTTTCTCAAATCTCCCATGCTCAAGGTTGTCATCAGTAGTTTGACAACTGTATCATATGGCTTTCTTTCTCAAATTTCCCATGCTCAAAGTTGTCATCAGTAGTTTGACAACTGTATAATATGGCTTTCTTTCCCAAATCTCCCATGCTCAAAGTTGTCATCAGTAGTTTGACAACTGTATCATATGGCTTTCTTTCTCAAATCTCCCATGCTCAAAGTTGTCATCAGTAGTTTGACAACTGTATCATATGGCTTTCTTTCTCAAGTCTCCAATGCTCAAAATTGTCATCAGTAGTTTGACAACTGTATCATATGGCTTTCTTTCTCAAATCTCCCATGCTCAAAGTTGTCATCAGTAGTTTGTCAACTGTATCATATGGCTTTCTTTCTCAAATCTCCCATGCTCAAAGTTGTCATCAGTAGTTTGACAACTGTATCATATGGCTTTCTTTCCCAAATCTTCCATGCTAAAAGTTGTCATCAGTAGTTTGGCAACTGTATCATATGGCTTTCTTTCTCAAATCTCCCATGCTCAAAGTTGTCATCAGTAGTTTCACAACTGTATCATATGGCTTTCTTTCTCAAATCTTCCATGCTCATAGTAGTCATCAGTGGTTTGAGCAACTGTATCATATCACTTTCTTTCTCAAATCTCCCATGCTCATAGTTGCCATCAGTAGTTTTACCAACTGTATCATATCATTTTCTTTCTTAAATCTCCCATGCTCAAAGATGTCATCAGTAGTTTGACCAACTGTATCATATCATTTTCTTTTTCAAATCTTCCATGCTCATAGTAGTCATCAGTAGTTTCACAAACTGTATCATATCACTTTTCTTTCTCTAATGTGCCTTGCCCAGAGCCTTCAGTAGCTTGACCAACTGTATCATATTTCCTTTCGCTAATCTGCCATGCCCAGAGCCTTCATCAGTAGTTTGACCAACTGTATCATATCATTATCTTTCGCAAATCTCCCATGCTCATAGTTGCCATCAATAGTTTGACCAACTGTATCATATCATTTTCTTTCTCAAATCTTCCATGCTCATAGTACTCATCAGTAGTTTAACCAACTGTATCATATCATTTTCTTTCTCAAATCTTCCATGCTCAAAGATGTCATCAGTAGTTTGACAACTGTATCATATGGCTTTCTTTCCCAAATCTCCCATGCTCAAAGTTGTCATCAGTAGTTTGACCAACTCTATCATATCATTTTCCTTCTCAAATCTTCCATGCTTAAAGCTGTCATCAGTAGTTTGACCAACTGTATCATATCATTTTCTTTCTAAATCTCCCATGCTCATAGATGTCATCAGTAGTTTGACCAACTGTATCATATCATTTTCTTTCTCAAATCTCCCATGCTCATAGTTGTCATCAGTAGTTTGACCAACTGTATCATATCATTTTCTTTCTCAAATCTCCCATGCTCAAAGATGGCATCAGTAGTTTGACCAACTGTATCATATCATTTTCTTTCTCAAATCTTCCATGCTCATAGTAGTCATCAGTAGTTTGACCAAATGTATCATATCATTTTCTTTCTCATATCTCCCATGCTCATATTTGTCATCAGTAGTTTTACCAACTGTATCATTTCATTTTCTTTCTCAAATCTTCCATGCTCATAATAGTCATCAGTATTTTGACCAACTGTATCATATCATTTTCTTTCTCAAATCTCCCATGCTCATAGTTGTCATCAGTAGTTTGACCAACTGTATAATATAATTTTCTTTCTCAAATCCTCCATGCTCATAGTAGTCATCAATTGTTTGACCAACCGTATTATATCATTTTCTTTCTCAAATCTCCCATGCTCATAGTTGTCATCAGTGGTTTGACCAACTGTATCATATCATTATCTTTCTCAAATCTCCCATGCTCATAGTTGTCATCAGTAGTTTGACCAACTGTATCATATCATTTTCTTTCTAAATCTTCCATGCTCAAAGATGTCATCAGTAGTTTGACCAACTGTATCATATCATTTTCTTTCTGAAATCTTCCATGCTCAAAGATGTCATCAGTAATTTGACCAACTGTATCATATCATTTTCTTTCTAAAATCTCCCATGCTCATAGTTGTCATCAGTAGTTTGACCAACTGTATCATATCATTTTCTTTCTCAAATCTTCCATGCTCAAAGATGTCATCAGTAGTTTGACCAACTCTATCATATCATTTTCTTTCTCAAATCTTCCATGCTCATAGTAGTCGTCAGTAGTTTGACCAAATGTATCATATCATTTTCTTTCTCATATCTCCCATGCTCATATTTCTCATCAGTAGTTTGACCAACTGTATCATATCATTTTCTTTCTCAAATCTCACATGCTCATAGTTGTCATCAGTAGTTTGACCAACTGTATCATACCATTTTTCTTTCTCTAATCTGCCATGCCCAGAGCCTTCATCAGTAGTTTGACCAACTCTATCATATCATTTTCTTTCTCAAATCGCCCATGCTCATAGTTGTCATCAGTAGTTTGACCAACTGTATCATATCACTTTACTATCTCTAATCTGCCATGCCCAGAGCCTTTATCAGTAGCTTGACCAACTGTATCATATCATTTCCTTTCGCTAATCTGCCATGCCCAGAGCCTTCATCAGTAGTTTGACCAACTGTATCATATCATTTTGTTTCTCAAATCTTCCATGCTCAAAGTTGCCATCAGTAGTTTGACCAACTGTATCATTTGGCTGTCTTTCTGTAATCTCCCGAGCTCATAGTTGTCATCAGTGGTTTGACCAACTGTATCATCATTTTCTTTCTCAAATCTCCCATGCTCATAGTTGTCATCAATAATTTGACCAACTGTAACATATCATTTTCTTTCTCAAATCACCCATGCTCATAGTTGTCATCAGCAGTTTGACCAACTGTATCATATTTTCTTTCTCAAATCTCCCATGCTCATAGTTGTCATCAGTGGTTTGACCAACTGTATCATATCATTTTCTTTCTCAAACCTCCCATGCTCATAGTTGTCATCAGTAGTTTGACCAACTGTATCATATTTTCTTTCTCAAATCTCCCATGCTCATACTTGTCATCAATAGTTTGACCAACTGTATCATATCATTTTCTTTCTCAAATCTCCCATGCTCAAAGTTGTCATCAGTAGTTTTTACCAACTGTATCATATAATTTTCTTTCTCATATCTTCCATGCTCAAAGTTGTCATCAGTAATTTGACAACTGAATCATATGGCTTTCTTTCTCAAATCTCCCATGCTCAAAGTTGTCATCAGTAGTTTGACAACTGTATCATATGGCTTTCTTTCTCAAATCTCCCATGCTCAAAGTTGTCATCAGTAGTTTGACAACTGTATCATGTGGCCTTCTTTCCCAAATCTCCCATGCTCAAAGTTGTCATCAGTAGTTTGACAACTGTATCATATGGCTTTCTTTCTCAAATCTCCCATGCTCAAAGTTGTCATCAGTAGTTTGTCAACTGTATCATATGGCTTTCTTTCTCAAATCTCCCATGCTCAAAGTTGTCATCAGTAGTTTGACAACTGTATCATATGGCTTTCTTTCTCAAATCTCCCATACTCAAAGTTGTCATCAGTAGTTTGGCAACTGTATCATATGGCTTTCTTTCTCAAATCTCCCATGCTAAAAGTTTCCATCGGTAGTTTGACCAACTGTATCATATCATTTTCTTTCTCAAATCTCCCATGCTCATAGTTGTAGTCAGTAGTTTGACGAACTGTATCATATGGCTTTCTTTCCCAAATCTCCCATGCTCAAAGTTGTCATCAGTAGCTTGACAACTGTATCATATGGCTTTCTTTCTCAAATCTCCCATGCTCAAAGTTGTCATCAGTAGTTTGACAACTGTATCATATGGCTTTGTTTCCCAAATCTCCCATGCTCAAAGTTGTCATCAGTAGTTTGCCCAACCCTATCATATCATTTTCCTTCTCAAATCTTCCATGCTTAAAGCTGTCATCAGTAGTTTGACCAACTGTATCATAGCATTTTCTTTCTCAAATCTTCCATGCTCAAACTTGTCAACAGTAGTTTGACCAACTGTATCATATCATTTTCTTTCTATAATCTCCCATGCTCAAAGTTTTCATCAGTAGTTTGACCAACTGTATCATATCATTTTCTTTCTCAAATCTTCCATGCTTGAAGCTGTCATCAGTAGTTTGACCAACTGTAAAATATCATTTTCTTTCTCAAATCTTCCATGCTCATAGTAGTCAACAGTGGTTTGAGCAACTGTATCATATCACTTTATTTCTCAAATCTCCCATGCTCAAAGTTGCCATCAGTAGTTTGACCAACTGTATCATATCATTTTCTTTCTCAAGTCTCCCATGCTCATAGTTGTTGTCAGTAGTTTGACCAACTGTATCATATGGCTTTCTTTCCCAAATCTCCCATGCTCAACGTTGTCATCAGTAGTTTGACAACTGTATCATATGGCTTTGTTTCCCAAATCTCCCATGCTCAAAGTTGTCATCAGTAGTTTGACAACTGTATCATATGGCTTTCTTTCTCAAATCTCCCATGCTCAAAGTTGTCATCAGTAGTTTGACAACTGTATCATATGGCTTTCTTTCTCAAATCTCCCATGCTCAAAGTTGTCATCAGTAGTTTGACAACTGTATCATATGGCTTTCTTTCGCAAATCTCCCATGCTCAAAGTTGTCATCAGTAGTTTGACAACTGTATCATATGGCTTTCTTTCGCAAATCTCCCATGCTCAAAGTTGTCATCAGTAGTTTGACAACTGTATCATATGGCTTTCTTTCTCAAATCTCCCATGCTCAAAGTTGTCATCAGTAGTTTGACAACTGTATCATATGGCTTTGTTTCCCAAATCTCCCATGCTCAAAGTTGTCATCAGTAGTTTGACAACTGTATCATATGGCTTTCTTTCTCAAATCTCCCATGCTCAAAGTTGTCATCAGTAGTTTGACAACTGTATCATATGGCTTTCTTTCGCAAATCTCCCATGCTCAAAGTTGTCATCAGTAGTTTGACAACTGTATCATATGGCTTTCTTTCGCAAATCTCCCATGCTCAAAGTTGTCATCAGTAGTTTGACAACTGTATCATATGGCTTTCTTTCTCAAATCTCCCATGCTCAAAGTTGTCATCAGTAGTTTGACAACTGTATCATATGGCTTTCTTTCTCAAATCTCCCATGCTCAAAGTTGTCATCAGTAGTTTGACAACTGTATCATATGGCTTTCTTTCCCAAATCTCCCATGCTCAAAGTTGTCATGAGTAGTTTGACAACTGTATCATATCATTTTCTTTCTCAAATCTCCCATTCTCATGGTTGCCATCAATAGTTTGACCAACTGTATCATATTATTTTCTTTCTCAAATCTTCCATGCTCATAGATGTCATCAGTAATTTGACCAACTGTACCATATCACTTTTCTTTCTCTAATCTGCCATGCCCAGAGCCTTCATCAGTAGTTTGACCAACTGTATCATATCATTTTCTTTCTCAAATCTTCCATGCTCATAGATGTCATCAGTAATTTGACCAACTGTACGATATCACTTTTCTTTCTCTAATCTGCCATGCCCAGAGCCTTCATCAGTAGCCTGACCAACTGTATCATATCATTTTCTTTCTCATATCTCCCATGCTCAAAGTTTCCATCAGTAGTTTGACCAACTGTATCATATCATTTTCTTTCTCAAATCTCCCATGCTCATAGTTGTAGTCAGTAGTTTGACCAACTGTATCATATGGCTTTCTTTCCCAAATCTCCCATGCTCAAAGTTGTCATCAGTAGTTTGACAACTGTATCATATGGCTTTCTTTCTCAAATCTCCCATGCGCAGAGTTGTCATCAGTAGTTTGACAACTGTATCATATGGCTTTCTTTCTCAAATCTCCCATGCTCAAAGTTGTCATCAGTAGTTTGACAACTGTATCATATGGCTTTCTTTCTCAAATTTCCCATGCTCAAAGTTGTCATCAGTAGTTTGACAACTGTATAATATGGCTTTCTTTCCCAAATCTCCCATGCTCAAAGTTGTCATCAGTAGTTTGACAACTGTATCATATGGCTTTCTTTCTCAAATTTCCCATGCTCAAAGTTGTCATCAGTAGTTTGACAACTGTATAATATGGCTTTCTTTCTCAAATCACCCATGCTCATAGTTGTCATCAGCAGTTTGACCAACTGTATCATATTTTCTTTCTCAAATCTCCCATGCTCATAGTTGTCATTAGTGGTTTGACCAACTGTATCATATCATTTTCTTTCTCAAACCTCCCATGCTCATAGTTGTCATCAGTAGTTTGACCAACTGTATCATATTTTCTTTCTCAAATCTCCCATGCTCATACTTGTCATCAATAGTTTGACCAACTGTATCATATCATTTTCTTTCTCAAATCTCCCATGCTCAAAGTTGTCATCAGTAGTTTTTACCAACTGTATCATATAATTTTCTTTCTCATATCTTCCATGCTCAAAGTTGTCATCAGTAATTTGACAACTGAATCATATGGCTTTCTTTCTCAAATCTCCCATGCTCAAAGTTGTCATCAGTAGTTTGACAACTGTATCATATGGCTTTCTTTCTCAAATCTCCCATGCTCAAAGTTGTCATCAGTAGTTTGACAACTGTATCATGTGGCCTTCTTTCCCAAATCTCCCATGCTCAAAGTTGTCATCAGTAGTTTGACAACTGTATCATATGGCTTTCTTTCTCAAATCTCCCATGCTCAAAGTTGTCATCAGTAGTTTGTCAACTGTATCATATGGCTTTCTTTCTCAAATCTCCCATGCTCAAAGTTGTCATCAGTAGTTTGACAACTGTATCATATGGCTTTCTTTCTCAAATCTCCCATACTCAAAGTTGTCATCAGTAGTTTGGCAACTGTATCATATGGCTTTCTTTCTCAAATCTCCCATGCTAAAAGTTTCCATCGGTAGTTTGACCAACTGTATCATATCATTTTCTTTCTCAAATCTCCCATGCTCATAGTTGTAGTCAGTAGTTTGACGAACTGTATCATATGGCTTTCTTTCCCAAATCTCCCATGCTCAAAGTTGTCATCAGTAGCTTGACAACTGTATCATATGGCTTTCTTTCTCAAATCTCCCATGCTCAAAGTTGTCATCAGTAGTTTGACAACTGTATCATATGGCTTTGTTTCCCAAATCTCCCATGCTCAAAGTTGTCATCAGTAGTTTGCCCAACCCTATCATATCATTTTCCTTCTCAAATCTTCCATGCTTAAAGCTGTCATCAGTAGTTTGACCAACTGTATCATAGCATTTTCTTTCTCAAATCTTCCATGCTCAAACTTGTCAACAGTAGTTTGACCAACTGTATCATATCATTTTCTTTCTATAATCTCCCATGCTCAAAGTTTTCATCAGTAGTTTGACCAACTGTATCATATCATTTTCTTTCTCAAATCTTCCATGCTTGAAGCTGTCATCAGTAGTTTGACCAACTGTAAAATATCATTTTCTTTCTCAAATCTTCCATGCTCATAGTAGTCAACAGTGGTTTGAGCAACTGTATCATATCACTTTATTTCTCAAATCTCCCATGCTCAAAGTTGCCATCAGTAGTTTGACCAACTGTATCATATCATTTTCTTTCTCAAGTCTCCCATGCTCATAGTTGTTGTCAGTAGTTTGACCAACTGTATCATATGGCTTTCTTTCCCAAATCTCCCATGCTCAACGTTGTCATCAGTAGTTTGACAACTGTATCATATGGCTTTGTTTCCCAAATCTCCCATGCTCAAAGTTGTCATCAGTAGTTTGACAACTGTATCATATGGCTTTCTTTCTCAAATCTCCCATGCTCAAAGTTGTCATCAGTAGTTTGACAACTGTATCATATGGCTTTCTTTCTCAAATCTCCCATGCTCAAAGTTGTCATCAGTAGTTTGACAACTGTATCATATGGCTTTCTTTCGCAAATCTCCCATGCTCAAAGTTGTCATCAGTAGTTTGACAACTGTATCATATGGCTTTCTTTCGCAAATCTCCCATGCTCAAAGTTGTCATCAGTAGTTTGACAACTGTATCATATGGCTTTCTTTCTCAAATCTTCCATGCTCAAAGTTGTCATCAGTAGTTTGACAACTGTATCATATGGCTTTCTTTCCCAAATCTCCCATGCTCAAAGTTGTCATCAGTAGTTTGACAACTGTATCATATGGCTTTCTTTCTCAAATCTCCCATGCTCAAAGTTGTCATCAGTAGTTTGACAACTGTATCATATGGCTTTCTTTCGCAAATCTCCCATGCTCAAAGTTGTCATCAGTAGTTTGACAACTGTATCATATGGCTTTCTTTCGCAAATCTCCCATGCTCAAAGTTGTCATCAGTAGTTTGACAACTGTATCATATGGCTTTCTTTCTCAAATCTCCCATGCTCAAAGTTGTCATCAGTAGTTTGACAACTGTATCATATGGCTTTCTTTCTCAAATCTCCCATGCTCAAAGTTGTCATCAGTAGTTTGACAACTGTATCATATGGCTTTCTTTCCCAAATCTCCCATGCTCAAAGTTGTCATGAGTAGTTTGACAACTGTATCATATCATTTTCTTTCTCAAATCTCCCATTCTCATGGTTGCCATCAATAGTTTGACCAACTGTATCATATTATTTTCTTTCTCAAATCTTCCATGCTCATAGATGTCATCAGTAATTTGACCAACTGTACCATATCACTTTTCTTTCTCTAATCTGCCATGCCCAGAGCCTTCATCAGTAGTTTGACCAACTGTATCATATCATTTTCTTTCTCAAATCTTCCATGCTCATAGATGTCATCAGTAATTTGACCAACTGTACGATATCACTTTTCTTTCTCTAATCTGCCATGCCCAGAGCCTTCATCAGTAGCCTGACCAACTGTATCATATCATTTTCTTTCTCATATCTCCCATGCTCAAAGTTTCCATCAGTAGTTTGACCAACTGTATCATATCATTTTCTTTCTCAAATCTCCCATGCTCATAGTTGTAGTCAGTAGTTTGACCAACTGTATCATATGGCTTTCTTTCCCAAATCTCCCATGCTCAAAGTTGTCATCAGTAGTTTGACAACTGTATCATATGGCTTTCTTTCTCAAATCTCCCATGCGCAGAGTTGTCATCAGTAGTTTGACAACTGTATCATATGGCTTTCTTTCTCAAATCTCCCATGCTCAAAGTTGTCATCAGTAGTTTGACAACTGTATCATATGGCTTTCTTTCTCAAATTTCCCATGCTCAAAGTTGTCATCAGTAGTTTGACAACTGTATAATATGGCTTTCTTTCCCAAATCTCCCATGCTCAAAGTTGTCATCAGTAGTTTGACAACTGTATCATATGGCTTTCTTTCTCAAATTTCCCATGCTCAAAGTTGTCATCAGTAGTTTGACAACTGTATAATATGGCTTTCTTTCCCAAATCTCCCATGCTCAAAGTTGTCATCAGTAGTTTGACAACTGTATCATATGGCTTTCTTTCTCAAATCTTCCATGCTCATAATAGTCATCAGTATTTTGACCAACTGTATCATATCATTTTCTTTCTCAAATCTCCCATGCTCATAGTTGTCATCAGTAGTTTGACCAACTGTATAATATAATTTTCTTTCTCAAATCCTCCATGCTCATAGTAGTCATCAATTGTTTGACCAACCGTATTATATCATTTTCTTTCTCAAATCTCCCATGCTCATAGTTGTCATCAGTGGTTTGACCAACTGTATCATATCATTATCTTTCTCAAATCTCCCATGCTCATAGTTGTCATCAGTAGTTTGACAACTGTATCATATGGCTTTGTTTCCCAAATCTCCCATGCTCAAAGTTGTCATCAGTAGTTTGCCCAACCCTATCATATCATTTTCCTTCTCAAATCTTCCATGCTTAAAGCTGTCATCAGTAGTTTGACCAACTGTATCATAGCATTTTCTTTCTCAAATCTTCCATGCTCAAACTTGTCAACAGTAGTTTGACCAACTGTATCATATCATTTTCTTTCTATAATCTCCCATGCTCAAAGTTTTCATCAGTAGTTTGACCAACTGTATCATATCATTTTCTTTCTCAAATCTTCCATGCTTGAAGCTGTCATCAGTAGTTTGACCAACTGTAAAATATCATTTTCTTTCTCAAATCTTCCATGCTCATAGTAGTCAACAGTGGTTTGAGCAACTGTATCATATCACTTTATTTCTCAAATCTCCCATGCTCAAAGTTGCCATCAGTAGTTTGACCAACTGTATCATATCATTTTCTTTCTCAAGTCTCCCATGCTCATAGTTGTTGTCAGTAGTTTGACCAACTGTATCATATGGCTTTCTTTCCCAAATCTCCCATGCTCAACGTTGTCATCAGTAGTTTGACAACTGTATCATATGGCTTTGTTTCCCAAATCTCCCATGCTCAAAGTTGTCATCAGTAGTTTGACAACTGTATCATATGGCTTTCTTTCTCAAATCTCCCATGCTCAAAGTTGTCATCAGTAGTTTGACAACTGTATCATATGGCTTTCTTTCTCAAATCTCCCATGCTCAAAGTTGTCATCAGTAGTTTGACAACTGTATCATATGGCTTTCTTTCGCAAATCTCCCATGCTCAAAGTTGTCATCAGTAGTTTGACAACTGTATCATATGGCTTTCTTTCGCAAATCTCCCATGCTCAAAGTTGTCATCAGTAGTTTGACAACTGTATCATATGGCTTTCTTTCTCAAATCTCCCATGCTCAAAGTTGTCATCAGTAGTTTGACAACTGTATCATATGGCTTTCTTTCCCAAATCTCCCATGCTCAAAGTTGTCATCAGTAGTTTGACAACTGTATCATATGGCTTTCTTTCTCAAATCTCCCATGCTCAAAGTTGTCATCAGTAGTTTGACAACTGTATCATATGGCTTTCTTTCGCAAATCTCCCATGCTCAAAGTTGTCATCAGTAGTTTGACAACTGTATCATATGGCTTTCTTTCGCAAATCTCCCATGCTCAAAGTTGTCATCAGTAGTTTGACAACTGTATCATATGGCTTTCTTTCTCAAATCTCCCATGCTCAAAGTTGTCATCAGTAGTTTGACAACTGTATCATATGGCTTTCTTTCTCAAATCTCCCATGCTCAAAGTTGTCATCAGTAGTTTGACAACTGTATCATATGGCTTTCTTTCCCAAATCTCCCATGCTCAAAGTTGTCATGAGTAGTTTGACAACTGTATCATATCATTTTCTTTCTCAAATCTCCCATTCTCATGGTTGCCATCAATAGTTTGACCAACTGTATCATATTATTTTCTTTCTCAAATCTTCCATGCTCATAGATGTCATCAGTAATTTGACCAACTGTACCATATCACTTTTCTTTCTCTAATCTGCCATGCCCAGAGCCTTCATCAGTAGTTTGACCAACTGTATCATATCATTTTCTTTCTCAAATCTTCCATGCTCATAGATGTCATCAGTAATTTGACCAACTGTACGATATCACTTTTCTTTCTCTAATCTGCCATGCCCAGAGCCTTCATCAGTAGCCTGACCAACTGTATCATATCATTTTCTTTCTCATATCTCCCATGCTCAAAGTTTCCATCAGTAGTTTGACCAACTGTATCATATCATTTTCTTTCTCAAATCTCCCATGCTCATAGTTGTAGTCAGTAGTTTGACCAACTGTATCATATGGCTTTCTTTCCCAAATCTCCCATGCTCAAAGTTGTCATCAGTAGTTTGACAACTGTATCATATGGCTTTCTTTCTCAAATCTCCCATGCGCAGAGTTGTCATCAGTAGTTTGACAACTGTATCATATGGCTTTCTTTCTCAAATCTCCCATGCTCAAAGTTGTCATCAGTAGTTTGACAACTGTATCATATGGCTTTCTTTCTCAAATTTCCCATGCTCAAAGTTGTCATCAGTAGTTTGACAACTGTATAATATGGCTTTCTTTCCCAAATCTCCCATGCTCAAAGTTGTCATCAGTAGTTTGACAACTGTATCATATGGCTTTCTTTCTCAAATTTCCCATGCTCAAAGTTGTCATCAGTAGTTTGACAACTGTATAATATGGCTTTCTTTCCCAAATCTCCCATGCTCAAAGTTGTCATCAGTAGTTTGACAACTGTATCATATGGCTTTCTTTCTCAAATCTTCCATGCTCATAATAGTCATCAGTATTTTGACCAACTGTATCATATCATTTTCTTTCTCAAATCTCCCATGCTCATAGTTGTCATCAGTAGTTTGACCAACTGTATAATATAATTTTCTTTCTCAAATCCTCCATGCTCATAGTAGTCATCAATTGTTTGACCAACCGTATTATATCATTTTCTTTCTCAAATCTCCCATGCTCATAGTTGTCATCAGTGGTTTGACCAACTGTATCATATCATTATCTTTCTCAAATCTCCCATGCTCATAGTTGTCATCAGTAGTTTGACAACTGTATCATATGGCTTTGTTTCCCAAATCTCCCATGCTCAAAGTTGTCATCAGTAGTTTGCCCAACCCTATCATATCATTTTCCTTCTCAAATCTTCCATGCTTAAAGCTGTCATCAGTAGTTTGACCAACTGTATCATAGCATTTTCTTTCTCAAATCTTCCATGCTCAAACTTGTCAACAGTAGTTTGACCAACTGTATCATATCATTTTCTTTCTATAATCTCCCATGCTCAAAGTTTTCATCAGTAGTTTGACCAACTGTATCATATCATTTTCTTTCTCAAATCTTCCATGCTTGAAGCTGTCATCAGTAGTTTGACCAACTGTAAAATATCATTTTCTTTCTCAAATCTTCCATGCTCATAGTAGTCAACAGTGGTTTGAGCAACTGTATCATATCACTTTATTTCTCAAATCTCCCATGCTCAAAGTTGCCATCAGTAGTTTGACCAACTGTATCATATCATTTTCTTTCTCAAGTCTCCCATGCTCATAGTTGTTGTCAGTAGTTTGACCAACTGTATCATATGGCTTTCTTTCCCAAATCTCCCATGCTCAACGTTGTCATCAGTAGTTTGACAACTGTATCATATGGCTTTGTTTCCCAAATCTCCCATGCTCAAAGTTGTCATCAGTAGTTTGACAACTGTATCATATGGCTTTCTTTCTCAAATCTCCCATGCTCAAAGTTGTCATCAGTAGTTTGACAACTGTATCATATGGCTTTCTTTCTCAAATCTCCCATGCTCAAAGTTGTCATCAGTAGTTTGACAACTGTATCATATGGCTTTCTTTCGCAAATCTCCCATGCTCAAAGTTGTCATCAGTAGTTTGACAACTGTATCATATGGCTTTCTTTCGCAAATCTCCCATGCTCAAAGTTGTCATCAGTAGTTTGACAACTGTATCATATGGCTTTCTTTCTCAAATCTCCCATGCTCAAAGTTGTCATCAGTAGTTTGACAACTGTATCATATGGCTTTCTTTCCCAAATCTCCCATGCTCAAAGTTGTCATCAGTAGTTTGACAACTGTATCATATGGCTTTCTTTCTCAAATCTCCCATGCTCAAAGTTGTCATCAGTAGTTTGACAACTGTATCATATGGCTTTCTTTCGCAAATCTCCCATGCTCAAAGTTATCATCAGTAGTTTGACAACTGTATCATATGGCTTTCTTTCGCAAATCTCCCATGCTCAAAGTTGTCATCAGTAGTTTGACAACTGTATCATATGGCTTTCTTTCTCAAATCTCCCATGCTCAAAGTTGTCATCAGTAGTTTGACAACTGTATCATATGGCTTTCTTTCTCAAATCTCCCATGCTCAAAGTTGTCATCAGTAGTTTGACAACTGTATCATATGGCTTTCTTTCCCAAATCTCCCATGCTCAAAGTTGTCATGAGTAGTTTGACAACTGTATCATATCATTTTCTTTCTCAAATCTCCCATTCTCATGGTTGCCATCAATAGTTTGACCAACTGTATCATATTATTTTCTTTCTCAAATCTTCCATGCTCATAGATGTCATCAGTAATTTGACCAACTGTACCATATCACTTTTCTTTCTCTAATCTGCCATGCCCAGAGCCTTCATCAGTAGTTTGACCAACTGTATCATATCATTTTCTTTCTCAAATCTTCCATGCTCATAGATGTCATCAGTAATTTGACCAACTGTACGATATCACTTTTCTTTCTCTAATCTGCCATGCCCAGAGCCTTCATCAGTAGCCTGACCAACTGTATCATATCATTTTCTTTCTCATATCTCCCATGCTCAAAGTTTCCATCAGTAGTTTGACCAACTGTATCATATCATTTTCTTTCTCAAATCTCCCATGCTCATAGTTGTAGTCAGTAGTTTGACCAACTGTATCATATGGCTTTCTTTCCCAAATCTCCCATGCTCAAAGTTGTCATCAGTAGTTTGACAACTGTATCATATGGCTTTCTTTCTCAAATCTCCCATGCGCAGAGTTGTCATCAGTAGTTTGACAACTGTATCATATGGCTTTCTTTCTCAAATCTCCCATGCTCAAAGTTGTCATCAGTAGTTTGACAACTGTATCATATGGCTTTCTTTCTCAAATTTCCCATGCTCAAAGTTGTCATCAGTAGTTTGACAACTGTATAATATGGCTTTCTTTCCCAAATCTCCCATGCTCAAAGTTGTCATCAGTAGTTTGACAACTGTATCATATGGCTTTCTTTCTCAAATTTCCCATGCTCAAAGTTGTCATCAGTAGTTTGACAACTGTATAATATGGCTTTCTTTCCCAAATCTCCCATGCTCAAAGTTGTCATCAGTAGTTTGACAACTGTATCATATGGCTTTCTTTCTCAAATCTTCCATGCTCATAATAGTCATCAGTATTTTGACCAACTGTATCATATCATTTTCTTTCTCAAATCTCCCATGCTCATAGTTGTCATCAGTAGTTTGACCAACTGTATAATATAATTTTCTTTCTCAAATCCTCCATGCTCATAGTAGTCATCAATTGTTTGACCAACCGTATTATATCATTTTCTTTCTCAAATCTCCCATGCTCATAGTTGTCATCAGTGGTTTGACCAACTGTATCATATCATTATCTTTCTCAAATCTCCCATGCTCATAGTTGTCATCAGTAGTTTGACCAACTGTATCATATCATTTTCTTTCTAAATCTTCCATGCTCAAAGATGTCATCAGTAGTTTGACCAACTGTATCATATCATTTTCTTTCTGAAATCTTCCATGCTCAAAGATGTCATCAGTAATTTGACCAACTGTATCATATCATTTTCTTTCTAAAATCTCCCATGCTCATAGTTGTCATCAGTAGTTTGACCAACTGTATCATATCATTTTCTTTCTCAAATCTTCCATGCTCAAAGATGTCATCAGTAGTTTGACCAACTCTATCATATCATTTTCTTTCTCAAATCTTCCATGCTCATAGTAGTCGTCAGTAGTTTGACCAAATGTATCATATCATTTTCTTTCTCATATCTCCCATGCTCATATTTCTCATCAGTAGTTTGACCAACTGTATCATATCATTTTCTTTCTCAAATCTCCCATGCTCATAGTTGTCATCAGTAGTTTGACCAACTGTATCATACCATTTTTCTTTCTCTAATCTGCCATGCCCAGAGCCTTCATCAGTAGTTTGACCAACTCTATCATATCATTTTCTTTCTCAAATCGCCCATGCTCATAGTTGTCATCAGTAGTTTGACCAACTGTATCATATCACTTTACTATCTCTAATCTGCCATGCCCAGAGCCTTTATCAGTAGCTTGACCAACTGTATCATATCATTTCCTTTCGCTAATCTGCCATGCCCAGAGCCTTCATCAGTAGTTTGACCAACTGTATCATATCATTTTGTTTCTCAAATCTTCCATGCTCAAAGTTGCCATCAGTAGTTTGACCAACTGTATCATTTGGCTGTCTTTCTGTAATCTCCCGAGCTCATAGTTGTCATCAGTGGTTTGACCAACTGTATCATCATTTTCTTTCTCAAATCTCCCATGCTCATAGTTGTCATCAATAATTTGACCAACTGTAACATATCATTTTCTTTCTCAAATCACCCATGCTCATAGTTGTCATCAGCAGTTTGACCAACTGTATCATATTTTCTTTCTCAAATCTCCCATGCTCATAGTTGTCATCAGTGGTTTGACCAACTGTATCATATCATTTTCTTTCTCAAACCTCCCATGCTCATAGTTGTCATCAGTAGTTTGACCAACTGTATCATATTTTCTTTCTCAAATCTCCCATGCTCATACTTGTCATCAATAGTTTGACCAACTGTATCATATCATTTTCTTTCTCAAATCTCCCATGCTCAAAGTTGTCATCAGTAGTTTTTACCAACTGTATCATATAATTTTCTTTCTCATATCTTCCATGCTCAAAGTTGTCATCAGTAATTTGACAACTGAATCATATGGCTTTCTTTCTCAAATCTCCCATGCTCAAAGTTGTCATCAGTAGTTTGACAACTGTATCATATGGCTTTCTTTCTCAAATCTCCCATGCTCAAAGTTGTCATCAGTAGTTTGACAACTGTATCATGTGGCCTTCTTTCCCAAATCTCCCATGCTCAAAGTTGTCATCAGTAGTTTGACAACTGTATCATATGGCTTTCTTTCTCAAATCTCCCATGCTCAAAGTTGTCATCAGTAGTTTGTCAACTGTATCATATGGCTTTCTTTCTCAAATCTCCCATGCTCAAAGTTGTCATCAGTAGTTTGACAACTGTATCATATGGCTTTCTTTCTCAAATCTCCCATACTCAAAGTTGTCATCAGTAGTTTGGCAACTGTATCATATGGCTTTCTTTCTCAAATCTCCCATGCTAAAAGTTTCCATCGGTAGTTTGACCAACTGTATCATATCATTTTCTTTCTCAAATCTCCCATGCTCATAGTTGTAGTCAGTAGTTTGACGAACTGTATCATATGGCTTTCTTTCCCAAATCTCCCATGCTCAAAGTTGTCATCAGTAGCTTGACAACTGTATCATATGGCTTTCTTTCTCAAATCTCCCATGCTCAAAGTTGTCATCAGTAGTTTGACAACTGTATCATATGGCTTTGTTTCCCAAATCTCCCATGCTCAAAGTTGTCATCAGTAGTTTGCCCAACCCTATCATATCATTTTCCTTCTCAAATCTTCCATGCTTAAAGCTGTCATCAGTAGTTTGACCAACTGTATCATAGCATTTTCTTTCTCAAATCTTCCATGCTCAAACTTGTCAACAGTAGTTTGACCAACTGTATCATATCATTTTCTTTCTATAATCTCCCATGCTCAAAGTTTTCATCAGTAGTTTGACCAACTGTATCATATCATTTTCTTTCTCAAATCTTCCATGCTTGAAGCTGTCATCAGTAGTTTGACCAACTGTAACATATCATTTTCTTTCTCAAATCTTCCATGCTCATAGTAGTCAACAGTGGTTTGAGCAACTGTATCATATCACTTTATTTCTCAAATCTCCCATGCTCAAAGTTGCCATCAGTAGTTTGACCAACTGTATCATATCATTTTCTTTCTCAAGTCTCCCATGCTCATAGTTGTTGTCAGTAGTTTGACCAACTGTATCATATGGCTTTCTTTCCCAAATCTCCCATGCTCAACGTTGTCATCAGTAGTTTGACAACTGTATCATATGGCTTTGTTTCCCAAATCTCCCATGCTCAAAGTTGTCATCAGTAGTTTGACAACTGTATCATATGGCTTTCTTTCTCAAATCTCCCATGCTCAAAGTTGTCATCAGTAGTTTGACAACTGTATCATATGGCTTTCTTTCTCAAATCTCCCATGCTCAAAGTTGTCATCAGTAGTTTGACAACTGTATCATATGGCTTTCTTTCGCAAATCTCCCATGCTCAAAGTTGTCATCAGTAGTTTGACAACTGTATCATATGGCTTTCTTTCGCAAATCTCCCATGCTCAAAGTTGTCATCAGTAGTTTGACAACTGTATCATATGGCTTTCTTTCTCAAATCTCCCATGCTCAAAGTTGTCATCAGTAGTTTGACAACTGTATCATATGGCTTTGTTTCCCAAATCTCCCATGCTCAAAGTTGTCATCAGTAGTTTGACAACTGTATCATATGGCTTTCTTTCTCAAATCTCCCATGCTCAAAGTTGTCATCAGTAGTTTGACAACTGTATCATATGGCTTTCTTTCGCAAATCTCCCATGCTCAAAGTTGTCATCAGTAGTTTGACAACTGTATCATATGGCTTTCTTTCGCAAATCTCCCATGCTCAAAGTTGTCATCAGTAGTTTGACAACTGTATCATATGGCTTTCTTTCTCAAATCTCCCATGCTCAAAGTTGTCATCAGTAGTTTGACAACTGTATCATATGGCTTTCTTTCTCAAATCTCCCATGCTCAAAGTTGTCATCAGTAGTTTGACAACTGTATCATATGGCTTTCTTTCCCAAATCTCCCATGCTCAAAGTTGTCATGAGTAGTTTGACAACTGTATCATATCATTTTCTTTCTCAAATCTCCCATTCTCATAGTTGCCATCAATAGTTTGACCAACTGTATCATATTATTTTCTTTCTCAAATCTTCCATGCTCATAGATGTCATCAGTAATTTGACCAACTGTACCATATCACTTTTCTTTCTCTAATCTGCCATGCCCAGAGCCTTCATCAGTAGTTTGACCAACTGTATCATATCATTTTCTTTCTCAAATCTTCCATGCTCATAGATGTCATCAGTAATTTGACCAACTGTACGATATCACTTTTCTTTCTCTAATCTGCCATGCCCAGAGCCTTCATCAGTAGCCTGACCAACTGTATCATATCATTTTCTTTCTCATATCTCCCATGCTCAAAGTTTCCATCAGTAGTTTGACCAACTGTATCATATCATTTTCTTTCTCAAATCTCCCATGCTCATAGTTGTAGTCAGTAGTTTGACCAACTGTATCATATGGCTTTCTTTCCCAAATCTCCCATGCTCAAAGTTGTCATCAGTAGTTTGACAACTGTATCATATGGCTTTCTTTCTCTAATCTCCCATGCGCAGAGTTGTCATCAGTAGTTTGACAACTGTATCATATGGCTTTCTTTCTCAAATCTCCCATGCTCAAAGTTGTCATCAGTAGTTTGACAACTGTATCATATGGCTTTCTTTCTCAAATTTCCCATGCTCAAAGTTGTCATCAGTAGTTTGACAACTATATAATATGGCTTTCTTTCCCAAATCTCCCATGCTCAAAGTTGTCATCAGTAGTTTGACAACTGTATCATATGGCTTTCTTTCTCAAATCTCCCATGCTCAAAGTTGTCATGAGTAGTTTGACAACTGTATCATATGGCTTTCTTTCTCAAGTCTCCAATGCTCAAAATTGTCATCAGTAGTTTGACAACTGTATCATATGGCTTTCTTTCTCAAATCTCCCATGCTCAAAGTTGTCATCAGTAGTTTGACAACTGTATCATATGGCTTTCTTTCTCAAATCTCCCATGCTCAAAGTTGTCATCAGTAGTTTGACAACTGTATCATATGGCTTTCTTTCCCAAATCTTCCATGCTAAAAGTTGTCATCAGTAGTTTGGCAACTGTATCATATGGCTTTCTTTCTCAAATCTCCCATGCTCAAAGTTGTCATCAGTAGTTTCACAACTGTATCATATGGCTTTCTTTCTCAAATCTCCCATGCTCAAAGTTGTCATCAGTAGTTTGACAACTGTATCATATGGCTTTCTTTCCCACATCTCCCATGCTCAAAGTTGTTATCAGTAGTTTGACAACTGTATCATATGGCTTTCTTTCCCAAATCTTCCATGCTCAAAGTTGTCATCAGTAGTTTGACCAACTCTATCATATCATTTTCCTTCTCAAATCTTCCATGCTTAAAGCTGTCAGCAGTAGTTTGACCAACTGTATCATATCATTTTCTTTCTCAAATATCCCATGCTTATAGTTGTCATCAGTAGTTTGACAACTGTATCATATCATTTCCTTTCGCTAATCTGCCATGCCCAGAACCTTCATCAGTAGTTTGACCAACTGTATCATATCATTATCTTTCTCAAATCCCCCATGCTCAAAGTTGTCATCAGTAGTTTCACCAACTCTATCATATCATTTTCCTTCTCAAATCTTATACGCTTAAAGTTGTCATCAGTAGTTTGACCAACTGTATCATATCATTTTCTTTCTCAAATCTCCCATGCTCATAGTTGTAGTCAGTAGTTTGACCAACTGTATCATATGGCTTTCTTTCCCAAATCTCCCATGCTCAAAGTTGTCATCAGTAGTTTGACAACTGTATCATATGGCTTTCTTTCTCAAATCTCCCATGCTCAGAGTTGTCATCAGTAGTTTGACAACTGTATCATATGGCTTTCTTTCTCAAATCTCCCATGCTCAAAGTTGTCATCAGTAGTTTGACAACTGTATTATATGGCTTTCTTTCTCAAATCTCCCATGCTCAAAGTTGTCATCAGTAGTTTGACAACTGTATAATATGGCTTTCTTTCCCAAATCTCCCATGCTCAAAGTTGTCATCAGTAGTTTGACAACTGTATCATATGGCTTTCTTTCTCAAATCTCCCATGCTCAAAGTTGTCATCAGTAGTTTGACAACTGTATCATATGGCTTTCTTTCTCAAGTCTCCAATGCTCAAAGTTGTCATCAGTAGTTTGACAACTGTATCATATGGCTTTCTTTCTCAAATCTCCCATGCTCAAAGTTGTCAACAGTAGTTTGACAACTGTATCATATGGCTTTCTTTCTC
Organism: Deroplatys truncata; assembly: GCA_030765065.1. Classification (NCBI taxonomy): domain Eukaryota; kingdom Metazoa; phylum Arthropoda; class Insecta; order Mantodea; family Mantidae; genus Deroplatys; species Deroplatys truncata. Next base: position 261,795,998 of record CM060984.1, read on the forward strand.
AAATCTCCCATGCTCAAAGTTGTCATCAGTAGTTTGACAACTGTATCATATGGCTTTCTTTCCCAAATCTCCCATGCTAAAAGTTGTCATCAGTAGTTTGGCAACTGTATCATATGGCTTTCTTTCTCAAATCTCCCATGCTCAAAGTTGTCATCAGTAGTTTCACAACTGTATCATATGGCTTTCTTTCTCAAATCTCCCATGCTCAAAGTTGTCATCAGTAGTTTGACAACTGTATCATATGGCTTTCTTTCCCAAATCTCCCATGCTCAAAGTTGTTATCAGTAGTTTAACAACTGTATCATATGGCTTTCTTTCCCAAATCTTCCATGCTCAAAGTTGTCATCAGTAGTTTGACCAACTCTATTATATCATTTTCCTTCTCAAATCTTCCATGCTTAACGCTGTCATCAGTAGTTTGACCAACTGTATCATATCATTTTCTTTCTCAAATATCCCATGCTTATAGTTGTCATCAGTAGTTTGACCAACTGTATCATATCATTTTCTTTCTCAAATCTTCCATGCTCATAGTAGTCATCAGTAGTTTCACCAACTGTATCATATCACTTTTCTTTCTCTAATCTGCCATGCCCAGAGCCTTCATCAGTAGCTTGACCAACTGTATCTAATCATTTCCTTTCGCTAATATGCCATGCCCAGAGCCTTCATCAGTAGTTAGACCAACTGTATCATATCATTATCTTTCTCAAATCACCCATGCTCATAGTTGTCATCACTAGTTTGACAACTGTATCATATCATTTTCTTTCTCAAATCTCCCATTCTCATAGTTGCAATCAGTAGTTTGACAACTGTATCATATCATTTTCTTTCTCAAATCTCCCATTCTCATAGTTGCCATCAATAGTTTGACCAACTGTATCATATCATTTTCTTTCTCAATTCCTCCATGCTCATAGTAGTCATCAGTAGTTTAACCAACTGTATCATATCATTTTCTTTCTCAAATCTTCCATGCTCAAAGATGTCATCAGTAGTTTGACCAACTGTATCATATCATTTTCTTTCTCAAATCTTCCATGCTCAAAGATGTCATCATTAGTTTCATAAATTGTATCATATCATTTTCTTTCTCAAATCTCCCATGCTCATAGTTGTCATCAGTAGTTTGACCAACTGTATCATATCATTTTCTTTCTCAAATGTTCCATGCTCAAAGATGGCATCAGTAGTTTGACCAACTGTATCATATCATTTTCTTTCTCAAATCTTCCATGCTCATAGTAGTCATCAGTAGTTTGACCAAATGTATCATATCATTTTCTTTCTCATATCTCCTATGCTCATATTTGTCATCAGTAGTTTGACCAACTGTATCATATCATTTTGTTTCTCAAATCTTCCATGCTCATAGTAGTCATCAGTATTTTGACCAACTGTATCATATCATTTTCTTTCTCAAATCTCCCATGCTCATAGTTGTCATCAGTAGTTTGACCAACTGTATAATATAATTTTCTTTCTCAAATCCCCCATGCTCATAGTAGTCATCAATAGTTTGACCAACTCTATCATATCATTTTCTTTCTCAAATCTCCCATGCTCATAGTTGTCATCAGTAGTTTGACCAACTGTATCATATCACTTTTTTTCTCTAATCTGCCATGCCCAGAGCCTTCATCAGTAGCTTGACCAACTGTATCATACCATTACCTTTCGCTAATCTGCCATGCCCAAAGCCTTCATCAGTAGTTTGACCAACTGTATCATATGGCTTTCTTTCCCAAATCTCCCATGCTCAAAGTTGTCATCAGTAGTTTGATAACTGTATCATATGGCTTTCTCTCTCAAATCTCCCATGCTCAAAGTTATCATCAGTAGTTTGACAACTGTATCATATGCCTTTCTTTCTCAAATCTCCCATGCTCAAAGTTGTCATCAGTAGTTTGACAACTGTATTATATGGCTTTCTTTCCCAAATCTCCCATGCTCAAAGATGTCATCAGTAGTTTGACAACTGTATCATATGGCTTTCTTTCTCAAATCTCCCATGCTTATAGATGTCATCAGTAGTTTGACCAACTGTATCATATCATTTTCTTTCTCAAATCTCCCATGCTCAAAGTTGTCAACAGTAGTTTGACAACTGTAACATATGGCTTTCTTTCTCAAATCTCCCATGCTCAAAGTTGTCATCAGTAGTTTGACAACTGTATCATATGGCTTTCTTTCCCAAATCTCCCATGCTCAAAGTTTTCATCAGTAGTTTGACCAACTGTATCATATCATTTTATTTCTCAAATCTTCCATGCTTGAAGCTGCAATCAGTAGTTTGACCAACTGTAACACATCATTTTCTTTCTCAAATCTTCCATGCTCATAGTAGTCATCAGTGGTTTGAGCAACTGTATCATATCACTTTCTTTCTCAAATCTCCCATGCTCATAGTTGCCATCAGTAGTTTTACCAACTGTATCATATCATCTTCTTTCTCAAATCTCCCATGCTAAAAGATGTCATCAGTAGTTTGACCAACTGTATCATATCATTTTCTTTTTCAAATCTTCCATGCTCATAGTAGTCATCAGTAGTTTCACCAACTGTATCATATCACTTTTCTTTCTCTAATCTGCCTTGCCCAGAGCCTTCAGTAGCTTGACCAACTGTATCATATTTCCTTTCGCTAATCTGCCATGCCCAGAGCCTTCATCAGTAGTTTGACCAACTGTATCATATCATTATCTTTCTCAAATCTCCCATGCTCATAGTTGCCATCAATAGTTTGACCAACTGTATCATATCATTTTCTTTCTCAAATCTTCCATGCTCATAGTAGTCATCAGTAGTTTAACCAACTGTATCATATCATTTTCTTTCTCAAATCTCCCATTCTCATAGTTGCCATCAATAGTTTGACCAACTGTATCATATCATTTTCTTTCTCAAATCTTCCATGCTCATAGATGTCATCAGTAATTTGACCAACTGTACCATATCACTTTTCTTTCTCTAATCTACCATGAAGAGCCTTCATCAGTAGTTTGACCAGCGGTAACATATCATTCTCTTTCTCAAATCTTCCATGCTCATAGATGTCATCAGTAATTTGACCAACTGTACTATATCACTTTTCTTTCTCTAATCTGCCATGCCCAGAGCCTTCATCAGTAGCTTGACCAACTGTATCATATCATTTTCTTTCTCAAATCTCCCATGCTAAAAGTTTCCATCGGTAGTTTGACCAACTGTATCATATCATTTTCTTTCTCAAATCTTCCATGCTCATAGTAGTCATCAGTAGTTTGACCAAATGTATCATATCATTTTCTTTCTCATATCTCCCATGCTCATATTTGTCATCAGTAGTTTTACCAACTGTATCATTTCATTTTCTTTCTCAAATCTTCCATGCTCATAATAGTCATCAGTATTTTGACCAACTGTATCATATCATTTTCTTTCTCAAATCTCCCATGCTCATAGTTGTCATCAGTAGTTTGACCAACTGTATAATATAATTTTCTTTCTCAAATCCTCCATGCTCATAGTAGTCATCAATAGTTTGACCAACCGTATCATATCATTTTCTTTCTCAAATCTCCCATGCTCATAGTTGTCATCAGTGGTTTGACCAACTGTATCATATCATTATCTTTCTCAAATCTCCCATGCTCATAGTTGTCATCAGTAGTTTGACCAACTGTATCATATCATTTTCTTTCTAAATCTTCCATGCTCAAAAATGTCATCAGTAGTTTGACCAACTTGAAATCTTCCATGCTCAAAGATGTCATCAGTAGTTTGACCAACTGTATCATATCATTTTCTTTCTAAAATCTCCCATGCTCATAGTTGTCATCAGTAGTTTGACCAACTGTATCATATCATTTTCTTTCTCAAATCTTCCATGCTCAAAGATGTCATCAGTAGTTTGACCAACTCTATCATATCATTTTCTTTCTCAAATCTTCCATGCTCATAGTAGTCATCAGTAGTTTGACCAAATGTATATCATTTTCTTTCTCATATCTCCCATGCTCATATTTCTCATCAGTAGTTTGACCAACTGTATCATATCATTTTCTTTCTCAAATCTCCCATGCTCATAGTTGTCATCAGTAGTTTGACCAACTGTATCATACCATTTTTCTTTCTCTAACCTGCCATGCCCAGAGCCTTCATCAGTAGTTTGATCAACTGTATCATATCATTTTCTTTCTCAAATCTCCCATGATCATAGTTGTCATCAGTAGTTTGACCAACTGTATCATATCACTTTACTATCTCTAATCTGCCATGCCCAGAGCCTTTATCAGTAGCTTGACCAACTGTATCATATCATTTCCTTTCGCTAATCTGCCATGCCCAGAGCCTTCATCAGTAGTTTGTCCAACTGTATCATATCATTTTGTTTCTCAAATCTTCCATGCTCAAAGTTGCCATCAGTAGTTTGACCAACTGTATCATTTGGCTGTCTTTCTGTAATCTCCCGAGCTCATAGTTGTCATCAGTGGTTTGACCAACTGTATCATCATTTTCTTTCTCAAATCTCCCATGCTCATAGTTGTCATCAATAATTTGACCAACTGTATCATATCATTTTCTTTCTCAAATCACCCATGCTCATAGTTGTCATCAGCAGTTTGACCAACTGTATCATATTTTCTTTCTCAAATCTCCCATGCTCATAGTTGTCATCAGTGGTTTGACCAACTGTATCATATCATTTTCTTTCTCAAACCTCCCATGCTCATAGTTGTCATCAGTAGTTTGACCAAGTGTATCATAATTTCTTTCTCAAATCTCCCATGCTCATTCTGGTCATCAATAATTTGACCAACTGTATCATATCATTTTCTTTCTCAAATCTCCCATGCTCAAAGTTGTCATCAGTAGTTTTTACCAACTGTATCATATAATTTTCTTTCTCATATCTTCCATGCTCATAGTTGTCATCAGTAGTTTGACCAACTGTATCATATCATTTTCTTTCTCAAATCTTCCATGCTCATAGTTCTCATCAGTAGTTTGACCAACTGTATCATATGACTTTTCTTTCTCTAATCAGCCATGCCGAGAGCCTTTATCAGTAGCTTGAGCAACTGTATCATATCATTTTCTTTCACAAATCTTCCATGCTCAAAGTTGTCATCAGTAGTTTGACCAACTGTATCATATCATTTTCTTTCTCACATCTCCCAAGCTCATAGTTTTCATCAGTAGTTTGACCAATTGTATCATATCACTTTTCTTTCTCTAATCTGCAATGCCCAGAGCCTTTATCAGTAGTTTGACCAACTGTATCATATGGCATTCTTTCCCAAATCTCCCATGCTCAAAGTTGTCATCAGTAATTTGACAACTGTATCATATGGCTTTCTTTCTCAAATTTCCCATGCTCAAAGTTGTCATCAGTATTTTGACAACTGTATCATATGGCTTTCTTTCTCAAATCTCCCATGCTCAAAGTTGTCATCAGTAGTTTGGCAACTGTATCATATGGCCTTCTTTCCCAAATCTCCCATGCTCAAAGTTGTCATCAGTAGTTTGACAACTGTATCATATGGCTTTCTTTCTCAAATCTCCCATGCTCAAAGTTGTCATCAGTAGTTTGACAACTGTATCATATGGCTTTCTTTCTCAAATCTCCCATGCTCAAAGTTGTCATCAGTAGTTTGACAACTGTATCATATGGCTTTCTTTCTCAAATCTCCCATCCTCAAAGTTGTCATCAGTAGTTTGACAACTGTATCATATGGCTTTCTTTCTCAAATCTCCCATGCTAAAAGTTTCCATCGGTAGTTTGACCAACTGTATCATATCATTTTCTTTCTCAAATCTCCCATGCTCATAGTTGTAGTCAGTAGTTTGACGAACTGTATCATATGGCTTTCTTTCCCAAATCTCCCATGCTCAAAGTTGTCATCAGTAGTTTGACAACTGTATCATATGGCTTTCTTTCTCAAATCTCCCATGCTCAAAGTTGTCATCAGTAGTTTGACAACTGTATCATATGGCTTTGTTTCCCAAATCTCCCATGCTCAAAGTTGTCATCAGTAGTTTGACCAACTCTATCATATCATTTTCCTTCTCAAATCTTCCATGCTTAAAGCTGTCATCAGTAGTTTGACCAACTGTATCATATCATTTTCTTTCTCAAATCTTCCATGCTTGAAGCTGTCATCAGTAGTTTGACCAACTGTAACATATCATTTTCTTTCTCAAATCTTCCATGCTCATAGTAGTCAACACTGGTTTGAGCAACTGTATCATATCACTTTCTTTCTCAAATCTCCCATGCTCAAAGTTGCCATCAGTAGTTTGACCAACTGTATCATATCATTTTCTTTCTCAAATCTCCCATGCTCAAACATGTCATCAGTAGTTTGACCAACTGTATCTTATCATTTTCTTTCTCAAATCTTCCATGCTCATAGTAGTCATCAGTAGTTTCGCCAACTGTATCATATCACTTTTCTTTCTCTAATCTGCCATGCCCAGAGCCTTCATCAGTAGCTTGACCAACTGTATCTAATCATTTCCTTTCGCTAATATGCCATGCCCAGAGCCTTCATCAGTAGTTAGACCAACTGTATCATATCATTATCTTTCTCAAATCTCCCATGCTCATAGTTGTCATCAGTAGTTTGACAACTGTATCATATCATTTTCTTTCTCAAATCTCCCATTCTCATAGTTGCCATCAGTAGTTTGACAACTGTATCATATCATTTTCTTTCTCAAATCTCCCATTCTCATAGTTGCCATCAATAGTTTGACCAACTGTATCATATCATTTTCTTTCTCAATTCCTCCATGCTCATAGTAGTCATCAGTAGTTTAACCAACTGTATCATATGATTTTCTTTCTCAAATCTTCCATGCTCAAAGATGTCATCAGTAGTTTGACCAACTGTATCATATCATTTTCTTTCTAAAATCTTCCATGCTCAAAGATGTGTTCAGTAGTTTGACCATTTGTATCATATCATTTTCTTTCTCAAATCTCCCATGCTCATAGTTGTCATCAGTAGTTTGACAAACAGTATCATATCATTTTCTTTCTCAAATCTTCCATGCTCAAAGATGTCATCATTAGTTTCACCAATTGTATCATATCATTTTCTTTCTCAAATCTCCCATGCTCATAGTTGTCATCAGTAGTTTGACCAACTGTATCATATCATTTTCTTTCTCAAATCTTCCATGCTCAAAGATGGCATCAGTAGTTTGACCAACTGTATCATATCATTTTCTTTCTCAAATCTTCCATGCTCATAGTTGTCATCAGTAGTTTGACCAACTGTATCATATCATTTTCTTTCTCAAATCTTCCATGCTCAAAGATGGCATCAGTAGTTTGACCAACTGTATCATATCATTTTCTTTCTCAAATCTTCCATGCTCATAGTAGTCATCAGTAGTTTGCCAAATGTATCATATCATTTTCTTTCTCATATCTCCCATGCTCATATTTGTCATCAGTAGTTTGACCAACTGTATCATATCATTTTCTTTCTCAAATCTTCCTAGCTCATAGTAGTCATCAGTATTTTGACCAACTGTATCATATCATTTTCTTTCTCAAATCTCCCATGCTCATAGTTGTCATCAGTAGTTTGACCAACTGTATAATATAATTTTCTTTCTCAAATCCCCCATGCTCATAGTAGTCATCAATAGTTTGACCAACTGTATCATATCATTTTCTTTCTCAAATCTCCCATGCTCATAGTTGTCATCAGTAGTTAGACCAACTGTATCATATCACTTTTTTTCTCTAATATGCCATGCCCAGAGCCTTCATCAGTAGCTTGACCAACTGTATCATACCATTACCTTTCGCTAATCTGCCATGCCCAGAGCCTTCATCAGTAGTTTGACCAACTGTATCATATGGCTTTCTTTCCCAAATCTCCCATGCTCAAAGTTGTCATCAGTAGTTTGACAACTGTATCATATGCCTTTCTTTCTCAAATCTCCCATGCTCAAAGTTGTCATCAGTAGTTTGACAACTGTATTATATGGCTTTCTTTCCCAAATCTCCCATGCTCAAAGTTGTCATCAGTAGTTTGACAACTGTATCATATGGCTTTCTTTCTCAAATCTCCCATGCTTATAGATGTCATCAGTAGTTTGACCAACTGTATCATATCATTTTCTTTCTCAAATCTCCCATGCTCAAAGTTGTCAACAGTAGTTTGACAACTGTATCATATGGCTTTCTTTCTCAAATCTCCCATGCTCAAAGTAGTCATCAGTAGTTCGACAACTGTATCATATGGCTTTCTTTCTCAAATCTCCCATGCTCAAAGTTGTCATCAGTAGTTTGACAACTGTATCATATGGCTTTCTTTCCCAAATTTCCCATGCTCAAAGTTGTCATCAGTAGTTTGACAACTGTATCATATGGCTTTCTTTCCCAAATCTCCCATGCTCAAAATTGTCATCAGTAGTTTGACAACTGTATCATATCATTTTCTTTCTCAAATCTCCCATTCTGATAGTTGCCATCAATAGTTTGACCAACTGTATCATATCATTTTCTTTCTCAAATCTTCCATGCTCATAGATGTCATCAGTAATTTGACCAACTGTACCATATCACTTTTCTTTCTCTAATCCGCCATGAAGAGCCTTCATCAGTAGTTTGACCAGCGGTAACATATCATTTTCTTTCTCAAATCTTCCATGCTCATAGATGTCATCAGTAATTTGACCAACTGTACTATATCACTTTTCTTTCTCTAATCTGCCATGCCCAGAGCCTTCATCAGTAGCTTGACCAACTGTATCATATCATTTTCTTTCTCAAATCTCCCATGCTAAAAGTTTCCATCGGTAGTTTGACCAACTGTATCATATCATTTTCTTTCTCAAATCTGCCATGCTCATAGTAGTCATCAGTAGTTTGACCAAATGTATCATATCATTTTCTTTCTCATATCTCCCATGCTCATATTTGTCATCAGTAGTTTTACCAACTGTATCATATTCATTTTCTTTCTCAAATCTTCCATGCTCATAATAGTCATCAGTATTTTGACCAACTGTATCATATCATTTTCTTTCTCAAATCTCCCATGCTCATAGTTGTCATCAGTAGTTTGACCAACTGTATAATATAATTTTCTTTCTCAAATCCTCCATGCTCATAGTAGTCATCAATAGTTTGACCAACCGTATCATATCATTTTCTTTCTCAAATCTCCCATGCTCATAGTTGTCATCAGTGGTTTGACCAACTGTATCATATCATTATCTTTCTCAAATCTCCCATGCTCATAGTTGTCATCAGTAGTTTGACCAACTGTATCATATCATTTTCTTTCTAAATCTTCCATGCTCAAAAATGCCATCAGTAGTTTGACCAACTGTATCATATCATTTTCTTTCTGAAATCTTCCATGCTCAAAGATGTCATCAGTAGTTTGACCAACTGTATCATATCATTTTCTTTCTAAAATCTCCCATGCTCATAGTTGTCATCAGTAGTTTGACCAACTGTATCATATCATTTTCTTTCTCAAATCTTCCATGCTCAAAGATGTCATCAGTAGTTTGACCAACTCTATCATATCATTTTCTTTCTCAAATCTTCCATGCTCATAGTAGTCATCAGTAGTTTGACCAAATGTATATCATTTTCTTTCTCATATCTCCCATGCTCATATTTCTCATCAGTAGTTTGACCAACTGTATCATATCATTTTCTCTCTCAAATCTCCCATGCTCATAGTTGTCATCAGTAGTTTGACCAACTGTATCATACCATTTTTCTTTCTCTAACCTGCCATGCCCAGAGCCTTCATCAGTAGTTTGACCAACTGTATCATATCATTTTCTTTCTCAAATCTCCCATGATCATAGTTGTCATCAGTAGTTTGACCAACTGTATCATATCACTTTACTATCTCTAATCTGCCATGCCCAGAGCCTTTATCAGTAGCTTGACCAACTGTATCATATCATTTCCTTTCGCTAATCTGCCATGCCCAGAGCCTTCATCAGTAGTTTGTCCAACTGTATCATATCATTTTGTTTCTCAAATCTTCCATGCTCAAAGTTGCCATCAGTAGTTTGACCAACTGTATCATTTGGCTGTCTTTCTGTAATCTCCCGAGCTCATAGTTGTCATCAGTGGTTTGACCAACTGTATCATCATTTTCTTTCTCAAATCTCCCATGCTCATAGTTGTCATCAATAATTTGACCAACTGTATCATATCATTTTCTTTCTCAAATCACCCATGCTCATAGTTGTCATCAGCAGTTTGACCAACTGTATCATATTTTCTTTCTCAAATCTCCCATGCTCATAGTTGTCATCAGTGGTTTGACCAACTGTATCATATCATTTTCTTTCTCAAACCTCCCATGCTCATAGTTGTCATCAGTAGTTTGACCAACTGTATCATATTTTCTTTCTCAAATCTCCCATGCTCATTCTGGTCATCAATAATTTGACCAACTGTATCATATCATTTTCTTTCTCAAATCTCCCATGCTCAAAGTTGTCATCAGTAGTTTTTACCAACTGTATCATATAATTTTCTTTCTCATATCTTCCATGCTCATAGTTGTCATCAGTAGTTTGACCAACTGTATCATATCATTTTCTTTCTCAAATCTTCCATGCTCATAGTTCTCATCAGTAGTTTGACCAACTGTATCATATCACTTTTCTTTCTCTAATCAGCCATGCCGAGAGCCTTTATCAGTAGCTTGAGCAACTGTATCATATCATTTTCTTTCACAAATCTTCCATGCTCAAAGTTGTCATCAGTAGTTTGACCAACTGTATCATATCATTTTCTTTCTCACATCTCCCAAGCTCATAGTTTTCATCAGTAGTTTGACCAATTGTATCATATCACTTTTCTTTCTCTAATCTGCAATGCCCAGAGCCTTTATCAGTAGTTTGACCAACTGTATCATATGGCATTCTTTCCCAAATCTCCCATGCTCAAAGTTGTCATCAGTAATTTGACAACTGTATCATATGGCTTTCTTTCTCAAATTTCCCATGCTCAAAGTTGTCATCAGTAGTTTGACAACTGTATCATATGGCTTTCTTTCTCAAATCTCCCATGCTCAAAGTTGTCATCAGTAGTTTGGCAACTGTATCATATGGCCTTCTTTCCCAAATCTCCCATGCTCAAAGTTGTCATCAGTAGTTTGACAACTTTATCATATGGCTTTCTTTCTCAAATCTCCCATGCTCAAAGTTGTCATCAGTAGTTTGACAACTGTATCATATGGCTTTCTTTCTCAAATCTCCCATGCTCAAAGTTGTCATCAGTAGTTTGACAACTGTATCATATGGCTTTCTTTCTCAAATCTCCTATACTCAAAGTTGTCATCAGTAGTTTGACAACTGTATCATATGGCTTTCTTTCTCAAATCTCCCATGCTAAAAGTTTCCATCGGTAGTTTGACCAACTGTATCATATCATATTCTTTCTCAAATCTCCCATGCTCATAGTTGTAGTCAGTAGTTTGACGAACTGTATCATATGGCTTTCTTTCCCAAATCTCCCATGCTCAAAGTTGTAATCAGTAGTTTGACAACTGTATCATATGGCTTTCTTTCTCAAATCTCCCATGCTCAAAGTTGTCATCAGTAGTTTGACAACTGTATCATATGGCTTTGTTTCCCAAATCTCCCATGCTCAAAGTTGTCATCAGTAGTTTGACCAACTCTATCATATCATTTTCCTTCTCAAATCTTCCATGCTTAAACCTGTCATCAGTAGTTTGACCAACTGTATCATATCATTTTCTTTCTCAAATCTTCCATGCTCAAACTTGTCAACAGTAGTTTGACCAACTGTATCATATCATTTTCTTTCTCAAATCTTCCATGCTTGAAGCTGTCATCAGTAGTTTGACCAACTGTAACATATCATTTTCTTTCTCAAATCTTCCATGCTCATAGTAGTCAACACTGGTTTGAGCAACTCTATCATATCACTTTCTTTCTCAAATCTCCCATGCTCAAAGCTGCCATCAGTAGTTTGACCAACTGTATCATATCATTTTCTTTCTCAAATCTCCCATGCTCAAACATGTCATCAGTAGTTTGACCAACTGTATCATATCATTTTCTTTCTCAAATCTTCCATGCTCATAGTAGTCATCAGTAGTTTCGCCAACTGTATCATATCACTTTTCTTTCTCTAATCTGCCATGCCCAGAGCCTTCATCAGTAGCTTGACCAACTGTATGTAATCATTTCCTTTCGCTAATATGCCATGCCCAGAGCCTTCATCAGTAGTTAGACCAACTGTATCATATCATTATCTTTCTCAAATCTCCCATGCTCATAGTTGTCATCAGTAGTTTGACAACTGTATCATATCATTTTCTTTCTCAAATCTCCCATTCTCATAGTTGCCATCAGTAGTTTGACAACTGTATCATATCATTTTCTTTCTCAAATCTCCCATTCTCATAGTGTCCATCAATAGTTTGACCAACTGTATCATATCATTTTCTTTCTCAATTCCTCCATGCTCATAGTAGTCATCAGTAGTTTAACCAACTGTATCATATCATTTTCTTTCTCAAATCTTCCATGCTCAAAGATGTCATCAGTAGTTTGACCAACTGTATCATATCATTTTCTTTCTAAAATCTTCCATGCTCAAAGATGTGTTCAGTAGTTTGACCATTTGTATCATATCATTTTCTTTCTCAAATCTCCCATGCTCATAGTTGTCATCAGTAGTTTGACAAACAGTATCATAATATTTTCTTTCTCAAATCTTCCATGCTCAAAGATGTCATCATTAGTTTCACCAATTGTATCATATCATTTTCTTTCTCAAATCTCCCATGCTCATAGTTGTCATCAGTAGTTTGACCAACTGTATCATATCATTTTCTTTCTCAAATCTTCCATGCTCAAAGATGGCATCAGAAGTTTGACCAACTGTATCATATCATTTTCTTTCTCAAATATTCCATGCTCATAGTTGTCATCAGTAGTTTGACCAACTGTATCATATCATTTTCTTTCTCAAATCTTCCATGCTCAAAGATGGCATCAGTAGTTTGACCAACTGTATCATATCATTTTCTTTCTCAAATCTTCCATGCTCATAGTAGTCATCAGTAGTTTGCCAAATGTATCATATCATTTTCTTTCTCATATCTCCCATGCTCATATTTGTCATCAGTAGTTTTACCAACTGTATCATATCATTTTCCTTCTCAAATCTCCCATGCTCATAGTTGTCATCAGTAGTTTGACCAACTGTATAATATAATTTTCTTTCTCAAATCCCCCATGCTCATAGTAGTCATCAATAGTTTGACCAACTGTATCATATCATTTTCTTTCTCAAATCTCCCATGCTCATAGTTGTCATCAGTAGTTTGACCAACTGTATCATATCACTTTTTTTCTCTAATCTGCCATGCCCAGAGCCTTCATCAGTAGCTTGACCAACTGTATCATACCATTACCTTTCGCTAATCTGCCATGCCCAGAGCCTTCATCAGTAGTTTGACCAACTGTATCATATGGCTTTCTTTCCCAAATCTCCCATGCTCAAAGTTGTCATCAGTAGTTTGACAACTGTATCATATGCCTTTCTTTCTCAAATCTCCCATGCTCAAAGTTGTCATCAGTAGTTTGACAACTGTATTATATGGCTTTCTTTCCCAAATCTCCCATGCTCAAAGTTGTCATCAGTAGTTTGACAACTGTATCATATGGCTTTCTTTCTCAAATCTCCCATGCTTATAGATGTCATCAGTAGTTTGACCAACTGTATCATATCATTTTCTTTCTCAAATCTCCCATGCTCAAAGTTGTCAACAGTAGTTTGACAACTGTATCATATGGCTTTCTTTCTCAAATCTCCCATGCTCAAAGTAGTCATCAGTAGTTTGACAACTGTATCATATGGCTTTCTTTCTCAAATCTCCCATGCTCAAAGTTGTCATCAGTAGTTTGACAACTGTATCATATGGCTTTCTTTCCCAAATTTCCCATGCTCAAAGTTGTCATCAGTAGTTTGACAACTGTATCATATGGCTTTCTTTCTCAAATCTCCCATGCTCAAAGTTGTCATCAGTAGTTTGACAACTGTATCATATGGCTTTCTTTCCCAAATCTCCCATGCTCAAAATTGTCATCAGTAGTTTGACAACTATATCATATCATTTTCTTTCTCAAATCTCCCATTCTCATAGTTGCCATCAATAGTTTGACCAACTGTATCATATCATTTTCTTTCTCAAATCTTCCATGCTCATAGATGTCATCAGTAATTTGACCAACTGTACCATATCACTTTTCTTTCTCTAATCTGCCATGAAGAGCCTTCATCAGTAGTTTGACCAGCGGTAACATATCATTTTCTTTCTCAAATCTCCCATGCTAAAAGTTTCCATCGGTAGTTTGACCAACTGTATCATATCATTTTCTTTCTCAAATCTCCCATGCTCAAAGTTGGCATCAGTAGTTTGACAACTGTATCATATGGCTTTCTTTCCCAAATCTCCCATGCTCAAAGTTGTCATCAGTAGTTTGACAACTGTATCATATCATTTTCTTTCTCAAATCTTCCATGCCCATAGATGTCATCAGTAATTTGACCAACAGTACCATATCACTTTTCTTTCCCTAATCTGCCATGCCCAGAGCCTTCATCAGTAGCTTGCCAACCGTATCATATCATTTTCTTTCTCTAATCTCCCATGCTCATAGTTTCCATCAGTAGTTTGACCAACTGTATCATATCATTTTCTTTCTCAAATCTCCCATGCTCATAGTTGTAGTCAGTAGTTTGTCCAACTGTATCATATGGCTTTCTTTCCCAAATCTCCCATGCTTAAAGTTGTCATCAGTAGTTTGACAACTGTATCATATGCCTTTCTTTCTCAAATCTCCCATGCTCAAAATTGTCATCAGTAGTTTGACAACTGTATTATATGGCTTTCTTTCCCAAATCTCCCATGCTCAAAGTTGTCATCAGTAGTTTGACAACTGTATCATATGGCTTTCTTTCTCAAATCTCCCATGCTTATAGATGTCATCAGTAGTTTGACCAACTGTATCATATCATTTTCTTTCTCAAATCTCCCATGCTCAAAGTTGTCATCAGTAGTTTGACAACTGTATCATATGGCTTTCTTTCTCAAATCTCCCATTCTCAAAGTTGTCATCAGTAGTTTGACAACTGTATCATATGGCTTTCTTTCTCAAATCTCCCATGCGCAAAGTTGTCATCAGTAGTTTGACAACTGTATCATATGGCTTTCTTTCTCAAATCTCCCATGCTCAAAGTTGTCATCAGTAGTTTGACAACTGTATCATATGGCTTTCTTTCCCAAATCTCCCATGCTCAAAGTTGTCATGAGTAGTTTGACAACTGTATCATATCATTTTCTTTCTCAAATCTCCCATTCTCATAGTTGCCATCAATAGTTTGACCAACTGTATCATATTATTTTCTTTCTCAAATCTTCCATGCTCAAAGATGTCATCAGTAGTCTGACAACTGTATCATATGGCTTTCTTTCCCAAATCTCCCATGCTCAAAGTTGTCATCAGTAGTTTGACCAACTGTATCATATCATTTTCCTTCTCAAATCTTCCATGCTTAAAGCTGTCATCAGTAGTTTGACCAACTGTATCATATCATTTTCTTTCTAAATCTCCCATGCTCATAGATGTCATCAGTAGTTTGACCAACTGTATCATATCATTTTCTTTCTCAAATCTCCCATGCTCATAGTTGTCATCAGTAGTTTGACCAACTGTATCATATCATTTTCTTTCTCAAATCTCCCATGCTCAAAGATGGCATCAGTAGTTTGACCAACTGTATCATATCATTTTCTTTCTCAAATCTTCCATGCTCATAGTAGTCATCAGTAGTTTGACCAAATGTATCATATCATTTTCTTTCTCATATCTCCCATGCTCATATTTGTCATCAGTAGTTTTACCAACTGTATCATTTCATTTTCTTTCTCAAATCTTCCATGCTCATAATAGTCATCAGTATTTTGACCAACTGTATCATATCATTTTCTTTCTCAAATCTCCCATGCTCATAGTTGTCATCAGTAGTTTGACCAACTGTATAATATAATTTTCTTTCTCAAATCCTCCATGCTCATAGTAGTCATCAATAGTTTGACCAACCGTATCATATCATTTTCTTTCTCAAATCTCCCATGCTCATAGTTGTCATCAGTAGTTTGACCAACTGTATCATATCATTTTCTTTCTCAAATCTTCCATGCTCAAAGATGTCATCAGTAGTTTGACCAACTCTATCATATCATTTTCTTTCTCAAATCTTCCATGCTCATAGTAGTCATCAGTAGTTTGACCAAATGTATATCATTTTCTTTCTCATATCTCCCATGCTCATATTTCTCATCAGTAGTTTGACCAACTGTATCATATCATTTTCTTTCTCAAATCTCCCATGCTCAAAGTAGTCATCAGTAGTTCGACAACTGTATCATATGGCTTTCTTTCTCAAATCTCCCATGCTCAAAGTTGTCATCAGTAGTTTGACAACTGTATCATATGGCTTTCTTTCCCAAATCTCCCATGCTCAAAGTTGTCATCAGTAGTTTGACAACTGTATCATATGGCTTTCTTTCCCAAATCTCCCATGCTCAAAATTGTCATCAGTAGTTTGACAACTGTATCATATCATTTTCTTTCTCAAATCTCCCATTCTCATAGTTGCCATCAATAGTTTGACCAACTGTATCATATCATTTTCTTTCTCAAATCTTCCATGCTCATAGATGTCATCAGTAATTTGACCAACTGTACCATATCACTTTTCTTTCTCTAATCCGCCATGAAGAGCCTTCATCAGTAGTTTGACCAGCGGTAACATATCATTTTCTTTCTCAAATCTTCCATGCTCATAGATGTCATCAGTAATTTGACCAACTGTACTATATCACTTTTCTTTCTCTAATCTGCCATGCCCAGAGCCTTCATCAGTAGCTTGACCAACTGTATCATATCATTTTCTTTCTCAAATCTCCCATGCTAAAAGTTTCCATCGGTAGTTTGACCAACTGTATCATATCATTTTCTTTCTCAAATCTGCCATGCTCATAGTAGTCATCAGTAGTTTGACCAAATGTATCATATCATTTTCTTTCTCATATCTCCCATGCTCATATTTGTCATCAGTAGTTTTACCAACTGTATCATATTCATTTTCTTTCTCAAATCTTCCATGCTCATAATAGTCATCAGTATTTTGACCAACTGTATCATATCATTTTCTTTCTCAAATCTCCCATGCTCATAGTTGTCATCAGTAGTTTGACCAACTGTATAATATAATTTTCTTTCTCAAATCCTCCATGCTCATAGTAGTCATCAATAGTTTGACCAACCGTATCATATCATTTTCTTTCTCAAATCTCCCATGCTCATAGTTGTCATCAGTGGTTTGACCAACTGTATCATATCATTATCTTTCTCAAATCTCCCATGCTCATAGTTGTCATCAGTAGTTTGACCAGCTGTATCATATCATTTTCTTTCTAAATCTTCCATGCTCAAAAATGCCATCAGTAGTTTGACCAACTGTATCATATCATTTTCTTTCTGAAATCTTCCATGCTCAAAGATGTCATCAGTAGTTTGACCAACTGTATCATATCATTATCTTTCTAAAATCTCCCATGCTCATAGTTGTCATCAGTAGTTTGACCAACTGTATCATATCATTTTCTTTCTCAAATCTTCCATGTTCAAAGATGTCATCAGTAGTTTGACCAACTCTATCATATCATTTTCTTTCTCAAATCTTCCATGCTCATAGTAGTCATCAGTAGTTTGACCAAATCTATATCATTTTCTTTCTCATATCTCCCATGCTCATATTTCTCATCAGTAGTTTGACCAACTGTATCATATCATTTTCTCTCTCAAATCTCCCATGCTCATAGTTGTCATCAGTAGTTTGACCAACTGTATCATACCATTTTTCTTTCTCTAACCTGCCATGCCCAGAGCCTTCATCAGTAGTTTGACCAACTGTATCATATCATTTTCTTTCTCAAATCTCCCATGATCATAGTTGTCATCAGTAGTTTGACCAACTGTATCATATCACTTTACTATCTCTAATCTGCCATGCCCAGAGCCTTTATCAGTAGCTTGACCAACTGTATCATATCATTTCCTTTCGCTAATCTGCCATGCCCAGAGCCTTCATCAGTAGTTTGTCCAACTGTATCATATCATTTTGTTTCTCAAATCTTCCATGCTCAAAGTTGCCATCAGTAGTTTGACCAACTGTATCATTTGGCTGTCTTTCTGTAATCTCCCGAGCTCATAGTTTTCATCAGTGGTTTGACCAACTGTATCATCATTTTCTTTCTCAAATCTCCCATGCTCATAGTTGTCATCAATAATTTGACCAACTGTATCATATCATTTTCTTTCTCAAATCACCCATGCTCATAGTTGTCATCAGCAGTTTGACCAACTGTATCATATTTTCTTTCTCAAATCTCCCATGCTCATAGTTGTCATCAGTGGTTTGACCAACTGTATCATATCATTTTCTTTCTCAAACCTCCCATGCTCATAGTTGTCATCAGTAGTTTGACCAACTGTATCATATTTTCTTTCTCAAATCTCCCATGCTCATTCTGGTCATCAATAATTTGACCAACTGTATCATATCATTTTCTTTCTCAAATCTCCCATGCTCAAAGTTGTCATCAGTAGTTTTTACCAACTGTATCATATAATTTTCTTTCTCATATCTTCCATGCTCATAGTTGTCATCAGTAGTTTGACCAACTGTATCATATCATTTTCTTTCTCAAATCTTCCATGCTCATAGTTCTCATCAGTAGTTTGACCAACTGTATCATATCACTTTTCTTTCTCTAATCAGCCATGCCGAGAGCCTTTATCAGTAGCTTGAGCAACTGTATCATATCATTTTCTTTCACAAATCTTCCATGCTCAAAGTTGTCATCAGTAGTTTGACCAACTGTATCATATCATTTTCTTTCTCACATCTCCCAAGCTCATAGTTTTCATCAGTAGTTTGACCAATTGTATCATATCACTTTTCTTTCTCTAATCTGCAATGCCCAGAGCCTTTATCAGTAGTTTGACCAACTGTATCATATGGCATTCTTTCCCAAATCTCCCATGCTCAAAGTTGTCATCAGTAATTTGACAACTGTATCATATGGCTTTCTTTCTCAAATTTCCCATGCTCAAAGTTGTCATCAGTAGTTTGACAACTGTATCATATGGCTTTCTTTCTCAAATCTCCCATGCTCAAAGTTGTCATCAGTAGTTTGGCAACTGTATCATATGGCCTTCTTTCCCAAATCTCCCATGCTCAAAGTTGTCATCAGTAGTTTGACAACTTTATCATATGGCTTTCTTTCTCAAATCTCCCATGCTCAAAGTTGTCATCAGTAGTTTGACAACTGTATCATATGGCTTTCTTTCTCAAATCTCCCATGCTCAAAGTTGTCATCAGTAGTTTGACAACTGTATCATATGGCTTTCTTTCTCAAATCTCCTATACTCAAAGTTGTCATCAGTAGTTTGACAACTGTATCATATGGCTTTCTTTCTCAAATCTCCCATGCTAAAAGTTTCCATCGGTAGTTTGACCAACTGTATCATATCATATTCTTTCTCAAATCTCCCATGCTCATAGTTGTAGTCAGTAGTTTGACGAACTGTATCATATGGCTTTCTTTCCCAAATCTCCCATGCTCAAAGTTGTCATCAGTAGTTTGACAACTGTATCATATGGCTTTCTTTCTCAAATCTCCCATGCTCAAAGTTGTCATCAGTAGTTTGACAACTGTATCATATGGCTTTGTTTCCCAAATCTCCCATGCTCAAAGTTGTCATCAGTAGTTTGACCAACTCTATCATATCATTTTCCTTCTCAAATCTTCCATGCTTAAAGCTGTCATCAGTAGTTTGACCAACTGTATCATATCATTTTCTTTCTCAAATCTTCCATGCTCAAACTTGTCAACAGTAGTTTGACCAACTGTATCATATCATTTTCTTTCTCAAATCTTCCATGCTTGAAGCTGTCATCAGTAGTTTGACCAACTGTAACATATCATTTTCTTTCTCAAATCTTCCATGCTCATAGTAGTCAACACTGGTTTGAGCAACTGTATCATATCACTTTCTTTCTCAAATCTCCCATGCTCAAAGCTGCCATCAGTAGTTTGACCAACTGTATCATATCATTTTCTTTCTCAAATCTCCCATGCTCAAACATGTCATCAGTAGTTTGACCAACTGTATCATATCATTTTCTTTCTCAAATCTTCCATGCTCATAGTAGTCATCAGTAGTTTCGCCAACTGTATCATATCACTTTTCTTTCTCTAATCTGCCATGCCCAGAGCCTTCATCAGTAGCTTGACCAACTGTATGTAATCATTTCCTTTCGCTAATATGCCATGCCCAGAGCCTTCATCAGTAGTTAGACCAACTGTATCATATCATTATCTTTCTCAAATCTCCCATGCTCATAGTTGTCATCAGTAGTTTGACAACTGTATCATATCATTTTCTTTCTCAAATCTCCCATTCTCATAGTTGCCATCAGTAGTTTGACAACTGTATCATATCATTTTCTTTCTCAAATCTCCCATTCTCATAGTGTCCATCAATAGTTTGACCAACTGTATCATATCATTTTCTTTCTCAATTCCTCCATGCTCATAGTAGTCATCAGTAGTTTAACCAACTGTATCATATCATTTTCTTTCTCAAATCTTCCATGCTCAAAGATGTCATCAGTAGTTTGACTAACTGTATCATATCATTTTCTTTCTAAAATCTTCCATGCTCAAAGATGTGTTCAGTAGTTTGACCATTTGTATCATATCATTTTCTTTCTCAAATCTCCCATGCTCATAGTTGTCATCAGTAGTTTGACAAACAGTATCATAATATTTTCTTTCTCAAATCTTCCATGCTCAAAGATGTCATCATTAGTTTCACCAATTGTATCATATCATTTTCTTTCTCAAATCTCCCATGCTCATAGTTGTCATCAGTAGTTTGACCAACTGTATCATATCATTTTCTTTCTCAAATCTTCCATGCTCAAAGATGGCATCAGAAGTTTGACCAACTGTATCATATCATTTTCTTTCTCAAATCTTCCATGCTCATAGTTGTCATCAGTAGTTTGACCAACTGTATCATATCATTTTCTTTCTCAAATCTTCCATGCTCAAAGATGGCATCAGTAGTTTGACCAACTGTATCATATCATTTTCTTTCTCAAATCTTCCATGCTCATAGTAGTCATCAGTAGTTTGCCAAATGTATCATATCATTTTCTTTCTCATATCTCCCATGCTCATATTTGTCATCAGTAGTTTGACCAACTGTATCATATCATTTTCCTTCTCAAATCTTCCATGCTCATAGTAGTCATCAGTATTTTGACCAACTGTATCATATCATTTTCTTTCTCAAATCTCCCATGCTCATAGTTGTCATCAGTAGTTTGACCAACTGTATAATATAATTTTCTTTCTCAAATCCCCCATGCTCATAGTAGTCATCAATAGTTTGACCAACTGTATCATATCATTTTCTTTCTCAAATCTCCCATGCTCATAGTTGTCATCAGTAGTTTGACCAACTGTATCATATCACTTTTTTTCTCTAATCTGCCATGCCCAGAGCCTTCATCAGTAGCTTGACCAACTGTATCATAGCATTACCTTTCGCTAAACTGCCATGCCCAGAGCCTTCATCAGTAGTTTGACCAACTGTATCATATGGCTTTCTTTCCCAAATCTCCCATGCTCAAAGTTGTCATCAGTAGTTTGACAACTGTATCATATGCCTTTCTTTCTCAAATCTCCCATGCTCAAAGTTGTCATCAGTAGTTTGACAACTGTATTATATGGCTTTCTTTCCCAAATCTCCCATGCTCAAAGTTGTCATCAGTAGTTTGACAACTGTATCATATGGCTTTCTTTCTCAAATCTCCCATGCTTATAGATGTCATCAGTAGTTTGACCAACTGTATCATATCATTTTCTTTCTCAAATCTCCCATGCTCAAAGTTGTCAACAGTAGTTTGACAACTGTATCATATGGCTTTCTTTCTCAAATCTCCCATGCTCAAAGTAGTCATCAGTAGTTTGACAACTGTATCATATGGCTTTCTTTCTCAAATCTCCCATGCTCAAAGTTGTCATCAGTAGTTTGACAACTGTATCATATGGCTTTCTTTCCCAAATTTCCCATGCTCAAAGTTGTCATCAGTAGTTTGACAACTGTATCATATGGCTTTCTTTCTCAAATCTCCCATGCTCAAAGTTGTCATCAGTAGTTTGACAACTGTATCATATGGCTTTCTTTCCCAAATCTCCCATGCTCAAAATTGTCATCAGTAGTTTGACAACTATATCATATCATTTTCTTTCTCAAATCTCCCATTCTCATAGTTGCCATCAATAGTTTGACCAACTGTATCATATCATTTTCTTTCTCAAATCTTCCATGCTCATAGATGTCATCAGTAATTTGACCAACTGTACCATATCACTTTTCTTTCTCTAATCTGCCATGAAAAGCCTTCATCAGTAGTTTGACCAGCGGTAACATATCATTTTCTTTCTCAAATCTCCCATGCTAAAAGTTTCCATCGGTAGTTTGACCAACTGTATCATATCATTTTCTTTCTCAAATCTCCCATGCTCAAAGTTGTCATCAGTAGTTTGACAACTGTATCATATGGCTTTCTTTCCCAAATCTCCCATGCTCAAAGTTGTCATCAGTAGTTTGACAACTGTATCATATCATTTTCTTTCTCAAATCTTCCATGCCCATAGATGTCATCAGTAATTTGACCAACAGTACCATATCACTTTTCTTTCCCTAATCTGCCATGCCCAGAGCCTTCATCAGTAGCTTGCCAACCGTATCATATCATTTTCTTTCTCTAATCTCCCATGCTCATAGTTTCCATCAGTAGTTTGACCAACTGTATCATATCATTTTCTTTCTCAAATCTCCCATGCTCATAGTTGTAGTCAGTAGTTTGTCCAACTGTATCATATGGCTTTCTTTCCCAAATCTCCCATGCTTAAAGTTGTCATCAGTAGTTTGACAACTGTATCATATGCCTTTCTTTCTCAAATCTCCCATGCTCAAAATTGTCATCAGTAGTTTGACAACTGTATTATATGGCTTTCTTTCCCAAATCTCCCATGCTCAAAGTTGTCATCAGTAGTTTGACAACTGTATCATATGGCTTTCTTTCTCAAATCTCCCATGCTTATAGATGTCATCAGTAGTTTGACCAACTGTATCATATCATTTTCTTTCTCAAATCTCCCATGCTCAAAGTTGTCATCAGTAGTTTGACAACTGTATCATATGGCTTTCTTTCTCAAATCTCCCATTCTCAAAGTTGTCATCAGTAGTTTGACAACTGTATCATATGGCTTTCTTTCTCAAATCTCCCATGCGCAAAGTTGTCATCAGTAGTTTGACAACTGTATCATATGGCTTTCTTTCTCAAATCTCCCATGCTCAAAGTTGTCATCAGTAGTTTGACAACTGTATCATATGGCTTTCTTTCCCAAATCTCCCATGCTCAAAGTTGTCATGAGTAGTTTGACAACTGTATCATATCATTTTCTTTCTCAAATCTCCCATTCTCATAGTTGCCATCAATAGTTTGACCAACTGTATCATATTATTTTCTTTCTCAAATCTTCCATGCTCAAAGATGTCATCAGTAGTCTGACAACTGTATCATATGGCTTTCTTTCCCAAATCTCCCATGCTCAAAGTTGTCATCAGTAGTTTGACCAACTCTATCATATCATTTTCCTTCTCAAATCTTCCATGCTTAAAGCTGTCATCAGTAGTTTGACCAACTGTATCATATCATTTTCTTTCTAAATCTCCCAACTGTATCATATCATTTTCTTTCTCAAATCTCCCATGCTCATAGTTGTCATCAGTAGTTTGACCAACTGTATCATATCATTTTCTTTCTCAAATCTCCCATGCTCAAAGATGGCATCAGTAGTTTGACCAACTGTATCATATCATTTTCTTTCTCAAATCTTCCATGCTCATAGTAGTCATCAGTAGTTTGACCAAATGTATCATATCATTTTCTTTCTCATATCTCCCATGCTCATATTTGTCATCAGTAGTTTTACCAACTGTATCATTTCATTTTCTTTCTCAAATCTTCCATGCTCATAATAGTCATCAGTATTTTGACCAACTGTATCATATCATTTTCTTTCTCAAATCTCCCATGCTCATAGTTGTCATCAGTAGTTTGACCAACTGTATAATATAATTTTCTTTCTCAAATCCTCCATGCTCATAGTAGTCATCAATAGTTTGACCAACCGTATCATATCATTTTCTTTCTCAAATCTCCCATGCTCATAGTTGTCATCAGTAGTTTGACCAACTGTATCATATCATTTTCTTTCTCAAATCTTCCATGCTCAAAGATGTCATCAGTAGTTTGACCAACTCTATCATATCATTTTCTTTCTCAAATCTTCCATGCTCATAGTAGTCATCAGTAGTTTGACCAAATGTATATCATTTTCTTTCTCATATCTCCCATGCTCATATTTCTCATCAGTAGTTTGACCAACTGTATCATATCATTTTCTTTCTCAAATCTCCCATTCTCATAGTTGTCATCAGTAGTTTGACCAACTGTATCATACCATTTTTCTTTCTCTAACCTGCCATGCCCAGAGCCTTCATCAGTAGTTTGACCAACTGTATCATATCATTTTCTTTCTCAAATCTCCCATGATCATAGTTGTCATCAGTAGTTTGACCAACTGTATCATATCACTTTACTATCTCTAATCTGCCATGCCCAGAGCCTTTATCAGTAGCTTGACCAACTGTATCATATCATTTCCTTTCGCTAATCTGCCATGCCCAGAGCCTTCATCAGTAGTTTGTCCAACTGTATCGTATCATTTTGTTTCTCAAATCTTCCATGCTCAAAGTTGTCATCAGCAGTTTGACCAACTGTATCATATTTTCTTTCTCAAATCTCCCATGCTCATAGTTGTCATCAGTGGTTTGACCAACTGTATCATATCATTTTCTTTCTCAAACCTCCCATGCTCATAGTTGTCATCAGTAGTTTGACCAACTGTATCATATTTTCTTTCTCAAATCTCCCATGCTCAATCTTGTCATCAATAATTTGACCAACTGTATCATATCATTTTCTTTCTCAAATCTCCCATGCTCAAAGTTGTCATCAGTAGTTTTTACCAACTGTATCATATAATTTTCTTTCTCATATCTTCCATGCTCATAGTTGTCATCAGTAGTTTGACCAACTGTATCATATCATTTTCTTTCTCAAATCTTCCATGCTCATAGTTCTCATCAGTAGTTTGACCAACTGTATCATATCACTTTTCTTTCTCTAATCAGCCATGCCGAGAGCCTTTATCAGTAGCTTGAGCAACTGTATCATATCATTTTCTTTCACAAATCTTCCATGCTCAAAGTTGTCATCAGTAGTTTGACCAACTGTATCATATCATTTTCTTTCTCACATCTCCCAAGCTCATAGTTTTCATCAGTAGTTTGACCAATTGTATCATATCACTTTTCTTTCTCTAATCTGCAATGCCCAGAGCCTTTATCAGTAGTTTGACCAACTGTATCATATGGCATTCTTTCCCAAATCTCCCATGCTCAAAGTTGTCATCAGTAATTTGACAACTGTATCATATGGCTTTCTTTCTCAAATTTCCCATGCTCAAAGTTGTCATCAGTAGTTTGACAACTGTATCATATGGCTTTCTTTCTCAAATCTCCCATGCTCAAAGTTGTCATCAGTAGTTTGACAACTGTATCATATGGCTTTCTTTCTCAAATCTCCCATGCTCAAAGTTGTCATCAGTAGTTTGACAACTGTATCATATGGCTTTCTTTCTCAAATCTCCCATGCTCAAGGTTGTCATCAGTAGTTTGACAACTGTATCATATGGCTTTCTTTCTCAAATCTCCCATACTCAATGTTGTCATCAGTAGTTTGACAACTGTATCATATGGCTTTCTTTCTCAAATTTCCCATGCTAAAAGTTTCCATCGGTAGTTTGACCAAATGTATCATATCATTTTCTTTCTCAAATCTCCCATGCTCATAGTTGTAGTCAGTAGTTTGACGAACTGTATCATATGGCTTTCTTTCCCAAATCTCCCATGCTCAAAGTTGTCATCAGTAGTTTGACAACTGTATCATATGGCTTTCTTTCTCAAATCTCCCATGCTCAAAGTTGTCATCAGTAGTTTGACCAACTCTATCATATCATTTTCCTTCTCAAATCTTCCATGCTTAAAGCTGTCATCAGTAGTTTGACCAACTGTATCATATCATTTTCTTTCTCAAATCTTCCATGCTCAAACTTGTCAACAGTAGTTTGACCAACTGTATCATATCATTTTCTTTCTCAAATCTCCCATGCTCATAGTTGTCATCAGTAGTTTGACAAACAGTATCATATCATTTTCTTTCTCAAATCTTCCATGCTCAAAGATGTCATCAGTAGTTTGACCAACTGTATCATATCATTTTCTTTCTCAAATCTTCCATGCTCATAGTTGTCATCAGTAGTTTGACCAACTGTATCATATCATTTTCTTTCTCAAATCTTCCATGCTCAAAGATGGCATCAGTAGTTTGACCAACTGTATCATATCATTTTCTTTCTCAAATCTTCCATGCTCATAGTAGTCATCAGTAGTTTGCCAAATGTATCATATCATATTCTTTCTCATATCTCCCATGCTCATATTTGTCATCAGTAGTTTGACCAACTGTATCATATCATTTTCTTTCTCAAATCTTCCATGCTCATAGTAGTCATCAGTATTTTGACCAACTGTATCATATCATTTTCTTTCTCAAATCTCCCATGCTCATATTTGTCATCAGTAGTTTGACCAACTGTATCATATCATTTTCTTTCTCAAATCTTCCATGCTCATAGTAGTCATCAGTATTTTGACCAACTGTATCATATCATTTTCTTTCTCAAATCTCCCATGCTCATAGTTGTCATCAATAGTTTGACCAACTGTATCATATCATTTTCTTTCTCAAATCTCCCATGCTCATAGTTGTCATCAGTAGTTTGACCAACTGTATCATATCACTTTTTTTCTCTAATCTGCCATGCCCAGAGCCTTCATCAGTAGCTTGACCAACTGTATCATACCATTACCTTTCGCTAATCTGCCATGCCCAGAGCCTTCATCAGTAGTTTGACCAACTGTATCATATGGCTTTCTTTCCCAAATCTCCCATGCTCAAAGTTGTCATCAGTAGTTTGACAACTGTATCATATGCCTTTCTTTCTCAAATCTCCCATGCTCAAAGTTGTCATCAGTAGTTTGACAACTGTATTATATGGCTTTCTTTCCCAAATCTCCCATGCTCAAAGTTGTCATCAGTAGTTTGACAACTGTATCATATGGCTTTCTTTCTCAAATCTCCCATGCTTATAGATGTCATCAGTAGTTTGACCAACTGTATCATATCATTTTCTTTCTCAAATCTCCCATGCTCAAAGTTGTCAACAGTAGTTTGACAACTGTATCATATAGCTTTCTTTCTCAAATCTCCCATGCTCAAAGTAGTCATCAGTAGTTTGACAACTGTATCATATGGCTTTCTTTCTCAAATCTCCCATGCTCAAAGTTGTCATCAGTAGTTTGACAACTGTATCATATGGCTTTCTTTCCCAAATTTCCCATGCTCAAAGTTGTCATCAGTAGTTTGACAACTGTATCATATGGCTTTCTTTCTCAAATCTCCCATGCTCAAAGTTGTCATCAGTAGTTTGACAACTGTATCATATGGCTTTCTTTCCCAAATCTCCCATGCTCAAAATTGTCATCAGTAGTTTGACAACTGTATCATATCATTTTCTTTCTCAAATCTCCCATTCTCATAGTTGCCATCAATAGTTTGACCAACTGTATCATATCATTTTCTTTCTCAAATCTTCCATGCTCATAGATGTCATCAGTAATTTGACCAACTGTACCATATCACTTTTCTTTCTCTAATCTGCCATGAAGAGCCTTCATCAGTAGTTTGACCAGCGGTAACATATCATTTTCTTTCTCAAATCTTCCATGCTCATAGATGTCATCAGTAATTTGACCAACTGTACTATATCACTTTTCTTTCTCTAATCTGCCATGCCCAGAGCCTTCATCAGTAGCTTGACCAACTGTATCATATCATTTTCTTTCTCAAATCACCCATGCTAAAAGTTTCCATCGGTAGTTTGACCAACTGTATCATATCATTTTCTTTCTCAAATCTCCCATGCTCAAAGTTGTCATCAGTAGTTTGACAACTGTATCATATGGCTTTCTTTCCCAAATCTCCCATGCTCAAAGTTGTCATCATTAGTTTGACAACTGTATCATATCATTTTCTTTCTCAAATCTTCCATGCCCATAGATGTCATCAGTAATTTGACCAACAGTACCATATCACTTTTCTTTCCCTAATCTGCCATGCCCAGAGCCTTCATCAGTAGCTTGCCAACCGTATCATATCATTTTCTTTCTCTAATCTCCCATGCTCATAGTTTCCATCAGTAGTTTGACCAACTGTATCATATCATTTTCTTTCTCAAATCTCCCATGCTCATAGTTGTAGTCAGTAGTTTGTCCAACTGTATCATATGGCTTTCTTTCCCAAATCTCCCATGCTCAAAGTTGTCATCAGTAGTTTGACAACTGTATCATATGCCTTTCTTTCTCAAATCTCCCATGCTCAAAGTTGTCATCAGTAGTTTGACAACTGTATTATATGGCTTTCTTTCCCAAATCTCCCATGCTCAAAGTTGTCATCAGTAGTTTGACAACTGTATCATATGGCTTTCTTTCTCAAATCTCCCATGCTTATAGATGTCATCAGTAGTTTGACCAACTGTATCATATCATTTTCTTTCTCAAATCTCCCATGCTCAAAGTTGTGATCAGTAGTTTGACAACTGTATCATATGGCTTTCTTTCTCAAATCTCCCATTCTCAAAGTGGTCATCAGTAGTTTGACAACTGTATCATATGGCTTTCTTTCCCAAATCTCCCATGCTCAAAGTTGTCATCAGTGTTTTGACAACTGTATCATATGGCTTTCTTTCCCAAATCTTCCATGCTCAAAGTTGTCATCGGTAGTTTGACCAACTCTGTCATACCATTTTCCTTCTCAAATCTTCCATGCTTAAAGCTGTCATCAGTAGTTTGACCAACTGTATCATATCATTTTCTTTCTCATATCTCCCATGCTCAAAGTTTCCATCAGTAGTTTGACCAACTGTATCATATCATTTTCTTTCTCAAATCTCCCATGCTCATAGTTGTAGGCAGTAGTTTGACCAACTGTATCATATGGCTTTCTTTCCCAAATCTCCCATGCTCAAAGTTGTCATCAGTAGTTTGACAACTGTATCATATGGATTTCTTTCTCAAATCTCCCATGCTCAGAGTTGTCATCAGTAGTTTGACAACTGTATCATATGGCTTTCTTTCTCAAATATCCTATGCTCAAAGTTGTCATCAGTAGTTTGACAACTGTATCATATGGCTTTCTTTCTCAAATCTCCCATGCTCAAAGTTGTCATCAGTAGTTTGACAACTGTATAATATGGCTTCCTTTCCCAAATCTCCCATGCTCAAAGTTGTCATCAGTAGTTTGACAACTGTATCATATGGCTTTCTTTCTCAAATCTCCCATGCTCAAAGTTGTCATCAGTAGTTTGACAACTGTATCATATGGCTTTCTTTCTCAAGTCTCCCATGCTCAAAGTTGTCATCAGTAGTTTGACAACTGTATCATATGGCTTTCTTTCTCAAATCTCCCATGCTCAAAGTTGTCATCAGTAGCTTGCCAACCGTATCATATCATTTTCTTTCTCTAATCTCCCATGCTCATAGTTTCCATCAGTAGTTTGACCAACTGTATCATATCATTTTCTTTCTCAAATCTGCCATGCTCATAGTTGTAGTCAGTAGTTTGACCAACTGTATCATATGGCTTTCTTTCCCAAATCTCCCATGCTCAAAGTTGTCATCAGTAGTTTGGCAACTGTATCATATGCCTTTCTTTCTCAAATCTCCCATGCTCAAAGTTTTCATCAGTAGTTTGACAACTGTATTATATGGCTTTCTTTCCCAAATCTCCCATGCTCAAAGTTGTCATCAGTAGTTTGACAACTGTATCATATGGCTTTCTTTCTCAAATCTCCCATGCTTATAGATGTCATCAGTAGTTTGACCAACTGTATCATATCATTTTCTTTCTCAAATCTCCCATGCTCAAAGTTGTCATCAGTAGTTTGACAACTGTATCATATGGCTTTCTTTCTCAAATCTCCCATTCTCAAAGTTGTCATCAGTAGTTTGACAACTGTATCATATGGCTTTCTTTCTCAAATCTCCCATGCTCAAAGTTGTCATCAGTAGTTTGACAACTGTATCATATGGCTTTCTTTCTCAAATCTCCCATGCTCAAAGTTGTCATCAGTAGTTTGACAACTGTATCATATGGCTTTCTTTCCCAAATCTCCCATGCTCAAAGTTGTCATGAGTAGTTTGACAACTGTATCATATCATTTTCTTTCTCAAATCTCCCATTCTCATAGTTGCCATCAATAGTTTGACCAACTGTATCATATTATTTTCTTTCTCAAATCTTCCATGCTCATAGATGTCATCAGTAATTTGACCAACTGTACCATATCACTTTTCTTTCTCTAATCTGCCATGCCCAGAGCCTTCATCAGTAGTTTGACCAACTGTATCATATCATTTTCTTTCTCAAATCTTCCATGCTCATAGATGTCATCAGTAATTTGACCAACTGTACCATATCACTTTTCTTTCTATAATCTGCCATGCTCAAAGTGGTCATCAGTAGTTTGACAACTGTATCATATGGCTTTCTTTCCCAAATCTCCCATGCTCAAAGTTGTCATCAGTAGTTTGACAACTGTATCATATGGCTTTCTTTCCCAAATCTTCCATGCTCAAAGTTGTCATCAGTAGTTTGACCAACTCTGTCATACCATTTTCCTTCTCAAATCTTCCATGCTTAAAGCTGTCATCAGTAGTTTGACCAACTGTATCATATCATTTTTTTTCTCAAATCTCCCATGCTTATAGTTGTCATCAGTAGTTTGACCAACTGTATCATATCATTTCCTTTCGCTAATCTGCCATGCCCAGAACCTTCATCAGTAGTTTGACCAACTGTATCATATCATTTTCTTTCTCAAATCTTCCATGCTCAAAGTTGCCATCAGTAGTTTGACCAACTGTATCATTTGGCTGCCTTTCTGTAATCTCCCATGCTCATAGTTGTCATCAGTGGTTTGACCAACTGTATCATATCATTTCCTTTCTCTAATCTGCCATGCCCAGAGCCATCATCAGTGACTTTACCAACTGTATAATATCATTTTCTTTCTCAAATCTTCCATGCTCAAAGTTGCCATCAGTATATTGACCAACTGTATCATATCATTTTCTTTCTCAAATCTCCCATGCTCATAGTTGTAGTCAGTAGTTTGACCAACTGTATCATATGGCTTTCTTTCCCAAATCTCCCATCCTCAAAGTTGTCATCAGTAGTTTGACAACTGTATCATATGGCTTTCTTTCTCAAATCTCCCATGCTCAAAGTTGTCATCAGTAGTTTGACCAACTCCATCATATCATTTTCTTTCTCAAATCTTCCATGCTCAATCTTGTAACAGTAGTTTTACCAACTGTATCATATCATTTTCTTTCTCAAATCTCCCATGCTCAAAGTTTTCATCAGTAGTTTGACCAACTGTATCATATCATTTTATTTCTCAAATCTTCCATGCTTAAAGCTGCAATCAGTAGTTTGACCAACTGTAACACATCATTTTCTTTCTCAAATCTTCCATGCTCATAGTAGTCATCAGTGGTTTGAGCAACTGTATCATATCACTTTCTTTCTCAAATCTCCCATGCTCATAGTTGCCATCAGTAGTTTTACCAACTGTATCATATCATTTTCTTTCTCAAATCTCCCATGCTCAAAGATGTCATCAGTAGTTTGACCAACTGTATCATATCATTTTCTTTTTCAAATCTTCCATGCTCATAGTAGTCATCAGTAGTTTCACCAACTGTATCATATCACTTTTCTTTCTCTAATCTGCCTTGCCCAGAGCCTTCATCAGTAGCTTGACCAACTGTATCATATCATTTCCTTTCGCTAATCTGCCATGCCCAGAGCCTTCATCAGTAGTTTGACCAACTGTATCATATCATTATCTTTCTCAAATCTCCCATGCTCATAGTTGCCATCAATAGCTTGACCAACTGTATCATATCATTTTCTTTCTCAAATCTTCCATGCTCAAAGATGTCATCAGTAGTTTGACAACTGTATCATATGGCTTTCTTTCCCAAATCTCCCATGCTCAAAGTTGTCAGCAGTAGTTTGACCAACTCTATCATATCATTTTCCTTCTCAAATCCTCCATGCTTAAAGCTGTCATCAGTAGTTTGACCAACTGTATCATATCATTTTCTTTCTAAATCTCCCATGCTCATAGATGTCATCAGTATTTTGACCAACTGTATCATATCATTTTCTTTCTCAAATCTCCCATGCTCATAGTTGTCATCAGTAGTTTGACCAATTGTATAATATAATTTTCTTTCTCAAATCCTCCATGCTCATAGTAGTCATCAATAGTTTACCAACCGTATCATATCATTTTCTTTCTCAAATCTCCCATGCTCATAGTTGTCATCAGTAGTTTGACCAACTGTATCATATCACTTTTCTTTCTCTAATCTGCCATGCCCAGAGCCTTCATCAGTAGCTTGACCTACTGTATCATATCATTTCCTTTCGCTAATCTGCCATGCCCAGAGCCTTCATCAGTAGTTTGACCAACTGTATCATATCATTATCTTTCTCAAATCTCCCATGCTCATAGTTGTCATCAGTAGTTTGACCAACTGTATCATATCATTTTCTTTCTGAAATCTTTCATGCTCAAAGATGTCATCAGTAGTTTGACCAACTGTATCATATCATTTTCTTTCTAAAATCTCCCATGCTCATAGTTGTCATCAGTAGTTTGACCAACTGTATCATATCATTTTCTTTCTCAAATCTTCCATGCTCAAAGATGTCATCAGTAGTTTGACCAACTCTATCACATCATTTTCCTTCTCAAATCTCCCATGCTCATAGTTGTCATCGGTAGTTTGACCAACTGTATCATATTTTCTTTCTCAAATCTTCCATGCTCAAAGATGGCATCAGTGGTTTGACCAACTGTATCATATCATTTTCTTTCTCAAATCTTCCATGCTCATAGTGGTCATCAGTAGTTTGACCAAATGTATCATATCATTTTCTTTCTCATATCTCCCATGCTCATATTTGTCATCAGTAGTTTGACCAACTGTATCATATCATTTTCTTTCTCTAATCTGCCATGCCCAGAGCCTTTATCAGTAGCTTGACCAACTGTATCATATCATTTCCTTTCGCTAATCTGCCATGCCCAGAGCCTTCATCAGTAGTTTGACCAACTGTATCATATCATTTTGTTTCTCAAATCTTCCATGCTCAAAGTTGCCATCAGTAGTTTGACCAACTGTATCATTTGGCTATCTTTCTGTAATCTCCCGAGCTCATAGTTGTCATCAGTGGTTTGACCAACTGTATCATCATTTTCTTTCTCAAATCTCCCATGCTCATAGTTGTCATCAATAATTTGACCAATTGTATCATATCATTTTCTTTCTCAAATCACCCATGCTCATAGTTGTCATCAGTGGTTTGACCAACTGTATCATATCATTTTCTTTCTCAAATCTCCCATGCTCAAAGTTGTCATCAGTAGTTTGACAACTGTATCATATGGCTTTCTTTCCCAAATCTCCCATGCTCAAAATTGTCATCAGTAGTTTGACAACTATATCATATCATTTTCTTTCTCAAATCTCCCATTCTCATAGTTGCCATCAATAGTTTGACCAACTGTATCATATCATTTTCTTTCTCAAATCTTCCATGCTCATAGATGTCATCAGTAATTTGACCAACTGTACCATATCACTTTTCTTTCTCTAATCTGCCATGAAGAGCCTTCATCAGTAGTTTGACCAGCGGTAACATATCATTTTCTTTCTCAAATCTCCCATGCTAAAAGTTTCCATCGGTAGTTTGACCAACTGTATCATATCATTTTCTTTCTCAAATCTCCCATGCTCAAAGTTGTCATCAGTAGTTTGACAACTGTATCATATGGCTTTCTTTCCCAAATCTCCCATGCTCAAAGTTGTCATCAGTAGTTTGACAACTGTATCATATCATTTTCTTTCTCAAATCTTCCATGCCCATAGATGTCATCAGTAATTTGACCAACAGTACCATATCACTTTTCTTTCCCTAATCTGCCATGCCCAGAGCCTTCATCAGTAGCTTGCCAACCGTATCATATCATTTTCTTTCTCTAATCTCCCATGCTCATAGTTTCCATCAGTAGTTTGACCAACTGTATCATATCATTTTCTTTCTCAAATCTCCCATGCTCATAGTTGTAGTCAGTAGTTTGTCCAACTGTATCATATGGCTTTCTTTCCCAAATCTCCCATGCTTAAAGTTGTCATCAGTAGTTTGACAACTGTATCATATGCCTTTCTTTCTCAAATCTCCCATGCTCAAAGTTGTCATCAGTAGTTTGACAACTGTATTATATGGCTTTCTTTCCCAAATCTCCCATGCTCAAAGTTGTCATCAGTAGTTTGACAACTGTATCATATGGCTTTCTTTCTCAAATCTCCCATGCTTATAGATGTCATCAGTAGTTTGACCAACTGTATCATATCATTTTCTTTCTCAAATCTCCCATGCTCAAAGTTGTCATCAGTAGTTTGACAACTGTATCATATGGCTTTCTTTCTCAAATCTCCCATTCTCAAAGTTGTCATCAGTAGTTTGACAACTGTATCATATGGCTTTCTTTCTCAAATCTCCCATGCGCAAAGTTGTCATCAGTAGTTTGACAACTGTATCATATGGCTTTCTTTCTCAAATCTCCCATGCTCAAAGTTGTCATCAGTAGTTTGACAACTGTATCATATGGCTTTCTTTCCCAAATCTCCCATGCTCAAAGTTGTCATGAGTAGTTTGACAACTGTATCATATCATTTTCTTTCTCAAATCTCCCATTCACATAGTTGCCATCAATAGTTTGACCAACTGTATCATATTATTTTCTTTCTCAAATCTTCCATGCTCAAAGATGTCATCAGTAGTCTGACAACTGTATCATATGGCTTTCTTTCCCAAATCTCCCATGCTCAAAGTTGTCATCAGTAGTTTGACCAACTCTATCATATCATTTTCCTTCTCAAATCTTCCATGCTTAAAGCTGTCATCAGTAGTTTGACCAACTGTATCATATCATTTTCTTTCTAAATCTCCCATGCTCATAGATGTCATCAGTAGTTTGACCAACTGTATCATATCATTTTCTTTCTCAAATCTCCCATGCTCATAGTTGTCATCAGTAGTTTGACCAACTGTATCATATCATTTTCTTTCTCAAATCTCCCATGCTCAAAGATGGCATCAGTAGTTTGACCAACTGTATCATATCATTTTCTTTCTCAAATCTTCCATGCTCATATTTGTCATCAGTAGTTTTACCAACTGTATCATTTCATTTTCTTTCTCAAATCTTCCATGCTCATAATAGTCATCAGTATTTTGACCAACTGTATCATATCATTTTCTTTCTCAAATCTCCCATGCTCATAGTTGTCATCAGTAGTTTGACCAACTGTATAATATAATTTTCTTTCTCAAATCCTCCATGCTCATAGTAGTCATCAATAGTTTGACCAACCGTATCATATCATTTTCTTTCTCAAATCTCACATGCTCATAGTTGTCATCAGTGGTTTGACCAACTGTATCATATCATTATCTCTCTCAAATCTCCCATGCTCATAGTTGTCATCAGTAGTTTGACCAACTGTATCATATCATTTTCTTTCTAAATCTTCCATGCTCAAAAATGTCATCAGTAGTTTGACCAACTGTATCATATCATTTTCTTTCTGAAATCTTCCATGCTCAAAGATGTCATCAGTAGTTTGACCAACTGTATCATATCATTTTCTTTCTAAAATCTCCCATGCTCATAGTTGTCATCAGTAGTTTGACCAACTGTATCATATCATTTTCTTTCTCAAATCTTCCATGCTCAAAGATGTCATCAGTAGTTTGACCAACTCTATCATATCATTTTCTTTCTCAAATCTTCCATGCTCATAGTAGTCATCAGTAGTTTGACCAAATGTATATCATTTTCTTTCTCATATCTCCCATGCTCATATTTCTCATCAGTAGTTTGACCAACTGTATCATATCATTTTCTTTCTCAAATCTCCCATGCTCATAGTTGTCATCAGTAGTTTGACCAACTGTATCATACCATTTTTCTTTCTCTAACCTGCCATGCCCAGAGCCTTCATCAGTAGTTTGACCAACTGTATCATATCATTTTCTTTCTCAAATCTCCCATGATCATAGTTGTCATCAGTAGTTTGACCAACTGTATCATATCACTTTACTATCTCTAATCTGCCATGCCCAGAGCCTTTATCAGTAGCTTGACCAACTGTATCATATCATTTCCTTTCGCTAATCTGCCATGCCCAGAGCCTTCATCAGTAGTTTGTCCAACTGTATCATATCATTTTGTTTCTCAAATCTTCCATGCTCAAAGTTGCCATCAGTAGTTTGACCAACTGTATCATTTGGCTGTCTTTCTGTAATCTCCCGAGCTCATAGTTGTCATCAGTGGTTTGACCAACTGTATCATCATTTTCTTTCTCAAATCTCCCATGTTCATAGTTGTCATCAATAATTTGACCAACTGTATCATATCATTTTCTTTCTCAAATCACCCATGCTCATAGTTGTCATCAGCAGTTTGACCAACTGTATCATATTTTCTTTCTCAAATCTCCCATGCTCATAGTTGTCATCAGTGGTTTGACCAACTGTATCATATCATTTTCTTTCTCAAACCTCCCATGCTCATAGTTGTCATCAGTAGTTTGACCAACTGTATCATATTTTCTTTCTCAAATCTCCCATGCTCAATCTTGTCATCAATAATTTGACCAACTGTATCATATCATTTTCTTTCTCAAATCTCCCATGCTCAAAGTTGTCATCAGTAGTTTCTACCAACTGTATCATATAATTTTCTTTCTCATATCTTCCATGCTCATAGTTGTCATCAGTAGTTTGACCAACTGTATCATATCATTTTCTTTCTCAAATCTTCCATGCTCATAGTTCTCATCAGTAGTTTGACCAACTGTATCATATCACTTTTCTTGCTCTAATCAGCCATGCCGAGAGCCTTTATCAGTAGCTTGAGCAACTGTATCATATCATTTTCTTTCACAAATCTTCCATGCTCAAAGTTGTCATCAGTAGTTTGACAACTGTATCATATGGCTTTCTTTCCCAAATCTCCCATGCTCAAAGTTGTCAGAGTAGTTTGACAACTGTATCATATCATTTTCTTTCTCAAATCTCCCATTCTCATAGTTGCCATCAATAGTTTGACCAACTGTATCATATCACTTTTCTTGCTCTAATCAGCCATGCCGAGAGCCTTTATCAGTAGCTTGAGCAACTGTATCATATCATTTTCTTTCTCACATCTCCCAAGCTCATAGTTTTCATCAGTAGTTTGACCAATTGTATCATATCACTTTTCTTTCTCTAATCTGCAATGCCCAGAGCCTTTATCAGTAGTTTGACCAACTGTATCATATGGCATTCTTTCCCAAATCTCCCATGCTCAAAGTTGTCATCAGTAATTTGACAACTGTATCATATGGCTTTCTTTCTCAAATTTCCCATGCTCAAAGTTGTCATCAGTAGTTTGACAACTGTATCATATGACTTTCTTTCTCAAATCTCCCATGCTCAAAGTTGTCATCAGTAGTTTGACAACTGTATCATATGGCTTTCTTTCTCAAATCTCCCATGCTCAAAGTTGTCATCAGTAGTTTGACAACTGTATCATATGGCTTTCTTTCTCAAATCTCCCATGCTCAAGGTTGTCATCAGTAGTTTGACAACTGTATCATATGGCTTTCTTTCTCAAATCTCCCATACTCAAAGTTGTCATCAGTAGTTTGACAACTGTATCATATGGCTTTCTTTCTCAAATTTCCCATGCTAAAAGTTTCCATCGGTAGTTTGACCAACTGTATCATATCATTTTCTTTCTCAAATCTCCCATGCTCATAGTTGTAGTCAGTAGTTTGACGAACTGTATCATATGGCTTTCTTTCCCAAATCTCCCATGCTCAAAGTTGTCATCAGTAGTTTGACAACTGTATCATATGGCTTTCTTTCTCAAATCTCCCATGCTCAAAGTTGTCATCAGTAGTTTGACAACTGTATCATATGGCTTTGTTTCCCAAATCTCCCATGCTCAAAGTTGTCATCAGTAGTTTGACCAACTCTATCATATCATTTTCCTTCTCAAATCTTCCATGCTTAAAGCTGTCATCAGTAGTTTGACCAACTGTATCATATCATTTTCTTTCTCAAATCTTCCATGCTCAAACTTGTCAACAGTAGTTTGACCAACTGTATCATATCATTTTCTTTCTCAAATCTCCCATGCTCATAGTTGTCATCAGTAGTTTGACAAACAGTATCATATCATTTTCTTTCTCAAATCTTCCATGCTCAAAGATGTCATCATTAGTTTCACCAATTGTATCATATCATTTTCTTTCTCAAATCTCCCATGCTCATAGTTGTCATCAGTAGTTTGACCAACTGTATCATATCATTTTCTTTCTCAAATCTTCCATGCTCAAAGATGGCATCAGTAGTTTGACCAACTGTATCATATCATTTTCTTTCTCAAATCTTCCATGCTCATAGTTGTCATCAGTAGTTTGACCAACTGTATCATATCATTTTCTTTCTCAAATCTTCCATGCTCAAAGATGGCATCAGTAGTTTGACCAACTGTATCATATCATTTTCTTTCTCAAATCTTCCATGCTCATAGTAGTCATCAGTATTTTGACCAACTGTATCATATCATTTTCTTTCTCAAATCTCCCATGCTCATATTTGTCATCAGTAGTTTGACCAACTGTATCATATCATTTTCTTTCTCAAATCTTCCATGCTCATAGTAGTCATCAGTATTTTGACCAACTGTATCATATCATTTTCTTTCTCAAATCTCCCATGCTCATAGTTGTCATCAATAGTTTGACCAACTGTATCATATCATTTTCTTTCTCAAATCTCCCATGCTCATAGTTGTCATCAGTAGTTTGACCAACTGTATCATATCACTTTTTTTCTCTAATCTGCCATGCCCAGAGCCTTCATCAGTAGCTTGACCAACTGTATCATACCATTACCTTTCGCTAATCTGCCATGCCCAGAGCCTTCATCAGTAGTTTGACCAACTGTATCATATGGCTTTCTTTCCCAAATCTCCCATGCTCAAAGTTGTCATCAGTAGTTTGACAACTGTATCATATGCCTTTCTTTCTCAAATCTCCCATGCTCAAAGTTGTCATCAGTAGTTTGACAACTGTATTATATGGCTTTCTTTCCCAAATCTCCCATGCTCAAAGTTGTCATCAGTAGTTTGACAATTGTATCATATGCCTTTCTTTCTCAAATCTCCCATGCTTATAGATGTCATCAGTAGTTTGACCAACTGTATCATATCATTTTCTTTCTCAAATCTCCCATGCTCAAAGTTGTCAACAGTAGTTTGACAACTGTATCATATGGCTTTCTTTCTCAAATCTCCCATGCTCAAAGTAGTCATCAGTAGTATGACAACTGTATCATATGGCTTTCTTTCTCAAATCTCCCATGCTCAAAGTTGTCATCAGTAGTTTGACAACTGTATCATATGGCTTTCTTTCCCAAATTTCCCATGCTCAAAGTTGTCATCAGTAGTTTGACAACTGTATCATATGGCTTTCTTTCTCAAATCTCCCATGCTCAAAGTTGTCATCAGTAGTTTGACAACTGTATCATATGGCTTTCTTTCCCAAATCTCCCATGCTCAAAATTGTCATCAGTAGTTTGACAACTGTATCATATCATTTTCTTTCTCAAATCTCCCATTCTCATAGTTGCCATCAATAGTTTGACCAACTGTATCATATCATTTTCTTTCTCAAATCTTCCATGCTCATAGATGTCATCAGTAATTTGACCAACTGTACCATATCACTTTTCTTTCTCTAATCTGCCATGAAGAGCCTTCATCAGTAGTTTGACCAGCGGTAACATATCATTTTCTTTCTCAAATCTTCCATGCTCATAGATGTCATCAGTAATTTGACCAACTGTACTATATCACTTTTCTTTCTCTAATCTGCCATGCCCAGAGCCTTCATCAGTAGCTTGACCAACTGTATCATATCATTTTCTTTCTCAAATCTCCCATGCTAAAAGTTTCCATCGGTAGTTTGACCAACTGTATCATATCATTTTCTTTCTCAAATCTCCCATGCTCAAAGTTGTCATCAGTAGTTTGACAACTGTATCATATGGCTTTCTTTCCCAAATCTCCCATGCTCAAAGTTGTCATCAGTAGTTTGACAACTGTATCATATCATTTTCTTTCTCAAATCTTCCATGCCCATAGATGTCATCAGTAATTTGACCAACAGTACCATATCACTTTTCTTTCCCTAATCTGCCATGCCCAGAGCCTTCATCAGTAGCTTGCCAACCGTATCATATCATTTTCTTTCTCTAATCTCCCATGCTCATAGTTTCCATCAGTAGTTTGACCAACTGTATCATATCATTTTCTTTCTCAAATCTCCCATGCTCATAGTTGTAGTCAGTAGTTTGTCCAACTGTATCATATGGCTTTCTTTCCCAAATCTCCCATGCTCAAACTTGTCATCAGTAGTTTGACAACTGTATCATATGCCTTTCTTTCTCAAATCTCCCATGCTCAAAGTTGTCATCAGTAGTTTGACAACTGTATTATATGGCTTTCTTTCCCAAATCTCCCATGCTCAAAGTTGTCATCAGTAGTTTGACAACTGTATCATATGGCTTTCTTTCTCAAATCTCCCATGCTTATAGATGTCATCAGTAGTTTGACCAACTGTATCATATCATTTTCTTTCTCAAATCTCCCATGCTCAAAGTTGTCATCAGTAGTTTGACAACTGTATCATATGGCTTTCTTTCTCAAATCTCCCATTCTCAAAGTTGTCATCAGTAGTTTGACAACTGTATCATAATGGCTTTCTTTCTCAAATCTCCCATGCTCAAAGTTGTCATCAGTAGTTTGACAACTGTATCATATGGCTTTCTTTCTCAAATCTCCCATGCTCAAAGTTGTCATCAGTAGTTTGACAACTGTATCATATGGCTTTCTTTCCCAAATCTCCCATGCTCAAAGTTGTCATGAGTAGTTTGACAACTGTATCATATTATTTTCTTTCTCAAATCTTCCATGCTCATAGATGTCATCAGTAATTTGACCAACTGTACCATATCACTTTTCTTTCTCTAATCTGCCATGCCCAGAGCCTTCATCAGTAGTTTGACCAACTGTATCATATCATTTTCTTTCTCAAATCTTCCATGCTCATAGATGTCATCAGTAATTTGACCAACTGTACCATATCACTTTTCTTTCTATAATCTGCCATGCTCAAAGTGGTCATCAGTAGTTTGACAACTGTATCATATGGCTTTCTTTCCCAAATCTCCCATGCTCAAAGTTGTCATCAGTAGTTTGACAACTGTATCATATGGCTTTCTTTCCCAAATCTTCCATGCTCAAAGTTGTCATCAGTAGTTTGACCAACTCTGTCATACCATTTTCCTTCTCAAATCTTCCATGCTTAAAGCTGTCATCAGTAGTTTGACCAACTGTATCATATCATTTTCTTTCTCATATCTCCCATGCTCAAAGTTTCCATCAGTAGTTTGACCAACTGTATCATATCATTTTCTTTCTCAAATCTCCCATGCTCATAGTTGTAGGCAGTAGTTTGACCAACTGTATCATATGGCTTTCTTTCCCAAATCTCCCATGCTCAAAGTTGTCATCAGTAGTTTGACAACTGTATCATATGGATTTCTTTCTCAAATCTCCCATGCTCAGAGTTGTCATCAGTAGTTTGACAACTGTATCATATGGCTTTCTTTCTCAAATATCCTATGCTCAAAGTTGTCATCAGTAGTTTGACAACTGTATCATATGGCTTTCTTTCTCAAATCTCCCATGCTCAAAGTTGTCATCAGTAGTTTGACAACTGTATAATATGGCTTCCTTTCCCAAATCTCCCATGCTCAAAGTTGTCATCAGTAGTTTGACAACTGTATCATATGGCTTTCTTTCTCAAATCTCCCATGCTCAAAGTTGTCATCAGTAGTTTGACAACTGTATCATATGGCTTTCTTTCTCAAGTCTCCCATGCTCAAAGTTGTCATCAGTAGTTTGACAACTGTATCATATGGCTTTCTTTCTCAAATCTCCCATGCTCAAAGTTGTCATCAGTAGCTTGCCAACCGTATTATATCATTTTCTTTCTCTAATCTCCCATGCTCATAGTTTCCATCAGTAGTTTGACCAACTGTATCATATCATTTTCTTTCTCAAATCTGCCATGCTCATAGTTGTAGTCAGTAGTTTGACCAACTGTATCATATGGCTTTCTTTCCCAAATCTCCCATGCTCAAAGTTGTCATCAGTAGTTTGGCAACTGTATCATATGCCTTTCTTTCTCAAATCTCCCATGCTCAAAGTTTTCATCAGTAGTTTGACAACTGTATTATATGGCTTTCTTTCCCAAATCTCCCATGCTCAAAGTTGTCATCAGTAGTTTGACAACTGTATCATATGGCTTTCTTTCTCAAATCTCCCATGCTTATAGATGTCATCAGTAGTTTGACCAACTGTATCATATCATTTTCTTTCTCAAATCTCCCATGCTCAAAGTTGTCATCAGTAGTTTGACAACTGTATCATATGGCTTTCTTTCTCAAATCTCCCATTCTCAAAGTTGTCATCAGTAGTTTGACAACTGTATCAAATGGCTTTCTTTCTCAAATCTCCCATGCTCAAAGTTGTCATCAGTAGTTTGACAACTGTATCATATGGCTTTCTTTCTCAAATCTCCCATGCTCAAAGTTGTCATCAGTAGTTTGACAACTGTATCATATGGCTTTCTTTCCCAAATCTCCCATGCTCAAAGTTGTCAGAGTAGTTTGACAACTGTATCATATCATTTTCTTTCTCAAATCTCCCATTCTCATAGTTGCCATCAATAGTTTGACCAACTGTATCATATTATTTTCT
Organism: Deroplatys truncata; assembly: GCA_030765065.1. Taxonomy (NCBI): domain Eukaryota; kingdom Metazoa; phylum Arthropoda; class Insecta; order Mantodea; family Mantidae; genus Deroplatys; species Deroplatys truncata. The sequence goes on from CM060984.1 coordinate 261,839,440, forward strand.
TTCTCAAATCTTCCATGCTCATAGATGTCATCAGTAATTTGACCAACTGTACCATATCACTTTTCTTTCTCTAATCTGCCATGCCCAGAGCCTTCATCAGTAGTTTGACCAACTGTATCATATCATTTTCTTTCTCAAATCTTCCATGCTCATAGATGTCATCAGTAATTTGACCAACTGTACCATATCACTTTTCTTTCTATAATCTGCCATGCTCAAAGTGGTCATCAGTAGTTTGACAACTGTATCATATGGCTTTCTTTCCCAAATCTCCCATGCTCAAAGTTGTCATCAGTAGTTTGACAACTGTATCATATGGCTTTCTTTCCCAAATCTTCCATGCTCAAAGTTGTCATCAGTAGTTTGACCAACTCTGTCATACCATTTTCCTTCTCAAATCTTCCATGCTTAAAGCTGTCATCAGTAGTTTGACCAACTGTATCATATCATTTTCTTTCTCAAATCTCCCATGCTTATAGTTGTCATCAGTAGTTTGACCAACTGTATCATATCATTTCCTTTCGCTAATCTGCCATGCCCAGAACCTTCATCAGTAGTTTGACCAACTGTATCATATCATTTTCTTTCTCAAATCTTCCATGCTCAAAGTTGCCATCAGTAGTTTGACCAACTGTATCATTTGGCTGCCTTTCTGTAATCTCCCATGCTCATAGTTGTCATCAGTGGTTTGACCAACTGTATCATATCATTTCCTTTCTCTAATCTGCCATGCCCAGAGCCTTCATCAGTGACTTTACCAACTGTATAATATCATTTTCTTTCTCAAATCTTCCATGCTCAAAGTTGCCATCAGTATATTGACCAACTGTATCATATCATTTTCTTTCTCAAATCTCCCATGCTCATAGTTGTAGTCAGTAGTTTGACCAACTGTATCATATGGCTTTCTTTCCCAAATCTCCCATCCTCAAAGTTGTCATCAGTAGTTTGACAACTGTATCATATGGCTTTCTTTCTCAAATCTCCCATGCTCAAAGTTGTCATCAGTAGTTTGACCAACTCTATCATATCATTTTCCTTCTCAAATCTTCCATGCTTAAAGCTGTCATCAGTAGTTTGACCAACTGTATCATATCATTTTCTTTCTCAAATTTCCATGCTCAATCTTGTAACAGTAGTTTTACCAACTGTATCATATCATTTTCTTTCTCAAATCTCCCATGCTCAAAGTTTTCATCAGTAGTTTGACCAACTGTATCATATCATTTTGTTTCTCAAATCTTCCATGCTTAAAGCTGCAATCAGTAATTTGACCAACTGTAACACATCATTTTCTTTCTCAAATCTTCCATGCTCATAGTAGTCATCAGTGGTTTGAGCAACTGTATCATATCACTTTCTTTCTCAAATCTCCCATGCTCATAGTTGCCATCAGTAGTTTTACCAACTGTATCATATCATTTTCTTTCTCAAATCTCCCATGCTCAAAGATGTCATCAGTAGTTTGACCAACTGTATCATATCATTTTCTTTTTCAAATCTTCCATGCTCATAGTAGTCATCAGTAGTTTCACCAACTGTATCATATCACTTTTCTTTCTCTAATCTGCCTTGCCCAGAGCCTTCATCAGTAGCTTGACCAACTGTATCATATCATTTCCTTTCGCTAATCTGCCATGCCCAGAGCCTTCATCAGTAGTTTGACCAACTGTATCATATCATTATCTTTCTCAAATCTCCCATGCTCATAGTTGCCATCAATAGCTTGACCAACTCTATCATATCATTTTCCTTCTCAAATCCTCCATGCTTAAAGCTGTCATCAGTAGTTTGACCAACTGTATCATATCATTTTCTTTCTAAATCTCCCATGCTCATAGATGTCATCAGTATTTTGACCAACTGTATCATATCATTTTCTTTCTCAAATCTCCCATGCTCATAGTTGTCATCAGTAGTTTGACCAATTGTATAATATAATTTTCTTTCTCAAATCCTCCATGCTCATAGTAGTCATCAATAGTTTACCAACCGTATCATATCATTTTCTTTCTCAAATCTCCCATGCTCATAGTTGTCATCAGAAGTTTGACCAACTGTATCATATCACTTTTCTTTCTCTAATCTGCCATGCCCAGAGCCTTCATCAGTAGCTTGACCTACTGTATCATATCATTTCCTTTCGCTAATCTGCCATGCCCAGAGCCTTCATCAGTAGTTTGACCAACTGTATCATATCATTATCTTTCTCAAATCTCCCATGCTCATAGTTGTCATCAGTAGTTTGACCAACTGTATCATATCATTTTCTTTCTGAAATCTTTCATGCTCAAAGATGTCATCAGTAGTTTGACCAACTGTATCATATCATTTTCTTTCTAAAATCTCCCATGCTCATAGTTGTCATCAGTAGTTTGACCAACTGTATCATATCATTTTCTTTCTCAAATCTTCCATGCTCAAAGATGTCATCAGTAGTTTGACCAACTCTATCACATCATTTTCCTTCTCAAATCTCCCATGCTCATAGTTGTCATCGGTAGTTTGACCAACTGTATCATATTTTCTTTCTCAAATCTTCCATGCTCAAAGATGGCATCAGTGGTTTGACCAACTGTATCATATCATTTTCTTTCTCAAATCTTCCATGCTCATAGTGGTCATCAGTAGTTTGACCAAATGTATCATATCATTTTCTTTCTCATATCTCCCATGCTCATATTTGTCATCAGTAGTTTGACCAACTGTATCATATCATTTTCTTTCTCTAATCTGCCATGCCCAGAGCCTTTATCAGTAGCTTGACCAACTGTATCATATCATTTCCTTTCGCTAATCTGCCATGCCCAGAGCCTTCATCAGTAGTTTGACCAACTGTATCATATCATTTTGTTTCTCAAATCTTCCATGCTCAAAGTTGCCATCAGTAGTTTGACCAACTGTATCATTTGGCTATCTTTCTGTAATCTCCCGAGCTCATAGTTGTCATCAGTGGTTTGACCAACTGTATCATCATTTTCTTTCTCAAATCTCCCATGCTCATAGTTGTCATCAATAATTTGACCAATTGTATCATATCATTTTCTTTCTCAAATCACCCAAGCTCATAGCTGCCATCAATAGTTTGACCAACTGTATCATATTATTTTCTTTCTCAAATCTTCCATGCTCATAGATGTCATCAGTAATTTGACCAACTGTACCATATCACTTTTCTTTCTCTAATCTGCCATGCCCAGAGCCTTCATCAGTAGTTTGACCAACTGTATCATATCATTTTCTTTCTCAAATCTTCCATGCTCATAGATGTCATCAGTAATTTGACCAACTGTACCATATCACTTTTCTTTCTCTAATCTGCCATGCCCAGAGCCTTCATCAGTAGCCTGACCAACGTTATCATATCATTTTCTTTCTCATATCTCCCATGCTCAAAGTTTCCATCAGTAGTTTGACCAACTGTATCATATCATTTTCTTTCTCAAATCTCCCATGCTCATAGTTGTAGGCAGTAGTTTGACCAACTGTATCATATGGCTTTCTTTCCCAAATCTCCCATGCTCAAGGTTGTCATCAGTAGTTTGACAACTGTATCATATGGATTTCTTTCTCAAATCTCCCATGCTCAGAGTTGTCATCAGTAGTTTGACAACTGTATCATATGGCTTTCTTTCTCAAATATCCTATGCTCAAAGTTGTCATCAGTAGTTTGACAACTGTATCATATGGCTTTCTTTCTCAAATCTCCCATGCTCAAAGTTGTCATCAGTAGTTTGACAACTGTATAATATGGCTTCCTTTCCCAAATCTCCCATGCTCAAAGTTGTCATCAGTAGTTTGACAACTGTATCATATGGCTTTCTTTCTCAAATCTCCCATGCTCAAAGTTGTCATCAGTAGTTTGACAACTGTATCATATGGCTTTCTTTCTCAAGTCTCCCATGCTCAAAGTTGTCATCAGTAGTTTGACAACTGTATCATATGGCTTTCTTTCTCAAATCTCCCATGCTCAAAGTTGTCATCAGTAGTTTGACAACTGTATCATATGGCTTTCTTTCCCAAATCTCCCATGCTCAAAGTTGTCATCAGTAGTTTGACAACTGTATCATATGGCTTTCTTTCCCAAATCTTCCATGCTCAAAGTTGTCATCAGTAGTTTGACCAACTCTATCATATCATTTTCCTTCTCAAATCTTCCATGCTTAAAGCTGTCATCAGTAGTTTGACCAACTGTATCATATCATTTTCTTTCTCAAATCTCCCATGCTTATAGTTGTCATCAGTAGTTTGACCAACTGTATCATATCATTTCCTTTCGCTAATCTGCCATGCCCAGAACCTTCATCAGTAGTTTGACCAACTGTATCATATCATTTGCTTTCTCAAATCTTCCATGCTCAAAGTTGCCATCAGTAGTTTGACAACTATATCATTTGGCTGTCTTTCTGTAATCTCCCATGCTCATAGTTGTCATCAGTGGTTTGACCAACTGTATCATATCATTTCCTTTCTCAAATCTTCCATGCTCAAAGTTGCCATCAGTAGTTTGATAACTGTATCATATGGCTTTCTTTCTCAAATCTCCCATGCTCAAAGTTCTCATCAGTTGTTTGACCAACTCTATCATATCATTTTTCTTCTCAAATCTTCCATGCTTAAAGCTGTCATCCGTAGTTTGACCAACTGTATCATATCATTTTCTTTCTCAAATTTCCATGCTCAAAGTTTTCATCAGTAGTTTGACCAACTGTATCATATCATTTTATTTCTCAAATCTTCCATGCTTGAAGCTGCAATCAGTAGTTTGACCAACTGTAACACATCATTTTCTTTCTCAAATCTTCCATGCTCATAGTAGTCATCAGTAGTTTAACCAACTGTATCATATCATTTTCTTTCTCAAATCTTCCATGCTCAAAGATGTCATCAGTAGTTTGACCAACTGTATCATAACATTTTCTTTCTCAAATCTTCCATGCTCAAAGATGTCATCAGTAGTTTGACCATTTGTATCATATCATTGTCTTTCTCAAATCTCCCATGCTCATAGTTGTCATCAGTAGTTTGACAAACTGTATCATATCATTTTCTTTCTCAAATCTTCCATGCTCAAAGATGTCATCATTAGTTTCACCAACTGTATCATATCATTTTCTTTCTCAAATCTCCCATGCTTATAGTTGTCATCAGTAGTTTGACCAACTGTATCATATCATTTTCTTTCCCAAATTTCCCATGCTCAAAGTTGTCATCAGTAGTTTGACAACTGTATCATATGGCTTTCTTTCTCAAATCTCCCATGCTCAAAGTTGTCATCAGTAGTTTGACAACTGTATCATATGGCTTTCTTTCTCAAATCTCCCATGCTCAAAGTTGTCATCAGTAGTTTGACAACTGTATCATAAGGCTTTCTTTCCCAAATCTCCCATGCTCAAAGTTGTCATCAGTAGTTTGTAAACTGTATCATATGGCTCTCTTTCTCAAATCTCCCATGCTCATAGTTGTCATCAGTAGTTTGACTAACTGTATCATATCATTTTCTTTCTCAAATCTTCCATGCTCATATATGTCATCAGTAGTTTGACCAACTGTGTCATATCATTTTCTTTCTCAAATCTCCCATGCTCATAGTTGTCATCAGTAGTTTGACCAACTGTATCATATCATTTTCTTTCTCAAATCTTCCATGCTCAAAGATGGCATCAGTAGTTTGACCAACTGTATCATATCATTTTTTTTCTCAAATCTTCCATGCTCATAGTAGTCATCAGTGGTTTGACCAAATGTATCATATCATTTTCTTTCTCATATCTCCCATGCTCATATTTGTCATCAGTAGTTTTACCAACTGTATCATTTCATTTTCTGTCTCAAATCTTCCATGCTCATAGTAGTCATCAGTATTTTGACCAACTGTATCATATCATTTTCTTTCTCAAATCTCCCATGCTCATAGTTGTCATTAGTAGTTTGACCAACTTTATAATATAATTTTCTTTCTCAAATCCTCCATGCTCATAGTAGTCATCAATAGTTTGACCAACCGTATCATATCATTTTCTTTCTCAAATCTCCCATGCTCATAGTTGTCATCAGTAGTTTGACCAACTGTATCATATGATTTGCTTTCTAAATCTTCCATGCTCAAAGATGTCATCAGTAGTTTGACCAACTGTATCATAACATTTTCTTTCTGAAATCTTCCATGCTCAAAGATGTCATCAGTAGTTTGACCAACTGTATCATATCATTTTCTTTCTAAAATCTTACATGCACATAGTTGTCATCAGTAGTTTGACCAACTGTATCATATCATTTTCTTTCTCAAATCTTCCATGCTCAAAGATGTCATCAGTAGTTTGACCAACTCTATCACATCATTTTCCTTCTCAAATCCCCCATGCTCATAGTTGTCATCGGTAGTTTGACCAACTGTATCATATCATTTTCTTTCTCAAATCTTCCATGCTCAAGGATGGCATCAGTGGTTTGACCAAATGTATCATATCATTTTCTTTCTCAAATCTCCCATGCTCATAGTTTTCATCAGTAGTTTGACCAACTGTATCATACCTTTTTTCTTTCTCTAATCTGCCATGCCCAGAGCCTTCATCAGTAGTTTGACCAACTGTATCATATCATTTTCTTTCTCAAATCTCCCATGCCCATAGTTGTCATCAGTAGTTTGACCAACTGTATCATATCACTTTACTATCTCTAATCTGCCACGCCCAGAGCCTTTTTCAGTAGCTTGACCAACTGTATCATATCATTTCCTTTCGCTAATCTGCCATGCCCAGAGCCTTCATCAGTAGTTTGACCACCTGTATCATATCATTTTCTTTCTCAAATCTTCCATGCTTAAAGTTGCCATCAGTAGTTTGACCAACTGTATCATTTGGCTGTCTTTCTGTAATCTCCCGTGCTCATAGTTGTCATCAGTGGTTTGACCAGCTGTATCATCATTTTCTTTCTCAAATCTCCCATCCTCATAGTTGTCATCAATACTTTGACCAACTGTATCATATCATTTTCTTTCTCAAATCACCCATGCTCATAGTTGTCATCAGTAGTTTGACCAACTGTATCATATTTTCTTTCTCAAATCTCCCATGCTCATAGTTGTCATCAGTGGTTTGACCAACTGTATCATATCATTTTCTTTCTCAAATCTCCCATGCTCATAGTTGTCATCAATAGTTTGACCAACTGTATCATATCATTTTCTTTCTCAAATCTCCCATGCTCATAGTTGTCATCAGTAGTTTGACCAACTGTATCATATTTTCTTTCTCAAATCTCGCATGCTCATAGTTGTCATCAATAGTTTGACCAACTGTATCATATGGCTTTCTTTCTCAAATCTCCCATGCTCAAAGTTGTCATCAGTAGTTTGACAACTGTATCATATGGCTTTCTTTCTCAAGTCTCCCATGCTCAAAGTTGTCATCAGTAGTTTGACAACTGTATCATATGGCTTTCTTTCTCAAATCTCCCATGCTCAAAGTTGTCATCAGTAGTTTGACAACTGTATCATATGGCTTTCTTTCTCAAATCTCCAATGCTCAAAGTTGTCATCAGTAGTTTGACAACTGTATCATATGGCTTTCTTTCCCAAATCTCCCATGCTAAAAGTTGTCATCAGTAATTGGGCAACTGTATCATATGGCTTTCTTTCTCAAATCTCCCATGCTCAAAGTTGCCATCAGTAGTTTCACAACTGTATCATGTAGCTTTCTTTCTCAAATCTCCCATGCTCAAAGTTGTCATCAGTAGTTTGACAACTGTATCATATTGCTTTCTTTCACAAATCTCCCATGCTCAAAGTTGTCATCAGTAGTTTGACAACTGTATCATATGGCTTTCTTTCCCAAATCTTCCATGCTCAAAGTTGTCATCAGTAGTTTGACCAACTCTATCATATCATTTTCCTTCTCAAATCTTCCATGCTTAAAGCTGTCATCAGTAGTTTGACCAACTGTATCATATCATTTTCTTTCTCAAATCTCCCATGCTTATAGTTGTCATCAGTAGTTTGACCAACTGTATCATATCATTTCCTTTCGCTAATCTGCCATGCCCAGAACCTTCATCAGTAGTTTGACCAACTGTATCATATGATTTGCTTTCTCAAATCTTCCATGCTCAAAGTTGCCATCAGTAGTTTGACAACTATATCATTTGGCTGTCTTTCTGTAATCTCCCATGCTCATAGTTGTCATCAGTGGTTTGACCAACTGTATCATATCATTTCCTTTCCCAAATCTCCCATGCTCAAAGTTGTCATCAGTAGTTTGACAACTGTATCATATCATTTTCTTTCTCAAATCTCCCATTCTCATAGTTGCCATCAATAGTTTGACCAACTGTATCATATCATTTTCTTTCTCAAATCTTCCATGCTCATAGATGTCATCAGTAATTTGACCAACTGTACCATATCACTTTTCTTTCTCTAATCTGCCATGCCCAGAGCCTTCATCAGTAGCTTGACCAACTGTATCATATCATTTTCTTTCTCAAATCTCCCATGCTAAAAGTTTCCATCGGTAGTTTGACCAACTGTATCATATCATTTTCTTTCTCAAATCTCCCATGCTCAAAGTTGTCATCAGTAGTTTGACAACTGTATCATATCATTTTCTTTCTCAAATCTTCCATGCCCATAGATGTCATCAGTAATTTGACCAACAGTACCATATCACTTTTCTTTCCCTAATCTGCCATGCCCAGAGCCTTCATCAGTAGCTTGCCAACCGTATCATATCATTTTCTTTCTCTAATCTCCCATGCTCATAGTTTCCATCAGTAGTTTGACAACTGTATCATATCATTTTCTTTCTCAAATCTCTCATGCTCATAGTTGTAGTCAGTAGTTTGACCAACTGTATCATATGGCTTTCTTTCCCAAATCTCCCATGCTCAAAGTTGTCATCAGTAGTTTGGCAACTGTATCATATGCCCTTCTTTCTCAAATCTCCCATGCTCAAAGTTGTCATCAGTAGTTTGACAACTGTATTATATGGCTTTATTTCCCAAATCTCCCATGCTCAAAGTTGTCATCAGTAGTTTGACAACTGTATCATATGGCTTTCTTTCTCAAATCTCCCATGCTTATAGATGTCATCAGTAGTTTGACCAACTGTATCATATCATTTTCTTTCTCAAATCTCCCATGCTCAAAGTTGTCATCAGTAGTTTGACAACTGTATCATATGGCTTTCTTTCTCAAATCTCCCATTCTCAAAGTTGTCATCAGTAGTTTGACAACTGTATCATATGGCTTTCTTTCTCAAATCTCCCATGCTCAAAGTTGTCATCAGTAGTTTGACAACTGTATCATATGGCTTTCTTTCTCAAATCTCCCATGCTCAAAGTTGTCATCAGTAGTTTGACAACTGTATCATATGGCTTTCTTTCCCAAATCTCCCATGCTCAAAGTTGTCATGAGTAGTTTGACAACTGTATCATATCATTTTCTTTCTCAAATCTCCCATTCTCATAGTTGCCATCAATAGTTTGACCAACTGTATCATATTATTTTCTTTCTCAAATCTTCCATGCTCATAGATGTCATCAGTAATTTGTCCAACTGTACCATATCACTTTTCTTTCTCTAATCTGCCATGCCCAGAGCCTTCATCAGTAGTTTGACCAACTGTATCATATCATTTTCTTTCTCAAATCTTCCATGCTCATAGATGTCATCAGTAATTTGACCAACTGTACCATATCACTTTTCTTTCTATAATCTGCCATGCTCAAAGTGGTCATCAGTAGTTTGACAACTGTATCATATGGCTTTCTTTCCCAAATCTCCCATGCTCAAAGTTGTCATCAGTAGTTTGACAACTGTATCATATGGCTTTCTTTCCCAAATCTTCCATGCTCAAAGTTGTCATCAGTAGTTTGACCAACTCTGTCATACCATTTTCCTTCTCAAATCTTCCATGCTTAAAGCTGTCATCAGTAGTTTGACCAACTGTATCATATCATTTTCTTTCTCAAATCTCCCATGCTTATAGTTGTCATCAGTAGTTTGACCAACTGTATCATATCATTTCCTTTCGCTAATCTGCCATGCCCAGAACCTTCATCAGTAGTTTGACCAACTGTATCATATCATTTTCTTTCTCAAATCTTCCATGCTCAAAGTTGCCATCAGTAGTTTGACCAACTGTATCATTTGGCTGTCTTTCTGTAATCTCCCATGCTCATAGTTGTCATCAGTGGTTTGACCAACTGTATCATATCATTTCCTTTCTCTAATCTGCCATGCCCAGAGCCTTCATCAGTGACTTTACCAACTGTATAATATCATTTTCTTTCTCAAATCTTCCATGCTCAAAGTTGCCATCAGTATATTGACCAACTGTATCATATCATTTTCTTTCTCAAATCTCCCATGCTCATAGTTGTAGTCAGTAGTTTGACCAACTGTATCATATGGCTTTCTTTCCCAAATCTCCCATCCTCAAAGTTGTCATCAGTAGTTTGACAACTGTATCATATGGCTTTCTTTCTCAAATCTCCCATGCTCAAAGTTCTCATCAGTAGTTTGACCAACTCTATCATATCATTTTCCTTCTCAAATCTTCCATGCTTAAAGCTGTCATCAGTAGTTTGACCAACTGTATCATATCATTTTCTTTCTCAAATTTCCATGCTCAAACTTGTAACAGTAGTTTTACCAACTGTATCATATCATTTTCTTTCTCAAATCTCCCATGCTCAAAGTTTTCGTCAGTAGTTTGACCAACTGTATCATATCATTTTATTTCTCAAATCTTCCATGCTTAAAGCTGCAATCAGTAGTTTGACCAACTGTAACACATCATTTTCTTTCTCAAATCTTCCATGCTCATAGTAGTCATCAGTGGTTTGAGCAACTGTATCATATCACTTTCTTTCTCAAATCTCCCATGCTCATAGTTGCCATCAGTAGTTTTACCAACTGTATCATATCATTTTCTTTCTCAAATCTCCCATGCTCAAAGATGTCATCAGTAGTTTGACCAACTGTATCATATCATTTTCTTTTTCAAATCTTCCATGCTCATAGTAGTCATCAGTAGTTTCACCAACTGTATCATATCACTTTTCTTTCTCTAATCTGCCTTGCCCAGAGCCTTCATCAGTAGCTTGACCAACTGTATCATATCATTTCCTTTCGCTAATCTGCCATGCCCAGAGCCTTCATCAGTAGTTTGACCAACTGTATCATATCATTATCTTTCTCAAATCTCCCATGCTCATAGTTGCCATCAATAGCTTGACCAACTGTATCATATCATTTTCTTTCTCAAATCTTCCATGCTCATAGTAGTCATCAGTAGTTTAACCAACTGTATCATATCATTTTCTTTCTCAAATCTTCCATGCTCAAAGATGTCATCAGTAGTTTGACAACTGTATCATATGGCTTTCTTTCCCAAATCTCCCATGCTCAAAGTTGTCAGCAGTAGTTTGACCAACTCTATCATATCATTTTCCTTCTCAAATCCTCCATGCTTAAAGCTGTCATCAGTAGTTTGACCAACTGTATCATATCATTTTCTTTCTAAATCTCCCATGCTCATAGATGTCATCAGTATTTTGACCAACTGTATCATATCATTTTCTTTCTCAAATCTCCCATGCTCATAGTTGTCATCAGTAGTTTGACCAATTGTATAATATAATTTTCTTTCTCAAATCCTCCATGCTCATAGTAGTCATCAATAGTTTACCAACCGTATCATATCATTTTCTTTCTCAAATCTCCCATGCTCATAGTTGTCATCAGTAGTTTGACCAACTGTATCATATCACGTTTCTTTCTCTAATCTGCCATGCCCAGAGCCTTCATCAGTAGCTTGACCTACTGTATCATATCATTTCCTTTCGCTAATCTGCCATGCCCAGAGCCTTCATCAGTAGTTTGACCAACTGTATCATATCATTATCTTTCTCAAATCTCCCATGCTCATAGTTGTCATCAGTAGTTTGACCAACTGTATCATATCATTTTCTTTCTGAAATCTTTCATGCTCAGAGATGTCATCAGTAGTTTGACCAACTGTATCATATCATTGTCTTTCTAAAATCTCCCATGCTCATAGTTGTCATCAGTAGTTTGACCAACTGTATCATATCATTTTCTTTCTCAAATCTTCCATGCTCAAAGATGTCATCAGTAGTTTGACCAACTCTATCACATCATTTTCCTTCTCAAATCTCCCATGCTCATAGTTGTCATCGGTAGTTTGACCAACTGTATCATATTTTCTTTCTCAAATCTTCCATGCTCAAAGATGGCATCAGTGGTTTGACCAACTGTATCATATCATTTTCTTTCTCAAATCTTCCATGCTCATAGTAGTCATCAGTAGTTTGACCAAATGTATCATATCATTTTCTTTCTCATATCTCCCATGCTCATATTTGTCATCAGTAGTTTGACCAACTGTATCATATCATTTTCTTTCTCAAATCTCCCATGCTCATAGTTGACATCAGTAGTTTGACCAACTGTATCATACCATTTTTCTTTCTCTAATCTGCCATGCCCGGAGCCTTCATCAGTAGTTTGACCAACTGTATCATATCATTTTCTTTCTCAAATCTCCCATGCTCATAGTTGTCATCAGTAGTTTGACCAACTGTATCATATCACTTTACTATCTCTAATCTGCCATGCCCAGAGCCTTTATCAGTAGCTTGACCAACTGTATCATATCATTTCCTTTCGCTAATCTGCCATGCCCAGAGCCTTCATCACTAGTTTGACCAACTGTATCATATCATTTTGTTTCTCAAATCTTCCATGCTCAAAGTTGCCATCAGTAGTTCGACCAACTGTATCATTTGGCTATCTTTCTGTAATCTCCCGAGCTCATAGTTGTCATCAGTGGTTTGACCAACTGTATCATCATTTTCTTTCTCAAATCTCCCATGCTCATAGTTGTCATCAATAATTTGACCAATTGTATCATATCATTTTCTTTCTCAAATCACCCATGCTCATAGTTGTCATCAGTAGTTTGACCAACTGTATCATATTTTCTTTCTCAAATCTCCCATGCTCATAGTTGTCATCAGTGGTTTGACCAACTGTATCATATCATTTTCTTTCTCAAATCTCCCATGCTCATAGTTGTCATCAATATTTTGACCAACTGTATCATATCATTTTCTTTCTCAAATCTCCCATGCTCAAAGTTGTCATGAGTAGTTTGACAACTGTATCATATCATTTTCTTTCTCAAATCTCCCATTCTCATAGCTGCCATCAATAGTTTGACCAACTGTATCATATTATTTTCTTTCTCAAATCTTCCATGCTCATAGATGTCATCAGTAATTTGACCAACTGTACCATATCACTTTTCTTTCTCTAATCTGCCATGCCCAGAGCCTTCATCGGTAGTTTGACCAACTGTATCATATCATTTTCTTTCTCAAATCTTCCATGCTCATAGATGTCATCAGTAATTTGACCAACTGTACCATATCACTTTTCTTTCTCTAATCTGCCATGCCCAGAGCCTTCATCAGTAGCCTGACCAACTGTATCATATCATTTTCTTTCTCATATCTCCCATGCTCAAAGTTTCCATCAGTAGTTTGACCAACTGTATCATATCATTTTCTTTCTCAAATCTCCCATGCTCATAGTTGTAGTCAGTAGTTTGACCAACTGTATCATATGGCTTTCTTTCCCAAATCTCCCATGCTCAAAGTTGTCATCAGTAGTTTGACAACTGTATCATATGGATTTCTTTCTCAAATCTCCCATGCTCAGAGTTGTCATCAGTAGTTTGACAACTGTATCATATGGCTTTCTTTCTCAAATATCCTATGCTCAAAGTTGTCATCAGTAGTTTGACAACTGTATCATATGGTTTTCTTTCTCAAATCTCCCATGCTCAAAGTTGTCATCAGTAGTTTGACAACTGTATAATATGGCTTCCTTTCCCAAATCTCCCATGCTCAAAGTTGTCATCAGTAGTTTGACAACTGTATCATATGGCTTTCTTTCTCAAATCTCCCATGCTCAAAGTTGTCATCAGTAGTTTGACAACTGTATCATATGGCTTTCTTTCTCAAGTCTCCCATGCTCAAAGTTGTCATCAGTAGTTTGACAACTGTATCATATGGCTTTCTTTCTCAAATCTCCCATGCTCAAAGTTGTCATCAGTAGTTTGACAACTGTATCATATGGCTTTCTTTCCCAAATCTCCCATGCTCAAAGTTGTCATCAGTAGTTTGACAACTGTATCATATGGCTCTCTTTCCCAAATCTTCCATGCTCAAAGTTGTCATCAGTAGTTTGACCAACTCTATCATATCAGTTTCCTTCTCAAATCTTCCATGCTTAAAGCTGTCATCAGTAGTTTGACCAACTGTATCATATCATTTTCTTTCTCAAATCTCCCATGCTTATAGTTGTCATCAGTAGTTTGACCAACTGTATCATATCATTGCCTTTCGCTAATCTGCCATGCCCAGAACCTTCATCAGTAGTTTGACCAGCTGTATCATATCATTTGCTTTCTCAAATCTTCCATGCTCAAAGTTGCCATCAGTAGTTTGACAACTATATCATTTGGCTGTCTTTCTGTAATCTCCCATGCTCATAGTTGTCATCAGTGGTTTGACCAACTGTATCATATCATTTCCTTTCTCAAATCTTCCATGCTCAAAGTTGCCATCAGTAGTTTGACCAACTGTATCATATTTTATTTCTCAAATCTCCCATGCTCATAGTTGTAGTCAGTAGTTTGACCAACTGTATCATATCGCTTTCTTTCCAAATCTCCCATGCTCAAAGTTGTCATCAGTAGTTTGATAACTGTATCATATGGCTTTCTTTCTCAAATCTCCCATGCTCAAAGTTGTCATCAGTAGTTTGACCAACTCTATCATATCATTTTTCTTCTCAAATCTTCCATGCTTAAAGCTGTCATCCGTAGTTTGACCAACTGTATCATATCATTTTCTTTCTCAAATTTCCATGCTCAAACGTGTAACAGTAGTTTTACCAACTGTATCATATCTTTTTCTTTCTCAAATCTCCCATGCTCAAAGTTTTCATCAGTAGTTTGACCAACTGTATCATATCATTTTATTTCTCAAATCTTCCATGCTTGAAGCTGCAATCAGTAGTTTGACCAACTGTAACACATCATTTTCTTTCTCAAATCTTCCATGCTCATAGTAGTCATCAGTAGTTTAACCAACTGTATCATATCATTTTCTTTCTCAAATCTTCCATGCTCAAAGATGTCATCAGTAGTTTGACCAACTGTATCATAACATTTTCTTTCTCAAATCTTCCATGCTCAAAGATGTCATCAGTAGTTTGACCATTTGTATCATATCATTGTCTTTCTCAAATCTCCCATGCTCATAGTTGTCATCAGTAGTTTGACAAACTGTATCATATCATTTTCTTACTCAAATCTTCCATGCTCAAAGATGGCATCATTAGTTTCACCAACTGTATCATATCATTTTCTTTCTCAAATCTCCCATGCTTATAGTTGTCATCAGTAGTTTGACCAACTGTATCATATCATTTTCTTTCCCAAATTTCCCATGCTCAAAGTTGTCATCAGTAGTTTGACAACTGTATCATATGGCTTTCTTTCTCAAATCTCCCATGCTCAAAGTTGTCATCAGTAGTTTGACCAACTGTATCATATCATTTTCTTTCTCAAATCTCCCATGCTCATAGTTGTCATCAGTAGTTTGACCAACTGTATCATATCATTTTCTTTCTCAAATCTCCCATGCTCAAAGTTGTCATGAGTAGTTTGACAACTGTATCATATCATTTTCTTTCTCAAATCTCCCATTCTCATAGCTGCCATCAATAGTTTGACCAACTGTATCATATTATTTTCTTTCTCAAATCTTCCATGCTCATAGATGTCATCAGTAATTTGACCAACTGTACCATATCACTTTTCTTTCTCTAATCTGCCATGCCCAGAGCCTTCATCGGTAGTTTGACCAACTGTATCATATCATTTTCTTTCTCAAATCTTCCATGCTCATAGATGTCATCAGTAATTTGACCAACTGTACCATATCACTTTTCTTTCTCTAATCTGCCATGCCCAGAGCCTTCATCAGTAGCCTGACCAACTGTATCATATCATTTTCCTTCTCATATCTCCCATGCTCAAAGTTTCCATCAGTAGTTTGACCAACTGTATCATATCATTTTCTTTCTCAAATCTCCCATGCTCATAGTTGTAGTCAGTAGTTTGACCAACTGTATCATATGGCTTTCTTTCCCAAATCTCCCATGCTCAAAGTTGTCATCAGTAGTTTGACAACTGTATCATATGGATTTCTTTCTCAAATCTCCCATGCTCAGAGTTGTCATCAGTAGTTTGACAACTGTATCATATGGCTTTCTTTCTCAAATATCCTATGCTCAAAGTTGTCATCAGTAGTTTGACAACTGTATCATATGGCTTTCTTTCTCAAATCTCCCATGCTCAAAGTTGTCATCAGTAGTTTGACAACTGTATAATATGGCTTCCTTTCCCAAATCTCCCATGCTCAAAGTTGTCATCAGTAGTTTGACAACTGTATCATATGGCTTTCTTTCTCAAATCTCCCATGCTCAAAGTTGTCATCAGTAGTTTGACAACTGTATCATATGGCTTTCTTTCTCAAGTCTCCCATGCTCAAAGTTGTCATCAGTAGTTTGACAACTGTATCATATGGCTTTCTTTCTCAAATCTCCCATGCTCAAAGTTGTCATCAGTAGTTTGACAACTGTATCATATGGCTTTCTTTCCCAAATCTCCCATGCTCAAAGTTGTCATCAGTAGTTTGACAACTGTATCATATGGCTTTCTTTCCCAAATCTTCCATGCTCAAAGTTGTCATCAGTAGTTTGACCAACTCTATCATATCATTTTCCTTCTCAAATCTCCCATGCTTATAGTTGTCATCAGTAGTTTGACCAACTGTATCATATCATTGCCTTTCGCTAATCTGCCATGCCCAGAACCTTCATCATTAGTTTGACCAGCTGTATCATATCATTTGCTTTCTCAAATCTCCCATGCTCATAGTTGTCATCAGAAGTTTGACCAACTGTATCATATGATTTGCTTTCTAAATCTTCCATGCTCAAAGATGTCATCAGTAGTTTGACCAACTGTATCATAACATTTTCTTTCTGAAATCTTCCATGCTCAAAGATGTCATCAGTAGTTTGACCAACTGTATCATATCATTTTCTTTCTAAAATCTTACATGCACATAGTTGTCATCAGTAGTTTGACCAACTGTATCATATCATTTTCTTTCTCAAATCTTCCATGCTCAAAGATGTCATCAGTAGTTTGACCAACTCTATCACATCATTTTCCTTCTCAAATCCCCCATGCTCATAGTTGTCATCGGTAGTTTGACCAACTGTATCATATCATTTTCTTTCTCAAATCTTCCATGCTCAAGGACGGCATCAGTGGTTTGACCAAATGTATCATATCATTTTCTTTCTCAAATCTCCCATGCTCATAGTTTTCATCAGTAGTTTGACCAACTGTATCATACCTTTTTTCTTTCTCTAATCTGCCATGCCCAGAGCCTTTATCAGTAGCTTGACCAACTGTATCATATCATTTCCTTTCGCTAATCTGCCATGCCCAGAGCCTTCATCAGTAGTTTGACCAACTGTATCATATCATTTTGTTTCTCAAATCTTCCATGCTCAAAGTTGCCATCAGTAGTTCGACCAACTGTATCATTTGGCTATCTTTCTGTAATCTCCCGAGCTCATAGTTGTCATCAGTGGTTTGACCAACTGTATCATCATTTTCTTTCTCAAATCTCCCATGCTCATAGTTGTCATCAATAATTTGACCAATTGTATCATATGATTTTCTTTCTCAAATCACCCATGCTCATAGTTGTCATCAGTAGTTTTACCAACTGTATCATTTCATTTTCTGTCTCAAATCTTCCATGCTCATAGTAGTCATCAGTATTTTGACCAACTGTATCATATCATTTTCTTTCTCAAATCTCCCATGCTCATAGTTGTCATTAGTAGTTTGACCAACTTTATAATATAATTTTCTTTCTCAAATCCTCCATGCTCATAGTAGTCATCAATAGTTTGACCAACCGTATCATATCATTTTCTTTCTCAAATCTCCCATGCTCATAGTTGTCATCAGTAGTTTGACCAACTGTATCATATGATTTGCTTTCTAAATCTTCCATGCTCAAAGATGTCATCAGTAGTTTGACCAACTGTATCATAACATTTTCTTTCTGAAATCTTCCATGCTCAAAGATGTCATCAGTAGTTTGACCAACTGTATCATATCATTTTCTTTCTAAAATCTTACATGCACATAGTTGTCATCAGTAGTTTGACCAACTGTATCATATCATTTTCTTTCTCAAATCTTCCATGCTCAAAGATGTCATCAGTAGTTTGACCAACTCTATCACATCATTTTCCTTCTCAAATCCCCCATGCTCATAGTTGTCATCGGTAGTTTGACCAACTGTATCATATCATTTTCTTTCTCAAATCTTCCATGCTCAAGGATGGCATCAGTGGTTTGACCAAATGTATCATATCATTTTCTTTCTCAAATCTCCCATGCTCATAGTTTTCATCAGTAGTTTGACCAACTGTATCATACCTTTTTTCTTTCTCTAATCTGCCATGCCCAGAGCCTTCATCAGTAGTTTGACCAACTGTATCATATCATTTTCTTTCTCAAATCTCCCATGCCCATAGTTGTCATCAGTAGTTTGACCAACTGTATCATATCACTTTACTATCTCTAATCTGCCACGCCCAGAGCCTTTTTCAGTAGCTTGACCAACTGTATCATATCATTTCCTTTCGCTAATCTGCCATGCCCAGAGCCTTCATCAGTAGTTTGACCACCTGTATCATATCATTTTCTTTCTCAAATCTTCCATGCTTAAAGTTGCCATCAGTAGTTTGACCAACTGTATCATTTGGCTGTCTTTCTGTAATCTCCCGTGCTCATAGTTGTCATCAGTGGTTTGACCAGCTGTATCATCATTTTCTTTCTCAAATCTCCCATCCTCATAGTTGTCATCAATACTTTGACCAACTGTATCATATCATTTTCTTTCTCAAATCACCCATGCTCATAGTTGTCATCAGTAGTTTGACCAACTGTATCATATTTTCTTTCTCAAATCTCCCATGCTCATAGTTGTCATCAGTGGTTTGACCAACTGTATCATATCATTTTCTTTCTCAAATCTCCCATGCTCATAGTTGTCATCAATAGTTTGACCAACTGTATCATATCATTTTCTTTCTCAAATCTCCCATGCTCATAGTTGTCATCAGTAGTTTGACCAACTGTATCATATTTTCTTTCTCAAATCTCGCATGCTCATAGTTGTCATCAATAGTTTGACCAACTGTATCATATGGCTTTCTTTCTCAAATCTCCCATGCTCAAAGTTGTCATCAGTAGTTTGACAACTGTATCATATGGCTTTCTTTCTCAAGTCTCCCATGCTCAAAGTTGTCATCAGTAGTTTGACAACTGTATCATATGGCTTTCTTTCTCAAATCTCCCATGCTCAAAGTTGTCATCAGTAGTTTGACAACTGTATCATATGGCTTTCTTTCTCAAATCTCCAATGCTCAAAGTTGTCATCAGTAGTTTGACAACTGTATCATATGGCTTTCTTTCCCAAATCTCCCATGCTAAAAGTTGTCATCAGTAATTGGGCAACTGTATCATATGGCTTTCTTTCTCAAATCTCCCATGCTCAAAGTTGCCATCAGTAGTTTCACAACTGTATCATGTAGCTTTCTTTCTCAAATCTCCCATGCTCAAAGTTGTCATCAGTAGTTTGACAACTGTATCATATTGCTTTCTTTCACAAATCTCCCATGCTCAAAGTTGTCATCAGTAGTTTGACAACTGTATCATATGGCTTTCTTTCCCAAATCTTCCATGCTCAAAGTTGTCATCAGTAGTTTGACCAACTCTATCATATCATTTTCCTTCTCAAATCTTCCATGCTTAAAGCTGTCATCAGTAGTTTGACCAACTGTATCATATCATTTTCTTTCTCAAATCTCCCATGCTTATAGTTGTCATCAGTAGTTTGACCAACTGTATCATATCATTTCCTTTCGCTAATCTGCCATGCCCAGAACCTTCATCAGTAGTTTGACCAACTGTATCATATGATTTGCTTTCTCAAATCTTCCATGCTCAAAGTTGCCATCAGTAGTTTGACAACTATATCATTTGGCTGTCTTTCTGTAATCTCCCATGCTCATAGTTGTCATCAGTGGTTTGACCAACTGTATCATATCATTTCCTTTCCCAAATCTCCCATGCTCAAAGTTGTCATCAGTAGTTTGACAACTGTATCATATCATTTTCTTTCTCAAATCTCCCATTCTCATAGTTGCCATCAATAGTTTGACCAACTGTATCATATCATTTTCTTTCTCAAATCTTCCATGCTCATAGATGTCATCAGTAATTTGACCAACTGTACCATATCACTTTTCTTTCTCTAATCTGCCATGCCCAGAGCCTTCATCAGTAGCTTGACCAACTGTATCATATCATTTTCTTTCTCAAATCTCCCATGCTAAAAGTTTCCATCGGTAGTTTGACCAACTGTATCATATCATTTTCTTTCTCAAATCTCCCATGCTCAAAGTTGTCATCAGTAGTTTGACAACTGTATCATATCATTTTCTTTCTCAAATCTTCCATGCCCATAGATGTCATCAGTAATTTGACCAACAGTACCATATCACTTTTCTTTCCCTAATCTGCCATGCCCAGAGCCTTCATCAGTAGCTTGCCAACCGTATCATATCATTTTCTTTCTCTAATCTCCCATGCTCATAGTTCCATCAGTAGTTTGACAACTGTATCATATCATTTTCTTTCTCAAATCTCTCATGCTCATAGTTGTAGTCAGTAGTTTGACCAACTGTATCATATGGCTTTCTTTCCCAAATCTCCCATGCTCAAAGTTGTCATCAGTAGTTTGGCAACTGTATCATATGCCCTTCTTTCTCAAATCTCCCATGCTCAAAGTTGTCATCAGTAGTTTGACAACTGTATTATATGGCTTTATTTCCCAAATCTCCCATGCTCAAAGTTGTCATCAGTAGTTTGACAACTGTATCATATGGCTTTCTTTCTCAAATCTCCCATGCTTATAGATGTCATCAGTAGTTTGACCAACTGTATCATATCATTTTCTTTCTCAAATCTCCCATGCTCAAAGTTGTCATCAGTAGTTTGACAACTGTATCATATGGCTTTCTTTCTCAAATCTCCCATTCTCAAAGTTGTCATCAGTAGTTTGACAACTGTATCATATGGCTTTCTTTCTCAAATCTCCCATGCTCAAAGTTGTCATCAGTAGTTTGACAACTGTATCATATGGCTTTCTTTCTCAAATCTCCCATGCTCAAAGTTGTCATCAGTAGTTTGACAACTGTATCATATGGCTTTCTTTCCCAAATCTCCCATGCTCAAAGTTGTCATGAGTAGTTTGACAACTGTATCATATCATTTTCTTTCTCAAATCTCCCATTCTCATAGTTGCCATCAATAGTTTGACCAACTGTATCATATTATTTTCTTTCTCAAATCTTCCATGCTCATAGATGTCATCAGTAATTTGTCCAACTGTACCATATCACTTTTCTTTCTCTAATCTGCCATGCCCAGAGCCTTCATCAGTAGTTTGACCAACTGTATCATATCATTTTCTTTCTCAAATCTTCCATGCTCATAGATGTCATCAGTAATTTGACCAACTGTACCATATCACTTTTCTTTCTATAATCTGCCATGCTCAAAGTGGTCATCAGTAGTTTGACAACTGTATCATATGGCTTTCTTTCCCAAATCTCCCATGCTCAAAGTTGTCATCAGTAGTTTGACAACTGTATCATATGGCTTTCTTTCCCAAATCTTCCATGCTCAAAGTTGTCATCAGTAGTTTGACCAACTCTGTCATACCATTTTCCTTCTCAAATCTTCCATGCTTAAAGCTGTCATCAGTAGTTTGACCAACTGTATCATATCATTTTCTTTCTCAAATCTCCCATGCTTATAGTTGTCATCAGTAGTTTGACCAACTGTATCATATCATTTCCTTTCGCTAATCTGCCATGCCCAGAACCTTCATCAGTAGTTTGACCAACTGTTTCATATCATTTTCTTTCTCAAATCTTCCATGCTCAAAGTTGCCATCAGTAGTTTGACCAACTGTATCATTTGGCTGTCTTTCTGTAATCTCCCATGCTCATAGTTGTCATCAGTGGTTTGACCAACTGTATCATATCATTTCCTTTCTCTAATCTGCCATGCCCAGAGCCTTCATCAGTGACTTTACCAACTGTATAATATCATTTTCTTTCTCAAATCTTCCATGCTCAAAGTTGCCATCAGTATATTGACCAACTGTATCATATCATTTTCTTTCTCAAATCTCCCATGCTCATAGTTGTAGTCAGTAGTTTGACCAACTGTATCATATGGCTTTCTTTCCCAAATCTCCCATCCTCAAAGTTGTCATCAGTAGTTTGACAACTGTATCATATGGCTTTCTTTCTCAAATCTCCCATGCTCAAAGTTCTCATCAGTAGTTTGACCAACTCTATCATATCATTTTCCTTCTCAAATCTTCCATGCTTAAAGCTGTCATCAGTAGTTTGACCAACTGTATCATATCATTTTCTTTCTCAAATTTCCATGCTCAAACTTGTAACAGTAGTTTTACCAACTGTATCATATCATTTTCTTTCTCAAATCTCCCATGCTCAAAGTTTTCGTCAGTAGTTTGACCAACTGTATCATATCATTTTATTTCTCAAATCTTCCATGCTTAAAGCTGCAATCAGTAGTTTGACCAACTGTAACACATCATTTTCTTTCTCAAATCTTCCATGCTCATAGTAGTCATCAGTGGTTTGAGCAACTGTATCATATCACTTTCTTTCTCAAATCTCCCATGCTCATAGTTGCCATCAGTAGTTTTACCAACTGTATCATATCATTTTCTTTCTCAAATCTCCCATGCTCAAAGATGTCATCAGTAGTTTGACCAACTGTATCATATCATTTTCTTTTTCAAATCTTCCATGCTCATAGTAGTCATCAGTAGTTTCACCAACTGTATCATATCACTTTTCTTTCTCTAATCTGCCTTGCCCAGAGCCTTCATCAGTAGCTTGACCAACTGTATCATATCATTTCCTTTCGCTAATCTGCCATGCCCAGAGCCTTCATCAGTAGTTTGACCAACTGTATCATATCATTATCTTTCTCAAATCTCCCATGCTCATAGTTGCCATCAATAGCTTGACCAACTGTATCATATCATTTTCTTTCTCAAATCTTCCATGCTCATAGTAGTCATCAGTAGTTTAACCAACTGTATCATATCATTTTCTTTCTCAAATCTTCCATGCTCAAAGATGTCATCAGTAGTTTGACAACTGTATCATATGGCTTTCTTTCCCAAATCTCCCATGCTCAAAGTTGTCAGCAGTAGTTTGACCAACTCTATCATATCATTTTCCTTCTCAAATCCTCCATGCTTAAAGCTGTCATCAGTAGTTTGACCAACTGTATCATATCATTTTCTTTCTAAATCTCCCATGCTCATAGATGTCATCAGTATTTTGACCAACTGTATCATATCATTTTCTTTCTCAAATCTCCCATGCTCATAGTTGTCATCAGTAGTTTGACCAATTGTATAATATAATTTTCTTTCTCAAATCCTCCATGCTCATAGTAGTCATCAATAGTTTACCAACCGTATCATATCATTTTCTTTCTCAAATCTCCCATGCTCATAGTTGTCATCAGTAGTTTGACCAACTGTATCATATCACGTTTCTTTCTCTAATCTGCCATGCCCAGAGCCTTCATCAGTAGCTTGACCTACTGTATCATATCATTTCCTTTCGCTAATCTGCCATGCCCAGAGCCTTCATCAGTAGTTTGACCAACTGTATCATATCATTATCTTTCTCAAATCTCCCATGCTCATAGTTGTCATCAGTAGTTTGACCAACTGTATCATATCATTTTCTTTCTGAAATCTTTCATGCTCAGAGATGTCATCAGTAGTTTGACCAACTGTATCATATCATTGTCTTTCTAAAATCTCCCATGCTCATAGTTGTCATCAGTAGTTTGACCAACTGTATCATATCATTTTCTTTCTCAAATCTTCCATGCTCAAAGATGTCATCAGTAGTTTGACCAACTCTATCACATCATTTTCCTTCTCAAATCTCCCATGCTCATAGTTGTCATCGGTAGTTTGACCAACTGTATCATATTTTCTTTCTCAAATCTTCCATGCTCAAAGATGGCATCAGTGGTTTGACCAACTGTATCATATCATTTTCTTTCTCAAATCTTCCATGCTCATAGTAGTCATCAGTAGTTTGACCAAATGTATCATATCATTTTCTTTCTCATATCTCCCATGCTCATATTTGTCATCAGTAGTTTGACCAACTGTATCATATCATTTTCTTTCTCAAATCTCCCATGCTCATAGTTGACATCAGTAGTTTGACCAACTGTATCATACCATTTTTCTTTCTCTAATCTGCCATGCCCGGAGCCTTCATCAGTAGTTTGACCAACTGTATCATATCATTTTCTTTCTCAAATCTCCCATGCTCATAGTTGTCATCAGTAGTTTGACCAACTGTATCATATCACTTTACTATCTCTAATCTGCCATGCCCAGAGCCTTTATCAGTAGCTTGACCAACTGTATCATATCATTTCCTTTCGCTAATCTGCCATGCCCAGAGCCTTCATCACTAGTTTGACCAACTGTATCATATCATTTTGTTTCTCAAATCTTCCATGCTCAAAGTTGCCATCAGTAGTTCGACCAACTGTATCATTTGGCTATCTTTCTGTAATCTCCCGAGCTCATAGTTGTCATCAGTGGTTTGACCAACTGTATCATCATTTTCTTTCTCAAATCTCCCATGCTCATAGTTGTCATCAATAATTTGACCAATTGTATCATATCATTTTCTTTCTCAAATCACCCATGCTCATAGTTGTCATCAGTAGTTTGACCAACTGTATCATATTTTCTTTCTCAAATCTCCCATGCTCATAGTTGTCATCAGTGGTTTGACCAACTGTATCATATCATTTTCTTTCTCAAATCTCCCATGCTCATAGTTGTCATCAATATTTTGACCAACTGTATCATATCATTTTCTTTCTCAAATCTCCCATGCTCAAAGTTGTCATGAGTAGTTTGACAACTGTATCATATCATTTTCTTTCTCAAATCTCCCATTCTCATAGCTGCCATCAATAGTTTGACCAACTGTATCATATTATTTTCTTTCTCAAATCTTCCATGCTCATAGATGTCATCAGTAATTTGACCAACTGTACCATATCACTTTTCTTTCTCTAATCTGCCATGCCCAGAGCCTTCATCGGTAGTTTGACCAACTGTATCATATCATTTTCTTTCTCAAATCTTCCATGCTCATAGATGTCATCAGTAATTTGACCAACTGTACCATATCACTTTTCTTTCTCTAATCTGCCATGCCCAGAGCCTTCATCAGTAGCCTGACCAACTGTATCATATCATTTTCTTTCTCATATCTCCCATGCTCAAAGTTTCCATCAGTAGTTTGACCAACTGTATCATATCATTTTCTTTCTCAAATCTCCCATGCTCATAGTTGTAGTCAGTAGTTTGACCAACTGTATCATATGGCTTTCTTTCCCAAATCTCCCATGCTCAAAGTTGTCATCAGTAGTTTGACAACTGTATCATATGGATTTCTTTCTCAAATCTCCCATGCTCAGAGTTGTCATCAGTAGTTTGACAACTGTATCATATGGCTTTCTTTCTCAAATATCCTATGCTCAAAGTTGTCATCAGTAGTTTGACAACTGTATCATATGGTTTTCTTTCTCAAATCTCCCATGCTCAAAGTTGTCATCAGTAGTTTGACAACTGTATAATATGGCTTCCTTTCCCAAATCTCCCATGCTCAAAGTTGTCATCAGTAGTTTGACAACTGTATCATATGGCTTTCTTTCTCAAATCTCCCATGCTCAAAGTTGTCATCAGTAGTTTGACAACTGTATCATATGGCTTTCTTTCTCAAGTCTCCCATGCTCAAAGTTGTCATCAGTAGTTTGACAACTGTATCATATGGCTTTCTTTCTCAAATCTCCCATGCTCAAAGTTGTCATCAGTAGTTTGACAACTGTATCATATGGCTTTCTTTCCCAAATCTCCCATGCTCAAAGTTGTCATCAGTAGTTTGACAACTGTATCATATGGCTCTCTTTCCCAAATCTTCCATGCTCAAAGTTGTCATCAGTAGTTTGACCAACTCTATCATATCAGTTTCCTTCTCAAATCTTCCATGCTTAAAGCTGTCATCAGTAGTTTGACCAACTGTATCATATCATTTTCTTTCTCAAATCTCCCATGCTTATAGTTGTCATCAGTAGTTTGACCAACTGTATCATATCATTGCCTTTCGCTAATCTGTCATGCCCAGAACCTTCATCAGTAGTTTGACCAGCTGTATCATATCATTTGCTTTCTCAAATCTTCCATGCTCAAAGTTGCCATCAGTAGTTTGACAACTATATCATTTGGCTGTCTTTCTGTAATCTCCCATGCTCATAGTTGTCATCAGTGGTTTGACCAACTGTATCATATCATTTCCTTTCTCAAATCTTCCATGCTCAAAGTTGCCATCAGTAGTTTGACCAACTGTATCATATTTTATTTCTCAAATCTCCCATGCTCATAGTTGTAGTCAGTAGTTTGACCAACTGTATCATATCGCTTTCTTTCCAAATCTCCCATGCTCAAAGTTGTCATCAGTAGTTTGATAACTGTATCATATGGCTTTCTTTCTCAAATCTCCCATGCTCAAAGTTGTCATCAGTAGTTTGACCAACTCTATCATATCATTTTTCTTCTCAAATCTTCCATGCTTAAAGCTGTCATCCGTAGTTTGACCAACTGTATCATATCATTTTCTTTCTCAAATTTCCATGCTCAAACGTGTAACAGTAGTTTTACCAACTGTATCATATCTTTTTCTTTCTCAAATCTCCCATGCTCAAAGTTTTCATCAGTAGTTTGACCAACTGTATCATATCATTTTATTTCTCAAATCTTCCATGCTTGAAGCTGCAATCAGTAGTTTGACCAACTGTAACACATCATTTTCTTTCTCAAATCTTCCATGCTCATAGTAGTCATCAGTAGTTTAACCAACTGTATCATATCATTTTCTTTCTCAAATCTTCCATGCTCAAAGATGTCATCAGTAGTTTGACCAACTGTATCATAACATTTTCTTTCTCAAATCTTCCATGCTCAAAGATGTCATCAGTAGTTTGACCATTTGTATCATATCATTGTCTTTCTCAAATCTCCCATGCTCATAGTTGTCATCAGTAGTTTGACAAACTGTATCATATCATTTTCTTACTCAAATCTTCCATGCTCAAAGATGGCATCATTAGTTTCACCAACTGTATCATATCATTTTCTTTCTCAAATCTCCCATGCTTATAGTTGTCATCAGTAGTTTGACCAACTGTATCATATCATTTTCTTTCCCAAATTTCCCATGCTCAAAGTTGTCATCAGTAGTTTGACAACTGTATCATATGGCTTTCTTTCTCAAATCTCCCATGCTCAAAGTTGTCATCAGTAGTTTGACCAACTGTATCATATCATTTTCTTTCTCAAATCTCCCATGCTCATAGTTGTCATCAGTAGTTTGACCAACTGTATCATATCATTTTCTTTCTCAAATCTCCCATGCTCAAAGTTGTCATGAGTAGTTTGACAACTGTATCATATCATTTTCTTTCTCAAATCTCCCATTCTCATAGCTGCCATCATTAGTTTGACCAACTGTATCATATTATTTTCTTTCTCAAATCTTCCATGCTCATAGATGTCATCAGTAATTTGACCAACTGTACCATATCACTTTTCTTTCTCTAATCTGCCATGCCCAGAGCCTTCATCGGTAGTTTGACCAACTGTATCATATCATTTTCTTTCTCAAATCTTCCATGCTCATAGATGTCATCAGTAATTTGACCAACTGTACCATATCACTTTTCTTTCTCTAATCTGCCATGCCCAGAGCCTTCATCAGTAGCCTGACCAACTGTATCATATCATTTTCTTTCTCATATCTCCCATGCTCAAAGTTTCCATCAGTAGTTTGACCAACTGTATCATATCATTTTCTTTCTCAAATCTCCCATGCTCATAGTTGTAGTCAGTAGTTTGACCAACTGTATCATATGGCTTTCTTTCCCAAATCTCCCATGCTCAAAGTTGTCATCAGTAGTTTGACAACTGTATCATATGGATTTCTTTCTCAAATCTCCCATGCTCAGAGTTGTCATCAGTAGTTTGACAACTGTATCATATGGCTTTCTTTCTCAAATATCCTATGCTCAAAGTTGTCATCAGTAGTTTGACAACTGTATCATATGGCTTTCTTTCTCAAATCTCCCATGCTCAAAGTTGTCATCAGTAGTTTGACAACTGTATAATATGGCTTCCTTTCCCAAATCTCCCATGCTCAAAGTTGTCATCAGTAGTTTGACAACTGTATCATATGGCTTTCTTTCTCAAATCTCCCATGCTCAAAGTTGTCATCAGTAGTTTGACAACTGTATCATATGGCTTTCTTTCTCAAGTCTCCCATGCTCAAAGTTGTCATCAGTAGTTTGACAACTGTATCATATGGCTTTCTTTCTCAAATCTCCCATGCTCAAAGTTGTCATCAGTAGTTTGACAACTGTATCATATGGCTTTCTTTCCCAAATCTCCCATGCTCAAAGTTGTCATCAGTAGTTTGACAACTGTATCATATGGCTTTCTTTCCCAAATCTTCCATGCTCAAAGTTGTCATCAGTAGTTTGACCAACTCTATCATATCATTTTCCTTCTCAAATCTCCCATGCTTATAGTTGTCATCAGTAGTTTGACCAACTGTATCATATCATTGCCTTTCGCTAATCTGCCATGCCCAGAACCTTCATCATTAGTTTGACCAGCTGTATCATATCATTTGCTTTCTCAAATCTCCCATGCTCATAGTTGTCATCAGAAGTTTGACCAACTGTATCATATGATTTGCTTTCTAAATCTTCCATGCTCAAAGATGTCATCAGTAGTTTGACCAACTGTATCATAACATTTTCTTTCTGAAATCTTCCATGCTCAAAGATGTCATCAGTAGTTTGACCAACTGTATCATATCATTTTCTTTCTAAAATCTTACATGCACATAGTTGTCATCAGTAGTTTGACCAACTGTATCATATCATTTTCTTTCTCAAATCTTCCATGCTCAAAGATGTCATCAGTAGTTTGACCAACTCTATCACATCATTTTCCTTCTCAAATCCCCCATGCTCATAGTTGTCATCGGTAGTTTGACCAACTGTATCATATCATTTTCTTTCTCAAATCTTCCATGCTCAAGGACGGCATCAGTGGTTTGACCAAATGTATCATATCATTTTCTTTCTCAAATCTCCCATGCTCATAGTTTTCATCAGTAGTTTGACCAACTGTATCATACCTTTTTTCTTTCTCTAATCTGCCATGCCCAGAGCCTTCATCAGTAGTTTGACCAACTGTATCATATCATTTTCTTTCTCAAATCTCCCATGCTCATAGTTGTCATCAGTAGTTTGACCAACTGTATCATATCACTTTACTATCTCTAATCTGCCATGCCCAGAGCCTTTATCAGTAGCTTGACCAACTGTATCATATCATTTCCTTTCGCTAATCTGCCATGCCCAGAGCCTTCATCAGTAGTTTGACCAACTGTATCATATCATTTTGTTTCTCAAATCTTCCATGCTCAAAGTTGCCATCAGTAGTTCGACCAACTGTATCATTTGGCTATCTTTCTGTAATCTCCCGAGCTCATAGTTGTCATCAGTGGTTTGACCAACTGTATCATCATTTTCTTTCTCAAATCTCCCATGCTCATAGTTGTCATCAATAATTTGACCAATTGTATCATATGATTTTCTTTCTCAAATCACCCATGCTCATAGTTGTCATCAGTAGTTTGACCAACTGTATCATATTTTCTTTCTCAAATCTCCCATGCTCATAGTTGTCATCAGTGGTTTGACCAACTGTATCATATCATTTTCTTTCTCAAATCTCCCATGCTCATAGTTGTCATCAATATTTTGACCAACTGTATCATATCATTTTCTTTCTCAAATCTCCCATGCTCAAAGTTGTCATGAGTAGTTTGACAACTGTATCATATCATTTTCTTTCTCAAATCTCCCATTCTCATAGCTGCCATCAATAGTTTGACCAACTGTATCATATTATTTTCTTTCTCAAATCTTCCATGCTCATAGATGTCATCAGTAATTTGACCAACTGTACCATATCACTTTTCTTTCTCTAATCTGCCATGCCCAGAGCCTTCATCGGTAGTTTGACCAACTGTATCATATCATTTTCTTTCTCAAATCTTCCATGCTCATAGATGTCATCAGTAATTTGACCAACTGTACCATATCACTTTTCTTTCTCTAATCTGCCATGCCCAGAGCCTTCATCAGTAGCCTGACCAACTGTATCATATCATTTTCTTTCTCATATCTCCCATGCTCAAAGTTTCCATCAGTAGTTTGACCAACTGTATCATATCATTTTCTTTCTCAAATCTCCCATGCTCATAGTTGTAGTCAGTAGTTTGACCAACTGTATCATATGGCTTTCTTTCCCAAATCTCCCATGCTCAAAGTTGTCATCAGTAGTTTGACAACTGTATCATATGGATTTCTTTCTCAAATCTCCCATGCTCAGAGTTGTCAACAGTAGTTTGACAACTGTATCATATGGCTTTCTTTCTCAAATATCCTATGCTCAAAGTTGTCATCAGTAGTTTGACAACTGTATAATATGGCTTCCTTTCCCAAATCTCCCATGCTCAAAGTTGTCATCAGTAGTTTGACAACTGTATCATATGGCTTTCTTTCTCAAATCTCCCATGCTCAAAGTTGTCATCAGTAGTTTGACAACTGTATCATATGGCTTTCTTTCTCAAGTCTCCCATGCTCAAAGTTGTCATCAGTAGTTTGACAACTGTATCATATGGCTTTCTTTCTCAAATCTCCCATGCTCAAAGTTGTCATCAGTAGTTTGACAACTGTATCATATGGCTTTCTTTCCCAAATCTCCCATGCTCAAAGTTGTCATCAGTAGTTTGACAACTGTATCATATGGCTTTCTTTCCCAAATCTTCCATGCTCAAAGTTGTCATCAGTAGTTTGACCAACTCTATCATATCAGTTTCCTTCTCAAATCTTCCATGCTTAAAGCTGTCATCAGTAGTTTGACCAACTGTATCATATCATTTTCTTTTTCAAATCTCCCATGCTTATAGTTGTCATCAGTAGTTTGACCAACTGTATCATATCATTGCCTTTCGCTAATCTGCCATGCCCAGAACCTTCATCAGTAGTTTGACCAGCTGTATCATATCATTTGCTTTCTCAAATCTTCCATGCTCAAAGTTGCCATCAGTAGTTTGACAACTATATCATTTGGCTGTCTTTCTGTAATCTCCCATGCTCATAGTTGTCATCAGTGGTTTGACCAACTGTATCATATCATTTCCTTTCTCAAATCTTCCATGCTCAAAGTTGCCATCAGTAGTTTGACCAACTGTATCATATTTTATTTCTCAAATCTCCCATGCTCATAGTTGTAGTCAGTAGTTTGACCAACTGTATCATATCGCTTTCTTTCCAAATCTCCCATGCTCAAAGTTGTCATCAGTAGTTTGATAACTGTATCATATGGCTTTCTTTCTCAAATCTCCCATGCTCAAAGTTGTCATCAGTAGTTTGACCAACTCTATCATATCATTTTTCTTCTCAAATCTTCCATGCTTAAAGCTGTCATCCGTAGTTTGACCAACTGTATCATATCATTTTCTTTCTCAAATTTCCATGCTCAAACTTGTAACAGTAGTTTTACCAACTGTATCATATCTTTTTCTTTCTCAAATCTCCCATGCTCAAAGTTTTCATCAGTAGTTTGACCAACTGTATCATATCATTTTATTTCTCAAATCTTCCATGCTTGAAGCTGCAATCAGTAGTTTGACCAACTGTAACACATCATTTTCTTTCTCAAATCCTCCATGCTCATAGTAGTCATCAGTAGTTTAACCAACTGTATCATATCATTTTCTTTCTCAAATCTTCCATGCTCAAAGATGTCATCAGTAGTTTGACCAACTGTATCATAACATTTTCTTTCTCAAATCTTCCATGCTCAAAGATGTCATCAGTAGTTTGACCATTTGTATCATATCATTGTCTTTCTCAAATCTCCCATGCTCATAGTTGTCATCAGTAGTTTGACAAACTGTATCATATCATTTTCTTACTCAAATCTTCCATGCTCAAAGATGTCATCATTAGTTTCACCAACTGTATCATATCATTTTCTTTCTCAAATCTCCCATGCTTATAGTTGTCATCAGTAGTTTGACCAACTGTATCATATCATTTTCTTTCCCAAATTTCCCATGCTCAAAGTTGTCATCAGTAGTTTGACAACTGTATCATATGGCTTTCTTTCTCAAATCTCCCATGCTCAAAGTTGTCATCAGTAGTTTGACCAACTGTATCATATCATTTTCTTTCTCAAATCTCCCATGCTCATAGTTGTCATCAGTAGTTTGACCAACTGTATCATATCATTTTCTTTCTCAAATCTCCCATGCTCAAAGTTGTCATGAGTAGTTTGACAACTGTATCATATCATTTTCTTTCTCAAATCTCCCATTCTCATAGCTGCCATCAATAGTTTGACCAACTGTATCATATTATTTTCTTTCTCAAATCTTCCATGCTCATAGATGTCATCAGTAATTTGACCAACTGTACCATATCACTTTTCTTTCTCTAATCTGCCATGCCCAGAGCCTTCATCGGTAGTTTGACCAACTGTATCATATCATTTTCTTTCTCAAATCTTCCATGCTCATAGATGTCATCAGTAATTTGACCAACTGTACCATATCACTTTTCTTTCTCTAATCTGCCATGCCCAGAGCCTTCATCAGTAGCCTGACCAACTGTATCATATCATTTTCTTTCTCATATCTCCCATGCTCAAAGTTTCCATCAGTAGTTTGACCAACTGTATCATATCATTTTCTTTCTCAAATCTCCCATGCTCATAGTTGTAGTCAGTAGTTTGACCAACTGTATCATATGGCTTTCTTTCCCAAATCTCCCATGCTCAAAGTTGTCATCAGTAGTTTGACAACTGTATCATATGGATTTCTTTCTCAAATCTCCCATGCTCAGAGTTGTCATCAGTAGTTTGACAACTGTATCATATGGCTTTCTTTCTCAAATATCCTATGCTCAAAGTTGTCATCAGTAGTTTGACAACTGTATCATATGGCTTTCTTTCTCAAATCTCCCATGCTCAAAGTTGTCATCAGTAGTTTGACAACTGTATAATATGGCTTCCTTTCCCAAATCTCCCATGCTCAAAGTTGTCATCAGTAGTTTGACAACTGTATCATATGGCTTTCTTTCTCAAATCTCCCATGCTCAAAGTTGTCATCAGTAGTTTGACAACTGTATCATATGGCTTTCTTTCTCAAGTCTCCCATGCTCAAAGTTGTCATCAGTAGTTTGACAACTGTATCATATGGCTTTCTTTCTCAAATCTCCCATGCTCAAAGTTGTCATCAGTAGTTTGACAACTGTATCATATGGCTTTCTTTCCCAAATCTCCCATGCTCAAAGTTGTCATCAGTAGTTTGACAACTGTATCATATGACTTTCTTTCCCAAATCTTCCATGCTCAAAGTTGTCATCAGTAGTTTGACCAACTCTATCATATCATTTTCCTTCTCAAATCTTCCATGCTTAAAGCTGTCATCAGTAGTTTGACCAACTGTATCATATCATTTTCTTTCTCAAATCTCCCATGCTTATAGTTGTCATCAGTAGTTTGACCAACTGTATCATATCATTGCCTTTCGCTAATCTGCCATGCCCAGAACCTTCATCATTAGTTTGACCAGCTGTATCATATCATTTGCCTTCTCAAATCTCCCATGCTCATAGTTGTCATCAGTAGTTTGACCAACTGTATCATATGATTTGCTTTCTAAATCTTCCATGCTCAAAGATGTCATCAGTAGTTTAACCAACTGTATCATAACATTTTCTTTCTGAAATCTTCCATGCTCAAAGATGTCATCAGTAGTTTGACCAACTGTATCATATCATTTTCTTTCTAAAATCTTACATGCACATAGTTGTCATCAGTAGTTTGACCAACTGTATCATATCATTTTCTTTCTCAAATCTTCCATGCTCAAAGATGTCATCAGTAGTTTGACCAACTCTATCACATCATTTTCCTTCTCAAATCCCCCATGCTCATAGTTGTCATCGGTAGTTTGACCAACTGTATCATATCATTTTCTTTCTCAAATCTTCCATGCTCAAGGATGGCATCAGTGGTTTGACCAAATGTATCATATCATTTTCTTTCTCAAATCTCCCATGCTCATAGTTTTCATCAGTAGTTTGACCAACTGTATCATACCTTTTTTCTTTCTCTAATCTGCCATGCCCAGAGCCTTCATCAGTAGTTTGACCAACTGTATCATATCATTTTCTTTCTCAAATCTCCCATGCCCATAGTTGTCATCAGTAGTTTGACCAACTGTATCATATCACTTTACTATCTCTAATCTGCCATGCCCAGAGCCTTTATCAGTAGCTTGACCAACTGTATCATATCATTTCCTTTCGCTAATCTGCCATGCTCAGAGCCTTCATCAGTAGTTTGACCACCTGTATCATATCATTTTCTTTCTCAAATCTTCCATGCTTAAAGTTGCCATCAGTAGTTTGACCAACTGTATCATTTGGCTGTCTTTCTGTAATCTCCCGTGCTCATAGTTGTCATCAGTGGTTTGACCAGCTGTATCATCATTTTCTTTCTCAAATCTCCCATGCTCATAGTTGTCATCAATAATTTGACCAACTGTATCATATCATTATCTTTCTCAAATCTCCCATGCTCATAGTTGCCATCAATAGCTTGACCAACTGTATCATATCATTTTCTTTCTCAAATCTTCCATGCTCATAGTAGTCATCAGTAGTTTAACCAACTGTATCATATCATTTTCTTTCTCAAATCTTCCATGCTCAAGGATGGAATCAGTGGTTTGACCAAATGTATCATATCATTTTCTTTCTCAAATCTCCCATGCTCATAGTTTTCATCAGTAGTTTGACCAACTGTATCATACCTTTTTTCTTTCTCTAATCTGCCATGCCCAGAGCCTTCATCAGTAGTTTGACCAACTGTATCATATCATTTTCTTTCTAAATCTCCCATGCTCATAGATGTCATCAGTATTTTGACCAACTGTATCATATCATTTTCTTTCTCAAATCTCCCATGCTCATAGTTGTCATCAGTAGTTTGACCAATTGTATAATATAATTTTCTTTCTCAAATCCTCCATGCTCATAGTAGTCATCAATAGTTTACCAACCGTATCATATCATTTTCTTTCTCAAATCTCCCATGCTCATAGTTGTCATCAGTAGTTTGACCAACTGTATCATATCATTTTCTTTCTCAAATCTTCCATGCTCAAAGATGTCATCAGTAGTTTGACCAACTCTATCACATCATTTTCCTTCTCAAATCTCCCATGCTCATAGTTGTCATCGGTAGTTTGACCAACTGTATCATATTTTCTTTCTCAAATCTTCCATGCTCAAAGATGGCATCAGTGGTTTGACCAACTGTATCATATCATTTTCTTTCTCAAATCTTCCATGCTCATAGTAGTCATCAGTAGTTTGACCAAATGTATCATATCATTTTCTTTCTCATATCTCCCATGCTCATATTTGTCATCAGTAGTTTGACCAACTGTATCATATCATTTTCTTTCTCAAATCTCCCATGCTCATAGTTGTCATCAGTAGTTTGACCAACTGTATCATACCATTTTTCTTTCTCTAATCCGCCATGCCAGAGCCTTCATCAGTAGTTTGACCAACTGTATCATATCATTTTCTTTCTCAAATCTCCCATGCTCATAGTTGTCATCAGTAGTTTGACCAACTGTATCATATCACTTTACTTTCTCTAATCTGCCATGCCCAGAGCCTTTATCAGTAGCTTGACCAACTGTATCATATCATTTCCTTTCGCTAATCTGCCATGCCCAGAGCCTTCATCAGTAGTTTGACCAACTGTATCATATCATTTTGTTTCTTAAATCTTCCATGCTCAAAGTTGCCATCAGTAGTTTGACCAACTGTATCATTTGGCTATCTTTCTGTAATCTCCCGAGCTCATAGTTGTCATCAGTGGTTTGACCAACTGTATCATCATTTTCTTTCTCAAATCTCCCATGCTCATAGTTGTCATCAATAATTTGACCAATTGTATCATATCATTTTCTTTCTCAAATCACCCATGCTCATAGTTGTCATCAGTAGTTTGACCAACTGTATCATATTTTCTTTCTCGAATCTCCCATGCTCATAGTTGTCATCAGTGGTTTGACCAACTGTATCATATCATTTTCTTTCTCAAATCTCCCATGCTCATAGTTGTCATCAATAGTTTGACCAACTGTATCATATCATTTTCTTTCTCAAATCTCCCATGCTCAAAGTTGTCATGAGTAGTTTGACAACTGTATCATATCATTTTTCTTTCTCAAATCTCCCATTCTCATAGCTGCCATCAATAGTTTGACCAACTGTATCATATTATTTTCTTTCTCAAATCTTCCATGCTCATAGATGTCATCAGTAATTTGACCAACTGTACCATATCACTTTTCTTTCTCTAATCTGCCATGCCCAGAGCCTTCATCGGTAGTTTGACCAACTGTATCATATCATTTTCTTTCTCAAATCTTCCATGCTCATAGATGTCATCAGTAATTTGACCAACTGTACCATATCACTTTTCTTTCTCTACTCTGCCATGCCCAGAGCCTTCATCAGTAGTCTGACCAACTGTATCATATCATTTTCTTTCTCATATCTCCCATGCTCAAAGTTTCCATCAGTAGTTTGACCAACTGTATCATATCATTTTCTTTCTCAAATCTCCCATGCTCATAGTTGTAGTCAGTAGTTTGACCAACTGTATCATATGGCTTTCTTTCCCAAATCTCCCATGCTCAAAGTTGTCATCAGTAGTTTGACAACTGTATCATATGGATTTCTTTCTCAAATCTCCCATGCTCAGAGTTGTCATCAGTAGTTTGACAACTGTATCATATGGCTTTCTTTCTCAAATATCCTATGCTCAAAGTTGTCATCAGTAGTTTGACAACTGTATCATATGGCTTTCTTTCTCAAATCTCCCATGCTCAAAGTTGTCATCAGTAGTTTGACAACTGTATAATATGGCTTCCTTTCCCAAATCTCCCATGCTCAAAGTTGTCATCAGTAGTTTGACAACTGTATCATATGGCTTTCTTTCTCAAATCTCCCATGCTCAAAGTTGTCATCAGTAGTTTGACAACTGTATCATATGGCTTTCTTTCTCAAGTCTCCCATGCTCAAAGTTGTCATCAGTAGTTTGACAACTGTATCATATGGCTTTCTTTCTCAAATCTCCCATGCTCAAAGTTGTCATCAGTAGTTTGACAACTGTATCATATGGCTTTCTTTCCCAAATCTCCCATGCTCAAAGTTGTCATCAGTAGTTTGACAACTGTATCATATGGCTTTCTTTCCCAAATCTTCCATGCTCAAAGTTGTCATCAGTAGTTTGACCAACTCTATCATATCAGTTTCCTTCTCAAATCTTCCATGCTTAAAGCTGTCATCAGTAGTTTGACCAACTGTATCATATCATTTGCTTTCTCAAATCTTCCATGCTCAAAGTTGCCATCAGTAGTTTGACAACTATATCATTTGGCTGTCTTTCTGTAATCTCCCATGCTCATAGTTGTCATCAGTGGTTAAACCAACTGTATCATATCATTTCCTTTCTCAAATCTTCCATGCTCAAAGTTGCCATCAGTAGTTTGACCAACTGTATCATATTTTATTTCTCAAATCTCCCATGCTCATAGTTGTAGTCAGTAGTTTGACCAACTGTATCATATCGCTTTCTTTCCAAATCTCTCATGCTCAAAGTTGTCATCAGTAGTTTGATAACTGTATCATATGGCTTTCTTTCTCAAATCTCCCATGCTCAAAGTTGTCATCAGTAGTTTGACCAACTCTATCATATCATTTTTCTTCTCAAATCTTCCATGCTTAAAGCTGTCATCCGTAGTTTGACCAACTGTATCATATCATTTTCTTTCTCAAATTTCCATGCTCAAACTTGTAACAGTAGTTTTACCAACTGTATCATATCTTTTTCTTTCTCAAATCTCCCATGCTCAAAGTTTTCATCAGTAGTTTGACCAACTGTATCATATCATTTTATTTCTCAAATCTTCCATGCTTGAAGCTGCAATCAGTAGTTTGACCAACTGTAACACATCATTTTCTTTCTCAAATCTTCCATGCTCATAGTAGTCATCAGTGGTTTGAGCAACTGTATCATATCACTTTCTTTCTCAAATCTCCCATGCTCATAGTTGCCATCAGTAGTTTTACCAACTGTATCATATCATTTTCTTTCTCAAATCTCCCATGCTCAAAGATGTCATCAGTAGTTTGACCAACTGTATCATATCATTTTCTTTTTCAAATCTTCCATGCTCATAGTAGTCATCAGTAGTTTCACCACCTGTATCATATCACTTTTCTTTCTCTAATCTGCCTTGCCCAGAGCCTTCATCAGTAGCTTGACCAACTGTATCATATCATTTCCTTTCGCTAATCTGCCATGCCCAGAGCCTTCATCAGTAGTTTGACCAACTGTATCATATCATTATCTTTCTCAAATCTCCCATGCTCATAGTTGCCATCAATAGCTTGACCAACTGTATCATATCATTTTCTTTCTCAAATCTTCCATGCTCATAGTAGTCATCAGTAGTTTAACCAACTGTATCATATCATTTTCTTTCTCAAATCTTCCATGCTCAAAGATGTCATCAGTAGTTTGACAACTGTATCATATGGCTTTCTTTCCCAAATCTCCCATGCTCAAAGTTGTCAGCAGTAGTTTGACCAACTCTATCATATCATTTTCCTTCTCAAATCCTCCATGCTTAAAGCTGTCATCAGTAGTTTGACCAACTGTATCATATCATTTTCTTTCTAAATCTCCCATGCTCATAGATGTCATCAGTATTTTGACGACTGTATCATATCATTTTCTTTCTCAAATCTCCCATGCTCATAGTTGTCATCAGTAGTTTGACCAATTGTATAATATAATTTTCTTTCTCAAATCCTCCATGCTCATAGTAGTCATCAATAGTTTACCAACCGAATCATATCATTTTCTTTCTCAAATCTCCCATGCTCATAGTTGTCATCAGTAGTTTGACCAACTGTATCATATCACGTTTCTTTCTCTAATCTGCCATGCCCAGAGCCTTCATCAGTAGCTTGACCTACTGTATCATATCATTTCCTTTCGCTAATCTGCCATGCCCAGAGCCTTCATCAGTAGTTTGACCAACTGTATCATATCATTATCTTTCTCAAATCTCCCATGCTCATAGTTGTCATCAGTAGTTTGACCAACTGTATCATATCATTTTCTTTCTGAAATCTTTCATGCTCAGAGATGTCACCAGTAGTTTGACCAACTGTATCATATCATTTTCTTTCTAAAATCTCCCATGCTCATAGTTGTCATCAGTAGTTTGACCAACTGTATCATATCATTTTCTTTCTCAAATCTTCCATGCTCAAAGATGTCATCAGTAGTTTGACCAACTCTATCACATCATTTTCCTTCTCAAATCTCCCATGCTCATAGTTGTCATCGGTAGTTTGACCAACTGTATCATATTTTCTTTCTTAAATCTTCCATGCTCAAAGATGGCATCAGTGGTTTGACCAACTGTATCATATCATTTTCTTTCTCAAATCTTCCATGCTCATAGTAGTCATCAGTAGTTTGACCAAATGTATCATATCATTTTCTTTCTCATATCTC
Organism: Deroplatys truncata; assembly: GCA_030765065.1. Classification (NCBI taxonomy): domain Eukaryota; kingdom Metazoa; phylum Arthropoda; class Insecta; order Mantodea; family Mantidae; genus Deroplatys; species Deroplatys truncata. The sequence continues at coordinate 261,879,613 of CM060984.1, forward strand.
CCATGCTCATATTTGTCATCAGTAGTTTGACCAACTGTATCATATCATTTTCTTTCTCAAATCTCCCATGCTCATAGTTGACATCAGTAGTTTGACCAACTGTATCATACCATTTTTCTTTCTCTAATCTGCCATGCTCAGAGCCTTCATCAGTAGTTTGACCAACTGTATCATATCATTTTCTTTCTCAAATCTCCCATGCTCATAGTTGTCATCAGTAGTTTGACCAACTGTATCATATCACTTTACTATCTCTAATCTGCCATGCCCAGAGCCTTTATCAGTAGCTTGACCAACTGTATCATATCATTTCCTTTCGCTAATCTGCCATGCCCAGAGCCTTCATCAGTAGTTTGACCAACTGTATCATATCATTTTGTTTCTCAAATCTTCCATGCTCAAAGTTGCCATCAGTAGTTCGACCAACTGTATCATTTGGCTATCTTTCTGTAATCTCCCATGCTCATAGTTGTCATCAGTGGTTTGACCAACTGTATCATATCATTTTCTTTCTCAAATCTCCCATGCTCATAGTTGTCATCAATATTTTGACCAACTGTATCATATCATTTTCTTTCTCAAATCTCCCATGCTCAAAGTTGTCATGAGTAGTTTGACAACTGTATCATATCATTTTCTTTCTCAAATCTCCCATTCTCATAGCTGCCATCAATAGTTTGACCAACTGTATCATATTATTTTCTTTCTCAAATCTTCCATGCTCATAGATGTCATCAGTAATTTGACCAACTGTACCATATCACTTTTCTTTCTCTAATCTGCCATGCCCAGAGCCTTCATCGGTAGTTTGACCAACTGTATCATATCATTTTCTTTCTCAAATCTTCCATGCTCATAGATGTCATCAGTAATTTGACCAACTGTACCATATCACTTTTCTTTCTCTAATCTGCCATGCCCAGAGCCTTCATCAGTAGCCTGACCAAGTGTATCATATCATTTTCTTTCTCATATCTCCCATGCTCAAAGTTTCCATCAGTAGTTTGACCAACTGTATCATATCATTTTCTTTCTCAAATCTCCCATGCTCATAGTTGTAGTCAGTAGTTTGAGCAACTGTATCATATGGCTTTCTTTCCCAAATCTCCCATGCTCAAAGTTGTCATCAGTAGTTTGACAACTGTATCATATGGATTTCTTTCTCAAATCTCCCATGCTCAGAGTTGTCATCAGTAGTTTGACAACTGTATCATATGGCTTTCTTTCTCAAATATCCTATGCTCAAAGTTGTCATCAGTAGTTTGACAACTGTATCATATGGCTTTCTTTCTCAAATCTCCCATGCTCAAAGTTGTCATCAGTAGTTTGACAACTGTATAATATGGCTTCCTTTCCCAAATCTCCCATGCTCAAAGTTGTCATCAGTAGTTTGACAACTGTATCATATGGCTTTCTTTCTCAAATCTCCCATGCTCAAAGTTGTCATCAGTAGTTTGACAACTGTATCATATGGCTTTCTTTCTCAAGTCTCCCATGCTCAAAGTTGTCATCAGTAGTTTGACAACTGTATCATATGGCTTTCTTTCTCAAATCTCCCATGCTCAAAGTTGTCATCAGTAGTTTGACAACTGTATCATATGGCTTTCTTTCCCAAATCTCCCATGCTCAAAGTTGTCATCAGTAGTTTGACAACTGTATCATATGGCTTTCTTTCCCAAATCTTCCATGCTCAAAGTTGTCATCAGTAGTTTGACCAACTCTATCATATCAGTTTCCTTCTCAAATCTTCCATGCTTAATGCTGTCATCAGTAGTTTGACCAACTGTATCATATCATTTTCTTTCTCAAATCTCCCATGCTTATAGTTGTCATCAGTAGTTTGAACAACTGTATCATATCATTGCCTTTCGCTAATCTGCCATGCCCAGAACCTTCATCAGTAGTTTGACCAGCTGTATCATATCATTTGCTTTCTCAAATCTTCCATGCTCAAAGTTGCCATCAGTAGTTTGACAACTATATCATTTGGCTGTCTTTCTGTAATCTCCCATGCTCATAGTTGTCATCAGTGGTTTGACCAACTGTATCATATCATTTCCTTTCTCAAATCTTCCATGCTCAAAGTTGCCATCAGTAGTTTGACCAACTGTATCATATTTTATTTCTCAAATCTCCCATGCTCATAGTTGTAGTCAGTAGTTTGACCAACTGTATCATATCGCTTTCTTTCCAAATCTCCCATGCTCAAAGTTGTCATCAGTAGTTTGATAACTGTATCATATGGCTTTCTTTCTCAAATCTCCCATGCTCAAAGTTGTCATCAGTAGTTTGACCAACTCTATCATATCATTTTTCTTCTCAAATCTTCCATGCTTAAAGCTGTCATCCGTAGTTTGACCAACTGTATCATATCATTTTCTTTCTCAAATTTCCATGCTCAAACTTGTAACAGTAGTTTTACCAACTGTATCATATCTTTTTCTTTCTCAAATCTCCCATGCTCAAAGTTTTCATCAGTAGTTTGACCAACTGTATCATATCATTTTATTTCTCAAATCTTCCATGCTTGAAGCTGCAATCAGTAGTTTGACCAACTGTAACACATCATTTTCTTTCTCAAATCTTCCATGCTCATAGTAGTCATCAGTAGTTTAACCAACTGTATCATATCATTTTCTTTCTCAAATCTTCCATGCTCAAAGATGTCATCAGTAGTTTGACCAACTGTATCATAACATTTTCTTTCTCAAATCTTCCATGCTCAAAGATGTCATCAGTAGTTTGACCATTTGTATCATATCATTGTCTTTCTCAAATCTCCCATGCTCATAGTTGTCATCAGTAGTTTGACAAACTGTATCATATCATTTTCTTACTCAAATCTTCCATGCTCAAAGATGTCATCATTAGTTTCACCAACTGTATCATATCATTTTCTTTCTCAAATCTCCCATGCTTATAGTTGTCATCAGTAGTTTGACCAACTGTATCATATCATTTTCTTTCCCAAATTTCCCATGCTCAAAGTTGTCATCAGTATTTTGACAACTGTATCATATGGCTTTCTTTCTCAAATCTCCCATGCTCAAAGTTGTCATCAGTAGTTTGACCAACTGTATCATATCATTTTCTTTCTCAAATCTCCCATGCTCATAGTTGTCATCAGTAGTTTGACCAACTGTATCATATCATTTTCTTTCTCAAATCTCCCATGCTCAAGGTTGTCATGAGTAGTTTGACAACTGTATCATATCATTTTCTTTCTCAAATCTCCCATTCTCATAGCTGCCATCAATAGTTTGACCAACTGTATCATTTGGCTGTCTTTCTGTAATCTCCCGTGCTCATAGTTGTCATCAGTGGTTTGACCAGCTGTATCATCATTTTCTTTCTCAAATCTCCCATGCTCATAGTTGTCATCAATAATTTGACCAACTGTATCATATCATTATCTTTCTCAATTCTCCCATGCTCATAGTTGCCATCAATAGCTTGACCAACTGTATCATATCATTTTCTTTCTCAAATCTTCCATGCTCATAGTAGTCATCAGTAGTTTAACCAACTGTATCATATCATTTTCTTTCTCAAATCTTCCATGCTCAAGGATGGCATCAGTGGTTTGACCAAATGTATCATATCATTTTCTTTCTCAAATCTCCCATGCTCATAGTTTTCATCAGTAGTTTGACCAACTGTATCATACCTTTTTTCTTTCTCTAATCTGCCATGCCCAGAGCCTTCATCAGTAGTTTGACCGACTGTATCATATCATTTTCTTTCTAAATCTCCCATGCTCATAGATGTCATCATTATTTTGACCAACTGTATCATATCATTTTCTTTCTCAAATCTCCCATGCTCATAGTTGTCATCAGTAGTTTGACCAATTGTATAATATAATTTTCTTTCTCAAATCCTCCATGCTCATAGTAGTCATCAATAGTTTACCAACCGTATCATATCATTTTCTTTCTCAAATCTCCCATGCTCATAGTTGTCATCAGTAGTTTGACCAACTGTATCATATCATTTTCTTTCTCAAATCTTCCATGCTCAAAGATGTCATCAGTAGTTTGACCAACTCTATCACATCATTTTCCTTCTCAAATCTCCCATGCTCATAGTTGTCATCGGTAGTTTGACCAACTGTATCATATTTTCTTTCTCAAATCTTCCATGCTCAAAGATGGCATCAGTGGTTTGACCAACTGTATCATATCATTTTCTTTCTCAAATCTTCCATGCTCATAGTAGTCATCAGTAGTTTGACCAAATGTATCATATCATTTTCTTTCTCATATCTCCCATGCTCATATTTGTCATCAGTAGTTTGACCAACTGTATCATATCATTTTCTTTCTCAAATCTCCCATGCTCATAGTTCTCATCAGTAGTTTGACCAACTGTATCATACCATTTTTCTTTCTCTAATCTGCCATGCCAGAGCCTTCATCAGTAGTTTGACCAACTGTATCATATCATTTTCTTTCTCAAATCTCCCATGCTCATAGTTGTCATCAGTAGTTTGACCAACTGTATCATATCACTTTACTTTCTCTAATCTGCCATGCCCAGAGCCTTTATCAGTAGCTTGACCAACTGTATCATATCATTTCCTTTCGCTAATCTGCCATGTCCAGAGCCTTCATCAGTAGTTTGACCAACTGTATCATATCATTTTGTTTCTTAAATCTTCCATGCTCAAAGTTGCCATCAGTAGTTTGACCAACTGTATCATTTGGCTATCTTTCTGTAATCTCCCGAGCTCATAGTTGTCATCAGTGGTTTGACCAACTGTATCATCATTTTCTTTCTCAAATCTCCCATGCTCATAGTTGTCATCAATAATTTGACCAATTGTATCATATCATTTTCTTTCTCAAATCACCCATGCTCATAGTTGTCATCAGTAGTTTGACCAACTGTATCATATTTTCTTTCTCGAATCTCCCATGCTCATAGTTGTCATCAGTGGTTTGACCAACTGTATCATATCATTTTCTTTCTCAAATCTCCCATGCTCAAAGTTGTCATGAGTAGTTTGACAACTGTATCATATCATTTTCTTTCTCAAATCTCCCATTCTCATAGCTGCCATCAATAGTTTGACCAACTGTATCATATTATTTTCTTTCTCAAATCTTCCATGCTCATAGATGTCATCAGTAATTTGACCAACTGTACCATATCACTTTTCTTTCTCTAATCTGCCATGCCCAGAGCCTTCATCAGTAGCCTGACCAACTGTATCATATCATTTTCTTTCTCATATCTCCCATGCTCAAAGTTTCCATCAGTAGTTTGACCAACTGTATCATATCATTTTCTTTCTCAAATCTCCCATGCTCATAGTTGTAGTCAGTAGTTTGACCAACTGTATCATATGGCTTTCTTTCCCAAATCTCCCATGCTCAAAGTTGTCATCAGTAGTTTGACAACTGTATCATATGGATTTCTTTCTCAAATCTCCCATGCTCAGAGTTGTCATCAGTAGTTTGACAACTGTATCATATGGCTTTCTTTCTCAAATATCCTATGCTCAAAGTTGTCATCAGTAGTTTGACAACTGTATCATATGGCTTTCTTTCTCAAATCTCCCATGCTCAAAGTTGTCATCAGTAGTTTGACAACTGTATAATATGGCTTCCTTTCCCAAATCTCCCATGCTCAAAGTTGTCATCAGTAGTTTGACAACTGTATCATATGGCTTTCTTTCTCAAATCTCCCATGCTCAAAGTTGTCATCAGTAGTTTGACAACTGTATCATATGGCTTTCTTTCTCAAGTCTCCCATGCTCAAAGTTGTCATCAGTAGTTTGACAACTGTATCATATGGCTTTCTTTCTCAAATCTCCCATGCTCAAAGTTGTCATCAGTAGTTTGACAACTGTATCATATGGCTTTCTTTCCCAAATCTCCCATGCTCAAAGTTGTCATCAGTAGTTTGACAACTGTATCATATGGCTTTCTTTCCCAAATCTTCCATGCTCAAAGTTGTCATCAGTAGTTTGACCAACTCTATCATATCATTTTCCTTCTCAAATCTTCCATGCTTAAAGCTGTCATCAGTAGTTTGACCAACTGTATCATATCATTTTCTTTCTCAAATCTCCCATGCTTATAGTTGTCATCAGTAGTTTGACCAACTGTATCATATCATTGCCTTTCGCTAATCTGCCATGCCCAGAACCTTCATCAGTAGTTTGACCAGCTGTATCATATCATTTGCTTTCTCAAATCTTCCATGCTCAAAGTTGCCATCAGTAGTTTGACAACTATATCATTTGGCTGTCTTTCTGTAATCTCCCATGCTCATAGTTGTCATCAGTGGTTTGACCAACTGTATCATATCATTTCCTTTCTCAAATCTTCCATGCTCAAAGTTGCCATCAGTAGTTTGACCAACTGTATCATATTTTATTTCTCAAATCTCCCATGCTCATAGTTGTAGTCAGTAGTTTGACCAACTGTATCATATCGCTTTCTTTCCAAATCTCCCATGCTCAAAGTTGTCATCAGTAGTTTGATAACTGTATCATATGGCTTTCTTTCTCAAATCTCCCATGCTCAAAGTTGTCATCAGTAGTTTGACCAACTCTATCATATCATTTTCTTTCTCAAATTTCCATGCTCAAACTTGTAACAGTAGTTATACCAACTGTATCATATCTTTTTCTTTCTCAAATCTCCCATGCTCAAAGTTTTCATCAGTAGTTTGACCAACTGTATCATATCATTTTATTTCTCAAATCTTCCATGCTTGAAGCTGCAATCAGTAGTTTGACCAACTGTAACACATCATTTTCTTTCTCAAATCTTCCATGCTCATAGTAGTCATCAGTAGTTTAACCAACTGTATCATATCATTTTCCTTCTCAAATCTTCCATGCTCAAAGATGTCATCAGTAGTTTGACCAACTGTATCATAACATTTTCTTTCTCAAATCTTCCATGCTCAAAGATGTCATCAGTAGTTTGACCATTTGTATCATATCATTGTCTTTCTCAAATCTCCCATGCTCATAGTTGTCATCAGTAGTTTGACAAACTGTATCATATCATTTTCTTACTCAAATCTTCCATGCTCAAAGATGTCATCATTAGTTTCACCAACTGTATCATATCATTTTCTTTCTCAAATCTCCCATGCTTATAGTTGTCATCAGTAGTTTGACCAACTGTATCATATCATTTTCTTTCCCAAATTTCCCATGCTCAAAGTTGTCATCAGTAGTTTGACAACTGTATCATATGGCTTTCTTTCTCAAATCTCCCATGCTCAAAGTTGTCATCAGTAGTTTGACAACTGTATCATATGGCTTTCTTTCTCAAATCTCCCATGCTCAAAGTTGTCATCAGTAGTTTGACAACTGTATCATAAGGCTTTCTTTCCCAAATCTCCCATGCTCAAAGTTGTCATCAGTAGTTTGTAAACTGTATCATATGGCTCTCTTTCTCAAATCTCCCATGCTCATAGTTGTCATCAGTAGTTTGACAACTGTATCATATCATTTTCTTTCTCAAATCTTCCATGCTCAAAGATGGCATCAGTAGTTTGACCAACTGTGTCATATCATTTTCTTTCTCAAATCTCCCATGATCATAGTTGTCATCAGTAGTTTGACCAACTGTGTCATATCATTTTCTTTCTCAATCTTCCATGCTCAAAGATGGCATCAGTAGTTTGACCAACTGTATCATATCATTTTTTTTCTCAAATCTTCCATGCTCATAGTAGTCATCAGTGGTTTGACCAAATGTATCATATCATTTTCTTTCTCATATCTCCCATGCTCATATTTGTCATCAGTAGTTTTACCAACTGTATCATTTCATTTTCTGTCTCAAATCTTCCATGCTCAAGGTAGTCATCAGTATTTTGACCAACTGTATCATATCATTTTCTTTCTCAAATCTCCCATGCTCATAGTTGTCATTAGTAGTTTGACCAACTTTATAATATAATTTTCTTTCTCAAATCCTCCATGCTCATAGTAGTCATCAATAGTTTGACCAACCGTATCATATCATTTTCTTTCTCAAATCTCCCATGCTCATAGTTGTCATCAGTACTTTGACCAACTGTATCATATGATTTGCTTTCTAAATCTTCCATGCTCAAAGATGTCATCAGTAGTTTGACCAACTGTATCATAACATTTTCTTTCTGAAATCTTCCATGCTCAAAGATGTCATCAGTAGTTTGACCAACTGTATCATATCATTTTCTTTCTAAAATCTTACATGCACATAGTTGTCATCAGTAGTTTGACCAACTGTATCATATCATTTTCTTTCTCAAATCTTCCATGCTCAAAGATGTCATCAGTAGTTTGACCAACTCTATCACATCATTTTCCTTCTCAAATCCCCCATGCTCATAGTTGTCATCGGTAGTTTGACCAACTGTATCATATCATTTTCTTTCTCAAATCTTCCATGCTCAAGGATGGCATCAGTGGTTTGACCAAATGTATCATATCATTTTCTTTCTCAAATCTCCCATGCTCATAGTTTTCATCAGTAGTTTGACCAACTGTATCATACCTTTTTTCTTTCTCTAATCTGCCATGCCCAGAGCCTTCATCAGTAGTTTGACCAACTGTATCATATCATTTTCTTTCTCAAATCTGCCATGCCCATAGTTGTCATCAGTAGTTTGACCAACTGTATCATATCACTTTACTATCTCTAATCTGCCATGCCCAGAGCCTTTATCAGTAGCTTGACCAACTGTATCATATCATTTCCTTTCGCTAATCTGCCATGCCCAGAGCCTTCATCAGTAGTTTGACCACCTGTATCATATCATTTTCTTTCTCAAATCTTCCATGCTTAAAGTTGCCATCAGTAGTTTGACCAACTGTATCATTTGGCTGTCTTTCTGTAATCTCCCGTGCTCATAGTTGTCATCAGTGGTTTGACCAGCTGTATCATCATTTTCTTTCTCAAATCTCCCATGCTCATAGTTGTCATCAATAATTTGACCAACTGTATCATATCATTTTCTTTCTCAAATCACCCATGCTCATAGTTGTCATCAGTAGTTTGACCAACTGTATCATATTTTCTTTCTCAAATCTCCCATGCTCATAGTTGTCATCAGTGGTTTGACCAACTGTATCATATCATTTTCTTTCTCAAATCTCCCATTCTCATAGTTGTCATCAATAGTTTGACCAACTGTATCATATCATTTTCTTTCTCAAATCTCCCATGCTCATAGTTGTCATCAGTAGTTTGACCAACTGTATCATATTTTCTTTCTCAAATCTCCCATGCTCAAAGTTGTCATCAGTAGTTTGACAACTGTATCATATGGCTTTCTTTCTCAAATCTCCAATGCTCAAAGTTGTCATCAGTAGTTTGACAACTGTATCATATGGCTTTCTTTCCCAAATCTCCCATGCTAAAAGTTGTCATCAGTAATTGGGTAACTGTATCATATGGCTTTCTTTCTCAAATCTCCCATGCTCAAAGTTGCCATCAGTAGTTTCACAACTGTATCATATGGCTTTCTTTCTCAAATCTCCCATGCTCAAAGTTGTCATCAGTAGTTTGACAACTGTATCATATGGCTTTCTTTCCCAAATCTCCCATGCTCAAAGTTGTCATCAGTAGTTTGACAACTGTATCATATGGCTTTGTTTCCCAAATCTTCCATGCTCAAAGTTGTCATCAGTAGTTTGACCAACTCTATCATATCATTTTCCTTCTCAAATCTTCCATGCTTAAAGCTGTCATCAGTAGTTTGACCAACTGTATCATATCATTTTCTTTCTCAAATCTCCCATGCTTATAGTTGTCATCAGTAGTTTGACCAACTGTATCATATCATTTCCTTTCGCTAATCTGCCATGCCCAGAACCTTCATCAGTAGTTTGACCAACTGTATCATATCATTTGCTTTCTCAAATCTTCCATGCTCAAAATTGTCATCAGTAGTTTGACAACTATATCATTTGGCTGTCTTTCTGTAATCTCCCATGCTCATAGTTGTCATCAGTGGTTTGACCAACTGTATCATATCATTTCCTTTCTCAAATCTTCCATGCTCAAAGTTGCCATCAGTAGTTTGACCAACTGTATCATATTTTATTTCTCAAATCTCCCATGCTCATAGTTGTAGTCAGTAGTTTGACCAACTGTATCATATGGCTTTCTTTCCCAAATCTCCCATGCTCAAAGTTGTCATCAGTAGTTTGACAACTGTATCATATGGCTTTCTTTCTCAAATCTCCCATGCTCAAAGTTCTCATCAGTAGTTTGACCAACTCTATCATATCATTTTTCTTCTCAAATCTTCCATGCTTAAAGCTGTCATCCGTAGTTTGACCAACTGTATCATATCATTTTCTTTCTCAAATTTCCATGCTCAAACTTGTAACAGTAGTTTTACCAACTGTATCATATCTTTTTCATTCTCAAATCTCCCATGCTCAAAGTTTTCATCAGTAGTTTGACCAACTGTATCATATCATTTTATTTCTCAAATCTTCCATGCTTGAAGCTGCAATCAGTAGTTTGACCAACTGTAACACATCATTTTCTTTCTCAAATCTTCCATGCTCATAGTAGTCATCAGTAGTTTAACCAACTGTATCATATCATTTTCTTTCTCAAATCTTCCATGCTCAAAGATGTCATCAGTAGTTTGACCAACTGTATCATAACATTTTCTTTCTCAAATCTTCCATGCTCAAAGATGTCATCAGTAGTTTGACCATTTGTATCATATCATTGTCTTTCTCAAATCTCCCATGCTCATAGTTGTCATCAGTAGTTTGACAAACTGTATCATATCATTTTCTTTCTCAAATCTTCCATGCTCAAAGATGTCATCATTAGTTTCACCAACTGTATCATATCATTTTCTTTCTCAAATCTCCCATGCTTATAGTTGTCATCAGTAGTTTGACCAACTGTATCATATCATTTTCTTTCCCAAATTTCCCATGCTCAAAGTTGTCATCAGTAGTTTGACAACTGTATCATATGGCTTTCTTTCTCAAATCTCCCATGCTCAAAGTTGTCATCAGTAGTTTGACAACTGTATCATATGGCTTTCTTTCTCAAATCTCCCATGCTCAAAGTTGTCATCAGTAGTTTGACAACTGTATCATAAGGCTTTCTTTCCCAAATCTCCCATGCTCAAAGTTGTCATCAGTAGTTTGTAAACTGTATCATATGGCTCTCTTTCTAAAAATCTCCCATGCTCATAGTTGTCATCAGTAGTTTGACTAACTGTATCATATCATTTTCTTTCTCAAATCTTCCATGCTCAAATATGTCATCAGTAGTTTGACCAACTGTGTCATATCATTTTCTTTCTCAAATCTCCCATGCTCATAGTTGTCATCAGTAGTTTGACCAACTGTATCATATCATTTTCTTTCTCAAATCTTCCATGCTCAAAGATGGCATCAGTAGTTTGACCAACTGTATCATATCATTTTTTTTCTCAAATCTTCCATGCTCATAGTAGTCATCAGTGGTTTGACCAAATGTATCATATCATTTTCTTTCTCATATCTCCCATGCTCATATTTGTCATCAGTAGTTTTACCAACTGTATCATTTCATTTTCTGTCTCAAATCTTCCATGCTCATAGTAGTCATCAGTATTTTGACCAACTGTATCATATCATTTTCTTTCTCAAATCTCCCATGCTCATAGTTGTCATTAGTAGTTTGACCAACTTTATAATATAATTTTCTTTCTCAAATCCTCCATGCTCATAGTAGTCATCAATAGTTTGACCAACCGTATCATATCATTTTCTTTCTCAAATCTCCCATGCTCATAGTTGTCATCAGTAGTTTGACCAACTGTATCATATGATTTGCTTTCTAAATCTTCCATGCTCAAAGATGTCATCAGTAGTTTGACCAACTGTATCATAACATTTTCTTTCTGAAATCTTCCATGCTCAAAGATGTCATCAGTAGTTTGACCAACTGTATCATATCATTTTCTTTCTAAAATCTTACATGCACATAGTTGTCATCAGTAGTTTGACCAACTGTATCATATCATTTTCTTTCTCAAATCTTCCATGCTCAAAGATGTCATCAGTAGTTTGACCAACTCCATCACATCATTTTCCTTCTCAAATCTCCCATGCTCATAGTTGTCATCGGTAGTTTGACCAACTGTATCATATCATTTTCTTTCTCAAATCTTCCATGCTCAAGGATGGCATCAGTGGTTTGACCAAATGTATCATATCATTTTCTTTCTCAAATCTCCCATGCTCATAGTTTTTATCAGTAGTTTGACCAACTGTATCATACCTTTTTTCTTTCTCTAATCTGCCATGCCCAGAGCCTTCATCAGTAGTTTGACCAACTGTATCATATCATTTTCTTTCTCAAATCTCCCATGCCCATAGTTGTCATCAGTAGTTTGACCAACTGTATCATATCACTTTACTATCTCTAATCTGCCATGCCCAGAGCCTTTATCAGTAGCTTTACCAACTGTATCATATCATTTCCTTTCGCTAATCTGCCATGCCCAGAGCCTTCATCAGTAGTTTGACCACCTGTATCATATCATTTTCTTTCTCAAATCTTCCATGCTTAAAGTTGCCATCAGTAGTTTGACCAACTGTATCATTTGGCTGTCTTTCTGTAATCTCCCGTGCTCATAGTTGTCATCAGTGGTTTGACCAGCTGTATCATCATTTTCTTTCTCAAATCTCCCATGCTCATAGTTGTCATCAATAATTTGACCAACTGTATCATATCATTTTCTTTCTCAAATCACCCATGCTCATAGTTGTCATCAGTAGTTTGACCAACTGTATCATATTTCTTTCTCAAATCTCCCATGCTCATAGTTGTCATCAGTGGTTTGACCAACTGTATCATATCATTTTCTTTCTCAAATCTCCCATGCTCATAGTTGTCATCAATAGTTTGACCAACTGTATCATATCATTTTCTTTCTCAAATCTCCCATGCTCATAGTTGTCATCAGTAGTTTGACTAACTGTATCATATCATTTTCTTTCTCAAATCTTCCATGCTCAAATATGTCATCAGTAGTTTGACCAACTGTATCATATCATTTTCTTTCTCAAATCTCCCATGCTCAAAGGTGTCATCAGTAGTTTTTACCAACTGTATCATATAATTTTCTTTCTCATATCTTCCATGCTCATAGTTGTCATCAATAGTTTGACCAACTGTATCATATCATTTTCTTTCTCAAATCTCCCATGCTCAAAGGTGTCATCAGTAGTTTTTACCAACTGTATCATATAATTTTCTTTCTCATATCTTCCATGCTCATAGTTGTCATCAATAGTTTGACCAACTGTATCATATCATTTTCTTTCTCAAATCTTCCATACTCATAGTTCTCATCAGTAGTTTGACCAATTGTATCATATCACTTTTCTTTCTCTAATCAGCCATGCCGAGAGCCTTTATCAGTAGTTTGACCAACTGTATCATATCATTTTCTTTCCCAAATCTTCCATGCTCAAAGTTGTCATCAGTAGTTTGACCAACTGTATCATATGGCTTTCTTTCTCAAATCTCCCATGCTCAAAGTTGTCATCAGTAGTTTGACAACTGTATCATATGGCTTTCTTTCTCAAATCTCCCATGCTCAAAGTTGTCATCAGTAGTTTGACAAGTGTATCATATGGCCTTCTTTCCCAAATCTCCCATGCTCAAAGTTGTCATCAGTAGTTTGACAACTGTATCATATGGCTTTCTTTCTCAAATCTCCCATGCTCAAAGTTGTCATCAGTAGTTTGACAGCTGTATCATATGGCTTTCTTTCTCAAATCTCCCATGCTCAAAGTTGTCATCAGTAGTTTGACAACTGTATCATATGGCTTTCTTTCTCAAATCTCCCATTCTCAAAGTTGTCATCAGTAGTTTGACAACTGTATCATATGGCTTTCTTTCTCAAATCTCCCATGCTCAAAGTTGTCATCAGTAGTTTGACAACTGTATCATATGGCTTTCTTTCCCAAATCTCCCATGCTCAAAGTTGTCATCAGTAGTTTGACAACTGTATCATATGGCTTTCTTTCTCAAATTTCCCATGCTCAAAGTTGTCATCAGTAGTTTGACAACTGTATCATATGGCTTTCTTTCTCAATTCTCCCATGCTCAAAGTTGTCATCAGTAGTTTGACAACTGTACCATATGGCTTTCTTTCCCAAATCTCCCATGCTCAAAGTTGTCATCAGTAGTTTGACCAACTCTGTCATATCATTTTCCTTCTCAAATCTCCCATGCTCATAGTTGTCATCGGTAGTTTGACCAACTGTATCATATAATTTTCTTTCTCAAATCTTCAATGCTCAAGGATGGCATCAGTGGTTTGACCAAATGTATCATATCATTTTCTTTCTCAAATCTCCCATGCTCATAGTTTTCATCAGTAGTTTGACCAACTGTATCATACCATTTTTCTTTCTCTAATCTACCATGCACAGAGCCTTCATCAGTAGTTTGACCAACTGTATCATATCATTTTCTTTCTCAAATCTCCCATGCTCATAGTTGTCATCAGTAGTTTGACCAACTGTATCATATCACTTTACTATCTCTAATCTGCCATGCCCAGAGCCTTTATCAGTAGCTTGACCAACTGTATCATATCATTTCCTTTCGCTAATCTGCCATGCCCAGAGCCTTCATCAGTAGTTTGACCAGCTGTATCATATCATTTTCTTTCTCAAATCTTCCATGCTTAAAGTTGCCATCAGTAGTTTGACCAACTGTATCATTTGGCTGTCTTTCTGTAATCTCCCGTGTTCATAGTTGTCATCAGTGGTATGACCAGCTGTATCATCATTTTCTTTCTCAAATCTCCCATGCTCATAGTTGTCATCAATAATTTGACCAACTGTATCATATCATTTTCTTTCTCAAATCACCCATGCTCATAGTTGTCATCAGTAGTTTGACCAACTGTATCAGATTTTCTTTCTCAAATCTCCCATGCTCATAGTTGTCATCAGTGGTTTGACCAACTGTATCATATCATTTTCTTTCTCAAATCTCCCATGCTCATAGTTGTCATCAATAGTTTGACCAACTGTATCATATCATTTTCTTTCTCAAATCTCCCATGCTCATAGTCGTCATCAGTAGTTTGACCAACTGTATCATATTTTCTTTCTCAAATCTCGCATGCTCATAGCTGTCATCAATAGTTTGACCAACTGTATCATATCATTTTCTTTCTCAAATCTCCCATGCTCAAAGATGTCATCAGTAGTTTTTACCAACTGTATCATATAATTTTCTTTCTCATATCTTCCATGCTCATAGTTGTCATCAGTAGTTTGACCAACTGTATCATATCATTTTCTTTCTCAAATCTTCCATGCTCATAGTTCTAATCAGTAGTTTGACCAATTGTATCATATCACTTTTCTTTCTCTAATCAGCCATGCCGAGAGCCTTTATCCGTAGCTTGACCAACTGTATCATATCATTTCCTTTCGCTAATCTGCCATGCCCAGAGCCTTCATCAGTAGTTTGACCAACTGTATCATATCACTTTCTTTCTCAAATCTCCCATGCTCACAGTTGTCATCAGTAGTTTGACAACCGTATCATATGGCTTTCTTTCTCAAATCTCCCATGCTCAAAGTTGTCATCAGTAGTTTGACAAGTGTATCATATGGTCTTCTTTCCCAAATCTCGCATGCTCAAAGTTGTCATCAGTAGTTTGACAACTGTATCATATGGCTTTCTTTCTCAAATCTCCCATGGTCAAAGTTGTCATCAGTAGTTTGACAGCTGTATCATATGGCTTTCTTTCTAAATCTCCCATGCTCAAAGATGTCATCAGTAGTTTGACAACTGTATCATATGGCTTTCTTTCTCAAATCTCCCATTCTCAAAGTTGTCATCAGTAGTTTGACAACTGTATCATATGGCTTTCTTTCTCAAATCTCCCATGCTCAAAGTTGTCATCAGTAGTTTGACAACTGTATCATATGGCTTTCTTTCCCAAATCTCCCATGCTCAAAGTTGTCATCAGTAGTTTGACAATTGTATCATATGGCTTTCTTTCTCAAATCTCCAATGCTCAAAGTTGTCATCAGTAGTTTTACCAACTCTGTCATATTATTTTCCTTCTCAAATCTTCCATGCTTAAAGCTGTCATCAGTAGTTTCACCAACTGTATCATATCATTTTCTTTTTAAATTTCCCATGCTCATAGTTGTCATTAGTAGTTTGACCTACTGTATCATATCACTTTTCTTTCTCTAATCTGCCATGCCCATAGCCTTTATCAGTAGCTTGACCAACTGTATCATATCATTTCCTTTCGCTAATCTGCCATGCCCAGAGCCTTTATCAGTAGCTTTACCAACTGTATCATATCATTTCCTTTCGCTAATCTGCCATGCCCAGAGCCTTCATCAGTAGTTTGACCACCTGTATCATATCATTTTCTTTCTCAAATCTTCCATGCTTAAAGTTGCCATCAGTAGTTTGACCAACTGTATCATTTGGCTGTCTTTCTGTAATCTCCCGTGCTCATAGTTGTCATCAGTGGTTTGACCAGCTGTATCATCATTTTCTTTCTCAAATCTCCCATGCTCATAGTTGTCATCAATAATTTGACCAACTGTATCATATCATTTTCTTTCTCAAATCACCCATGCTCATAGTTGTCATCAGTAGTTTGACCAACTGTATCATATTTCTTTCTCAAATCTCCCATGCTCATAGTTGTCATCAGTGGTTTGACCAACTGTATCATATCATTTTCTTTCTCAAATCTCCCATGCTCATAGTTGTCATCAATAGTTTGACCAACTGTATCATATCATTTTCTTTCTCAAATCTCCCATGCTCATAGTTGTCATCAGTAGTTTGACTAACTGTATCATATCATTTTCTTTCTCAAATCTTCCATGCTCAAATATGTCATCAGTAGTTTGACCAACTGTATCATATCATTTTCTTTCTCAAATCTCCCATGCTCAAAGGTGTCATCAGTAGTTTTTACCAACTGTATCATATAATTTTCTTTCTCATATCTTCCATGCTCATAGTTGTCATCAGTAGTTTGACCAACTGTATCATATCATTTTCTTTCTCAAATCTTCCATACTCATAGTTCTCATCAGTAGTTTGACCAATTGTATCATATCACTTTTCTTTCTCTAATCAGCCATGCCGAGAGCCTTTATCAGTAGTTTGACCAACTGTATCATATCATTTTCTTTCCCAAATCTTCCATGCTCAAAGTTGTCATCAGTAGTTTGACCAACTGTATCATATGGCTTTCTTTCTCAAATCTCCCATGCTCAAAGTTGTCATCAGTAGTTTGACCAACTGTATCATATCATTTTCTTTCTCAAATCTTCCATACTCATAGTTGTCATCAGTAGTTTGACCAATTGTATCATATCACTTTTCTTTCTCTAATCAGCCATGCCGAGAGCCTTTATCAGTAGTTTGACCAACTGTATCATATCATTTTCTTTCCCAAATCTTCCATGCTCAAAGTTGTCATCAGTAGTTTGACCAACTGTATCATATGGCTTTCTTTCTCAAATCTCCCATGCTCAAAGTTGTCATCAGTAGTTTGACAACTGTATCATATGGCCTTCTTTCCCAAATCTCCCATGCTCAAAGTTGTCATCAGTAGTTTGACAACTGTATCATATGGCTTTCTTTCTCAAATCTCCCATGCTCAAAGTTGTCATCAGTAGTTTGACAGCTGTATCATATGGCTTTCTTTCTCAAATCTCCCATGCTCAAAGTTGTCATCAGTAGTTTGACAACTGTATCATATGGCTTTCTTTCTCAAATCTCCCATTCTCAAAGTTGTCATCAGTAGTTTGACAACTGTATCATATGGCTTTCTTTCTCAAATCTCCCATGCTCAAAGTTGTCATCAGTAGTTTGACAACTGTATCATATGGCTTTCTTTCCCAAATCTCCCATGCTCAAAGTTGTCATCAGTAGTTTGACAACTGTATCATATGGCTTTCTTTCTCAAATTTCCCATGCTCAAAGTTGTCATCAGTAGTTTGACAACTGTATCATATGGCTTTCTTTCTCAATTCTCCCATGCTCAAAGTTGTCATCAGTAGTTTGACAACTGTACCATATGGCTTTCTTTCCCAAATCTCCCATGCTCAAAGTTGTCATCAGTAGTTTGACCAACTCTGTCATATCATTTTCCTTCTCAAATCTCCCATGCTCATAGTTGTCATCGGTAGTTTGACCAACTGTATCATATAATTTTCTTTCTCAAATCTTCAATGCTCAAGGATGGCATCAGTGGTTTGACCAAATGTATCATATCATTTTCTTTCTCAAATCTCCCATGCTCATAGTTTTCATCAGTAGTTTGACCAACTGTATCATACCATTTTTCTTTCTCTAATCTACCATGCACAGAGCCTTCATCAGTAGTTTGACCAACTGTATCATATCATTTTCTTTCTCAAATCTCCCATGCTCATAGTTGTCATCAGTAGTTTGACCAACTGTATCATATCACTTTACTATCTCTAATCTGCCATGCCCAGAGCCTTTATCAGTAGCTTGACCAACTGTATCATATCATTTCCTTTCGCTAATCTGCCATGCCCAGAGCCTTCATCAGTAGTTTGACCAGCTGTATCATATCATTTTCTTTCTCAAATCTTCCATGCTTAAAGTTGCCATCAGTAGTTTGACCAACTGTATCATTTGGCTGTCTTTCTGTAATCTCCCGTGTTCATAGTTGTCATCAGTGGTATGACCAGCTGTATCATCATTTTCTTTCTCAAATCTCCCATGCTCATAGTTGTCATCAATAATTTGACCAACTGTATCATATCATTTTCTTTCTCAAATCACCCATGCTCATAGTTGTCATCAGTAGTTTGACCAACTGTATCAGATTTTCTTTCTCAAATCTCCCATGCTCATAGTTGTCATCAGTGGTTTGACCAACTGTATCATATCATTTTCTTTCTCAAATCTCCCATGCTCATAGTTGTCATCAATAGTTTGACCAACTGTATCATATCATTTTCTTTCTCAAATCTCCCATGCTCATAGTCGTCATCAGTAGTTTGACCAACTGTATCATATTTTCTTTCTCAAATCTCGCATGCTCATAGCTGTCATCAATAGTTTGACCAACTGTATCATATCATTTTCTTTCTCAAATCTCCCATGCTCAAAGATGTCATCAGTAGTTTTTACCAACTGTATCATATAATTTTCTTTCTCATATCTTCCATGCTCATAGTTGTCATCAGTAGTTTGACCAACTGTATCATATCATTTTCTTTCTCAAATCTTCCATGCTCATAGTTCTAATCAGTAGTTTGACCAATTGTATCATATCACTTTTCTTTCTCTAATCAGCCATGCCGAGAGCCTTTATCCGTAGCTTGACCAACTGTATCATATCATTTCCTTTCGCTAATCTGCCATGCCCAGAGCCTTCATCAGTAGTTTGACCAACTGTATCATATCACTTTCTTTCTCAAATCTCCCATGCTCACAGTTGTCATCAGTAGTTTGACAACCGTATCATATGGCTTTCTTTCTCAAATCTCCCATGCTCAAAGTTGTCATCAGTAGTTTGACAAGTGTATCATATGGTCTTCTTTCCCAAATCTCGCATGCTCAAAGTTGTCATCAGTAGTTTGACAACTGTATCATATGGCTTTCTTTCTCAAATCTCCCATGGTCAAAGTTGTCATCAGTAGTTTGACAGCTGTATCATATGGCTTTCTTTCTAAATCTCCCATGCTCAAAGATGTCATCAGTAGTTTGACAACTGTATCATATGGCTTTCTTTCTCAAATCTCCCATTCTCAAAGTTGTCATCAGTAGTTTGACAACTGTATCATATGGCTTTCTTTCTCAAATCTCCCATGCTCAAAGTTGTCATCAGTAGTTTGACAACTGTATCATATGGCTTTCTTTCCCAAATCTCCCATGCTCAAAGTTGTCATCAGTAGTTTGACAATTGTATCATATGGCTTTCTTTCTCAAATCTCCAATGCTCAAAGTTGTCATCAGTAGTTTTACCAACTCTGTCATATTATTTTCCTTCTCAAATCTTCCATGCTTAAAGCTGTCATCAGTAGTTTCACCAACTGTATCATATCATTTTCTTTTTAAATTTCCCATGCTCATAGTTGTCATTAGTAGTTTGACCTACTGTATCATATCACTTTTCTTTCTCTAATCTGCCATGCCCATAGCCTTTATCAGTAGCTTGACCAACTGTATCATATCATTTCCTTTCGCTAATCTGCCATGCCCAGAGCCTTCATCAGTAGTTTGACCAACTGTATCATATCATTTTCTTTCTCAAATCTTCCATGCTCAAGGTTGCCATCAGTAGTGTGACCAACTGTATCATTTGGCTGTCTTTCTGTAATCTCCATGCTCATAGTTGTCATCAGTGGTTTGACCAACTGTATCATATCATTTCCTTTCTCTAATCTGCCATGCACAGAGTCTTCATCAATGACTTGACCAACTGTATAATATCATTTTTTTCTCAAATCTTCCATGCTCAAAGTTGCCAGCAGTAGTTTGACCAACTGTATCATATCATTTTCTTTCTCAAATCTCCCATGCTCATAGTTTTAGTCAGTAGTTTGACCAACTGTAACGAAAGGCTTTCTTTCCCAAATCTCCCATGCCCAAAGCTGTCATCAGTAGTTTGACAACTGTATCATATGGCTTTCTTTCTCAAATCTCCCATGCTTAAAGCTGTCTTCAGTAGTTTGACCAACTGTATCATATCATTTTCTTTCTCAAATCTTCCATGCTCAAACTTGTCATCAGTAGCCTGACCAACTGTATATAATCATTTCCTTTCGCTAATCTGCCATGCCCAGAGCCTTCATCAGTAGTTAGACCAACTGTATCATATCATTATCTTTCTCAAATCTCCCATGCTCATAGTTGTCATCAGTAGTTTAACCAACTGTATCATATCATTTTCTTTCTCAAATCTTCCATGCTCAAAGATGTCATCAGTAGTTTGACCATTTGTATCATATCATTTTCTTTCTCAAATCTCCCATGCTCATAGTTGTCATCAGTGGTTTGACAAACTGTATCATATCATTTTCTTTCTCAAATCTTCCATGCTCAAGGATGTCATCATTAGTTTCACCAACTGTATCATATCATTTTCTTTCTCAAATCTCCCATGCTCATAGTTGTCATCAGTAGTTTGACCAACTGTATCATATCATTTTCTTTCTCAAATCTTCCATGCTCAAAGATGGCATCAGTAGTTTGATCAACTGTATCATATCATTTTCTTTCTCAAATCTTCCATGCTCAAAGTTGCCATCAGTAGTTTGACCAACTGTATCATATTTTCTTTCTCAAATCTCCCATGCTCATAGTTGTAGTCAGTAGTTTGACCAACTGTATCATATGGCTTTCTTTCCCAAATCTCCCATGCTCAAAGTTGTCATCAGTAGTTTGACAACTGTATCATATGGCTTTCTTTCTTAAATCTCCCATGCTCAAAGTTGTCATCAGTAGTTTGACCAACTCTATCATATCATTTTTCTTCTCAAATCTTCCATGCTTAAAGCTGTCATGCGTAGTTTGACCAACTGTATAATATCATTTTCTTTCTCAAATCTCCCATGCTCAAAGTTTTCATCAGTAGTTTGACCAACTGTATCATATCATTTTATTTCTCAAATCTTCCATGCTTGAAGCTGCAATCAGTAGTTTGACCAACTGTAACACATCATTTTCTTTCTCAAATCTTCCATGCTCATAGTAGTCATCAGTAGTTTAACCAACTGTATCATATCATTTTCTTTCTCAAATCTTCCATGCTCAAAGATGTCATTAGTAGTTTGACCAACTGTATCATATCATTTTCTTTCTCAAATCTTCCATGCTCAAAGATGTCATCAGTAGTTTGACCATTTGTATCATATCATTTTCTTTCTCAAATCTCCCATGCTCATAGTTGTCATCAGTAGTTTGACAAACTGTATCATGTCATTTTCTTTCTCAAATCTTCCATGCTCAAAGATGTCATCATTAGTTTCACCAACTGTATCATATCATTTTCTTTCTCAAATCTCCCATGCTTATAGTTGTCATCAGTAGTTTGACCAACTGTATCATATCATTTTCTTTCCCAAATTTCCCATGCTCAAAGTTGTCATCAGTAGTTTGACAACTGTATCATATGGCTTTCTTTCTCAAATCTCCCATGCTCAAAGTTGTCATCAGTAGTTTGACAACTGTATCATATGGCTTTCTTTCTCAAATCTCCCATGCTCAAAGTTGTCATCAGTAGTTTGACAACTGTATCATAAGGCTTTCTTTCCCAAATCTCCCATGCTCAAAGTTGTCATCAGTAGTTTGACAACTGTATCATATGGCTTTCTTTCTCAAATCTCCCATGCTCATAGTTGTCATTAGTAGTTTGACCTACTGTATCATATCACTTTTCTTTCTCTAATCTGCCATGCCCATAGCCTTTATCAGTAGCTTGACCAACTGTATCATATCATTTCCTTTCGCTAATCTGCCATGCCCAGAGCCTTCATCAGTAGTTTGACCAACTGTATCATATCATTTTCTTTCTCAAATCTTCCATGCTCAAGGTTGCCATCAGTAGTGTGACCAACTGTATCATTTGGCTGTCTTTCTGTAATCTCCATGCTCATAGTTGTCATCAGTGGTTTGACCAACTGTATCATATCATTTCCTTTCTCTAATCTGCCATGCACAGAGTCTTCATCAATGACTTGACCAACTGTATAATATCATTTTTTTCTCAAATCTTCCATGCTCAAAGTTGCCAGCAGTATTTTGACCAACTGTATCATATCATTTTCTTTCTCAAATCTCCCATGCTCATAGTTTTAGTCAGTAGTTTGACCAACTGTAACGAAAGGCTTTCTTTCCCAAATCTCCCATGCCCAAAGCTGTCATCAGTAGTTTGACAACTGTATCATATGGCTTTCTTTCTCAAATCTCCCATGCTTAAAGCTGTCATCAGTAGTTTGACCAACTGTATCATATCATTTTCTTTCTCAAATCTTCCATGCTCAAACTTGTCATCAGTAGCCTGACCAACTGTATATAATCATTTCCTTTCGCTAATCTGCCATGCCCAGAGCCTTCATCAGTAGTTAGACCAACTGTATCATATCATTATCTTTCTCAAATCTCCCATGCTCATAGTTGTCATCAGTAGTTTGACCAACTGTATCATATCATTTTCTTTCTCAAATCTTCCATGCTCAAAGATGTCATCAGTAGTTTGACCATTTGTATCATATCATTTTCTTTCTCAAATCTCCCATGCTCATAGTTGTCATCAGTGGTTTGACAAACTGTATCATATCATTTTCTTTCTCAAATCTTCCATGCTCAAGGATGTCATCATTAGTTTCACCAACTGTATCATATCATTTTCTTTCTCAAATCTCCCATGCTCATAGTTGTCATCAGTAGTTTGACCAACTGTATCATATCATTTTCTTTCTCAAATCTTCCATGCTCAAAGATGGCATCAGTAGTTTGATCAACTGTATCATATCATTTTCTTTCTCAAATCTTCCATGCTCAAAGTTGCCATCAGTAGTTTGACCAACTGTATCATATTTTCTTTCTCAAATCTCCCATGCTCATAGTTGTAGTCAGTAGTTTGACCAACTGTATCATATGGCTTTCTTTCCCAAATCTCCCATGCTCAAAGTTGTCATCAGTAGTTTGACAACTGTATCATATGGCTTTCTTTCTCAAATCTCCCATGCTCAAAGTTGTCATCAGTAGTTTGACCAACTCTATCATATCATTTTTCTTCTCAAATCTTCCATGCTTAAAGCTGTCATGCGTAGTTTGACCAACTGTATAATATCATTTTCTTTCTCAAAACTCCCATGCTCAAAGTTTTCATCAGTAGTTTGACCAACTGTATCATATCATTTTATTTCTCAAATCTTCCATGCTTGAAGCTGCAATCAGTAGTTTGACCAACTGTAACACATCATTTTCTTTCTCAAATCTTCCATGCTCATAGTAGTCATCAGTAGTTTAACCAACTGTATCATATCATTTTCTTTCTCAAATCTTCCATGCTCAAACATGTCATTAGTAGTTTGACCAACTGTATCATATCATTTTCTTTCTCAAATCTTCCATGCTCAAAGATGTCATCAGTAGTTTGACCATTTGTATCATATCATTTTCTTTCTCAAATCTCCCATGCTCATAGTTGTCATCAGTAGTTTGACAAACTGTATCATGTCATTTTCTTTCTCAAATCTTCCATGCTCAAAGATGTCATCATTAGTTTCACCAACTGTATCATATCATTTTCTTTCTCAAATCTCCCATGCTTATAGTTGTCATCAGTAGTTTGACCAACTGTATCATATAATTTTCTTTCCCAAATTTCCCATGCTCAAAGTTGTCATCAGTAGTTTGACAACTGTATCATATGGCTTTCTTTCTCAAATCTCCCATGCTCAAAGTTGTCATCAGTAGTTTGACAACTGTATCATATGGCTTTCTTTCTCAAATCTCCCATGCTCAAAGTTGTCATCAGTAGTTTGACAACTGTATCATAAGGCTTTCTTTCCCAAATCTCCCATGCTCAAAGTTGTCATCAGTAGTTTGACAACTGTATCATATGGCTTTCTTTCTCAAATCTCCCATGCTCATAGATGTCATTAGTAGTTTGACCTACTGTATCATATCACTTTTCTTTCTCTAATCTGCCATGCCCATAGCCTTTATCAGTAGCTTGACCAACTGTATCATATCATTTCCTTTCGCTAATCTGCCATGCCCAGAGCCTTCATCAGTAGTTTGACCAACTGTATCATATCATTTTCTTTCTCAAATCTTCCATGCTCAAGGTTGCCATCAGTAGTGTGACCAACTGTATCATTTGGCTGTCTTTCTGTAATCTCCATGCTCATAGTTGTCATCAGTGGTTTGACCAACTGTATCATATCATTTCCTTTCTCTAATCTGCCATGCACAGAGTCTTCATCAATGACTTGACCAACTGTATAATATCATTTTTTTCTCAAATCTTCCATGCTCAAAGTTGCCAGCAGTAGTTTGACCAACCGCATCATATCATTTTCTTTCTCAAATCTCCCATGCTCATAGTTGTCATCAGTAGTTTGACCAACTGTATCATATGATTTTCTTTCTAAATCTTCCATGCTCAAAGATGTCATCAGTAGTTTGACCAACTGTATCATATCATTTTCTTTCTGAAATCTTCCATGCTCAAAGATGTCATCAATAGTTTGACCAACTGTATCATATCATTTTCTTTCTAAAATCTTACATGCTCATAGTTGTCATCAGTAGTTTGACCAACTGTATCATATCATTTTCTTTCTCAAATCTTCCATGCTCAAAGATGTCATCAGTAGTTTGACCAACTCTATCACATCATTTTCCTTCTCAAATCTCCCATGCTCATAGTTGTCATCGGTAGCTTGACCAACTGTATCATATCATTTTCTTTCTCAAACCTTCCATGCTCAAGGATGGCATCAGTGGTTTGACCAAATGTATTATATCATTTTCTTTCTCAAATCTCCCATGCTCATAGTTTTCATCAGTAGTTTGACCAACTGTATCATACCATTTTTCTTTCTCTAATCTGCCATGCCCAGAGCCTTCATCAGTAGTTTGACCAACTGTATCATATCATTTTCTTTCTCAAATCTCCCATGCCCATAGTTGTCATCAGTAGTTTGACCAACTGTATCATATCACTTTTCTTTCTCTAATCTGCCATGCCCACAGCCTTTATCAGTAGCTTGACCAACTGTATCATATCATTTCCTTTCGCTAATCTGCCATGCCCAGAGCCTTCATCAGTAGTTTGACCAACTGTATCATATCATTTTCTTTCTCAAATCTCCCATCCTCAAAGTTGTCATCAGTAATTTGACAACTGTATCATATGGCTTTCTTTCTCAAATCTCCCATGCTCAAGGTTGTCATCAGTAGTTTGACAACTGTATCATATGGCTTTCTTTCTCAAATCTCCCATGCTCAAAGTTGTCATCAGTAGTTTGACAAGTGTATCATATGGCCTTCTTTCCCAAATCTCCCATGCTCAAAGTTGTCATCAGTAGTTTGACAACTGTATCATATGGCTTTCTTTCTCAAATCTCCCATGCTCAAAGTTGTCATCAGTAGTTTGACAGCTGTATCATATGGCTTTCTTTCTCAAATCTCCCATGCACAAAGTTGTCATCAGTAGTTTGACAACTGTATCATATGGCTTTCTTTCTCAAATCTCCCATTCTCAAAGTTGTCATCAGTAGTTTGACAACTGTATCATATGGCTTTCTTTCTCAAATCTCCCATGCTCAAAGTTGTCATCAGTAGTTTGACAACTGTATCATATGGCTTTCTTTCCCAAATCTCCCATGCTCAAAGTTGTCATCAGTAGTTTGACAACTGTATCATATGGCTTTCTTTCTCAAATTTCCCATGCTCAAAGTTGTCATCAGTAGTTTGACAACTGTATCATATGGCTTTCTTTCTCAAATCTCCCATGCTCAAAGTTGTCATCAGTAGTTTGACAACTGTACCATATGGCTTTCATTCCCAAATCTCCCATGCTCAAAGTTGTCATCAGTAGTTTGACCAACTCTGTCATATCATTTTCCTTCTCAAATCTTCCATGCTTAAAGCTGTCATCAGTAGTTTCACCAACTGTATCATATCATTTTCTTTCTAAATCTCCCATGCTCATAGTTGTCATTAGTAGTTTGACCAACTGTATCATATAATTTTTCTTTCTCTAATCTGCCATGCCCATAGCCTTTATCAGTAGCTTGACCAACTGTATCATATCATTTCCTTTCGCTAATCTGCCATGCCCAGAGCCTTCATCAGTAGTTTGACCAACTGTATCATATCATTTTCTTTTTCAAATCTTCCATGCTCAAGGTTGCCATCAGTAGTGTGACCAACTGTATCATTTGGCTGTCTTTCTGTAATCTCCATGCTCATAGTTGTCATCAGTGGTTTGACCAACTGTATCATATCATTTCCTTTCTCTAATCTGCCATGCACAGAGTCTTCATCAATGACTTGACCAACTGTATAATATCATTTTCTTTCTCAAATCTTCCATGCTCAAAGTTGCCAGCAGTAGTTTGACCAACTGTATCATATCATTTTCTTTCTCAAATCTCCCATGCTCATAGTTGTAGTCGGTAGTTTGACCAACTGTAACGAAAGGCTTTCTTTCCCAAATCTCCCATGCCCAAAGTTGTCATCAGTAGTTTGACAACTGTATCATATGGCTTTCTTTCTCAAATCTCCCATGCTTAAAGCTGTCTTCAGTAGTTTGACCTACTGTATCATATCATTTTCTTACTCAAATCTTCAATGCTCAAACTTGTTATCAGTAGCCTGACCAACTGTATCTAATCATTTCCTTTCGCTAATCTGCCATGCCCAGAGCCTTCATCAGTAGTTAGACCAACCGTATCATATCATTATCTTTCTAAAATCTCCCATGCTCATAGGTTCATCAGTAGTTTGACCAACTGTATCATATCATTTTCTTTCTCAATTCTTCCATGCTCATAGTAGTCATCAGTAGTTTGACCAACTGTATCATATCATTTTCTTTCTCAAATCTCCCATGCTCATAGTTGTAGTCAGTAGTTTGACCAACTGTATCATATGGCTTTCTTTCCCAAATCTCCCATGCTCAAAGATTTCATCAGTAGTTTGACAACTGTATCATATGGCTTTCTTTCTCAAATCTCCCATGCTCAAAGTTGTCATCAGTAGTTTGACCAACTGTATCATATCATTTTCTTTCTCAAATTTCCATGCTCAAACTTGTAACAGTAGTTTTACCAACTGTATCATATCATTTTCTTTCTCAAATCTCCCATGCTCAAAGTTTTCATCAGTAGTTTGACCAACTGTATCATATCATTTTATTTCTCAAATCTTCCATTCTTGAAGCTGCAATCAGTAGTTTGACCAACTGTAACACATCATTTTCTTTCTCAAATCTTCCATGCTCATAGTAGTCATCAGTGGTTTGAGCAACTGTATCACATCACTTTCTTTCTCAAATCTCCCATGCTCATAGTTGCCATCAGTAGTTTTACCAACTGTATCATATCATTTTCTTTCTCAAATCTCCCATGCTCAAAGATGTCATCAGTAGTTTGACCAACTGTATCATATCATTTTCTTTTTCAAATCCTCCATGCTCATAGTAGTCATCAGTAGTTTCACCAACTGTATCATATCACTTTTCTTTCTCTAATCTGCCTTGCCCAGAGCCTTCATCAGTAGCTTGACCAACTGTATCATATCATTTCCTTTCGCTAATCTGCCATGCCCAGAGTCTTCATCAGTAGTTTTACCAACTGTATCATATCATTATCTTTCTCAAATCTCCCATGCTCATTGTTGCCATCAATAGTTTGACCAACTGTAACATATCATTTTCTTTCTCAAATCCTCCATGCTCATAGTAGTCATCAGTAGTTTAACCAACTGTATCATATCATTTTCTTTCTCAAATCTTCCATGCTCAAAGATGTCATCAGTAGTTTGACCAACTATATCATATCATTTTCTTTCTCAAATCTTCCATGCTCAAGGATGTCATCAGTAGTTTGACCAACTGTATCATATCACTTTCTTTCTCAAATCTCCCATGCTCATAGTTGTCATCAGTAGTTTGACCAACTGTATCATATCATTTTCTTTCTTAAATCTTCCATGCTCAAAGATGGCATCAGTAGTTTGACCAACTGTATCATATCATTTTCTTTCTCAAATCTTCCATGCTCATAGTAGTCATCAGTAGTTTGACCAAATGAATCATATCATTTTCTTTCTCATATCTCCCATGCTCATATTTGTCATCAGTAGTTTTACCAACTGCATCATTTCATTCTCTTTCTCAAATCTTCCATGCTCATAGTAGTCATCAGTATTTTGACCAACTGTATCATATCATTTTCTTTCTCAAATCTCCCATGCTCATAGTTTTAGTCAGTAGTTTGACCAACTGTAACGAAAGGCTTTCTTTCCCAAATCTCCCATGCCCAAAGCTGTCATCAGTAGTTTGACAACTGTATCATATGGCTTTCTTTCTCAAATCTCCCATGCTTAAAGCTGTCATCAGTAGTTTGACCAACTGTATCATATCATTTTCTTTCTCAAATCTTCCATGCTCAAACTTGTCATCAGTAGCCTGACCAACTGTATATAATCATTTCCTTTCGCTAATCTGCCATGCCCAGAGCCTTCATCAGTAGTTAGACCAACTGTATCATATCATTATCT